>CP136868.1:19052115-20382740 GCA_033000465.1 Sciaenops ocellatus | reverse complement strand
TTTACCACCATCATATGAATCTGAGGCTTTTGCTTGTCATACTGTATTGTGTCACAGCTATCATGGAAGTCATGTTTCCCAGCAAAGAGGCAAGATAGAATAATTAGTCAGAGCAAAAAAGCAATTACACCCCTGCCAATTAAAAGATGAAGAGAAGATGGTATTATTTTATTTTTTTCTTTTAAAGAAATTCCATGAAAAGACCCAAAAACCAACAATGTGTTAGTCGATGTCTTTCAGACTTTCAAAGGCTGTTTGTGGCACTCAGCCACAAGCCCATTTGTTTCCACCCAAAGACCTTAGTCTTTAAGAACAGGTCACAAATATATAGCTTTATTTTTTAAAAAGGCTCAGTAATTTCTGTAATAACAGCTGGTCACTGTAGTTTTTAGTAAACCTTACTCAAATAAGAGTAAATTGTGCATTTGTTAAGAGCTACTTTAAGCCCTGGATTAATACGCATTTGGTGTGCTAGGGAGCGGTCACAGCAGCAGGACAGTGTTTGTGAGACTGTCAAAAATGAACAACAGTGTGTGTTCATGGTAACAAAGGAGCATTTCACCTAGTGTAACAGTGTAGCTCATTGCTGTGTTTTAATAGTTTTTTGAAAACAATGGAGCTCTGTGGCACAAAGAAAATAAATAGGATTTGGTTACATAGACAACAGTTGTGAGATTCATTCATTCTTGGTTTTGGTTGACAGTAAGAATCCTTATCCTGTAAGTTATTTGCTAGTTGAGTTAACTGTACACACTCACTGTTATTACTGTAATCACCTGTAGAACAACATCCTTTCAGACATGTTATGGGCTCAGATATATTTGGCAGCACTCACAGTGTAAATCACAATTACTGCGGTTTTGAGAATGTAGACAATAGACTTGAAGTGTCTCTTTGGGTTTCAATAATGCAAGTAAATAAGTGGAACATTAAGTGGTCAAATGCACCAGTAAATTATATGACAGTGATCAGCAGTGAACAACATGATCAGAGTTGTTTTGTCCTAAATATACTGCTGTTTTGCAGGCAAACCACACCATCCTGAAACTAGACAGTCCAACAATAGATCTACACTGAAAACTTTGCACTATGGATATACTGTAGAAATGTGTGTGCGTTTGTGCATATTGTTTCTCCAGCAATGTTTGAGGTGGCTGCTTAGTTTGTTGTATGTCAAGTCACGTCACATCATTCACTTTAACTATGTTGGGTTCGTGCATGCTTCCTTGCATCCCGTTCCACTAAGTTTCATGAAAATCGGCCCAGTTTTAAGTAGATTTTAAGTAGACCTGGTACCTGGTACCTTCACAATCTGGGATGTAGAGGAATCAATAACAGTTCTGCACAGACCATCAAAAGTCTGGATAATGTTAAGATCATACAGGCATGTGAACAACCAGGTTTCTTATGTTTCATATCATATACTGAACATGGTTAAAATCAGGATAAGACATGGCATCAACGTTCATGTAATTAACATTTGATGCTGATGACATGACACAGACCAGAAGTGAAGTAAAAAAAAAGTTTTTGTTCTGATGTTTAGAGGAATAAAATAATGGTTGTCGCTTTTCGCAACTTTCGCAGCCACTGAAGAGAGTGAAACGAACACCACTAAATGCCACTGAATCCTGCACTGTTTTTAAATAGGAAATTCTCTTTAATAGGAGGACTGGATGTTTGTTTTTTATATCATTATTACCAAATCTATGGTATCACCTCATCTTGCCACACTCTTTATATTTTCAGTTTCATTTCTTCCTTCTTCTCTTTCAGTTCTTTGCCAAGCTTTTACTTGTCTCTGCCTCTGGATGTGCCATTCTTTCTGAATTCCACCCTCCTTCTTTCTCACCTCATTATATTTATGTCTGGTGCCACAAGTGCCTTTTGTTTCACTCACTCCTCTCCTATTATCTGTATCTGCAAGGCAGGGTATGTCCAGTTGGCCTGCTCCATTGCCTTTTGTAACTCTTGCCTCCCTGAGGAAATGCTCTATGAGAAAGAACTTTCAACCTGAAGCTCTTTGTTTGAACATGTCCAATGTGCAATTATGCTGGATCATTTGTTCTTGTTACGTGGGTGGTAAGTAGGTGTGCCGTTAAGCTAATTATAGATGTGGGTGCTCATAGGTTGGGGGCATGACAGGGTCTCTTGGCATGGGAGTCTAGGACAAAAAACAAAAATGCCAAAAGAAAGTAATGCCATGGGTGCGTATGCATCCTGCATTGGTTTTTGTGAGAGTTTTTGAGAAGTACATGCTCTGAGTTAAAGAATCCCGTTCCAATCCGTCTCTTCTATGTCCTCATTTCCCAATCTGTCATCGCTCCACCTCATTCCAGCTCTCGCCTTTCTTTCTCAGCAGTCTCTGCCTCCACTGGCCTTTTGGCCCAGTGTGTCTGTCACGTACATAGAGAGAGACTATGTGGCCAAGAGGCTCCATCCTTAGGGATCTTGAACTTTTCTCACCCTAACAAAGGCTGGTGCTGTCAGAAAGTACTGTGGTTATTCAGTTTCTGTGTCACCCAAGCTTTTATAGGGTACTGTTATGAAGAAGCCACTAAACAATGGCCACATGACAGCTTGTCTGGTCATACAGCACGGGGTAAAGTGTAGGTCAGGCCTAAAGCTAGAAGATCTGAGTGAGTCACTGACACTGACAAATTCACACTCATTGTAGTTATTTTAATGTAGGTTTTCAAGTATAGTATTAAGTAACAGCTGCCAAGCTTTTACAGTAAAACACACATCTTGAATCCTCACTGCCACAAATAATAAGCTGAAAGACCTCCTGAGGCATGGAACCTTGGCAAGATACACCTTGGTTGTTTTTTTTTATTTTAGCAATGCAACCAGTGTAGCACAGCAAAAATGATGGACAGTGTTCATCATCAAAATAGAAACTTTTGTTGGGACATATTTGGTGTGCAGTCCTTCAGTGAGGTTTGTAAGTAATCAGTTCCTCAGTCAGGTCAGACAAAAGTGTCCAGTCCCCATATTTGAGACCCAATTACAAATGGAACTTTAAGAAAGTTTCAAAAGACTTGTTCACAAAATGTCAATGGTGTCCTTTGCCACTGTCACGATAGTCCAATCAGTCCACTACTCAAAAGGTAACAAAATCCACCCACGAGCACATCTAAATCTCAATACAGTAACTGTAGTGTAATAACACAAGGCTGTGGTTTTATGGGGAGGGTTGTTTTTTTTTGTTTGTTTGTGTTTTTGTTTTGTTTTTTGGCTAGGTGCAGTGACTTATGCCTCTGCTGGTTGTTGATATGAGCTTGCTGGTGCTGGTAAGTAGTAAATTATAAGTGTAAGCCAAGCTAACATTTTTTACTCTTTGTGCTAACGTAAGCTGACTGGCTGTAGCTCCATAGTTATTGTGTAAATGTTAGAACAGCATCTAACCCTCTGTAAAAAAAAAACAAAAACAAAAAAAAAAAGGAATACTGATGGGACACTGGACACATAAGTGGGAATTTGAAAGCACAACATTGCCATATACATCCAGCAGACAAGAAACAATACTAGCATTCATTCTGTGTCAATTCTATATCACAAATCATAAATTTGCCTCAAGGGGCTTTACAGACTTTAAAACATCCTCTAACCTTAGACACACAGGCTCAAGCATGATTTACAAAGGTAGGAGAAAAGAGACAAACATAAGAGAGAGAGAGAAGGAAACGTACACATGGTAGAGAGAAAAAGAAGACAAACGGAATCTCCTTAGGGTAGAAATAGAAGTCCATGATTGAACAAGGTACTTTTGGTGCTCTTCTTTTTCAAAATCTCATATTTCTTTACACAACCTCGCTCTATACGTGCCACTTCCAACACTCCTGCATCACTCTTTTTCCTATCATTATTAATGACTCGTTGACTCCCTGCTATCAATCCTCGAACCATCATTTATTACAATCTTCTTAACCAACTATAATATCAGCATCAGGTTCAGAGCCACTCTTGTTGCCATGGTGGCGTTTAGAGGCCAACCACTGACATGGTTCAGTGAGAGGAAACACAGCAGCACCCCTGAGGAGACTGGATAGCCCCGAACTACGACCACACTGTCTGCTGTGCCTGCAGTAAACTGCCAGGCAGCATATTTAATTGCATGTCTGTCTACTTCGTGACAGATCATTAGTGTCTTTATATGTCTGTAATAATAGGCTATTTGTTATCATTAGGTATGTGGATGATGTGGAATGTTCTCCCTGGAATGCTGTTAAGTGGGACTAGAAACATTTTGAAAACCTTGACTAGAGCCGGGTTTCTTACAGCTCTGCTGTGGACTGCATTCTCTCTGTAATATCTTGCTGTATTTTCATCTTCATCATGTTGTGTTTGGACCAAGTTTCTCTGTGTTCATTAAGCTCAATTTATTGGGTTCTTATCTATGTCCTAATCTTCAATTAAGTCGTCATATTTATGTTTTGCTTTCAGACGTTATCAGATTTTAAAAGAGGAATAGTCTCACCTTGGCATTAGAGCTTGAAACTGCTGTCATCTTTGGATGAGTAATTAGCCCACTCTAGTATGGAGAGTGTAGCTGCAGCCAGTACATGCTAACCAAGAGAAACATGGAGATGGCTTGTGGAAAAAGACACAGAACGACGTGCAAACAAATGTCTCTTCAAGGTAATTCATCACAAAGTGGCAGGTACAGTCCTTCAAGTTGTGTTTTTATGCAGATAGAGCAGGTGGGTCTCTGCACTTAACATTGGCTGATGCTGTAATGGTTTAATGCTGAACACAACTACAAATCACCATCCCTACGATCATTCCTGACGTCATTCTTAAATGAATTCAGTAACTGTAGGTGATGACATGTCCTTTCTACACCAGCAAGTTCTTTTCAGAACTGGATCAAGCGGCTGCTGCAAATGATACTTGGCATTTGATTTAGTTTGCAAACACTACCAAATGATTTACTGCATGAGGTCAGCTCAAGTTCCTGTAAGTAAGCATATTGACTCCCAGACTGACTTAAAATAGTCTTACAGTTTTCTCACTAAGTTCTGAAGTGACCAGCCAACAGCAAGTTGGTTTGAGATCACAATTATACAATTATAACACACCATTGTAACACACACTGTTATTCTCTGCAGGGTTTGCAATAGCCACTTCATACATCTGAGCTCATGCAGCATTAATCTGAACATAATTTATTCCAATTGTCCTTTTCAGCATGTTGCTATGAAAAGGAAGATTGATAAGCTATTGGTTTGTCACCACACATCCAATTAGCTGACAGTCAGCACATATTGAGAGCACTGAGTTTGACCATTTACAGTATAATTAGGGGACGAAGCTTGCAAGTCTGCCAAGTGAAGCCTACACGGAATGGCCAGTAGGGGGCAGGTTCATTGGCCGGAACAGTAACATCTGATTGTATTGTATGCAAAAACAAGTCCACTTCTCACTTGGTAACCTCAGTTAACTTTTTCCTCAATCATTAGATCTCAGTCATTAGTTTCAAGTCTTCTTCCATACAGCATAATGTTCATTTCGTAAATCATGGTCAGGTGATAAAGGAAGGTATGCGTTGCACGTGGCTACCATGTGATTGACAACTATCATGGCTAGGCAGGGCTGATCAAATATGAATCAAGATTCTGTTTCCTATTTTTGACCTCAAATATCTTCAGAAACTTCACAATTTTGTGTTCTGTTTAGCTGTGATTTGAGAAAGCTTAGAACATGGCTATTTTTTCTTATTTGAAAACAGAGTCCAAACAAAGTGCAGCCTAATTCACAGTATGTCATGCACAAGCTCCAGACTCCTGTCCAAATATGGTAATTTCTGGCTCTGAATAACAAGACAACACTTCCATAATGCCAAACTTGAGCCTTCATAACACCACAAACCAATGGGTGACCTTATGGTCAGTTTACCCTTGGGTACCTGAAATTGTTTAACCTTTATGATATTTGATATTATTGACTGATTGATGTGGCAATCACACATTAAAGCAAATCATAAGTAGAAATCCAGTACATGGCTAACGTCTTGGTCTCCTACAGCTCTATGATTATAGGAAATGATTATAATACTATTTCAAAAGAAATAATTTAAATCAAAACAGTCATGAAGTCAATACTTATATTGAAATATTAAACAGAAATATTGTTTATGCAATTTGATAAAGGGAGGTGAAGCATCATGACAAGTACAGGCTGCCACAAGTTGCTCTGTCACGTGTACGCACACACATGCACACAGACACCCACATGCACCTTTGCACAACAAGAATACACTGGGGAAACACTGTCAATATCAAGTTCTCTGGTTCTCAAAGTACAGCAGGAACTCTCTGATTGTCTGCATCGCTCTGTCTGGTTTCTAATTCTACGCTTGTATTATTTTACCATTTCAGAAACACACTATCTCCATACTCACCTTTCTAGAAAGCAGAACTATCAGATTCCAATCACTACAGCTATTCAACCGAGACAGCGATAGTGTACAGCACAGGTAGTTAACAGGGCTAAATCAAAAGGCAGGAACCATACAGATAAAAACATGTTAGAAAATTGCAGATATGGAATTCAGACAATTAAGACTTTAAATTAAATTTATGATAGAATTAATAATATAAATTAAGGATGAACATTATTATTATTATATGGATCCTTTCTCTCTTTAAAGTGACCAGATTCCTTTGACAATAATAATAATATTACCTTGCAGACATTGCTGGTCCACCACTGTCTCGGTTGGTTACTTAATTTGTGCTATTGTGTGATTTTGGTGGCACATTGGGTTAAATCCAAACTAATGTGTTAAAACACCAATGTCACTAACATTAGTTGCTGCAATCAAGGTAGCGGTAAACCAGCAACCCCCCATGTGTTGTAAGAGAAAATTACTGTTATTGTCACTTTGGAGAGATCAATATAAACACTTCGGTTTCCCGTTGGAAAGGGCTGTCTGGCGGCAAGGTAGAGCCAAAATATTCTTAGTATAGAATAGATTTTGACTAATACTGAATACTGACTTTTTAGGAGGCCAAAATATGTTTTGTTGCTGCCTTACAGCAGTATATTGTTTGGTTTCTACGCTGGTCACCCTGTCTGCTTCTCCAAACTCGGGGTGTGCTGACCGGCTTCTACTCTAGGTAATACACTGATTATGAGTATTTAATACAATCCCACTTCGAACTAACCCTGTATGACATGGAGCTGTTTCATGGTTACATCTTTCACAACAGCCAGTGGTTGAGTTGCTTTAGTGTGTGTTGTTATAAGGCTGCTTTAGTGACACACCTGAAAAAACCATTCCTTAGTCTTTTTTTTTTTTTTTTCAACAGTATCGACAATTAAGAGAGTGAGAGGAGCAGAGAGCAACCGCCGTGTTTACAACTGTGTCTTAGGCATCTCCTCAGCAGCTATGTGCCCCTGGCAGACAGAGGAGGTAGTGCATGACAGAGAAGAATAAGTGGGGATGGATTGGACATCACTCATCAACCACAGGTATTTCTATTAATATCCACCAATGGTGTTGCTCTCAGCCGAGAGCAGTTGAACAGTGGAGACATGTCAGTCATTGTTTGGTCTGTCTTTTAGTGGGTTTCAGGGAATGCAGAGCACTAGGTGCACCTGGAGGCAAGACATGGATTTGTCTGACACTCTTTAGCCCAAGTAAAATTATCCAAGCTGAACTGTGTGTGAGTTCTGGCTTTGAGCACAGCTCTCAACAAATTCTTCACGTAACTTCAAGCAAACCAATGTGGACCAAACATGACCCTGTGAGGCTGTCATAATGAGGATTAAGAGTGCTTTCTTGACCCTTATGGAGTTTTGTCAAATTATGTTATGCAAATATGTTCTTAATATTAAACAAAAGAGGTTGATGAGATTTATAGTACAAAAGGAAACCATTATTGACCCACAGCTTAATGTCTGGTACACCCAGAAAGTTATATTTGTTATCAGGCTAATAGAAACACTTATTTTCTAGTAATATATCACTCCTTCAATTGGACAATGTTGGATTCTGTGGCCAATCTTTGATGTTATTGATTCATATTATTTGATTTGACTCATGTTACTTTTAGGAAAAAAGGTTAAAAAAAAAATAGATCACCTCTGACATGGATAAATCATACTGTATTGCTAGCCATACAGTGGATACATGAAAGCATGTAACCATCTTGACATGAGGGTTTTACTGCATCCAGCATCAGCACATTACAGTGTCTCTAAGAGCTTGATGCACTGCAACTTAAGAAAACAAACTAACTAGACAAAATACAAACAAGATAAGAAAACATCTTCACCATGACACGTGATAATACGTGTAACACGTAGAAAATATACGGCACATAGAGAAAATACAACCAAATACAGAAACACTGCTAGTAGCACAGACGACAATAGAAACAGTTTTCAGGGGACGCTAAAGTGTTGTTGTTGTTGATGTCATGGTTTATGACTCATGAAGTTGGTTCTGTAAATTGTGTTGGAAAATGAGAACTTTGCGTGAACTTTGTTCACAGAAGAGAGAATTAATTCTAAAAAAAATATTTTGCAGAACTGTTTGTGAGCCATTTTGATTGTAGTATTTTGAAGAAATATGCTGCAGTTAAATGTAAAAAATAGCCCTGAGAATGTGAATACATAGCTATTATGGCTGCTATTCAACCCTAGTCAAAATGAGTATAAGCAAATAAACATGTGATAAACCAATTTTCTCTTTTGTGTATCTTTTGAAGTTTGAATTTACCATAAACTTCCCATTTACCAGCCACTGAAAAAGCTGCGAACCCCCATATGTTTGTCAAAAAATCTATAATGATCCAAATTCCATCTGTAGACACATCACCGTCTCAAATTGATGTTCTGTAATGACAGACTATACACTGGTATGTCATCTACTGCCTCAGGGCCTGTATGTTTCATGGGCACGATTCCTGAAATGGTTGGATGGTTGTTGAATGGATGATGGATGTTTCTTGAACTAAGCATCAACAACCTTTGCTAATTTGCATTCTTTGGCTGTAACATTGTGTTCAACATTGCTGCATTTGTCCTCCCCTGTAGGTAGAAGTTTGGGCTTTGAAAGTCACCACAAAGGGATTAAGAGAATAATAATTCATATATCTGTATATTATCTATAAATCCTGGTGAAAAGGATGTTTTATGCTATAATACCTACTCTGGTAAACTTGTATTTGCCACCATGTATCAGCTTCTAGGAACTGCTACACTCTTACTGTAGTGGACTTGGACCACTTAATTTTGTGGCATATTAGGTATGTCCACATGCCCAGCAAATTCTTCTTCATCAAACAAGACACATATGCAGTTGTGACTCTCCTATAATAGTATCATTGTCAGAATATATCAGTGTTAACACACAGTGGGAAACAACTTGGCCAGGAAAGATGGGAAATTGTGAGATGGATGGAATCTAAAACCATGTTGGCTTCGGAGTGGATGGAAGGCACCTTTGTTGAAGATGGGCTAAGGGAAGTGTTAGAAGCAATGTAACCAATTAGTAATTCTGTTGAGTAATTAGCAAAGTAATATGATTTTTTCTACATTATTAAGTCCTTTCCAAGTGAATCATTCCTTTTACTTCCCTGTGGAAGCTGCAGGCTCTTTACCACAGTTTGATTCAACATAAAAGCTTCTTCCAAGTAGTAACTGATGTCTTTGTGTGGGAGGCATGGAAACACTACAAGCGAGTGTATGTTTAACTTTGCATGTTCTCCCTCCCTCTCTCTCTGTAGGGTTATGATAAGCCCACAAGACAGCTAGGCCTCAGCAGTTCTGGTCACATTTCCACTGGTTGTTCCTCCATCTCAGCTGTCCATCAGCAGGCTACACCAGCTCTGAGGCTGCCATTCCTTGAAGCTTTCCTTGATTTGTTTCTCATATTGTCTATTACCAGTCTGTGCAGAAATCAGTAAGCTTGTTTATTTTCTGCAAGCCCGGTTAAGCCAAAATAAAGTATGACATCAAACAAATTAGATTGGTATTATAAGCAATATTGTTGATATGGAGGTCAGTTGCCTGTTTCCAGACCTTTGAATTCACCCACTGCGCTGCGTATACTGGTTCTGGTCTGGCATCAGGACATGAAACAGTGGTTTCTTGGTTTAAAAATAATTGATCCAATGAGTGCTGTGGGGGAATAACGATTAGCCAATCAGCACCACAGTAAAGCAGTTGTCAATCATTGTTGGAACCAAGGGGGAGTAATAATAACAATGGTGACCATTATACACAAGATCAACGCTGCTACACGGCATGTCTTCTTAATATTGTCCTACATTGTAGTTTGTTTTTACGTCACTCAAACACTAAAACCACTATGTTGGCATGACTATGCGTCAGTGTTGTGACTTAATATTAGATTCAACCGGATGTGTTGTTCTATAGTGACTGGCTAGGAGGAAACTAAATCCTCCTTTACAACAGAAATTGGTTAGTGGAAGCAAAGGCGAGGAGGCCAGCTGCCGCTCTCCTGAATGCACTCAACTTTTTCATCTTGCCGCTATGGCTCGCTGTGTTTCAAAGGGTTCCCATTAGCTGATGCCATTGCAATCAGCTAATCTTTCTTGGGGTCCACACCAAACATACACATGACACATTATACAAACATTACCATGACCATGGAAACCACAGAAACCACAGAAAGGGAAATTATATTCCACTGGATTCCACTGGCATCTGAGCTTCCTGGGTGATTCACCTTTTCACCACATATTGGTGAAGAAAACATCAGCTTCATAGTCTGATTATCCAGTCTGGGACAATAAACTATGTTCACTAGTAAAACCTGCTCTATTTAACTGCGGCTTGAGGTGGATGCAGTGTACAGGCTGGTGGGATTGGAGGTGCCTGGGACACATGGTGGTGCCTGTTCAAACCAAGGAATATCCATATTGCTTCTCACTCCCATTGGACAATGAATCCACTGTGTTTCTTTGATGGGATGACTCTTCCATATTTATGACCATGAAGTCGTGGTAAAAGACTTTTGTCCCATTTACCCATAACTAAATTCAACTTTAAACAATCAAATCAAAACAATGTTCCACAGTATACAGTGTAATTCTCTCAGTATACTGACAATATAATAGACCAGTAATGTCAAAGATGTCAGCAGAATGGAACACAGCTGCTGAAGAGGAAGTTGGTGTTTACATATTGATTTTACATCTCATTTCATTATCAGTAACACTCTACCAAATGGACATGAAATATCAGTTCCACTCGTGTTTTATTTCAACACATACTTTATTTGAATGAAAAAAAATGTTGACAACATCAATGAAACATTGGCCATCATTATGAATCAATAATCAGGTTCTTCTATCCCATCAGTAACCTATCCATGACTGTGCACAAAAGAACAGTGACAAAAAAAAAATGCCAAGGGCCCAAAGCTCTGCCATCTGTCATTACAAACAGAGCCATGAACCCATACTAGCTTTTTGGATGCTTTTTAGTAGCTTAGCCTGCTATATACTTCTCAAAAACAAATGGAGGAAATAAAACTGGAACTCCCATGAACTGGAATCAACCATCACCTGTGATGAGAATTCAAAAGTTCAAAGTCCAAATTACTTTTGAATTCATATAAATGATGACAGTTTATACAACAGTTACTCACCTAATAAAAGTTTTATTAAATACAGTCATTAAAACATCTAACAATAATTCTGACATACCAAGTTAATTGTTGTTCTCTGTACTTACTGAGCTTAACTGACAGCATGACAAGGAATGTTGGGGAAAATCATTGGAAAATCCTATTGATCATTTTAGTCAGTGTAGAGAAAGTATACAGTCAAAGATGTCCTATGTTGAACGGTTTATTGAAGCTTGACCAAGGATAATGGAGGATTTATCAATACACTAGTCTCTCTAGCTCATTTATATGCTCTCAGAATAGTGCCACAATGACTCTGTGTCCCTAAATGGTCATACTCACTGCATCTAAATCCCACCTGGCACAGATGTGACGCACTCCTTGTGTGCTGCAGCCACAGGAGCTATATGCAACCATTCTAGTCAATGTTTCGAACCCCACTGGCCCCACTGCGGCTTGTTTCAGATGTGTTCTGATTTTGACGGATGCTGCGAGCAGCCCGCTTCAATCTGCACAGAGCAGAACTGGCCGGAAGTCTGACACAGGAATGGCATAAAGAATCTGGTCAGTTTTCAAAATATAACAAAAGGGAAACAAATTAACTATGTAGCATATTTAGACGCACATAAACCAAGGAAAATGACAAAATCTGAGCAAATAAACAAAGTCTGGCGGGCTAACCACTCCACTTCTGAAACGCTCCTGGTGGGGTTTGTTGTTGAGTGGAGGACGGACCAAAACAGCGCCGCGGCTGTGATGTGACAGAGATGTACCCAGAGGGGTTTCGGGGTTAGTGGTCCGACATTGTTATTTGACTATGTTTGACTATGACAACTATCTGTTGTGTCTAGGAACTGAGACAGCCTTATCCTCTGACCTAGTTTAACATCCATCTAAACCCATCTAAAATGGGATTGTCTTGAAATGACTGAAACGTTATAACTGACTTTGAAATTATAATCTAACACCTCTGTAGGACAGCTAAATCATCTTTCTAACTATAATACAAGTATGCTTCGCAAACTCAGACCAAGGATTCAAAGCATGTTTAATTACTGTATGTTATATCTTTAAAAATCAGGGATACACAACACTTTTAAATGGAACCCAAAGTATAAGGAAAACTATGACTTGTTGATAACCTCCAAAAAAGCTAAAGAAAACACTTTTTAGGAGTGTTTTTTTTATACTTGTTGAAGCATCATTGCGAAAATGGCAGAACAGCACCACCTAGTAGGCTACAGGTGCTGCCAGCAATTGAGCAAAGATACACTTTTTAACATTTTACAAAAAGCACCATGGTAAATAAAGATGAAAACAATGTGTCCCAGTTATGAGGTGTGATGTTACAATTCCAGACGTAACAGCTGGTAATGGTATATTTCATAAACCTGGACTTTAATCAACAGTCTTTGCAGAAAGAAAGAGAGGAGAAAACAGGGAATGCAATACATGCATTTGTGGTAGATGTGTGGGTGTGACTCCGTAAGACAGAGAGTAGGAGGAGAGAAGGGAAGAGTTAATATAATGTTGGGTATGGCACAAATCACAACACGGCTATAGTTACAGTGTGCCTCAGGCAGTTACTTGGCTGAATCCATATTGTTAGAGCTGCCAGTCATGGAGTGAGCGTACATGCCAAGAGGCAGAAGCCAGGCGTCCCATATAAAGATGGATGTTTTCTTGGCGTCTGTCCCAAAAGCGGCTTTAAGCTAGTGTGTTCTCTCTCACCTGGGGACAGACAGGATTATGTCAGTGCCAAACTGGCTTTACATGATGTGTTTGGAAAATACAGTTAGCCGTGCTGCGAACTGTGAGCTTAGAGCATGGGGAGACTGTTCGTGTCTGCACTTCTAGTACAGAAGCTTTGGACTGCCAGAAAGAGGAGGTTTTCAGGCCTGGAGCAGATGGGGGAATAATGCCAGAATGGGCACCAGAACTGGAGGCGGGTGAGCTGACAATGTAACCGGGCTCAGCAAAGGAAGCCAAGCAAAGAGGAAGAGAGAGGGACCCACCAAGAAAACCCCTGCGAGTAAATCTGATAGGCTTTTAGTCAGCGGTGAGAGGTTTGCAGAGAAATGGCTGAAAGACAGACACCAAGCTGGGCTTCTTGCTGTTGTCAACTCCCTAGTTTTTTTTATCATAAGTAATGGAGTCATAACAAATGCACGTGTACATATTCATTAAAGCGGTGTATAAATGAATTGCACTCTGAATCCTGTATAACATTGCTTTAAATATATTCTTCACAGAAGCATGAAATGAGTGTAATGCATTGATTATAAACATACTGAGTACTTACTGTATTATCACACTAAAAATCATGCATGCATGGATTTAGAAAATATATATTCATGACAAAATGCGTTTTGAAATGGCTCTTACAAAAACTTCTTAATTTTCAGAAACCTCACTTACAAATGTTTTGACATGCATAAGCTCTGCCCGAGAGCTTCAGTAATATTCACCCCATTTTGCTCGTTAGTGCCTGTCTAATATTGACAACCCCTCTCTCTCTCTCACTCTCTCTCTTTATCTCTCTCACTCCATGTCTCATGCCTGCAAAACATGAAAGGCACATGCTGCAGGTGCTGTTTGACAAGCGCAACTAGTCTGAGCCATTCGTCTCTGAATGTGTTTTTACAAGATCACAAATCTCCCTTAAGCTCTCTTGTTTGAATTTGTGCGTGTGTCTGTTTAAGTCAATGTGCATCCATGGGCGTACGTGTGTGTGCTCACATGCTTGCATGACTCAGGGAGGACTGTTCACTGACTTTAAATGAAACCTGTATTACGTTTGAACAGCAAATCAGCAGTTTCTACTCCAGAGGTCAGAGGGTTCTTTTCGGGGTTAAGACTTCATAACAAATCTGTGTCACTCAACTTTACAATTATTCTAAAGATATATTTTCATTGCATTTATATATGATAGGCACATTGGAGACACCTGCAGGGATATCATCATGACTGATATGAAGTCTTCAGAATATACTTGGTTGGTGTTTGCAAAGGATGCAGCACGTTTCCAGTGCCAAAGGTGGTGTCTTCTTTTCTTGGATAGGTTATCATTTAATGCATGAAACACATTAAACCATAACCAAAATGTGAAACATTAAAATGCATCAAAAGTAGTAACTGAAACTTCGCAAACATGCCAAATATGCAGATTCATTTAATGACAGGAACAATTCTAGACCAGCCATGAGTGTTAATGCTTTAGTGTGCACGTTATATGCATCAGTACACCATATACACTACACTGGCTTGATGGATGGTTAGTTAGGACACAACTAAGAGCCCCTCTCTGGTCATTTGTATTAGCCTGTGTTTTTTCAGCTGGACAGCTGCAGTGTAACTTAACCTTAGTGCACCTGGAGTCCTTCACCAAGGGATACACAGACATAGCGATGTCAGGCTCACCACTGCATTGAGCTTAGTCTTAATACTGCATTCAAATTAATCTGTAATTAGATGTTTTACCTGAATTACACCTGGGTCTGAAATATTTCTACATTAGATCATTAACAGTGCCCAGGGAAAGAGTTGCTTTGAATGTTTCATGTGGATACACATCTCTCTTTTTCTGTTAAGTATTATCGGCTATAAACACAACATCTGGGAAACAGATCCATTCAGAAACACTTTCGTCACACAGTAGTTAAGTATTATTTTAGTATTACTTCCATGACCAGTCAGGATGTCATCTCATACTGTATTTTGGAGAGCAAAAAAAATCAATCCGGATGTGTGAATAGAAAACGACATGATACTGTTATTAGATGGTGCAATAGTCATTAGCAGTGGTAGCTAGCAGTGGGGTATGCACAAGTCAAGTCACTTGATAGCTTAAATTTCATAACAAATGAAGCTCTAGTGAAAGTGAGTCTTTTGCAAATAGACTGCCATTCATTCTCCAGCGACCACCACCATCAGTGTCTAACTACTACAGATACTACTACTGCTACAACTACTCTATGTCCATAAGTGGTCATACTCAATGCATTTACAGTATGAGGTATTTGCTAATTGGTCATTCACTACAAACAAGGACATATGTTTACCCCTTGTAGTTGTCATACATCTATTTACTAGTAGAGGTCTATGTTATTTACCTGTCTGTTGTGTCTAACGAGCGAGACAGTCCTCTGACCTTGATACCATAGTAATCATCAGAATGGCGTCCGCTTTCCTAAACACAGACATACAGCTGCTCTGTATCTCAAGGAGAAGAAGTCAGTGTCTCTCACAACCTAACATAACGCCCAACATTATCTCTACAGTGTCCTCAGGACATATACTTGATCCTGTGTAACCCCCATAAAAGAAAGGTAATATTCTACTGCCTATCAAAGTCTGGCCATGGTGGAAGTATTCAGATTTTATCTTCACTGTAATGCATTTTTTCTCTCTGAAGGGGGTGACACTTGCTAGCTAGCTTGTGCTGTTTGTGAGCCTACATGTCATCAAAATGTTGGAGCAAATTTTGACATAGGATACATATTGAAGATAAAGTGTGTAAGACCTTCAAAGCGCCAGTGTGTAAGATTTAGGTGGCTGTCTGCATGGGTCCTCTCCAGGTACTCCAGCTTCCTCCTGTAGTCTAAAGGCATGCAGGTTTATCGGTTAATTGGTGACTCTAAATTGCCGATTGGTGTGAATGTAAGTGTGAATATGTCTATGTGTTAGCCCTGTATAATGAACTCTGGACCTGTCCAGACTGTACACTGCCTCTTGCCCAATGTCAGCTGGGATCAGCTCCATCCCTGGATTTTAATGTCCAATACACTATAAGACAGGCCACCATACAGGATACACACAACTGATCACATTCACCAACAAAGAGAAAAAAAAGCAAACATTTTAACGCTAAATTAGATTTTTAAAATAAAACTGTTATATAAAATAATGATCATATGTGGCTCATATGAACATGATCTCTCACCCTCTGTTATCCTATGTCTGTAATTGAAATGACAAGCTAAATGAGCTGTTGCACTGGTGTCAATTTGTCTTCCTCCCTCGAGCCATGACTGCTGGCATAACATGTTCTTGCTCAATGTGGTTGTGTGTTGTAACCAAAAACAAAACTGTCTACAGACAAAACCAAAAGTATTTGTGTTATAAAGGGTTGGTAGACACAGAAAATCAAAGCAAAAATCTAAAAGAATGCTGGGAAATAACAGAGATGATATTTTCATGTCCGCACAGGACTTATGTCACACAGGGTTGACTGTAATGCAGACTTCTGGCAGCTTTTACCTTTAACCTCCCACGATGCACTGTCACTGGGTACAAGATGATCACGCAGTCTGAGCTGACACATCATAATTAATTTATATGCTCTCATCAGACAGAATGAGTGATTGGTTTCCCACCCACTGAAACCAGAAGCAACATCAACGCCATAAATCAAAGACAGTTCAGTTGAAGGAAAGTAGTAATGAGGCTTATATCTGCAGAAATGGAACATATACTCAGAGATTTATTTCTTTTCACTTGTAATTTCAACTGCTATACTAATTATTAATGCTCTTAAAGAAATCCAACTTTAGAAGTAAAGTTTACACTCACTGCCAGTTGCCGGCACAAATGCTAAACTTGCAGAAGCTGTCGCGACCAAAGTGTCTCTACATAAGCAAATTCAAAGTGCTGCTGTTTTTAGTTTAACTGCCGACAGGTGGAGCAGATTCAACTGAAAATGTCACAGCAATTTTTGTTTATCTGAATCTAGTTTCAGGTGCTTTGCAACAGTGAGTCAGTGTGATCAGTGTGTCGTGGTGTTCATTTGTACTTTCAACATCAGGGCAGACTAAGGGTGTTTAATATGCCATCACTTGCAAAGAACTGATAACTAATAACTAATAACTAACTGATAACTAAATTGTGTTTTGTTGAGGAGCAACTGAGTAACCTTTAAAGCGTAGAAACTGTCTGAACTATAAAACTTCAGTCGGTACTGGACTATTATCTGCAAAATATAATATCTGGACCAAGGGGTAAAAAGTAGATAATATCACATTTTAGTTCTTAGTTTTACAGTTTTACTTTAGTTTTAGGTTCATAGTTCCTGTTCACTCTGACTTAAACAAACCAGAAACATGAAGTCATACAGACAGTCATTGATTCGACAGTTTTTGTTTGTTCTTATTTTTTGGTGTCATTCAAGCATATTACTGTGGTATTGCTGTCTTGCACTGTTTAATGGACTTAATGAACCGACAAAGTTGACACACCCACACAAACAGGGATATGATTGTGTTACCAAATGATTTGCATAAATCATTTCATGGTTTACACAGATGAATTATAAGACTGCTTCCTGAACAGATTTCACAATCAGCAGATGGATTTGTCATTAATTTAGCTCATGAAATCATGCTAAAATCACATATCTACTGTCATAAAATTCTGTGGTTGCTTTGCTTGCTTTCACACTACAAACTTGGAAACAGACTGGCCTTTTCAAGTGGTCCAGGTTTTTGGTGTGGCCCAGGGTTCAATTGACAGCTTTCACACCAGGCCAAAGTGAGAAAGCTGTCAATCGAACCCTGGTCCACACCAAAAACCTGGACCACTTGAAAAGGCCAGTCTCTTTCCAAGTTCTTTGGACTGGTGTGGACACAGACTCAGCGTCCACACTAATTAAAAGGGTGCTAACGTTACCATTGCAATGTGTAACAATGTAAAATAAATTGAACACAGAATGTCTGTCTGTCCTGAAAACATTTATTAGCGCTGTTAGTATGTCAGCCATCCAACGTCGGTGCCATCATGCTTTGGGTTGACTCTGTTAACCAATCAGAGGCTTTGTTTCTGACTTGTTGAGCAATCAGAGGGACATTAGGGTGGGTCTTTATGGAATGCGGGTAGGGAAAAAAATTAGGTGTCACGATGCAATGCCCAGTGGAATTGCATGAGATTTACCCTCTAAAGAAAAAAAATTGCAGTAATGACGGTAATGATGGTAGTTTTTGTTATGGCAGTTGTAAGCAGGGTTACATACAGGTCTGTGTGGAGTGATCATGGATGTTTTATACAGCCATGGGACCAACGGGGAAACTGAGCAGAAACAGCTGATCTGTCAATGTTAAATGTTCGCTATGTTAGAAGTTATTCAAAGAAAAAAAAAGCATTTCAATCTCCCATTAAGCTATTAACATTTTATAGACAAAAACCACCTCAAGCAAACATGAAACTTTGACGAATTAAGTTTTTCTAAATTCTGCCGTTTCCAACAACCTTTTCTCATTCAATACTTCAAAATGCGCCTCAAAATATGTTTATGGACACACAGCCAATGATACAAGCTTCTCAAACAACTACTGCAAATAACTTTTGTTATTGTGATAAAACATTCACATGTATAACCTGGCCATATACATCTGTTTTGGGTTCTTGAAAAATCTTTCTTGGAAATGTAATTTAATGACTGAAGAAGAAGTAGGTGTTCTGAGAAAAAGTGAATGCAACCACTTACAGTATTGCAATATTTCCAGGAAAAGATACCAGAGACTGACTGTATATGACAATGCAGGGAGTGTAATTTCCCTGTGTGCTGTCCCAATAGGCCTCTCTGTAAATGTGTTTTAAAGCTACCACTGCCCTCTTGGGAACACACAGGTTGCTGTGTACTTGTCAGATAATCCGTTATTTTTTTTAGTCAAGCCCATTTACCTCAGTTTGTCATCTGAGATAATATCTGTTGAGAGATTGGTTTTGAGGGGCGGGGGGATGGAATTGCATTGGTCACCCTACCACCACCACCACCACCACCACCACCTTTCTCCATAATGACAGGTGCACAGTTGACCTTTCTCCGTACAATTTGGGATCAGATTGCGCTGTTTCAGCTTGCCGTATCTTTGCACTATGTGTTTAACCCTGTTAAACAGCTCTATCATGTTCATGGCAATCCAGGTTTTGCATTACAGCAACTGCAGCAGATATACAATGGTATCCTTGACTCAGAGATTAGGAAGTGGTTTTAGCGATTTACCTCAAACTGATTTTATTCATACAACACAAGGCAGTCTTTTCTGTGCAATGTAGCAAAAAAGACTGTGGTTCACCATGATTAGGTGACTTGATCTTCGTACTGTAGACAAATTGTAAACTTACAGAAAGCATCCTGTATTTCTATTTTAACAGGATGTTTCCCTTTTTAAGTATATCTACTTTTAAACACAGTATTTTCCAAAATTAGAAATTGAAATCACAAACTACAACATGTCAGTATGAGCTGAAGTTATTTTATAGCTTCCAATGCCCATCTCTCCAGGACTTTATGGCTGTTTATTCTTAACTGTTCACAAAAGTGGTGTGCGGCAGCAGTCAAGCACAGCCATTTAATTAGGAGTCCATTTCATGGCTGTCTGACATGCTGATAAAACTCTCCAAGCAAATAGCCAGAGTGTCTCCAGCAGCCTGACTGTGTAATTGAAGGTTTTTTTTCAGCCCCACTTGGCAGAGGCACCCATAATCTCTCTCTCTCTCTCTCTCTACACACACACAGAGGGAGAGATCAGAGAGATTACCCTATATTTTATTTGAGTTAACACAAATATTCATATATTTTGCTAGAGTCTACAGGATCAAATGGAGGAAACAGAGCCTCCAGCTGATTCAATCCAGAGAACATTTGTTCAAGCTTCTGTTTTTCTCATCAAAGGTTCCTGCACCATGTTTGTGTAAGAAACTCAATCTTCAAATGTTCTCTGACGTGGGGATTGTGTTAGCCAAGGTTTTCTTTTAAAAGTTAAAGTCATGAATTTAACCATTGTGAGCTCAAGTCTCAAGGTCTTCCTCCTGCCTTCACCTTGATCTGCCACTGATTTGCTTTGTAATGCAGTTTTAAGACCGGGTGCCCAGTTTTAGTAAACTGGTAAAGTATTGACTTGTGTCAGTGATTTCATAGGGTAGCTGTCTTGTATGGTACTACTCAAGGGGAACAACATGAAATCCTGTTTTATACCCAGTGGGCTAGCCATACTTACATACATACATAAAAAAAATAAACGTGAATATTTGAGGTTTTTGGAGCATTAGCAAAATGCTATGGTTTTACGCAACATCACATGCATATACAATTTTAACAGGACTGAGACAGCCGAACCTCGCCAGCAGACTACAGCTGGATAGATTCCCCAGTGAGCGCTGGTGAATGGCAGCTGATGACAGTCGCAGCAGCAGCTGAAGTGGCAGTGATCCTTCACAGATGCTAATGACATTTCCTAAAAATCTGCACATTTAGCCTACATTTAGAAATGGAAAATAGCCATTTTAAAAACAAATCATGAAAAAGAAATGTGTGGATAGCCTGTTCTAGCCAAAAAATGCTCAACCACACAAGTTTCAGACTAATTAACCCCTATCTCAGGACTGTGTGTGCACAGACTATGCTTGATTTACATTTGTCTGATCATATTATTAGCTTTTATTGCACCTATTAGGATGGAGCAGGGTCCATCTTTGCTTATTGGTTTACATACTTTTGTCTGACAATCTAATTAGCCAGAATGAAATACAAAATACCTGCAAGTCTTATTATCTAATAATTATTATATTAAAGACCATCTATGACCTCCTCTAAATTTATACTCAGTATTTTATGAGACAAGTCTTATTATTGGGAGAAAACAATGGTAACCTGTGGTGTTTGACCATAAGCAGTTATGCCAAAACCCCACTGAGCACGTCTTTGTCACTTAGTGGCCATGACACTGATCTGTTTCTTTGGTCAAAAGAGAAAGATGAGAAACAAATAGGGGGTAGGGGAGAGTGCTAATCCATTGGACACAGGTAAAAATGTTAAATATACTGTATATATCAAGCAGCAACCTCTGGTGCTAGGAAATGAAGCCAGTGCGGAAGTGCTAAAAACTATGATTCCTCGAGTGTCCACTTGAGACAGGTTGCAGAAGTGAGTCAATCTCCATAAGCGGCTGTATTAAAATGCCCACCTTCACAGCAGAAATACACGTTTACAGCCTGGTTCAGGCAATAGTTTTGGTATCTATAACTAATTTACCCGTTCATGACAACTGTGAGGGAGGTGGATTTCTTTTTTACTCACCCGTTTAAATGATATTAAGGCTTAAAGTTGCCCTTAATTAATAGCGCGACCACTTGACTGATAGGTAAGTGCCATCACCGATGGCTTATTTGAGCACCCAGGCATCATTTTATCTATTTTCGGCTTCAAAACAGCGCTTCGGAAACCTATGGGTGACGTCACTCAGGCTCTGTCCATTCTTTATACTGTCATTGGTATATATACATATATATATTGTTTCACTAATTCCCCATTCAGGCACATCACCTTCCAGATTTTTGGTCCTCGATTCTTCACCATGTAGTTATTGTTGGTGGTAAAGTCTTCACTATGTACAAATGTCCAAAAACTAAAAAAAAGAGTGGAATTGAATAACATAAAAAGCAGTTGGCGGTTTAAGCCAACTGAAAACAATTCAGCACACAAAGAACTGAAAACAAACGAGACACCAAAAACCCTTAATAACACGAAATATAATACAATAATAGATAAAACCAAAATGGCTTCAGCAGAAACACAGATGATGTTCACCTAGGTATGTAAACAATGACGTGATATCTTTTAAAAACAGTGTTTAAAGATCTTTGTGTAACTTTTTTTATACATTTCTTTCTGTAGGCTAACAACTTAGGAAGCAGCGAAAAGAGAAAACTAGAAAGCAAAGAATCAGCAGGACAAAGTGAAACAAAGAAAAAGAAGTGGAGGATGGTAATAGCTACAGTAGACAGAGTAAAAAAAGAAGATCGAAAGAAAGAGGGACTGCAGCCCTGAATCAGAGGTATCGTATTCAGCCTAGTCTTGACAGAGACTCCTCTCCAGGTTGAATAGGCCCATTGTTTGGATAAGGCCTCCATGACACAGGCCATTTCATTACAGAATGAGCCCAGGCACAGGGAGTAGATGGTGGTTGCAATGTAACCCCCCCGCCACCTCCCCCTCCTCTCCCCTGTCAAAGAGCTCCATTCTCTCCCCCTCGGGGCTACCTGCATGAGTAGGAAGACAGCCATAGGGGAGACGCACTCTCAAAAACAAACAGGCACCCTCCATCACAGCAACAGACAGACAGAATCTGTCTTTCAATGAAAAGACACAGGTAACTCAATAGTCTCTGATGTAATATGCCACGTCCCTCCTGTGACTTAGGAACCACCAGCAGCTGGTTTAAACATGTCACAAAGTCACCATTTCTCTCGCTCTCACACAAACTTAAGTGCACTGTGTAACATTTAGACCTTTGAATCACAACCTTTGAGTGCTGCTAAAGGACAGGGTCTGATACTTTAGTCCAGTCTGTCTTAATATAATGCTCACGTGCTATACAGGATATCATCGCTGTCCAAAAATATTTTTTTCAAGAGGATGAAAAACTCCTTTTCTCAGAAACTAGCTTACAAAAAAAAAAATAAAACACTGTAATAAGAGACATTTAGCACCAGAAATGAAAATCTATGTCATCAGTAAAATATATTTATACTACGTTTTAAATGGATTCATGTTAATTGTTAGCGAAGGTGGGTATTCAGATATTTTTTGGTTCTAACAAGCAGGAGAGTTGAGGCTTGAAACCACCGACACGTTATGTCCACTATGTATGTCTGTATGTCTGTTCTTGAATCGAAACTCAAAACATTATTTATCCAAAGCTATCCTCCTTTCTATCCTTGTGGTTTTCATTGGACAGTGATAATATATAAAGCGTATATAAGGAGTTACTGGTCGCTGTAGTCTGGGGTTGCTCTGTAAACATCAGATTCTGATTAGAATCATCACAGAGTGACACAGGATAACAGCATGGCAGGCTGTAAACTGGAAACACTTTCGTCTCCACTGTTGAATGCTAGCAAAGTTGACCAAACTATGTTCGAACCAGATGCTGGTACAACCTCGTCTACAGCTCCCCCATGTGATTAACTTGCCGGTTGCTGCACCGTAAGGAGCCCAGCAAGAGAGAGGATCTGTGGTGCATGAAGATTTTAAAACTGTAACTGTTTTATTTTGTTGACTGTGGGGAAATCTGATGTTTTCAGATCACAGATGAAGAACAAAGGCATCAAAAGAGGAGTTTTACAGGTAAAATGTGAGATTCATGCAGCTGTTGGAGTTGAGTGCAGCTGCTCTGCAAGTGAACTGGCCAGGGATTTGAATAATATTTCTCATAATCGTAGGCGAGGTTTATTAAAGAAAAGCCATCATAATAATGTTGAATGTTTACCAATACATTGGCAAAGACCGACTATGAATGTCTTCATTTGGGAGCCTACCTGTAATAATTCCTCCTGTCAATCCTGGTCATGCAGCGATCCCTTTCTAGCATGACTGTTCTATAAAGGTCCTGTCACATCAGCATTTAAAACAATAAATTTACATGGCAAAATCAATCACTTTAATCACTGTGGTCAGTACAATTGCACACAGGGGCTTTCCCAGCAAGTTCAACTTTGGTGAACTGTGACACACAAATGAAATAAATGAAATGTGTTGACCCGTGTCCACAATGGCAGCTATCGTCTGTGTTAGACCATCCATTGCGAGTAGTCCCAACACCACAAAACCTGTAGCATTACCTATTTTGTGAGGACACACAGATGAAGGCAGAATAACAGTGCTACGCTCTGGTGTGACTGTGCATCAAAAACTTGGAAGACAAAATCCACAGTCCTGTGCAAAAATGCAGCTGAAGCGAATATGAGCCCTGAGAGTGAGTCAAATCAAGTGGATATCTTCCAAAGTTATGGTCATTTCAGTACAAAATTCCCTTTTCGTGTTTCCATGGACGTTGTTGCCTTGCTGACCCGAGGCAGAAGGCACACATGGCAATAAAACCTCCATGTCACACCCAGAACACATTTACACTCTTGATTTGACTGAACATTCCAATGCAATTTTACACAAAATTAAAACTGTGGATTGTATATACAGTTTGTCACTTCATGGCCAGTGTTTAGAGGAGTAATTAGTATAGAAACCAATAACACTTTTAAATTCATACTGGATTGAAGAACCTATCCTTTAAGCCCTCTTGGCTCAGTCTTGAGAGTTATAACTCAGTTGTACACAACCTTGTAGCCTAAACTTATTAATACCAGAGAATGTATAATGATGAGACTGGACACCGATGTAATAAAACGTCAACAACCTTTACTAGTGTAAAACGAAACTTAAAGCATACCTCCCAATGCATAGCCTCATGGGTAATGTAGTCTACCACTACAGAGAAAACCTTTGCCTGCACTCTGAGGTGATTACACCCACTTCCTGCTAAGCAATTTTGGGTTATTAATGATAAACAGAGAATGTTTCTGCTGGGTTCCTTGGCTGTCTTTTTCTCACTAAGTATTGCTGCATGTTGTGGAGGTTCTCAGTTACAGCAATGTGGTCATTGACACAAGGGTCCACGAACTCTGCTTCCTCAGTGCTAAGTTGCGGTTATGAGACTCTCACCAGCATCTCCGAGTTTTGAAGATGCAGCTCTAATCAAAGTTTATCCTTCTGTACTTCTCTACCTCTCTTCTAACTTTCTCTGTCTTTCTGCTTTTCTTTCTCTGCTTCTCTCTTCTGCTCGTCCCCTCCCTTCCCTATGCGGTCTCTCCGACCTCCCAGTGAACTCGTGTGGCTACTCAGAGCTGTGCCTGTGTTATTGGAAACACCCCTCCAATACTCCTATTAGCCACGATGTAAAGATGATAGGTTGTGCTGTGTTTGGATATCCATTTCCAATCGCAGGTCATGATTGGCGAGAGCAGCCCGAGATGATGGGTTTGCTGTGTGATACTGCCAAAAAGGAAAAAAAGATCGGAGGAGGGAGGGAATAGAAGAAACAGGGCAAACAAGGAAAGACAGAAAGAAAAGGAATACAGCGAGCAAATACACTGACACTGCCTTGCACAATATGTGAAACCATAAAGCAACCAAAGAGGGGAGATTTTTTTAGGACAATAGGAGAGATGAGGCTGATAAGTGTCAGTAAGTAGAAACTGGAAAGAAAATTAGGATGGATTAAAAGTGAGGACTGCTAGAGGCCCAGGAACAGATACAAAGAAGAAGTGGACCATAAGGTAGATTTTGGACCTTGCAGGGTCAAAATACTGTACTAGGTATTTTACAGGGGAGAACAACAATGTGCTGCCACATAAAATGTGACAGTGGCTCTAAAGATGGTCTTCAGGCTTCTATGATAATGTTCTTCACCTCTACAAGTTTGGAATTTTGTATATTAGCTCAGTACATATGACTGTTTATATATTTGGGGGTGTAATTTTGAAGTGTAATGTTGCCATGGAATTAGTTACTTAGCTGTGGGCTACAACTTTAGCCTTGTTTTTTAGTCTATATTTTTGTTTTACATCTTGTCAAAGTGGCACCATTAAAAAGATGACAAATAGCATTTCCTGTTGGCAATGTACCAATGTCACTTCATGCAGTATCTTTGCCTCACATCTTCCTTCGTGCCTACCCAACAACTATCCCTAGCCCCCTTGAAGAGGTGTGCCTCTTAGGTTGAAAACCTCTGCACAAATCTTTTTATACTCTACGCTCTATCTATACCAGGCATATGTTACAGTTGGACGTACATTTAAGGCCAGATTCTTCTGATATTCCCTAGTCTCTTGGTTTCCCTGCGCTGATGGTGATTTTCACACCTAGTCTGGGTATACCCAGTACTAACAAAGCTAACAAGGCTGGAGCCAGTGTTTGCTTGGTACAATCTGGGCTTTTGTAGAAACATGGCGGTTTAAGATGCCATAGCATCTGTAGATATAAAAGGCTCACTTTGTTACCTCAGGTAACAAAGCCATAACAATCCTTATTTTCAGGTGTTTATACACTGATGTTAAAGATAGTTATGAATATTGTATTCCATTTCTGCTATACACTGTAAATAGAGCCCCCTGAATCTTTAATTAATATTTGCAATATAAGAACAGAATTTCTTGAAGACAAGATGCAAAAAAAGAGAAGAACATCATATTCTCACTATGGAGAGGATTAAAATGGATTCTATGGATCGGATCAAGTACAACCTAACTCTTTTTTAAATGAGCATGTTAAGTTCTCATTAGCTTAGCCTCAGCTGTGTACTTCTTTACTGAAAAAAATAGCATAATGAACCACTGACCTATTGGTTTGTACATGAAGAGAACTTAATTATTCAAATTGGGAGAACATTTTGTTCTCAAAAACTGAAAGCAGTATGTTTGTGTTTCTTTTCAAGTAATCAACAGCTCATTCATCAGTGTGGTTTTACTTACGTTTTACTGGAATACGCAAATATCCACCCACTACTAAATCCCCCAAATCAAGCTAATTTCACTCTGCTTGTGATGTGCAGGTGGAGACAGCAATGGCAAGAGTGCAAGTTGTCCCTGCCAGATGAGGAATGAGAATGATGTGTTATGGAGTACAGTGTGTACTGTCAGTGATGAAGTCTGTACAACAGAGGATTCATCCAAGAATGGGTGTCGTATTACAGTAAGAAACAGTGAGAACAGCAAGAAGCTCCTGGAAACTGAAGTGCTGAAATTTTGTTCTTCTGGTTTAACTCTCTAGACCCCCAGTTAAATTCTTGAATGTTGCTGAAGTTTAGTAAGAACTCAAATGAGCATCTTTCCCACACAATCAATAGCTCTATCTAAGGAAGAAATTGGCTTTGAATTTAATTTTTTTTATCTACAAATAGCCCTAAAACTGTTGCTACACAGGACAAAAACTTGCCCAGTTTATATGTGTAAAAGTCACCGCACTGTCAGTCCTCCCTGCCAACTCTTTGGCAAATTGTCCCCCTGAAAACAGCTTCTGTGTCAGCAGGTAAGAGACAGGTAAGTCCTGCTTATTATATACGGTGATTATGTGATGACATTTCGAGCAACCCACATTGTTATAACAACAAATAGCAACATGATAAAACGTCAACTTATATGAGAGGAGCATTGGTCTCCCTTCTGACTCTTTGGCGAACTACTCATCTTCAGTGAACAGCATCTGTCTCAGCAGCGAGAGCCGGGTAAGTCCTGCCATTTACTGATGATGATTATGTGATATGATCTGAGCACAACACTTGAACTCACAATATATTTGTCCCTTTCCACTAGAAACGGTGGGTCAGAATCTCCCTCAGAGCACAATCTTATTGTTTATGGCTTATGGCTGCAGGGTTTTAAGTTTGATGTTCCCTTTATGAGTTTAGGGTCTGGGGCCTAGTAGATGTCATTTGGGGTGCACTGATATAAAACATACTGGGAAGTCAAAATCAATGTCATTGGTGAGTACTTCCATGTGTGTAAGTCAGCATGAAAGCATGACAGCATGACGGGAACCATTCACATGTAGCTCGGAGAGGTACAGTGACAACTAAAGCTTCAGCAGTGTCATTATCATGCTTCCTTTGACTTCCAGGCCAAAGGCAAAAAGCAAGGAAAGTTTCAAGGCAAGTAATATTTTTTTTTCTTCTTCTTCTTTTTTTTTTTTTTTTTTTTTTTTAAGCTAGAGACATTGGAGTGTCTACACATAAGGCATCTATTGAAAAAACAAAGGTCTTGGTCACATATCAGTGAGATAAGGACCACCCACAGTATCAGATGGGGGAAGAATAGCTCATACCACCCCATGGAAGAGGCCGCCAGCCCATCACGCCCTGAAATATATGAGCTACACTGTTTGATCAGGGGACCATAGCCAATCGGAATGAATGAAGCAGAACTAGATGGAGAGTGAACATGTGCATTAATCTCTGTGAACAGTACACGCCTTGTGTTAGGGACCCACAGTCACATTCATTTGCCAAAGACATTATATACCAAAAGGTTTTTCTAAAGAAGTTTATCAGATTACACATTAGACTTCACATGTGCTCATCCAAAGTGAACCCAAGTAATATTAAAAAAAAAAGGATCTCTCTACCATTTGAACTATATCTGGTCTGAAAAATGGTTTCTGTCACTGGAATGTAAGATTGGTGGGCTGAGGCTGCAGGGATGACGTGATGTTCTTTATCCACGGGTCATTTACTTTGATTCTCCCCTGACTCACCGAGTCTACAGTATGAGTAAGCTCATTTTGGGGACCAGAGGGATACATCACAGTTCAAGCAGTGAGGCATTATGCATGATGCGTCATGTTGCATGTCATCAGATTTCTTTTGGAAAACCCTTTCCAGACACTTTGCCAGGATTTTTTTGCAGTATTGTCAGATTTCAGGGTATTGTTCTCATCTCCACCTGAAAAATCATGTACATCATGTTTGAAAGCCAAATAATCAAAAACAAAAGTAGTGTATTAGGTAACCATCTCAGGGTTTTTGAGATTGATTTGATTTTAATGAGAGAAACCTGTACAGGGAAAGTGAATTATCATAAAGTGCCTGAGATGGAGCCACAGGCTACTGCCTCTGAATTTCTGTACAATTTCCCAAAACATTAAATAAATATGTTTTTGAACTAATGGGCACCAGCAAGGTTTTCCAATAACACATAAGTCAGGGTAAAAACAACTTTTCAGCATATTTCACATAACTTCCCTTCACCCTTCTGGGGTTCAGTGTTTTGTTAGAATCATATCATGGGATCAGCCTATTTAGGGTAAGGTTAAGGACTCCAAAAATCTTACCAAACAAGTCAAAAGAATAAACAAATAAGAATGAATAATGGTGGAAGAGTTATTCCAACACTGCCTTGCAGAGGAAAATGGAAGTAGTCCAATTTTTTTGCTTCATATTCACTGATTTTCTTCCCACGTCCTGGTCTTTTACATCTGTGAGTTTTCACATGCATGTCATAGAGCAAAAATTAGGATAAGTGTATAACAAGTCAATAAATTAGCAGTGGCTTATGTTCCAACAAAACCTGAGGTAAAGGCATTTCCATCTTGCTGCTATGATGGAACATCCCCCCGACAAACAGAATTGCAGTGCTCAACACCTTGAACTGATTATCCAGGTTTCACCTGTTGCTAGTTAAAAACGGAGAATGCAGCCGAGACCAGAATTCTTTTTAACTTGTCTCACTCTGTTTTGACTCCTGGTTGCCAGGGTGGGGCTCCATCATCTTATCGTTAAAGATTCCTGCAATGACCGTCATTCCCTGAAACTACCCCAACATCAGTCCTGAATATTTCTCATGAAAACCTGTCGCTGACCTAATCAGGTGGCTTAGGCAGCGTTTGATAGGATTTCCCTGGGGATGAGATGAGGGCAAGGGCTAAATTATGGCACTAAATCTCTCAAGCGCAAGTCCCCACAGAGAGACTGGCTGTAAGACTGGGGAGCATTTTCAGAGCCTCTCCAGGAAATTCCGCATGCACAATTTGTCTTTGTAACAGGAGAGCTGGCACGGCCCTCGGCTTAAGGATGTCATGACCGGACCAACTTAGCACGCAGCAGAAGTGCTTATTGCGCATTGTATACTCATTCCTGACACAGGGGAGCCTGGCGTGGCTCACATCCCGGTGATCAGACTGAAGCTTTTTCTCACCACAGCAGTTTGTAAGAGACCTGGTGAATTTCCACGAACCTCAGCATGAACTCCACCACTTAACCATGAGAGACTCCTCATTTTGGGAGAGGCCAGAGTCTGATAAACACAGGCGAAGAAAGAAAGAGGAAAAAGGGACGACAGGAAAATGGAAAACAGGGCTGGCACTTCCAGCAGGTTTATTTGAGGCCGTGACAGTGAGCCCTTGGAAATAGGATGGCATCTAAAGCCGGGTCCACAGATGGGCGGAGGGTACACAAAAGGGGTCGTGACAAGTAGACATGGTTTGTCAAAGCCCCCTCTCTTCTTCTCTGGAGTCTGTGAGATAAAGGAAGGAAAAATCGGATTATTTTACTCCCCGGATCCCTGAACTCAGTGGGGCAGAGTGAAGACAGTGCCTGGGAACAATTTGTCCAGCCATTATCTCAATCCATTAAGGATGAGAACTGCAGGCCACGCTCCTGGTCCGATGTTACATCATGAAGATGAAAAGAGGATTTCTAAAGTGCTTTATTTCAAGATTATCATCTCTTTTTTCTCTTTCAGTATTTTACTTGCTGATAGAATGTCTTAATTTGAAAGAAAAACACTCATTATTCACTTAAGGACTAGCTTTCATTCAGGTTCATTCTGCCTCTACCTTTAATTCTGCATATGGTATGAGTGCATGCATGCAAACACTTCCACATAAAAAAGGCATAAATATGAATCCTGTGAAATGAAAGTTTTGAATGATATTATGTCACAGTGAAGGAAGTGTCATTATATTTTGGAGGTATGATAAAAGTTGATATAATAAAATGTTTTGTGTTTCAAACATGTATGTATTGGAATGACTTATGTCAGTCTTTTGATTCAAAATAATCTTCATCCGCTCTGTTGTTTTGCCAGATCTCACTTCACAGAGACATACTTTATAGGCCACAGAAATGTGCAGCAGAGTAGCTGTGAAGGTCATGCAGACTAGCTGTTTAACTGAGGTTTGGTGTTCCACCAAGTCAAAATGATGGTGATACATGGTGGAAACACAAAAAAGCCTGAATGTGGTTCTGTACTTCTTTGTTTGACACTTTCTGAGTTGGCTGTTGCTGAGATTCAAGCTGAGCTGAGCCTTCATGACTTCAGTGTGGCTTTGTAGCATCTCAGCAGTTTCCTGGTCAATATGGCAATGGCTGAAGAGGAAATTCACAGGCAGTGGTGTTGGGTTTCATCAAAGGACAAATCCAGAATAAGAGACCAGGCTCTGCATTGTAACCTCTTCCAAGATGGTTATATTGGCTTTGTCTGTTTGTTTGTCTATTAAACAGCAGGATATCTCAACAAGACTAAGAGTTTATAGCCATGCTAATGTCTCAGTGTGACTATACTTAGGCACAGTGCTTTGAACAAATGCTAACATCAGCATGTTTCACCAGCATGCCTTCATGCTGCCAGTGATAATACTAACATACTGAGGGTTAGCAGGTATGACAATTTTAGTTTAGTGGGTACCAGGTAACCATTTGTTAATTTGCACCAAAAACAAAGTAAAGTAAATTCAACTTAATGGTAGCACTAGAGGAAAAGTCAGGGGATCACCAAAGTCAGTAGTGTGCATCATCGAAGAACCATGAACGTCTGTTCCAAATCTGATGCCAATCCAGGAGGATAAGGGAATATTTCAATGGATAATTGAATTTTGACCTGCTGGGAGAACACCAAAGCCTTTTGGATTCATCCTCTGAAAAACAATCACGACCTTGGTGAACTATTTGTTCAAAATTTCAAGTCCGTCCAAAATTTGTACTGAATATTTCAGTTTGGACTGACCGACTGATCAGCATTGCCAACCCTATAACTGTAGCGCTATGGCTTAAAACAGCTGATTTCAGGGATACCCGATGGAAAGTGAGGCTATTTGGCAAGAAAAATTATTTATCAGTATTTTTGAAGTAGTATTTGATGCAGAAAGCACATTTCTGCACATAACTCCAACTTGGTCCAACTTTTTGTGTTGTTTTTCTTTACAAACCATGTCCATTTCTGCACACACAAATTATCTGTTTTTGAAACAGAAACCAATTTTTTACCATGTCTCCTTTTAATTTTACCCAAATATGAAAGAAACACATTTGAATCATCTCAGAAAACATTATTCATTTGTATAAATCAATATTTATTCCAGTAACTGATTCTTGTAGGCATGGGTAAATTGCTATTGTTCTGACAGTTTGGACATTTTGGTACATTTTTCCCACAAATTAAAGTGACATAAGCACATATCAATATGAATCTCAGCATATGAGAGCTTTGTTTATTAAGAAAAGATAGACAGGTCACACTGAATGTATGGAGCTCTGTTGTGTTAGGATTAATTAGGCAGCCAACTATAGCCAGTGGTCAAGAGCATAAAGGTTGTTTGGTGCTTGTGCTACTCTAACCCAAACAATATACAGTACATGCACTGGCAAACAGGCCTCCCCAAGAAAAATAGGTTGAATACACGCAACTTTTTAAAACCTCTATCAACCAAATACACTTTTGAATAAGAGTCTTGAGTCTGGAAGGTCCCAAAAGATCCATGTTCTGGTGAAATTGACAAATGGAAATCTCATCCCACAGCAACACAACCCACCTGCAATGCCAAAATATCCCACAGAGAGAGCCAATGGACATGATTACATTTATAATAGAGAGTCAAATTCTGCTCCACTTCCTCTCTCAGGATAGACGCTTGTGCCTTTGCAGCCTTGGAAGTCCAACTTGGCAGCAGAAGGAAAAGACTTTGATGTGCCGAAAGTTGACTTGACCTGTGTTTACAGCTTAATAAATCTAGGATGGAAAGCTGTGGAAAGGACAAACTGACGCAAAGAGGGAATGGATAGATGTCTTCCCCACAGACTTGAGCCACATGTGCTTTATATTATATGAATACAGCAAGGATAAAATACTTCATCATCAAGACACATTAGCAGTGAGTTGTACCTCCACAGAAGATAACTGTCTGAGAACTGGCACATTGGTTGGTGGGCATATAGGATATATATTAAAATAAGGACACACACACTGTGTGTCTGCCAGTTGTCACTGTCTGAGTATGTCAAGCAGAAAACTACAGTTTTACTTACAAGTGTAAGCTCTGAGAAATTCATATTACAAGAGGTTGTGTTTATATGGCATTTGAGTGTGTTGGGCAGTGTCTGAAGTACATTAAATGTCTGGCCTGTGATGCCATTGGCGCTGAAGAGAGCTTATGGCTTTTAAAGCCACCTTAGATCAGTAATTTATGTGTTTAGTACAATCAGTCTTATGTTGCAGGGGGGAAAAACATCTCATGAAATATTTGTAGCCGGCCTGGAGAAAACTGATTTACGGCGTGTGAAACGGGGTCTTGTATGACTGGTCATTTCAACATCAGACTATATTATGAGTCATTCCTGCACTCCAGGACTATTCAGTGCTGTCACTAATGACTCTACCTCTCTTTACTCAAATAAGCTTGTTTTCAATATCGTGGGCCAACTCCTTCATAAGCCGTGTATATTTGAAAGAAGTCCTGAAAGGAATTTGAGTATCGAGTGTTTGCTTTAAAAGTCTCTGATACATAAATATAATACCGCTTATTCAAGCGATCCACTGGCCAGATAGCCACAAACCATGATCATGCAAAATCAAATGATTACTTTAGCTGTTGGCTTAAGAAAGTCCATGAAAGAATATCTGAAGAATAAAGACCTTCAGATCCCAAGAGTCACTTTACTGCATCCAAGTAAAACCTACTTTAAAGATGTGGCGCTCTATGAAAACTGACCCTGTATTTATTGTAGTTGCACTTAATGATATCTGAAATAATATATTTTCAACTTAACAAACAACCAGAAAATTACAACAAAGCCTCAAATGCTGTAGTAATTCGATTTGCAGTTTTATTCTCAATGTTTCGGTGCATGGATGTCGACCAGGTTATTTTATAAAACCATGGTGAGCAGCTTAATTATCCCACGTAGACATCAGGTCAGAAGAGGTTCTGAATGAGGCTCACTTTGGGGAGTTCGCATAGAGAAAAATAGAGGGCCACGCAAAAAAATACATAAATGAAGATTTGATTTTTTTTTAAACTGCATTATTTTTAATTAACTATTAGACAGTTGCCTCTTGGGTTGTTAGAAGTAGGTCTAATAAATGCTCCAAGGAACATTTTTGCCATCACTGATGCAGTAACTGATTTTACTTTATTAGAGGTCCTCTATGGTATATTTTCAATTATATACGTAACTGTGATTGTGATTAACCATTTCACGTTCATTAGCTTTAACTACGATATAAATGTGTCCATGCCCATGACATACACAGTACTGTAGCTTTATCTGGTTTTTATTCAAAATGGAGAGAAAATTCCTCAGCATGTGTGCTATCGGGACATCGTTACTACTGAAGGAACCTTTTTTGTGTCTTTTTCAATGGATGTATTTAATTTCTTTTTTATTTTGTCTTAATATTATACTTAAGTCATATGTACATTAGGGAACAAAATTCAAAACCCCTGTTCTGTGCAAATATTCCTTCTACAATACAGTTCTCCATTACATATATAATTTATTCACTATAACCTAAGCTACTTGTTACTTTGAAGGTTCCGATTGATACAAAACACAATCATCAAATATCATATTATGGTTATAGGGTAAGAAGATTCGCAAGCTAGCAGGACTTGTAACTTGTATCTTGGTACAAGTTACAACTAGTACTGTGGTATTGTTATTTTTACTTAGGTACGAGTATTTCTTATACAACTTGTTTTAGCTAATTTAAGATTTCTTTCTGCAAATTTGTCATTACTTGTTTATATGGTGATGTGGCTGCCATCACGGCACTGTGTACGGACTAGGTGACGTTCTGGGTTGTCAGTTTCTGCAAAACCTTCCAACTCTCGGGTTTATAAAAGTTTACTCACAAGCCCTAAAGATTTAAGGTGCTACTTGAGTTTATTTTCACCAGACATTTCATTATATAGAAAACATTATGAAAGTGTATGCACATATACACACACTGACGCACACATCATCATGCCAAGGCCAGGAAAGGCGCCCGCGTGGGTTGGTTTCTGCTCTCTGCAACATGGGCCTAGTGTCACTGACATATCCTCCAAAAAAGTTCCCACAACAGAAAGAGCTTTCATGTATAATCCTGTTTCAAATAAATAAATAAATACTGCATTAAAAATCATAACACTGCATCACTGCAACACTATTTGCAGGACCTTCCACATACAGGAAGTGACAGCTTTTTACCTCTGCTCCAGTCTGCAGCCAAACCTCTGCTGAGCTTCACCATGTGGACTCATACACTTACTTAGCATGACTGTGACAGTTGTTTAGAAAACATTTTAAATAATATTCCCCAATGCCTCATGACAGCTGCCTGAGCCACGGCCATTTTCTTCAACTTGCATCTGACATCCAATCTTTTACAGTCCTTTCTTGGAAAAGGTAACATGGGATCTCTCTGGATGTGAGAACTGACCTCATGGGGAACATTTGGCTCAATCAATCTTGTTATTAATTAATCATAATATTGTCTCTGGTCACCACAGATGGAAGCCTTTACTTGGAGCTGGAACTTCTATTATCAAATGATGATAGCTGCATTGACCTATTAGAGTGCATGGTGCACATGTGTGTGCAAGTTTGCTCTGTGTGTGTGTGCTCCTAAGTTTATTCCTCATAGATTTCAGAACAAATGAATCACTCCATCGCATCTTGTTTTTTTGAAATAAGACTGATGTGGTAGTGATGTGAATCATTTGGCATTTCATCGCTACGAGGTCAAAACAAATTGAAATGGCAGCAAATGAAACCATTAAAGCATTTGGAAGGACCTTGAGGTCTCAGAACAAACTGTTACATGTTAATCAATTTGCTTGGAAAATTGAAGTAAGTAATATAATCCATTGGATCACTCAAGTTCAATAACACAGTTTGATTGCTGTCAGTTTTATGTGGGTTGTTTTTCCATCCAAAACTCTGTCAAACATTTGTGGACTATAGGGAACTCTCTGAGTTAAGTCTGTCCACAATTTTACAACAAATACCTTTAAGACTTTATTCTGTCTTGATGAAATCTGATTACTCTTTTCAACTTTTTACTATTGAGTGGGACTCAACTGACTACATTATTAAAGTTATTTCCCCCTGAGGTCCATTGATAGAACAGAGCAGGTCAACAGCGCACAGGTACTCCCAAATTGTAAGCTATTGTTTCTGACAGTACTAGTCCCAACCCAAAGCGGTCAATGACCCTTTATGGGTGGGTCTCGACATGACATCCTTATTTGTTTTAAATTATTTTGCAGAGGTCAAAATGCTCAAAAAGTTCAAAATGCCATAGTGGCTCCTCCTTGCCCTGGTACTTTTGTCTTGGGCAACTCTTTCCATGTGTTTTTCTCTTTGTTCAAGTTGGGTGCCTATTAATCTTCATCACAATTCCCAATGACCTGGTGTAGTGAATGATGGTTGTTATGGTTGAGTAATATTTAGGCCCAAGCGTTATCTTCAAGCCAAAACTAAGTTATGTCAAAACATTAATATATATGTTTTTATATGGATTTGTCAGAGAACTTAAAAATGATGAAGACTGCCTGCAGTTTGTGGCAAAGCACTGAAGTTGTACTTGCATTAGTTGATTGACATCAGATGTTTGACAATGATACTTTACAATCACTGGCTTGTTGTTCAGCTGTTCGGCTGCCAGCTGACTAGAAACGTCTAATCATATTCGTGCAGGTGTATAGCATGGCCATTTTAACCTGACACTCACTATTATTCCACCCCAGGGATCAGTTCTTCTGGCAGAGTCCTTAATGCTACTCAGAATCCTTGAGAGCTCTTTCAAATAGCAGAGCCAAAGCACTAAATCTAACTGTATGACTTTTTGCTATAAATGGTCAATTCTTTGTTTTAAGCGAGAATTGTAGTAATGAAAGGTTCAAAGGCAAGGAAGCTGTTCCAGAAAATACAAAACTTGTGGAGGAGTAAGTAAAGTGATGTTATCTGCAGAGAGATTTTAATGCACAGGAAGCAGCATGTATTTTTCTCTTCAACTTTATTAGTGAGCGTACTCATCAGTCAATAACTAATCATTAGTTAAAAATTCTAAAATCGTGAGATGATGTGCTGAATTTGTGGAGTATTTTTTCTGTTTCTCTATTGATAGGAAGCTAATGTAGAACATATGGTAGTTAATTTACACATCTATAAACATGGCTCCCTGGGACACACTAAATTTCAATTTTGGATCCCAAGGTAAAAAGACTGTTTCTTTTATACTATGTTCATCACTTTGGGTGGCGGAGGCACCCGCAGAGAAGAGACCTCTGTAAAACCATTCAAATCTTTTTTTATAGCCTATATGATATGCTTGTCTCTTTATGAATCCTGCAGGCTGGAAAATATATTACACTACAGTTTTTATGCATTCTAACCCACATGTGGCAGTGGTTCAGTGATTGTTTCCAGCGAAATTGATGTGTGTAATGATGCATGGACAACACTGAAGGCATATCTCCACTGAGTTTCTCCTCCCTTAAAGGCATACAGATTGGTTAACTCAGTGGAGAAAGAGAGAGGGACAAGAGAGTAAAACTGTGCCATATGAGAGAGATGAAGGAGACACGCTGGATTCACAGGAACAGAGGGACCTGCTGGTAAAACATCTCATTTCCAATTGTGAGTAAATATGCTTGGTTATATTATGTCTATAAAATCAAAGCACAAGTCTCCCAGGGCTTTATGAATCTGCTTAACAAAGAGAATAGAGGAAAAAGGAGAGAGAAACAGGACAGGATGAGAGGGAAATAAGAGAATTAACTGGAGATTCTGCTGAGTTCAGTCAGAGGCTGAGCTCACCATAGACACACACACACACACACACACACACACACACACCGTCAGTCTATCTGTCAGCTTACAGCCAACATCTGTACGGTTAGTAACATGGCTGTTTGTTTGGGGCTAATAAAGTTTTCAGCAGTCAAATTCATGCAATGACATGAGGCGACCACTTACTTTGAAGTTTGGAGTTGGCAGAAGGCAACTGAATTTATTGTCCTGTTAGTGACCCTGCGAGTTGTCGTGTCCTGATGATAACTGTAGACTTAAGGCACTTGTCTCTCAAAGCAGTCTCTGTCAAAGCCAAAGGCTTTTTTCTAGACTTAGTTAACTTCAGTCACAATTTTGCTGGATTGATTCGGTTAGGAAGGTCATGGTTTGGGATAAATTAACATGTCAATGTTGACTATTGATTTCAAACACCATATGAACAGTGATTTTCTGGCAGAAAGTCCTGCAAAGCAAACTTCTCCACCATCCATAAACCACTATGTAAACCTTGCAAGAGTTTCACAGATCTAGGGTTGCCATCTAGATATGATCCTGCGAATAGTCATTATTTCAACAAGCTTCTAGCACCAGCAGTTTTGCAAGACATTATCTTTTGCTGTGGCACCTTCTGATGTGAGCAGACCTTCAGGCCAACTTTGGTGGAGTAAGGGCTAGTCCCTTGTCTTTGGTACACTCCATTCTAACCAGACCTCTTTTTGATGTATCATAGTGACATTCCCTGCCACGTCTTCATCTGCAGAAACAAACAGAACGAGCAGGTAGAGCAAGTCGTCCACTAATCAGAAGATTGGCTGTTTGATCCCCGGCTCTTCCAGTCTTCATGTCGAAGTGTCCTTGGGCAAGATACTGAACCCCAAATTGCTGCTTAAGGCTGTGCCATCGGTGTGTGTGTGAATGTGATTAGTTCCCTTCTGATCAGTAGCTGCCAACTGTTGTGGAGAAATTGTTGTAATCAATGGTCAATGGTAAGGTCAGGAGGGATGAAAGTGTTCAGGAGCCTCTGATGTCATCGAAAGTACCTGAGTCGGTCTCACATTCTACCAAACTCATGCTGGTGGTCAGATTTTAAACCCATACAGATTACACCACAAATACTATACACCTAGAATTAGTCAAAGAGAATGTATTTACCCATTTTTGTGTTAACGTAAGCACATTCTAATCTGAAGTCACTGTTGTCTGTTTATGTTAATGAAGTGTCAACAGCAATCTATTATGTCTAGGAAGGTAACATTCAGTTCCTTTGACCCTGGTCATCACAGTGTTGAGATAGGCTGGCACCTGCTGTCCTTAAGCAAAGCCAAACAACTACTACTGCTCAGGACCTCAAGGCCCACACGTGACCCTGTGTAACCTAAAGATAGAAAATTCCATAACACCAACTTGCATGGTAGCCAGTTCCATCATTGTATGAATGTGTATATGAATGGGTGAATGTGAAAGCACCTTGAGTAGTCATAAAACTAGAAAGGCCCTATATAAGTACAGTCCACTTACCATTTACATCTACAGGCAATTTCCATTTCCAAGTCTCCATTCCACCTGCACATCTTTGGGAGGACCCTTGGGGACGAATACCTATGCAGACATGGGAGAACATGCAAACTCCACACAGAGATCCCCAATCAGCTGCAAAATTCCTTTTGAATGTACTCATAATTCACTGTTTAAGACAAATGAAAAATTAAATACAGACCTTCCTTCAGCTTTTCCGTTTAAGGAAATGTTAATACAAACACTCTTAAGACTAAAAGAGGTCTGCTGGGGTTGAATTTCCTAATGGTTTGTTTCCTTAGAGACTGCCAAAAACACCCAGAGTGCTGTATTTATAGTAAATTGCAATGCTAACATGTTTCTACCAACAGAACATATTCCATCTTGCTCCACTGTTCCATGTTTCCTTTGAAGTGCCAGTGAAACCAATCATATTCCTCTTAGTATTAACTCACTTCCTATCTCCTCCATTCATAGACTGAAAATAGCCTCTGAATCATTCCATGGCACCCACATTTCTGTTTACACTTTGCCTTCTTCCGTACTGGAATATTGAACCGTACTTCACACCAAGCGCTCAAAAATGTTCCGATAAAATCAACAAGAGAAACCAGAATATGGAGTTTAGATGATTTGAGGGGAACTTGCTCAAGTACATGTTGTGTTTCATTTCAACAACAAGAGCTAAAGATAACTTTGTGTGCTAAAACCTGCCAGAAAAAACTTGTATGCCATAGTGTGTGGTTTCCTGGAGTGGTGTGATAGTTTTTAAGAAAAGCCAGGATATATATCATTTCATAAAAAATATAGTACTCAGACACCACTTTTTTTTAAGGCAGGTTGAAACACAATTTTGTGATATTTAACACTACAAAAAACAAAAAAAAATATATGAAAATGTGAACCTTTTCTTGCTTTTCTGATGGAGAACTGCAAATGATCCAAAAAACTGACACAAGTTTCCTCTTTCTTTCAGGAATGTTTCTGGAAAAAATCAATTGAGAATGGTAGCTCACATATTTGTTCATCCGCTCCTGCTGACTGTCTGAAAACCAGGCCTCACTCAAGCAGTTTATTGTCAAATTGCAGTGCAAAGTGACATAAAATTGGATGGTTTGACGTAGATCATATGATAGCTTCCTCTATTTTGAATTCTTCAGCTCTCTGATCTCAAAGGTTGAGATTGTTGAGACCATTTGCAACAGGAAAATGACACAAGGTGTCAAAGTTTCCCAGAATTAAACACAAACTTGAATCAACTCTGATTCCATTATATTTAATTTATTTTGGTTTGTGATTGTGCTGTTATAAATGGTGGTGGTTAGGCTTCTCCGTCAGTATGGTGACAAACTGGGACTTTTTTTTTTCCCGCTAAGGCATTGCAACAAAAGACCATGCAATAGAAATTTTATTTGTTTTATCTGTTTGAATGAGTTGAAGATCATTTTAATTAACTTTTTTTTTTTTAATAACATGTGTCTAAGAAGCCAGGAAGCCAGAAGAATACGTCATGGACTTTTTTAAAGTAATTGTGTTGAAATCCATATGTGGGAAAGAATAAAGAAATAATTATCTCATCGGCCTGTCACGCCTGTGACTGTACTCTGAAACCGCAGTGGCAGCGATAGGTTTTCTTTGGTTTGTGTCCATTTGATTGTTTGAGAGAGACAGCAGTGGTCAGAGCTAGACAGTGGATGAGATAGGGAACACTGAGAAAACCTTTGAATCAGAGAAATAAAAAATGATTTTGTGATTGTTTCAGAGCAGTTATTTTCATCACAAATAAATACACCCAGACCCTCAGCAGCCCCTCACATCACTGCATAACCCTCTACATTTACCTGATTTAATCTGAATTCGACCTAATTTGCAAATGCAAATTAGTCTGCAATGTTTCAGTTCATTTTGCATTTCCAAGGGACATTATCAATGGGCGCAGACCCAAATGTCGCCGGACACAATTGGATAGACCTTCAATTAATCGGAGAAAGTATGTGACGTACAACAACTACAGTGACGAAAAGGGATAAAGTGGTGAGTGACACATGCAAATGTAGTGCTGGGCCAGTCACAACATTTCTAAAATAACAGTTACAACTATAATAAGTTTCGGAAAACATGCAAGATGAGATATAGGATGAGCGGAATACAGTTTGAATCTGCCAGAGCAAACAAAACTTGAGCTCGGTAGATTCGACTGGTTTCCAGAGTACAGCATATCCAGTGGGCATTTAAGTAGAAACACAAAAAAAACATTTGCAAAGTGAAATTATTTAAAATTCACAATGTAGCCTGCTTAGGAAAAATACTTTCTTTTAGTTTTTTAGTCTCTCTGAGAGTAACAGCCTTCATTTTTTCCAGAGCTGTCTTTGCAAGGCCATTGAGCAAGGCACTGGAACCCAGTACAGCGCTGTGGTCACACTGCATAGTTCCCAGATTTGTATGTGTCAGTGTATGTAATCCTCTCTTCCTCTGCAATGACTCCTTCCTGTTGGAGCAGTAATTACAAATTTTCTCTTAGTTCATGTCCAGTCAAACAAGGTTTAAGGTTTCTTTTTCCTTAATTCTCTTAAAAAATGCCGTAGGAATAACATAGGCAAATATCTCACATGAGAAATGTCTAACTGTTTTGGCGGTGTGTGTTTCCTTCCACTACTTAACCTTAAATGTTACACAACTCACTTAAGTCTTCACTGTTTCACAAGCAGCCATAATTTTGTCAAAGTGTTTATGAGTAGCTTTTGTGTTCAGCAAGAACTAAATCTACATACCGCTCTCCAGTCATGTCAAGGCCACAAGCCGAAATGAAATATATGTGACAGTATTACTTTGTTATGGGTTGGCCATGGCTGTGTGTGTGTGTATCTTTCCTGAGGGTTTACTTGGTCAGAACGTACAAATTTAGGCTCCATTGCTTCAATTAGTCAGTTTTCTGGCTGAGAGCTTGTCAATTAAACACATGGCCACATCCTAATTGAGCTTGTAGTTGAAACTGTTCTGCTCTGATAAATGAGATGCAGAGTAATACAACGCCTGTTTTCAAAGAACTCTGATTCTGGAGAAATTTAACAAGGTGTTGCATATATAAAAGCCTTTTTTGGTGGGGATAATTTTGAGAAGAGCTAAAGAAAAACAACAGTGCTTCCAGACAGCACTGCGTGGTAGGGGCATGTTTTTAGTGAGAAATGCCTTTTAAACAAGCAACTTTTTTTTCTTTTCATAACCATCACTCAAAGACTTTTTATGAGCAATGACAGTGTCATTATGTTGCATAACAGATACTTCTCAAGTCTGAAGCTTAATTAAAAGTCAGCACAGTGACAGATTTAATTAGAAAAATGCATGTCTTGAAAAGAAAAATGTGTGGATCAGCTTACAGCAGCCGGAAGTCTGCTTGCTTCTGCTTGGAAAGTAAAAAGATTAATTAATTTGCAAGTTTGTGTTTATAGTAAATATTTAGTATAGTAAACGTTTTTTACAAGCTGACAACTACATGACTCTATATTTGGCATCCTAAAATACCTGAACCTTTGATGTCTTTATGTTTGATTAATAGAAATAAAAGTATGTTATACCAAATTAATAAGGCAAACGTGACACTTCAATTTTAAGATGCAGCCCTGAGATGAATGTAAACACTATTATCACCACCTGTACAACAGATGTAATTACATTTCAGTGCTGCACATCAGTACTTTAAGTGTTTCTATGGTTTCATAAACAAACAACTCCATTAATTCATGGCTGCAATCCAAGAGGCATACCTTTATGTAATAGTGCATGAAACAGCCAAAAATAAATAGCACTGTGGTATTCATTTAGGTCATACTGTATATGTATGCAACACTTTTTTATTACCACACTGCTACACATATTTCACTCTGCTCAAATCCTACACATTTCTGGAGGTATGTTTATAGGACTGATGTTCTTTAGAATAACATTGTGTTATCACTGTCATGCTTGTGGATATGTGTAAGTTAAAATGATACTGGGTAATTAAGCAATTCAAAAGCATAGCTCCTGATTACCCTCCAAGCTTCTGGCTAAGCTGTTGTTGACACCTGAGTCTATTCTACAATGAGCATTCCCAAGAGTCCTCGTCTTCTCTCTGTCTAGACTTCTGTAATAACCCAAAGGTAATCACCAAGAAAAGGTGTGTGTGTATACGTGTCACTGTGTGTTAACAAAACCTACTTAAATAGCGGGGGTGTGAAAGTGCGTACATACCTTGCAAAAACCCCGGGAACAAAAGGGAGGATTGTCATTGGAGTATGTTTATGTAGTTCTGTCTGTTTCTTGAGTTTGTCTGGTTCTATATTTAGAACAAGTTTCCATGAGATGTTATCTTTAAAATCTGGAGGCTGACATGTGAATCAATTCATATGGTTGAAGTCTCATGCAAGTCCCAAGTCATTTTTTCTTAGGCAAGTCAAGTCATAGGTTAGGTTAGGTCAAATCATGTTAAGTCTAGACAAGACACAAGTCTTTCAAATTCCAAGTCCAAGTTGAGTCTCAAGTGATTAATGATCTATCAAGTCAAGTTTCTGGAGTGACCAGGGAATAAAGATTAGCTGCATCTAAGTGCTTTGAAACTCAACAGTTTAAACTGCATTCATTTTTCCATTGGACAGAAACAGGACATACAATTGTCATAAATCTTGAGAGGCTGCTTAGTTTCTTCTTTTGTATAGATTTTAGAAACATTTGCCAAAGTAGATGTAATTAAGATTACTTCAGAAATGACGTATGTAAAATTCCCCCTTACAAATAGCTGGAATTACTCCACAGCTTGACACCACAACAGCTCATGGGAATAGGAGGGAAGAAATTTAAATAGAGATACGAGGAATTCTTTGATGCATGAGTGGTTTCATGGCAACACAAGGGGGGCAAAATGTTACATCGTAAAGTTAATTTGGGCACTGCATGTTCTGGTTTGGTCTGCCCCACCCCCTGCAGGGCCCAGGGGACCTGTGTTATGTTGTCCAGATGGGGAATAATAGCCCACACCTGGGCCTTGGCCCAGACCCCAAACAAGACTCCCGCATGGCCCCAAACCCTGACTCAGCTAAACATCCACTGAGACCTGTCCCATCTCTGCTGTGGTCTGAACAAAGTCTGCCAACACACAATTAACCTAAGTCTTCTACACCAATTAACATCATTGTTAGGCTTCAGCATTGTACTTGAGACAGTGTTTGCCTGTTCTGCTCATGTACTGACAATACTGTACAATGAAAAATGAAACTTTGATTGTAAAGAAATGTTAGTTTTCTTTTAGTAAGTTATAAAAACTCATAAAACATATGCATTCAAGATGTATAGTACAGTACACAAGTTGTAGAGTATGGCAGACAATAAGAAATATGAAACTCAAAAGTGCTGCTCTCTGGATTCCAACAACTTTCATCTCAGCTAACATCTTTCTGTCTGTCAATGATGTGTTTTGCCCAGCTGTCAGCTATTAAGGTGTATTCAGAGCATATACTAAATGGCCACGTCACATTATCTGCATAATTTTTAAATGGACTGTACTGCTACTATATCAACTCTACAGATGGGCACTGGTCATTGTTCCAATGGCCCACTATTCCAAGACACCAACTGTCACAAAGCCAAAATTTGTCACAAAACTGTCCCATTGGCCATTTCTTTTAGGATAACGGGCTGACAAACTGACAGGCTGACACATATTTCAGATCAATAGAGTTTCAGGATAATGGGCTGTCATAATAATGGCATTGCACTGTACTTTGTGTATTTTAGTTGTAAGGTAGCCTGCAACATACATTTGTGTGGGGAGTGTTTTTATGTTTACATAGCTCAGACTCTATTAGCATGCAAATTTTTCTGCTCTGTGCTTAAACTGATTATTAAATTGGATGTTTATGTTCTACTTGAAGTATCTGGTACTTGAGTGCAAAGCTATATGAAATAAGCTGTACTTTTCTGTATACGCAAAGCAATGACAGACTTACCAATGTCTCATAACTTTTATTATTCTTGTTAAACTGTCTTGCACATAAGCCATATCTTTAAGCCTATCTGCATTCTGCAGGGGGAAAAATAGTTTAAAATCATGAATTATCTCTAAAGCGAGTTTGTGTCCACTGTAAATAACATAGTGTATTTGAACACAATAAAAAAAAAAAGAAGTCTTAAACATTAAGCAAAAATACAATCAGAAAATGAACAGGCCTTTAAACTTCTATGAACTGCCAGTAAACTGAGATTTGAATAGAGTAAGAGCAAAGGTCTGAGCGAGAGGCAGCTAGAGAAGGAAGTGAACCACCAGGTTCCTTTTTTTTTGCACAAGCTTAATCTTAAGTTGTCTACATATAATTGTCTACCCGCGTTATAAATATGTCATCAACATGAACAAATATTAACACTCAACTGGCCTTCATTCAAAACCCTCTAACTTTGGTATGCCTTTTTATTTATGATCAGCTCAGTTACACAGATTAATCAGCTACTCAGAGTTACTGTACAGATTACTGACAACAGTGCAGATAGATTTCCTACAACACTCCTGTTTTTGTTTTTATTTCTGCGGTATATGGATGGTGGGAACACAACCAAAAGTATTTCTATGCCATTAGGAACTTTCCTCTCTTAGAATCGAATAACAAACTGAAACACAGTGTGCCCTCAGTGGCCTCATACAGTAACGTGTGCATATGTTTGTGTATGCATGTGTGCACTTGTTTTCATTTATAAGCATGTCCAAATTCCACTTATGCCATGAACTATGGCAGTGTGATTATAATACTGTACCACTGCTCTGAAGTTCAAAGACCATTTCCCCGAAAAGACAGTTTTTCCTCCACCCTTTCTCCCCTCATTTTTACACATCCCCTTCCTTTTGAGCACAGATAGTTTGGCTCTTCCACTGAAACTTGAGCGTAGGCACACGGGTTGGACAAGGAGAACAAACAGCTCGCATGCCTTGTGGCTTCTTGATGGCATACTTTTCAGCACTCAGGTTTTGGAGGGGTACTCGGAGAGTGCATTCCTGGTAATTAATAAGGCAAGCGCAGGTTTCCATTTGGAGTATTTGAACATGCCATGATAACAGAGCATGTACAGTGGGGTGGTGCTGAGTATTACAAAGTCTTGTCTTGTTTTCAGTTTCATAACTGTGGAAACGTTGAGGGAACGGCTCGAAAAGATTCATGGGTTGAGACGTTTTTTGTGTGTGTGTGTTTTCTTTTGAATACATGTCATTGTGTAGTTGATAATAGTTTAATAGTTTTTTTTTAAACTTCATGTCATGTGATTAGTAATATATTTTGAAATTATTCAAAATTAAGTTTTAAAACTACGTTTGGGAACAAAGATTCAAACTCATTCCATTGCTGCACCTAATCCTTATCCCTATGTCATAGACGATTGTAAATTCATTTCCTTACTGGCATGGTTTTGTTAGTAAGTGATACAAGTACAAGAATTATCCCATATTTGAACCTTTAACTGGAGCATTGTCATTAGCCATCGTCCTTTATCTGGACAATGTGAATACATCTGAACTGCATATTGACAAAATCACTGAAAAGAACATTGCATGTGCAGATTCACAATGTATTCTACTTTTTGCAGTTCCAGTGGAGAAAATTTGATGCACTGTTTGAGAATGAGTTGGTCTCTATGTGTGTCTTAACTTAATAGTTCCCTATGTGTTTTTTTATTACAGAGGTAGAAGTTATACTTTCAATCTGAGTAGCATACGGCGGGTTACACAGACAAGGCTTATATCAATATATATCAGTAGGCCTAAGTCAGACTAGTAAAGCTAGGTCATTTAAGTGGCTTACATGAGTGTGGCTTATGTTTGTCTTAGTTAGTCCCAGACTGTGGAGTCCTGGTGTAAGCTTAAATGAGAACACCTGGGTCAAGCCTCATTAGCCTAAGTGGGAGCACAGCTTGTTAGCCTAATGGTACTTATAAAAACCTGGAATGGAATTGAGGACAGCTTTGCTGGAGGGAATTTTGACACCAAACATGGCTGAAGCTAGAAGAACACGCTCAAAGAACTATACTGAGTATGAAAAAATTCTACTTAAACAAACTGTGGGAAATCATTCTGTCATTGAAAGTAAAGGCCATACTGCTGCTATTGAACATAAGAAGAGGAGTGCATGGGCTGCCATTCACAGTGAATTCAATGCAAATGAAAATGTAACCACAAGAGCGGTACAGCAACTGCAGGTGAGACATGTCTATTATGATCTGTATATCACAGGTGTCATATAGTTTTGTGACATTGTTTATACTGAATGATATCTTCCTTCATAGACTCTGTGGAAGAACATCAAATTAGATTTGAAGAAAAAGGAATGCAGAGGCCAGAAGAGAGAGGTCTACTAATGGTGGTGGACCCCCACAAAGTAAAGACACGACCGATGAATTGGCTGACTTGTTGACTGGAATAATAGAGGACCAGCAACCTCTGGATGGTATACCGGATGATGACCATTTGGACAGTGAACATGAAGAACTGAGCACAAATGGTAAATATAGCATAAAAAGTAAATTAGTTACCTCCTACTGTACATACAGATTATTCCACTGTCTGTGTCTGTCTTTATTTTTATTTCAATTATGTGAGTTTCTGTATCTAACAGTGTTTTTTTCCCAGAGGAAATTATTCTAACCCTAGTGGAAGAGCCAGTGCACAGTGACTGTGCACCCTCCACATCTGGTATGGCATCCCAGAGAAAAGGTCCTGCCACCACCTTCCAGCAGAGACCAAAAAGGATGTCCATGCATGAATAATTAGCCTTAGAATTTCATGAGCAGAAAATGAAATCTCTGAAAGAAGAGCATGACATGAAAATGAGAATTCTACAGGTCGAATTGGATATGAAATTAGAAGAGAGAGCTTTTCAAAGAAAGATGCATGAGACAGCTATGTAATGTAATGGATAATAATACATTGTGAAAATCAAATTTTCCTCACTTCACAAGAGTGTGAGTACTGTAGTCACCACAGCCTACACTTTAGAACAGCCTTGGTTGAGTTTCTCATTTAATTTTTCAGCACACTATTTATATATGTTGTATACAACAAACACTATTAAAGCAAAACAAGCCATAATCAACACATTCCATGGTTAATGTATCTTTTTTCTAGCTGAAGTGCTGCAATGTGAAAGCAGCTCTGAGCGCAATTCCTTGTTGGTTATTTTCTGCAACCAGCATGGGTACAGCTGGATCATTCTGGTCTTCCACTGGAGGGTCAGGACAATTATGCTGCTTCAGGTAGTTGTGCAGCACAGCTGTAGCAATGATCACCTTGCAGCATCTTCTTGGCTCAAAACGAAGTGTATTGCGTAAACACTGGAATTGATTTTTCCACACTCCAAACATATGCTCGACCACCCCTCTAGTGCAAATATGAGCTCTGTTGTATCTTTGCTGCTCAGTTGTTGTGGGATGTGGCCAAGTCGTGAATAAATAGGAACTCTGAGCATATCCACTGTCACCAAGTAGTAGTCCACTATGTTGCCCTCTCTCAAACTGAGCACACAGTGAAGATTTGTGGAAAATCCTTGAATCATGTGTTGCTCCTTTCCAACGGGCAACAATGTTTGAAAATTCTAAATTGGGAGTGCATACAGCCTGAACATTGATGGAAAACCAGTTCTTACAGTTCCTGTACTCCTCAGCATCAGAAGTTGATGAACATTTGATTTGAACATGACATCCATCTATACAGCCAATCACTCCTGGGAAGTTCCCATATTCGTAGAATCGCACTTTATAGTTGGCTTGCTCAGCAGCATCAGGCAACTTAATGTACGGATTTCTCAGTTCACAAATGGCACTGCAGACATTGTGAACTATTCTACACACTGTTGCTTCACTGACACCACACAAATCACCAGTTTCACAATGAAAGGCTCCAGATGCCAAGAATCTCAAAGTGTCCTAGAGTAGCTCTAATCCACCCTCTTGCAATTGGCTTTGTTTAATCCAGAACAGACTAAATCTTTGACTATGTTAAGATAAGTCTGTGCAAGTGACTTCAAGTTAAGCCAGCTCAAACAGCATTTTAGTCTGGGACTAGGCTTAAGCCTTGTTTACGAAACCGGGCCATAGTAACACAATTTTAATCTTAGCCATGGTTTGGAACTGTTTCATCAGAAATGCAACCTAGCTTTCTGCACACTGGTTTCTTTTATGTAGGTGAAAAATAAGGGTGGTGCATGGCCATGTAGTATGTCCGATTTCAATGCAGGGGGACAGAGTTTGTGTCCTTTCACAGATTCTAGCAATTAAAGGTACCCTGTGGGATAGGTCACTTTCCTGCCAATGCTATAAAATTGTTTCACTCATCAACAGGAAAATTCAGTGATGTCCCAACAAAGCCTGGTAAGATTGCTTGCTAATGAAGATGAATAAAAAACAAAGATTTTAGAATATTCAAAAATCAGCTTTGCAAATGTTTTATGAGGAAGGAAATACTTTCAACAAATTTGTGAGACCCCGAGGATACACACTATGTATTTTGGCAAGTAACAGTGAACATAACTATCACCTGTAATGTTTGCCTTTTTATTAACTATTCCAATAATATTAAATCGAAGTGTCTCTCCCATCATTTCATTGTCATGACTGCCTGACTGTGACTCTGGCTGGAGGCTGGGTGTGTATGAGTGACGTTTGTTTGGGTGTTTTGCTGTGTGCTTGGTGTTTTGCCTTTTGTCCTTTTTCCCTCATGTATCCTGGAGTTGGTGGGCGTGGCCTCCAGCTCGTTGACTGTGGCACACCTGCACCCCATCAAGCACATGCTCTACATTCTTCAATCACCGCACACTACTAAGACCTGCCCAGCTCTCCAGTCCTCGCCAGATTGTTGTGTACCACCGTACACTTCGCACCAGCCTCTGACCTTTGTTTTGCCATGTATAGTCTGTGTTCCCGTTTAGCTTATTCTCTCTACTCTGTTTTTGCCCTCAGGAAATTTGCTCTGTCCTCCCTGGATTACCTGTCTTCTCTGCCAGTCAGCACCATCATCTGGATTCTACTCCACCTTGCCCGCTCTGCCAGTTCCCCAACTTCTCCGATACTTCTCCAACTTCTTCAATAAACATCTTCATTTCCTCATCAGCTCCGTCTGCTTTTGGGTTCTGTTTCAAAGCCTGACAGTACAATCCGGCCCCGGACCAAACTCCATGCAACCATCAGCTGGCAAGGTCAGTCCCTTGAGGTATTAGCACTGATTGATTCTGGGGCTGACGAGAGTTTGCTAGATGCTAGCTTAGTTAAACAGCTGGGGCTTACTGTTAAGAGACTTGAGAAACCCGTTATAGCTAGCGCCCTAAATGGCCGACCTCTGGCTAGCATTACCACTCAGACCTGTCCCGTACAACTTCTCCTATCTGGCAACCATAGAGAGAACATTAGTTTTTTTGTATTAGACTCACCTCACATCCCGCTTGTGTTAGGATACTCCTAGCTAGTCAAACATAACCCCCATGTGGATTGGGCTTCCGCTAGAATCACCAGTTGGAGCGCAGCCTGTCATGCCAGTTGTTTATTCTCGGCTCAGCCTCCGTTTGTTCCCAGTCCCTGTGTTCACCCAGTAAGTCCAGACCTCGCTCAAGTTCCCCCAGAATATCATGACCTCCAGGCAGTGTTTAGTAAACAACAGGCTCTCTCTCTGCCACCACATCGCCCTTACGACTGCGCCATTGACTTGCTACCAGGCGTAGCATTCCCTAGCAGTCGCCTCTACAGTCCCTCCAAACCTGAACAGGAAACATACGTCAAGGAGTCCTTGGCGGCTGGAATCATCCGTCTTTTTCATCTCCCCTCGGTGCTGGATTCTTCTTCGTCGGAAAGAAGGATCGGTTTCTTCGCCCCTGTATTGATTTTCATGGTTTAAACAACATTACTATAAAAAAACAAGTACCCTCTGCCTCTAATGAATTCAGCCTTTGAGTCTCTCCAGGGTTCCACCATTTTCTCCAAGCTTGACTTGCGTAATGCTTATCATCTGGTCCGGATCCGCCAGGGGGATGAGTGGAAAACGGCGTTCAACACCCCCCTTGGACACTTTGAGTACCTGGTGATGCCGTTCGGGCTTACCAATGCCCCAGCGGTATTCCAGTGTTTGATAAATGATGTGTTAAGAGACATGTTGGGGCATTTTGTGTTCGTCTATCTGGATGACGTTCTGATTTTTTTTCTAGAGACCCTGCCGAACACATCCAGCACGTCCGTCAAGTCCTCCAGCGGCTTTTGGAGAACAGACTGTTCGTTAAAGCTGAGAAATGTGAGTTTCATGCCTCTACTGTATCTTTTCTCGGATACATCATAGCAGAGGGTCAGGTCAAGATTGACCTGGAGAAGGTGAGAGCCGTGCTGCAGTGGCCCAGGCCAGAGAACCGGAAGCAACTCCAGAGGTTTCTTGGTTTTGCCAATTTCTACAGACGGTTCATTCGTAACTATAGTTGTGTTGCTTTTCCCCTCACTGCTCTCACCTCCACTTCCAGGCAGTTCCTCTGGTCACCTGAGGCTGAGGGGGCATTTCAGGAGCTGAAGAACCGGTTTACCACCGCCCCCATCCTGACCCAGCCTGATCGGTCCCTGCAGTTTGTGGTGGAGGTGGATGCCTCTGATGTGGGCGTTGGGGCAGTTCTGTCTCAGTGCTCACCCCAGGATAACAAGCTTCACCCCTGTGCCTTTCTCTCCCATCGTTTGTCCCCTGCAGAGCACAATTATGACTTGGGCAACCGGGAATTGTTGGAGGTTAAGTTGGCCCTGGAGGAATGGCGCCACTGGCTGGAGGGGGCGGAGCTGCCGTTCGTGGTGTGGACAGACCACAAGAACCTCGAGTATATCCGTTCTGCTAAGCGCCTCAACCCCCAACAGGCCAGGTGGGCACTGTGTCTGTGCCTGTCCTACGTGCGCCCAGAATAAGAGTTCCACACGACCCAGTTCTGGACTCCTGCACCCATTACCCATACCCCGCCGTCTGTGGTCCCACCTGGCAGTTGACTTTGTTACAGGGCTTCCTCCTTCAGAGGGTAAGACTGTCATTCTGACTGTAGTGGATTGTTTCTCCAAGTTTGCACACTTTATTCCTCTGCCTAAACTGCCGACAGCTAGAGAGACGGCGGATATTCTGGTCAAGGAGGTGTTGCTCACTCACGGCCTTCCCACTGACATTGTTTCTGACCGTGGGTCCCAATTCACCTCTGTGGATTGGAAAGCTTTCTGCCTGGCCATCGGTGCAACAGTCAGCCTAACCTCGGGTTATCACCCTCAGTCCAACGGTCAGGCAGAGAGGGCCAATTAGAAAATGGAATCAGGTCTTCCTGTCTAGTCTCCTCCAACCCCACTACTTGGTCCTCTCACCTCCCCTGGGTTGAGTACGCCCACAACACTCTACCAACTTCTGCCACAGGTCTGTCCCCCTTCCAATGCTTATATGGTTATCAACCTCCCTTGTTTCCCATACAGGAGAGAGATGTTGCTGTGCCCTCTGTTCAGGCGCACATTCGTCGATGTCACCGGACCTGGCACCGTGCCCGTGCTGCCATGGTCAAAGCCTCCGATCGGTACCAGCAACACGCTAACCACCGCCATGCTCCGGCACCCCACTATGCAGCAGGAGATAAGGTTTGGCTCTCTACTAAGGACTTGCCCCTAAAGACGGACTGTAAGAAACTGTCCCCTAGGTTCATTGGACCCTTCGTGGTAGCCAAAGTGATTAACCCCTCTGTTGTCCGCCTCAAGCTTCCCCGCTCACTCAAGGTTCACCCATCATTCCATGTGTCCCGTGTTAAACCCTTCCTTCTCAGCCCTTTGCTGCCTCCCCCACCTCCCTCACCACAACCCCGGGTCATCAATGACATTCCCGCCTATACGGTCCGCGGCATCCTGGACTCCTGCTGCCGTGGCCGCGGTTTCCACTTTTTGGTTGACTGGGAGGGCTACGGTCCAGAGGAGAGGTGTTGGGTTCCTCGTCGGGACATCCTGGACCCCTTCTTGGTCAGGGACTTTTTCCGTGCTCACCCGGATAGTCCTGGAGTGCCTGGAGGTGCTCATCGGGGTGGGGGGGGGGGGGTACTGTCATGACTGCCTGACTGTGACTCTGGCTGGAGGCTGGGTGTGTATGAGTGACGTTTGTTTGGGTGTTTTGCTGTGTGCTTGGTGTTTTGCCTTTTGTCCTTTTCCCCTCATGTATCCTGGAGTTGGTGGGCGTGGCCTCCAGCTCGCTGACTGTGGCACACCTGCACCCCATCAAGCACCTGCTCTACATTCTTCAATCACCGCACACTACTAAGACCTGCCCAGCTCTCCAGTCCTCGCCGGATTGTTGTGTACCACCGTACACTTCGCACCAGCCTCTGACCTTTGTTTTACCTTGTATAGTCTGTCTTCACATTTAGCTTATTCTCTCTTATTTGCTCTGTCCTCCCTGGATTACCTGTCTTCTCTGCCAGTCAGCACCGTCATCTGGATCCTACTCCACCTTGCCTGCTCTGCCAGTTCCCCAACTTCTCTGTCCTCAATGGTACCCGGACCCAGCCTTGATTCCGCCCCGCTCTTTGTTCATTCATTCTTGTCTGTTCTTCAATAAACATCTTCACTTCCTCATCAGCTCCATCTGCTTTTGGGTTCTGTTTCAAAGCCTGACATTCACATCAAGTCTATACTGTCAACTATCTAATACGGGCTTAAAATGCCACAAAAAAAAAATTTCTTAACTGTAAATCTTTCAGCCTAACCATGCTAAAAATAAAAATAATTATCACAAACTTTAACCATCCAAATAAAGAGGGAGAATTAAGTAATTTGTATATGAAGTACAATAGACCATTTTTATCACTTGCTATATTGTAACAATGCTTATTAAGACTTTATTTTAAAAATGTTTTTGTAAAAAATGTACAGTAGGATAATGGTTACTCTAAGCTGTGCCTCACTCTCATCCTAGATGATACACAGAAAAGATTACTGGCATCTTCTTCTGCTCTGGAAAAGTCATTATTCTTACAGTGAGATTCACCATAAAAGTGAAACATGATTTTTGTAAAATAAACTCTGTACTATAAAGTGTACATGTCTTACTTTGGCCTTGTTACTGTGTCAGAGTGCAGTTAGTGAGGGAAGCTGTGGTGTAGTTTTGATTGGAATATCTTCTGTGGTTGTAGTGGTTTGGCACTTTCTAGAGAAGGCATACTTGGTGTAGGGGAATTCATCAAACCAACAAAATGGAAGACATTCAACACAGTGAATTGGTTATCTCTTCTTTCATCTGTGGGAGTTTTCCCTTGCTGCTGTTTTGTTGAGTCATTTCCTTCATCATCGACCAGTGAAACCAGTGACCCAGCAGGCCTCACTTGTTCAATGGAAATTAAACGAATAAAGAGGTACATCCACCCAGTCACTATGACACACACACACGTAAGCTTTTGTGAAATAAACTTCTTTTTGCCTTACACGAAACAACTCCAACAAGTGATTGTTGGGAGAATGTGTATTCACTTACATCTGCTCATGAACAAAGGAAAGGAACGCCACAGTTTGTGTCAGAGTGTTTTTGTTGGGGAATCATTTGTTTGCCTATCAAATGAGCAAAAGCAATATTACGTGTATTTCAATACACAAAAACCAAACAATGGTTATACTGAATGCAATAGGAAAGTTGAGACAATAACTATCCTCATTATAGGTCAAACTCAGCTGTGCACTTTTAACAAAAGTAACCACAGCAATTGATATTTTATTTCACTACAACAAAGTCACTTTACAGAAATATTTCTGAACTTGATTTGAATCTGAGAGCCAACAGTCTTAGCCAATAAAGGCTGAGGTTTAAAGAGTACTGTAAAGCCCCTATAATTTTTATCTTTATTTATTTTATTTTTATGTTAACAAAGGATTACATGACTACTTTTACAGTATGTTAAAGTGGTTGGTCTTTTGGATGAAAACACAAAATTATTATTAACACTGCAGTTCTCCCCACAACTAGTTATTTTTTTGCTCGCTCTCGTTGCTCTCATCTGTTTTTTTTTTTTGTTTGCAACAAGAAGCTGTTTCCAGTGAAAAAAATAGGGAGCTGGTGGAGACCAAAAATAGACCTATGAGGAGAGCGATGTTGGCTAGATGGCCAGAAACAAGAGTGACTATGAATGATAATGTGGTTCTGGATCTGTAAAAAGACTGTTTATTCAGGTATCAACTTAAAAGTTGGTCATTTTTGTCATTATTGTGTTTACTGTTTGTTTCTGTTGTTGTCAGGCGGCAATTATTGCAGGTTTAAGATCAAGGTTAGACGTGTTTCTTGACCTTTAAAGCCTAGTGAGAGTAACAGACACAATGTGCGTCGCACATACTGATACCTGTCAATATGTGTACACATTTTTTTCTCGACTGACCCTCCACATTCATCCTGCTTATTCTAAACGTATCACTCATTCAGGGCAGCAACCTCATACATCTCAAATTACAGTAACAAATTAACACGAAGCGAAGCATTTTATGTACAGTACACAGACATTCAGAAGGGGCCAAAGTGTCCACTTATAATTCTTTACTTTAATGTTTTCTTCCTTTCAATGAGAGGAATACAAATGCTGCAACACAACATAAAAAATTATGTTCATGCGGGCCTACTTTCCTTTGTGTATGACACTTAAAAGAATTAATTAGGCCAAATATTAATAATAATGTGATATTTAATTTCATTAAGTCAACGTTAACAAGCTTTATATTGCTCAAAGTTAAACAAAAGCATGTCTGTTCACATCAGAAACCAACCACAGTGCAGTGTAAGCAGAACACCCTCCCTGCTCCGTACTTGAAACTTCATCCTGGATATGAATCATGAAGTTTTGCTGTGTTGATAAGCAGAAGCAACAACGTCTCGTCACAGACACACACATAGAGCATCTGTCTGATGTGCAGCCGTGGAGCTGGAACCGACTGGCCTGTCAGCAGGGTGTGTGATGGGTTACACACCTAGCCAAGTCATCCGCCGTTCCCCCCAGAGAAGTTTGAAGGGAGTGCTCTTTTGTCTCTTTTGTCTGTTGGATGCACTTGCAGCGCACCCAGCCCTCAAACACGGCAGCGCAGCTGGAGGAGACCACAGTTCCTGCAGGGAAGAGGAGAACTGTGTGTGCTCCAACTTTGAACTTTCTGGCTGGATTCTGTGAAGCTGCTACAGTAATTCTTCTCTGAGATGAGGAGGTGATACTAAGAACCAACAGTATACATTACATCTCCCCATACATTTAATCCATACATTTCTTTGAGTAGGTGCCAAATTGTTTAGTGTGATACAGTGACAAAATGAACAAAGTGAGGAGTGTGCTCTGTCAGGGAATCTGGACATGCTGATCCTGAGTGTAATTTGTCAAAGCTCACACCACAAATAGGCCTAATCTAAGACTGAAACTATTAAGCCCTTGGCAAAACAGAGGAACTCCCAATGAGATCAAATTCTTTCCCAAAAAACAGTATCGGTAGAAATCAGTTTGGAAAACTGAGAATGAGTAATGTTCTTCCCCCTCAGAGAGAACATTAAAGGAAGAATTTTCCAGAGTTAAAGTTTCTCCACCTTTCACACCTTTTTAAAAAACAGAAACAATTCAATAGCTTACACCTGTTGTGCTGGTTCTACCTGTAATATTTCATGTTCAAGGGAAGTACAGAACTCCTGCAGATAGATTAACGTCCCTGTAGAAAAACTTAAGAAATTGCTTTTGCAGACACATGTACAGTGTTGACAGTCTACTTTGGACTTGGATATGAACTTGGATGAAGACACACTTAATGTTAAAACATTAGTTGCTCTTTATTAAATGCTACAACCATGCGCTGCAGATGTCATCACTCCACTCTGATTTTGGTCTGATTTTGACCATTTAAAGGGATAGTTTGGCATTTTGGGAAATCAATTTTTGCTTTCTTGTTGAAACTGAGCTGAGAATACTAATACCACTCTCATGGTCTGGTGGTTAGCATAGCTCAGCATAAAGACTGAAAACAGGGGGAAACATGATATATCTTGTTTGTTTAATCTATACAAATACATAAAAGGTCCAGTTACATGCTGGAACTATTTCTTGGCCGGAAGTAGTGACTTCCTGGAACTAGCGATGCTAGTTTACTGGCATCCTCAGGGTGACAACAAGAGTCATGGAAGTCCCTATGCCTGGAAAATACTGACTCCAATGCATCACCACACTGCTCGTTTTTGTACAGATTCCAAAAACAAGCTGTAATGTGTTAAATGATCTTTAGATGTGCTGGTAGGTGGATTTTGTTACCTTTGGATGGAGTTAGGTTGGTTTTTCCCCGTTTCCAGTCTTTATGCTAAGCTAAGGTAATCACCTTCTGGTTGTATCTTCATATTTATTAACATGATAGTGGTATCGATCTTCTCTAACTACTTGCAAATGAACATATTGGCAAACAATTCCTTTAGTTTTACGAGTGATCTTGTCCTCAAGAATTTACATTGACTTGAGTATAATCATCCCCTCACTCAAAAATGAATGTTATTGCATAACCCTTTTAGGTCACCGCACTTGGTGGCATTTGTGTGAGAGTTAATACCAGAGGAAGGAGCTTCATTTGTTCCCAGGCCTATTACAGTGTTCACATGGACAGTGGAGAGTATGTTCTCACAGACAGAAAGTGAGCATGTGTGTAAAAGACGTACCTCCGTAGCAAGTCTTTCAAACATGTGCCAAGATCAATTTTCATCAAAGGTCCAGAGGGAGTAGTATCCCACCATCTCCTGGAGATGAGTCAAGTGTATTTTGGAGGGGAAACCACTGAGCAGCAAATGTTTTATCCACTACAGTAGACATCACACAGCCTCTGTGTCAAGTTTACAAAAAAGGTTCTCAAGATCTTTTCAGTGCAACACAAAGCGAAAGTTTCTGCATCCTAAGTATACAATTAAAACTTTTAAAGTTGTAACATTACAACACTTTGACTACTATCCTGGCATTGCACAGCTTTCTTTTTTTGGCCCAAGACTGAATGTTCTTTTGCAAAACATGTACAACCAAAAATGATCTAAAAACAGATTTTTTTAAGAGGAGTGATTGCTCAATAAATTCATTTTACAGCCTTATTTTCATAGTTCTTGGCCAGCCTTTTTGTAATTTACAATTGCAATTTACTCAGCAGTTTAAGATATTGAGTATGTGGTGGTGTTGCTGCATTGTCTGGTGAATACAATATTACAAATGCTGGGAAGGATTGCCATCACATGACCTTCAATTTAATATGTTTTGTGGTCTTTTTTTGTTTTGTTTTAATCATTCTGAGACATGCAGCATTTCATGGCTTCAACAAAGCCACTGAAATTACTTATAATTCAGCTTGACCTTTAACCCAGAAAACTAAACAATGAGACAGAGCTTTGTAAATGGCAAAGTTGGACATTTGACAACTTCCCTAGGAGAAAAGCCCGAGAGTGGGCGGTGGCTCTGTTTCCTCCTCTTCCTTTGCTCATCTACATCCTCTCACACCATGAGGTCAGAAGCATGTCAGCAAGCCACGACTGTGTCATTTGTTGGAGGTCAGCTGACAATATAACTGCAAACATGCAGCACAAGTGAGGCGTGATATAATGGGCTACCTAAAAACATGGAATAATATTTTCTTTACTTGTTACTATTAGTTGTGTCTTTTAATGCTTCCAACAAAACACGTTCAACGACATGCATGGTTTCCAAAAACAAATTGTCAGACCACAGCACACTTTTCCACTTGCTTTCAGTCCATCTCAGATAAGCTCAGGTCCAGAGATGTGGTTGTCTCTTATGGATGTTGTTGAAACACGGTTTTCACTTTGCATGCTAGAGTCTTGACCATTGAGGGATGAAAGAATGGACGTTGTGGGTTTCTGAAGAGTCGTTTTGAAGCTCAAAATGTGTGGCTCTGGCCGCCACCATGTTGCCGCCAATTGGTGAAGAGGTGGATCTACAGTGGACCTAAGGCAGGCTGAATGACACCTGGGTGCTCAAACAAGGCACCTGTAACGACATCCACCTGTCAGTCCAAGCTGCCACACTGTTAATTATGCATAACTTTAGGCCTTAATATAATCTGAACAGGTGTGTTATATAGAAAATCAATCAAGTACAGTTGTAATGAACAGGGGAATCAGCTATAGAGACCAAAACCATTTTTTGTACCAGGCTGTAAACATGTTTATTTCTGCTGTGAAGTTGGACATTTTAACATAGGGGCTTATGGGAATTGACTTATTCTGTAGGCAACCTCAAGTGGTTGTTCGCGGAACTACAGTTTTTAGAACTTTCGCATTGGCATCACTTCACAGCTACGGAGGTTGCTGTTTGGTCTTAACTTGCATTTGTAGATGTGTTGATGTGTGTGTAGATAGTGTTTACTGACAATGGTTTTTCAAAGTGTTCCTGAGCCCATGTAGTAATATATTCTATTGGAAGAATAGTGTAGTTATGCCTTTTCATAATGCCTTCATGACTGCCACTATAAGGGTGTCTTGGTGTCAATATCGAACATACCACAGACTCGGAGACAGAGAGGCAGTTTTATATACTATACATCATACATCATTGGGAGGGGGGCTGACAGTCAGGGTAAAAATGTGGTGGCAAAGAGGAAACAGAGCCACAGACTGGTTGAAAGACTATAGCTCATTGATTGAGTCAGGACCAACAAAAAGCACATTTTTGGATGACTCATAAATGACATGAACATGAGAATACCAGAACTCCTCATGGCTGGCCTCTCTCTTAATAGACTTAAAGAATGCATCATTATCAGAATATGTTGTTGTGTTAGGACCCTGAAACACCAAGGTGGCCGAGCCAATCAGCTCAATTTGCAGGTTAAAACCATTTGATGATCATGGGAAACTGTCAAAGAAGTGATCTTTATTATAAGAATCAATACAAATATGCAATATAATTAATATAATATTAATATGATATAATTCATAATTTGGTGACCAATCATCAACCAATAATAAGATTGACTACAGGGATTTTTCCAGCAGTCATGTGTTGTGTATTTTGGTGGTTGATAAGTGAGTCCAACCAGTAACTATCTACCTGTCACCACAACTGAACAGTCAGTGAGTAATAACTAATTTCATCATTATTTTTTATCTGCTTATTAAACATCCTGTGTCACACATGGGTCATTCTCTGTTTTGGATCCTGCCGTCATTCAGGAAGTTCTACTGTCCTTTTTTCCCCTCGAAAACTCAATCAGCACTGATTCTTTACAGGATGCATTTAAAAATTCAAAATTTTACTCCTATACCAACCACTGGCTGTCAGGGATGTTTTTTGCTGCCACTCATCATAATAATAATAAAAAAAAATGACACAAGAGAGCAAGAACAGTGCCATGGTTTACCATTCAGCCATAGCTTGGCACCATTATCATTCAACTAGACTAAATTAAACTGTTTTTTCAGCTGCAAGACAGGGTAAGCATATATTCTATCCAGCAAAATCTCAATTACTATGCTTTATTCTTCCTGCAAGACTGTGTACAAAATGTTCCCAAGTTGAATAAATCAGAAATTAAGTACTTTCACTGCATAGCCCATAGTCCAGTGCAAGCTTTCACTTGGGAAATGGATTGTGGTTTTGGGCATTAGCACTGTTATATATTTCACTCAGACCCATTTGAACTAGAACATTTTAAAAATGGCAATTCTGAAATCTTGAACCTTGTGGAAGGTTACTGCTGATGCCAATGTTCAAAACTGTGCTGTGTGTGCTTTGGATGTATTGTAGGGATCCAGGTGTGCATTTTGTAAGCCTTGTTTTGATTGCTCATATTTTTTTACACATTTGGCTAGGCCTCCTACTGTTTTGGAATCAGTCCCATTTTTACTCTGGCTTGTCTCAGTCTCAGACTCAGTCTCAGGATTTTATTTCAAGACAGGTCAAGACTACGACAGCAGGGGTATCACTAAATTGTCTGTGCATTGCAGATTTATTTGTTTACATCATTACTGTGATTGGATGTAAAACGTCCTGCTTCAAATCCAGCCAATAACTTGCATCACTTCTCTACGATCACGTTTCTCTAAATGGCTGTCTGGAAAGAGATATCAACCAAATCTTCTGTAATATAATGTGGCTCCCTAAACCACAAAGAGCTAATTTGCAAAACAGCATGAGACGGTTAGGACTACGCCTCACCCAAAGAGATTTAGCAAATATTAACTACAAATTAGCTACCTAAGTAGGCTATATACTGTCTGGTCTTGGTCTTGACTCAGTCTCACCCTGCCTTGGTCTTGGTCTTGACTTGGTCTCAACCCCTCAAAGTCTTGGTCTTGTCTTGGTCTCGATACACTCTGAGTCCTGATGGTTGGCACTATTGGTTTTCTTTTTTACAGTTCATTTTGAGCTGTGTAATATAATGTTCTTTTTTCTGTTTTTTATGCTTTGACTAACATTTTTTGTAACAGTTTTTGAACTTTGCACAAATTTACCAGTTCGGTTTTTAAGCCGTTTACTGCAAAACCACATTATTCATCTTTCATCAGCCTCATCGTGAACCATTACAGCAATAAACTTGATTGACTAAAGTGGTGCAAGCCGAGCCCATTTATTACAATCTTAACTGAGAAGGATTAAAAGTGAGTGGTGTAGGTTACTTCAAATAAGTGCAGCGTATCCACAGGAATTGAATTACAAAACCTCTTCTCACCTTGTCTGGTAACTTGAAACCCAAACTTTACGTTTAGAAATGTGGAGCTGGCACAAACAGATAATCTCTCTCTGAAGAGTTACCACAAACCACATACAGCCTGCTCTCAAGACCACAGTCTCCCTTCCTTTACTTTTTAGCCAACTAAACATTTATTCCCACCTCTCCTAATGAGCAATTACACAAAACCCCTTAATGTGGGGGCATAATTTACAGCCATGACAAGCATGAAGAGATGGAGGCCTAATCTCAGCCCCGGAGAGGCTTCAAGCCCTCATTGCCCTTATTTTCTCTCAGCTGCTAAAATAAAATGATCTATTCATATTGTGTTTCACCACAGTCTAGTGTGTGCTGGGACTGGTATCTCGTCTTAACCACGAGTAATCCTAGCTCTGAATTAGTGTTGTTCATCTGGTGGGAGGCCTAAGGAATTGAGAGGTCACCCATAGGTTAAACTATGTGCCCTCGTATGAATTTCTCCCTCGTTAATTTCACTGTGGGCTTTGCCCTCCTTGTCAGCCATTCTGGCCTTTCCTGGTAAAGTGATCCTATCTTCTCGTGATATGTCTCTTGAGCAGAACACAACTCAAACTGTATAAATCAGTCAGCTTCAGTGGTTCTGCCTCCAGCAAGTTTGAACTTGATTTCTTTCTTTCTGCAGGCCTGTAAATATGAGACAAGTGAATGGTGGGTAAATAAAAACATTGGCCAGCTCTCAGATTGTTTTTATCCATGAAATGTGGTGATACCACGATGAGTGTTTGCCAGAGCACAAAGGATTTTGGGCCAACTTTGAAATTGATGACCTTGTGGAGATTTAGTGGATTTCAGTTTATCCAAGATTGTGTTTTCCTCTTAGGTTTCTCTCCAGTTTTCGGCTTCCATATTGACAGAAATAGTTTGGATCTCATGTGAGATTGACTAGCATGACTAACAAGGGGAATCATACCATTTGTAAAAATATATATTTTATTTTAAAACTAACGTTGGTTGGCAATCAATCGGGGGATTTAAGATCTCTGAAACCAAACCAGTTTCATTTTTCTTGATGTGGCAAGAATGTAGTGAAACATTCACATGTTCCATCACAGTGCAGCACATTTTGTCCAAGTTGTTCTGTTTCCCTTTAACACCAGCCCATTACCTATACACTTGCACATGCCTAAAAAGTCCCCCTTGGATGAGTAAATGCTGCACTTGCCTTGGAATGGAAACTTTGAGGCTTGTGGGTGATAGCAAATAAAAGTATCAATCAAGAGAGTTGATTCTTGGACAGTTTCCTGTCCTTCCCAAAACCCACCATCATCTGAAAGTATCAGCAAATGAAGACTTAGCTTCGATCCAGGCCTCTCACCCTGCACGCATCTGAGATGCACTTAAGTGGGAGTGCAGGCATTACTCTCTTCCATTACTTGCAAAACACTTTGCTTTTCCATCAGTAACCATAGAAATTGTGCATATTATTATTTTCCATAATCAATCAAAGGCAAAGTCAGACTCCAGTAAGACTGTTTGCTCCGGCCTTTTGGGGTTCGGGGATTTTCCATTCCTGGCTGAGTTACCTAATTAGCTATTTATTTATTCACATCGATCACGTGCCGATTACCAGTACCATTATGTTCTTGTGAATTTCAACAAAAGATAAATCCGGATTTCTGGGAAGGTAGGCATAGAGTGGCCACATTATTTAATTTCCTGTCAAACATCTGTGTTTTTAGATTCGACTTGGTGTTTGCTTAGCATCGTTCTTCACAAACAATAAGAAACAACAGAACAAATAGAGCAGAAGCCAAAAAGTCACAATAATCCAAAAAAGAAAACATTTATAAAACTTGTGAGGGTTTTATTGGTGGTTACATCGACTCTCTCCCTCCTGCTCTCTTTCTCTCACTTTCTCTCCAAATGTTGCGGTAGGATTGTGTGTTGGATTTGTTTTGGATGTTACGCTGTCCTCGCTGTGTTTTGATATATGGGATCTCACTGTGAGCTGCCCTCATGTTCCTTGAACTTCACACAGTTGTCTTTCTCAGGTTTTATAAGTTGAAGCGTTGTGGGAAAAAGCTACTGACCATCCTTTCATCTCCTCCCTTAGCATTTTCTCTCTCATACTTTTTATTATTACACCTTTTCGAAACATTTCCCACCCTTCCTTCCCCTAACTACCTCATCCTTATCTGCCTTATCTGTATTGCTGTTTCCTGCTCCATCTTCTATGAGTCACTCTCTGCTTTATCTCTATTGCATGCATGTCTCCATCATACACCGCCTGCCATAAGTAGAAAAATGTGCATGTTATGCCATGTTCTAACCGGGGGCATGGTATTGAGTTCTTAGCCTGTGAGTCATTCTTTTTACTAAGGGATGATGTCATGCCCAAATGCTGTTGCAAAGTTACCTGATTCGAGGCTTTCACCCATAGCAGACTCCATGATAGAAATGCTGAGCAGTGTAAGGACTGTCTTTAAAATTGCATAGCCCTACTTTCCCCCCCGATTCCCATCTTTTCTGCCGTCTCTCTCCTTTTCTCTTCTACGGTAATGGCCTTGCTTTGTTCACTCAGCAGCATGCTATATACTCTGAGCCCAGATGGTCTGATTTAGGTGGCATGCTGAGGGGACTGAAAAAATATGAATATTTCACTCTGTGGCTTGTATGTGCGAAAGAGGAAAGAGACGGAGCATATACCAGCATGTTTGTGTGCCAGAATGTATGTGAGTCTATGTGTGGGTTGAGAAAAGAGACACAGCAGACATAAGTGATTGCCTCACAGACAAAGCCTGTCCCCTCGGAATGACATGCTATACCCAACTATAGGAAGTCATTCACTTCATTTCACACCAGCCAGCTGGTATATGGGCCATGCATGAGTTCCTTGTGGCAGCTGTGTTTACATCCAGATTAGATTGATACAGGAAAATAGGCCGCTGTCCTGCCACTGTGTCTTCTTCCCCTCTTGGGCTTTCATCTCACCCCTATGCTGCACGTTCGAGAACAACACCTCGGCTTGAAAGGTTTATCCCCCTTCAAGCACCTTGACTTTGCTGAAATGATGACAGGAAGTGTCACTATTTTATTGTCTATGTTCTGTGGCTCATTGTTTGAAACACCTGCAGTATGTGTGCACACAACGCAGAAATGTTACCTTTAGTTAATTGTGCAGATAGATCTGATAGCACTGGAATTTTTTTTTTTTTTTTTTTTTTTTTTTTTGCAGTAATATTTCTTTCCTTATCAGTCGATTGAAAAGGTTTGCCTCAAATATCAGATCACTGGTTCTTGGAGTCATAATCAAAACACACAGACAACTGAGGATCTCTAATGTCCTCTAAATCTAGTTTCTGAACTTGAGTCATAACCATCGTATTTCATCAGTATCAAGTAATCGTTTTATGTGTAAACAGGAATTGATAGTAGCTAAAGCAGTACAACTTTACATGATGCAGTTTTGAAATGTTAACAAATGTGCTGGGCCAAAAAGCATTTTCAAAAGTGAATGAAAAGTGAAAAATCGAACTTCTCATTTTCTTGTCAGTAGCTTTCACATTTAGACATTTTAATTTAATCTGGGCCTCATCCCATTACAAACACAAACTTTTTTTTTCTTTTTTTTAAAAAAAATGAACCAATATGACCACTGCTAAAATTTCCCATTTTAGTTTCATTATTTGTTTTGGAGAATTAATAGTTACACAGCTTTTATGTTTTAACACAAAAAATTGCTTTTTTTTAATTTTAATTTTTTTAGTTATAATAAAAATGGGTGGCACAGTGGTGCAGTGGTGAGCACTATTGCCTCACAGCAAGAAGGTTCCTGGTTTTGACCAGTCTTGTGTGAAGCATGTTCTCTATGTGTCTGTGTGGGTTTTCTCCGGGTACTCCAGCTTTCTCTCACAGTCCAAAGACATGCAGCATATTTGGTTACTCTAAATTGGCCATAGGTGTGAATGTAAGGGTGAATGGTTGAGTCAGCCCTGTAATGAACTAGTGACTTGTCCAGGATGTACCCTGCCTCTCGCCCAATACCAGCTGGGGCTGATAAGGATAAGCAGTTCTGAAAAATGTTTGATGTTTATTTGTTTAATTTAGGTTTATGGTTAAAATATTGTATTATTTTGTATATTTTGTGAACTGTTTCTCTCAAAAAATGAAATCTGGATACACCACCCAAACGGCTCAGATAGTAGCTTTGTGTCACACCATCTTGTAGATAAACAGACAGATTTGAATCCTTCTTGTAGGCTACAGAAAAAAAGAGGTGGGAATTGTCAAAATGATTTTTAAAAATCCCTGTAATGTTCTTTGACTTTACTATAGATGTTCCCCTTTGCCTTGGAAAAGTTTAAAGCCACTGAGGCAAGAGTGATGAATGTCCTCATAACCACAGCGGATTTCAGAGCTGAGCAGAGGAAGCGCAATCAAACTGAGGCGGCTCAGAAAACCACTGAGAGGTGAGAGCACTGCCCTCAGTCTGACAACCGAAAGAAGTGTCATTAAAAACACTCACTATGTTATGGTTAAGAATCCGAAAGCATAGCGAGCATGTTATGTTTATTGTGCACTGCAAGGAAACACAATTTCTGCAAGGTCACAGGGAAAATACTGAACCTCAGATCGGTCTCAAACAAGAGGGAACCGGGGCGGAGAAACGTTTGAGGATGGCAGAAGCAATTAGCTTCTTCAGGCTACTCGGAGTTCAGGCGTTTTATATTTCCAATTCACCCAGGCAATGAATGAGGAACACCGTTACTCCCTTTCAAATAAAGTTCACCCCTTGTGCCATTGACACTCATAAAAGGCGTGCATGACTCATATACAATTAGAAAAAATCTGATGGTTTCAAAGTGGGACAGAATGTCTGAATGTCCATGAAACAGAGTCCAAATCATTGTCACCAATTTATTAACTCCAGCAAATACTTATTACACCCAAAAGGCAGATACATGTGTTTCATATTGAGGGGTCCTCACCCTTCAAATGTGTGACCTCACATAATTATCCCACAACAAGGCAATAAAGGACATCTGCAATGATACAATGTGATTTTTGTGAAGCGCAATGTAAAGGGATACTGTGTCCACTAAGGGGCCTATCTGAATGTTCAAAAAGTGTTGTCAGAGAGAAAATGTAAAATGACTGATTGAAGCAAGAAAACCCTTTTCAAAAAACGCAATTCCCTGCTTTACTTTGTCTTGATGTCACTGTTTTCCTCATTTGTCTTTTTTTTTTCTCTCACTGTTATTTTATTGTGAACCTTCTGTCCACGCTGCCTCCCTCCTTCTCTTCCTTCCTTCTTCAAACGCCTTTGGCCCCATTCCCTCACCACAACTCCAAGCCTCTGCAGCCCCTCCTCCCCGACCCCCTCCGCCCAGTGCTTTTTACTTTTCCAGCTGTTGGTAATCATGCAGGTGCCTGATTGGCTGACAAACCCAGATGCTGGCTGATGGGAAGGCCTATGCGCGTCCAGCTGTGGGAAGGAAGATGGACTCCAGTCAAAAGGAAAAGGTGACAATCACACCCCCCTCCCACACACTCCTAACACACACACAGCCAAGACTCCATTTGGAAGGAAGGGATTAAAATGACCAACTTCCCCCCCTCTGCCACCCTCCGCCCTACAGTTCCTCCCGTTAATCATCACCAGTGTCATCGCTGATAGTATTTTGGTAAAATTCTTGCAGGACAACGCAGACTTGTCAAAGACTGGGGAAGGGAGGGGTATGGGGCTCTTCTCAGCTACCATTAAACATGCAACCTCGTGTTGTAGGCACAGCATCGCACAGCTGTGCAATGTGTGTAGTGATTGTGTGTATGTCCATGTGTGTGTCTGCATCCCTTGCACATGGGCATGTGTGCCTGACCATGTGTACAAGATCTGAACAGAGCCAAAGGATCCTGGGCAGACATTAAAAAGCCTGGCTGGTCTCCCACTGACAGCCAATAGGTGGGCTCCACAATCCTTCCAACATCACCACTTCATATCTCTCTACAGCCCCAGAACAAATAGTGAAGCTAGTGGGAGTGCCCCCTGTGGCTTTCTTACCCAGTAAATTCCATCACACACGTTGTTCCTTAATATGGCTTCAACTCTGTCTCATAAAAATTGCACATTGCATGTTGTAGACAGGAAAAAGTCTATTCCCCCGCCATGATGAACTAATGGACTATGTAGCAACAGGATGAATTGGACACAAGTATTTCCTTTTCATTCAAATTGCAACTAATCATTATACTTATATAACCCCCCCCCCCCCCCAAAAAAAATAACCTAATCCAGAAACTGTGCTCAACTTTTAGCATTCTTAAAGTTTCGAAAAACCTAATTTTCAGCAGCAAATCGGTGTTTTCAGCAGACAAGCTATGATAAATCCACTAAGCTAACAGCCAAGCTAACAGCACACAATTAGCGTCTAGCCGGATCAACATCCAGCTGCTACAAGCCAAGATAATTTTTTTAGGATTGGTGGAGAACAAAACAGAGCTCAAAGGGAAGTGAATAGAACCTCAATGGCTGAAAGCAACATTAGCACATTTGGAGTTTGTTTCTGGACAGCTAACCAATTTTTGGTCTTCATCAACTTCTAAATATAACAAAATATCAAAATACATATCTGTCTCTATAATTACTAAATGCTCTACTTTGTTAACTTGCTAGTCGTAAATGACATCTGCTGCTTGGTGATGAGCAGATAGACTCAATTGAAACATTGAAAAGTTGAAGGCCATAAAAGAAAATTAATGTAAAAGATGCTAAAATACACTGTAGAACTGAGGGCAACTGCAGAACTGAGTGACAATTGTCTGATTTCATCATTATGAGCAACATGACATTCATTGGAGCCAAATAAAATCTTGATTCAGACAGCTTTAAGTTTTGATTATTGGTTAGATCCTGTAAAGGAAGACTTCACTTACAGTATAACCATTCTAAAGTCGAGTTGAACTGACTGTAGCATTGTCTTTTAACTTATTTTCCACAATGACATTTTAGTGCCAAATTGTTGGCACTTCAACAAGACAAGGGTAACGGTCCACTTGCTGTCAGTAAGTCATTGAGCAGACTTGAAATGAGGAATGTGGAGCTTGGAAATAGTTACACATGTGTGGGAAGTACAGAAGGAAGTACTCCTCTGCTCCTTGTTCTTCTCACAATGACTCAAGGTCAAGCTTTGCATTCATGTCACAAGGCTGTTGTCACTCTCCACCCATACATTATGAGGCAGTGTAATTTAGAAAACCAAGACCTACAGTATAAAGGTAGATTGTGCAAAGGTCACACTAACAGCCATTCCTGTTCTAGCGTTCTCTCTCCTATTCGTGTCCAATTAATAGTTTCCGTGCCATACCTAATGCTCCCCTTAGTCTCCGAATACAGCTGTCGGATTTAGACAGAACAGAACACACCCCACGCTTGTCTCCATGGAAAAATTGTGCTAATGTGTAAGGTTTAAAACTACTTTGTCAGGATTTTTTAAAAATATTTATTTGCGGTACTGTAAATGGAATGTTAAAGGGCCAATGTTAGGACATGAATGGTTTGACTTTTGGATGACATGCTGGATGAATCCAGTATTAAACTCGAATGCAGCTTTCCTTCTGTCCTAATACCAACCAAAATGGTTATGTGTCTCAAATCTTAAAACTGCATTAAATCTAACTGCATTTTGACCATATAAGGGGAGAAAAGACTCACAGAAAGCCTGACCACTGTTGGCTGTGCAAGCTGTTACAGTGTTATCTTAAATGACTGTGGATTTGACAATACTGTTTTATGAGTTTTCATTTGAAAAAGAAGAAAAAGAATGCTAGTGGAAATTGTTGACTGAAAATTACATTTGTTGTCTAACGATTGCAGTGGCATTGAACTGTGCTCATCTGATACTTCAGCAGACATTTAGACCAGTTTTGCTTAAAGTCTAAGCAGACCCAAGAATTTGAACAGAATTGTAAAACTCTGAAGTGATCTTAAAAGTGGTTTTCAAAATCTGATAAAAAGAAACTAGATAACTGGATAATTAGAATTAATTGGATAGATATTTATAGTGGACATAGTGTCATAGTTATGATGCAGGTTAGCAAGCTCTCGGTTTCTCTCATGGTCATAGCTTTTCAATTTTATATATTTTTAAGTTTCTATTGTTCAAACACGGCAGGATTTTCTTGTTGTTCCATGACCCTGTGTTATGATCTTCACTATTTGGCTTCGTCCAAAGTGGTTGACAAGTTAGCCACACTACCATAAACTAGCCTACTGACTGTGCCCGCCCGTCTTGTGACCCTCACCTTGCGGGTATCCTAAGTTGTTGATTCTCAGTTGGATTGGCAGCATAGCAACCCTTTTACAATACAATATACATATTGCTTCTATAAATCTGCTCTGTATGAAGTGATTATCATTAGTTACCTTGTACACCATAACAGCATTTCTCAAACTAAACAGCCAGTGTTCAACAGTTGTACAACAACACTAAAGTCAGTTGTACATCATCAACTGCACAAAATCAAAAACTCAAGTGTCATTATGCTATTTTGCATTCACGCTCTCAATCAAGTATAACCATGACCATCACTACAAGCCAAAATCTGATTGCAAACTGTTCAAAACTATTTCCTCCGGTCATAAATCCAGTCTGTTTGCAGATGTTAACTTTCAAAAAACATAAGTCATGAATCAAGAGGGAATTAAATAAGTCTTGTAGGGAGTTTGTATTTTGGCTATGAAGTACTTATTTTAACAACCTTTTGACAGCTTTTTAGCTGCAGGAACTTTCACTGTAGCTGCCTTGTGACCTGAGTGCTATACAGTAGTTGAGTCTCTTTGGGCTGCAGCAGTCTCTAACCCAGTTAGACATTTGCAAAAAAAAAAAAAAAAAAAAAAGAATGGTAACGTCTAAATGTAACAACGATATCCTTATGACTTGCGGCTGTCATTAATCTCAATGTTTACTTAATAAGCCTATTAAGATTCAAAAAGATTTCTTGCAGTGTGGGCGGATCTGGTTGGCAGAACATTTATGGGCACCACTGTACAAAGTTCCAAGTCTTTAAACCCTTAAGGTACACTAGGAACTTGAAGCAAAGAGGCGATGATTATCGTGGACTTGTGTAATACTATTTGACATATTTCATGTCTTTAATAAAATATCATTAAACATCTTATGAATGCAATTGACAGAGAGCAAGTGAATAGAGGGAGAGGGGGATGTAAAGACTGGCCACCACACCCTTGGCAGATGTTGACAGGGTATATGGACTGTCTACAGTATGGGTGTGTCTTTCCTATTACGGCCTATTGATCAGTTGCGCTTTACCCGACTTCATTCAAAAATTGAAAGCAGCTGCAACATCTGCCTCCTCTGTTAGCAAACCTTTGCTAGGATATGTATACAGGACATAATTTTGGAGGTAAAACAAAAGTCCTATTACGTAGTAAGCTTAGGACATATGTTGGCTATCAGTTTTCCCAACTGTACTGTACTCAAGATCACAGTTAAAATTGAATGACTAATGAATAAATAAATGCATTATTGTAACCTAATTAGTTAAGTGAGTAAGGGTTGTGACCTTTTTAATGCCTTCAAACTGTCTTTCTTTTATGAAACTTTGTATAAAACTCTCTGCCTGCCTTTTAACGCAAAAAAAGTGGCATTCTGAGGATCACATGCGCAAATAGATGCCCAAACCAGATCAACAACCGCCACTCAACCAAGCAATCTCACTTGGTCTTTTCTCTTCTGGGGCCTGGCAGTTTCATCTGGCAGTCTGTGACCCTCTGAGCAGACATAGTGGGTGTTGCCATGATATGACAGCCAGTGTGGCATCACCAATGTCTGAACTGTTCTGGCCAATGACAAAAAACCCATCATATGCGTCATTCTTCTTAGTCTCTTCTCCTCTTTCGGATGTGGGGAAGTTGGCCTCTACTGGTCATGCTTCACAGGGCCCATCACAGATAACTCTGTGCTTTGTTATGATAGCTTTATGACCTTGGCAGTCTTCAGTCTTATATGGATTATTCATACGGGCTGAAGCTGTAAGACTTCAAAGCTGCGGACAAATTAAATATCAGGAATTGCTTTGTTTTTTTTGATCTTCAGATCCATGTCAAAGCTTAGAGGGACTATTGGAATATCCCACAACTGGCAGTAAGACTGTAAAGATTAATAGCAGAGTAGAGACAGGCATACTTAGGCCTTTCACTTTATCAGACTTTAGATTAATATAAATACGTTCAGTGCATTATGTATAATTTGGGGGAATATTGGAATATGTGAAAGTGGAGCTCTAACATTCATCTTCTTTTTAAGGAGCTATAACATGAAAATACACACTCTCAACAAAACCTCATCAAGCCTCAACAGCAAAACTCTCTTTTGATGTCTGTTTCATGTCAAAGATTCTAGTTTTATTGCATATTATCATCCATCATTGGCAAAATGATCAAAGCAGATAAAATATGGATGATCAAAGCCACAGAAGAAAATGCTATACTGGCCGCGCTACAAAATAAAATAATGTGCTTTTGATAAAAGACACACACAGTGAGAAATCAATATTTTGCTACAGATTTGATGGTTCAGTGCTAATATGACAATGTATGTAAACTTTGATGCAGTCCAGTCATATTTAATGTGTGCTTACATTCCTTTGCTTCGTGTCCTTTTCTCATTTGCATTTTGTCTGTGACTCACCATACTGAGCTCAGGACAAAAATGTTTTCTTTGTTTATTTTTTAACACCTGCTACTTCGAAAAAAAAATGTGGTTTGTTGGTCGCTCTGGGACATTCTAGACTTAACACATCTCATAATGAGAGAGGACAGGCTGTCTTCGTAACTACAGGAAGGAAAACTGGCACAACCAGCGACTTCAACCAGCTGCAAAGTGATTAAACTGAAAGGGACATTTGTAAGATGTGATTCAACTCAAAATGGCGTTTTTCCATGGTCAGCACAGTAAGAGGCTAAAGTTCTTCTGTCTGGATTATAAAGTGCCATTTTGCTCAGTGAGGTGGCATTTACAAAACACACACACAAACCACATATTCGGGGCCACTGACAAAGCTGCACAAGTGCATGGCCCTGCAGTTAAACTATGGTTTTCCAGTTTGCAGGAGAAATGTGGGACAAAAAAAGGACATCATCACCCTTGACAGCATATTTGGAGTGTAGGATTTAGCTATATGAATGCACACTGGCACTTAGACAAGAATAATTAACTGAGGAGAAGCCAATCTGGGTTGACCCCCTGGAGAGTGAACTGCTCTTAAAGGTCATGAATTTGATTTGTCATCATTCATCAAGTATACCACAGCCCTACCTGAAACAAGACTACAGTGCTTTCATACAGCCAGCATAGTTTCCACCACTGCCTTCCTATTCAGTGTAAAAACGACGGCAACTGTGCTGCTGAGGACAGTGGCAGCGTAGGGCCAAGGTTAGGGGGGCATCATCTGTTGCTTTTGTGAATGCACACATTAATGCTATTTGCCACGGCATTCGGAGTTTAACTTTTTTCAGCATGCAGCAGCCAAGGATGAGCTGATTTTACTAGTATCTAAGACCCTTGAATGATACAACTCTTCACCAGTAGGGAGCATACAGATCAATGAAGAGAAACTGCACTGGAGCAAAATCAGGTTCAAAAACTGATTATCCAATCTGGGACAACAAATAATGTGTGTGACACTAGTTTGCAAAAATGACTCTATCAACTGATCAGCTGTATCTTAAGTTACAACCTGCTCTATTAAGCTGTGGGTTGAGAATTTATACTTGGTAGCACATTTTAGCAGATAACAGCAGCCTGTGGTGTGGTGTGGCCTGGTAGGTAGGCCTGAAGGTAGCTGTGAGCTTTAGATTTAAAATACAGAACATCTATGTTGTCAGGCAGTAACAGTACAGTAGTGTTTGAAAGCACCTCAAGAGTCTACAGCCATGCTAGTGGCTCTGTGAGGCAGTAATGCTCACCGTAAAGAAAAAACAAACTGAGAGATATATAGTATTGGTCAAATTGAGAGACCTTGAATGTCTGGACAGTTCCGTTCAGACATGATAATCCATTGGCATTTCACTCTGTATTTCACTCACAGAGTGGATGAGTCCAACATTCCCCTCTGAGGAAGATGACTGTACCAAAATTAGTGTCAATTCATTTTGTAGCTATCTTGTGATATTTCCCTGAAATAAACATTTTGAACTATTGGTGGCATTACATGAAAAGTCTGGAAATCACCAAAGTCATTAGGACACATCCTCTGGGGAACATTGATATCTCTGCCAAATTTAATAGCAATCAAGCGAATAGTTGCTGGTATAGTCTGGACCAAAGTGGTAGAATATTTATATCCATGCCATGCCATGCACTTCTCGTCAATTAAATTGTAATAAAAATAATAATAATAATAATAATAATAACATTTCCAATTGTTAAAATATTTTACCCCATTTACTAAAGTTGCCTGACAAATTTTAGAGGAGTTAAAACAGACATTATGAAGTTGTTAGTTGATAGCAACATACCTGCAGGATCTACACAAGTTAGTCTTCAGTTGGAGATGAAGGCTTTTGTAACAACAATTACTGAGAAGAAACCCAGTCTTCATGATCACCCCCTTTTTGCTGCTCTCTTATCTCCAAGAATCTCCTGGCACAGTAGAAACCCAGTCCGTGTTTAATTTAAGTATTAGGGAGTGCTTGTTTGTATGCTTGCGTGCTGGATGCTGTGTGAATCTCTCAGAGGCAGACTATGAGAGCAGCGACGGATGCCAAGTTCAAATCTCACCATGTAGAAAATAATAAATCACCATCCAAGCGATGTTGAAGGAGCTCCATACTAATTTCCATTCCGATACATTGTGGTTTTATTGCTTATCTATTCCTTGCCCATAGCAAACATTTTCCCAATAATATTTACATCAGTCATGCTCTGGCTTATGCGTCTTTTTCCTCTATCCTTCTTGTAAACACTGTGTTTGGGTTAGGTGCGACACTGAAGATGAACTCAAGGATGAACTAGTGCCTTTTCAGGAGTATGCCTCCCACACAACAGGAGGAGGAAATTTCCAGTTCCTTTATATGCATTTCCCCCATATGATACCATTATTAGAGAGGTGGGCAATTGTGTAGAACACATATAATATGTGCCCAATAGAAAGTCATCATTAGTTAGCACAGCCAGGTTCAGCAAAAGGAAAAATGTGTGTAACCATATAATAACAATGCTGATGGTATCTGTGTTACAAATTACAATCAGTTAAAAGTACATAATTTTCCCATTGCAGAAGTTTAGAGGAAAATGTATGCTGCATAGCTAACATTATTGGAAATATAGAGTAATGTTTTTGTACTGTACATCCATGGGTGTTCACCAGCCTGACAGGCAAATCCAAAGTTCTACTTTAAAGACATACAGTGCAAAAGTCAACTACATTGAGGAATTGTTTTTACAGGCCATTTTCTTTTCATCTGGGGAAAGTTTGTTTAGGCACCAGTGTCTCAATTAGGTACTATGTTTTGATAAGGTGTGGCTCCAGTAATGTCCTTGCTTCAACCTTATCCCCTTTCAAATGATTACATGTTTCCAGCATAGAATAAAGCACTATGCGCCTACTTCTTTTCCTAAGCCGACTATCTTGCCTTGAGGAACGTAACCCACCTTTTGAATTTTTTCCGTGTTATACCTTGGTATTATTACCCTGCCAGGTCCTCTTTTAAGACTCCTTTGCCATAGCAGTTGACTCCTTACCTTCTCACACCACTAAAAAGTGCTTTGATCTTGGCTTAATTACCAAACTAAATATGTCACTGAAAAGAGAGCATGGCATAACAGAGAGGGAGGACATGGGAAGTAAAGTCTACATGAACATCCACAAAGAGCATGACAGGATCAATGGAGCTGCCTGTTGGGTGGAGGTAACATAATCTGTAGGTTCTTTTAAAAGATCGGCCAAAGCCCTTATGATTGACTGTGCACTAACCTCGGGTGAAATTCTAGGGATTTGGCCAGTCAAAACATCCCTCTGTGATTACAGAGAGAAGGGACAGAGAGGGGAGAAAATGATGGAGGATATATATTGTGTAGTATATATGAGCTATAGATGGCTTACCCTAGACAGAAAGCCACACTTAAACACAAAAGTAATTTCATTTAAGACTTGAAACCCTTTTTGTGCCAGAAGGTACTACAAAAAACGAACAAAAAAAGTTAATTAATGTTAGTGTAGAATGAGGAATTTTGTGCATAAAGATGAAAAACTAAAGACTAAAAGAAAACAATACTAAGCAAACAAAAAATGTATATCTCCAAAGGCTTCTTGTTTATAAGTCACATGTGTCCAAATGTGACTTTATTACCTGTAAAATGGTGTTTCACATTAAATAAATCCACACTTTTTATGCAAAGGCTATTCCTTAAAATATTGGTCAGCTGTAGGACAGTACATAATGTCAAAAGCATGCTTTCCTGGGGAGTGTTTCTCCCAATGAACTGTTTCCATTGCTTTCAAACTTGGAAACGCTTGTCTGGTTTGAAGCCAGACTAACAACAAGCTTTGAAAAATGAAGTATCCATCACTTTTCTTTACAAGTTGCCAAATAACTGAGACAATACTTCACATGAGACTACAATGGTCAGATGCAGAAAACAGTAATGCATGATTTACATAGGATTGCCAACTCTTATGTTAAACCCTAGCATGTTTTTAGTTTTAATATACTGGTTGTTGTGCCAATTAGCTCAGCCAACTGCAAAACTTGGAAAAAGGGTATTTTTCAAAATATGGACCATAATCTAGTTTGTGACAGGAAACAAAATAAATAAATAAATAATTCAGTGTTTTTGTAACGCGCCTCTTTTATTATTATTCAAATATTTTTATTGGGTTTTGAATTGTAAACACTTACAAAACAATCAACAAGTCCCCAAACAGCAACCCCAACATATGCTATAATAAAGTGACAATAATAACACAAAAAATGTACATGTAACATGCCTCTTTTAAACTCATGCTTGATATCCAGTACAATTTTATTAGGACCTTGAAGGAGGCTGAGTTAACATTTCCATTGCAGATTTAAACTCTTTCCTCAGATACACTGTAGTGGAACCAAGTTCCTGAAAGCACACCGGTGATATTTTCAACTAGCTGGCTCCCTGGAAAAAAGTCTTGACAAACAAAGTAAAAAAAAAAAAAATGGAAATTAAAATTAAAGATAATCCAAGTACCATATCCATTCTAGGTGTTCGATCGATAAATATTTGCAGTGCACATAATGCTTAAACAAACAGCAGGATAAGTTAAAGTAATATGCTTATTTGCTTTTTTTATGTGAGTGAGATGAGAAAATTGATACTTTGACACCTGTAGGTTACATAAGGAACTGGAACCAAGAGGCAATTAGCCTAGCTTAGCGTAAAGACTGAAAACAGAGTCCGCCAGCCTTGCTCTCTTATACGTTTAAAAATATGTCTATTGGTCACTAAATAACATATTGTAACACACTGATTAATTCCTATGTAACATATTGTAACACATTGATCTAGAAGAAGAAGAAGAAAAAGAAGATTAACCTTATTCATCCATCGATGGGGACATCTTTTTTTAACTTAAGTTTACACATATAGGCCCAAAACAACGCTACATGCACACAAAGGGCTTGTAGATATGCAAATGTGGAGAGATGGTGGATTTATGGGCAGCCACGTAGCGGTGCAGTTAGGGGTTTGGTACCTTTCTCAAGGGACCTCTGCAGTGTCCAGGAGGTAAACTGGCATCTTTCCAGCTATTGGTTCACACTCCATACTGTGGTTCATGCTTGACTTGAACTGGCCATCCAAGCCAAGTCCCCATGGACTGAGCTACTGTCTACCCCATCTAGGAAATTACTGTTAAACAAGAAATAGCTCTAGTACAAAAGTCTCCCAAATTCTTGTTTTTACCTTTATCTTTGTTTATGCATTAAACAAACTTAATACAATAAATGGTATTTAGTCAGCTAGAGGTGTTGGTACTTTTTAAAGAAAGCCAAGCTAGCTGTTTCCTCCTGCTTCCAGGATTCAAGCTAAGCTAGCCAATCACTGACTCCAGCTGTGTACCTACCACGCAGACATAAGAGTGACATCATCGATGGTCTCATCTCACTCTCAGAAAGACAGCAAATAAGCATATTTCCTAAAATGGTAAACTATTCCATGTACGCCTTCATTAACTGACTAAAAAGTTGCAGCTACGGAAAAATAATGATCTGCATTCGTTGGCCAACATGAGATCACAGAACTAAGCGTGCGGAGGAGGAGAAAAGTATTCTTTGACTTTAATAACTTTTGACTGGCATTTTGAAATCAAGTGTCAGATATAACCTGTAAACAATTATTTACTGTTCTCTGACCAGCTTGATAGTTTATTTTACTGTGTATATATAGTTTATGTTGAATGGGATGACAATTAAGCGAATATGTGTCCCTCCAAGGACTACCCTCCTCTGACAGAATAAACTGTAGTCCAACCACAGCCTCTATATTCAGCTGCCTCAGGGTGCTCTGGGTGAAATCCTTGTCTAGGTGCTCTCTCTTAAAAACCCTTTCCAGACACTTTATTAATGGTACTATAAAAATAATAGATGGTCACCTTATAAAAATGTCACATTCCTACTCAGTCAACCCCCATCCTGCTAGAGTTGGATTTTACCCTTTATTCCCTCTGTATTTTCTGTAATATTTGTATAATTAACCAGCTTTAAGATATGAGTGATGTAAGGGACAGATATATAGTACTGCTGGCTTTGAACCAACATCTTCTCAAAGGTTTATCTGGTTTTAGGGTTTTAATTGCAGGTGGATAAAGTCTGTACTGTTGAGCTGGATTATGTCTTATTCTTTATTGCTTGACATATGGCTGCTGTCATGTTCTGCAGTCTCTAGAAGTAAAGAACTGGATGAAGTGAGCACAGTACTGAGAATAGTATCTTGTGTATAGAAATAAATGTTATCACACATTTTAGACCCTTTAAGCCAGGATTTGTATGTGCTAAAATATGTATGTGTATGTCTTACACAGAAAACTGAAGTAGCTAACTGGAGCCAGTAATGGTTCTTCAGAGTGATGCCATAGAAGAACCATTTTTAGTACCAAAACAGACTTTTTAGCATGAGGTTCTTGCTCAAAGGATTCTGCAGGTTTCCAAAAAATATATATTTTAATAACCTCTAAGGCCTTTTGGAGGTAACTAAATTCGTTGCTTTTCAAGGCCTGACACCTGGACAAATGCATACAAATAAAATAAAAATGACTTAGAGTATGTGTACTCTAAGTCATAGAGTGTCTGTACTCTAAATGCACTTACAGTATGTGAAGAATAGAACCAGAGAGCTTTTTGGAGAACCATTTAAAACCCACTATTGTCAACATATGTTCTGTATCTGAATAATGGTATCTGATCACAGGCCTCTGAAATTAATAAGTGTTATCTTGATTTTGCCGACTATGTGCAAATTGTGTAATAACAGCAATGGCGTCAGTCACATGATGCAGACTGGCCCAAAAATACTTTTTATCAGAATTTTATCCATTTGGTCCAATAACATTTGGAAAGTCTAGAAGAACCGCGTGATTAAATCATTTTATTTCCATTCAAGTTAGCAGAGGACTAAACCAGAAGTTAGTGGCTCGGTGTGCAGAAGTCTTGAGTGCACGTGCTCTATTGGCCCCACCACGTAGACGCATATGTGGATAATCCAGACCATTTTATGCATTTATGCATTTTATTATTCATGTGGCACTGAGAAGCTTCCATACGAATGAATGGAGCCTTGCCTCAAACTCTGTATCCAGTTCTTTTTATCCATCTATTGAGAGATCCCAAAATTCAGGCTACAGCCTGTGTTTGTTTAATATATTCATTTTTTCTGAAATTTTCATTACATTCTGTGAAATTTTAACTGTTAATAAACGGTTAATCACTTTAGGAAATCTCCATTTTTGGGACTCTGTTTTTATTATACTCATTTTCAATAAGAGGTATTTAACGCAGGCTAAATGTGTTGAAAAGTTAAAAAAAAAGTTCAAAAGAATGTGAACATCCATATTGCATCAACAGTTCACACAGTCTTTAATGTCATGCGGTTATTAACACACGCCGAACTTCATTATCATTACTCTGTCACGCTGATCTTTGTTGCCTTGTCACACTCAGCAGATTGAATACAATTCATGACATTTTCCCCACTGCATATTTCATGTAATGAGAAGAAGAGACTCTGATCTGGGTGTCGTCTGTGTAAACAAACTGTGCATGGGAGTAGCTTGTTAGCCAACATCACTCCCCAGTGCTGCTGATGTAAGCAGAGCTATTTTCCAAAATTTTCCAGGCTCCCCGCTCCATCTGTTTAGCCTTCAATGTGACCACATGACAGAGAGTCAATATTACTCAATATTCTTTGTAATGACCGTAATTTCAGTGCAATGACAATATGCAGTGTGCAACAGTCTTGATTCTTGCCTGGGATTTTTCCTCATCCTTGAAGCTTTAAATCATGTGGGAATCAATAACCTTGGCATACCACATTCCCAAATGATCAACAATAAGTTGATTTGTTTAGCTAAACTAAAACATCCTTTCCAAGAGTTTTAGCCATTGGTTATTCATTAAATAATTGGTCAAAATGGTTGTACACACCCATGGATGAAAAGTGATGAAAAGACACCTTGACAGATGCAACCAGTCAACACATTAAATGAGGAGGAAACATTCGACTTATCACAACTGGGTGTGCGGAGTGTCTGGGTGGAAGATGTGTCTTCTGGTACGAATATGAAAGATTAATGGAATGTGTAAGAGGTGCTGGTTCAAAAGTTTAAGATATGATGCTAATCATAGTATGCAGAAATGTGTAGGAGCACAGAGTGTATGGATTGGGAGAATTTAGGGAGTTAGGACGAGGGGAGGGCAGCAGGAAATGTTCTGGGTGGTGGAACATGGAGGAGAAGGGCAACAAGGGCAGGGTGACGTTTGGAAAAAGTCTGAGGAGTATAGGATAAACTGGCTGTAGAGACCAGTGTAAACTTGCCTCTCTTCTTTATTTATGAACCATTTATTATTTGCGAGGATGTGTATATTGACCTGTTTGAGCAGTTATGCTTTACTTAGTAACATGTTACAGTAATGTAATTACCTTTATCAGTGGTGAGTATCAGTTACTACACTCAGACTCACTTAAATATATGAAAAACAATCAGTGCCACAGTTATCATAGCCCCCCTTCTGCCCTTTCATAGCAACAACTTTCTCATCTATTTTTACTGCCCCGCTCTCCTCTCCCTTTGTTTCATCTTCTGAAAACCCATCTTTCATCCTCCATTTGTTTTCCAAGTTTTTCTCTCAGCGTTCCCACCTCACTTTCCCTTTCTTGTTCAGTTCCAATTCATTAAACATTTTTGGCGCTGTAGGAACTTACTTTTCCATTACTGTACCATTAATCACATCAGTAGTGCTTTCTCCCCACCGGCATGTAGACACCCCTGCCCCCCTATTCCCCACCCAATATAATTAGTCTTGCTTGACAGTTGTTATCTTGGAAAACGGCAGTAACGGCAAGTGCCACAGTGAAAAGCACATGAAAGGGAGAGGAAAATTGAACGACTACCATCTGAATGCACATGCTGAATTACACTGACCCGTGACCCATCACAGGATGGGTGCAAAGTCAGTGAAAGTTTTGAGCCCTTGTAAAAACAGGGCAGAGCGGATGAGGGAGCAGCTCAGCAGTTGGTCAGATTTTGCAAGACTTTGGATCTGCTGCTGTAGTGGACACTTAAAACAAATGAAACGCCTGTGAGTCATCTTGGCCCGTGGATAGTTAATGGTGCAAGGAACACTGGCCATCCGAAACTGTTCTTGTGAGTGAGCCTGTGTGTGTGTGTGTGTGTGTGTGTGTGTGTGTTTATGTGTGAGTGTGTTTGTGTTTGTGTTTGTCTGTGATTTAGAGCCAAGTGTTGTAACACTGAAATTAAATACTGGTGAAATTAAGTGATTTATTTTGCCTGAGACCATGCTGAGGTATCAAACTTGAGCTCTGGACCTTAGCTTGGAAACCACTCATGTGGTGCAAAATGTGGAGAACTAACTAAACTAGATTGATACTATGCAAGAAAGCTTTACAATTACCTGAATTGAAAAACAAAAAAAGAAATGTCTGTGGTGCACTGGGTTCAACAAGGACCACCAGTCCTTTACAGAAATGCTTCGACTGAGGTCTACATGGAATGCGGCAGCGCTTTTCAGACTGGAGGCGGACCATATGCTATGCTGTGCGTCATTGTAGGCTAGCATGTCACATTTATAATGCAAACACTTCCTTGGGCACACATGCAAAATGCATGGTGATAGGAACACCAAGCAAAGACTATAGGACACATTGTTTTGTTGAGGTGCTGTTAAGGCCAGTAAAGGGCAAGCATCTTTAACTGAGGAACAGTTTCACAATAATTGTCACTTCTTGGGTGTCTGACCTTTGCGTAAGAGGTTGATGAGTTGCGGTCTAAAATAACAATACTCTATTCTGAAGTCACCAACAGACAATTGCTGTTCATGATGTCATCTGCTCTAAAACAGGTCTTGAACTGCAGAGAGCCCACAGCTTTTTTTATTCAGCAGTATTTATGAAGGTTGCTTTTAATTACAGTTTGCTTAAATTACACTGCATGTGAGGATGATCATACTTGGAAACTAAATCATTCAAGTATTTTTTTTTTTTTTTTTTGATATCTCACTTTTGAGAAACTTCTTTTTTCCATTATGTTTCATCAACAGCCATGTATAGGAACATGAGAAAACCTCTACTGAAGGGCAGCCATACAGTTCACGTGCAGGATAGAAGGACTGACTTGTTATGTGCTGGGTAAAACCTGAGCCAGACGGGTGCGGTGTTTCCATAATACTGCCACATTTTCACTGAGACTGAAGGCAACTGCGTAGCAGGGCCACCCATGTTGTGCCGTGCAGAGGCTTGTGCAGTACAGTAAACATGGCAGGGGCCTTTTGGACTGGCTTTTCAAGCCCCTGGCCAAGCTGTCTGTAGTGAATGCCAACCAGAACTGACTGAAAAAGAGGCAGAGTGTCCTATAAGTTAGTCTTGCCAGTGTATTCCAAGGGCTTGCCCAAGTGGATGAAATATTCACAGCACTGCCAACGGAGATGAAAGTAACTGCAGACACGTCATTAATTTGTCATGTTGTCCAGAGGAAACCTTCTTTTTATTCTAAACCATGAGTTTTCTTAGAGATCCCAAAATGAGATTGTGATGGATTTTCCCAATAAAGAAAAATTACTAGGGGCCATGCAGCTCAAATTCTCTTAAGAATAATAATAATGATGAAATATGCTGGCGATTCTCAGTTAATACAGAAGTGAATCATACAAGTCTGACAAACCCTTTTAGCCCAATCATTACCAGACTTTGTATTTTACAATAGCTGAAAACAGAGCCAGCAGTTTCCCCCTGAACATGAAACAAAAGTTTAGTGGGAATTTACCTGCAGTAAGTTTAAAGATGGACACATTGATTATAAAGGCCTATGAACCTGCAAGCTCCATGGCTCCCATTGGCCATCTTTTTTGTTGTCACTGCCACCCACTCGGCGTGGGAACCCACACAGGCTCCAAACTCATGTAATTTCCTGCCTTTTGTAAACACTCCACTGGGAGCTAGATATTACACAGCAGAATCGTAAATATATTGGTCACTGCTCCCGTCAGAATCTGTGTGTGGGTGAAGGAAGTAGCAACACACCATAATGGAGCTCTATTAAAGAAAAAACAAAGCAAAAAAAAAAAAAAAAAAAAAACACTGTAATTGCAGGTATCTTTTCCTATTTCCCAGTACGAGTGTGAATGTTCTCACTGTGCTCTTGTAGGTTTGTGCCAGGTGCTCCCAATTCCTACCAAACCTTCAACATTTTATTTTCTTTGTTGGTGTGTTGTATGGAAGTAGTCCTACAGCATGGTATGCAACATGTAAATAATGTAGTGCGTGTGGCTTGTATAACATACTTGTGATAAAGCAGGCCTATTTATTTATGACTTTATGTGAGATATACAGTATGTTTCTTTGGAACAGGACGTTACACTAGAAAATGCAAGCCAATAGCCAAACAACTTCAAAATATAACCTTTTGTGCAGAAATCTTTGCATGTTTACATGCCAATGTCAAGTGGATCCTCATATTTTCTGAATTATAACAATTTATGGAGCTGAGTTGGCCTTGTACTTGGAATACCACTATACTTTCTCTTTGCCTTTGCTGCTCGTTCCTTTTCCTCTTCTGTCTTGCCCTTAAAACTGAGCATCTGGAAACTGCCAGTTTTAGGGTGGGTCCACGGGCAGAGGCCCCTGGGACAACAATCCTCAACCCCCTTGTGCACCTCTTTAAAATGCCGCAGCCTTTTCTCCAGGTGATCAAGGAATGCCCCTATTACTATAAAGACTGTCTAAAACAAATCATTTTCTGTTACTTAACAGCAGTGGTGGAATGTATAACTAAGTACATTTACTCAAGCACTGTACTTAAATGCACATTTAAGGTACTTTCTGCTACTACTCTACACTACAATTAAGGGGGAAATATTGTACTTTTTACTCCACTGTATTATCATACAAAGAACTTATAATAGAATATGATGTTTTGTTATAAATTAAACTATCCAACAGTACACAACTGGTCAATTAATCAATTAGTCAATTGACATGATATATTGTCCATTAGTACATTGACAATATAGAACTATAAAACTATTTTGAGAATTTTAATTTATTTTTAACAATTTCGATTTTTGTGTTTCAATGAGCTTGTATTTGCTATTGGTTGGACAAAACAAGCCCCGTGTCACTTTGAACTCTGGGTAATTGTGACAACATTTCTCACTATTTTCAGAATTTTTACAGACCAAAAAACTGATTAATTAAAATGAATTTATATTTAGCAGATTAATCCATCTATCCATCTTCCTTAACCGCTTGTCCTCATTAGGGCCGCAGGGGGCTGGAGCCTATCCCAGTTGACTTTGGGTGAGAGGCAGCAAATTAATCCATAATGAAAATAATCATTAGTTGCAGTCCTGAACACAATAGTTAAAAATTAGCTCCACCCCGACCAACTACAACAGCAAAATCCTGCTTTTACATTAAACCATGGGTAATAATGATCCAATGATGTGATATATCAGTGTGAGAGTGATGGAAGGTGTCTTCCCATCACCTACAGGTGAAACAGCGCCCCCTGTGTTCAATGTGTGCCACCACGTCAAGTTCACCAGAAGAGAAGCAAACTGGCATCCTTAATTAAAGTTAACAAACAGGTGTGTTCACTGTCATACCACCACGAGATTATGGGCTGTCAGGACTATGTAGCTCTGTACACATGCTAATGAAATTTAAACAACAAAAGTTAGCTAACTATTTTTCCACTGTTGCTAATTGTAAAACAGCTACTGAGAGACTTCTTAGCTGGCAGCGATGGACGGTGGAAATGTTCCGTTTTTACCGTCACAGCAGCAAGTCCGGAGGGATATTTAACGACATGGATATTAACCCGTTCATCGCCACGAAGGAAAACGGAACAACCTTCTTCCTCCATACTGTGAGTCTGATAAACTGTTTCTGTCTGTCTGTGGCTTTGCTCTGCTAGCTTGTAACTTTGCTAATGAACTTGTTGCGCAGTTGTTGAAGTTATGGAGGTTATATTACCTAAAGGTAATGTGTGCTATGCATTTGTCACATGTAACAGACCTAGTTAACTAAGTGACTTGGGTTATCTTAGATGCATTGTGCCTCTGGTTCTCTGGCTGCATACCATGTTGTGGAAGTTGTAGCTTTGTTTCCATTTAGAGATGCTTTGGAGAGTAACTTTACTTCTTTCTGTTGTGATTTCTGCTCCATATTCTTGAAGAGCAGTTTCACTTCCAGTGGTGTCTGATTTCAGTGGTGAAAGAGTAACCGAGTACACTGTATTTAAGTAGATTTTTGTGGTACTTTTTAATGCTGCTTTGTACTTCTGCCCCAGTACAGTTCGGATGGTAATGTAGTACTTTTTACTTCACTGCATTTACCTGACAGCTAAACACATTGTTTAAGATTAAACTAGTATTTTCAAATGTTTGAGGCTCAAGAGAATTGTAAGTTGATGTTTGTTTGAGCCTCAAAGAGGTAAGACCCTGCAATATTTCACAAAAAAAGAGCAAAGATTAGAGAATAGTACAGGAGTCCTCTGGAGATTAAAGTAGTTATACCTTCACCTCAAGCAGCTACAACATCAAATGCAGCTTACAGACTGATGCATTACTATTAACAAGTACTTTAAGTACACTCTGCTTATAATAGTTCTATACTTTTACCAAAGCAGAGTTTTAAATGCATGAGTTTTACTTGTCGTGGAGTATTTTTACATTGGAGTAATGGTACTTTCACTTAAGTAAAACATCTGAGTACTTCTTCCACCACTATCTGACTCGAGTCTGAGTCTATTATGCAGCTGCAAGAAACTTTAATCCTGTGTTGATTCTGACCCTGTAGACAAAAGCGGTACTGATTTTACGGCCTTGATGTGTCTGTTTCCAGCAGAATCTGAATATTGTAAGAGCCAGTCTTCTTGCTGAAGGGCTTGTTTGTTTACTTAGGGCATGTAGATATCAGTATTAAATGTGAATGCGTTTCATAACCAGTTAAAAATCCTTGTAGTACTTTTAAATACGATATGAACGCTTGTTTTGAACCCAGCTGTGGACCAGTAGACCTTTTTCACAGCAGCCATTTTGACATGAAATAGTAGGGTCAATGCAGGTGTTACCAGTGATACTAATTAAGATTCAGTTCCATTTATTGCAGCAGAGACTTTTCAGTGAGCCAACGCGCACCGCAGCAGCACTCTGACTCTGTTTGACCTGAACTGAACCTTAATTTGCACTGTACATTTGAACCCAGTCATGTTGTTGAACTCTAAATGGCATCAAACAAACTCAATAAGTACAATCCTGTGACAACCAATGGTGACATGGTTTCTTAATTAACTACAGTCTGTTATGGAGGTATTAAAGCAGCTTTAGCATTATGCTTGCATGTCAAAAACTCATAACTGCTCCCAACAGCTTTATATTGCTTTTGTCACTATTCTTTTCCTGCCTGGTTTAATTATAAATCCAAGTCATGCATAACTAACACCAGAGTTCACAAACAAAAGTACACTTCTCATTATTGGCTGGATGTCATTTTTCCTCCACCACTCATTTCCTTACAATAGATTTTTTTTTATGGGTTAATTTAATTCTAAACCAGAAATACTCTGAGGCCACTGTTTATTCATAGGGATTAAGTTGTGACCTTTTAACATAGGTTCATACAGTATGCTTCAAACAGTGGAAAGTTACAGTGTTCTAGAGTGATGGAAGGAGAGACAGGATACAAGCGTTGAAATGTTTGATAGCTTATTTCTGTGTGAAGTCATGGCAATTAAAGCAGCATCAAACCTAATTAACAGTCTTGATATTGTTAAACAAAACTGCCTTGATGTGGGTGCAGGATGAGGCTTGTGGGTAATTAGATTTGGTTGCCTCATCTTACAACATCACTGCTACACCATCATGAACTGTAATATTGAGCCTGTATACACAGCTGTTGATAAAAATAAAATATGCAGCTAAAGCTCCTGCACAGTACTTTCTGGTTAATCTACCTCATTTACACAATTGCAGATTGCTGTACATGCTTCTTTGTCCCACTGTAGGACATTTGGGGGTACTATATGGTGCTTCTGTCGTGGATTTCACACCTGGATTGGCCTGGAAAGGTGGACGAATCCCCTGACGTTTTCTTTAATACAGCAGTGAGGATGACATTTGTGGTTTTGTGTGAAGTATCTAAAAAAAAAATATATCAGATGAATTACCATGAAATTTGATACATTCACAACCCCCCCCCCCCAGGATGAATTGTAGTAACTTTAGTAATCTGTTAATCTTTCATCTAGCACCGCCATCAGGTCAAAATATAATTTTTGGCTGCTGCTTTATGACCAAACACCTAGAAAAACTAATAATGTTCGCATCAGCTTCAGCTGTACTTTGTTATTCTGAGTCATTTTGCGTAAAGCACCACTCTGCTAAAGAACAGCCTCACAGAGCTAATACCGTGACTGTAGTCGCTTGTTCATTTAGGGATTAGTATTCAGGGATACTCAAGAAACTGGCTCCTTTTTTGCCTTTTTGTTTATTGTGATTCATGCTACACATTCTCCTGATGGAGATTTCACAAGTTTCCAGTGTTGTCTGATTCTGGATGTAGATTACCGTCTCAAACCTGGATGAAGACCAAGAAACCGAACCAGATTTCATCTAACAAACAATAATGTCCACAGCATGTGGACATACAGTGTGTGTTAATGTGTTAATGCTTTTGAAATTGGAGACTAACTTTTCTCACACTCCATTTGCTTTTCCTTGTTTTTCAAGTGGTCATGTGTTGGGCTCTCTAATGCCAGCACAGAAAAAGCTAAATGTAAAGCAAAAAGTAGACTTCATGGCACAAAAGATGCTGATGTACTACCTTCAGTCCTGTTGCAGGTTCATTCAGGCTTGAATTACAGCTAGATCTTTCCATCAGATAACATAAATCCATATCATGATGTATGTCTGTTGCTCTTGTCAACCGTATACATAGCTTGGCTTGGAAACTTGTGTATGTGGTGCACCTGTAATAGCAGCTGCATGGTTGGCTTGTCATGTGAAAAGAGGTGCACATCAGTCATCTGCAGATATCCCATGTGGTCGGAGCTCTAGCACTAACTAAATCCATTTCTGCCTCTTATATATGCACTTTATATAGTAAAGTTCGCCTAAAATCTAAGTATAAACATCAGCCTCCATCCCAAGCATCAGGGTGGAGCAGATTGTCTGGGTGCAAATCATGCAAGTATAGCGCTGTCAGAGTGGTACAGACAGCATTCATCACATTCCTCAACAGATGCCACAGACGTAAGACTAGCACGCCTTAAACGCAGTGGAGCTGAACCTGGTGCGGCCAAACCATGGAAATCAGAGCTGACTGGGGCGCACCGACAGAGAATGCTTTGCTCAGAGGTGAAAAATACTCTTAAATGAACAGAATTCTTCCCGTTTCCTCATCTGCTGCTTGCACCACCCAAAATGTATAAACAGAGGTGATGAATATCTGTGTTGATAGATGCAATAGCATGCATTTCAACAGCAAATTAAACTTCACATGGCAGTATGGAATGCACTCACATTAAAGTTTCCTATTCTGCATAAGGTCCAGGTTAGTATTACAGTATGAATTCCATAATAAGATATACTGCATGTCGCATTTGAACCACTGTTGAAACCCGCTTTCACAAAATGCAGCATGTATGTTACTTATTCTTTAGTATTTTCAAACTAAAACTCTTTATAATCTTTATTCCAAAGTGCTAAAGATACATTTGAGTTGTTCTGTGCTTTACATTGAATGAATTTGTGCGCACAGCTTGTGTCTGAAGTTATCCACATGTTTATTATTCTTAGTCATCAAGAATTTAACGTTGTGTGCTTTAAATGTATTTTAACGTGAGCAGTGTTGTTCTTCCATAATTATGGCACAGTAGAAACGGTTTAGATTTATATAAGCATAAATAGTCTGGCTGTAGAAATGCAGTAGGTTGATTTTGAGTTGTCTAAGTCTATAATTCATGACTACTGTTCATGGTGTTTGAAGTTTTAAAAGACAGCTGTGACACTGAACTATCAAGAAGCACTGACAAGACTCCAAAGTTCTGCTGCTTTCTAAATCTCAGTCCCTCATCTTAACATGGTTTGTCAGTACGGGACATTCCCAAGAATTTAAAATAGATATGTAACCTAAAAAAAAAAGAATAGCAGCACTGTGAAAACATGGGATGGACTTTCTGCCGTCATGGATGGGGATCAGACATGTGGTTTGTAAAGAAAAACAAAGAGAATGTTGCATGTGCAGTAACCTCCAGCTTCAGGATTTGTTCTTGAGGAACTGAACAGAAAAATCTTCAAAAGTGGCTCAGAGTGAACACATGGGTCTTTTTCACATTTCATTTTTGACATTTTGTCTGTCTTTTCCTGTTCCTGTCTACCACTGGGGCAAAACACCAGCAGGAGAGGGATTGTGTTTGATTGTGGTGGACCAAAACCCAGACTACTGACCAATACGTGTTTTGAATCAAGACTCAAAGGATCAGATTTAAAGTGATGGAGTGGAGAATGGAAGTAGGCAGAGCCCTGTGGGTTGGCAGCCATAAAGAGTTGTGAAAGATTGTAACCAGAGGACAGCCAACTGGATGGCACTGTGGTCAGCAAGCCATTGCCTTTATTTCCTCGGATCAAAGGTAGCCAGTTCTCTAAGTCTGTTTAGAGTATGTCTGCTGAAGCTTGAACTTGGCACAATTTACCTGAAATAATAATACATTTGATTTGTAATCCACCTTTCATGCAAAAATGCAGCTTTGATGGATTTTTCTCAGTATGTGGATATTTTTGAGCCACAGTAAAACTATATTTTGTGTTATGTGTATCCTTGTGGGTCACAAGTATGCCATGTAAACAAGACAGAATATACAAGCTTGTGTCTATAATCTCTTAGTGACATGTGAGGAAAAATATCTGTATTAGCCTCCATAGCCTCCAGTACGGCAAACAACTTTGTTGATTTATTTATTCTTAAATATGTAATCTGTCATCAGTGTGCACCATATGGCCCACCTTAATGAGAAGCTGCTTTTCTCATTAGCCTGTAACATTTTAATCTGATTTGCAAAATCTCCTACAATATACAGTTATGCTTCACTGAAGAGGTACAGTAGATATTAGTTAGAGTTAAAGTAATGGAAGTAATATGTTGACAGTGTCTATTACTTTTTAATGTCTGAATATGTAAATGTCTGCCAATACCATACTGCCAATGTTTGCCAATTTTATGCTTTGATTTTACAATTTTACAGATTAAACAAAGATATTTCATCAGTTTTAACCTGGCCTTTTAGAAGTGCTGGTAGGCGGATTTTGTTATCTTCGGACTTAGTCGAGCTACCTGTTTTACCCCTGTTTCCGGTCTTCATGCTCAGGTAAGCTAACCGTTTGTTGGCTGTAGCCTTATATCAACCATGCAGACATGAGCAGTATCAACTTACACACCGCCAGGAAGCAAATCTGCATATTTCTCAATACATCAAACCATTCCTCTAAGACATATAAATCACAAATACTGTATTTGACAGACGGGTATGAAAGTAGTATTGTCATTTAATTCTCTTCAAGAGTGAAAAAGCATATTTCCCAAAATGCATTGTCCTTTTGCAGTAAAATGTTGACATTCATTTTTACCCTTTAGTCAAATTTTCTATTTTTCATTTTCATTATTTGGTTGGTAGCTAAGCTTAGCAATAGTTCAGAATGGCTTCCTGAACTCTTCATGCAAGTTTTTTTTCTCCTAAGCTGGCATGGCTGTCCATGTCTTGCTTGTGTATTCTAAGTATGCTGCTCATGACACCAGAGAGCAGGCCAGCTTTGCCTGGGCTTTTTGACAACACCTGGCTCATATTTAACTGGCCTATAAATAGCTTCTCTTCCAAATACAAACCACCTGGATGGGGTCAAACCACTGTCACACGCATCCATTTCAGTGCTTGCTAGGAAGGACAATGTGAGATCTGACAATTATGGAATATAGTGTGTTACATAGTTGACATCCACAAGAGCCTCAGCCACACTTGATGAGTGTTACAGCCATGTGGTCTGTGAACACTGAGCGCACACATGCAGGCGTTTTGATGTCTACTTCCACACCACTCACTAATGTAAGTTAAGTAAAAAAAAATAACTGCATTTACTCTGAGTGATTTTTAATGGTCTTGTAATGGTTTTACTGCTTAGTCCTGTATAACTGATGGGTTTGGGTGGCCTCAATTACACATGAAATGTCTGTGTTTGGTTTTCACTAATTGCTTTCGCATGACTTGGTCACAGGTGTCAGGCAGAGACTTTTGGTAAATGTTTGGCATGGTTGAGTAGGCAAAGTTTTAGGACCTACCTGGAATAGTTCAGGCTTTAAATAGCAGCAGGGCGTTACCCATTTCCTGTGTCGGCTCACTTGATGCAAACACACACGAACTGATGAATTACAAGTTGACTGGAAATTATGAAGACTTAGAGAAAATAAGAGCAATTTTGCAGTAATTGCCATCAAGCTGTAAGGTCTTCCAGTGCAAAAGCTGTTGCGTGTTAGGAGTGCGAGTGTGGTGGGAGGCAGGTATTTTTAGAATCAAACTCCTCTGTTCCAGTGGCATGGCACTCAAGCACAACATACCTTCTGTGTTGTGCTTTCCTCCTTAAGACAAGTACTTTCCCTTCTATGTTTTGTGTGTTGGGCAGGCTTCCAAGGCTTTGGCTTCACAAAGGGTCACTGAGAAAGAGCTTTTAATAGAACTGCCTTTTGCTGACTCAAAAAAACAGAGCATGAAATCCACCATCTACAAGTTGGCACTTATTTCACAGTTTTAAATCAAATGGGATTTATTTAACAAACATGAGAACAACTGACTGTTTAAATATTGGTTTTCTTTTTAACTACAACATGCTGAAAATGTTTCCTTTTTTTAAAGAAATTCTCACTTAAGAAGAAAAGCTTGATTGTGGGACAAGTCTAATATAAAACAAAATCCCCTTCTCACCCTATGGTGGGTGGTGTGTCTTCCTCAAGCTCGGGTCCTCTACCAGAGGCCTGGGAGCTTGAGGGTTCTGTGCAGTATCTTAGCTGTTCCTAGGACTACACACTTCTGGACAGAGACCTCAGGTGTTGTACCTGGAATCTGCTGTAGCCACTCATCCAGTTTGTGGGTCACAGCTCCCAGTACTCCGATTACCACTGGCACCACTGTTGCCTTTACTCCCCACATCTTCTCTAACTCCTCTTTCAGCCCTTGGTATTTCTCGATCTTCTCCTTTTCCTTCTTCCTGATATTACTGTCACTCGGAATTGCTATGTCTATCACCACAGCCTTCTTCTGTTGTTTGTCCACCACCATGATGTCTGGTTGGTTAGCCATCACCAGCTTGTCGGTCTGGATTTGGAAGTCCCACAGTATCTTTGCTTGGTCATTCTCAACCACCTTAGGAGGTGTCTTCCATTTTGACCTTGGGATTTCCAGCCCGTACTCAGTGCAGATGTTCCTGTACACTTTGCCAGCCACTTGGTTATGGTGTTCCATGTATGCTTTACCTGCCAGCATCTTACACCTTGCTAGTTTGTGCTGAACTGTCTCAGAAGCATCTTTGCACAACCTGCACCGCGGGTCCTGTCTGATGTATATGTGTGTATATGTGTGTGTGTGTATATATATATATATATATATATATATATATATATATATATATATATATATATATATATATATATATATATATAATTGCACAGTTTGACAACCATCTAACTGATCTAAAGCCATACTTTGGATTTTCTTTACTTTCTTTATGATGGAGATACTCAGTCATCAATAGAAGACATGTTAGCAAAGTTCTACCTGCTGCTCTGCATCAACTTTCAGTGATTCACAGAGTCTCCTGATGGACAGTAAAGGAAACTGCTGCAAGCTGTAGCTGCTGTTAACTGGTGTTAGCTCAGTTGGGTAGCCAGGCTGCCAAGACTAGTGTTTGTACCACAGGTGTTTTGGCCCACTGGGATGAGGAAGCCAATGGGGAGCAGAGCCAGTGTAGTGCCAGAACTGGAACTGGGCACCCCACAACAGACTCGGACATAATAGCAGCTAAGGAAGCGAAGAAGAGTAAAGGAAAGAGTCACAGAGCGAGAGGCCTGCCAGACAAGAGTAAATTTAGGACTGACATTTAGTCTTTGTTGAGAGCTTGAGGTGGGCCATAAAAGGCATGAAAATACCCCATCTAGATCCAGTGTTTGGTTTGGCTTGGCATCTGTAGATATTAACCTTACCTTATTCTAAGGTAACATATACATAATGATTCCTTTTTTAGATGATTATACACTAATGAAAAGCTAATTATGCATATTATATTCTATATTTGAAATATTCTGGAAATAGAGCCCCCTAAGTCTTACATACTGGACCTTTAGCACTAAGCAATGCATTCCTAATGCACTTGTGAGCAGCCTTGTCTGAGTATTATCCCTTTAGCCAACCAGTCATACAGTTATTAGTGCGGCATCCTCTTCAGCCAATGTGTAGTTCCTGGAAAGGTTTGGAGCAGCTTCAACCATCTGTCACAGTTCCATTGAAGCATGCTCTGACACATATCTGTGGGTGTGTGCTTCATACAAGTACACACCGTACAAGTGTATTCAAGCATGTGTGTGTGACTGGTTGGTTTGTTACATTCATGGTACATTGTCCTAGTTACAGTTTGGTCTAAACCGTTGTTTACTGTGTTTTTATTTTTTAACTTGTAGTTTGAAAGTGATGTGTTTTCAATTTAAATGTGACAACCACCCATTTGACATGATATCAGACTTATGTATTTTACTTTAATCACAGGTGGCAGTGAAACTGTCAGAAAACTATCCATACTTCAGCTGTAGTAATTGTAGTGAATTGATTGATAGCATCAATCAGAGAAAATAATCAACATGTTAAACGAGAGAGATGGAAGGGATTATTATTGGGTGTGGTATTTTCAGCTGTAGGGCTTAAATAATAATGAAACTCATGCCTGCAGAAGATGCGCCTAAAAACTCCTGTATTGTCTCTCAGCTATATTTAGAATGGTAGGATTTACCTTTGCATGACACTTCCATTTGTATGAATAACATGAAAATATGACGAGATTAGAGCGAACATTTTCTTGAAAAATGCTCTAATAACACTACAGGTATTGAAGGTATTCTAAGGCGCATTGCAATACAGACATGAAAGATTCTGATAAATTTTCAGGGTGGGAATTTAACTTTAAAATGTGAATATCTACCAGCCACTGAAATAAATGTTTATATTTCCCAGCCACTCAATAATAGGCTAACTAATTATTTTGTGCCTGAAATGTACCACCCACTTTCATATTTTACCAGCATGTGGCTGGTGCTAATAACTAACTGAATTGTGATGCCTGTGAAGATTCTCACCTTGTGAAGGGATGATGATTGAATGTTCAGCCTAAAAATCATCGATCAGTTCTTGGAATTTCTTTCCGGGTACTCCAGCTTCCTTCCACAGTTCAAAGAATGCATCTTAAAAGGTTAATTGGCTACTGACTAAGTTGCCCATATCTGTGAATGTGAGTGTGAATGGTTGTTTGTCTCTATGAGTCAGCCCTGCGATGAACCGGCGACCTGTCCAAGGTGTACCCCGCCTCTCACCCAATATCAGCTGGGCTCAACTCCAGCCCCCGTGGCCCTGTAAGGGATAAGCAGTTATAGATGATGGATGGATGAATGGAGTTCTTAGAATACATGATGAAACTCACCCCTCTTGAAACTCTACTTTGTACAGTGCCAGAAGGCAGACCAAACAGGACTTGTATAATCTCAAGCTGTTGCAATTAGAATGGTAGGACTTATCTTTAAAACCTTTGCATGACACATCTTTCAGTTCTATGATTAATATGATAATTTGAAGAGAAGAGATTGCAGCAAACATTTTCTTGAAAAGTGCTCCAATACTATATGGTTAGAATCTTCACTTTCAATTTAAATCCACATCCAATGAACCATGTAAGACCAGTACCTACAATAATACCCCACAAATCTTGTCCAGACAGCATCAGTAAATCTAAAATGTTTGATTCATTGAATAGGGGAATATCTTTGAGTTTTGGACTGTAGGGTACTCATGGGCTTTGTTAAATTGTGCTACTGAATGTACAGTATATACAGTATGTGATTATCATACATGTATTTTGCATGTGACATGCACTTATAACCTTATCTTTGACTGAGGGTCCTCTGTTTGTGCATTACATAGTGGAAACATGTACAAATACTACATGCATCAGCCTGGTTGAACTAGACTTTTGTCCTGAACTCTTGTCAAACATCGCTTGTCTTAGTTGTACTTACTATCTCTTATGTAAGGTTCCCTTCATATGTAGCAGGTATATTGTCGTGACATTGTTTTTATAAATGCAGACTAGCAGGGTAATTTGTACTCAGAACAGAACTCAGACAGCACTTGGGCAGAGTTTACAGACACATTTCTCCACTCATGGGGGAACTCGGGTATGGAAGAGTGGAGGTACACTGGAAAGAATGTTCCCTGTGCACATGTTTCTGCCTATAGTGGAGAGGTAAAATGAAAGGAATGGAAAGGAATGAATGCTAGCATCCGCCCATGAACCATGGCCCCTGACTCTCAATGCTTCAGTGCGATAGCGTGCACAAAGAATTTATGCATAAACGAGTTAGAGACAGGGTGGGTCGGGCAGAACATGAATAAATTGACAGACAGACAGACATATGACCTGCGAGTGGCTGTAGAGCCGTTTGTACAGCCTCGCCTTTTATTGGTTTCAGTTTAAGCCCAATCTTTGAATCTACACACTGGTCTCATTTAGCCCAACTCATGCTAGGTGTGGCACAGTGGCAGGCGAAAGGAAACCAAAACCAAATGGGCCCCGGGCTTGGCCCCATAGCTGAAGCCGCCGTTGGTCCCTCCAGGAGCTGGCTGCTGTCTAGTGGCTGCCCAGGAAGAAAGGAGTGTAAATCAGGCTACACAGGCGTGGTCCGCCGCACTGCTCACCACTGCACCCAGCCACATTGTAGATTGGCAGAGGGACAGTCAACAGACACAAGCCCCATATCCTAACATGCAGCGAGGGGTTCTTAGGAGGTGGGAGAAGCCAGCTGTGTGAGTGTTACTGTTTCTGAGGGCATTTGCGCTTAACGAAGACAGACACCTCTGGCAAAACAGATCAAGTAAGACGAGGGCAGGGAGGAGAGGGGATAACAGCAGCACAAGTCTTTTAATGTGCCAGTACCATTGGAGGTTTGGAGCACTAAGAAAACAAGCGCCATGACCAAACTTCATGAGGCGAGCAGTGAACATGCAGTCTGGGAGGAGGAGGAGGAGGAGGAGAAGGAGGAGGAGGCGACTGAGTGCCCTGCCAGGACCGAGATTTAAACCAGAGCTCTCGAGTTTGTTGACTTTCTCGTAAGAAGGCAGCAGCCACGCCAACTCCATTTTAATTCACATGGCTACTTTGCATGAGAGATGGTGAAAGCATACCTTTTACTACTTTGTAAATGAGCCATTTGTTTTAATTTCACAGTTAGTGTGTGTGTGTGTGCGTCAACATGTTTGTCTGCACAGAAATTAAAATATCTGCTTTGTGTGACTAATAAGGCACACATGCAAGCCTAAGAAACTGAGTACAATACTGACTCTTTCTCCTACAAGGAACAATATGTGTGTGAACTGCACAGATTTCATGGCTCTATCACCTGCTCTGTGGTTGATATTGCCACCAAGTTTAGTTCAAAAGGTGCAACACCAAAGTCTTGTCACATTGTCAGTCGTACCTCTTTAACACTTGAATGATCCTTCTTTATATTTTCCCCTCACACTACAGTAGCATACTATGCATGTTAGGTAGCACAATGCCACTTCAGATTGCATTCTTGAATAATGGCAACTCTCTCCTTGCAGATCAGACAGGAAGTAGTCACATTACACTCCACTGTCTGCTGTCCTTTTAAGTTTAGAAAAAGACATTCTGGTGTCAGATGTCAAGTGCCAAGTGCACCATGATAAATCAGTGAGCTGTTGGTCGTAGCATAAGTGCTATGTTTACAAGTTAAACAGTAGGGTGTCATGGTGCCATTACTGTGATACAGTTGCATTTTAAGCATTACCAAAGCCTTTGGGGTGGGTATTCATTCGAAGGGCAAGTGTTGATGGCGTCTTTGAGATTCTCTAAGTTTGGTCTTTCTTTAAGCCACGTTTCACTTTCCGTGAAAAAGGGTTACCTTTCCCCCCCAGCCCCCAAAACTCTGACATTTGGATATGTCCACTGAAAATGGAGGTCTCTTAAGTGTCTGACTCTGCAGCGTCTTCTAAGGCCGAACAGACAGATTTCTTTAAATGGAAAGCAGCAGTTGCACTAAAGTTGGAATGTTTACAAAAGTATCCTCATGACCACAAATCACTGGTGATATACTGTACACAGGCCACAACCAGACCAACACGCAGCAGCAGAGGAACATGTGAGCATCACATGGCGCTGATGCAAGATGCCAAAGACAACTGCATGACATCAGTGGGGTCTACCACAAAGCACAATGATATGGCGAGTTCAGTTTTGTGAAAATTCAGAATCGCTACTGCATCCCTGTGAACTAAACCAAGGTCAAAGTGTCTAGAAGATATGTGATTGGTTAAACACTGAAGGGAAAGTAAAAGGACAATAAACAAAATCTATTTTTAAATTGAATATAGCAGAACAAATCTGAATTCAGCTTGTGGGAATCCATCTGCTGGTTAGTACAAGTTACACAACACACGACAAATATGAAGATGCATTGTGGCAGCTTGTTGGCAGTGTGTGCATGCTCAAAACTTACTTGTCTCAATTCCCTGCCCATGTGAGACTCCTTCACTCTACAGCCTGATTCAGACCAAATCAGGCGTATGCTGGGCATGGTGAACAAAAAATGCAGTGACCTGTTTTGGAGAAGTTAAGCCACATTCAGCTAGTTGAGAAATGCAACCAAATGTCTGAATCTGGTCTGAATACGACCAAACTCCTATACGCTTTGATGGTGAATTAGTAGAAACATCTGTTATCTAAATGACCAAATTTATTGTAGAAACAAAGGTGGCAGTTCCACATTGTTATCACTTGACATGTTTGTTCTATTGATCCAGGAATCTAACTCATATCCCTTTGAACAGCCAAAGTAGGAGCACACATATTGACGCGGGCAGCTCTGTTCTGTAAAGAGTCTCTTATTTTACATTCTTTGAAACCCAATATCCCTGAAGCATAATTTAATACAGGGGGGACACATGCATCATAAAGCTGGGAGAACTTTATTCCACCGTAGAACCCTGTAATTCACTTACTGACTGTGAGCTAAATGACTGTATCACTTGGTAGTGTTTGCTAATATCTGATGCCTTCTATGAAAACTCCCAGTCTTCTATGCATAAGTAAATGATACATAAGTAAAACTTTACTGATCCAAGTTATTAAAGCTATTCTTGGCTTGAATTACTGAATTGGCATGAATCTTCATTCATCATTTAAACCACTTAGCTTCAGAGAGTTTTTGGACCAAATGAATACCTGTCATCAACATGCGATCTGTATTTAGATACATTATGGATAATGACATCCGATCAATGGGTGTTTGCTTTTACACCTGGTATTAATAAAAGTCTTCTTATATTCTATATGGATTGCGTTGATACCTGGCTGAGATCACAGTGTGAGCTAGACCACTTCGACACGACCATCAATGTGTACTGGGTATTTATTACATTTCTGTCACTGGCAGCAAGATGTTTCTACGTTACTCAGGTGACAACGCTGAGTACACAGAATAGGTTCAATAAATCTTCAAACATGCTTTGATTTTTCACATGGGAATGGGTGATTAGTTTAAGCATAAGCATTCAAACCATGCAAAACATATGTGTGAAAATTGCAAAACTCCAGTCCGGTTTGTGTCAGAATTTTACACAGAACAACAATTTTATAATCTAATCAGTTTCTCATTATGATGTCGGTCTATTTTTGACTTCTGTGCCAAAAGGTTAACACCCCTGTCAAAGCTTCTGCCAAGAACTAAATTAATTTGTCGTTTTCTGCCAAATACCATCAAAGGGGGCTTAAGCAGGCCCCATTTCAATTGCCTTCCATTAATGTTGCCCCAAAGTTAATAAAAACTGAGGACTGTCTACTTTAATTTTAAAATATGGAGGTCATGCCCATACCTCTCCTTTTTAAGAGCTCTCATTATTCAGGTTTGAGATTATTCCGAAATATTAGTTTTAGATTTAAATGCAATGCACCAAAGTGGCTCGTAATAGCTTTTCAGTTTATGGAAAAAAAGCTGTTGTTCTGCTGATAGTTCTTCCACATTTCTCAGTCTGAAGAAAACAAAATAAAATCTTGGCCTCATGGCTTTGATGAAGTGTTTACTTCACCTATGTGCAAGAATGATGTGTTTATTGGAGATCAGCAGTGACATTACTGGAGTCGTTCTGGATACAAGCTGTGAGTTTATCCCATTAATCTCGACCTTGAGATGGGCTCTCAGAGCCATCTCTTCCACAAACATACAGACATGGTCTACTGGCAGGTCACAGCTTGTTGAACTGAGCTCTGGGCTGCCCTTAGCTCTGGTCTGTATGAATCCTGCAGAGGACCATCCTGTTGGGCCAACTTTCTGTCAGCAGCTCTGAAGTTATGCTGCCTGTCTTTGGCCATTCCTCGGCTTCACCTTAAAACCTGTTGGAGAGGACAGGGTTTATATAGACCTCCCTGCCAAGGGATTCTGGGAACAATACTTTGCATGTTCCCATGTGTTTTTCTTTTTAGGTTTTTATCGGAAGGTACCTAGAGTGTACATGTCAGGTCCATATGTCAGGTGTATCCAACTAGACAAGCCTAAAGCTACACCTGAACAATGTTCAGTGTCTGCCACATTTCTATAGAGACTTTTTTGTAGACTTAAGAGAAATGTGAGTGCAGATGACTCAAAGCCATACCCTGAACTGCACTGAAATCAGTGTTAGAAGACAGTCTAGTAGATAAGGCTTGTGTAAATATTGTCTGAGTATATTTAGATTATGATGTTGAATGAAGGTACCAGCATACTAGCAAGCTTCTGTGTTAGTGTAAGGCTGATGGAAGGCAAGCATGAAAGCCCTATACAGAGCCTTTATGGTTTAAAGACTTTGTTTTGTGTCAGTGACACAATTGTTCAAAGTCTCTCTGCTTGCCAAAACATGTATTACACTTGTTGAAATGAACACATGAAACGTTTTTCTTTCCTAGAAATGTTAGGCATGCTCTTGCATGTACATGAAGTAAAACTCCTGGCCCAATTTTGAAGGGCCTTTATCAAAGTATCACAACCTGGTGTACAGGTCTGTGTAAATAAGAAGCAGAAGTTGTGCATCAGTTATTTCTTGAGCAGATCATACACTCTACATGTGACAGTAGGAGTGAAATACTTTGGATCAGACTTTGTATTATACTATCATTGAAGCTTAATTTTACAGTTCTGTCTGAATAAAAGTGAAAAGGTGCAAATCCAAATGTTTGAAAAAAAGTACCAGTTAACTTCTAACACAATTTGATGATCAAAAGCAGATTCCTTTGCATATTGTCCTGTTAAAAATTCGCATTTGGCCAAATGTACACTTATTGAAGAATATTTATCAGTTATTTTTCAAAATCCACATTAACCACTCTTCACACTGGCATAAATTCACATAAATTAAATCCACCACACAGAACTTATTTAAAAAGAAAAAATGTCACTTTTAAAGCTGGTTTGCTCCCGGTATTTCCTTATTCCAAAACAGTGGTGAAGAACACCAGGAGCACATGCCAAGAGTTGAGTTTTCATTAAACAAAATTAGGACTGGTTTGTTAACTGCATGCCAGTTTAACCTCTTCCACTCCACCACTCTCTACCATGGACCTAATTTGGTACCAAAGTGGCACCAAAGTGATACAGTTTGGAACCTGAAGATGAATTCTTAGCACTGTCATGTTTTTCTAGTCAAATCTGTCATAAACATTGTGTCTTGTTTAAGTTCAAAGTTCAAATTTTGACAGTTTACAGTGTAGAAGGACTTTGAATGTTAAGATAGAAGTATACAATGCCTATTCCCACACTCAATTATGTCTCAGGCTCTATTCTTGTGAGTGTTACATGGGTGAAGGTCAGGAAGAACTTAATGACATAACGTTAAACTTACCTCACAAGACAATTACAACCTTTTATTGCCATTTGTTTAATTAAAAACCTAAATACCTTTCCTGATCACGTCATACAGTAGGATTATAATGTTTCCGTTTCCAACCGTTCAAAAGAGCAACCACTATCAGTAATCTGGCTCTGGCTCAGTGTTTGAATGAGGATAACATGACATTAGGTGGGTGTGTGTTAGGGCAGTGCCGATGTTCAGCCCTGCATGGCCAGTTTACAGTAGAAGCTTAAGTTTTTCCCAAGTAAATGTCAAAACAATTGAACTTCAGAGGTGACGTCAGGTTATGTTTTCTAGCTAGCTGCATCTACAGAGGAATTAGATCCAGGCGAAGTCCAATAAACGTAAGAACATTTTTCAGTGATAGAAACATTATTACTCATATCTACGATGATGTCAAAACCTAGAACTGCATGCATGAAGACAAACAAATGATTATTAGGAGACTTTTTCTTTGAATCTGTAGACTGTCTGCCTGCATGTTTTGGGTTTTTTTTTAATTTATTTATCCAAATAACCTTTATTTTCCATTATTACAGCTCCCAGAATGGAAAATAGTCCCAAAATTCCTAGAAAATCTCTCCTTCTGTTTTCCGTCTTTTCCAATTTGTTTCACACAAGGTCACTCCAGATTCTGCGAGCTGATAACATCCCAGGTTTTCTGTGTTGCAGCTTTGGAGTACAGTTGGTCACAGTCAGAAATATCAATTAACAATTTTTATGTCCCTGAGTATTACAAATATTTTTAAGATTAAGTAGCATTTCCCTTTAGAACAGTCAGTACATTAGTCTCTCTGCAAGTTTATAGTGTTTGTTTGCACTGGCTTCATTGTTATGTTTGTCTGACCACTGCATGACCACACTGGAACAAAATCCCCTCTGACCAGAACTGTTATACAAAAATATAATTATGGTCATTTGCATCTCGATCAGATTCTATCTCAGGACTTCACTCATATTTCAGTGGTTTTTGATGTTTTTTGGCATTCAGTTTATGACTACAAAAGGAAAGGTACACATTGATAATATCAGAAAACTGTTGTGGTTGGACTGTTGTAAATTGTTGCATTACTAATATGAAGCTACATTTCCAAATTGTTCTTATGTTTACATAACGCAAGTCTGAAACAGGAAAACATCCTGTGGCAACATGAAATTGGAATATTACAATTACTTCAGTCCATATTTGCTGTGATTAAAGAGTTTTATTTTACAATACAATTTCCACATTTTCAAAAAAAATCCAGAAACTTAATGATTGCTGGAAAAAATAAATGACTCTTAATAAGCTCTTTTACTGTTACTTTTGAGGAGGCAGTGAGGTTTTGGAAATAGTGTCTAAAGACAAAATGTCATTCATATGTAGGTTGCTGCTACCACTGGTACTACTGTCTGTGAATTTCTGAAGCTGTCTAAATGATAAACAGAGTGTGATCCATGTACAAACAGCACTATACATGTTCCCTGTCAAGTTTTTCCAGACACAAAAAGAAAAAATCCAGTATTTCACAACCTGTACCTGAAGTTGTTTTTTTTGGTAATATACCAATTGGCGATGCATTCACCATTGTCTTTAGCTGGTTCTTTTGAGAACAACAATTCTTTGTGTGGTTCATTTAAACCGGCTAGATGACTTTTCAGTTTGTACAAGCTAGATCCCATTGTAAGTAGTGCAGGGTTAACACAGAGACTGCATACAGCTATACAAATGACAGTCGAAATTAATTATTTGAGCGATAACTTAATGTTTACCTGTAGTCACGGTGGGAAATTAACTTTATAAAACATGAACGTTTGCCAGTGATCAGAGTATCTGAAATCTGCCAACCACTTTCATGTTTTACCAGCATTTGAATTGTTCAATTGTTCAATAATTAATTTAGTAAAGCTTGAAATGTTAAAAAGCCAAATGATGCTTGTGTTTCCTGGGCCTCACTAAACGTTGCTGAACAGACAAAATGGTGGCCTAAACTATGGAAGTAAGGCACAAGGTGAAACAAGACAGAGTTTTTCTTTCAATAGTTTTATATTTTGGGTAATATATGTATTAGGTTTCTTGTTGAGAGTTGAGTGAGAAGATTTATGCCGTTCTCATGTCTGTAGGCTACAGTGAATATGATGCTTCAGTCAACAGCCTGTTAGCTTAGCACAAAGAAATGGTTAGCTCGGTTTAGCCAAAACATAAAATCTGCCTACCAGAACCTCTAGCTCACTAACATAATATATCTTGCTGGTATAAACTACACAAACTGTTTCTCGGCTGGAAGCATCAACTTTCTGGAATGGTCAGTGGTTGCCTGGCAACTTCACAGTGAAGTATACAGGAAGTTACTGTGACGGGCCATGTTTGCAAGCAAAAACACTATCATGTGATTCAAAATGTTTTCAATTAAGTACTTGTTGGAAAATGTTTGAAAAAGGGCAGGCACTTTCAAAAACATACTTAGATGGATGAACCATCAGTCTGTTGCTGTCTATCACAGGCTAATTTCAGCCAACCAGATCAATGATTGCAGATATAATGTAGTCAAACTCTTAGCAGAGTGAAAACAACTTTTCAGTCAATAAAAGCCTTTAGTACCTTTCTTTGCTTGCCTTTTAATAAAGAAGTACTCTCTGATACCACGATGATAGTAGTATCTACACTAACCTCTGAAGATTATTGTATTTTATTGTATTTAAGCAAACCGTCACTTGTCACACGTCATCACACATGCATACTGTTGTACCACACCCATACCTCATGCTGTAAATGCCAGTAGTTTGACTAGTTTGCCAATTGGGCCAAATCACTGAAGGTTAGACACAAATACATAACTTGAAGCCTGGCAAGATGGATTCTTGCGTAATTCAAAATGGAGAGAGTGTGGAAACTGGATTACTTTCAGCTCTTAAGGAAAAGGAAACTTTGAAAAGGTTTACACAGGCCTAACTAGTCTCCACTACACAGAGCCACTTTGTGGAGTTGCTTGGTCAGTCAGTATGAACCTAAACCTTTTGTATGGGCACCATGACCCAAGTCAAACTCAGCGATTTGAGGAGCAGGATGTAAGAAGGCTCTGCCTGTGTTCATAGAACCAGGGTTACAGAGTTCATTCTTTATTCTGTTGCATTCAGCCTTCACTTTCTAATGGTTTCTTAAGGTTTAGTGAGCCAAAGACAGGCAGTTACCCCCTGTTATGAAACTAACACAACATAAAGAATGTGTCCTGGTCACATGCGTGAGTATCACCATTACAGACTTCCAACACTGTTCCAACATAGCCTGGTTGACCTCACATAAGAGGTTGGCATCAACACTCCACTGCACGCAACCACATCAATGCAATCAGGGGGCAACCAAAAACATTGTTGCTGGACACATGCAAAGATGAAAGAGTCTGCTAGATCCCTACAGTGCAAACACCAGTGACTGGAAAAAGTACTCATGTGTGAATATTTTTTTCAATCATCAGTCTTGCATGTTTTAAAAATCCAGAAACACAAACCCACTACTTAGTTGATCTGAATCTCGGCTTCATAGTAGCAATTTCCCACTTTGTTGTCCAGTTAGTTTAACTGCAATGTCTGATGGCCATGCTTTTCAAGGTACTTTCCAAAGACTCTTCTGTAATGGTCTTCCGGTTTGAAGCGTCATCCCAAACCTCTGGCTTTGTCTAGGAATTAATGTGTCTCAACCTCTGTAGTTTACTTTGTCTTTCCTCTGCAGTTCCTTTCATATGCTCCCTGGGTCCTTGGACCTCACCCAGCACAGGATACTGAACTTCTTGTGTCCACCTTTCATGTGATTCCAGGCAACAGGGAAAGAACAGAACACACACACACACACACACACACACACGCGCGCACACAAACACAAACAGAAAGAGAGAGAGAAACTGAAAAAGAGAGTCATACAGTGAAAACAGATTTCATTGTCTGTGTTTGGTGACTTAAATTTCTGACCTCCGCAGTTGTAAACACTGTTGCGTCTTGACTGTTTTTGTAGTGTGTTGGTCACAGCTATGACTTTAACACTGTCCCTTAAAGTTGTATGTTGTGACCAGATGCCTAGAAAGTAGAATGTTTCTGTCTTTGCGATGTGTTCATGCCATAGCTAAAGTGACCTTTAGGTTTCACTGAGGTATTGAGACTGCAACTGTTGAGGAATAATGTGCTAAACCAGACACAGTTTTAACCTGTGAAAGGCAAAAAAGAAAACAAAATCAGCTGTTGTAAGTTATACTTGCACCCTACAAACATGGCACCCTCACTCTAAAACAGGGTCCTGGATTTATCTTTCCCTCCATTTTGTCTCCTTGCTCTTCTCTCTTCCCTCGCGTTCTCAATCACATTCCATCCCATTGCCTTTTGCCAGTGCTTCTGCTCCATAATGACAATCCCAGATGTGGCTTAATAAATACTCTGTGGCCTGACGATTGAACCATAGCTTCACTAGGGGAAGTTCACTGGAGATCCATGTTTCAAGGCATCAACAGATGAGCCTGCTCATTCTGAAATGGAAGATGTTTTTACTCTTCAAGAATAAAGAGTGCAGGAGGCTCGGGGGCTGGGGGAGGACCATAATCTCTGCACGCCCAGTGAGTATGTTTTGCATTAGGGACACATCATATTTCATGTCTTTTTATCAAGAAGATGGTCAGGAGTATGGGCTGTGCGGAGCTAGCGAGACCGCAAGTTAAAAATACATTTATGTGCCACGATTGAGGCTGCAGCAGTACGCCCATCGCATGCATTGAAATGATTTAGTGTGGATCAACGTCAGCAGCATCAGCAGGCCTGAAAACACACAGTGTGTATTTACATGGTCATGTGTTATATAAGCCTGATGGGTCCCTGTCAACACTGACCACGAGAGGCAGATCTGGAATAAGGACGAATGGGACAGTAGCTTCAAGACAGACAAAGTGGCTGCACAAAGACAGACTTGCAAGCTGTTGTGTCTATAAAAGTCTTTCATATGAAGTATTGGTGGATCTTGGACCATTTCTTCATGGTGGTCACAGTTTGAGTCTCTGTTTGATTTTTGGTCTTTTGTGTAAAATTAGCTTTCTTTACCCCTCACTATTGCATGTATCTGACTCGTGCATGCTGCTGTAATCTATACACTTGTAGGTGGGCTTGTCTCCCTCTCAAGTATCGTCTTCATGAATACCGAACATATGAGGTGATGTCTACATGCTAATCAGTTCTATTACCCAGATCCACTCATTTATCTCTCTTGGTGTCCTCTCTTGTTTTGTTTTTTTTTTGTTTTTTTCATGTTTGGGCCTCATTTCAGAAAACAAGCATTTAAAAACCAAGACAAGCTTTACAGATGGCAGAAAGATTTAACACAATCCTGAAAAAGAACACATCCCATTTCCCTTTTAACCCATCCATTTCTTTTTTCATGGTTTCTCTTCACTGTGACGCTGATGATGGTCTGTGAGTGCTGGTATTCTGTTTGTTTTGTTCTCTTCACTGTTATGATGTTGTCATCATTAGAAAAAAAAAAAAGCATACAACATCCTTAATTTGAATATGATCTCTTTTTTTGTAACTACTTAACTGGAACCAGAGAATATTTATCAGTTTTGCTTGATTAAACAACTGAAAGCTGGCAAATTGATTTGTTGTGAATTGTTTCAGCTTTTATATTCCAAAACAAGCCCCTAAAAATTCAGCTGTGATTTAACATTGGCTTGTCAAATCGCTATGACTGATCCTGACTGATGAAAAACATGCTAGCTTTTGCATCTATCAGGCACAAAGATCCATTATCATGCTTTGAAGTCATGTGTCTGACCACTTGATGAATGTCCAACATTCACTGTCCTTTTAACTCCTCCGGGGTAGTTGATGAGAGCGGTGAGCATCAATGTAATTGAGAGCGTGGCATCTTTGATTGACAGGTGGGTGCCTTCACAAGTGTATTTTTTTTATTTAAACATTAAGAACAATTTCATATTTGGAGCCGGCGGACTCAGGACTTCCGAGATGGCGACTGCCAGAGCCACCACACTCTTCACATAACGCCTATGCAGAAACTTATGAATTACATCATGGAGACTATATCCATTTTTATTTATACAGTCCATGGCTTAAAGCTCCGTACAGTACAGTACAGCCCCAGGTTTACACGTAGACTCTCAGAAAATATCTATGGCAATTTGTACGACAGAAGGTGGCATTTTATGTTTTAAGTATATTCAGTTTTTTAAAAGCCTTAGGTCTAGCTCTGCTCCCTCTTGGCTGTGAAGTAATAGAGCACATCCATCTTTCTGTCTCCTTTCTGGCTGCCATCTCTTTAACACCTCTTTAACACCACCTGTGACTTATTTCACCTCCAGCTCTGGCTCAGTTTCTGAACGCCACCAACTGGCTGGCCTGTTGCTTGATGGCCTGCTAGTTTGGGTCAAGTACAGAACAGTAAGGAAGCGTAACATTGTACACCTTGGAGAGGGTGGGATGAATCCTGCATTGATTTGTGTGTTACCCGACCCATCTTTTGTGTATCACCCCCTGTAGGCTTCACATCAGCTGCCGTGAGTTTGGATTTACGGCACTTCCAACAGGGACCAGTTTTTATGTGTGTGTGTGTGTGTGTGTGTGTGTGTGTGTGTGTGTGTGTGTGTGTGTGTGTGTGTCAAACCACTAACCACTTCTGCAGCATAGTCATACACTGACATGGTGTTTTAATTTCAAAGGTTCAGTCATGGTGTAGCTTGTAAAGTCATTGCATTATAGAAGGTTGATGTTCAGCAGATGCAAAACTGTAGTAAACTAAAATATTCCACTTTTTTTCACTGACTCATATATAAAGTGTTTTAATATAAGTTGACTGTGTGTGTCTTGAGCCCACACCACAGAGAGACCTCTGCTTAACAGAACGTGTCTCTCATCAAATCAAATCAGCCAATATTTGTCCTCAGTCACCATAAAACTACATGAATAAGAACCCGAATGTGTGTTTGACAAGCCACTCACACAACATACCGCGCGTATGAGGGCATGTTGAATTACACCATGATCTCAAAGCCGAATGTGTGCAGTCCACACAATTGCACAATGGGATCACAATTCACAAAAGCAGGTTCAAAAGGGTGTTACGTGTAATAAATCACACCATTGTTTGGTATCCCCCAGTTACATGAGACCCAACACAGTAGAGCTCTTTCAACTGGTCAGTGCCCTTTCTGACAATATTTCATGTGTGCAGCAAAGTATGTCTTCAACTCCCCCCAGGGTATATTTCTTCTTCAACTCAGGAGTTATTTTTTTTCATGTGACATTGCTGACATGGCAAAAAAGGCTAAATTAAACAAGTCGAAGTGATACCTCATCTTCGCACTGCTCCATCATTCCTTTAAGGGTGGTTTCACTCGTTTATAAATCTGTCACGTTGGGCAGCCACGCGTGCAGTTCCAATAGTTTGCGTTTAACATAAACAAAAGGGGCTTTGCGTGAAAAGGCTGATTTTGTTTAGGAGAGACTTTCAAGGTGGGGTCTTATATGTAGCATGATCTCATACTGTACCTGGCCTCAATTTACAAACCTGGATGCAGTTAAATGTGCATCTGTTTCCCTGCATGCACAGGAGAAACAAAACTGCATATACATGCGTTTTCCTGCCCGTCTGTTTGTTCAAGCACAAACTCTGACACCAACTTAAGTAGAAGTTAGTGATGAGACGTGGGTGTGTGTTTGTGTACAGTGCATACACCAAAATGACGGAAAGAGAAAGAGAGAGTGGGGGCTGGTGGTTTAAAAAAAAAAAAAAAAATGTTCCCATGGAAGCGCTGTGAGCTCTATGGTGCCCTCAATTTGTTTGGTCGCTCCTGTCAAGCTAATGAGGTGAGTGAGTGAGGGCGGCCTGGTGGAGGCAGAGGTCAGCCAAGAGCCAGTGCTGCCTGCCAGGCTGCTGTGCTGTAAGGCTGTCGCCCAGGGCCCGACTGCAACCCTGGTACGGCACAGCCCACTGGTGAGGCCTGGCACACAGCGTGCCCATCTGCCACACATGAACACACACCGCCTGGCAAAGGCAGATTTACACTCCTGTATGTGTGGGCCACTTGTCCATGTAAAAAGTATGTATACTGGCGCATACTGTAGATCTTGAAGACTTGAAAGAATGCGCGCACACACACACACACACACACACACACACACACACACACACACACACACAGACACGCACACACTATTCACTGTTTGGAGAGGTTTCCTTCTAGCCCCCACAAGACCTCCATGAGGGCGGACTGCCCCCACCAGCTGCCAGTAGAGCACTCAGAATGGATGCTTCAGTGCATGCATCAATATGAGCAATTCTTTTAATTATGGGTGTTGTGCGACTGGTGACGCTGTGTTTCCTGGACATGGTTCCAGTTATTGGGTCATTCTCACAGACTGAAACCAAATCTGTTCACAATTTAAATTCCTGCCTGCCTAAATTCTATTTTCTATCTATTTTTTCTTTGTATGTGGTGCATAGTATGTGCATGTGTGTCACTTTGGTTTGTTTTCCGATGTCATTTAGTGGTCGATAGGCATACTTAGTTGTACAAATTAGGCCTGTCCGCTATTGGAGCCACATGTTGTGCTCAGATGCCGTGGAGTATAAATGTCAGATTAAACTCTATAGTGTGGATATCATATCTTCAATGCATATTTGCCCTTCAAATAGGGACATTTATGCTCTGTATAATACAGTTTTGCTTAAAAAGTTACCTTTGATTGTTGATATATCAATCTGTAATTGTCTGGTTAGTGATTAACTGCATAAAATTGTTGCCTCTGAATGTAAAACAGGCATCCGAACCAGTTTATTTAAATTTGTAGTAGTCTTGTTATCACCCCTGAGTGTCTTGGAGCAGATGAAGCCTTAAGTTCCTCATGCCCCGACACTCAATGCCTCCGCAGCTTTCAGAACTGCAGCTCTGAGCTGAAAATGAGTCGCCACACCTGCTGGATGTTGCAGCTGTGGCTGTGACACTGAGTCCACAGAAATGGAGAGAGGTGAAAGGTTGCCACCTCTCCTCCTCTCAATCTCCAGAGCAGCATCCCTCCCTCCTCACCCCAACCTGCCTTTAAACCCTTGGGGGAGTGTAGCAGCACCGTTGTCACACATGTACACATCAACACACTCACATACACACAGCTGAGGATGATTTACATAGGGGTCAAGGTCAGGGAGCAGATGGGGCTTTACGTTGTAACCTTTGTGTGGACAACAGGGGCTTCATTAGCCCTCTGCTGGCTCCACCGTTGCTACCTCTGATCAGTTAACTCTTTGGCTCTCCAGCTATTCAGTAGGATGGTAGATTATATTCCAAGCCCACAGACTTTTCCATGCAGACAAAAGGTTTTCCATATAAGCAAATGGCCTGTTTTCAATGACTTTAAAGATACCCTGTCTCTTTTTTTTGTAAACAGTTGTTCACAAATTAAGAACAGAAACTGTAAAAGAAAATGTGAGGCAGTTTGGTGCATCGAGATCAACTGTTGGTGGCACCAAATCTCTAGTCGAGTGCCATACCCTGGAGAAGAAGAGCATACAACATGACGAAATCAAAATGGCATCAGTTAAACTTAAAACAAATGAAAACATGATGGAAATATGACGTTTTTGTTTGTTTCACATGTTAATTTAATGAAGGTTGCAGTCTCTTCATCACTCCACACAGATCTGATGTTTTTGTCTGTCACTATGTTTTTGTTTTTCCATTCAAGTAGAAACTTGAGTCTGTTTCCATATGCCAACTTTACCATCTCATCCAAGCGTAAAAACATTTTGTGATATTGGAAATTATCTGCAACAAACTTTTGGTTGGTCTCAGTGTCCTGGGTTGGATCTGTAGATAGGTGTGGGGGACGCAGGATGCTTTGCTGTCTGCCACATTGTCTGAAACGACATCAAGGGTCACCAGAGTCAAAAATAATGCTAACTTCCTGTCATTTGTTCCATAGTCATAGTGATGAGAAAATGATGCTTGCTGTGTGACAGCAAGACAGAGGTCATTGTGTTTGGGCGTCATAAACACTACGGCGATTGTGCTGATGCTCTGCCCCCCTCCCTGGGTTTAACAAACTGCTCTGTTATTAAGAGCCTTGGTGTCACTTTCGACAGTGAGTTTAAATTTGACAGGCAAATTGGCTATGTGGTCAAAAGTGCCTTTTTCCAGCTGCGACTTCTGGCCAGGGTAAAACCATACCTCTCTCCTACTGACCTGGAGAAGGTTATTCATGCTTTCATTTCCTCAAGACTAGATTATTGCAACTCGTTGTGCGTAGGTTTAGACCAGCGCCCATTGCGACGCCTACAACTTGTGCAAAATGCTGCTGCTCGTCTTTTAACAGGCACAAAGAAACGGGAACACATATCCCCAGTTCTGGCCTCTCAACACTGGCTTCCTGTCCGTTTCAGAATTGACTTTAAGATCCTGATGTTTGTTTTTAAAATTTTAAACGGATTGGCCCCATCGTATTTAGCTGAACTCATACATGTTCACAGACCGACCAGAGCTCTGAAGTCTGCAAATGAGTCATACCTGGATGTGCCTAAATGCAGGTTAAAAACTAAAGGTGATCGACCTTTTGCAGTGGCTGCCCCTAAGCTGTGGAACAGTTTACCGCTGCATATCCGGTCGTCAGAGACTTTGGACATTTCTCTTAAAACTCACCTTTTCTCCCAGGCTTTCGAACCTGTGTGAGAATAAAGTTGTTTTGTGTGCTGTATTCTATATCTCGTATCATATATTACTTGATGTAATTGTCTTTTTTTTAATTCTATCTTTGATTTTATTGTTACTCATTTATGTATCTTTGGATTTTTTGTTGTTATTCATTTATGTAAAGCACTTTGGTCAACCTTGGTTGTGTATAAGGTGCTCTACAAATAAACGTGACCTTGACCTTGACCTTGCTGTGTTTATTTACTAAACTTTTGTAGAGGTCACTTTAAGGAGGGATTAATGGCTTGGCATTTGGCACTGACATGAGCTGAAGAGCTGCATAAATGTCCAAAGTACACATTTATATGTAAACAGAATGGTTTGTTTATATTTGCTGTACATGTGCAAGTTGTTGAGCTGTCCTTTGTTATAGTCTCTCAATAATTTTAACTTCTCATCTGCGTAACATAGTTCCCTCTGCCCTAAAGATTATGTAAATCCTTCTTTTCACATATGTTTTCTTAAACCAGTTTAGAAGACACTGTACAGACTTAGGCCTTAATGCACTTTATTATGTGTTTTTGTTTTGGGGCTGATTCTTAGTTTTGAGAAATGTCATTTGGAAAGAAATCAGCCTACTGTTGGCCGCTATGTTAACTCAAAACTTGACAGTTCATGTCATATTTGGATGGTGCGATGATGGTATGTAGCTGCTCCAGAACTTCCTGGGTCATTCAATACTCCATGCTGAGGTTTTGTCCGGGGATTTTTAAGGGAAAAACTGTGGATTTTGAAGTGCGTAGAAAAGGGAGAGAAAAGAACGACATAGAGCTTGTTAACTTAATGAAACACTCAGAAGATCAGTTGTTGTTTTACTGTGGTGGGAGCCAGAAGCCGAGCCAGCAAGTGGTTTGGGTTCATGTCCGGGTCTCCTCTTTCACAGCATAAGTGCAAACGTGACAATGACGCCAACTTCCACTGTGAGTGGCAGACTCCTTCCTCATCTGGATTATGATAGGAATTGTCATGAGAACAGGTGTCACAAGCAGCTATTGGACTTGATATTACAACATATATTGGAAAATGTTAGTTATGTAACAGACTGAATCTTTTTGAATGAAATTTCTACTCAATATCCGTTTTCCCTTTTTTGTGAGGTCATTGCATGATTTTTTTTTTACCTACTCAGTATCTATTACCCCTCACACTTTGAGACCAGATGTTTGACCACTTTTGCTTTACACCGCCTCTTGAGTGTTTATGTGAATTTCTTAGACATGACTTGACTGAATCTGATAAGTTATTAGATAACTAATTATGTTGGCTTCAGTTTGGTGTAAAGTCTGGAGACTGATGGTCTTTTTAACTGACCCTCACCCAGATGTGATCCAAACGGATATAAGCGGACTGTCACAGTCACATCTCACGTCACAGGCACTCCTGCGCATGCAACGTTGTTGGTGGGGAGAGATCTGGACATTACTCACAGGCGGTGACAGACATAGACACACACATGCACTGGCACGCAACAAACGCGGGAAGTAGACTGCGAAAGAGGGAAGAAGGAAGAACTCAATACCAGTGACTGTTTACAGTTGCCACAATTACAGCCCACCCCTTCCACACAGACACACACATCCCCACAGTCCCACCAGGCAAATGCATCTGCCAGCGAAGATCCGGCCTGAGCGAGAGAACACTTTCCCAGAGATATCAGTGACGTACATATGTGAGCAAACACACTCACAAGCACGCACAGACACACACACACAAACTAATGTTGTCAGTCACCGTTGGTTTTCATTGTTTTCTTTTCTTGCTGGATTGCCTGTTTATTTTAGCAGTCTATCCTCAGGGAGCCAAAGGTGGTCCAGTCAGACATGGAACCCCAGAGGTTGTGCTGCTCTTCCTCTATAGCATTTCGTTTTCAGGATGTCCCGGACATAAATAACTGCACATAACATCATTATCTGTGTGTGTGTCCAGTATACTGTTTGCATAACCCTATACGTGTTGTATTCAGTATTTTCGTGTGATGTGAATTGGACAGTGAACGACCCAGACATCACCTTCTTTCGCGTCGAGACAGGAAGTTCTCCAAGGTTGGACTTGTATAGTATCAGCAGCCTGCTCTGTTCATGGCATGGCCAGACACTGGAAAGAATGTGGCAATGAAAAAACCTTTGATCAGTATGAGAACTGTAATAGGCATTTTGGGATTTGGAGTATAGGAAAAGGGGCGTTGGTTTGTTTTAAGGCATGACAGACAGGCGGGAAGGAGGGCTAGAGAGGATGCCAGGGCAGGTAGGGTTGGACACAAGTTCATACTCAGGTTCTGGACCCGGCGGTGAACAGAGTCTAGACGCTTTGTAGGCAAGATGAGAGGTTCAGTGTTTGCTTTCCACCTATGAAACCAATCTACCCATCTCTTGTTCCTTCACTTTTTCACCTCTCTTATTATTTTCTTTTCTTCCCCTTTGACTGTAATCAAGGAATTTGGATCGTAGCTTGCTAAATCTGACTAGAGAGGGTACAGAGTTTTGGCATTGACACAACAAACTCACTAATCTTGTTTTATGGGGAACAGTACAGTTACACAGTTACTTGGTCAGACCTTTTGGAGACTATTAGTCACATACTAATCATGTGTCTTATATACAACATATAGGTGACAGTTAAAAAAATGTTTCCTCCATCTATAGATAATTTCTTTGACAGTGCAGACCTCTTTCTTTGTACAAACAGTAGACCCCAGTGTATGAACACTTCAAGGAAGGAGCGACAAAATTTAGGGATAAAAGATTTGAGAGAAAAAATGGGTTCACTGAATATATTACACATTCAGACATGAACAGTATACCTGACACCTTCTAGTGTAGACTACTGAGCAGCTTGACTGGAATACTATGAACACAGATGCTTTATCCAGACGTATATTAACCATCGTGGGATGATATCTGTTTTATGTGCGTTGTCCTATCCCTCCCTGCTAGCTTTGTTCTCCTTTTCCGTGATTTGCCTCCCCATCTCAAACTCCTGCTACACAGATACCTGATATGGCCAGCCACCACGGCTGAAATAAATAAAGAAGAAAGAAAGAAAGAAATAGGCCATCCAACAATGCTGTTGCTTTGTCCAATAGGGACATGAGATATTTGTGACTGTTTTCTATGCTGCTGTTTCTCACACTGAAAATCCTTGGCATGGGACATTTTTTATTTTTACTTTTTCCCTGCGTTCAGCAACAATTTATTTGCTTTCTCATCCTTAAAAAAGACCCACACAAGACTACATGCCTCACATTTAATGCCAGCTTTTGCACTGTCAGTGTTATATTTGTGTGAGAAATAGAAAATACATCTGACTCTGATGGGAATATCAGTTTTGCTGCTAGTTGTTTATCAACCATATTTTGTGCCTTTCCATGTAATAGATGCTAAGATGTTTCATAAAATAAAACTTTGGCCTGCTTGAAGTACCAGAAGAAAAATCAAGGGATCCTCAAAAGCATTTATTTTGATAAAAGTCTTTGGCAGAGTCAGCAGGGAGAGCCTCGGATGTTTTCAATACTTTATGATTAATTGATTTGCTGGGTTTTATTTTATGCTGCAGGAGTGTGGGGTTTTAAGGATGATCCTGACAGTAATGATATCTAGAGTTGAGCCATGAGAGCCATTGACAGGGTTAGAAACGATGTTCAAATCAAGATTACCACACAGAACCTCATTTAACATTTAATTTAAAGATTGGGCAAGGGTTCCTACGTGCCCAGTTGAGGACTGGTATCTTACCACTAGCAATTGAGGCTGGCAGATATGAAAGCACTCTCAAAGAGCAGTGTTTGTGTTTTTTGTGATCTTGTTGGTGAGGAAGAATTTCATTTTTGTCTTTCACTGCCCCGTGTGCAGTGACTTGAGGAACTGGCTGTTCCAGCTGAAGAATCCTGATTTGTTTTGGTTGTCTGAAAGTAATATGTTGAGTTGGCTCTTCAATGAGAAGATTTTTGTCTTAGCAAGACTGCAAGATTTATAGAACATGCATGGACAAAAGACCAAAAAAAAAAAAAAAAAACACGCAAAAGGATGTTTCTGTCATGAATATGAATGAAATTGAATGCCAAATTAAATGTACTCTTTTGTACTCTATTGGCTGGGTGCCACAGGTGCAAGACACTTAAATGAATAAAATCATCAATCAATAAATTTATTCTGGGCATTCTGGATATGTGTACCAAATTTGTAAATCCATCAGTTCTCCCAATAGTTTGCCAGAAAACCCCCCCACAAATGTTAACATCATGGTGGCAAAGAGAAAAGGTCAGTCTAGTAACACTTCATTCATTCATTGTTCTGGAATCATGAATATCTGGAATATTTGTGATTTCACTAAAAGCCAAAAATGTCAACTTGTTGGTGGCACCTGAGAAAAGGAGAAGGGCTCACAAAGTCCGTAGGATTCTTGTACAGGGGAAAATGAATGTTTGTACCATAGTTAGATATTTCACTCTGGACCAAAGAGATGGACTGACCAACAGACATCCTTATCCTTCTTAGAGTCATGGTGTCAGCATCACTAAATAAATTGTGTCTAAATCTTTGTCTGTCATAGCACAGGACCCTAATTTCTTACATTTTTAAACAATAAATACATTCAGTAAAAAATCAAATAAACAAGTTAAAACACACCTTCAATAAACCAAAAAGGTCAAAAGGTCTTGGGGGTTAATAAGCGCATATCAATCATGGTTCCACACTTGCCCGTCTCATCAGTCCTTCCTTGTGCCCTGTTTTCTTTAAGCCATTCCCCCATCCACGGCTTAACACTGCAGTTTTCTATAGCAGGTGCAGGGGGGTGCTGAGTAAGCCGAACACGTGGATTTTTGGGGGTCGGTCTGGGATGACCACTGAATCCCTCCATCCCGGCTTCTTGACCTGCAATCAAAGCCCTGACTTTGGGAGAGTACAGGGTGGGAGGAGGGGATTGTAGGCCACATGGCCACATGCTACTCATCCACCTGCATACTGACAGGCAGACAGACCATGTCACAACAATCTCAAACACCCCTGTGCCCCGGCCTAACCTTAGCCAACCCCCTCTCTGCCCCAGCTAACCCCTGCTGACCTCTGCAGCCATCTGTTACAGGGCTCTGGGATGTGTTGATTGGCCAGGAGGGAGTGGGGTGAGGGGGGTGAGGGGCGGGGCAAGTATAGGAATTGGTAATGGGTGACTGAGGAGCTTTATGGAAATTCGTACACAAAACATGATGGGTTTGACAAGTACGTTGCCCATCTATCTGGAAGCACTGTACTGGATCATTCTGTTTAAAGAGCACAGCATACATTTACAACAGCTTGGGATAAGTGCTGGCTCATGTTACAGTGTCACATCTGTCTCTGCCTGCTGTCTTTCTTCACTGGAGCCATCAGCGCTGCCATAAAACCCATCAGGAGGAGGAGGCCCACTCCCCATTTAAATACAAACAAACAATCACTTTCCAGACTTGCATGAAATTATATTTTCCTACAAACATTTGCATATACCAAGTTTTGCAATAATAACTTAACTTGTTTTTAAAGGCTAAGAGTTTAGACATTGTGGCTGTATGCAAATTTTGCTGCACTTAGGCCACTCTGCTTGGCTGCAACGCTTTCCGGCTGCAACGTGGCCCATGGAGTTGATCACAGCCAATGCTTGTAGTTCCACAAGAAGCGCCACAGCACATTTTAGAAGTGTCCCAAAAGTGGCTCTCCACTCTGTTCCATGGAAAATACATGGCTAGTCTATTTTTGACAGAAGCCACGAGTAGATTTTAAAACCAACACCATGTACACCATATGGGCAGACCAAAACAACATCATAGACACAATGAGTGGCTGTGGCTCAGCAGGTAGAGCGGGTCGTCCACTAATCAGATGATCGGCAGTTCAGTCTCCGTCTCCTCCAGTCTGCATGTCGAAGTGATGGGCAAGGTACTGAACCCCAAATTGCTCCTGAAGGCTGCGCCATCGGTGTGTGAATGCGTATGAATGGTTAGCTCCTAAAACTGATGAGCAGTTGGTACCTTGTATGTGTATGAATGTGTGAATGGGTGACTGAGATATGTAGTGTAAAAGCGCTTTGAGTGGTCAGAAGACTAGAAAGGCGCTATATAAGTAGTAAATGAACAGTATAATTATATTATAGTGGTGCAAAAACCATCAGCACTGGTCTGCAGAGATGTGGAAAAAATATGGTCAGATGATCCATCCTTCACCATATTCTCCACAAGGAGGCAAGTTCATGTGTGGTGCACACCAAGAGAATGGCCTGAATGCTTGACCCCTACAGTGAGGTCACTGAATAGTTTGATTATTGAGTATGAAAATGATGTGACTCGTATGCCGTTGTTAGACAGTGCTGTACACCATTTACCATTTACACAATGTCACAGTGCCATACCAGGTGAAATCAAGGTGTATAAAGTGTTGTGCTTATAATCCATCCTGTCTCAAGCTTGTCAGGCTGTCTCTGGGAGACCTGGCTTCACTAAAATTAGCAAAGGCAGGTGTTCTTCACCATGTTAATGTATTTTGTGCTCAATTTTACAATAGGAGATGGTTGGAGAATCCACAAACAATACGCAAAGGAAAAATGGGCACCACCACTGCAAAACCTGATCTACAAAAGGCTGCTAACACGTTGTATATTTTTGAGTCCACCTATTGAGGTTTAGAGAAATCCGATGTGAAAATGAAGCAACCATGGAACAGGTGTGTCTGCTCTATTATGCAACTGACCCTCCTTTTATTGGAGACATCAGATGTCTTTCATCCTTTTGCCCATTTCTGTCCTCATTTGGACAGATGAAGGCCAGCCTGTTTCTCCCAACCCAGTACTGTGAAGTACTACTAAAACTGACCTTTGCCCTGTCTCTCATGTGCTATTTTTACTGGCATGTGCCTGACATGTAGCCAGTGACCAGAGAGGGGAGGGGCATCAATTACCCCAGCTACACTCAGTTCACTGCAGTGTCAGAGGTAATGCTTTACCAAATAACACATGACAGTACTCAGATTACACAGAGTACTCCATGGTTGTGTTAGGTCACTAACCCATAGACATTGGCTGACACTTCGCCTGTAATGCAGCTAGCCTGACCCAAACAGAAAGAAAAGCCTGACTTCCAGTGACTCTTGCCTACTTGTGGAGAATATGGTGAAGGATGGATCATCTGACCATATCAATTTTTTCCACGTCTATGCAGACCAGTGCTGATGGTTTTTGCACCACTAAATTCCTGACACTATTATTATATAATTATACTGTTTCATTCCCATAGATCTAAATGCTGATGTTCCTGTTCCTACTGAAACACCAGCCAGTTGAGCAGTCTTTGTGACTGAAGCTCCTGCCATCTGTGCTCCAACACTGAACCCTCTTTCTGGCTCACATAGATCTTTTCCTCTTGCCATTTTTACACAAAATCAGAATCAAAGAAGGTTAAAAGCAAAGTTGTGGACTTTAAAGCTAGCTAAAATAACAGAAAATGCTCAGTAGATTTGAATGGGAGTGCAGAATTGATGTTCTGTCTCTGTGTGTAATGTAAACACTGGCACTTGTAGTGACAAACTCAGTCATTTGGTTAATATTTACTATAAACTAGTGCAGCTTTAAACATCTACCTCACAAAATCCCCAAATCGACTTCATTCACAGGAACTGTCTTTCATCAAAGCCATTGCACGCCTATTAGACAGCATGACAACATTATTACTACTGTATGATGCGTGTGTGAGCAATTTCACCTTCGTTATTTATGGAAAGGAGACAGAAACATCAAGAGCCAGAAGCAGAGAAATCCAGGCCAGTCATGTATTGGTGCTTTTGCAATAACATCCTGGAGGTTGTATTTTTAGTTAAAGTCTTTGAGTCAGGGACATGAGGCGGGCAGCCCAGGAGGGCCCTTACTGTCCAGATGGTGACAGCACTCCGATGGTTTTGCCTTTGAGGCGCCAAGATGGAAACATTTGGAATAAGAATGAGTCACATGTACCGGTCACAGGATGGATAGTCACTCAGGACTCACACACATATACAATTTGTGTATCCACATGAGCACACAAATGTTCAAGCATACAGAGGATATAAACTGTATTTGGACTGCACATTTGTTAGTCCCTTACACACACCAGTGAGTTGGTGGAGTGGCCACAAACATCCAGTACACAAAGATATACTTAAAAAGTGCAACCTTAAAAATACACACTGTACATACAAACATTTCTTCTGTTTTCATCATTTATTTTTGTGGTTCAGTCATAATTTTCATGCTGAAAGGAAAACAAACAAATGACTTGGATGTCATTGAACAAGCAATTGAATCCTTGCCACTTACGGTCATACAGTCATCCTAGTTTGTCATTTATTGATCTGCTTGTGGTAGTATTTGTTTTTTAATGTATGTGAGGAGGATGAATATAGCACAGCATATACATTTTCTTTCTGCTTTTACACTCCATCTGGCAAAGTGTAAACTGACTTCTCTGTGTATCCAATTGGAGGCAGGAGGCCTGACACTCTTTCTCGCTCCAAATGGTGACATGTTTCCATGTGTGACAAAGGGCAACAGGCTTTAGCAGGAAAATGAGACACCTGTTGCTGTGGTCTGATTACCATGCTTTGCCATCCAGACAAATATTGATTTTTTAGATTTTCCCTCCTAGTTAGTAAGTAAACCTTACATACATTACATACCAATAATAAAAACATATAACCTCTATGTTTTATGTTTTGCACGAAGCTAAAATCTGTTCTGGACCAGTTGATGCAAGTGTGTGAAGATTGACTAAGACATTACAGTCATGGAGGTGTATCCTTTTGACTGACTTCTCAAAGGAGAAAAAGTTGAGGTAGTATGATCTTGCGATACCACCACAAAAGTCTTGTGGGGTGGGTAGTTGGAGGCTGCAATTCATGTCCTTCACCTACCCACAGGACTTATTAGTCAAGGTCTCATTCTAGTCCAGCTTAATTGATTCATCAGTGGCTCAGGTTGAAAAAGATCCAAATTAGTACAATTACGTAGCACATTAAGAATATCTTCTTTTAGTTGAGCCATCTTGTGTGAAAAGTGTAGTTGACAATATTGACCCATATTCAGTTGATCTTTGAACTTTCTTAGTCCCTAACTCTCACCTACCACCGAGTTCCTGTAGTTATGGAGTTATGTCTCTACCTACAAGTCCTAGTACTTCCTTTTGTCCTAGACAAACCTGGTCATTTATCAGCACCTTCTCAAAGTACTCACATATGAGAATTTGATGATCTGTCAGTGCTATCTTCACATTTTGTCAGAGTTGTTTAGGCAGCTAATACTACTTGGTAAGGGTTATGAAAAATGTATGCCAATAAACTGATGTCAGTCTATCACATAGGATAGAAATGGTGTACTGCCAGATAAATATCAGTAGATCCAACATGTCCGCACACAAATAAGGTTAACCTTATGGCTGAAAAAAACCCTTAAAGCTAATGGCAAAAGCCATTCTGTAATGGGTAAAATCAGAATAAAAAACATTTGACAAGATGTGCTTGGCAAGACGGGTTTGGAGCTAATGAGTCCACAAGTTGAAGTTGAGTTGAGGGGATCATCCACCCATTCTGTCCCCAGATAAACCATCTGATTCCCCCTTGTTATCGACCCTTTCTGGCCCCAAATAGACCACCTACACCCCTCTACCATCCCCATATTGTCATCTGGACCCCCTGTGGAGTACAAATGACCATTTTCCAGAACTCAACTCTATTCTATGGTGTAAGAGAGATGAAAAGATTGTAATCCTCCTCTCAGGAAGCATTACGCAGGACTTCCAGTTGTGTTGTTACATTTTCCCATGAAGTCAAGCTTCTACTTTTTTGGGGGCGGTAAAAGCACATTGTGAACTTTGAAGAAAGAGAAGTTGCGCTCTTTTGACCGATTTGATGTAGACATTTTTGTGAAAGATCAAACATCAACTTGGAATGACAGCAGAAATACCTGGGACCATTTGCAATAGTTTGCTTATCAATCTCTTGTACACAATATACAAAATTGCTTCTTCACATTTGATTAATAGAATAATATACAATCTGTGGACTTTTTAAAAATAAAATCCTGAAATCAGCTTAACACCAGAATGAGAAACAGATGCAGCATATAAAAGTTAAATATGTCAACGAAACATAATATACAATTTACATTTAAGTAATATCATCAACCAAAACACTGACCATCTTAAGTAGAGTGTAAACTAAGCTGGACAGATATCAATGGACTTATGGCAGACTGCCTCTTTGGCCTTGTTTTGTCTCAAAAGGAAACACTGGCATCATGTGGCCAAACATATTATTGCAGATACTGTACACACAGACCACAGTGTAGTGTAGAGTAAAGTAACTGTAACCATCAGTTAGTTTAGTACATTAATTGAAAAACCACATCCAAAATAAAGCCACCATAAATTCCTGAGAGTTTTGATATTTGGTCATTTGTATTATTACTTTTTTCCCTGAAACCATTTTTACATTGCAAACACAAGTTGATTATGATAATTCACATTAGCAAACACATCCTAATTTGTAGCTCCTTGGCTCCAAGTATTGATTACATAGTTCATTACAGCAACAGGTAACATGCCACTGCTGCTCATCAGTGAGTGAATAATAATTAATTGATACAAAGAACCCTGTGCTGATGATGGCAAGATGCCCACAGTAACAGACATAAGAATCTGTAATAGACAAAAGGCAAACACTTTTTCATATCCTCCTTCATTCTCAGGTGTACACCAGGTAGACTGTATTCATGAATTGTCTGAATTAATTATTGTCTACTATTTAGATAATCTGTTAAACTTCTACAAAGTGAAGCAGTTTAAATATAACAAATACTCTATAGACAATCTGTAGGCAGACTATACAAATAAAGTGTTACCTTTATTTTCAGTGAAGTGGCTTGAAATGTCAACTATTGGATGAATTGCTATGAAAGTTGCTACAGATATCCAGTTCCCCTCATAGTTAATTGAAATAACTGGTGATCCAGTAACCTTTCATCGAATACTACTTAGCAAACAATAGCATGCTAACACACTAAACATAGTGGGCATAGTAAACATTACCTGCTAAAAATCAGCATGTTAGCATTGTCATTGTGAGCATGTCCTCATGCAGACATTAGATATTGAAATGGCATCAGAACTAAAGTGGCTCTATCAGTACAGTAAGGCTTTGAGCTATGCTAATGCCATTGATGGTTGGTTTTTGCAATTTTGCCTTTTCTTTCACACCGGTGTTTTACGTTTTCATTTGTGAAATCTGATTCAGTTAAAAAAAAAATGTTGTGTTTGCATTTCTTCACAGCATCAGATACATTCAGTTCACAAATAAGGGTTCAGTTACTGATACTACAATGTAATGATGTCCTGTCAACTCATTCTACAGTTGTTTTTTTTTGTTTTTTTTTTTTGGTCTGGTGAGATATTAGAGACCTTTTCTTGAAAACATTGTTATTCCTAAATATTCTCATGCTTTTTATGTCCTTTCATTTGGAGTTCTCAAGCCAAGAGAAAAAGCAACCTCATTACATCACTGAAACAAAATGAATGACAATGTTCAGAGAGGATTTAATAGTGTCACATTCCTGCAGCCTGCTCATTTTAAATGTCTGCATTTTTTCAGCATTTCATTAAGCTGGTAAGAGTACAGAAAATTGCTGTCCATAAAATTTTATTATAACAATTTCAAACTTTTCTAGACTAATGCAGTGATGTCATGAGATTGCACTACCAACGCTCCCTGTAGTTCAGTATGGCACTAACAAAGACGTGTCTCATCTGCCTGAAGTCTGATGCCATAATTACTTCTCCAACCAAATATGTGACTTGAAACCTGCAAACTGGAGTGAACATGTGCTCCAAAAGGAAGTCACAATACATGTAACATCTATTTGTGGCCATTTCTGTACTTTTTTTTTAATGGTAACAGAATCTATGAAAAAGTTAAAAAGTTTGTTTAATACAGTCACTGGCTGCTCTCCTGGCCTTAAAATGTGTTTATACATTTCAGTACCAAAATAGCACATTTGTACCGTAGAAAGAAATAATGACTCACACACCACAGGGTTTGTTTAATCAACATTGGAGTGAGGTCAAGTCCTCCAAATTAAATAAAAAAATAGATTGTTTGTCATTACCTTCCAAAACATGTAACAGTATAACCATTACAAAAATGACTCATGTGACTGTTTTCTGATCTGCTGTCACTATGGTCAAGGTTTGACATAGATTAAGGTTTTAAAACTGCAAGGTTGTGGGCATAGTGGTTTGGGTTAAAAACAATATGTATATGGTCAAGGCTCACACTACTTCTGCCTTCTTCTGAGAGATCTCATAATTCCCCTCAAGAGGTTCTTATCAGTAAACATATTTTGTTCTTAGCTTTCCTGTATGTCTTGCACAGATAAATATTTATGAAAAAAAAAGAAAAAGTAACTTAAATTTTAATATATACATCTTAATAACTTGAAAGTTTAACTTGATCTCTTTATCTTATCTCTAAGTTACACCAACAGTGGGTTGCACAGTGGCCCAGTGGTGGAGGTCTTGTACATTGTCCTATAAAAGTAACAAATTATATATTTAGGTTATTATTATTATTATTTTACTATAACACTGGTTCTCAAATTTTCCTGCAACGTAGTCATGTTCACATAGCACGCACATACATCCGTGATTATTTATAAGCTAGAATGTGATGCCAGGCTAGTAAGTGGAGGTAAAATTAAATGGTTAAAAAAACACTGTAATCGTGGCTCCAAACAGGAAATATTAGGAAGATAAGTGCGGTTCTGGACTACCTGTTTTCCACCAAATTAGCTCTGGTTCTTGAACTGGTTCCATTCATGATTCAAAAAGAGTCAACAATAATTCATCTTATTAGGAATAAACCTCCCTTTTGTGTAACCTGTCTGTAGCTGAATAGAGTCAGCCTATGCTGCTCTATGCTTCCGTATTTAACATCTGTCATAATGGTGGTAAAAATTTTGAAAATCACTGCACTGTAACACTTTAGAGCTTTAGTGGATTATTTAGACGTTTGGAAATTTATATTCAAAATTTGCCTTCCAAAATACTTATTTTCGTAAAATCTAAATACTTTACATCAGGAGAATCACTTTTATGGCAAACTGACCTCAAACATTACATAGTTAATGTAACAACAAAACCAAATTGCATATTTGACAAAAAGAAAAACAAATTTGTATCCATTTTGATTTGTACTGCTTTTTAATGAGTTTTTTTTTTCCATCAGAAATAGTAAAAGCCATACAATGTAGCAAACCAAAAATGACAAAAGCTCTATACAGGCATAGTAGCTCATTCACACACATTCTACAGTCCAGACTGATCTGTCAAAGTGGGCAGGTGCCACTGGAGTTTCCATTTTGGCAAACAAATGGCTAACATTCAGTTTGAATAGAGGACATCCTCTTTTTTCAACAAGCATGTAGGTGAAAAATACAGATTCTTCTGTCTCATAAGTCGAGTCAAGACACAGTCGTCACGGGAAAATCAGAACCTGATGATTGCTATCTATGGGTATCTTTCTGAAAGGGCTGGATTGAGTAAGACTTGAGGATACTGTGTACAGATTACAGTCAGCAGCGTGAAGGTAACAACATGAGCATGCAGGCTCTTGCTAATAAATAATGGAACATTCTAGTCAGATGTAAGTGCTGTATTTTCTATTTTTGAAGAAGTACATTGGAGTCGTCGTCGTAGGCCCCCAAACTAACCCTTATTTAATTAGTTTACATCATGCTGCCAACTGATCCTAGAGCATTAGGCATAAAGGAGAATCTTAACGTTTACTACTCAATCCTTGAATGGGACAAAACTCATTTGCTAATAAAATTACCATGAATCATGAATTAAAATTAATTTTCTCAGTGATCAAATCATTTTACTCAAACATTTACCATTTTACGTGCTATAATCACAGCTAAAACACTGTATTAGAATAAAAGTGGTTCCTTTTTGTAATGATCTTTTGACACCACATGAGGGCAGCAGCTACTGACTGGATTTCAACGAACAAGTTCCAGACCCAGCTCCCTGCTGAAACACAATAGAGGAACTAATAAGCCTGCCTCCACACATGCGGTGATGACATGAAATGGGTCAATGTCATATCTTCTCTTTTGACAAGTAGAAACACACTGATAATACTTCAACATTTAAGTGCTAAACTTGGACAATGTATTTCCTAGGCAGGTTTAAGTTAATAAAACAATTGTGTTGGCATCATTTTAGGATAAATCAAATTTGGACTACAGTCTTTCATACAAAATATTTCCCCTCTCTTAAAAAAACAAAAAAAAAACAAACACAAAGCCTACCCAAGAAAAGAAGAATGTTAAAACAAATGAAATAATGCTGTGAAAAAAACATTCAAAAACAACAGTGATACACTTTTAAATGCACACACTTTACACCTTATATATGTCAATGCACTTTGACTTTAGCCAAAATAAAAAGCAATCTTTTCTTTTCGCTTTCAGTAATCTTGATGTATACTTTATAATACATGTATACAAGATAACATAGAGCAACAAAGCAAAAAAATAAATATCTTAAGTCACTGTTTGGAAGTTTTTTTTATATATATATCTATATATATGTATATTTATATGTATAGCTTACTTTTGGGTAGGGTGTGAGTGTTAACAGTTTTGGCCGGCTGACGCAAAGAGCTTTCTATTGACGGAAACTTTCAACACAGAAATCTGAAGAGCAGTGTAGCAGGACAACACTTTTCTACAAAGATGGTCCTCACAAAACAACTTTAGGCCCTTCAGTAATGAGCGAAATAGTGTGGCTATGTGCTGCGCAGACAGAACAGAGAATGTAGGCAGATAGGAAGCTAATCCTCCTTTTTGTTTGTCTGACCAAAACAATCGAGAGATGCTGTGTGAATGCAATGATTCAGTGGCCTTCTTTCTGATGCTCTGCTGTGTTCACATGGATACTGTAGATGCACACAAAAATAGCTTTAACTGATATTGTCAGACTCTAGCTGCACTTCAGAAGAATAACATCTGTTGCATCTTTAGCGACACTACTGCATCGAACGGGGAACGAAGGACCTGTGGAATTTTGGAGAACAACCTTTTTTTTTTTTTTTTTTTTTCCAAGTTTGGCTATTTGCATATTTAAGACAGCCTGGAAGAGTTTAATGTTCTTCTTTTTTCTTAAAAAGCTCTGCATTACAAAAGAAAGTCAGGCGCCAAATGTCATCTATAACAGTCCTACTCATAAAGCAATCTAGAATATTTACACAGACCTTACCAGCTGCAAAAATGTCCAAAAACACTGTTTGCAAGATGGCAACGGTGCAGAATTGACCTACAGTATCAGTACATACAGAGAGAAACAGTTCAGTATTTTTGATTAAGCAGCCATATTTGTTTTACAAAAGAATACTTCCGACCCTCTGACAGTAGCACACTATACATGCCCTGACTACTTTTTTAAAATCTTTGGTTGACCAGTCAAAAGCCTGATAGATTTACAATCCACTTTTACATCACACAACTTGACTTCTTCTTTAAAAAAATAAAAATGAAACAGTCGCTAAAAAATAACATTTGCACACCCAATGTCATTCCCTCTTCCTGTTCATGTGTTACCCTGCCAGGGAGATCAGAATCACCTCCCGCCCCATTGTCACACACAGCCACGCCCCATTCTGCACTTCCTCTGGTCCATTCTGGAGTCCGTCCAAGAAGAAAAGCACATGCATGCAGGCCGCACACACACACACACAGACACACACACACTCTCTGTCTCTTTCATTTGCTTACATTCGCAAACACACACAGACACGCAAGTGAAAGTAAAAGAGCAGGAAAAATAAGGTGACGCGTAAAAAAACACAAATGCTGAATTGTCCGAAACAGAAAGAAAGTGTCTGTGGTTAAAAGAAAAGAAAATAACCAAAGGCATTATAAAAAGCGCCAGGGTTTGCTGTCAGCTCTCATCGTTTCTGCGAGCTGATCATCTTCAAGACGAAGTTGACGATGGCATTGGCAGGCTGGTCAGGGTCCATCTCAGCGAAGAGGTGGCTGACGTTGTCGGTTGTGCTTCCCTGTTTACGGGCCACAAACCCAAACAGCCTGGAAAGACAAAATCAGAGATGTATTTGTAAAAGCTCAGATTGTTTATGTTTTAAAGTGTAAAGGATAACTGGAATTACATATGAGAAGTAAAAATTCTCAAATGTATTACCCCAAAACAAGTTTGTTTGTCATTACCCCTTTTTCATCAACTTAAAATGACATCTAGTTTAATAATATTTTTGTTTTTTTTTTGGTTTACCATCAGGGGTACAAAAGTTAAGTAGTCTGAAGGTGTCATTAAATTTCTGATGCAGTTTCCTCAGTGGCCAGTCTATGATGATAGATTAATATTCATATTGCACAAATCCAAAAAAAACTTGGTGTGGTCCTTTAGTTAATAAGGACAAATGAAAATAGAGTTTTGGCACCTAAGGACCACACACCTTAAGTAAATATCCGCCACTAACCACATGCTTCACGTAACCTTAACCCTTCCTCCTTGTTCTGTAGAAATTCAATTTTATTTATATAGCATCAAATCATAACAAAAGTTATCTCATGACATTTTCCATATAGAGTAGGTCAAGACTGTACTCGATTTATTTACAGAGACCCAACAATTTCCACCAGGAGCAAGCACTTGGCAACAGTGGCAAGGAAAAACTTAAAAATTCTGTACTTTAAAAAGACCATATGTCAGATCAACAGCAGAATAATAATCCACAGAAGTTTACTTACTTGGCTGTTCCTCCTTCAGGCTTGTTCCACCTGAAGAGATTAGAAAATAGTGAACATTTAAACATTTAAAGACGGCTGGATACTGATGTGCTAATATATTTTTCGGTGCGACAGTGAAACACGGGACTCACACAATCTGTAATAGTAGTAAAAATATCAACCAGTGGACAAAGAGTTAATAAGGCTAACAAGATTTAAGACATTCTTCCAATGTGTGAAGAATCTTGGAACTTATCAGTTATTAAAACAAACCACAAATGATATTTGAAGAAATCATGTCTCTGTACTCACTTTCTGTCCTGAGGGTCAGTATCGCAGAACGTAACAGTGTTGTTAGGATAGTGGCGTCGGAAGAAAAGCCTATTTACAGAAACACAGATTACAGAAACACCAAATTACATCAGTTCAAAAAAAACTTGCATTGCGTAGAGTGGCAGATGATATGATTTTACAGTGCATCAAAATTAGTTTTATCTAGATTTTGTTGTTGTTATAATTAAAGCATTAGCAATACGTGGTTTCCAGGAAACTGGTTAGCTGATCACAGCCACTGATTATACCACTGAGGCCAGCCTGTCAATATGAACTTTAAGCTAACTTTTTTTTTTTTTTCATTTTGTTGTCTCTGTAGCTACTAGATCTAAAACACTTGCCTCACTAAAAAAATCTATAATTTCTTCTGAAGTTGGCAGCTCTGTATTTAAGCAAAGACACCTGTATTAACCCTGCAATACTGGATTTTTGAAGCCAATACTAAATAAAATAGTTTTAAAAATCTATAATGAAAATATTGGATGATATTTGTTTTTTAATTAACATTTTTACTAGAGACTGATTAAATTGGCTTTTTAAAGATCAATATATGTTCTCCTCAGGCCAATTTACAGTCAAAAATAAACAAGCTACCTGGTGGACACACTTTTGAATGGTTACACTGTTCCTAAATTATTAACCAACTTCATAAACTTCGTAATCCAAATACCAGTATATTTATGATAAGCTCATGTTATTATTTCTTTTATTTAAGCCAGGAAGGTCCCTTTGAGATACAAGCTCTCCTCTTCCAGTGAGTCCTATTTTTTATTTAAATTTTTATTCATCCTAGCACTGTACACAAAACAAAACTGGGTTCTTAAGACCTTCATCCTTTAATTCTGTCTTAGCAACTATTTATCGCTTCTGATTGTGTGCAGTTGCTCATGTTCACACTTGCCCTTCAAAAAACAAAACGTGTTCAGACATTTAATACTGTCTGCAGCAAAATCTCCAGATGTCATGCAATGTTTGTCTTGTGAGACATCTTTCAAACATTTCAAGACATCGTAAAACACCAGACGTTTGGTATCCAGACTTACTTCCTCTGGTTGTCCGTCAGCGTGATGCCTTGCGAAGACACCTTGAAGTGCACAACAGTGGCAGTAGGTGGAGAAGTGGCAGCCAGTGTCTCAGATATGGCCTTGGCAATAGCCTGAGGGCCTGTCAGGGACTCCATCTCCACTGAGTTGATGTAGAGCACGTTGCAAGCTGGGAAGAGGGCAAATGTCCCAGTCAGATAGCAAACGGAATGATATCAAATGGAAAATCTAACTGGAATCATCATCACAATCATTTATTCGACAATTAATGCTGTTCAAAACGTTTATTAATGCCTATTTTGACCTGCTCATGCAAAAATGTTGATTTCCATGCTGTCTGGGGCAAAGCTGGGGTAAAATAGTTTAAAAAACAAATCCATCCAATTCATTCCACATAAAACATTATGCCTGTTATTGACAGGAAGCTGGACGCTAATGTTAACAGACAAAATGTAAAAACATTTCAAGGAATTTGGTTACTCAGGACCATTAATAATGTCTTCTTTTATGCAGGTTACGACATAGACAAAGGCAAACAGCAAACAGATAGGATGCACATTCCAGATGTAGGTTTCCAAATAAAAGTGCACAGGGTTTACCATGGGAATCAGCAGGGGCCCTCTGCACTGGGATAACAAGGATGTCATGTTGTCAGTGAATAGGATGATTCAGGACACACTGATATTGTTGTCATTAATGTCCTACAACCTCAAAGCTGTGTTGGGTGTAACACTGTCACAGGGCTGATTTAACAATGAGAATGAGTTGATGTGTTACCTGCTCCTTGTTTCAGCCTTTCAGCCAGTGGATTTGTTGTTGCAACTTCTGGCACTTCCTCGATGAGATCTATATAAAACAATAGAGAGGAAGTTAGCAGTTTTGGCATGAAGTTCAGTTTTTATTTCCTGTCACAACTGCAGGGGATCATTTCCTTCACTAAAAGTTAACACATGACATTTTTAAGTTAACTACAATCTCACCAGTAACATTTTACACTGTACATCTACCTGCAGTAAAAATAAATAAATACATAATTAAACCTTATATAAATCAGTTAAATCATACCAGAAATATTCACTGATGGAAATGTCTGCAACAAAATTAATTTAAAATGTGGGGCAGATTAAAACTATTGCTGCTATATCTCCATCTCCTTTATGATTGTTTTCTTTGAAGACAAAAATACTTTACTGCCTGCACACTCACATTGTACATCTTATAGTCCTATGTTTCAACATTGATCACAGAAAGCAAACTTGTTGAATAGAGCTTTTATTTGTAGGAAATTTAACAATGTGATCAAAAAAGTACTACGAAACGACACAGAATCACATCAAAATGCATAAACTGAATACAGACCTGTTGTAGGGATAAGTAGTTTGCAGGGTAGGGCCAGTGGTGTGATTGCATGTTGATAGACCAAGGCAGACAGACAGCCTGTCAAACAGACATAGGACACAGTTAGACACAAGTATTTGTTCTTTATTTCATTTTTCGTCTTTGGAATCTACATCTCACACTGAGAGCGAGCGCCTAGTGTCTGTGTACCTACTGTGCTCGTAGTAGTGCTTAGCACCAAATTCCACTACACTTTCAGCCTTGCATTAGATTGTTGCTATTTTCTTGAGATAACTGTGTATTTTAGGAAATCCAGTGGTGTGTTTTATTGGCTATTGCTCATTATCACTTTGTCACAGAAATACTAGAAGTATAACATTCTACTTATGTTTTTTGTAACCAACAATAACAGAAGCTCAACATTTCTTAGCTATCATTGTTAGTTTTGAAACTTGCAGTAATACTCCCCAACACCCGATAACAGACATTTATAGGGAAATTGACGCACTTCCCTTTTAATAATTAAGCTGTGACTCACAAGAACTTCTAATACTATACCTGTAAGGAAACCCATCACTCCTGGGTTTATTTAAATGGGGCTTGTTAGATTTACAACGGTAAGAAAAACAAACTGTTAGGAATGTTGGAAAATGACACTCATTCTTTTGGTATTATAGTTGTAAAATCAAATAAATACAAACAGCAACTGCACACAAGGAAAACAGTGATGAACTGAGTTATGGGTTGAAGACAGAAGAGGAGGAAGAAAGAACAAGAGGCAACAAAAGGTTTACAGCTTGCCCCATTTTGGATTTGGCAGAAGAGTTTTGTGCAGTACATGCATGCACACACAAACACACACACGTCATACAGTCTTGCAGTGTAATTAGTAGGGACAACATGAGTTAGATCACTTCAGTCAATACTATAATTACAGTAGGATTACACGTTATAGAACTTGGAAATGAGTGCAGATCTTTGACAGAAACATAGCCAGGCACACAGACGGGAGCACTGGTGTTTAACTTTTCCACCAAACTGTCAGTGTACATGTGAGGGCAGCAGGCTTCCACTAACCAAAATAAGGCTCGTTGGGACAACCCTTCAGCTTCACTCCTTTAGGGCTGCTCTCAATCAGGAAGTGCCTCACCAGCTCATTGGTGATGTCACCTACAACAAAAGAGCAGGAGACGGGTGAGTGATTCTAGGTAATACACAGCTTATTAACAGGGAGACATCGCCTCATATCTTTGGTATTAACATATTAACTTTAATTCTGTCTCCACCCTGACTGAAGACCAAAATAGGGAGAAAGAAGAGCTACGCAAAACACTGAAGTAACCCAAGTAAATACCTGGTGCATTCAGTAACTATTTTGAAATAGCCATTCATGTAAAACACCATCCTGCCCCCCTACCTTTCTTGCTCTGATGTACTGAGGGTGGAGGAGAGGCCACCTTCATAGCCAAGCCATACGCTCCCCTAAACGAGTGACTGTCCCGGATAACAAAGGCTCCAGGCTCCCTCTCTCTCAGCAGGCCAATAGCTGTAATGCAGATGACATTCATTTATTTCACATTGTGACTAATGAAGGTATTTGGTTTCTAGTAAAACGTCTCAACTACGAGATTCATCGCCATGAGCAATATGAAGTGTAATGACTTGATCATCCCTTAATTTTTCAACTACCACAAATAAGTGGAAGTTTTAATTTATCTCATCATCTGAACACCTGCAAGACATACACATTTTTATCAGCCTCAAATGTACTTTATATCTAGTGCCAAGTAGAAAATGTTGGTATGCTCACGCAAAAACAGGCTGTTGCTACTTGATGCATTGTATCAGTTAGCTTGGAGCTAAATAACATCTGCAGTCTCAGTTTCAGGTCACAGTTAAAACTTAAAATAATATACAGGACTAAAAATACATGACACATGCATATCAGTACAGTATTTGAAAGCACAAGCAGTCTAGGGACATTGGCAATGGAAAAAGCCTCATGCACTGGCTAAATTTGGGTAACAGACTTTGGAGGTCAGAGAATGTCAACTCATTAAACGATTCATTCAATGTGAACTAAAGAAAAAGAAAGCAAAAAGTTTCAAGAAAGACCAAGAGTCAAGTCCTGACCTTGTCTGAAAAATTGCGATCAGTCTGTGTTTCATTAAAATTACAACTTAGAACATGACATTTTATTTTAGACACTCCATTGTTCATGGTGAAGAGCTTTAGATCCATTACTTGACTATTTAGTTCAATGCCTCAGCCTGTCCACATGTGATGGTTTAAGGAAGGAAGATGGATGAGATGAGCAACACATGCAGATGTTTCCTAATTCTCTACATATGGTGTGGCTTTTCTTCTGGGAGTGCATGGCACTAAGTATAAACTGTGTGTGTGTGTGTGTGCGTGTGTGTGTGATGTCATTGCAGATGAGCATGTGCTTGCATTTAACATGATATAATCCAATAGGGGCCATGAGCAAATGCAGATGGGGCAACCAATAGCCACTGACCTCACAACCAAAACACACAGTCAAACGCACAAGTACAGAGATATATATACCGGAATGTGCATGTGTGTATTTTTGTGTACATGCATTTATCAAAAGTGACTGTTAGGGTTTGTTTGGGTGAAATTTAATGCCATGATTTTACATTTAACAAAAGCATTATAGTTGAGTAAGAATAATAAGTATGGCCAATATTAACAAGCTGACTTTGTGCTTTATACATCAGAAAAACAAAATAACAAGAGCTCAATAACCCCAACCACATTTTAAATGATTCACAGATATACTGCACCAAAAACAATGGTGACCTTGTTCCACACTGAAAAAGGGTACCAGAACATCCTTACAAACATCATAAAAAAACTCCTGTGTTATAATCCACTTCCAGCCAATACCAGGCTCTATTGCTGATAATACTGTTAGAAAATGTTGTTAAATCCACATATTCCTTTGTGTTTCTTGCGAGTGAAATACAAATGTTTCAGTTCTACCTTAGAGAGTTTTTCTGGTAGAACATTTCATTTGTTCGAAACATGTTGCCACATTGGCTTACACTCAACCAGCCTATCTCCAGCAAGAAAAGCTTAAAAAATACACACACCCACTACATTATATTTGATCAAAGTAGAAAGTAAACGGCAAGCATGGTTACAGTAATTGTCTAAAGGTCAGATCAGAGAGAAATCTTCCAGCATCTTACCTTGCTCCCTGGAAATGTCTGGCTTGTACCAGTACTTGGACGTGTCTTGGACAAACTTGACATTCAACCTACTCTCAGGGCTTCCATCTACAATGAACAAACAAATAAAAACAAATGTCACAGAACATCACAGAAGTGGCCAACATCATTGTATATAGTCAGGAAATATGCTTTTGCTGAAATTGAATCAGCCAAAGTTCTACAATACAGAAAATAAACATCACACCCTAAGCTCTAATATGCACTCAACATGTTTTGCTGTTGAATAGTCATAGCTCTATTTTATATTGGAGCTTACATCTAGTTAGTATTCCTAGTATGCCAAGCTCTAGATGTCTGTCTATGCCTATATCTGCCACTGTTAGAATGGACTAAAGGCACAACACAAGGAGAGAGGTGGTTGCCAACAAATAGGCACAACCCTGTATTGCTATTGCCTGGATTGAGCAAGTTGAGAAAGGGAGAGAAAGAAGCAAGAAACAAGAAAGAACACCAAAATCTGTTTGTCATGTCACTGAAGATAATGTGTGTCCTTACCAGGCATATTGAACCTTGAGAAGTCAGAGAGGGTGTGGAAGTAGCTGGGAGTGCTTCCTCCACTCGCTGGGGACATTATCTTCCCATTCAGTGTGCCATAGGACAGAGCTCCATTTGGTCTATCACCGCTTGACATGCGCCTCTTCTCTGGGAGCTGGGGCTGGAAACCAGGGGCTGGGCTACCCTGCCGGAACCCTGTACCCATCCCCATCATCCCCCCATCCTGGAAGCCTGCAGGCGAGATGGGGAAGGAGGGAGTGGGTGGCCCCTGGTAGCCCGAGGAGCTGCTCTGTCGCGACAGGTTACCGTGTCTCTCATCTGGGGTAGTGTAACCGCTGTGCATCGGGTGACGGTCCAAACTGGGGCTTCTCTGGGATACCTGCGATACAGATGGGTGACGGCCCAAAACTGGACTTCCCTGGGGGTGGGTGATAGATGGCTGTCGGCTGAGCACAGGGCTGCTCTGCATAGGCTGGCCCAGGGATGGCTGTCTGCTGAGGATCGGGCTTCGCTGAGACCCCTGTCCCATTGAGGCCTGTCTGCTGAGGACTGGGCTGCTTTGAGCTCCCTGAGACAGACGACGACCAAGGATGGGACTGCCACTGAGACCTACCATACCCACCTCGAAGCCATTAGCTGGTAATGTTTGCTGGCCTGTGATGGAACCATCTGGATTAGCATTTGAGCGCTGCTGAGGGATGGAGTTGTGGATGGGGAGGCCATGGGTAGGGTGGCCAAGGATGTTGGTCCGATTCTGTGCATGGGGACTTCCATGGCTGACCATTGTCTGGGAGGGTTCTGAGGTGGGTGGACTGGGATCTGAGGTCACATAGTTCCCCTGTATGGTGTTGGGGCCAAGGTAGGACAGTGTAGGGGTAGTAGTGCCACGGTAGGAAGAGGTCGGAGAGCTGGAATCCAGGTAGGAAGAAGTGGGGGTATTGAGGGCTTGATACGTCGGCGTGGGAGTGGGGTAGGCACTCTCTGTAGTCTGGGAGCGGTAGCCTGAATCAGTAGTGGGTTGGGACGGAGTGCTTACATTGCTCTCTGCTAAGGGGTGATCACTGAAAAAGAATTGGAAAACTTTAAGGTTTTGTGCACTTCTTTAAGGTTTCCACTGAACATTTGACAGGTCCTTACAGAAAAATAAGCCTAGTCCTAAGATCTGGACCAAAAAGTAAAAGAGCACTATGTATTTGACTCACCCCTGCGAGCTCTGGATGGGGCTGCTGCTGGACAATGGTGGGTTCAGTGTGTGGGAGGAGGGACTTGGACTTCTCTGCTGACCTGTAGTCTCTGCTGGTGGACTAAGGCTCTGAGGTGCCACTGGCTGCTCTCCGCCTGCCACTGCCGACCTAGCTACAGATTCTACGTAGCTTCTTGGTGCTGCATGTGAGAGAAAAAAAGTTTCTCTTTGAGCCACGCCTTTAATTAACTTCTGATGTTCTGTATTTGTTAGTCCTTTTTGCTTTCCAGTTGTGTTTTTGATCATTCATTTTTGACTGTAATTGATATCCCAATAAGACACCAAACCAACAGTTTCTATTAAAGTGAGGGGGTGATATAATGCAAAACAAAAAATGGAAAAACCTTGAGCCATGAGAATAGTTGTGACTTTTCTGTACAACAAATGGAAAATGGAATTTTGCTACACATGATAAGTATGTGGACTACATCTGAATGAGGTAGAAGTGGATAGAGAAAATGGGGTGGAGGTTATTAAAATCTTGAATGTCAGTGATGATCTGAGGCATCATAGCAGCACTCTTACCTTCCTCACACTGACTGCTCTCATCATCTGTGGAGCATCAATGGAGATAATCCAGAGAAACAGAATAATGTAAAGGAAGACAGGTACAGCAAGCGAGTTGGAAATAATTATATTTTTCTGTACTAGACTTATGTAATTTGGTGTTAATAGGGAGTGTGTTTATAGTGGGAGATGTCAAAGGACTCAATGCAATATTATTACTGCTTAGGCTAACTGTAGCCTTTAGTTTCACACACAGAAGCTGTGTCCCAGTTCAAGGGGTGCATCCTTCGAAGCACGCATTTGAAGGCCGATTATGTCACAACACCGCGCGAAGGCTGTCCCAATTCGAAGGCTCCTTCAAATGCAGCCTTCAAATGCGGCCTTCTTTTCCCTCTTTTTGGAGGATGCACCGCAACTATCCTTCGCGGCCTCCAATATCCCAAGATCCTTTGCGCGCCGCTATTCAGTGCCGGGAAAATAACAACGGCGACACCAAGTGGCGTGTTTACCTCTCAGTCCCCTATCCGCAGATATACGAGCTGGCGGAGACGGAGCCGCTTCTCCCCTTCCTCCACCAGCAAAGCAATTAAAAATAAAATGTAAAATTTGTCTAACATCTTTTTTTTCTTCTTTCTTCTGTCTGTTTTTTCTTCGTTTTCTTCGTTTTCTCAACTGACGACTAACTGACAGGCAACAGCTACGTTACAAAGTAGTACCAACTGACAGCTGGTGACGCAACCAGGAAATGCTTCGAAGGCTAGACCGTCTCATTTAACAACGGTTGATGCGGCCTTCGAAGGTCCCTCAGAAGGAGTCGCCTTCGAAGGCCGCGAAGGCTGCGTCCTTCGAAGCATGCAGCCCCTGAATTGGGACACAGCTGGAGTGTGAGAGTGTATTTTCAGAAAGGTTAAAGGTCGATGAGCTTGTTGTGTTGGTACACTACTTGCAAAGGCTTTAAAGTTTAATCCAACTCAAATGCCTAATCTGTCATTTTTGACCATATACATTTTATGCATCTGTTTTTTTTAAAAATTAGGTATAGGTATAAACAAACATTTAAACAGCTTTAGAAAACAATGACCACTTGGATTTAGCTCTTGCCTAGTTATGCTTTGTATGTCTCTGTTACTTAAGTGACCACCACACTTCTGTGATTCTTATTAAGTAAGTGTTACAACAAACCTGAGCCTGTTTGATTGAGGAGTATTTCTGCTGGGTTGTGGGGCTTCAAACCCAGGGCTGACAGTGGAGTCTTGGCAAGACCAGGAGGGGACCGACCTGAAGAGAATAGGACAGTTATCACCATACAGTATTGCACATCATGGACATCTTAACAGCTGTTACCTGTTGGCATAGTCTAATGATTTATCCATTTTTTGAGGAAAATGACTTCATTAGAAAATTACCAACTACAATTTAATGGCAATATAGTTCATTTTAAGTTGACATTCAGTCTTGATAATCACGCACAGGTAAACAGCTGTCAAGACAATATGCATCAACACAGGTTAACACACAAGGGTAACATGTTCAGAGGGGTGCACTCATGCTCTGATGGAGGGGCAAAACATGCATGTGACCAATCACAATGTGACAAACTGGTTACACCACCTCAGTCCACCATAAGCAGAATAAGATGTGTCAAGCGCAAGTTGACATCGAAGCAAAACTAGGTCAAACTGAACTTATAAAGGGTTCCCCAGGAACTCGTCATATCACAGAATAAAGGTACAAATGAAATTCCGTATTTTATCTTAACAGTATTTGTTCCAGTTTTACTGTCTTTATCTTCTTAGCATATATATAAATATAGAGTCTATGAAAGAATAGGAGATTTGACACAGTCTCTGCTACATTAACACCAGAGGGAGAGATGAGGAGTAATATGTGTCGCCACTAGAGCCTTAGTCATATTTAGACCTTTATTACCATAATTATCCTAACTGTGAATATGTTTTACTCAAGGTGGCTCTTTCCACTCCACGTATCTGTCTTGCTTCTCTAGTCTTCCTCAACAGTGCCAACTACTCCTTTATTCCCCTCCAGCGTAAAAACAAATAATCATGTGAAGGAACAAAAAAAAAAAAACCTCTTGTGATAACAAACATGTTGCTAGCACAGTACAACACATAAATGACCGGGTAAGACTGCCAGGGGAGGGCAAGCAGGGTGCTGGTTGCAGTGAGGCAGCAACAGGAACCCAAACACAGATGACAACAGCAACACGAGAGCAGCAGCTGCTAAGAATCTGGAAATTCATAATAACTGCATGTCTTTGCGCTTTACATTTATGGGTCCATGGATTTGTGCTTGTGTCTGCATATGTTAAGACTGGTTTATTTCTGACTGTGTCAACCTGTAAAGCTGCATGTTGTTCCATGTTTTTAGCTATGCTAGCAGCATGACTCTAAGAATGCCAGTGATAGTTTGTTCGCTCACCACTTTGTTCCAGACTGAAATATCTCAACAACCATTGGATCAATTGCCATGAAATTTGGTACAGGCAATCATGATCTCCAGAGGACAGAATCCTGTTGACTTGGTCATTGGTGATCATTTTCCTCTATGACTTGGACAACTATTGCATGGATTGCCATAAAATTTGATCTGGACATCCATGTCCTCCCACAGGATGGATTATGATAACTTTAGTGATCCTGTGATCATTAAGTGTCATCAGGACAATATTTCAACTTTGGTTTGGTTGACCAAATACCTGTAATAATGATGACATTCCCATCAGCCTCAGCTGGACTTTGTGTTTACAGCTGAGTATCAAATGCTAGCATACTAACATGTCAAACATGGTAAACATTTTGGCTGATAAACCTCAGTATGTCAGCATTGTCATTGTGAGAATGTTAGCATGCTGACAATAGCACAACATACAGCCTCACATAGCCGCTAGCATGGCTGTAGACTCTGTACTCTTCTTACGCCTGTTGCAGCTTGTTTTTTAGCAAATGATTTGTTGCTCTACATGTCTGTTTTGTTGCCAGTGTTGCTCTCGTGTGGCTCTCATGCCAAAGCAGTGCAGAACTGTTATAAGTGATGGGTCAAAAGTCACTCGGGCAGAGAGAGGGACAGGACGGGGAACGAACTGGCTGACGTTATGGGACAGTGGAACTCCGGTAGAGAGACGTGCATCCTCGACTTACCAAAGAATCCAAATAAATTCTTTGTACTTGCAACCTAGATGCCCCACATTTAATCGTGGGTGGTGTGTGTGGGGGGCAGGCAAAGTGAACACTTGGGAATGTGATTTGAGGACACTACCAAAGAGGACTGTGTAATGGGAAGTAAATCTAGTGTCATGTGCACTAATCAGTCAGCTAACCATGCACCTTTGACAAATTTTGAAATTTCTGAATTTTCTGAAATTTACATGACTAAATCAGATTTAGTAAATAACCAGATTTTGAGTCCCCATTTAAAACAGAAACAATGAAAGAACTCACGTTTTCATGTCGTCCAAATTAATTAATCAAAGATTCAACATTGTTTATCTGAGAAGAGGTTACTGCTCAGTGTCAGTGTACGCAATGTACCCTCTTTGAACAGACGGAGGGATGTTAGGCTACAGAGTGGGTGTTAAAAATATGGTGTGTTTTTATGACTAACTTTTATGGGTTTGCCCTGGGGGAGATAGGCAAGAGGACTGGATGAGGTAATTGGTGGAGTTGGCAAACGGTGTGTTACCTAATACGTGATTCTTGTTTTAGTATGGAGTGTATGTGAGACTGAGAGAGGGGGTTTGAAGAGGGCAGAAAAGATGGGAGATGGGTGTGTGTATGTCTGCTAGTTACATATATTTTCTGTTTTACTGTATGTAAATATCTTAAACATGATTTTGTTGTAAGATCAACTTATATATTTTTTGTGAAACAGACAGGCTGGCTAGAAAGTAGAGATGAAAATGACATGTGGTCAAGTAGCTGGCCAGACTTGAATTTTGGATCAGTTACACCAAACTAACTTGGCCTTTTTCTGTCTCGCCTTCCATTTTTTTCTTATTCTGTGTTAACTGAATGATGACTGCAGACATTCTTGTAAGAAAAGATGGATTTAGCCTTCACGAGTCATGGCCACTCAGGCATTTTGATGAGCCAACACAAGGCCACAACGCTGCAGCTTCCCACTCTTACAGTGGACACTGGAAATGCAGCCCGTTTACAATCTGAATTAAAGTGAGATGAGGTAATAGTGGAGATATTTTATCACTACAATATGGGGTGCCAAGTACAAAAAGAGGGAAATTATTGTAAATCAAGTTCATGAATTCAAAGTAATCACATTACTAAATTAAGTACTGCTATTGAAGAGGGAATGCAAGTTTAAATCACTCAAATATATTTATGTATACATTTTCAAATTACAAAAGAGAAATTTAAAAGAATCTCTTTCATCGACAGAAACACACAGGTGGTATTAAACCAAAAGGTAAGAATAATACCATCATATACAACCTTCTGTTCTGATTTGATATGAATCGCATTATTTTTTTTGAATATTTACAATAATGATGCCTGAGCTCCACAGTGCCCTCTGTCAGCCGGAGAGGCAACTTACACAAATTGAAGTAAGGGGTTTGCGGTGAGATGGGGAAGGCGGGAGTTTTGGGAAACACCTCACCACCAACTGTGGGTGTAGGACTGATGGGGCCACCATCCATCTCCTCGAAGGCCTCGCGGTAGCTGTGCATGTGTCTCTGGGGGCAGAACAATTACATGAAAAAACAGACACGTCAGCCTGCAGTGAAAAAAAGTGGAAAAGCATGTTCTAAAATGTTTGCCAACTTTCTACCTCCTTAGGTCGTCCTCCAGGGTTCATCGCTATGGCGTTGACAAACTCTGGAGAAACACAGCGAATGGGGGAGCGAACTGCAACGTCAGGAGAGGTACTGTCATCAGGACCATTCTGGTACTGGCCCTCGCTGGTCATGCGACGACGGGGCAGAGTTGCAGGCTCATCTAAGGACAGTGTACGGGCCTGGACACCTGAGACGACACACGAGTGAGTGTTAAAATTAAGCAAGGGCTGGTGACTGATGCTCCATTACGCTGCTTTCCTCCAGCAATTCCATCACCGTCATCAGAGGTTAGGTCAGCCACTGTGAATGCTCACTGCACAGGCCATCGTGTACATTTTGCAAACAATCGAACAGCTGTGGTTCTTAAAACTTCTGAATTAAACATGCACAGATACACGGTTAATAAAGGGTTAGCTGCTGATCAAACTAAAGCCCACTAAGTCACACAGCTCTCCATGAACTGGAGACAGGAAAAAAAAAAATACACACATAAACTAAGTGTTACAAAGTTTATGAAAAATAAAAATGTGACCTTTTGAAATGTTTTATAAAGTGATGTTCACCCCCTTTAGCATTAGCTAAAACCATAATTACTATTTTTCGGGAATGCCAGAGGGAAAATGTTCTCTCACATAGAAGATTGAGACTTTCTAATACACTGGTGCAAATTGTTGGTTATCTAATGCGTCAGTGTGGTCAGATCTGGCTGAAGTTCAAAGCAGCCAGTAAGCTCATTTCACTTAATCTGGTTTGAACTGGGAGAGCCAGAGAGAGAGTGAAAACTACCAACATAAAACAAACAGGATTTGAGTTAAGAGCTTTAAGCTAATATGCGATGCCACTGACTGGCGGGTCGAGGTAGCAAAGCATGAAATGCTGCCCAAAGAATCAAAGTCAAAGTGAAAGGCTAACAAGATAATGGTTAATGTGAGAAAGAAGGGAAGCACAATAGTTTTAAGAAACAAGCAGACAAAGTGGGGATAATAAATTCTGTGGTGCTGTTTGTGCTGTGGCAGCTTATTTCTGCTTCAAATTCTGTCCAATGAATAACATGTTTGATGGACCTGGAGCTGTCTTATTTATCTTTTATAGCTTCTCTTTCACACCTAATTGAGAAAATGTCTCAGCCAAGGAATGGAATGAAATGATCTCATATAGAAACTGAAAACAAACACAAGCTGATAGAGGCCTTAAAAAAGTGACTGAAGGCTTCAGTTGACGCTGACAGACCTTTCCATACATGGAAAAGCACGTAGACACACCCAACAAGCCTGACTGTTAGGGAAATTATGAAAATATTAATATTCCCTTTACTCAGCTTAACTTTGAAGTGCGGGATCAAAATCCTTGCCAAATATTTGTGGGGAAACGTTAGCGATAGCAGCTGTGAAAATTTGAACAGTTAATTAGTTTGGAATGAAATTAGCTGCCATTGCCACATAAGTAAAAAAAAAAATCTTATTTTCTCTAGGTTTCCTTGTCCCAAAGTTACCTTCCAAACGTCTGTGTTTTGTATTACCATCATTAGGTTATGGTTAATACATAAATGAACTTCATGTATTATTTTTAGAAAGAAAGAATCAATGATAAACAAGTGCCAATCATGCCATCTGATAGGTTCGTTGATTTATCTCCATAGCTTGCTGTTGGCAGTGTGTTGGTTAAAAAATCTTGGATCTGACAGCTCTGAAAAGCATGTAGTCAACACCCCCAAACAGAAACACACCCACTATTGCACCGAGCCTGGAAACTGAGAACCAGATGTACCCACGATGCACTGCTCTACAGCAAAGTAATGTCAAACAGTGCGCTGTTGCCCTGGCAATGGCTAATGGTTTCCAGCTGGGATGGCTGGAGATTCTCGAGGACTGACATTTCTCTGCTATTTAAAATCCAGTCATCATGTGGATAAGCATGGGGTTGATCCAAAAACATAAACTTGATAGGTGATCCTTTTTTTTTTTTTTTTTTTTTTGTCTCCATGTCTCCATATGTGCACACATGCAACTGAGAGAGGTTATCTAAGGTAAGAGGGAGGACACTGCATTCCTGGTAAAGTCAGTTCAGATCAATAAGAGAATTGTAGTTCAACATTTTTTCATAATCTAATGTTTTAAAAACATACATTGATATTTGTAAAAATACTCTGTTGGATTTAAACGTCATGATGACTGTAGTTGTGACCTCATTCCAAGTTTACAATCCAAGATCTACTCTGCAACACTTAATTTTGACGTTGTGTTGCATCACTAAAGAGGATATTGCTGTCTGCGGTAAAGAGGCCAGACTGCCCCCTGACATCCTAGGGCTCTAAACAGAACAATCTTGTCTGCATTGTGGTTGCTGTCTCCCAGTGGACACATACAGCTTTAGTGATGTTTCCAACTAGGACTGTGGTCTCTCCTGGATTTGGTGTCCTTTGTCTGGCTTAGTAAATCTTCAAAATAGTGCAAGTGAAAAAAGCAGCCTTGAATGAGGCCAGTGTATCCTGGCCTCAGTATTGTTCCCCAAGTTTGGCAAAATGGATCTTGTGACATGCACTCTCCTGGCAAGGGACAGAGCCTCCTTTGTGCTTCCCCTGTCTCGCTCTTGTGAAACTTTAACATTATCCAATTGGGTTTTTTTTTCTTCGCCACAGCTGAGGTAATTCCCTAACCTTGAGGTAGAAAACTGCAATGAACAAACAGGAATGAAGGGTGAGTGTATGCAGAGAGGAATCAGTGGTTAGTGTAAGGATGATGCAGCTGCTCTGCAAACCCAATAATAACAGAGAAAATGTGTTATGTATGAAAGAGGAAGTGAGACAGAGAAAAAATAAGAAATTGTTAAATGCAAACCAAAGCCCACCACACTCAAAGGCAAAGCAGATACAGGCTTGAAGGAACACTTGAAAAAAAGGACCTCTCCTTTTTTTTTTTTTTTTTAAAAAGTGTTCATTCGGACAGGATGGGAGCACCAACCCGAGAGGGAGTGAGAACGGCGGTGCTCAGACTGAGAAGATGTCATGCTGGGGATGACACTTTGGACACGAGCCGAGTATTCTGGGTAAACAGATGAATGATGAGAGAAAGACGAAAGATGATGACAAAATTAGGAAAAGGAAAACATGAAAGATGAGGTTCTGCCTATGAAACAAGAGCGATATTAGATTATATCAGATATTTTATATAAAAGATGCTCATTCCTGTTACTGAAGCTTAGACAAGTCATGAAAAAAAAAGGATTTCTGATATGGGAAGTAGAAAGCAATCTGACATGAGCCTCATTTACCTCACACAAACAATACACTACATTTATTATTGGTGTGAAACCAACTTGCATTTGGTTTTGCGCAAACTGAACAACTGCCTCTAAATTTAAATGGCAGTAAAGTGAAGTGAACCGTATTGTTGATTCTAGAAAACCTCTTTCTGGCATTTCTTATCAGAGGGCTCAGCTATCACACTACTATCACACTACACTACTATGTTGACTTTGTTTTCTATGTCTTGCTGCTCTGCAGGATGTCTGATGTGCTTATCTAGGGACAGTCAACCTGCTGGACTGAACAGACCACTTCCTGTTTGAGCCTGACTGGTGGGGAGTGATGAGGTGACATTCAGGAAATGAGATAAGGACAGAACAGTGTTTTCCAAGAGTATGTGTTTACAGCGCATGGCTGATGGCATCAATGTTACTGTTCAATAAATGTTCTGTCCTGCATTTGCTGCTACAAAAAACAAAGATTACACACAACTGGTATAAAGAATAATATGTGGTAAAATGGAAAAATATTTAATTTAGAATTTAGCATCATCATTAAACAGAGATTAATACAGTTGCCTGTAATAGATAAAGGATTGGAAAGACAGTAAGTAGAGAGTACATCTCTTTAGGCCAGAGGAGCCACACTTGCCCTAGAACAGACATAAACTATATGTAGGTAAAATGAGAATTACACAACTTACTACAGAAACTATGGCATGACATACTATTTTTTTTATCTGTCTCATTACCCCATGTAAAACTAAATTGGTTGCTTCTACAAGTAAAGATAGTCAAATTTGTTACCTTAGTCTATCACTTAGTGCTCCAAACCATATAAAAGATGTCAGTTTTTTGACAACTGTGAAAGTCTAGGTTTACATCCAATATTCCCACAGACTGGGCCAATCTACTACTTAATTTCATTTGTTTACATTTGTTGATGTGTTGTAGGTCAAGGTACAGGACAGAAATAGGCTTAAGTATCAGGATGAAATAACTTAATGTTAGAACTTACCAGCCACTCTTTGAGCCACCAGACCTTCAACGTTGAAGACTTCATCTGGCTCACTATCTCTTGGCTGGGGTGATGCTGATGCAGCACTATGACTTCTCTGGGGCTCAGAGACCTCTGCAGACTGGGAGAATGTATTTGGTGGGTAAGTGTTGATAGGCTTGAGCTGGATGTGACCAGCTACAGCAGGGGAGACTTGTGAGGAAGGAGTAGCACTGCCCATTTCAGATGTGTAACTCAGAGATCCCTGGACAAGTGCAGGCTCTGGTGTACTAGGTTTCCCAGGGGACATCTGAGCCGGTGATGAATGGCTAGCCAAGGTGGATATGGGGCCAGAAAAGTGGGTATGAATGGCAGCATCAGCCTGGTAGGAGGGCCTGGTTTGGCTCTGGGAGAAGGACGGCTGGGTGGTCACTACAACACTTTTTTCCCGCAGTGGAGCACTTTGGGACTTTGGCACCAGCGAACGGCTTGGTTCCAGGTCCAACATGAGAAGATTAAGGGTTTCAATAGATTGCTCAATTTCTTGCTGGGAGGCGCTGTGGCGATGAGGAAACTGTGGGAGGCTGTGGTGGCTGGGAATCGCCGCTACAATAGGAGGTGGACTAAACGTAAGGCCTTCAGTTACTGGCTCCTCCGGTACACCAAACTGCTGCCAAACGTTAAGACCACGCTGGACGGCATCTCTGCTACTGGTTGTGCGGCGGGGAGCTTGTGGCATAGAATTTGGCTCTGCGCCAAATGACTGAGAGCGGTACAAATTGCCATTCTGGATAGCCATGTAATTACCAGAGGATGGGGCTGAGTCACTTTGGGTCAAAGTGACAGGTTTGTTGGATATGCCACCCTGTAGCTGGACGGTTTCCAGAGGCCTTTCTGGGACACTGCGCTCCAGATATGGCACATGGTCCTGACCATTGATAAGTGACTCAGATTGGTAGTAAAGATCAGCTGGTGTAGCCCGACCATCCGTGGAGGAGAACGTCCCCAAACTGTCCACACTGTTGCCCTCTTGACTGGTAGGTAGCTCATCATCTAAAATGTCTGTCTCACGGTCAATGCTACCATGCCCATTGACGTGGACCTGGGCAGGCACCAAGTGAAGCATGCCTCCAGCAGCAGAGGTCGGCGTGGCCAGGTAGCCCTGTCGATGCATGGGCCCCTCCAAGCCACTCAGCAGCTGCTCCAGCTCCTGTTTCTCTTGGGGACTGATTGGCTGTTGTGCAGGTGGGGCGTGCTGGTGGACTGAAGGTAGCTCCTCTCCTACAGGAACATGTGTCTGGCTCACTGTGGAAGCCTGAGGGGCTGCTGCTGCTTCATCAGTTCGGTCAGTTTTGATGGATGCAGTAGAGTTTCCTGAGTCGCTGCTCACTGACAAGGCATGGTCAACCGCAGGTAGGGCATGTTCAACAGCAGTGGGTGGGAGGCCGTTTGCTGTGACTGTTCCTTCAACAGACTCCTTTTTGCGAACTTTGGCGTAGAGGCTGCCGTCCAGGGGTCCTTGGGTATGGTTGACTTCTAAAACAAACAAGTATGACAGAAGCTCATTAGAATCAGATTAAACCAAATACAACAATCATGAACCATTCAGCTTTGCACAACCCTTTCATTTTCAATCACTCAAGTACTTTTGGAGTATACTATGGCCATTACAGAAATAATGTGTAATCCCCTAAATATAAGAACACAGAAGTTATCAAGACATTAAGAAGAATAGAGCAAGGTACTATCATGAAATAAAGCAGGGGTATCAGGAGATTGTGTGGGCATGGTCAAAACAGCTGCAGTTAAATTAAACACTGGCTCATGTCCACTTATTCTACCAGCTTCAGGAAATGAGCAGTCTGTGGCATGCACTGTGGAAAAAACGATGAAATAACAGGAGGCTGCCTTACACTTTCTTAAGCCAGTTGGAATAATCTGTGCCACCTGAGGGATACTGGCATAATAGTAATTTGATCAGTTGTTGATTTTATTTGCTTATGATCCCCACAACTGTCAACACTATAATCTGATGCAGAAAAATGGACAAATGGATATTGCAGACTTTTGATCTACAGATTTGCTAACTCAAAAACTCAGATGGAAAGCTGCAATGTAGATTGTGAAAACAAATGCACATGCACACATACTGTGCATATATGGCCACACCCAAGTCCAGGGAAGAGGAAGAAGGGTGCCCCAATCAGAAAAATTTAGTCATCACTGGAAAATCAGCCTCACTGAGTAAGGAAGGCCTGGAGGCTTTTCTTGGCTTCCAAAACTTGAAGCAAAATAAAAGCTCAACATACTCAGACTCACACTGAAAAGGCTGAAATACACATACGTCCACACACAAGCTTACATCAAGTCAGCTATTTTTTTCCTTCCTCCCAAACTCCCTCATACAGCCAAAACAATGCATAAATGCAGACAGATTCGACGTTTACATGTCACCAATGGCAATCAAAATGAGTCTGTTCTTCAGAAGTGTAATGTCTGAAAAAAATCACCTCCTATCCTTCACACCATTTAGTAACAGTTTGTGTTGTCATGCAAGCTTCAGGGGGGCAAAGTGAAAAACAATACCATAATCAGTAAATTCTTCTTCTACTGTCTATTTTAGTTCCCAAGGAACCTCATAACCCATGATGTCCTGATAACCAAATCAAATTCTACAGCTGGGAATGAAACTGCACAAAGAAGCTGCCTGTGTCTCTATAACTTATAGATATCTCCATCTCAGCTTGAGTGAATACGGGGCTCTGTAATAGAGCTTAGTGGGTGTAAACAAGCTGGATACTGCAAGGTCTCCTTGGCTGGCCCGAGGCAACTTGCCAAGGGAATGGCGCAATGTAGAGGCTGTACTGTCAGACTGCTGGTGAAAACAAATCTAGTGGCTCTTGGTCACAGAAAATCACAGCATATGTTTCCTACTATGAATCTGTTAGTGAGTTTACTTTGATTGGTACATTGGTAGACCACACGTGGGAAGAAAAGGCTATGGTAGCTTCTAGCATGTCTAGTCAGATAACGGCTTATTGTCAACACATCAAAACGCATGGCAGTTGTCACGATTACCACAATGAATAAACACAAGTACAATTATGATCCAAATGTTCAGATATTTGATAGCTTGGTAGCTATAATGTCCACTTAAGTCAATGTTGTCTCCCTTGAAAAGTTAGGTGCTAGGGCAGAAGTCTCAAAATCAAGTCATCATTACACATTTATATAGCTCATGAAACTGCCTAAGTATCAAGTTAGGGGCTGTGCACGTATTCCCGTCCACTTGAGTACACATACACACACTTTTAATGCCTCAGTCATGCAGATATACATAGACATAAGTCGTGAAAGAAGAGCAGCCCTGGCTTTCTCCATTTCAGTACCTTTATAATCACCTGCCAACTAGCCAGCTGTGACTCACACAGTTAGGATGATCAGTCACACAGCTCAGCTGATTTCACATCCCGAAAGCCTCACACCTCAATCAGTCACCCCAAAGTAAGTCAAAGCCTTGTTAAAGGAAATAGCAGAAACACCTCCAGTGGAGGAGGCTCCCCTACCTGTGTGCAGTGGACGACGTTACAGTCCCAATCTAAGCTGGGAAAAGCCCTGCAGAGAAGCCCCCAGGGTGGGACATGAGGGATTACAGCAGGAGTTTGGGGAGTTGATTTTGGCTACTGTTCCTTCTCCTCCCTCTCCTGAATAGCTGTCCAGCTGGATCAGGACAGCTACCGCTGTTGTTAGCTGCTCAGTGGCTCGCACTAGTCTAAAGGCTGCCCCTGCTGTGTGTGCGTTATGTGGGAGGTCTATCACAACAGCTTGTTTGACGGTGTATGTAGGAGGGGGGGTAAGGGGCCATTGAAATCCAGAGTAGAGTATGATAGAATGACATCAGTCCCTCTCTCTCTCTTACACACCTACTTCCTTGAGTTTGTTACTTGCCCACATTGCTCATTTTACTAAAATGTTACTTTATTCCAGTAACTGTATCTCCAAATTAATACAGTATATAAGACATGTATATACTACGCTTTAGCTAAATTAAAAAAAAAGAAATGTGCTGAAAACATGGCATACATAAACATTCATAGAAATAAGCCGTTTCCATGCACACATACAGAGATCCCCCTCCTTTATCCCACTGGTGTTGAAAACACTCATGTAATGGAAAGAGTTACTTCGTCCAACAACAGTCATTTAACAAGCTCTCACCAAGCTAGGAAGCAGGCAGAAAACTCCACCCTGCTGCAGGCAGATGGAGAAAACAGAAAAGCTTAGTGAGTAAAAAATAGAAAGATTACATTGAGCAGCCGCTGATCTGATTTGTATAGAATATAAAAGTTACCTCTTGTTGTACTGGTACAAGACTAAGAATGATAAAGTCAGATGCAGATGATTTACATCAGTGATTTACTGGGATGGAAGGATACTTTACAAATGCAACATAGTCAGACACCAAACATAACCTTTTCTGTTCCCCACAGTTTGAAAGCTCTTCAGTCTGTGGTCCTGTTCATATCACCTAACCATCTGTACACATTAGCATGCAGCACAGTAACTTCAGTATTGCACATGATGATCCAGAACAATTGACGACAACAACATACGTCATTCTGTCTGATAACAATAGACATGTGACTTTGGCCTCCGTAAACCTTTTTTTTTTTTTTTCTATTTACATTCTCATTTCAAGCAGATTCAGCTGCAGATTCAAGATTGTACTGTGATACTGTTTTTCCTCATTTGACTCACAGATTAACACTCACATATTTCCTTGGCCTCTCACTTTATTCTCTCAGTAATGATGAAGATATTAATGACTGCAATGAGGCCAGCTGTGCTATGGTCCCACTCACATCAAAGGAAAGCCCAATTTAGTCATCCCACTTTAACTAGCTCATGTCTTCACTTTAGACACGACGTGTCTGATGAGTGATCCACAAATTCCCCATTTGTACAACAGGGAATCTAATCTGTCACTTTACACTGGCAAGGCTTTTTACGGCAAGCAGACTATTTATGTTGAGACTGCTTCTGTGTGTGGTGATATGTCTGCTGCTGTTTTCATTTGGTTGAAATGAACATGTGTAAGCCTCTACAAATAACCTTTGACGGTGTTCCTTCATGTGATAAGAGGGCATATGTATGGGTGATATCTTACACTGTGTGTGTGCATGGCAGTGTGTTTGTACATTCTCCCCAGGAGGTAAATACTTGCTCTGTGATCCCATGCACATTAGTCAGAGGAGAATGTCTGCGATCCAAACCCCATAGCCCAAACTAATTAGACAACAGCAGGGGAGAGTGAACTATGTAGAACTAGTGTGGAATGACTGATTGGTTGCATCTTTACATCCTCTTTATTAGAGAGGGGTAAAAAATGCTTGGGTTTATAAAATGCTTCAGAAAGAAGCAGACAGACACTCAGAAAAGAAAAAAGAAAGTACATCATGATTGTAAGATGCAGTATGAGGCGTTCAAACTTGCTTCATCAAGACTACCACAGATAGATACTGAACTGAATCTGTCCTACAAAATACAAAGATGGAAGGTGCTGTGAGGGTTTGAGGTTCTGTTGGCCAGATGCTGCAACTGTGTAACCCTTTTGATCTTTAAACTTTGAGCTCTGACCCCTGTGGCAATAGATCTCCATTTACAGCGGAAATAGTGTGTTTCCCCTCTAGCTTACATGGACAAACACACCATGTGGTACTTTGTGTATGTGTGTGTGTGAGTGTGTGGGCATTTCGAAACAGTTGGGTGTCCATGTCTACCAGCCACAAGTGTGACATTACTAAAAAGCAATGATGAAACATTTTCTGAGAATGCCCCCTCAGGCCTCAACTGCTACAACCACTAATAGCCTGACAAGAATGAAGTGTATTTACCTTCAAGAAGCCTGAGAGAATTAAGAGCTTCAGTAGTTGTACATGATAGTCTAACAGTATGTAAGTATAGCCTGGTGCCATATTTGGTAAAAGTTAATGGCTGAGCTATTGATTTGTCAACAAAGCATGCCTTTACTGTATGAGAGGGCTCAAGGACAGCTATTAAAGTAATACTGTGGCCTGGTAAATGATCTACACAAGAGGCCATTAAATCTTGTGGTGGATTAATTGACTTGTGGATCAGGGGAGACTGATGAATTAACAGTCAACAGAAAGCTCATGAAGCTGACCTGAAATAAAATAAAGCAACACTATAATTGTTTTGTATGTAGCTTACTGATGGTGAGAGTACAAAATTAGTATTATTATTTTGCAGCATTGTTTTCAATTAAATCACAATATCTGCAATACAAAATAAGAATCAAATGATACGTAATGCTAGGGATAGATTCTTACAATACTACCGTACAAGGGCAAAAGCACACCAGAATATAGAGTACATACAAATACTATTATTGCCAACATCCATAGCCCCAAAATGCTTAGTCAAATGTAAGTACGGGAACTCGTTCTGGCTTAATGAACACTTACCCTACAGCTCATTAAATATACATGAACGATTACTGAATCAATGTGTGTGAGTGCAAACTGGCCAGGATTGGAGAAACGAGGGACAAAGTAATGGAGGGTGATTTGGAGCAAGGGGAGGCTATTGATTGATGATGATGTTCTGTTCACCTTCAAACAGGCTCTTATGGCTTGCATAGGAAGTATCATTTGTATTGTACAAATATTCTTTAAAGTTGAACACAAAGTATATTTCTAGAATGTTATTTCTCGTATCTAAGTATATAGAGGCCTTAGTATTTAAAAGTGCTATGCAACATGACCTGAAACCTGACCAGTGTTGTTTAGAAGTGGAGGCAATCTTTATCACAAATACTAAATGAAAATGACGAAAGCATGGGCATAACCAGTACAGACACCATGTGCTATATATCAGCCAGACAGTTCATCCGTGCAGAGCATTATGTTTCACTTTGAATGAGGTTGTGTCTCAGGAAAAGTCATTATCGGTTGTTAGCAGCAGGGTTGCGCAGGGAAAATCTTGAGGGCCAAATGAGGAGAGCATTTGATGAGCTGGCTGTAGCTATCTCATTCTAGAGGTGAGGAGAAGCTTTGATGGGCTAACTTTTGCTAGCTATGGTCTGAAGAGACTACAAAGACCAAGGCACTTTATTTTGCCTGAAGCCTTGATGGTTTATACAGATCTTCCTCAAAGGAACTCCCCTCAGGTCTTCTTCTAATCAACATCCTGGTAAATGCTTTAGACACAGGCTGGCCTTGCTCCTGATCAGATGCTCCCTGGTATAAGTGCCTTCAGGCAACAAAAACTTTGATTATTGGGATGTAGAATTTTCCAGTGTCCAAAATGGCTGCTTTTACACAAGAGATAAAGGAAAAGGGTAAAAAAAGCACTTCATTATCCTAATCTAAGGGGTGTTTTTCTGGCCTTGTTTAGGTAGTGTTTTTGTTGTATTTTACTATACAAGAAAAGTTCTTTAGTTCAAGTATTTCTTGACAGCCTTGATCATTTTGTAACAAAGGTGTTTTTAATGACTTCAGTTCTTCATTGTGTCATCAGCCACTTCTACTGCGCCTACCAGCAAGGAGTAATCAATCCTAAACAAACTGATGAAGGTACACAATTGAGAAAAATGAACTTGGCCAGTGTGTGTTCCTTGATGTTACTGGCAGTATAATGGCTAGTATAATGCTACTTTTTCAAACACAGTGTTATGACAAAGACCAGGAAAGGCCTGTGCATGAATAGAACTCTCTTTAAAAAGAAATATAATAACAAGGGAGGAGAGGCTAGTGCTCCCAATGGAGCCAAAATGAAAGCGTCTGAGTTCCTGCTACAAACTTAGTTCCTTTTTCCTTGTAAAGTTCATCTCCCATGTCGATCCACGCTTTGGGTCAGGAGGGGTCTATTTAGTAAGCAAAGTGACCCTTGCAGAAGGATGCCTCTGGCCAATAACACACCCGTAACAAGACAGTGGTGCCTAATAAAGGAAGCGCAACTTTTGTCTTTGTCTCTCTACGTTTACTCTTTTACTCGAATCCTAGTGTCAACTAAGCTCAAACACTTAACAGGAAAAGGTTAGGGAACCAGTTGCTTGACAAGTACCTATGCAAAAGCATCTTGCGTCTAGTAATCACAACTCACATTTCATCACCGGTGAGAAAGGTGTTCATTTATGTTTGACTGTCAGCTGAAAATGGTGGCAGTCAACTGCCATCTATTTATGTTGTCTGCAAACAGTTAGGCTAGCAAAGTTAAACTTTTTGAATTTACCAGACTCATTAATGTCCTATCATATAATCCACAAAAAAGGTCTACTGCTGGTCAAGATAAAGCAATTTCTGAGGGTCCACCTATAGTGCAAAGACATAAATGGATAAGAGACAGATGAAGAGTGGCTCTTGTGAGTGATCAAGATTAATTATATCCTGGCTCTGCTGTGGCATTTTTAGCCAGATCAGCTGTGTAAAGATGGCTGGAGAAAGAGGGAGAGGAAGAGAGGATGTCTGGCCAACAGCTGGAGTAAAGCTGTATCTGTGAAGAGGTAACAGACCACTCATTCATTCCCACTTATTATGGACAGCAGATAACTAGCACGTCCACCCCCCTACCCCCACCATCTTTATACTCACACCATGGTACAAAAACATAAGCACACCATCTATCGTTCATTATAAATGAACTTTCAAGGATTTGTATATACCAAAAGTTAGTAACATGCCTGAGAAGTACTACTATATTCGCTGTAGCATACAAAGACCCCACAGCCAGTGGCTGTTGCCTAATAGAAACCCCTGTCTCTGTGCCCCCACAGCCAGAGTCCAAATGGGGACACTGCACAACACAAGGCACTTGTTCTCTCTTTGTGTCCAATGCAGTCCTTCCTAAAGGGCCTTCATTTTTCTGTCTTGAATGTTATGCAATGGGAGCTGAGCAAAGTTTGGAGTCAAAGCAGCCTAATCCTCTCCAAAGCCTCAGACCAGACTGAGTGATTGATATGGAACCCTGTTGCCAACACAAACGGACCAGACATTTCATCTCTGCATCTTCTTGGAGCAATGCCACAGCCTGGCAATGTCCTGTCTATGTTTTGATGAAGTCACATTTTTTATGGAGCAGGTCGGTAGATATCATGTGAGGTGGACAGCTGTTGTCCAGAGCCTGACGTTCACACTCAAATCAATTCACACAGACATGTACAAGTTAATCTCATTTTCATTTCATCATGAACTCATCTGGAACAGTATGGCAACCATAACATCTGCAGAACACATTAACAGTTAACCCAACCTTCAACTAAGGGAGGGAAGTTCATGCTATTCCATCTCATCCTGCTGAAGGGCCCATGAGCAAGACACTGACTCCAGATCAAGTGTGTTACTCTTGTGATCTTGTCGTTGTATAGGTCAATCAAAAGGTTTCCCAATTAGATGAATGCAGGTGGAAAAGACATGAGGGCCATGGCTTCATTTGAGTTAACTTGAAATGAATATTTAGACATTAGACAATATTTTGAGCTATGAGTAACTGAAGAGCCATGTGATGCAGATCTAGTCAACATCAAATGCGTAATGAATATGAAACGTTCAGTATTGGCAACTGTAATATGTCACATTTAGGAAAATCTAAGAAACGGTGAATTCATTTAGGATTAGTAATGGCTATATGTCTGTTGTCTGTGATAATTTAATCATCACCTGGTTCTTACTTGGACCAATGGATCATTTGAATCTGAGACATCTGCTGGGACAAAACAGTCTCAGCAGTGATATCATTCTATTGCATCAACTTCTATCTCCACCAAGATTATGTAATCCCCCAACCCCACACCGGTCTGTAGCTCAGCAGGCAACACAAATACAGACTTAAATTTGACTTGACTCATATGAACCTCACTCTCCTGCTTCAAGAATGTAGCAACAAATAGTCTGTGCCCAACAGAGCAGGCATGGTCAGCTCATCCACTCTTTTGGATAAGTTAAGGCTGTGGGGATGGGAACACAGACATCTGCCTGTGATTAATGTGTATGGGATCAAAGAAGCACTAACCTCCTGGAGAGAATGTGCAAAACGACACACACACACACCTGGGCTGCCACTTCTTGACACAAGGAAATGCTTATTAGACCTTGGATAAACAGTAACTTAATGATCAGAAAATAAGCTTACATAGAGAAATCAAGGACACTTGACTCATTTTGTTTCTAGAATTTGCTACAGTGGTTAAAAACATCATTTCACAGACATGGCCATTATTTTTATCATAAAAAATGCTGAAATCTAGGAACACTTCTACATTGCTACACCGAAGTTGAATAGTAAGTCAGGATGGACATTTGGGTAATAAATTTATATTTTGCATCCATTTTTTCTTCTAAATTTGGCTGACCTTGAGGTTTATTTAACACCTGTACCCACTTAAGACTTGTTGCTATATTCCCATCTAAGCAATTAACTTAGTAAGTACTGTCCTATTATTCCTGATAGGAATGATGGCCAAGGTTACAAAATTAGATCTTTTAACCCACTAAAAACATACTGCCATATGTGCCACCATGTTTCATCAGTATTGGATAAAAGCATTTGTAAAAGATTAAACTTCCCATGTCAATGTGGTTGAAACAGTAAAAAAAAAGATTAACATGAAACAGAATGTGGCCAAGTGTTTGGATAATAGACAACCTGATGTCAATAAGTCATTAAGTGCATTTCCAGAGAAAGTGAAAATTCAGTTTCTGGTCTGCCATTACTAAGCATGCTACTCACATGTTGTCAAAGACGTCAGCTGCTGAATTTGTGACAAATTTTCTCTCCGGTGGTACAAAGAGCAGAGGACAAACTGGACACAGGTTAACAACAGAGCTCTTCAACGACTATCAAAGTAAAAAAAAAAAAAAAAAAAAAAAGGAAATCGAAGAAATGCTGGGACACAAACCCACCATGTAACTCTTAGGGACTGTCTGTCTGTGCTAAGTAGCATGCACAAACCCACACTGACATTCTCTGTCACTCCTCCTCCTGTGAATGTGTGCACAAAAGACCTTCACAGTTGAGCGGAGGAGTCTGCCTTTAACTCCTCCGACTCCTCAGAGGAGAGAGAGTGGTATCCATTTCCAGTTTAAGACTGTTTAAAGCAACATTATGGAGTTTTCTACATTAAAATAACAATGCTACAGCTATCAGCAGAGAAGTGTCTCTGTCATTCCCACTCTGCACTCCAAATGCCTATTCTTGCACTTTGTAACTTTGGGGTCTGGTCGGGAGAGGTGCATAACACTTTACAGGACTGAGTCACGCCACAAACTATTTCGCTGATTTTGGTGAAACTGGATCATATTTTATGGAGATTTTTTTTGTCTGCCTTCCCTCCGATTACGACTGGCTGCTTTGCTTCAACTCTTTGTAATTTACGGAGTTTCCTGATGGACAGTTAAAAAAAACTGCTGCCAAATGTAGCTGCAGTTAGTTCAGGTAGCGCAGGAGATTTGGATCACTGGGAGAAGGAAGTTTTTCAGGTCTGGGATGGAGGGGGGTGCTGACAGAGAGTGCTGCTAGTGTCATGCCAGAACCAGAGCCTGGCCAGTGGGCAGTGTAACCATAAAAGTGAACTGCAATTTGAAACTGAGGGTGCTAAAACACACACACACACACACAACATTTTTTTACATAATGTTGCTTTTAGATTTAACACGGCCAGAGTTTTGACCTAAAAATGAAACTCATTTCAGAACAAGAAGGGAAATCAGATGTTGAAATGATAAAAAATGAATGACAAAATATCTGTTTCATATTTATCCGTCTGTCTTGTGAAATCTGTCTCTTTGCTCTTTATAATTACATGAGGTTTTTTCTCTCTCTCATCCCAATATGCCAGAAATGCAGCGGGTTGGCTAACTGAGTCAATAACTGGGACTGAATGGTAAACAAAAACACAGGGGTCTGTCAATCCACAAATGGCCTGCGGTTTGTTTAATGGTTGCTTTCATTAGCATCATCATAGCTCGACATGCAGCAGGGTTGTTTAATTAGACTGGTGCATGATTCTCACACACACACACACACACACACTCTCACACACACACACACACAAACACAACTTCCACATTCAGAGGGTTCCACCAAAAACATGCAAAAAGCTCAATCATCTAGCAAGGTACTGCACTGGCCAATAAAACACAAGCAAGTCCACATTGCTGTACTTTCTAATGCGAATGACATACATGTATAGTTTGGAGTCACAGAGTCAAAAGATATCAGAAGCAACCAACCAAGCAGCCCAGCCCCTTGTGCTTTCTGTTACAGCCTCAGACAGATTCATGGACTGTAGCAGAAGGCTCTAGATTGGTGATACAAGTCAAAGGGTAACATATGGTGATGAGGTCTTGCCTGCTAAGTAGCAACAGGTCATAAAGACCAAGTGCATCCTTGACTTGTGTGACAACTAAGGATTTGATCATTAGGGACTTTCTTTGATGACTACAATTGTGTTATTTGTGCAGATGTTATGTTGATTTCCGGGAGGCAAATTATGCAAGTGTGATATTTAGGATATTTTCTTGTGTTTATGCAAGGTGCAGGCACGACAAAAATCCCTGTGCTGAAACTCACCCGCAGCAGCTGTAGCTGTTTTTACAGAATAAACACAATGAAAGTCGACATCAATCTTTGGAAACCAACAACCACAAAGACAGTGCTTACCCAATGTTGATCCCAACAAAACATTGGCCCTATAATTTAAAGCTGTATGCAATTCCTTGATAAGCAAAGAGGGCATAAAACTTCTTGTAAGTAGTCTAGTGCTTTCCTCAGAAAAGCAGCTGCAATCCTGACAAACTGCAAACCCAGCAACAACAATACTTTTTGTTTCTAACTAACACTTGCAAAGATATACATCCTCTCCCATTTTGCCTCTCAGCTCTAAAAGCCACTCCGTCAGAGGAACTAATTGCCTTTTCAGTAGTAACAAGTGTGAAGCCAAATGACAGTGGAAACACTCCAGTTTCCTGGAAACCCTCTCCCCCTTGTGTCTGTGAGAAGGAACCATTTTTAACAGGTTCTATTGACAAGCTAAGCTCATTTAAAATGCAGTGTGTATCACTAAATAAAGAAACAGCACAAAAGCCAACTTACTGGACACGTTTGAAGTCTTATCGAGAACTCAAAGTCTGAAGTAGTTAAATAAGAGCTTGTGATTGTGCGTGTTCATTTGTACTCACTTACGCTTATCATGTGTTTCTGTTCATGTCTGAAGCTGTAATTATGTTTATGTGTGTGCATGTGTGTGTGTGTGTGTGTGATGTCGTCATTAAAGTAAAATTCAGCCATGACCACAGTATCACCATCGGATGACATAAGACAAGATGAGGCAGGTGACTTGGACCGGACTTGTAGAGTGTATATATGCACACACACACACACACACACACACACACACACACTCTCTAAGCTCACCTCCACTGAAACAGAATGAGAGGATACTTACACCTATTCTATTTTAGCAAGGTCTATTTCAAGCTGCCGCCGAGTGTGTGGTAGACACTTTATGGGTAGTGATAGAAGTTAGCCAAGTACCCTCTGACCTTTGGCTATCTGGTAGACCAATAAAAAAACACTTGGTGGGGATCAAGGATACTGAATCTCTTCTAAAAAGTCACTTTGTCATTTGCAGACGTTGGTCACAACATGGAATGCTCTAAATTGCTGAGAACTTTGCTGCAAAATGATCAGTTAGTTTCTACAGTCTGTGTACAGTCTGTACTGTATACATAAACATAACACAATAACACTCATTCATTCTGGCCTGTAAATGATTTTGTGTAAACTTTTACTGTTTTGCCACTTTTCGTTTTTGTTCTTTTTAAGTATTGCTTTTGTATTTGTTGCCATTTTCTGCTCCTTCATTTCCACCTCACTACATTTAAACAGGAAATATTGTACTTTGTACTTCACTACATTTACTAGACTACATTTTTTGAGATGATTGTCACAAATGCAGATTGTAAAAAATCATTTATAATAATTTTAACACTACCAGGGACATTCTTCATAATGAGTACTTGCTTAAAGGTCCATTGTCTAAGATTTAGGTGAATTCATTGGCAGTAGATGGGAGAAATATAATATAATACCAAACACTGGCTCTAGGTCGAGGTTTTCATGTTTTTCACTAGTTTCACGGTCACTGCAGTTTCTCATACAGTGCTTGGAAGGGTGAGTAATATTCAGTTGGTTGCAATGTGCAATTTCACCGAGAGGTGTCACTAAATCTTGGACTTTTAGTGTTATTATGAATGCAGGATATTCACTTGGAACAGGGTATTTTATAGTGTGGTATTTATATTTTAAGGAAAGGATCTAAATCTTTCTTCCACCACTGCATTCCAGTGCGGACGTCCTGTAGACTTACATTTGTGTTTGTTAAATCTCTCAGACTAGCAGAAGCAAAACTGCCACTGAACAGGTCCCTGCAGACCTGAACGAGGACTGGATAGCTGCGGATTACAATATCAATGTTGAACCATGGAGTAAAAGACGTTGATGTTGATTTACACTTGAACGTGGGATACCGACTGTCAATGCATTTACCTTTATTGGTTATGTAATACCATCAAGACAATTCTTCTTTACTATTAACAAAAGAGTCTTTTTTTTTTTTTTTTATCTGCAGCAAACAGAAGGAAAGTTATCCCAGTGATTAAAAAAAAACAAGCTGACCATCCCATCACTCGCAGCATTCTGGAAGGCAAGACAACAGGCTTGCTGCTATCGCTAAGGGCGTAGCATTGCTTCCTTTTTTGGGTGGCAGAGAAAGTAGCACTTTGGTCACAGAGTGACCACTGCTCCCTCAACAGGAAGACTCTGTCCATGCCTGTGGCTAAACCCAGGAATGTCTCGCACTACGCTTAGGTCCCACAGGGCCTTGGGCTTCCCTGCGGTCATAATTTCACCACAAATGAATTCAGCGGTATCAAATCTTTTCCTCCCTTTCAAAACATGAATTACCATTTACATCTAGGACAGTAGTAAAACCTCATGAGGCTGATTTGGGTTGATTTGATACCTGGCCAAAACACTGTAAATTATCATATTTTTTCATTTATAATTTACTTTGATTTTTATGATCAAATAACTTAAGCATTCCTACCTTTTATACACAACTGCTACCCCATATCTTGTCCCATAAAACATTCCAACACTGGTTTGAACTTAAATGTGACTTCAGCATGACCCGGTCGCGTGGGAGTTTTAACAAGATGAAAGTGTGAAAAACTCTTTAAACTCCATTAGGAAGCAGGCTGAGCCTTTTCCTCTGTGCCACGCAGAAAGACAAAACCAGCTTTGTGCAGAGGTCAGTTTATCAGCTGTTTATGTGTGTCTCTTTGTGTGTGTGTGTGTGCGAGAGTGAGAAAGAGAAGACTGAAGCTAAAATAGAATTCCAACTTCCTCTCAACCACACTGAAATGCATTCCCACAGTCACACGTAGAGTTTACAAAGATTCATGTAAAGCCACCTTTGACCTAGAAGTTCACTAAAAAACATTTTAAGACACACTCCTCGCTGATACAGACAGCTAATGAAGAACACTTGTGCAGTCTATTGTTGGAAATTGAATCACTGACAAGTTCATGTAATCCAGTGGTAATGAGTGACAAACAGTTAGATCAATCTGATAATTTACTTACTCAAAATAAGTTGGAAAATTGTGGGGAAATGACTGCATATCCTAAAGTGCTGTGGCTGTAAAGAGTCAGTGTAATTAACAAGCTTGTTAACTTTACAACACACAAGGGCGTTCTTTGTGTGATAGACACACAGACAGTATGTATTTATTTTGTGTTTTATGGTCAAAAAGTCACTACCCACTTAATTTGCTTCATAAATCACTAATTATCACAATGTTTTGTTCAAACTGCAGGCGAAACTGATTTTTTTCTTGAATCAGATCTTTAATACAGACTGTCTGCACTGTTATTTCCAAATGATCAGATCAAATTTGTGTGTACCTACATTGAATGCTCGGCCTTCATCTACGTGGGTTGCTATGGTAACAACGCAGGGGCCAGTAACTACATGCACTGGCGACGCGGCTTTCTGATGTGGAAGCAGCTTTTTCAGCGTCTGTCCTTAAACTGTTGTTCTCTGTTTTGTCCTCCATACTGCACTTCTGTCACTCTGGGTTTGACGTTCTCATTGTATGTCACAGTTCAAGTAACTCAAAAGACACTTTGAAATCCGATATAAGCAGCCGGAGTGCCGATTGGAATAGCATTTCAAACCATCTCCAAATGTGGCTTAAATCTGATTTGAAAAAATTGCATTTTAGCTGGTAACCTGAGCAAGGCCTGTAAAACTGCTATTAGTAAATACTTGTAATGTTAGGACTATGGCAGTGTGTATGTAGGAGTGTGGAGTTGCAATATATCTAACTGTACTTACCGTCTGTGGTGTCCTCGCAACTCTGATTGAAGTTTTCGTAGGAGTCCCAGCGGATCAGAGAATCTTGTGTGTTGTAGTCAACCGAGACGCTCGGCCCGTTTTCCAGGTGGTCCACACCTTGACCAGAAGTACGAAGAGACAGAGCAGAAAACGTGAATGTCTTTAAATCGTAAGAAAGAAAAAAATATATAATGTTTATTCTGTTATCCTTTACTGAAGGCCTAATTTACAGTTACCGTAATCTACTTTTAATTGTTTTTCATTCAGTGAGAGCTTTTGTTCACTGGTCCCAACATTTCCTTACCGCACCTCTTCTATATAGTATACTGTCAATTATATGTCAATAATATGCCCCAAAAATAAGTATGAAGGTAAAATACAATGCGTGGAAAATGCTGCAATGACACCAGACACATTGATTCTTACCATGTATTTTCTCTGGTCCAAAGGAGAAAATAAATTCCACTTTTCCATATTCTGGAAACCTGTCATCTGCACACAGGAAATAAAAAAAAGGACCCTGAGCCTTTGGCAAAATGTGGAAATGATTAATTGTACATCATCAATCATTACTGAGGCATTACAGCAACAAATAGATAGCAAGACAACATGTTAAAAGGCATCATTAGCTACTCACTTATACAAAATGTTTGATTTATTGCATACAGATTATAAAGAAAGCCATCATAGATATTTTCTTACCTTTGAATGTCTCATCCAGCTCGTCTTTTCCAAAAACGACCCCCAGGTCATGAACAGCACAGGTGTGAAACTGCACCCGGAATATCACATCTCGGCACGGGCTACGGTAGCGCTTGTGGTAGCACTTAAGCTGTAGGGTGAAAACAACGAGAAGAAATTCAAACAAAACTGTGTGGTAGCAGCATTTCACCAAGCAGTGCCAACAGAACTCAACGGGTCTGTGTAATGGGGTTGGATTGCAGTTGGACAGATTCCTTGTTAGCTCCACAGGTACTCTGAATATCAAATAAGTAAACATTTCAGGATGTGGCTTTTTTATACAATCTGTCAATTCTAATCCGGAAAAAAAAAAGTTTTCAGCAAAAACAAACTGCTAAATCAAATCACCTCTGTAGCTGAGCTGAATATTGCTTCAATACTGATACACTCAGAATATCAAGTGAAATCAATATGAAAAGAGCTTTGTGAAACACGAGCCAGATACATGCCAGCTTGATTCAGTGCTGGTTCTTTTTAGGCACTGGCTCAGAGCTAGAAAAAGCATTTAAGAGTTTCTTTTATATATATATATATCCCTTGTAATGTATGGCCTCTCCACAAGTATTATTATCCAAACTGTTCCTCCCAACACAAACAGCTTTAAGAGCAACACTAAAACTGCACACAGGAAAATTATCTCTCTCCCTCCTGCTGTTTCCTGATGGGCAGCCTGGACCTGTTAGTTTTTTACAAGGACCTCACATTTACAGGTACTGGAGGAATATTTACCCCAACCTGCAGCTCAAAAACTCAAAAACATCCTACTGTTGGTCGTGAGCATTTCCAAGTTTTTAAGGGTTTATTTTGACAAAATCACATTGAATTTAACAAATAAAAATGCATGAAATCAGCAGCTAAAAACTCAGTTTAAATATGATATTAAGTCAGATGCAACTGACTGGCTTTCCATAAACCTACATTCTACTTGTGTGGCCAAATAAGACCAAAACATGTAAGATTCCCAAATCTAAACACATAAAGGATTGAGGACGAGAGGAAGGCAAGGTAGAATATCCTGTGGCTTAGTGCAGCTTTCTGGGATATGGCAAACCTCCCACAGAGGGGGGTCCGTTTCATGAGCAAAACAAGGCTAGTGAGCCAAGTTTGAGAACAAAAAATAGGAGGAGGAAAACATTCATTTTAAGCTTACATGTTGCCTTTAAAGCCCGAACACATTTTCATTTTCACGCAAAGGCTTAAAACTAACCAAAGCCCTTTCCCTTTTCCCTCGTGTGTAAGTAAATTATATAATTATTAATGTCAGGAATAGCACAACATTTTGGGAAATAGGTAGGGATTCAGCGAATCTACTTTCATAGAGTAGAATGTGTCAGTATTTAACAATAAATTTAATCAAAATTCAAAATATTGCTCTGAAGTCAATGTTGAGGCTGTTTTTGTAAATAGTTTTCTATTAAATATAGCAACTTCTGATCAGCCCATATCTATTTCAGGTTTAAATTAACAACTTATGGTTAGTCCTGCCCATATATGGTTTAAACCCCACCCATTAAGGTTTTCCTTAGAAATAGGCTTAATCACTTTCTTGCCAAGAGTTGGTGCCACTGTCATGTCCTTACGCTAAATGTGAAGTTGGCTTAGCATAGTACAAAGACTAGAAAGACTGGTGTGCTGCTAGGCATGTTTTTTAACTTTGGTCAGAGGTTTGTCTCCAGTGTTAATTATCTTCTCACTGATGACTAACCCTGACCAATAAAAGATGAAAACCAAAGCCAAACCCTAAAGAATTAAAATCATATTCTAAAGATTTTACTCTGTCGCTATCTTTTTTTCCATCTATCTGTTCAGTAATTTTTTTTTTTTCTGGCAGTCATATTATGCTCAACTTAATTTCACTGCACACACACACATACCAGTACAGTTTTATATACAGGAGCACACTCCATGCTGACTAATGTCTCTCCCATTTGGCCATAAGGCAACAGCTCACATCCTCTGTATTATCTGAATAATAACGAGCATCAGCAGCCACGGCTCAGTCAGATGATGCATTCAGCAGAATCCATTAGTCCGTCTTAAATAAAGGATGAGATAGGAGCTCTGTTCTGAGGGGCCAAAACAGAACAGCCTCAGGTGTACAGTAAGCGCTCCACTGAAAATTCTCCATGCTGAGATTATGAGCCCTGAGGACGTCTCATAGATAAAATTATGCCATGAATGAGCAGAAGCAGAAAGTTTGCCGATGTGTGTAGTTCTTCTGCCTGAGTGGATGCAAAATAAGCCACAGGTGCATTTTATTGAGGATCTATGTTTAACTTGAATGAGAATGATTTTGCAAAGAACTTTTAAATGATTATGTCATGTTAACATAGTACCCTGTGTATCCCAAGCACTGTTACATTGCCAATTTGACGTCATAGTTCCCAGCAAACATATTGTGTGCTAATGAGGGTCTGTAAATGGAGATATAGGACCCAGTCAGCTGTCTTCCCCCAGGTTTTTATGGCCCTATTTCTTCTGTGATTGGACACTATAAACTGCTAGAGCACATGCATTCAGTATACACTTGACGTCAGACTGGAAAAACCAACAGGATTCCCTCATTACTAAAAAAACAATAAAAAGCAGTGCATCCTCCGTACATTTCTGCAGCTGTTTTCTTTGGCATTCTATGATCAACATCAGTTCACTTCCATTTATTTTTCTTTATTTCTGGCAGATGTAACACAGTGGAAAAAGTAACACAATAAGCTTTGTCTGCTGATGCCTTCGCATGTAGGAGTTAACACAGTGACATAAGAAAAAAAAAAAAGCTCTCCAGCCATGTTTCCACTTTCCTTGTTTCCTAGTTAAAATCCACAGAACGTGATACAAACAGCTCAGATATTATACTAAGATTATACTCATTTGCTGTCTTTCTTAATCAGACATAGTGTGCCATTCTTACCAGGATGTCCCCTTTCAGAAGAAGACCAGGTTCAATGGTGATGCAGATGCTGGTCTGGCTGTCACCCTGAACATTACTGCAAAAGAAAAAACAAGTTAGATAACAAGGTTGCCCTCATCATTACTGCTGTGAAAATGATCACAGTGCAAATCAACATCTTCCATCCATTTCATCAGTTTTCTTTTTGATGTTGCTTGTCTGAGTATAACCACATGATCTACAACGTCTACTAACAATACCTTATTTGCTTTAACAGTGGCCATCACAGAGCGTGACCGCGGTGCAGAGCTGGGCTAATTTTGGGTATTAGTGTCTACATGATTGTCTAACTGGGAGAGTAAGATCAAAGGGTGCTAATAGGGATCATGTGAGAGGAAGTGGGGAGGAATATGATTTGGGGCTTTAAGGGGTTGGGAGTCTGGAAGTGTATGTGCACCGACTTCTTCACACTTCGTTATTATGTCTGCTGTAAATGTGTTTATAGTGTTGACACTCTTGTAATAATGGACATAGTAGAAACAGTTAAACACCAGCAGGCTTTACTATTTACAGTAGTAATTTCATAAAACTTCAGCGCTACAGTTAAAATGAGGGCACAAGGCAAAGTATGAGAAAATACAGGCAGGACATGAGGATCACGGTTCGCTAATACAGTGGATCAAATGACTGTCTGATTTACAAGGTTGCTTGTAGTAAACAAACCAACAGAGAAATGTAACCCAATTCTGGAGTTCCCCTCAGCTCTATGGAGCAATTTAACATCTTTCAGCTCTTTGTTTTGGTTCCCTGGACTGCAAACTCTACTTTCATCAAACTAATTAGCTGTAGGAGGCAGCTGTTTTCAGCAAAAACATTCCGATAATCCTCCTGTATGTTACCTGGCCAGCACTAAATGGCAAACAGACAAAGTTAGCGATCAACTGGTAACCACTGTGTAGTATTTAGCAGCTATATAGTTAGATAGTTTACTCAGGAGTTGGTAGGGACCAAAGCAGAGCTAAAAAGAGAGTCAGTGTTGAACATATATTCATCAGGTGGACAGAAAGAAGACACCAGATTAATGTGTCTTTTGGATGTATAAATTAACATTTAATATATAATATAATATATAAATTATGTGTTCACATCTTGTTGTGCTGTCCCCAAGTGGCAAGAAATATTAATTAATGCAGCTTTAAGCACCACTCCATGGTTTTGTTTTCTTTAGTAGTTGTAGTAACCAACATTTCTGTTGAGCGTTTAAGCTTTTACTTAATTCCATAAGTACCATAGTACCAGGCCATATTGTTAAGTCTTTTCCATTAATGCTGCCTCACCCAAGTTGTAATGCATAGCAGAGTTGAGTTATTAATGTTTAAAATATGTGTTAAATGTACAAGGTTCACTTTATATATATAGAAGCTGTATCCTCTGACATTTGCATAATTGTTTGTCAGTTAGGAACAGGCAGGTTTTAACTGTTCACCCAGATATGATAATCTGTCTGGTCTGTGTTATATTTAAACTGTAACACTTTGAAATGTAGTGTAAATTTAGCCTGTATGCCTGCCTCATCCATCTGAGGGCAGTGCAGCTCTCCCCTCCCATCCTCTCTTCTAACCTCCACTCTCAACAAAACAACAACAGAAAAGCATAGAATCCATTATTTCCTGTCTGGCCCTGGGAACCAGCAGGGTCCTCGGCAGGAAAACCCTGCAGGCGTCCACACAGATGCCTGTCTGCATGTTTCATTGGCTCTCCAGTCACAAATAATGCTAGAAATGATTGCGGGATCTAAAGTAGGGAAACAAGAGCCTGCAGCTGGGGAGGCTAGCTACATACAATAATGTGAGGTAAGCACAGAGTGTAAACTGGCAAGAGGTATGGTGTATGTGTATATTGGGGGGCAGGGGAGTTAAGGGAGAGGCTATAAAGGAAAATCAGGGGTTTTATTATTGAGCCATTACAAGCTTGCTATCCCTGGAATCTTGTAAAAGCATTTGAGTGTGAGTATGTATTAAGACTTACTAGATCCCAGATGTGTACACGGGCTGCATGGCCTGGTAGATTTTGAGAAAAGGACGACAACCTGGAAAGCAGTTTTCAAAAAGTTAAAAGCTAAATTCTGTGTGTGAAAACACTTGTCTGTCAGTGCATGTGTGCATGACACTCACCCCCTTTAGACTCGAAGTTGGGGATGCCGTGCATGATGACATGGTGAAGGAACAGGGGTTTGTTGTTGATCTTGATGTGTCCGGAGAGCAAGCCGCTGAAGTACTCCACATACCTGAACAAAGCAGAGGTCGAGAAAAGAAAGACATGAGCACGCTGCTATGTTCCCTTCTGTTAAACTGGATCATGATTGTTAATGTTTTACAACAAAAGGATACAGTTATAATCCTGTGTTCATCACAACAGAGAGACATGATATTTGGCTTTGACCTCTAACAACAACAATGAATGTTTTCGACTTGTCAGCTGTTCTGAATGAGCCATCCATGCACCTTGTTTTTATTATAAACGCAATCAATCAACTAAATATTTTATAGCTGCAGAAATCAATATTTGTTTATATAAGCAATGAATCAAATGGCTGTGTGTAACGTGAAAGAGGTTGCAAACCCCACAAAAAACTACCCCACTTTTCCCATCAGCCCTTTAGAACTTTTTAGCCTCATCTGAATTATTATTTAATGTTTTTTTTTGCCCACAAACTCCACTACATCAACACTGATTCCAGCTACAGCAGAGAGTTGTTTTCAGTAAAAACAAAAAAAAAAACAACAACTAGCAATTAGCTAGTGAACACAGTGAAGCATTTAGCAGCTAAAAAGCTGGAGATTTTGCTTTAGGAGGTTGTAGAGAGCAAAGCAGAGATGGAGAGTGAATATTGGATTTAAAATGAATTAAGTTGGCTTTAAAGCTTTTCAGTTCACAGAAAGACAACATTTTTTTTTGTGAGACAGTTCACCTCTGGGTCAAACTCATTCTATAAACAAGTAAAGGAAGACTGACCTTTTCTGAGATGGTTGGCCCACAGGAAGCACTTTGTCTTCATAGAAACGCTTCATGGCAAACCTGTCCAGAGCCTGGTCAGCACTGCATTCCAACACAGAAGTTTGGTTAAGTTATTTTATACCTCCACCTCAGTATATGCAATGTTCAGTATTTCTAGTAGTATACAGTAAATATAGTGTGTGTGTGTGTGTGTGTGTGTCTGTGTGCGCAGCTCTGGAGCTTGTTAATCATCAGAGGAAAAAAGAAAAACAGTGAGCTTGGTCATGTCATGTAAGACATCTGAAATGTTTGCACACCATGAAAATTGTTTTAATATTTAATGCACACACACATTTACTTTTATTCTGTCAGACATACAGGTGTCAACACAAAAATAGGAATAGAATTAATAAGATACACCTGGAACACAATCTTAAACATCTTAACGCGATATTTCATGTAGCGTCTGTTCATGTTTTGGTATTTGGCTGCTACTTTTGTTTTCAAGCGACTTCACACCAGCTTTAAATTGACTTGTGGGATAATGGGATTATAGAGGAATCTAATGCTTTGCAGGGAAAAGAGAGTGTTAAGTTTTTTTGGTTTTTTTCCTGGCCAATCAGTGTTTCTTTCAGAGACAACAGGCAGTCATGCGCTTTTCTGATTCTTTAACAGGTTTTTGTAACAGAATGTCCTTCTATTTTAAGATATCTACAAACAAATCTAATAAAAATAAATAAAAAGCGGGCACTTATAATTTGAGTCTCATGATCCGGTGACTATTTAAGCTAACTCATTGCTTTCCGCTTATAATTATTTTATCAAATACTTTTCCCTGGATGTCTTCAAATAAAAGCGTTGTTCTTTAATCTCATGTTCCTCCTTCATCTGTTCACCACATCTCTGTCTGTTGTTTAGATGTGGGCTTCAGTCTTGTGACGAATAATGCTCATTTATCTAGTTTTTCCTTCATGTCTCCACTTCTATTTTTCTGTTTCCACAGAATTACAGATTCATTGTCTCTCTGCCTCTCTCCTTTTTCCATCTGACTTTTCTTTCCTCTCTCTCAAAGTGTGCTGCCATTTAACCCTCTGCAGGTATAGTTGGGGTTACAGACTTACCTGGCAGATATGTTGCTGTAATGCATGTAGGCTGCCACCACCACTCCAGTTCTGCCCCGGTTGCCCTGAAAAGACATTCAAGAAAAAGTCAACAACAGATGCCATGATGGTGTCCAAAGAATAATTTAATTTAACAGAGTTATTATCTCTGTCGAGGAGGTTATGTTTTCTATGCCGAATCACTAAGCGGAATACACAAATTATTTTTCACTTTCGTTAACATTGTGAGATAGAGTGCCCTTCTCGTTGAAGCAGTCATTGGTGCTGTTTTAAAATCCTACATTTCCCATAATACAATTTGATGGTATCTTTGTGCTAAGCCCCTGCTGCCTAGTAAATGCCCACGCTTTTTCTCCAACAACTCTCCAACATGATGTCATCAGGGTTATTTTTGCCTCCTTAACCACAGAAGACATTTTAACAGGCTAAATAGTGCAGCCCAAGACTTGACCACAACTGACTGTAATACTGGTGGAGTGTCCCTCATTTACAGTCGTGACATCAATTTCTATCATAAAATATGTCAATTACATATGTGACTATACCTGTTATTTCTATGGTTGAATTACTGTCTGAGCCTTTAATGACTAAATCATTGAGTCCAAGCACATGTTACTATGGTAACAAACCAGTCTCAGATTGCATTCGTTTCACACATCTATCCATCTTCATAACAAGGATCACTGTGGAGGATAAGTGTGTTCCACATTATAAATATCGCGGCTGCTTAAACAGCGTGAAGCCCAGTGGAAATGATTTGTTGATATGTTGAAACCCAACACGGCCTGCTTCCTTAGTGACCACCACAGGCCCACACTCTCATCACCAGCGTTACTCAACTCACAGAAAAATAACAGCAGTTGTTATGGCAGCCGACTTGTTTGTAACCTCCCTGTGGGAACATCTTGGATTGAGGCGCAGAGCTTCAGGATCCAATGGTTAATTCTTATGTTGCAAAACACAATCAGAAACTCTATGGGGTTAACGTGAAAATGATTAGGTATTACATTTGGGACGTTGGCGTAGTAGTTGTATTTGGATATACTTTTTATGGTTTGTGTCGGCATACTTAGGAGCCAGATGAGTGTGGTTTGCCACAAGAGTATAATGTGATGCAAGAAAGTTTAGGCAACAACAGGAAAATATTGGTCAGTTCAGTTTTTTTATGGTATTGTTACGAGTAAAAGGGTAAATAAACTTAAGTAGCCATGATGAGCGGCATGCCTTACCCCCCTAATTTGTGTTTTCCTAACCTTCATCCAGCATAACTGAACCCAAACAAGCACACTCCACCCTGAATGTCAGTGTTTCAGTGAAGGAGAACGTCATTAAAGACGCACACAAAAACAGCTGCAGCCTCAGGGGAAGTGGGGGTCCTTGTGAAGAGCCTGAGAGCACCCTCTACTGTCTACAGATCCATTCGCACCGCATCGTCTCACCTTGTTGTGTATGACCACCACGTTGTGGCTGTCCGCACTCAGCCAAGTGTCCATGGCCTTGCAGATGCTACAGATTTTGTCCAGGGCTGGAGCATGGTGGTCAGGCCAGCCAAAGTCCAACACCTGAGAGAGGAGAGAGACTGTCAGTCAGACTGATAATCATATAATACATGAGAGAAGAGGAGAGGAGAAGAGAAATCAAGCTGTCGGGTTTACCTTTGGATTAAGTTGGCTGATGTCATAACGCTTCTCACTTAGGTTGAAGAGCTAAGGAAGTAGTAGAAATAAAAACCATTATTAAAAATGTTTGGCATTATGTGATTATATATAGGATTTAAGACTCTTGATCATTCTTTGCTTTGACATAGTTTCTGTTTTTGACGGCTTTGCCCACCCACCCCATTTTACCTTACACAATACCTCAGGCAGAGGTAACATCTAGCAAACAAACTGACTTTAATTCTGTGAACTGGTTAAAAACTTTAAATTAGAACCCTCAAAAAGGTTCTTAAATATAGATTTGATGGCCACATACATGACATCCTGTTAACTGACTGCCCTAAAACTGCAGGAAGCTTAAACAGCAGCAGCTTAAATCAAATAACATACAGGTGAATGGTTTTGGGTGATAAGTTTTCAGGTTGTAGAAGCAGCAGCTGGCCAGTGGAGACCAGATAGCAAGAATAAAATCAACAATAGAATCACATGTAAAGAGATGTACACAGATAGTACATAATCACTTTGTTGTGTGAATGCATGTGTCAATGTGTAGCTGGGACTGAGAGAGATCAGCTGATGATCTGCTGATCGGGGCAGCTGTAATGTTCCTACCTGAACTTTGCTTCATTTATTTTGAAAGTTAATTGCTATATTCCTGCCAGAATCACCCAGATGTACACAGGAAACTTTACCAGGTAGTTGTGGCCGTGTTTGGAGCGCAGCATGGAGGCGACCTCCTGCAGGTTGGCAGCGTAGCTCTGCTCCTCCACACTGCTGGGGAAGGAGACGGAGATGATTCTCTCTGTGATGTAGATCAGGTCCAACTCATAGCTCTCCTCCAGGGCCTGCAGCAGACTGAGGCTCCTATCAGACAAACAGAAAAACTTTTACCCTTCAGTGTGGGTGACTGTGAGGATTCTAACTTTTGCGTATCAGTCGCTCCCCTGTGCATGACTGAGGTGGGCTGCTGGAATACAAAAGATAGCTATTTAATACCCAGAAGTAATGCAGCACATATGATTCATACACGTGCAAGTGTGTGAGCACTTTAATCAAAGCATACTCAGGACAAAACTATGTTTATGCTTTCTCTGTTTTATTTTATTTAATCTTTAAGTTTCTTATCTTTCTTAATTAATTATTTTCCTCTACAGGGTTTTTCTATCGATGACCATATGACAGAGTGTACAGAATGTGAATTTTGAATCATCCCAAGTAAATCTTATTTTCCAAAAATCTTCTGGTGGAAATATTTAATACAGATGACGTTACTGTTGGATAATTCATTCCTGTGATTTAATAAGGAAACACTTGTTCCTTTCACAGAGATGTCACAAGACACTTCTTCTCCCGCAGTATTACTGTTACAGTATGTTTTCTGGAATAATCTGTACTTTAACCCAAATCATTCCATATACAAAGAGTCACTAATTTGGAGCCAAAGTGTAAAAAATGTGGCTGCTTGCTTCATCTGTTAGACTTAAAGTCATTAGTGTCCTAAATGCAGCAAATTACATTTCAGATCCAGATGAACACAACACTCCTCTTCAGGACTACGAGAAACAAAAATCCTAATATGGGAAAAGCAACACACCACATAAATTCCATATCCACAATGACATCATTTAGTCCCACAGAGGTTGTCTTCAAAATGGAGGCTCTCCCCTCTGTATTAAACATATCAGAGAGGCGAAAACAGAGCAAGGAGAAACTCATTAAGTAGATAAACACGGCAGATCGTGAAAATATTGCAGTTTACTATTCATTCATCTCTTTGTCAAAATGCCATTATTGATCTGAAATTTAGTACCAGGCTTCTAATACATATAACATCTTTAAAATCTATCTATCTAAATTTATCTCATTATCTACCTCAACAATATTGCTTTTGAGAAATGTTTTGGAGCTCTAAGTTAGATAAGAAGATCAGTACTGCTTTCACATTGGTCTTGTAAATATACAGTGACAGCAAGTAGCCTGTTAGCTTAACATAAAAGCAGGGGAAACCAGAAGCTGGCTTTGATTTAGTGCCTACCACCATCAAGATATAGTCCTGCACACAAATGTTTTTGCATTTCAGTTTTTGTACAGGTGAAACAAATTAAATAAAGTCAATCAATTAGTGAGCTATAAAGGTGCTGGTAGGCAGATTTTGTTACATTTGGACAGAGCCAGGCTAGCTGTTTATGCTAAGCTAGGCTAACCAGCTGCTGGCTGTTGCCATACATTTACTGGACAGGTATGAGAATAGTATCAGTCTTTTTTTCTTACTTGTGGCAAGAATGTGAGAATGTATACTGTACTGTATTTCCCATGACACTGAACTATTCCTTTAATTTCAATAAAAAGGTAAAGACATTTTTTCTTTGTTTTTCGGGATGAGCTCTAAGTGTTCAAGCTGATCTGGTCTTTTTTTAAATGTCTGCAGAGAATATGGACTGTGGGATGAAGAGGTTAAGGGAGAGGTGTCTGGCCCCTTAGCGCCCAGACTGCAGCATATTTCCCACATTTGTCAGCTGTGAGTAGCCCCAGAGGAAATTGCTCATATGTCTGGGAGAAAAGATCTCTCCAGGTTCACTATACAAATACTGTAACCTGCTCTGTACTGTACATCTGGAGCCACTCAAAACTTGCTTACTGGAAATTATTCATCACTAGCGATAGAGGAGAAACTGATATGTCACACATGTTCTCTCTCTCCTGTGTCGCGGCAAACATCTTACTTTGAAATGTCCAGAAGATTGTGTTTTTTTATGTTCCTGATTCGCCAAAACTGTTTTGTTGTTATCATTTCTTTTAACTGCATCTCTCTCTTTCTTTTCCATCTTTCTTAGCATTTCCTTCTCTCATCTGTTTCTCTTTTCATTTCCCTCTCTGTCTCTGCATATGTACAGCTTTCGCCTCTGGGTGCAGTCAGGGCCAATATAGACTTGTGGTTTGGTCCTGTTCCAGATCCACCAGCATGCGTTGACCGTCTGAGTACCAGCCTGCTTCTCATCAGCTGAAGAGATGAAGCGATTGCTCCTTTTCTGCATATCACATTTGATGAATGACGCATTATCTGCGCACGCTCAATTTCAGCTCTGCAGTGATCTCATTTGTACATTTGGACAAACACCAACTGTGAACTGGGAATACTTTATCGGGAAACCTGAGACATTAGGCCGTAAAACATCTCGCTAGATATTTCTTAGTAATAAGAAAGATAATAAAAGTGAACAATTTCTGTCTCTTCTATTTAAAATACTGAGAGAACGGATTGATTCCAGCTTGCGTCATTTTTCACCTACAGTTTCTCACGATCTCACGGGTCAATGATCAGTCTTGGTTAAACTTGATACTTGGAACAAGTTAATAATCTTTAGAAGAGTTTGTCAAGGTACTTAACACCTCAATCCCCAATTCATTGTTTTTGTATTAAAAATGGACCAAATGGCTATTCATTCAGTGAAATGTAATGTACAGAATTATCACCCAAATCAGAGAAATTTCTTTGTTTTGTTTTTTTTTTGTTGCCATTTTAGCTTTTTTTTTCTGTGTTTGGGCCCACAAAGCAGCAGCACCACAGAGAACAAGGTTAGCGACTGGATAACCCTTCCATGAAAGTCAGTGAAGTGGTGGAGACGAGAGAAATGGTCCAATAGCAGATTGAATATTGTTGGTATGGTTTTAAGGTGATAAAATGCATTAAAGTATTGTGTTTACATCTTGCTCTGCTGCCCCTAAATGGCCAAAGAAACTCTAAAAATCCAGCTTTAAAAAATAAAAAAACTATAGATTTTATTAGACATTTTTAGGCATGCTATCTTAGTAGCAGCATAGTTTGATCTACCAACATGATATTTCCTGTAACAGACTAAATATCTTTTTAAAAGCTTGGTCTAAATATTACTAGTTATAATCAGGAATAAAGTGCCAACTTAACGCCATTAAAAGAATTGAGATGTAGAAATCAGAACATTTCATCTTGGCTCTTCCACTCTTCTTCACTTTAAGTCTGATTGCTTTTGCAGTGTTCCTGCACTACATTTTAAAATGGACAAATTTATGCAGTATTTGCAGTGTGCACCTTTGCAAACCACAATTATAAGCTTACCTGTCAAATGGATATCTCTAGTTGTTTATAGTATTTTTGTTTGGAAATAAATAGCTGCATGGATCCTAATATTCTACTAATAATCGCAATAATATCCCAATCAGAATAAAAATGCCTTATGTAACCACCTAATAACCATGTTTAATCTGATTGTGATGGTAGCAAAGCAAAACTGGTCTGTGGCTGAAATACGTGCTGCTTAACTAGACAAATGTTGTTCCCAGGACACAATGTGGTTCCATCTTGAAAATTATATAAACAGGCAGAACATCTTCTTCTTCTTCTGTGATATTTCCAGCAGTTTAGACTCTTCACAGCAAGCAGAACCCCCAATTTGGTTAAATGCTTTAGGGCATACAAACACACATCTTATCGGATCACTTTATTTAGTATCCATGTAAACAGTTGGAACCTCTAACAGAATGATATCCCAATGATTCAGTCACGTTGAAAACATATTGTCCATGTCCAATTTTAAAACTGAATAGGATGTCTACAGTATGTTTACTTCCTAATTAAACTTCAACTTCAATCGCATTCTTGGCATTGTACACCACAACAGATAAAAAAGTACATCTTTATAAGAATGTAAATAATCCAGTGTGGACCCACTAGTTTGATTGGATACCTTCAGCCAGAGTTTTACATGAGAGAAAACAGACTGTGCTGTTGTGCAGTTTTGAAAAGCTTTTGATTTTGTTCCTTTATATGGTTGTAAAATGACTGTAAACTCACACACACGCACACACATCTATATACACACCGTCTGCATGTACTGATGTTGAACTGTTTTTGTCAATGATAGATAGTGATATAGTGATAGATTGTGCTTATTTCACTTCCTTCTTTATCGTTTTGTCCTTTCGGAAAAATACTGTATATTAGTTCCTAAAAGAATTCAACTATCACAGACTATCACAATAAGTCAAATGAAGCCTTTTATGGGAAACTTGCAGCTAGAAGAAAACAGACAAAGAAGAGCTCCTACCTCGATGGTCTGCGTCGTGACTCCACGCTCTTTGAAGATTTTGTTGAACCCTGCAAAACACAAAGAGAAACACTTTAGCTTCATCATTGGCCAATGTATATAACATAATATACTATTTATCGAACAACATAGCTTGTTTGAAACCACCTCAGCATCACTAATTTTGTTCTCCACCATTTCTAAGACTTCTTTGTTGTTTTTATGTTACATCAAGACTTCCGTATAGTATCAGAATATCACCAGTGCTTCCAATAGTAGCCGAAGTGCCAAGCCATCCTCTGCTGGTACCACCAGTTCAATCTTATAGTATATATAATATAGTGTAGCACCATGTGAGGGGGTGTCATGTAGCACCCTCATAAAGCAAAGCAGAGGAAGTGTGGCTGAAAGTGATTGACTTTGTTTGGCTCCACTATGCCTCGCCTGCGTCGCCTCCCCCTCAAACCAGCTCAAGGAGGGGGGTCAAAGGCCATGTGGACTTGTTCATTCCCCTGTGGTGTTTGGGTCACATGTACACAGGAGGGGGTTGTTATCCATCATCATCTATTAGATCAGATTGGCTGGCCAACCACCAGTGTCAAGAGCACCACTGAATTAGTTTCAGGTTGTCACATTTTAAACAACATTTCTTTGCTGTGTTATCGCAGCCCAAAATGACTACGGTTTTTCCCAAAAAGAACCATTTAAACCATTTCTTTTTTATCTTGCGCTATATATATATATATATATATATATATATATATATATATAAAGTAAAGTGTAAAATTACGACACTAAAGATTTAAAAAATTGTTTGCGGCTTTCCTCAGTCGCCATGTTTGTGGGGATTCCTGTAGGACTATCATGAGCCGGCTAGGCCTAGCAAGGAAGTTAAGAGTGCTTCTGTAATCTTTTTTACTTAAATTGAGTCGATGGATCCAATCATGGCAGTGCAACAACTAGCACAAGCAGTACTCCAATAGTACTTTCCTGACCTTGAAATTTGCTTTGCCTGTCTGTGTAGTATTGAGGTGCCAAGCATATTCAGGTGGGAGGAGAGGCACAAAACGCTGGCAGGTTCATTCAAATAAGATGGAAAATGGGTTTTAGACTTTGCGCTGAGAACAGATTTCCCCGAACCATCTGCTGCCACTTTAGTGACTTTATCAACAAGGCAAGATGTAGAAGTAAACATGCAGTAACTGCAGACAAATAAATGTAAATAATGTATTTACAATTAAGTAATTAAAGGCCAGTCAATAAATGCATTTGAATCTACATCAAAAATGAATGTTTAGCATGGTGAAAGAAGGAACATCAGTAAATCTCCTTCACTTCATTAAATACCTGAAGACAACTGAAGGCAGGAGGACACACAAGTTGATAAATCCGTATTCTTGGTGGGGCTACAGGAAAACAATTTTAACTCTTGGTGGGGGTATAGCTCTACTCTAGCACAGCCTATTTTCTGAGGAAACAAAGTCAGTTTGTTGAGTTTGATGCTCGACTTTTTACTTGACTTCATCTTGTTTTGAAATTAGATTGCAGTGATTGGTAAAAAGGGCTCAGTGTCCCAACGGTGACACAAACCTATACAGGAACAAACACAGATGCAAACAGTTTTCCTGTGTTCTTTCCTTTGCCAGCGAATCCTCTTAATTTAAACACATTTGACGCACCATTCCTTCGCTCCATCCTGCAAGTATTCACATGAGTCTGTGGCCCAACTGAGGCGACATAAAGCAAATCTCCCCATTTTCTGCCTGTGCTTTGGCCTAAATGTTTCAGTATGTTACAAGGGGCTATAAAGTGCAGAGAGTCGTCAGAGGAGGACAGAGATGAATGAGCAAGAAATGGCCCAAAAGAGAGGGTTCAGACACAGACACAGGGCATGAAGAGGGTTAAAAGTCAACCTAAGAGCTTTATTGTGCATGGAAAAGGAAAAAGCCCAAAAGACTTTAAAACGGACCACTGTGAGATGATCAAACCAACCTCAGATTTTAGAATATAAAGGTAAATATGCCTGAGAAATACCGTTGGTGCCACCAGTTCATCCAGCATGCAAACAAACATCTTAATTACAGATTTGGAGAAAGTTTTGAGGAGATGGTGTTTATATTCTGCTGTAAGGATGGCAGTTAATTCATAGTTTTTGCTTCAAATTAGTCTAAATTTGTGTGCAGAGCATTTTACGAGCCCAAAATGTTTAAGTTATGGTGCAACCATCTGGTTAAATCAAAGTGCCGCAATGAAGCTCCGGGCAGTAGTAAGACAAGAACTTTCTCTGTGGTGACACTGATGTTTTTGTCATTGAGAAACTGAGAGACATCATCATGTTCAAGTACCATGATTCTATGAAGGGAGTGTAATGTGCAGCCATAACATCAGTGAACAGCTGCAAGAGTGTGTTAACAATCAAGCAACAAAGGAAATTATGAATCCTCGTGTTCAAATCAGTTTCCTAGTGCAGCATCTCTGAAGCAGACCAATACTGAAGAAAATAGCTCCTGAACATCACACAGTCCAAACCCCAAGACCTGTTTCTCTCCTCTGAGAACTTGTGTTGGGAAGAAGAGGGGGAGGCAAAGTAGCGGGTGAGGAGGAGGAGGTGGGAACTGGAGTGGGGGGTCCAGCGGGCCTGTTTCCAGATGAAAACCATCTGCAGAGGTTGACTTTACAAGCAGGCCATTCAAATTAACCATCTGAGAAAGAGCAAGGGAGCGAAGGAGAGAGGGAGGGAGGGTGGGAGGAAGGGCGAAAGACGTTGGGGGCTGGTAAAAAGTCTACGAAAGCGACGAGAGAAACTGTTCCATAACAAAGAGAAAAAAAAAAAACAAGCGATGAAGGAGAGGACAAGCTACAGAACCCATGTTGACTAAATCCATCCAAACATCCATCCGTGCGCCCCTCCATCGTTTCCTACCTTCCTGAAAAGGTAGCCTGTACTCCATCGCCATGCCCCCCTCAGAGAGGAGAGCCGCCTTCTCAAAGACTCTCCTCGATTCATCTCTGGAAAATATCCCTCTGCCTCTCACTGCTTTCTGTCCGGCAGTGAAGTTTACTCTGTGAAACCTCTCCCTTTTCTCTGACAGCGGAGGAGGAGAAGAAGAAGAAGAAGAGGAGGAAAAAAAACCAAGGGCTCTATTTTGGGCAGTTGCCTGCAGTGGGCCACTGCCTGCTCCAGCTCAGACCAGACTTCTCACAACGCTCCTTGTCTTGTCCGTCTGTCCGCTCTGTGTTCTCTCTCTCTTTCTTTCCCTCTCTGTCTGTGTACTGGCCACCCTCCCCCTCCCACTCTGCCTCCCATCATGTTATCTCTCCCCCTCATATTCAACTTTTCCCTCCCTCGCTCCCTCTATCTCATCTGTGTACGGATCTAAACTGCGACTGCTAACCCTTTCTGGCTCTTTCGGTAAACATGTGGGGTCTGATGTATTATTGTACACACAAACACACACACAGACCCACAAATCCACTGACTAACTACTAACCACTTTGTCTATGTTAGGTCATATAAATATCACTTTGTAAAACATGCTTCTGTGTATCCAACTGTGAAAACTTTTGACATTAAGACAGTTGTGTCTTTTGCACTTAAATAGCATTGTAGTAATATTCTCACTTCTCCATCACAGAAGTAAAAGAAGTAGAAGTAGGAGTAAAAGTTAATTTTAAGAAATCCACTTTTTAAGGTACGATATGTTGCTCCTTCTCAAAACTGCCTTCTGATTTAATGTCTAATTTTTAGTGTCTAAGATAAAACATAAATTTAGGAGAAAAACAAAGTGAAGAAGCAGAAGAACACCAAGAGAACTGAGGTAGAAACTGATCCAGTGAAGCGAGAGAAGCTCATGTAGTCATAAGACAAATCTTTTTGATGCTCCGAGGCGATGAGGCGCGGCCAAACATCTCCCAGACGTCACAGCATAACCACACAGCAAATGCCCGTGACCAGACAGTAGCAGCTGCACTCACATGCAGACGTACATTCATGCATAAACTCTTAACACAATGCATAGTGTAATAATCACTTATAATCACTGCATGTTTCAGGCTCTGCCCCTTTAAGTTAAGGTGCAGACCAAATTATGACCCAAGACTGTTATGAAGACACTGTGAGAAGCTGGTGCTCTTCTCTATTACACTGTAGGAGAAAACTCAACAATAACATAGGAAATGCCTAAGAAAGTAGCCACACACACACATACACATACAGAAGACACACTGGCGCTCTAAAAAAGTTACTTGATCCTTCCTTTCCCAGACAAAATACAACTCACAGGAAGTTATGTCATAGACGAGTAGTGAGCACAAAGCAAACATGTGTACTGCAATTTCTGCGCGTGTTGACCTGACATGTACGCATGGACGAAAGAGTTAGACTGAAGGGATTAACTATTTCATTAAAGTGTCATTAATATTTCTATAACAACCATATGAAGGCTGTAGGGTGATGTCATAGAATTATGTCTAATTACCCATCCGTACCTGTGGTGTGCATGCTTGGTACTGTATGTTTACTCACACTTAAAATTTTAGTGCTAAAATCAAAGATGAAATAACTTTGATTGAAGTTGTTCATATCTGTCACTGTATCTGCATCATTCCGCACAATAATGTTAGGAATTACATCCATGTCGGACGATTTAGCACCTCATGATTTGCATGCATGTCCCCAAATTTAGTTCCAGTGCAGAAAGAACCTCCCTTCACACACATGTAATGAGTATTTTATTAACTGTAACCACATTCTTTTCTTTTTTCTTTTCCTCAGATTTGATTTGCCATAAACATAATATTCACTTCACCTGAACTATTCTGTAGAAAACAGTGTACACAATCAACCAATATCTATCATTGACATTCTTGTTTGCTGTGTATCTTTTGTGTCTATATGACATGGTTTAAGAGTTTCAAGACCTGTTCCCCTTGACCTTTACCCTTCCTGCATGTATGCACGTGTGCAGCTGCAGGAGGCTCAAATAGAAACACTTTGTGTCACGTTACACTGCACTGACAAACCTTCCCGCTTACAAATCAGCAGCTAATCACACATAGTGATGCCATCTGTCTGTAATGACCAGTCTAGGAAAAGGGTCTAATGGGAACAGAATCAGCTGTTTGGTACAACAGCTTGGCTTGATTCCCAGCAGAAATCCATAAAGGTCTTCTTTTATCACTGGAATCTGACTCAGTCACCATCTATACAAAAATATAAAAAGCTGATACTTTGTGTTTGATGTGAACACTGGATATTTGTTTGGATTTGTACCATTTCAATACCAGTCCAAACTGTACTGAGTACTTCCTGTGTACACTCATACTTGAGGTGCATTTGCTGTCATTCATGCCAGCTGAAACATCTCTATCCACTCATTATTAATACCCTTCTGACTTCAAACACACGATCTGCCTGCCAGTGTCATGGAGGCAGATTAAGCGACTGCTTCAGTTCAGTCATTTAAACAAAAGACATGAGTGGACCTGAGAATAAACAGTGAAAAAAATGCAAGTTGAAACTCACCATGGTGTCTACATGTTTGAGAGGGAGGTCGCTACTCGGTGCCTGTTAAGAAAAGACAGAGAGGGAAAAAAGTGAGATCAATACCCACAACATTTCATACATCAAAAAAACTCAGCACCATGTTTTATGTTATGTTTTGTCATGTCACATCATCTCCTCTCATGCGGTGTCGAAGCGCCACTCAGTGCCATTCTTTGCCCTAATGTGGCGTGGAGCGGAGTGGGGCTCCACCTTGAATGTGTGGGACCATCTATAATCCCTCTGTGCAAATATTTACACAAAGAGACAAGTCTACTTCCATTAGCCAAGACCAGAGAGTCCATCCGTGGAACTCTCTTTTTCAGTGCCATATACAGCTATGGACACAGAGAGAGAAGGGGGATCATGCGAACAGGGAGAGAAGGGGAGAGAGACAGAAGAAAAAGGAGAAAGGAGAGCTAGAAAGACAGTAAGGACAGGCTGAGAGAAAGAAACCACAAACAATTAATCAGAAGAATCATGAAATAGATGGATAGACAGGTTTGGGGGTACAGAGGGAGAATGATGAAGGTAAAGGGAGAGATTCATGGCAGAGAGCAGAAGAAGAAAACATCAGAGCAATCCATGATGTCATGAACTTGTGTGGGCTTGGCTCGCCGCAGACTACCACACATGCACAGATGTTACTTACTAAATGAAGCATACAAAATTCAGTCCAAGCAGTACTGAAAACATCAGTCATATCTATATGTAGCAGTGAGGAAAGCAGGAGTGGCACTTTTTATGGCAAAACCTATATACAGTGTGAGTGAGCAGCCATAATGTACATAGAGTTGGACTTATGACTACTTTGTTGTCAGAGAGATTTGAGTAACTGTCAAAAAAGTGATCAAAAATGTTGTGATCTGAATCTGGATCTGATCTTATTGTCTATTAAATTCCATGAAAGACCAGAACTAATGTGTTTGTATCAATACTTGTCCATTTGTCCCTATTCGAGATAAAACTCAGTAAAGATGGGTCGCAACTGTCCAGTCAAGGGCAAAATAATCTACTAAAACAGCTGGCCACTGTATTATTTTTTTTTTTTTTGCAAAAGGTGGATTTGCTGGGGATTATTTTCGGCAGTGGATTGGTACACACTTAGTAAAGGTGTATGTGAGGATTGAGTCAAAATAAACTGCAGTGTGTGTATTCATGGAAGTGAACACATTTAATCATGTGTTTTTTGAAAGGAGCTCTATGGCACAGAGGAATATAGTATATCAGGTTTTGATTACACACACAGAGTACATGTTAGTAGGATCAATTCATTTGATTTGTTGAAAATAACACAAATATAAAATATCACTATACTTTAAAGACAAGAACACCAAAGATTTATGCTGTTAAACATTGGAAAATATCATCTGAATTGTAGTATTTCATAGTGGAAGCCTCTTCCGTGGTACTGATCACTAGCCAGTCCCACACAGAGAGCTGGGACGCTCTGCTTCTGTAGAAAGCTTCAGTGGAATATAAACAGTAAATGCAAAGGGTAAATTATAGTCTGGCTTTGCAGGCCCCAGAATACAGACTCCAAACGCCCAGAGCAAACCACCAACCAGGAAATCATCCTAACTTTACGCCAATCTCCAGCCTTACCAGTGACAAACTTGTAACAGACAACCAAAAACTAATGAGAATGATTAAAGTACCAATATGATGCCAAGGCAACTCAGCAAATCTGCTTTGTCGACTGGGTATGTGTGTGCAGGTGTGTGGTTGTACATCAGACACGTGGAAGACAGAGTTACTTCTAGGAATGAAGGAAAAGGAAACACCAGACCATGATGTTTGAGCCTCTAAATGCAGACTGTGGATTCGCTCGGAGGCCAAAATTTGCAGCCGCAGGCATTTTCACCCAAATAGACCCTATTGTGTGTGTACATCCAGAAAACCACACACAGACACAAACAATTCTCACAGTCATATATTCTAATATGTCCGTTTCCACTTTGTACAATTGCAGCCAGATGGCTGGAGAGTGTGTGTGCCTGTATCTGTATTGTCATTGGGACATGGGCAACTAATTCAGAAAGCATGAAAAAGCCTGGGAAGTTGTGTATCAGCAAAATAGTCCACAGTGGAAGTGTTTGCAGTTTCTCTTAGCCCTCTTCAAAGGAAACATTTGAAGGGGAACTGTGGCACTAAAGCTAGAAATGGTATCAAAGAATTTTTATTTCATCATGACAATTATTGCAAGCCATGCACAATAAATCTCTATCTAATAACAAACTCAAAGCCAGGACTGGGTCTTGGCTTTCACAGGCTGTATATTTCATAGGCTCCAATGATTAAATGGTTTAAAATTAAACAATAGGGAACCATCCACTCAAATTTAGAAATTGCTGTGTCATGGTGAAGTTCGGATTTAGGGTCAAATCTTCAGATGGATGAATGGGCTGTTGGCTATGTGTGTGAGAAACTCTGATATCCAAATCTTTACAGCGTTAGACACCACTGCATTTACAAGCTGCAAAATCAAACCCCTGAAAACACACATTTACGTCATACTTTCACAACATATACAATAAAACTATAAACTTCTGTGGCAAAGTAAGCCAAGGAAAGCATAAGAGTCCAAAAAAGAAGAAGGCATAGTATTTTATTGGCTGAGTTGCTACATCCAATATTTAAACTCCTCTGTCATAGTATAAACTCTAACCGTCCACAAAAGAGCAATGATTTGCAGACAGTTACGAGACAAGAATCAATTGTACACATGCGTCTCTTAAATAAACTGTCTGAACTTATTGTCCCTTGGTAACTAACTAACACAGAGCTTGACTTCTCTCTTCAAGAAGTCATTATTAAATTATAAAATGAAACACAATGCCAGGAGGACATTTCCAATGCACCAAGTACACACTTCCGATCATGCTTTATTCACTGTGTTTGTGGATACTAATTCTATCAATTTAAAAAGGGAGGAAAAAATCCAGTGCAGATACTGAGACTTTCTGACTCCTTCGCTCAGAGCCATGCCATCACCTTGAGCCAAGTCAGCTGAGCATCATATTGCATTTGTTCTCATGAGGAGCTAAATACAGGCTGTTGATCTCTAATGTGGTAGCAAAATAGCAACAGATGTAATAATAGACAAAGATAATCATTTTTTGCTAAAAGTTCAAGTTCAGCATTTCCTGTTTGGTAACTCAGAATGACTAAATCTGGGAGGTGGATGAGTTGTTGATCAATACAAACGCTAAAAGTGACTTCAACAGGTGCTTATAACTGTGTCCCTTTAATGATACTAGGTTCAATTTTGGACAACTTCTGCCAATATCCTACCAATCAAAGTTTAGTTGAAGGAATGTCCTAAAACCTGTCAAAACTTGGTTCTTCTTTTTGTAGCTTTTGCCACCAATTGGGGCATTCATGATAAAATTGAACTCACTAATTATACAGATTTGGGGGGATGGCGACATTGCATCAATAAAGAAAACTTGATAAGCCAAACAGGTTACAAACAGTTTAGCCACATTCAAGTGTTTTTATTTTTCATTGATTATTATATTAATGTCTAAGAAGTAGGCTATTGAGGTCGTCACCAAAATAAAAGGTAGGCTCCACAATGTCAAATTTTTGGATATCACAACACGTTAGACCTTTTACCTCCCCTGCATCCACCATAAAAACTCTGTTTTGCCCAGGTTTGCTAACTAGTCGTGGCAGCAGTAGGAACATAGCTAGAAAGCTACATAGCTACAATTATTTTTTTGGCTTTTTTCAAATGATTAAGTTAGCTTCCTTTAGCCTAGCCAGTTCTCTACAGCCTCGGTCCATGAGATAGAAACAACTGATCTAAGTAACTTTATTTGATGGCAATGAATATGAATGCACTAATAATCCCTCAATGCACAAGGAAACTGTATGAGTACAACTACGGCAAGTGCAGTAGGTTAGTTTCAGTCTTGGCCTGTTTTCGCTTCCTTTCTTTACAATTTATCTCTCATGTTTTTTTGCCCCGCTGGACTTAGCGTGATGTAACCAGTGCTCCCAGATCTAAGCGATTAAGTTGTTGAGTGCAATGTTATAATTACTTTTATTACACAATTAAAGTGGTAATAAACTGGAATTTCCTTTTATTACCCATTTAGGTTGCACATCTCAGAATACAATTCACAGCTTATTCACAGACAAGCACTAATTACCTGCAACAGGACTGAGTTTAGGAGTCTTCTGCTTTGTTAATTATGTTCAAGTGTCCTTATAAAAACTGCAATGTGAAAACACACAGATGATGAGATACCATGGACACAGCCATGTATCCATCTCTTATAAGTATAGCCTCAGTGTTACTTTCACTCACAGCTCTTCATCTCTGTCAACACTGTACCATGTGCTTTCTTTCACATGAGCACAGTGGCTCCTTTGACCAATTTACCAAATTATAGCCCACTCCTTTAGGAAAGCAGAGGTAGCAAGCATCGCTGGGAGTTTCCCCCCTTGAGTGGCGGAGATAAACGTAGCCTAAAGCAGAACCTCTGGGGAAATGACCCAGGGCTAAATATACAGCTGTGCATCTTTAAAGCTCAAGACTCAGCCCCTTTTAGGTCAGCCCATAGAGCCAGCTCAGCGTGGACAGCAGCAGAGTGTTTAAAATAAGCGCTTTAAGTGTGTGAGTGTGGGTGTCAGACGAGGCGAGAAAGAAAAAAAGAGTATCACTCTGTGAGAGGAAACAGACAGCATTGATTGTGAGTGCTGGACTGATTCAGTGTTTATGTTCAGTCAGTGAACCGAGCAGGCAATAACTGATTCTGTATGCGTGTGTGAAACTGAAAGAAAATATTTTTTCCTGTAACACTTAAATTATCACTCATAGTTATACTGTATATGTACTTGATTCTGTGTGTGTGAGCTGTTGGATGTGTGTTCACGTGTTACCCCCTGGCAGAATAAGAGTAGAGTCGCCAACCACACATGGGAAGCTCTGCCATTGTTTATAGTGTGTACCCTTGTGTTTATATGTATGTGTTTGTCAGACCAAGGGTGTGTGCTGAGTGCCACTCATACTTTCCTGTCCTCTGCACATCCCCTCTTTTTCCTCCTTCTCTTCCCCCAGACAGCCTTTTACATTTTTAGGGCAACCGCTTTTTTTTTGGAAACTTCAAAAACACACACCATCTGAGCTGCGCACCAGCTCTACTCGCATGTTTACACTGCTTGTTGGACAATCGCCCACACTAAGAACTCAGCGGTCTCAGACATGTCTCGATGCGCTTATGTTTCGACTAAGCTGCTGGAATGAAGAAGAAACTTTAATTTCCCTTCAGTGAAAAATGATGCAGCATTTGTCGCTGGTAATGAAATGAAAAGATGAAAAGTAAATGTGCAATTGAGAACCATGTTACACTAAATTATTGTTAGATTAGCCTAATTTGGAGAGAATAAAACACATCCCAGAAAAAAGGGAAATGCCTCTTCTCATGTGCAGTAGGCAACTGATTCATGCCCCAGTGAATATTCCCAAAACAATGTAATCTGAGGAAGGAAATTAAAAAAAAAACAGTGATTGTTCCTCTGAGAGGCCATTTATGACGAACTATGGATCAGTCTCAAATTTATTTACATTTGCATGAATTCTGATCTTTTATTAATTCACTGGAAGCACCAGCACGGCGTGTGACTAAGACAGACAGATGAGACCCTGGACACCTGTAGAGACTCTGAGCTGACATGAACAACAGCACCTTCTAGTGGGAGAAAACACAAACCACACTCACCCAGACGCCAGTTGACATAATGAAGTGTTACCTGATGCCTTTTGTCATTTAAAATTGATTCATTCATTTGAAATCTCAGGTGCTGAAAAGAGCAACATGTATTTTGTCACTCTGTGAAGGTAAAAGATCAAAGCCATGCTCATTCTTTCAGTGATGAAGCATCTTGAATTTCCCTACTTTCAGGAAGCCGGTAAAAACTGTGAATGTGTTTGTTTGCCTTCAAAGTAAAAGCACAGCTGTTTGGCAGGAGCCTTAACAAATGTTTTCCTCACTAGCGGCTGCCTAAAAAGGCAATCCTGCTTCACTGGAACTGAAGCCACCCCAGAGCCAATTCCAAAAACTTAATGTTTAAAAATTAGAGGACAAATGGAGCATTTTCTATGACCTGAAAAAACTGTTTTCAATGTAAATCATCCAAGCATTCACACGTTTTCTGATAATGATATATACATTTAACATGTATATATCTTATAATGATATATACATTTAACATGGTAAATATATACAAAATGACGTTCAACCCTATTATACTTGAAGATTTCATGTTTTTTGTTGTTTATTACAAATTGAAATTTGCTAAATCAATATGAACAATATGGCCATATTCAAAACAATACAGTACTTTGAGAAGCACATGCCCCAGCCCTACTCCTTCATCAGCCTTAAGCACACACAAACACACACACACACCCAGCTGTTCCTCTCTCATGCTCTATCGTCCTTCATCTGCAGCTTTCACACAGCCATGTCCCAGAAATGTAAACATGGTGCTGAGGAAGGAGGGGCTGTATAGGCCAGTCTATATTCAGGGTTAGGGTTCAAGTTGGGGTGTGTATGCTTATTCTTGTCCCCCCCGCTTGGGGTAGGGGGTGGTCTTCTCAAATGCCAGTGATCCCTCAGGACCAGAGGAGAAGAAAGTGGACAGTCCTCGCTGTGGGAAAAAACCCTGAGCCGTCTGTGACCCTAAACCACCTCTGACTTCTCTTGTGTTTCTCACCCCTCCTGTCCTCGCTCCTACTGATATGGACCCGACCACTCACTCTGTTATGTAACTAAAAGCCGTTTCCAACATGTGAGAGAGGAGGGAGTCTCTGAAGGCATCTGCCAAGTATTTTTACTCCTTGAGGGTGTGTGTGTGTGTGTGTGTGTGTGTGTGTGTGTGTGTGTGTGTGTGTGTGTGTGTGTGTGTGTGTGTGTGTGTATGTGTGTGTGGAGCGGGTCTACTCAGACACACCCACCTATTAAACAAATCACCTTTTGTCCTCCACTCTTAATATTTAAACTCTGCATATGTCCCAATATGGTAATAACAAAGAAACTAATATAACCTAAAAAAAAAAAAAAACTCATCTAGTCTGCTTTACTATGATATTGTGAAATGTGACAAGTTCTGTACATTATGCAATCATTTATTAATCATAATAACAGACGAATACTAGTATGTATGGAATGTAGTTAAAATATAAAATAGGGGGTGGTGTTTAGCTCAGTTGGTAGAGTCCGAGTTGGTCAGTCCTTCCTGCGGGAGCCCAGGGTTCGAGTCTGGCCTGTGGCTCTTTCCCGCATGTCATTCCCCATCTCTCTCTCCCCACATTTCCTGTCACTCTTCAGATGTCTCTATCAGAATAAAGCTTGAAAAAGGCCAAAAAAAAAATCTTTAAAAAATATATATATATAAAATAGGTTGTATGTCAGTGCCTTACAAGATGTCATTATAAAAATGATACATTTTGTAATGCAGTCACACATGACATGCGACACGCAGATTTTACTGCTTAGGAGACTGTGTGAAGAGATCCATCACGACGCACGATTTAAAAATTATTCAACCAAATGCAACAAAACAGGTTTTCTTCTGCAAACATTCTGCAGCTGTCTACATCTGTACTAACCAAACCTTAAGGGTCTAGTGTGAGGCTGCACTTAGGTACAGAGGTATTTTAAATGAAATGCTAATGTCAAAGTAATGTGATTAATTTTGCAGTTATTTGGTCAGAAATCAATTCAAACTGTTGATCAAATTAAAGATTTGGTCTCATGATGGCACCAGGTGAAACCTTAAGGGCTCACCAACATCATTACAAATTATCCTAAAAAGAACATAAACATGTCTACCAAATTTGATGATAATGACAATCCATCCAATAGTTCCTGAGATGTTACACCTAAAATCAACCCATTGTCTAATTCGACAATGGGATGACACTAGAGAAAGGTCACGGGATCACCAAATTTATTAGGATCGCTTGTCTCGTCACTGTGAATGTCTGTCCTAAATTTCATGGCAATCCATCAAATAGCTGATGAGATATTTCAATCTGGACCAGAGTGGTTGACCTACCAACCAACATTGCTATTCCTAAAACCATGTTGCTTGCAGGTTGAGGAAAGATGGTTAAAACACAACACTGAATGCTGGTAGGAAATGGGACGTGAACAGTGGTCTACAGAGTACAAAGTCTTGTGCTTTGTACAGCAAACCACTCAAACAGAAGTAGCAACTGGTAGGAGGTTGTTTCTGGCACATATAGTTTCTCTGAAAGTGTGAAAAGTCTCATTAAGATAAACAACTGAACCAACAATAGAAAACCACACTAAAATGAAAGGGTTGATGGGTATAAGAAGGAGGATGTTGACATCTGATTACTCAAGTTTGGATAGCCTGACACAACTAACCAGGCTGAGGGTGACCACAGTCTGAACTGATGTTTCTTCATTCTGTACTTTGTAACACTGGAGAGGGTAAATTACAGCTTAGCATGCAGACTAGTCCATTATGATAATAGGTCACAGTGAATGGGAATGGAACTGTTGTGAAATGCAAAACCTAACTTGGGGGGGGGGGGGGGGGGGGGGGGACTTCATAAAACTGCAGTTTACAAGCCACTGTTTACTTGTAATTAAGCAATGCAAACTGACAGGCCCAGATATTTTCAACCATATAAATTACAAGTAGTAAACGTAACACCTAAAACATGGATAAAAAATGCACAAACTAGAAGTTTAAAAAGAAAAAGTCACTTCATTTAACGTCTTTAAACACATTTGTCTTTTTTGCATCAGCAATCATCACCAAATTTCCTACTTTTAGGGTGATTGTGTGATAAAAGCCCAAGCTGAAGTGGATGCCTGTAGGGCAGTCCAGTGTTTCATAGAGCACCTGTAGGTCTTATGTCATATATACAAACATATTATGCTAGATTAACACGTAGTACACATAGTACACTAACACATGACACTCTCTGTTTATTATTAAACATGTATTTTATGGTCTAGTTTCTCCATTCTTAGGAAACTGGGATCATACTGTATATCGTTACAGGATGCCTGGTTGGTGCTTCTATACACCGCGTAATACAGGACACATCAGGGAAATATGTGTGGTTCTAAACACAGCACTAATTGGACCACATCTAGACCATCTTTGCCCTGCAGTTACTCATTACTCAGCAATGTCCTGGCCCTGTTCCCCCACTACACAAGACCTATAAAAAAAAAAGAAGTTGGATGACGTAGGTGTTATTGGTTTATGGTTTTCTGACTGTGTGTGCATATCTGTGCTTGTGAGTGCATGCTTTCTTTATGTGTATTTCTGGGGGGCATGTGTTCAGATGTGCAGTCTACCACACCAGAATCCGTAATATCTCTCCCTCTCACTCGCATCCCTTCATCCAGGCTTTGTGTTTGTGCAAAATAAAACCGATTCCAGGCAAAGCTGGCTCAACATGAGGGCACATCTGAGGAATGTGCCCAGCATGCTTTACAGCAGTGCATGTCCAAGTGCGGGGGTCTGGTTGGGGGTAGTCACTTCTGTCATCATCATTGATGGGATCTTCCAAACACAAATCATCAGTTACAAAAAACAGGCTGCCAGTTGGCGTCACCTTCCCACAGTGGCCTGTTCATTCATTCCAAATACACTCTGTAGACTCACTAGTGGGTTACTATATTTAAATCAGGTCTAAGAGGCCCCTAGTTTCATAATTACACAAATGTACTTGAGCATGCTGGTGCAGTTCAACTTCTAGTGTTTTATTTCTGTCAGTTACCAAAGCTGTGGCTCCACATTAGTACATCCACAGTGCGACAAAAATCAAAATGATTAGTTTACTTTCATTGTATCCATTCAGTTCAGTTCAGATCTGTGGATCTCTTGACACAATTCCTAAAAGTTCATGCAGACAACTTGTACTCATCATGACAGGTCATACATAGTTTAAGCAGTTTCAAGATATGCCTGATTGTTAGGTGCTCCAGATGCTACGACAGTCTTCAAATGTGCTTTATTTTAAGGTAGCATGGACAATAAGTCCTTGAAGTGCACAGAAAAATTTAATTTTGAACACCTACAAATCCATATGAACTGGAAATATTTCTCTACTTTGGAAGATGGTTTGATATGACAGCTCCCAGCAGCTACCAAATGGAGCTTGTGGTGAGGCTGTTTTTGTCTGCCATTGTTTGCAGGGGCAAGAACGAACTTTCTATTGCAACATTAAAAAGAGTACTCAACCAGTTTAGGATTGCACTCCTGTAACACTGCTGGACTCTCAATGGATAAAATCCATATAGCAGAGCCAGATATTTTGTCCTTTTTATTCCACACATTCTTCTTTTTCAGAACATTTCCTAAAAAAAAAAAAAATAACCACACAACTCCTACTACCTAAAGTCCCACAGCTCCCACTAAATGGTCCTTGTGGCAAGATTGTTTAGTTAACAGTGTTTGATTCTCTCAAAGCCAAAAAGATGTTTAGCTGTTTATAGTTGGAGCACCTTGGAGACGGGTCAATGGGGAACTGTAAGGCAGTGGACAGAGAATGACTTCATGCATGTTTTACTTGAATGTTGCAATCATTCGCTTCAGGCTGCAACTGGAATAATCTTGCAATTAGTACACTTCATCTGAAATCAGTTGTGATAGCTTGTGAACCCTCACGACAAGGTGACAAAAAATGTCTTATAGTGTGTGAGTGCAGTTTTTTCTGAGATTTTGAAAGTCTTCTTAAATTCCTCTCATTGAAACAAGTCACTTATTTGGTTGGAAAGACAAAATCTAACTTTTGAATTTTTTTACTTAACTTTTGTTTAGCTAAGTCATTCAGAAAATGTCAGGCAGCCCGTGATGTTCTGCTGAGAAACAGCTGCTTGAAAATATCAGATTTCCATTTCATTCAGAATGGAGCATTATCATCCGGTAATGAAGTTGTATATTTTGTAGCTCATCCCATCTCAGTGGAATGTCTGGATTCTCTGTCTTTCCAACATTCTTTCTCCAAGTTAATATATGGTCGATATTGCAATCAGTCTGCACCTGAGTGGGGCAGTAAATCATGTTGGGCTCTGGCAGGGTGCAAAGGAATTCACCAAACAAGGGGCTGAGGAGAGCTCTCATATGCATACACACACACACACACACACACACACACCTCAGGCTTGAGTATTGCTGCTGGGAATGCTCGCAGGCATGCACGCTTGCACGTCCACACACATAGACAAACAGCATCATTCACTTCCTGTCAGTCAGAGTCACTACCATGGCTGCGCACCAGAAGGCTGTCACATACACACAAGTAGAACAATTTACTCATCTAAGTAATATGCACTTACACAAATTGAATACAGCACAGCAGCTTGAAGCCCGAACAACTTCAATAAACACAACCTGTGTTCAGTCCATATCTACTTCCCACGCTTTCATATTTTTCCATTTGACTGTATGTCTGGGCTACAACAAAGCATTGTTGCCCTGTAGCTGTACTCTCCACTCTGCTTCGTAGTGACGGTACATCAACAAATGTTTTACACCTCAGCTCGTCAGCATTTATGAGAGCAATCAGCACCTTTAATGCAGGCGCAAAAGCCCCTGGGGAGACTCCAGTTGGCAAACCAAATAAAAAGGAAATAAAAGTGGAGGGAGATGCCCTGCAGCCTCTATTTCTTCAGTTTTTTGGGGTTTTTTTTCATTCTATTAAATCAGATAATAGACTAACTGAAAACGTCAAAAAGTCAACGGAGCCAGACAACTTATATATTTTCCCATATACTGTCTGACTGCAAAAGTGCTCATAAAAAGGTTCTCATTTTCAGATTTGCCTACAAATGTCCTAAGGTGTATTGTGAATACTGCAGTCACAATGGTGCTAAGAACCTTTTTGCAGCAACTTGAAGTTGACTGACATGAGAACAGATGATAAGAGGGGTCAGCAGAGAAGTAGCAGCATTAACAGACTACAGGTTCAGTTAGTAACGTGAATGTTTATGTCATATGGAGGCCAAAAAGTAAAGTGAGAGGGTAGATTTCTGCTAAATTCTTGTACTCTGTGTCCAAAGGCGTTCAGTTCAGAAAGCACTCAGGTCGAGCACAGCTCTTTAACAAGCTTAGCCCATACAGCTGTCCATCTTACACAGCATGTCTTCATGTAGAAAGCATCTAGAGCGAAAGCATCTGCAGAGGATAATAATATGTTCTTGCTTAATTACTGCAGCTTTTATGAAAGAAAAACAAGACTTTTCGAGAAATGTTTTCTCTGTGAGTGTCGAAAAGTGCAGGGGATATTTGCTTTGGTTTGTCAAGCACCCAAAACCATTTAAACACACAACATATGAGAAAGAGAGTGAGCGAATGATCTCCAAGTCTAACACGGCTTCCAATGCCAATACCAAATAAGGCAACAGAACAAGCATGTTTTTTATTGCCCTTGCAAAATCAGTTCATACTCAGACTACGCTCCACTTTGTTCAGTGTTATTTTAACCACCAAAAGACGTCATCATGATATAGCAGATTCAAGGACACCGCTTTTTATTTTTATTTCTTATCTAGATGATTTTTTTTTTTACAATTTTAGGAGAACAGAGAAAACAATTGCCAAACACTGGTTAGGTCAAGTAAAGTCTGGTTTATTTATATATCCCCAAATCACAAGAGTGTCTCAGGGGGCCTCCAGATAATGGTTCATTATCTGCAATAGTAACTGCCTTGTTAGTGAAGCTGATAGAGGTTGTTACTTTCCAACCCTATTTGCAACAATTAGGTACCATGAAGGACCTAATAATGCCCAATGAGCACAGTGCTAAAATGAACAAAAAAAGTATTACTTACCAGCTCATAGTTTGTTGCTGGGACACAAGATGAAGACACCTAAAAACAAAAGTAGAACTCGTTAGTCAGATTGTTCCTTATTTGCAATTACATATTAAATAAAAACATAATAAATAGCAACTGATCATCAATGCTTTTTCTGGAGCATTTTAGCATCTTTCACCTTTACTGTTTTGTTCAAACAAGTAATGCAGCTTTAAATTAGGCTGTTTATGATGTTCTCAGTGTATTATATACATCAGAAAAGCCAAATGTTTAGAATTAGCACTTGTCAACCATTCCCCCAGCAATAATGACTACAAAACTCAGAACTCTGATTTGATATCATAAGATGTTGTTCAACACAGCTGTACTATCAAGGGAAGTTAGTCAGTGGTGAGATTGCTCCAACAGAACTCATGATCTGTCAAGTGCCCAGGCTAATCCGATTACCATCCAACAGTTTCCATAATCATTCTGCGGACTCAGAGCAAGAACATGAGGACTGAGGCCGATAAACAGGAAGAATGTAATGATAATGGCCTCTAACTGAAGATTCAAATGAAGTGCTTGATGAGGGTGAAGTCAAACAGGATGTCACCGCTGATGTTTCCTTCCTGTGCACGTCTGTATTTTGTCCCTTTGCTACTGTTTCGTCATCATTTTCTGATGCTGCACATGGGAAAAAATCCCCGCTAACCTAATTTTCACCAGTCAGCCATGTAAAACCTCTGTAAATAACAAAGGGCAAATGATAGCACAGGACAGCTTTGTGATTCCAGTCGGCTTTTGACTTGCTTGTATCCTCTGTCCTTTTTTTTATTACTATTCCAAACGTGTCTGTTTTTAGCTGTTTTAGATTAGTCCTCAGGGTTATCACATCTGTTGACCTCTGAAAGCACCTTTCATCCTCACTACTGTTCCACAACTCTCCTTATCCAAGACTAATTGTGTCATTGCATGAACACAAGCCTTCTGCTCTGCTTGGGTCTGCTTTGTGTTACAGTTGTAGGAAGCAGATTTAGAATCTGTTCACAAAAATACACATCTTATCTGTGCCTTCCAAAACCACTGTGAGCTTCAATTAAACTTTGCATCTTTGAATGTTATCGGGCTGAAATTGGGCTTTTTTCCAATCTGATAATGACATACTGGCCCTATATTTTACAGTAACACATAATATATGAAAACATTTTTGATGAGAATCTTTTAAATTAGTTTTCTGACCAAAATATGAACTGAGCATGGCACCATTTTTAAATTGGCACAACTTATTAACATTTCTGCACTGCAATGTCTTGTTGCTTATCAGCCTAAGATAATACACACATATAACGATATACAGTCTATGCAAAATGCTAATTTTGGCCTACATAATGGCCGTCCAAGGAATTTGAAACCAACAAAGCCCAGAACAGCTTCTGTAATATGGTTAAAGCATTATTTAATTAGATAAAAAAAAATCTACTGTCGTTTTAAAGTGTAGTATGTTGGGCTATCCATCCGTCGTCGTGGATGCTTCCAGACCAAACTAAAACACACCACTGGACTTCTGCCATTGCAGTGTTAGGATGGCTGATTAGATTTACAAAGTTGAGGATGTGTGAGTCACCTTGGGTCATTAAAGTCTTTTAATCTCTTTTATAACTGTAACCCAATGTGGAATACAGGAATGCTGTTTCCAAACAGGAAATGACCTTTATCAGATTACATGTTTTCGTTTCTTTTAGCAGCAGAAGCAGCTGATACTCTGATATGAAAAGAGACAGTGCCTGATTTTAACACATGCTCTACTACAGTGGCTGTTAATTCTACTTCCTATGCAAGCTAAAGTGAGGGGAAAGAAAGAATCTTTTTACGCATTTCATGGGATCAACATGTTCCTCTGTGATTGCTGTCTATCACAGTTGCCCGACACGTTGTCCTGTATCAACAGCCTACTTGAATGATGGCATCCCAGTGGAATGTGTCTCTGTTTCTGAGAATTTGTCTGGCATGGTGGAGTGTGTCTGGAGTTGACAGGATACTGTATCTCAGTCTGGCTCAAATCACCTCCATTACAAGTTATTCTAACCCTCCCATAACCACCTCCATTCCCTCAAAGCCCCTTCCTACTTCACCATCCTTATCACTCTATGCACAACGACAGGCCGTTCTTCTCTCAGAGGCCCCCCTGCTTCTTCGGGTAACCTCCCCTCCGCTTGCCCTGACTCCTTAGGCCTGTTCAGTGTTTCCACCTGATGCCTCTGTCCCTCACAAGCTCCTGTTGACAGCTAGTCCACCTGCAGTCACAAACCACTGGTCAACATTATAATGTGAACTCTGTGAATGTGAAGCTGCTCGGTGTGAATGAGTGCAGCTGTGAAGCAGGGAGCTGAAAAAGAACAAATTGTACACGTTCAAATAAATTGGTCCTGGCTCTAATTTTGCCACACTATTATGCAACATTATCTAGAAACACAGTTTGGTGACCAATTTAAAAATGTTCAAGCACACTGAACTAGGTGGATTACCTTGTAGCATTTAGCTAAGCTACTTCGCTTTGCAAGAATTGAGGTGCAGGGGGAAAATACTGTATATGAATAACTTCTAGACTTTCAATCCTTCCTCAAATAGTCAGAAACTGTCATTGTGTGTTTTGGTGTTTGATAAATCTTCAAACTGGATTTATTGGTTCACAATTCATATCGTGGCCGCAAAACGAGCAAAAAAACATTTAGTTTGTCCATTCTGGGCTACTGTAGAAGCAAGGCGGACCCCACAGAAGAGGACACGTGGCAATCAGGCTCACTCTAAAGTAACAAAAACATTGTGACTCTTATTTTCCAGGTGATCATACACTTATGAAAACACAGTTATTTCCACCATATTCTGTGAATACAGCCCCCTTAATCTTCTATGACTGAATACAATGAACACTATTTTGACTGGGCAACTTGAAATTCAAAGATTCAGTCCAAGTGTTCTGATACATGGTTAGGAATTAATGTGAAATTTAATCATGAAATGTGACTTTCTGGGGACACTGTGCCAGGAAACAAGAGGGGCATAACATAACACAGAGTAACTTCATGAACAAGTCTCTTCTCCAAACATCAAACCGGCTATGGCAACTGACATTTAGTTGAATGTCATGTCTAATAAAATGCATACTTTTTATGTGTACTAAACAGAGTTAATTATGTTTGAGACAACATCCATGCCAAGTTAGCCAATGTCTCCAGTGTGATAAAACATAAAGGTCAGATTGAGCGGGTAGGTAGTCTGCCCACATGAAAATAGCTCACATTCTTCCTCATGCTAAGTAGTTGCCTCTTTAACTTGTTGCTGGACTGGAACTTTGCACTATTGCTGTCTGGTAAAGCAGTCATGGCCAGGATCTCCGAGAAACCACAGGGAATAATTTATCTAAAGGCAGGGTGTAGGTGAGCACTTAGCGGGCTAGTCACAGGTCAAGGAGTGGGAAACCACTACTGTAGGTAAAAAAAAAATACTGCTGACACAAAACATCTTATCTGAAAAGTATGCAAAAAGGTAATAAGGCTTACATGTTTCCATTGCAAAGAATATAGGCATGGGAGTTACAGATTGTTGCTCGTGATGTGATTTTTAGTCATGCTAGTAGTGTGGTCAGTGCAACGCTTTGATCCAGGCAGAAATATCTCAACTATTGGATTGATTGGCATGAAAGTTGGTACAGATATCTCTGGCCTTGATGAGTCTGTTTGACTTGATTCTCTGATTTGCGTTACCATGAGGTTCACATTTGTGGTTCTGAGTCATGTCTCAACAACTATTGGTTGGATTGGCATGAAATTTGATACAGACATTCATGTGTCCCCCTCAGGATGAACTGTAATAACTTTGGTGATCCCTTAACTGTTCATCCTTTTATCAGAACATTTTGGTTCATGGTATATTTACATCAGCCTCCGATACACTTTGGGTTAAGTGATAATTAGCATATATTAGCATGATAAACTAAGATGATGAATGTGGTAAACATTATACCTCCATCAGCATCTTAACATTGGCACTGTGAGCATATTAGCATTTAGCTCAAAGCAACACTGTTTTCAAGTTCAGACTCACAGAGCTGCTGGCATCGCTGTAGAGTCTTTGTCTTGTTTATTTGCATCATTTATGAATCAATCAACAATCTTAAAACAATACTCACATGTAATATGCATGAGTATTTTCTAGCTATCACAAAAATAATCAATGCAGTGGTAATGGTAACTAATGCAATGGACGAAATGTTGCCAATGGCTCCTGAATCATGTTTGAATTTAGATGAAAACCTACACAAAGCCTTTGTCCGTGCTCTGCTGTGCGTGGGGAGGAGGTCTGGCGAGAGTGTGTGTTGATGCTATCGGGAGTATTCAAATGAGTGTAATATAATAAAGAATAATTGTGTTGCTGCATTCCGTACATGCTTGTGTTAACTGCTATAAACAAGGGCCCATTTCCTGCAGACAAAAGTCCATGTCAGGCATCTCTGGTTTGTAGGACAGCGTACACATGCAGTCCGCTTCCTGCTAGCTACTGACACACTCCAGACACAATCATGTTAGGTAATTGATGACAGTCTCCCAGGTCTGAATATAATAATGACCCTCGCTAATGACGTGACCGGTGTAGAGCCTTAAATAAATGATGAATTGATTCATTATTCAGGTAAACAATCTGCACTAAAATCTCTGCTATGCTTTTGTCTATAAATCTCAAACTTAATGTAGGAAAATCAAACAGCAGAGTGATATATCGTGACACATTCCAGCTTTACTCCAAGCAGTGAAATGATTGCCACACAGGTTAGTTTGTTTCCACCGTGGAATAGAGCGCAGGGATGTGCGTTGCACCTAAAAAAAACTTTCCCTGGCCCTCGGAGCTGGCATATAAACACACGGCTGCCCTGAGTGCTTTTATGTTTATCCAGCTCCTTGCATCTGGCACATCCCAGCAGAACTATTCAGTGTGCAAATTCAATTTGTGAGCCGTAACTAGTAACAGAAGGTTTTTCTGCCGCCGTGATGGTGGAGTGTGCCAGAGTGCGGGTCCGTATGGACTTATTGGGATATTATCAAAGCACAAAGGAATGATGGGAGAGCTCTGTTCCAAGTGCCCATGCCTTATCACTCTCAAAAGTTTATCTGCTTTTCTATTTCTAATCAATTTTGATGCATCTACTGTAGCACTCTACTCTAGAATCTCCATGTCCATACTCATTTTGTGTTCATTAGCTTGTCTCTTTCTATGTCTAAACATGTAAATTCTTTTTGATCTTTTCATCTGACTATCTGTCTCTGTGAAAGTTATGGCGTCTGTGATCCTCCGGGGAAAGTTGTGGAAAATCTCAGATTTATTGAGCAGATTGGACTGCAGGACATGTACACGACAGTACAGCAGTCTCCAAACACTGTTCCTTGTCTCAGTGCTGCTGATTTATGGTTTAGAGTATATGAAACACATGAGGACATGTGTGCGTTTGTTATTCTTGTTTCATGCCTTTGTACATATGTATACTATGAGAACTGTCAGGGTACCAAGTCCATTAATCAATCAAAAAAGTTAATCTCCAACTCTTTTAATGATCACTTCAGTCATTTATTGAGTAAACACCAAACATCCTCTGGTTCCAGCTTCTTTAATGTGAAGATTGGCTGCTTTTCTCTGTTTTATATTTTTGTAAACTAAATATCTTTGGGTTTCCAATTGTTGACATTAGAAGAAGTCATTAACATTTCTGAAATTTTAAAGTATAAATAATGAAATGATTAATCAAATTGAAAATAAAACAATTGCCCCGTGCAATATGCTCCATCCATGTGAGCTCCTGTGTGTGAGTACTGTAAATGAAAGCATCATGGAACAAATTTGTAAGTGTGTATACACTAAGATTAAGATTGACGTCACTGCAGTAGCAAATATCCAAGCAGAGATAAATATCAAGATAAAAAAAACATAATACTTTATATGTTATTCTGCTTGTGCATGAATAACTTGAGCCCCAGAGGGTTCCGACAGCCTTTGTATGTCCCTGCCATGTTTCTTCTGCACGGCCGGGACTCAAAGTGGCCCTCTGCCGACCAACAGCGCCTGTTCATTCTCACCCCATCTTTGTTGTACAGGAGTGACGGCGTGGAGAGGGGAGAAGCTACGGCTTGTTTCTTTTGTTCCAAAGTTACAGCGGGGGTCACGTTCCCTTCCCAGGCCCTTTCAGCTAAGAGCCGGTATTTACCAGCACGCTAATTTACGCATTCGGCATGGCTCTCACTGTCTGGAACCGGGCCAAGTTGAGGAGGAGGGAAGGGGGGAGAGGGCGTGGGCGGTGAGAGAAGACGGCAGCCATGAAGAATCAGGGTTGAGGGGGATGGACACCCTTTGGCATCCAGAGTAAAAGCCCCTTACTTTAAGCGCTGCTTGTATTTCCACTCTGCTGTTTTAGTTTTGATGGGAAGTAAACTTAAGCAAATTTAAGGTGTTTTCACTGCCAATCCCATTTCAAGTTATTCCCTACTGAAGCAAATGTGACATTTTGGGCAAAGTGCTTGTTTACAGTCTACCAGAAGATCAATATCTATTTCATCTCGGTGCGTACAGTACAGAGAAATGTCTTGGAGCCGTTTTGCTTAGCTTAGCTCAAAGACAAGAAGCAGGGGAAAACTTCACCCTGTCTAAAGTGAAAAACAGTCTTACAGCATCTCCCCATTTCGTATCTTAGTGACACTGTTAAGATGAAAATATTTTTCCACATGTCGTCATTGGACATCTGTTGGCCTGCAGGAGATGTTAGAAACCAGTGTAACGACATGTACACAGACAGAACAAGTCTGACATGAGAGACAGAAAAAGAATGTAGGAATGACTATAAGCAAAAGGAAGCGGGGTGTATCAGGGAAAATAGCAAAGATCCAGTCCAGATATGATAAGACATACAGTATGAATCACTGAAAAACATTTCAAAGGTTTAATAGCTGGACACAAGATGTCTCCTGCTGAGAACTCCATTAAGGTTACAAGTTTTCATGTCACACTTGTATAAATTGCATACCGGACCACAAGTGGCTTCCAAACTAGTTGTCACGGTGTCACAAATCATCTTATTACTCTGAGATTTAAGGTGAACACAAAAGCTTTCCCCCTTCAGCGGATGAATGTAAAAACAGCCTCATAGTGTCAAACTCTGCACATACATCATCCTGCAGAGTGAAGGTCAAACATCTGAGTGAAGAAACAATAAGCAAAACATATATTTGAGTGGAGGGAGAAAATAAAGTTTATTCTACCCTTAAACCACAGGACCGCCTGCCAGCTAGAAATGAAACATTTTGACGTATGCCTTCCACTGTACCCTTAAGTACACAGAAAAATAACCACATAATATGATATTGTGGTTCTTACAGTTATTGTGGTAACTGTGTGCACTAATATTTAACATGGTAGAGTGCAAGATTTGCCACAGTCTCAGCCATAATCTTATATCACCGTGCTGTTGAGGACAGACAAAAGAAATGGGATGTCATTGACAAAAACAGTCTCACCACAAGGTCCACTTAGTGGTTGGTTTGGAGTTTTCAATCGTATCACATGAGCTTTATTAGAAGATGGAGTTGCCCAGTGGACATTTATTGGAATTATATGTAATGTTCAAATCACCATTGCAACAATTAATTAATTAGTGGTCAACAATTAAATTAACCGCTAACCATTTTGATAATCAAATAACCATTTTGAGTTCAGATTCTCTGATTTCAGCTTCTCAGATGTGAATATTTTCTGATTTATATCATCTTCTATGACAGTAAACTGAATATCTTTGGGTTGTGGACCAAACAAGACAAGGATGTCACATTGGGCTTTGAGAAACATTGATCAACATCTTTTCACTATTTTCTGACATTTTATGGACCACAAAACTAATCAACTAATCCAGAAAATGATGGACAGATTAACCGATAATTGGTAGTTTCAGCCTGAATCTGCAATTTCATGACAACTGGGCAGCTGGATTTGCAGATGAAGATCATGTGATGTGTTTGAACTACTAAATGGACTTTGTGATGACATTGTTTTGTTTTGGCTATGGTGACTTGCACGAGGAGTGCCTCAGTCTCTTGATTAAGTTAACTTGCGATGATCTTACTACCACACTAACTCACCCTCACACCCACATACTTTGCTGCATCTAATGACAGACGGATGGGCAGGTTTGGGTTTCATATTTAATCCAGCCAAAGTCTTTCTCCTCATCTCCTTCTCCTCTCCCTACTTTATCTACTTCTCTTTCAACCACTGACAAAATGCTTTTCCTCAGGCAAGCATCAGCAGTTAAAAATGACAAATGTTCAAATAGAGATTATGTCAGAATTAATTGTCAGATTCTCCCTTTGCTCCGTATTGTTTTGTACACAATCACTCAACAGTTTTGACGTTCAATATGCATTTGAAATCTACTGAACATTGATACAGATCTGCATAAACAGATTCCAGCAAACATTAATAACTGCTGCTCCATGTTTCCAGCAAAAATATTACTATAATAAATATTAATAATATGTCAAGAAAGGCAAAATCAACACTACCATTAGCAGGTCATAAACAAGCTGGGCAAAACTATAAAGACCATTAAATTTCCAGCATTGACACAGCAGTTAAAAAAGTCAATTGATGTCGACATTTCCACGTGGATAACACGATCATTTAAAAAGATGCTGACTACCGTCCAAAACATATAACGCTAGTACACGATATACACTTGTTATTTAGGGCCAGACAAGCATCTCCTCAACTTTTAGCACACTGGTCCTCAAGTCTCAGCTGCTCGGAGAGATTCGGAAAAATCTGGCACCGGTGTTTCCTGTCTTTCTGTTCAAGACCAAACGCCTCTTACCCTCCCATCAATCAGTCATGAAAAGCAAACAACAATATGAGGGCTTTCTGGCAAAACTAAGGAAACAGGTCTGCTTTCTATAAACATTCTTCAGAGAGACATGAAGGCTTGATAAGAAAAAAAAAAAAGGAGACAGAAAACAACCTCTCCACCCTCCCGGTGGACTGTTGGCACACACACACACACACATACACAGGGTACATATTTCACATAGTGTTCACATGGATGTTCAGTCATATTGAAACAAATTGTAGTTTCACTGATGTTTTTAAATTGATTGAATGTGAATGCAAGTTAACTCATTTCACACTTTGTCCTTTGCCTTACCATGAAATTTAAATTGTAAAATCTGAAAATCGTTTTATTGGGTAACATAGTGATTATATAGATTTATTATATAAAGCTTCTACGATTAATATCTGCCACTTTTCTAGTAAAAATAAAACCGTACATTATGATTCAGCGTCTTCACGGATCTACAACCAAGTCCAGTAGCCCTTCTAGAAGAAAGATGACCTGGAGGACTGAGAACCTTCACAGACATTATGATTCATAAAATATCCAGTAAAAACAATATGCTCCTCCTCCTCTGTACTGGAAACTCCTACCAATACATTTGTTTTGAAATGGTTATTTGGTTATTACATCAAAGTCATAAAAATGTTATCAAGTTTAATGATGAAAAAAACCTGTTAGTTTAGAAAAAAAAAAAAAAGAAAGAGAGGAAAAAGCCTCCACCCACTCCTTTCCTTCCCGTTAGCTATTCTAACACTTTCCAACAACTTCTAATGTAAGCTGAGGCCTTTAGAGCACAGCCAGGAGCTGCTTCTCCAAATCTGCCATAAATCTTAAAAGAAGCTGTATGTAGTGACCACAGAGGATCAAAGTGATGGCACCTTGTCAAAGTCCATTAGAGTCATGTCAAATAATTCAGCAACTAAATCCAGAGTAAATGAAAGTTTTCTGTCTCTTTCTAATTTACCTTCTGAATTTGGGCAAAATATTTCCGTATTATGGATTAACTATGATAACTATGGACTCAAACATCTTGCAGACCTAAAAGGACTGGTCTACATTTGAGTTAATGCGCCCACAAGCTGATCTTCATTTCAAATAAACCACTGTCTGTGCTTTTGCTTGGTAGTTGGGCAGAACGAACATATCTTGACATGCTTAAAATGCTTCAGCAAATCATTACTTTGTTAAGTAGGGCTACTAAGAGACTAAAATATTCAGACTAACCGTCCTCCAAACCAGTTACAAGCAAAATTACCCTTAGAGGGTTTAATCATTGAAATTGAAAACAGAACGGAAAGTTTCTGCATAATTGTTGGAAGATGTAAACCATCAACCTTGTTTATCATCTATACTGTTGGGTAATTCACACAAAGGTGTCAATATCACTCTGTAGGAAAAAATGTCTGTCCATCTGATTTAAAGTTTTACCACTGATTCAAACGGGCACCAGAATAAGGCTGCACCTAATCTTACCTCAATATATAACAACCTTAGCCTGTGCATGTGAGGGTACTGTCAATAAATCTATAGATCTGCAAACTCAAACCTCTCTACATGACCCGAACATAACGAAGCTTCAGCTGAGTTTCATTGGAGGAGCCACATTCAATAAGTATCATGTTGCTTTGAAGCCAAAAGAGATCTGTGTTCCTGAGATGAAGCCCCACAAGGGTCAAATGAGGCTGGCCATCTCTGAAACAATATGATGCCTTCTACTACAGCTTTAATGTGATTAGGATACAGGGTATAGCCATTGGTTTGGGTAGTTTGGCAAGTGATACTGCAGCCATGTTGGTCTTGTCGCTGCAAATGGAGAACAACGTTATTTGGTGATCAAATCATAAATGTAAAGCTGCTTGTCAAACTAAAAAGTCACGTCAAACACTGGGAACTTTTCTTTTCCTTCTTTCTAAATACATTCCTTGACTATGAGAGCCATTATACCAGGCTTTAAGCTTGATTGCATGGAGTCATTTAAAAGATTAGCCGTCATTAAATGTTTCACCATAATGTTCCTCTTTTTAGGTGCATTATAAGGGGTTCTTCTATTTAAGGGGTATTAGACTGCGAGGGTCTGCAGAAAGCTTTCGTCTGACTGTGCTGGCACCAGTGTTCACCGAAGGACAAATGGGGAGAAATAGGGATTGTGGGCAAGTGGTTTCATTTAGAGTTGAGCTTGAGCGATCACAACTTTCTACCCAAAAAGTCTGAAATACGAAACCTGATTTGATGCACAATTTTGGTCAGAGTCAGTTTGATTTGTAGCACAAAATAAACCAAACAATTAAACTGAAAACATTACATCATCTCTGAGTGAATGAATGGGCAAGATTTGGTCCAAGTTGGTGGGCTTTGTGGTGGCCTTACGGCACTGAGCTGTTGCAGCCTCAAAGCAGTAAATTCTAAAAGGGGTCCACTGTTCATTTTTACTGCAACATTAGTCTCCGGATACGTTCTTTCATACACTCTTTAAACGCCTTCCTCTGGGCCTATGACAGCAGTTTCTCATGTGTGCCAGACGACCTGCTAAGTAACTACCATAAGAAAAACATTATATGACACCCTTGAAAGATGCAAAGCTTTTACTGTGCCCTGATTGGATGCTATTAATTATACTAAAAGCCCTACTGTACGCCATGATGCTTTGGCACAGCTATAGATTATTTATGCTGCTAATGTATTGCAAGTTCACATTATGTGCCAGCATTTAGTCCAGAGGACAAAGGGTATAAATAAATTGCTGTGCACACATTTCAATTCTGCAGAGAATTTTGTGATGATATAAGAAATTTCAACATAAAGCAACATAATTTGTATTACATTACATTACATGTATTGATTTAGCCTATTCTGTATATGCAAACTTTGTAATGTTTAGATTTATGGGGATATGAGAAAAGAGGTTGTGGCTGACTGACATTTGTCAAACACAAGTGTTTTGGACAGTCAGTGTGTTCTGTATCAATGAGAAAAATAATAGGAAACACAACACAAATGTTCGCTTTTACAATACATCGTAATGCAAGAGGTTAAACTGCATCTGAAACACAGATACACACACACACACACAGACACACACTGAGGAAGGATTACATCAGCAGAGAAGCATGAGAATTCATGCTGGTGGTTTTATATGGTCATGGACCACTGCCTTATCCCTAATCCCAGAAACACACACACATACACACACACAGTCACTCAACACACACCTTCCCAAACCTTCCTATGTGCCTGTCCTGGCTGTATATGTGGTTTGTGTGTAACTGTGGTTATGCATCTATCATGAGTTGCCTAAAGGAGGGACGGGGGGTTGACTGGAGCACTGTTTCTCTGGCAGATGGTAATGATGAAAAATGTCTCCTCTGAAATCCAGTCCGGCATGGGCTCCCTGCCAGTGGATGTACGCCATTCCCACACAACCAGGAGACTTGGGTAAAGCTGCTGTCCGGGCAGGACAGTGCTGTGTTACATTTATGTTGGACAAGGAATGTCACACATCATACTAGTTATGACAAATCTGATGTCAAATATTAGACAATACAGCATTTCAGAGTTCTAATCAACATTATATTAACAATGGATTAAATCAACGTTCAACATGTGAAAGGGCTCAGTGAATACAACTCCCTTCAGCTCTTTCGGTGCCGTTTTAGCATCTTTCAGCTCATTGTTTTTCTTACTGCGCCTAGCTTTACTGTTATGACTCAGTCTCATTGCTCTCATTAACCCCATTCCCAGAAACAGCAGACAGCTGTTGAAAAAAGTGAAGAAGCTCTAAAAACCCTGCTCTGTACACTCCCTGCTCATCGCCAGAAACAACAGACAGACACAGTTAGTGACTAGCTGGTGAACACAGTGGAGCATTTATCAACTAAAGAGCCCAATATTTCCCTCAGTAGTTAGTAGAGACAAAAACTGCGCTAAAAAGCAACTAGCAACCGTCAGCCACATTTGCTAGAACATTTTTATTAGGGGATTTTACTGTATACCAGTGTTTTACTCATGGTTTGTTGCATTGCCCCCAAGTCGACAATTAATTCACAAATACTGATTTAAAGATTAGATTCTTGATTTAATTTAATGGTGGGACCCCTGACCAAATTGACTTCAGCCTGACGTGTAATGGAGCCCCACTTCAAAAGTGTTTCATCCAAAAATCCAAAGCAACTCCAGTACACTTAAATGAAGCTGCCATGTACAATATAGTCTGTTATGCACACTGTACTTGATGGGTACATAGGCGCAGAGAGCTGGAGAACATCACAGGGATGATACCAGCAGCTGCCAATGTGCTCTAACGCCACTGGACTGCAGAACGCTGATGCATGTATTACAGCCATATTTGAAGGACTAAACGCAATTTACCCTTGCATAGTATAATACTGGCACCATTACATCCTGCTAATAAAAAAGTAAAAATCCATTAACAATCCAGACACCCACACGGAGCTACCTTACAAATCTGATTAAGAATGTGTTATATATATGCTATATTTTCACACTATGCCCTTTATTCTTTTTCTCCACAATTTGTAGAAAATTGGAGGGAATTGTAACTCGCTCTATGTGCCAAAAATTCCTAAAGAGCTGTTGGGTTTTCACACGCCTGGAGCCATTTTTTTCTGTGGAACAACTTTTGCAAGGTCCTATTGTGAAACACTGCAGCTGAGTTCATGGCTGCACACACACACACCAACACTAAAAATCAGTGGAAGAAGGCTAACACACACACGCACTGACACACACACACATGTTCTGACTCACATGAAAAACACATTTTCGATAGATGAAATCTCACTTTGTACAACAAATGTTTGTTGGCCATTTCTTTTTTTCCAACTGCGCTTTGACCTCTGGGTCCAAAAAGGGTAAGATTTGGTACAGTATGGTGAAAACAGACACACACTCAAGTACCCTCAAAGGTGCAACAAATTGTTTTCATGCATGAGAAGAGAAGAGAAGAGAAGAGAAGAGAAGAGAAGAGAAGAGAAGAGAAGAGAAGAGAAGAGAAGAGAAGAGAAGAAATAAGAGAAAACTGAAAACAAGAGGAGACATGCGCCACCACTGTCATTCCAGCCATGACCATGGGCCACCAACCACAAAACATGGTAAGCCAAGGAGACCACACACAGACACAAGAAAGAAACAAGCTTTACATACATAAACACATACATACAAATCTACACTAATACAACAAACACAAATTCCAATCTATCTCTGTTACATGCTCATTTACACACATTCCTGTCATCCATAACAGCTACAGCGGACACACTGGAAGCAGCGCAATGCACAGTGCTGTGCAAACATACAGGCACACATAATGATTGTAATGACTTTTCCCCACACACATATCCATGCACACACACACACACACACACACACACAAAGCATATGTAAAAACAGAACAGAACTGCTCATGTACAGTAAAACCAACAAACATGAACAATACTGCCAGGTTACATACATGTCTGAGAAAACATACATCTAAGAGCACTTTAAGCTTTCTCTTCCTCCATACCAAATAAAGCAAATCCATAATGCGGACGATTTGCTGTGAAACAGAGCACAGCCAACACTTGGGACAGCCAGGCACTCAAATACCAGACAGGCAGCAGCTCTTTACCCCTCTCACAACCACACTCCTTACCTGAAACACTGCGGTGGCCATCCTGTCAGAGAGCGTCTGTGTTTCTGTGTGTGCGTGTGTGTCGTACTCTCTTTCACTCTTTGGTTTTCTCTGTCCGGCTGTGTTTTAGTGCTGCATCGTCCTTTCCCTTTTCCCCTCTGTGCAGCAGAGAGGGTTTTCTCTGCGCTCCGACCAGATGGCTAAAGCTAAATCCACTCACTGTTACCTTGGTGCAGCGCAGAGCTGGAGGAGTGTACAAGTGTGTGTGTGTATGTGTGTGTGTGTGTGTGTGTGTGTGTGTGTGTTGGAGAGAGAGAGAGAGAGAGAGAGAGTTGGTGTGAGTGATTCAGCCTCCAGGCTAATAGGTCTGGCTAGTCTCTCCCTCTCTCACTCCTCCTCCAAGAAAATGAGCATAAAAATGTCTAAAGAGTCTTTATGTGTGCGCGAGAGTGGGGAGAAGTGCAGCCAAAGGCAAATCTTAACATCCCACAACTGGAAACGGCGCAGTGCAGCACTCAGCGCTGAATAAGCAGGCAAAGTCTGGCTACGAGCTTTCTCCTCCCTCTTGTTCAAGCCATTTTCACCTCCTCCTCCCAAGTCGGGGAGACATACGAGTAACGAGAATGGAGAAAAAATATTGAACTGAATTTCCCAGGGAGATCAGGGGGGGAAACAAAAGTGCAGCTCTTTTCTTTCTCTGTCTCACTATCTTCCTCTCTCTCTCTCTCGCTCTTTCACACACACACAAACACACGCACACACACACACACACACACACACACACTCCTTCCTCAAAAGCTCATTCTTCATTCTCTCCTTGTTATCAGCTTCTCGAGTTACAGGTTAAATATGAGTCGCCCCCTCCTTCCACCCGCCTTTTCTGTCTCTTCCCCTCTCTCCCTGACTTTCTCCTTCTCACACAAACACACATATAGAGACACACACAATAATACTCACACTACAGCTGCAACAAGAGAGAAGGTACCATGAATGAATCCATTGACTTCACGGCAACTCCAAAGTCGAACAGTTTCAACAGCAGCAAGGAGATACATACTTATCAGTCAGCAGCTCAGTGTGTTGTTCAACCCACAACGGCAATAAAATCATGTCATTTATATTCCAAGAGTTCAACTCTGGCTTAATGTGCTGATATAATGAGATATGCATGTAAATTAATATTAAGAACATGCACAACATTGTAGAGTACAGTACTACAGTAGGAAGTTGAAGACTGATTACTGAACCCTGAATTTATCAAGAAAAATTAAAAAAAATGTATTCATTAGATTTTACTTGCAAGAAATTGTTCCTTTTCATTTGTGTAAATCCTTTTTACAGAAATAAATAGATATGTCTTTATTTCATTCATTTTGTTTAACCTTTATTTAACCAGGAAAGGTCCCATTGAGATTAAAAATGTCTTTTTCGAGAGAGACCTGACCAAACAACGACACCCCAGCGATTCTGTCTCCAGGTTTTTAAAAAGGATTTACAAACATTCAAAGAAATCAAAGTTTTGTTTTTTTTTAACATACTGTAATACATTCCAGTCTCAGGGTGCAAACTATCTAAATGCCCTCTTCTCAGTTTCGGTATGGGCATTTGTTACAGACAACATATAAAAGTCCCTTCATCGCAACGAGTACTGCCAAACACTCTGCTGAGTGTTGTCTGTCTCTTTTTTCCAACACCACACCTGTAGCTATCATCTGCATAATACTCATAGAACATATATAGAAATAACTACAGTGATGATGAGGTTTTTATTAAGGTTAAAAACTAATTTGCTTCCTGGTTTCTGATCTTTAAGAAGTTGGTAAATGCACCTCCTCGGGTGATGCTTCCTGACACTCAGTTATCAGATGACTTACAGTAAGACTGTGACTGCAGCTGTCAAGTTTGGAAACCATGGAGATCAACAAATTTACAAGATCTCAAATGACAAGGAAGTTATCACTCACACTCACACACAAAATTGTGACTGTCAACTGTTCTCCTCTTCACAAATCCAATGACATTTATCTCATTTGAAACAACAATATCAAATGATGTGGCCTGTGTTAGGATTAAAAAGGTACTCTGTGACTTGAAAAGTAATTGTATGGATTTGGATTTAACCTTTTAAAGCCCAAGTACCTACTATTGCTATGTTGCTATGTCAATTTTCAGTCAACAAAATTAGCAACGTTTCAATCATTTAGCCGTTTAGCTTTGGAAATAAAATACAAACAACATCCACACAATCAGGATACATAGTGTCACAGTTAAAAATATCCCAAGCACATATTTTAACCAAAGTGTTTTTGTAGTGTGAAGGCAGCTGAGGCTGCAAGACTATTGAGATGTCTGACTGCATTTATATAGTCCTTTTCTAGTCTACTGGCCGCTCAAAGCGCTCTACAACATATGCCAACATTCACACACAAATTTATACACTGATAGCGGGGAGGTGATGAGTGGTTCAGTGTCTTGCTCAAAGACACTTTGACACTCCTTCCATGGAGCCAGGAACCTTCCAATTACAAGACAACTCTACCTTCTGAGCCACCAACTGTGATTGGTACATTGAGGGGAAGGGGAGGTGCTTAGGATAATCAATTTACTCTCCAGCTGATAACATGTTAATTACTCAGCCTCCATCTTAAGTTAGGTAAAAAGTCCTGCATTAAAAGTGATAGTGGAGTACTTTCATTTGTCCTCTGGTCACCCACAGGTATCGCCAGCTCTAAAGAAAACAGCAAGAAGTTTGTTCAGTGATGCGTCAAGCCACTGCTGCTGAGAATAATGAAACTGTACTCAGTAAAATGTCAATAAAGATGTTGATTAGAGCAGTTTAGGAGGAGATCTCACCTGGAATCACGATCATAGTCAGGTAGTCTTAAAGTAAAGTCACCGTTCTGGCATTTTAATTCGTTTCCACAAGCTCCCTAGCTATTATCCAGTGGCAGACAAAGGGACGTTACTAAGGAATGTTTGGTACAAATTTGTAGCACATTAAGTATTATGCCACAACATGGAAAGAATGGTCAGAGTCTTTGATGTTGCTCGGAAGTAATTACATGGAAGGTCGCTCTAAAAGTAACACCTTTAGCTGAAGCCGTGTTCACCAGATGTCGGCTCAGTAAGCGTTATTTAATTCGCTATTAATGACAAGGAGCCAGGAAGGAAGGGAGGGCTGCCAGAGAGGAGACATGTGGTTTACGGTAACGAAACAACACGTTTGTTTATGTGAGATGCACACCTTTAATGTAGGGACCAGGCTGATCCGAGGGAAGGTGGGAATTCCCCTTGTTTTGTTTTTTTGTGACTTTGTCCAAGTGGGCGCAATGCAATTACACATACCAACAGTCAGATCTCATGCAAAGCATGGGAAAGTTATACGCTTGTATTTTAGGCTAATATGTTTCCCTTAGTCTGGTCGATTTCCTGTGTTCTGGTTTTTCATGATCCCAAGACTGCTGTCTGTAATCACACCAACACTGCAAGAGACGTGCCATGTGACTGCCATGCCACTTTTTATTTACTATTCCAGCTGATATTATTCTAGCAAGGTTAAGGATTATTAGTATAAGACTGAAAACAACATCATTTCAAGCAAGTTAAATCACTAAACTCAGACATCAGCATGAATCCTTCCTGTATGTGACTGGACAAACTGTTTTTGAGGTTTCAAATATGAAAAACATGGTGGCTCTTCCAGAAATGCTGAGTGATAAGAAAACCTGAACAGATCAAGAGATTAATGCAGATTTTGCTGTTGGATGAATAAGAGGGAAAGAACATGAGACAAGCACAGAAGAAGAGAAAAGAAGTAGCGGAACAGTTAAAATGAAAGATAAACAGAGAATAAGACCAAAAGAAAGGAAGGGACATGGAGAGGGAGTGAAAGCTGTCTGGGGGAGGTCCAGTTTCATGAGTCTGACTCAGGCTTTCCCGAGTAACGGCACAGCTGAGCAGATGACTGTCCCCCAGCACCCGGTGGAACGTTTCACCGACGCCCATGCAGCGTCCAGACCACATTTAACATGAGTTTTATTCCTGGATGGTCATGATTAGACAACAGGAGACACAGTGGAAGCAGACATGAGATGGAAAAGTTGTCACTTTGAATCAAAAGACAGCCTGTTGATATGGGTGGGGGAACTTGGAACGAAAAAAAGTCTCAGAGCTCCTTCATCATGTAATGAGGATGTGTCCTCCAGCGAGGCTTTTCACACACAGCTGTTGCAGCGGTCAGAGAAGCTTAGCGATGCCGGAAAGGAGGGTGCATGATCAGCAACTGTTACTCCGTAATATAAAGCTTTAAAAACAAGTTTTGTAGGGCAATGAAATTAAAATCGCATGTAATTTATGTAACGGCATGCTTTACGAAGTCATTCCCCTCACTTATTCCTTCCATTGCTGTCTCCTGCATGTACTTGGCCCATTGTTGACATTCTTTCCAGCAGCTCTTGATTACTCCATCATGTTAAAGGCTGGGCGTTCCTGTTTGTTTTCTCTGCTGTATCTATGCACATGTCGCTACCATGCAGTTACTAAATACATGGCCGTAAGCCACTGCTCCTTGTGTAATCCATTCGCTCACGCACTGGAACACAAAGAGAGCTGACAGATGATTGTTTTTGGTTTGCCTGAAGCTCAATAGATCAGTAAACCTTTGTTTTGCTTCTTGAAGCCAAAATTGTTACAACAGATAGCATCCTTTGTTTTGAAGGTCAAAGTTTAAGCTGCATTTACCAATATTTGGATGTTAACATTGAATTACACCAGTATGTGTAATATCACAGGTGTCAACAAGCCTACAGTTCCTTTCAACTCTATGGAGTATAGTAGCATCATTCTACTCAATGTTTTGGTTTTACAGCTTGCAACTTTATTGCTTTGTTTCAGTCCCACTGCTTTCATCGACACCCAGGTGGCCAGAAACAGGAGTCAAATTTGCCCCATGTTTGCTGGATGTTTAAATAATCAACAGGTGATAATGTGTCAGTTTTGTTTGCAGCTTGTTCTGCTGTCCCCAAATCAGTTAAAAGGACCAGTGTGCAGGATTTAGCGGTATCTAGCAGTGTAGCTGATTGCAACCTTCTCCTTCCTAGCGTGAAAGGAGAAACTACAGATGCTGTGAAGTCCTGTCAGTCAGTGTTTAAATTATCTGTTCTGGGCTACTGTGGAAACGGTTTAACATGGCGGACTCCGTGGAAGAGGACCCACAGTGTCTGTAGCTATAAAAGACTCATTCTAAGGTAACTAAACCATAACGACTCTTATTTTCAGGTGATCATACACCAATGAAAACATAATTATGAAAATGACATTCCATTTCTGCCATATTCTGTAAATGTAGCCACGCAGGACACACACTGAATCTTTAATGCAACTTTAAAGTTCTCTTAGTCTTGTCCTAGGACCTCATTGCCTTCAAAATTTCCAAATATGACTCATTTGACTGCGTATATTTAGACTCAGTGAGGCATTCTCATTCTCATGAGACAAAACTAATTGAAATTTATGATGAAACTAAAATATAATTTTTAATTCAGTAAGAGCTTGCAAATTAGAGGCCATATGATTTATCACGTGTTTGTGTTGTTGCTGTCGTGTTCTCGCAAACACTTTGCTTTCATAAGAAGTAGTGAGCATGTGCTCTGTCCTGTGACTGCTAACTCAATTAGCTTCAGACCTAGCGGACACTGTATTTGATCAGACCAGGATCTGCTTACTCAAAAATACAGGTTCAATGGCAAACACCAACAAATATATTTATTATGACCCCACCCCATCCATTTCATGTTCATCCTCACTCACTCTTGCCCTCATTCTGTCATAGCAATATGACTTTAACATGGCTTCTTGCATGTTTTCTTAAAAGGAGTTCACCCCCACCTACTGCTCCCCTTCCTAATCTAACTCCCATTTCTCACTAACTGCAGAGTCGCCACATGGAAAAGGAAGGAAGTTGTTAATGTTGTTACTGGGATTCAATACCACGCTGACATCTTTGAAACTTCTCTTGGGGTTATGTAATGCCTCGTGTACTTGCTGTCAGAGAACAATGTGCTGTGTCTTTCTACAAATGGCTAGTTTATCTCACACTCTGGTGTGAATTAGCTATAAGGAAGTTAGCTCTGTGATTATATTTAAGTCACAGAATGGAAAGTAGTGAGTGCAAACAGGTCTGAAGAATAAACAGAAATGTAATTTAGTCTAAGAGAAGTTGCATGACCACTAAACAGAAATGTAAGTTAGAACAGTTTACAGTATGCTATTGTAAGCAAAACACCGAAAACCCCTGTGCCTGTTCTCACCAGTGCTAAAGCTATGGTACTATAGAGTCTTTTGAAAAAGCTTTGCTCTACTCTGCAGCAGTGACACAGCTCCCAAAGCTTCCAATTAACGCCAGTGTGATAAATCAGCCCTTTAGCAACATGTGGAATCTAAAGGAAGTCACTGGAACAGAAGATGAGGTTAATCATGCCAAATGATCCTGACAGCTGCTGCTGCTGCTGAGGAAAAAGGCTACATGAGACAGAATGGAGTTTGAGGAGGAAACAATGGTGGGTCATTTCTGTCCAGTGCTGCAAAAATCTCCTAATTTAAGTGAAGTCATAGAAACTACAAGGTAAGCAGTTTAAAGTAGCGGTATTAGTGCTGAAATGATTACTCGAGTAATCCACTAGTTGACTGACAGAAAATGAATCAATAACAATTTAGAGGACAGTTTTTGTTCAACTCTACAACTATGCTAGCAGCTTTGTAAGGTAAGTGGTATAGGTGTGACCATGCTAACATGCTAATGTTTAGTGTATATAGCGTTTCTTATGGTTTATCAACATCTTAGTTTAGAAGTGTTAGCATGATAACATGCTAATTTGCACTAAACAGAGGACTTTTTTTCTGACATGGTTTGGGTTATAGATTAAACAATTAACCAAATAATCCAAACATAATCACCAAATGAGTCAAAAATAAAAGAAACTATCAGATGCAGCCCTACAGAGAGGTCAAAGATCAGGGTGAACAACAGAACAAACCTCAAGGAGCTGGTGGGAAGACCTTCATGATAATGTATGTATGCTGTGACTTTATTTATTACGTTTTATAGTGGAAGCATGGTCTCTTGAAAGACTAGACTTAAATGGCTCTACCTGGCTCCTTGTGACCAGACAGATAACAATCCACAGTTATAAATCAAAGCTGTGCTCAACAGGTGAGGTTAAAACCAGCTGGAAACCCGATGTTCTCTCTCAAAAATGCACCTCATACCTGGATACAGGTGTTTGGATGTATCAAAGACTTGGTGGCAATAAATAATAAGAGATAGATGGCCTGCCTTATTCTAAGCAACAACCAGGGCTTTTAATCTCCAGATGATCGCTCAGAAATGTTAAAAATGTCGGGGAGCGGTTGCCACTGACATGCACATGGTGCCAGAATGGCTGCTTGTTTAAACACAGTGGTATTTTACTTAAAGGTAAAAAGACAGTTTAGGTAATCAGTCACAAATGTACAAGTCTATCCACAACTAGAGAACAATTTATTATTATTTAGTTCCTCATTAAAGTTTTTTCTTATAACTACTAGTATTAAGGCACATTCAACGATGCAAAAGGAGCAATGTGCAGCTTTTCACTTTGCAAATATGAAGAGCAAAATGAGGATATATCCATCAGCAAGCTGCAAACAACAGATCTGTTGTGCTCGATGAAAGGAGCTAAAGTTGTCACAAATAACAAATCTGAAATAACAAAAAACACACGGTGGATGCCAGCCAGCACAAAGAAACACATTTTTTCTGACTTTTAAAATTCTGAGAATTTCAGTAGCTGGTAAAAACAAAAACAAATGCTTCATCATTTTGAAGCAGGGACTAAAAAACCAGTGGAGTGAGAGTGTGTTCTCGTTCTGCCGCTTTACTTTCTCAGACCCCCTTCCTCATTAACGGTGGAACATGGTAGTTTCCTTCTCAAAACACGCTTGACAGGCAACGAAGGATCAGTGAAATCCAATAGGTTGTACTCAGCACCTCAGCTTATTCCGGACTTTAAGTGCTACCAACCCATTAGAGTCTGACCGGCATATCTGTGGGGCTGCTTTTAACTTATCAGACATATAATATAGGCTAGTGTATGTGATGGCTGATAAGTAACAATAAATTGCAGCACAGACATGTCAGAAGAGTGCCAATAACTTAAAAATAAATAAAGATAGGTTAGTCATTGGAAGCAAATATCAAAAATTAATGAATGTTCAAGTTCAAATACAGGTTTTCCCACACCATACACTACTTTAAAGCATATCAGTTATATTTACTATTGGTGTGTTTTTTATCAAGTTGATTTTGATTTAGTTATGTCACAAAATGGCTGATATATTTTTGATAAGTTTGTTTAAAATACTTTTTTAAATAGTATCAATATCAGTCTAATCATTAATGAAAACTGAGCAGAAAAGCATGGCGTTCAAAGGGTGCGTGTTGATGCCATAAACAAATGAGACAAACCACAACTGAAGTATATTATTTATGTTTATGTCAGTCTTAAGTGGATATTTGTTCACTTGCTTTCCAGCACAGAGGAAATCCTAGCATTCAATAACACAAATCTTTGCCTGCTAGACTTTAACTTTCTCAGATGTTTTCTTGGTTTAAGGGGTAGACTATGTAGTTAAATTGTTTCCCTTTTCTCCGTTGTTATGGTTGAAGGTCTGCACAGGGTGCTTTATTTTGAAAAATCAACCGCACACCATTTCTGCATCTGACTTCTGGTCAGCTCCATCTGCTCTGTGCTGCTTGATGCGGCTGGTCGCAGTGTCCATCACAAACAGAACAACCATGTATCCTCCGCTTCAGAAACATGCCGCTGCCCTTCTGGTGGAATCACAACCATTGTCTAGAATGGGCTGCGATGGGACCCAATGTGAGGGGTTAAACTGAAATTAGCGTGATCTCTTTAGTAGTGTTAGGTTTTACCTTTCCTCAATGCTTTCACAGTGGAGTGGGAAAGTCCCAGCCATCCTGCCACTGTGTTTTTTATAGAGGTTTAATTTGAGCAAAGGAAGAAGATGTGTAAAAGAATCAGGGAGAAAGGACAGGCCGGGTGTTCCTTACAAGGATTTGGAAAAATTGACCTTGAAATCCATCGTATCAACTTCTAGGGTGATCTAACTCACTCTCTCTGACTCTTTCCTGTTGTCACCCAGGAGTGAAATCTTACTGACAAGATTGAAAGCATTTTTCAAAGCCAGTTGTGAACAAACACACATAAGGTTGCAGGGGACACACGTTCACACACAAACACACACACGTCTGACCATTTGTTTGCAGTTGCCAGGTTAAATATGGGCCACATATTAGTCTTATCTCGAGACAGAGATTTATAACTGTAGTGTGTACTTGGGACAACTGTTCGACCAGAAGTTATTAGCAGGAGTTTAGATTCCTAACATGTAAGATCATGAATGACTACTAACTGAACATAGAAAGGAGCTTTATCTTTTTTTTTGTTTGTTTTTCTTTAAAATAAAAATTCGTAAAAATGTAGCAGGCAGTCTCGCTGGCATGACTGAATGCAGATAGTGATCAAGCTTGACCCTGTCGTGGTCACTCCCTTGTTTTTCATCTCGGGCTTGTTAGCAAATTGCTTCCTGCCAAAGCTATGACATTTTTAGTTGAAATGTTTAGAAAAGGAAATGCTGCTGTGATTTTTGGAGATGGAAAGTTTAGGTTTTGTATATATAGACACCAGGAATGTGTTCTGGGCTCTTTTAGTGCCTCCTCCCACAAATTTGACCTGTGACTTCCCAAAATTCAAATCAACGAGTATGTAGCATACACCGCCATACATCACACTTTGTTATTCAATGCAGCTGCATAAAACACTAAGAGGACAAAAGACATTTTGCACCCTATGTTTTGGCTACGTATTTATTCTTAATAAGGCTTCATCACAGTAGAGCCCCGTTTCAGATCTCATGCAGAAATAAATTACCTATGACTTCTGCATGTGGTCAAACACATACACAGATGTGTGCTAACTTGTGGCAAAATATCCATACTTTCATTGATAAATCACAGCAAATTTACAGGGGGCACAAATCACTACTCCGTCTAATTATTGGACATTACAAGAAAATATTAGTCTCAGGAGAAATGGGATTTCAAGAGTGAAATATTTCCATGCTAACTTTGCATAGCTAACTCATTCCGATAGCTGGCTAGCTACTACAGTACAGTTTGGTCAATATTAGGATTGCTAGCAATGCTAACCTGATAAATCCAAGGTCAAATGAGAACCAGACAATGTGTCTCATGTTAGATCTATCTTATCCTAAACTTCTCTTACTTTTTTTCTTCTTTTGAGGTTTGCTGGTATAAGTGTTACAAATTAGATTCACTAAACTCTCTAAACTGTACAAACTTCTCATTAATAACACAATCACTGTCCCTAATTTAGTAGTTTGAAGCAGCTGTGGGAGAATTTTCCCATCACTCCCACACAGGTTTGTGTGCTGAAGTATAACAATAAAAATCACAAAACCTCTTAGTAAATTGGCAACCATGATTATGATGATATTTTGAACAGAATATTAATTTTGCATCAAGTTTGTCTTAGTTACAAAGTTTATTTTAGATAATTCCTAACTCATTACGCATCATATATATTATGATTTCAGGTAAAATTTGTGTTTGATGCCCATGTGAATACAGGCAGATCTGTATATGACTCTAAGGAATTGAATGAGGCCCATTGTGTCAAATAAAAACATTGTGCATCATTCAGAGTACTGGGGACATTACATATCACTATATCTTCATTAAACCTCTGAAAATCTACTGGCACTTAGTTGGTGAAAGTTACAATAATGCAATGCAAGATAAATGAGAAAGGTGGCATGGGCTGGGTTTTTCTGGCCAATTATTTTGATAACTTTCCATTAGAGGCCCCTCCTGCATGGCTGGCCCAAGCCCCCACCTCGTACATAGCATGGCCTGTCTGCACTGCACCCCTGGCATTTCCTGTAAGTAAAAGAGGGATTGGGCAAAGCTGGCAAGTAGCACCCATTTCAATAATGGATACCAGATGAAGGGTGTGTATATAGGTGCGCATACCTACTGTACATGTGTGTGTTCATGAGCTTATGTGTGCAAATCTTCCTGTAAACCTCTCACAGCAGTTGCACCTTTACACACACACACACAAAACACACAACCTTCCCTCTCCAACAACCCTGCAGGAACTTCGGCTTCATCTATTTTCCCTCCCATTCTCCTTCTACTTGCTCTTTGACTTTCCAAAACAAGATGAATCAAACGATGGCTCCATCCAGAGGTCTTTTATTTTTAGACATGGGGCGATCTCCAAGACGCAAGAGTTTATCCAATATAAACACATTCTGGTACAAAGAGCACTTGTTTAGACATTCTTAAGATTTCTTTGCAGAACATAAACTCCCCAAACGCCACCTTCCCCAACATCTGCATGTATATACACTCACATACACAAACATACAGAAAAGTATCTGACACCCCCTAAGGAATTATATTTCCTCACGAAAAGGTCACAACTTCAGGTTGTTTAGGTTGTTCCACATGGAGAGCAACACCCATTTGATGCACAAAACTATAGGAAAATCTGCAAATACAAGCATTGTTTTTTCTTGTGATTTATTTAAAACAAAATACTTTAACTCTTACCTTGACTTCACATTTCTTGTGGCAAGCTACCCGGCACACTGGATAAAACAGAAAAAGAAAAAAAAAATGAAATTAACTTCACAGCTCATAAAAATCTCTCAAACATTGTTGAGGAATCCAAACACTGTGGTCCAGCCTGAATCATGACATTGAGTAGTTGTCAAGGAGGTATGAAAAAGCAAGAGGTTCATTCAAATTCCACACAGTGTTTGTTCTGTGGTCTAAGTCAAATATCATCTGCTGTTAGCAGGCTAATACTGCCCAATGTTAGCTTAATGCTCTTTAAACATCAAAGACTTAATGCATTATACTGAAACACTGACACAATTTGAAAGAGCTGACATGTATAGACGTTTAACTTTAAGATTTCGATCAGTGGAGTACCTTTACATTGAACATATAATGGTAAAATCAATGATAGTGTGAGTCATTCTGTTGAAACCGCTCTGATGAATGACTTCAGCACTTTTTATTCACCACACCAGAACACAGCTGCATAGATGCTTATCGAGTTATATATTCAAAATTCAACTGCACATATTAAGGAATCCATGTCAGTTACAGCACAGCTCATCTAAACAACTTGCAATAAAGTGAAAAATATCTTTTATTGATATTTTGTCTTCCTTTTTTTATTGTGTGTTCCACCTAAATGGTGGAACACACAATCAACTTTGTTGTTAGCATGACTAAAACAGTGGAGTCAGGTACACTTTGCAAGATTTAAACCTTCAATAACTGATTTTTTTTGGTAACTTCAGGGCATTAGCATTTATTTGCAGTCGTGTTTCACACGACCTGGTGAATTTAAGTCCGACAGGTGCCCACATTTTAGCTTTGTTTTGGAAAATATCTGGCTCCTTAGCCGCTAAATCGCTCAGTAGCGTATTGCTAACTTTGTCTGTATGCTGCTTTGTGCTGGTCAGTGGGTTTATCAGAGCTTTTTTGCTAAAAAATACCTGCTTACTTTGGCTGGAATCAACATTGATGAGATAGGCGGGAGTGGACAGTAAAGTTGTGTTCCCTGACACTGAAACAATGAGCTGAAAGATGAAACTAGAGATAACTTAGATTTATAAAGCTCAGTGGAACTGATGGAAACTACAGTCAGGTAATAAGTGTCTGTGGGACTGTCACTACGTCTGACCCTTTTCACATAAAAATAGTTATGTGATCCATTACTGATATGAAAATATTGTTTATAGCCACTTTAACAAAGATGAAAGAAGTCTCAGTGTATTCACAGAAGGCCATGTTATGTGGGAGTCAGAGTTGAAAGGAATTCATAAAAACCTAGTACACAATCAAAAACAAGATAAAAGACATTGTTCTACTTTTGAATTTCAACACATTTTTTGCCAGCTTCTCTTCGACCCCTGAGGCCCCTCTCTGGACTCCCACTGGGTCTACAAATAAGGGTCAATAGGGGAGAGCACCTGGACCAGTGGCTCATAAATTGTCAGATCCCCACAAAGGACAGAGAATAAAAACACAGCTCAGTGTGCAGAGGCGTAAGCTTTCCAAATAAAGGAGAGGACTGTATGCTTTTACTGGAACGCGCTACACCTTATGTAATGAGTTATTCTTCCTGTCTCAAGCCACATTTTTCAAAGCAAGTGTAATATCTATTGTGATTAGTTGTTAAGTCATTGATATGAATTTGGGAGGTAGCCAGTCCTCACATTGTATAAGAATGGAGATCATGTCTATGTTTAAATATATTATGTCGTCAGTCCTAGTTTTTGAACATATACTCCCTAATCTTTGTTGTCTCACATACACATTATGCTTCCTAAACACTTTGTTCTCTCTGATATATGTCCCTTAATCACAGAGTATATTTCTCAAAGAAAGCCCTTAAACTGGTCTGGTGTGTAAGATTTAGCAAGTTCATTTACAGAATATGGCAGAAATATGCATAACTGTCTTTTTATAATTGTCTGAAAATAAGAATTATTATGTTTTTGTTACCTAAGCCTTTAATATCTACAGGTGCCACATGTCATCTTCCATGTTGGACTGCCATGTTTGTACAGTAGCCCAGAACAGAAAAACTAAACATTAAACAGCGCCTTTAGTTTTGTTCCCTCTGTGCATTCATTGGGCTGAATAAATAAATTAACAGGATTAAAAAAAGACTGACAATTACATTTCAATAACTTTGAATGCCTGGTTCATCACTTTTCCATTAAAAGAGTGAGCACACTGGACCAGTACTCAAAGGTGGGTTATCTTTGAGGTAACTAACGTGACAAATCCATGAACAAAAAATATTTACAACCGATTTAAAGAGTTTAGAATCATAACTTTATCACATATTGAAGGCAAAAGTTGACATCTGATCTTTCCAAGGCCAGCCAAACATCAGACTGACTGCTCTGATGAATTTATTCAGATTGGTAGATCATTAGAAATGTTTATCTCTAGATTTGAGTTTCTTTTTTTAAATGTTGTATTTATGGGCTTGTTCTTTTAATACTAGTGACTAAAATTTTCAATAATATTCTCTGCAACTCTATAGTTTCTTATAAACTTAAAATAGCGCTTAGCCTTGTTCAGGGTCAAAGGTTAAATGTTCAGAGCAGTTAGGGGGTCAACCAACAGCTACAAGGCAATTAAACTTTTCCAGCAGACATTTATTTTTTTCAAAGACAACATAATCAGAATCAGAGTCTTAAGGAGACTTGTATTTTTGTAACCCGCAGTTGTGTTTTACTTGACTGACATGTCACTAATAAAACTCTTAATTTATTGACACCATAACTTACATCAGGCGTACAAAAAACTGATTTTCAATGTTCAGCCTAAACAGGATGAAAACTTATATTTCAATCAACTGGTAGACAAGAAGCGTATACGTACTGAAACACAAGAAAGTGAGAGCTTCATTTTTAGAGCCAAATATGTAATTACATCATGGTGCAGTTAGTTTCTATTTAGGCACACACAGTACTATATTTGCACTTGGGGGGTAACATTTAAAAAGTCAGTTTGACTTCTTAATTAGAGACCTTCAAATGTGGGTGGCACCATGAAATCCTACCGGGATACACACATTTCCAAGACTTCCAAACATACTTGAGTTCCCAGGGTCAAACCAAAAAGAGTTCTTCTATACAACATGACCCAGATAGTCTATCGTAGGGAACAGACTGAGTCCAGACTTTGACAAAAAAATAATGAAACACATTATTACACTCAGTTTTGAACAACATACTGTACTCTGAATGAGGTTAGCAGTTCACGTTTCTTCTCAACTCTTGATTACCCAAAAGGAACCCACAGAGGAGGATGTAAACTTTCAGTTAGTTTTCCATATTTTGTCCTTTTTTTCAGTTAATCAGATAATTGATTAATCATTTAGTCCAGGGGTTCCCAAACTTTTCAGCCCGCGACCCCCAAAACAACAGTATCAGTGATTTGCGACCCCCACTATCCCCATATGTCAGATGATTTGTCCTTGTTACATGTCGGAATGTTTAGCACGATGCTAATAGACCTTAATATTGTTGTTGCTGCTAATATCGTTAACCTGTGGTAATCACATCAGGGGTCAGAAGGGGCAAAGAAAATCGAAAGGCTTTTATTTTAAATGTAACTAGTTTTTATGTTTTGTTACAATTACGGCTAAAATATGTTATTTCTAAAAGTTTTTAATTTTATTTGATTTCTGAAAATCATCTTGCAACTTTGCTTTCTTTGACCTGCGTGCAAAGGTCTGATATTTCCCCCCATATTTCAGATTTTTTTTTTTGCACAATTCACAAGAGTGAAAGTCCACTGAGGCCTGCACAAAGTACTTCTGACATACTAGATATGACATAAGTCACATGGAATGCTCTCATAGATTAGAAATTCAAAACATACTTGGCTGTTTGCTTGATAAGCATAAAATCCATGTGCATGTCCATCAAGACAATGTCCAGTGCCGTTCCCAGTACGCGAGTCCCCAGTAAACAACACTCCTGGGCCACATGGGAAGAAGCAGGACTTCCATATTGGGTGTGAAAGCTCTGAGCCCAGGGAACGCCGGTTAGGCTTTACCTTGTTAGGAAGTTAAAGCTTTGGAGAATAAACAGAGCAGAAATGTTCCTGGTGGAGGGAAGGAAGAAAGGGGAGGGGGGGTGGTGGTGTAAGCAGAGCAATGATCAGGATGGATGCAAGATGAGGAGAGAGAAGAAGATGCCAGAAGCAATAGGAGAGAAGACATCTAAATGGAAAGGATGAATAATAAAGTGGGAAAAGATGCAACAACTGTTCGCATCAATCATCTAAAGAGAGGACAGCGGAGATGGGAGTTGGTCAAAATGATCATGAGGAGATGAGATGATGGGGAGTGTGAAACACCAGTTGCTATCTGACTCTGTGTCTGTGGTATGCTATACAACATCGGAGGGGGAAAAATGATAGAGGTGGGGGTGTGTGACTGGGGCTGGGTGACTTCCTTCCCCTGGTCCCTTGGAATGAGTGTATACTCCCATAGGGCTGGGCTGGACCCCCTTACAACACTGAGCACAATCAGAGGGCAGGGCTGGAGAATTTCCTCTTCTTCCCCCCCTCACTCTCTCTCTCTTCATCCCTCTCCTTTTCCCTTTTCTCCCCCTCTCATGCACAATCAGACAAATATGTGAGCGCCAACATGTGTACATAAAGTGTACTGACATCCACAGTGCATCACCGTCTGACTAAGACTCTCGGACACATTTTGAGCTGCAGATGGTGCTCATGATGAGGTGAAACAAGAACCAGCAAGGGCCAAAGTTAGTTAGAATTGTAATTTTCAAAGTAATTTTGGATGATACTTAAGCAGACTTAAAGTACATGGGCTTACATTCTACTTAATGATGAAAATAATTTTGTTTATTTAAATATTTATGTACCTATTAATGGCCCCACCAATCGCTTTTGCAATTGTGGGCGATTGCTTAGACCGCAGAGGGTTAGAGGCTTATGACACTGTCATTACAGGTTTTCGGGATAAATTAGGCTACTTAGATATTGTTTTGTTTGTCAGTGTACTATATATGTTCAAGAGCTTTATCAGAAAAGAAGGACAGTTCAGCCAAGGCTGAAGTCAAAATAGAGAAACAAAGATTATTAGGATCAAATCATCTATCTTTATTTAGCTAATTCAGGCGGTAGCCTATAGACCATTTTCACAGCTGGAAGGCATGACTTTACCGTTCTGTGATGTTGTTCCCCTTTTCTGCTTTAAAGATGAAATAATGGCAAAGTTTCTATTTATTTTAAAATCTATTTTGAATTGTAATCCTGCTACTAATCCCCATTTTTTAATAAACATAACTATAATCTGAGTATGTCCTTTTTGTGTGTAATGGATTACAAGCCTAATCAGTAGTGTATAAAGTGTACCAACTGATCTCCACAAAGTTATCTCCTGGATGAGATATTACGATTAGAAGTTATGGGCTGAACTATGTTTTTTTGCTACACCAGCTTTCAGGTCATGTAACACGCCCTCAGAAACAGACATTAGATGTACTTATCTGTTCCACAAAAGTGAGTGTAAACAGCCCATGACTAAACAGCTGAAAGTGTATGTTTCATGCGCCTACACACTCTCTAATACTCTGTTATGGACTCTATGCGCTCACTGCCGTTTCTGTGTAGTATTAATGTTAGTAATTATTGACACTCAGTCAGCACTATCCATCATTTGACTCATACATGGGGTGTCATCATTAAGCCCACACATCTTTTCCAGCTAAGATCTCTGCCAGTGTTTGGTTTCTGTGGCTAAAGCCCCACCTTTATCCAGCTGCTAAGGCTTTCCTAACATGGGAGATTCCCGAACACACTGCAGAAGAGCAGAATAAATTTCCCATGGACTCGTTTTGTGTACTCTGTGTCATTTGTTTGCTTCGACCTGACAAAACACAACTTCTGCTTGTTTACTTTACTGTCTGGGAGTATTAGTCAGACCTTGTTTGGTTGAAACAGCTGTTTCCCTTGATATATTGATGTAGCTACCAAAAACACGGCAAATTAATGTGTAAATATGACAAGAAGCCCGACGAAATGTGGACAACACAATCTGCACAAGTTCAGCTTTGAGGTTTGTGCAGAAAAATTTGGAAATTTATACTGGAAGTCAGTAGCAGATGTAGATGTACAGTGGGATAAAAAGTAGTTCAAAGGTTTCAAATGGCTCTGCTGCCTCCTGGTGGCTGTAAGAAGAGCTACAGGTGGGAGACAAAATAGTTGCATTGGATTATATTTTATGCGATCCATTCCTCATATTTTTCCCTAATTGTATAATGTGGATCATGTTTCATGACATTATAGTACAGAAAGACTTAAAAGTATATATCCAGTAACAAACAGCATTACAAAGAAGTGTGACCAAATCAACTGCAGTACTGTGAGTAATGCACTGCATGATCCATTTATTTGCTTTTCTGGAGCCTTCAGTCATATTTGTAGACATGTAGAGGTTTGAAAGTGTTTGTAAATGATCAATAACTGTATGATTAATAATAAATGTTGTAATATTCATCTGCTGATGAAAACTGTGTGATAAAATCAAAAGCACCAAAACAGTGACTAGACCTTCTGTACTTCTTTTTGCAAGGTGAGGAATAAACTTTAATTTTAAAAACGACTTGCATTCATGGAAAAAGTCTGTATGTGTGTTGTTTAAAATAAAAATGTGAATTAGAAAACAATCATGTGGCAGTGTTAATTCACAATAAATCTAAATTGCATAGTTTTATCAAATATCAAATTGGTTGTTTTGTATGGAAGCTAAGAACGGTCGTGCTTGCAATTATTTTCTTAATGTCATTATATCAAGATCTGCAGTTAACCTTTTTGTTATCGACATAGCAGCTTGTTTTCTTTTGATAATTAATGGGTTATCTCGTGAAACAAAACACTGATTTTAAGATAATGTGATAATTCATCAAAAATGTTGCAGCCAGACAGGTCTTCTCCTAAAAAGACAAGGATTGATCTGAATGTTATCTTACAGAAAGACGTAATGCAGTTTAAATCTGGGTGAGTTTATCAACCAATAAATAAATGCAAACAGGTACCAACACATAAAAACACAGCTGTAAGATTTTCTAAGAGGAATGGGTGCTTAAATCTGACACAAGCATGTTGAGCTGAACAATAGATCTAATTCAATTCAATAGCCTCGAGTCTTAAAATAAAAAGGTTCAAGTACAGTTCAGTTGCAGTGTTTCAAACGCTCCATCAGATGGCTCCCTCACTGCAGTAACTGCTCTGGATCTCAACATGAGCACTGTGTTGTTTGTCGAAACTTACTGCACGTTTCACCATAAATCACAGTTTAGTTACATTATGGTTTAATTTAAAAGATAGTTTTGTGAGAACATGTGTGACACAGATGTGGGCATGCACAGTTTAGAGTGACATGCAGGCAGATGAGAGTGCAAAAGTTCACCTGCATGCACAAATCTCTCTTACGTTCACACTGACAAAGCACATTGCGCCTCTGTCCTCTGAAGGCTCATTGAAAGGCATTGTCTGGTCAGTTTAGTAGATTAGGATAATGATATTAGACTGGGAGACAGTCACTATCCATCATCCAGAGAAAAACCAATGGTCATCTTCATCCATCTGCTCTACCTATTAGAGTAATGACTTCTGCCAAAGCAAGGAGTATTACCAAGGCAGACAAAACAATGATGGTGATGAAGTCAAATGCTATACTCTATATACTGTGTGAACTTGGCTGCTGACTATACAGACTGAGGCAATATTTTATATCATAGTAACACATTTCCACAACTTTATGTCTCTCTGAAAACAATGCATGAAACAAAAGCGTTCCATGCAGCCAGTTCTGCATGTGTGATTGTGTTTTAACCCTCATTGGGATTTTCTGCATACCAGCTGTATGAGCTCAGCAGTCAAGAACAGAGCTGTGATAACCTTCACTCTCCCTCACACACACACACACACCTGCCGCTGTGGTGTGTCTCCAGCTAGTCTTTGAAGATCAGTGTTTACAATGAATCTCTGGGGGATGGCCATGTGTCCGCCTCAGAACAAGGACAGAGAAACAAGAGCTACACCCTTTGCAACCGATTTTTGTTTTGAAAGAAAGATTTGTTTGTTTGAAAGCTGTAAGAAATTGAATTTTAGTTTGTTTGTTTATAAACAAAGAAATGAATAAGGTGTCCTCATAAATTATATTAAGTACTAAATCATCTGTGGTCAAATTATCACTTGTACTTTCCCTGTTGAAGGCACAACAGCACTCCATTGATCTGCCCCTGCACACAAACCATCTATTTAACCTGAACTGCACCACAGTGAATGAATATAAAAGCCAGTTCCTGCCCTCAGGGCCAGTTCTCCAAAAATACCCTTCCACCCTTTTTTTTTTTTTTTTTTTAACTGGAAAACTATGGTCCTGACCTGCGTCAACATGCTATTGTCAAAGCAACTAACACCTTGTATCCTGGCAACTGCTACAGAGAGAGGAAGTCCAGGAGCTTGTGTCATTACGAGACCATGTGACTGGAGAATGTTAGTAAACAAGAGCAGCAGAAGGGTGGTACTGTATGGCTGAGGGAGCGGCTGGATCCTGTAAGGCTTCATTATTAAGGGCAATTCCTTTTTTTTTTATTAAGGGCATCTATGTCTGTTTTAATGTTAAATGCTAAATACAGGAAACAGGCTTATTTACTTTCTGAGTTAGATTAGACAACCAATACAACTCTAATATCCATTAAATATGGAGGTATGACCAGAAGTGGTTGGGGACTGCCCACCACTTCAAAAGCACGACCACCTTTTGTTATCAGTTGAGCACGAGGGACAACCAGTAAGCCGTGGTCAGGAGGCTGAAGTGACCTACTAGTGATATAAGGCTGGAGTAGACCTGAGATGTATGCTGATGCCTGACCCTACAGGGCTCTATATGTGAAAACAAGAACCTTAAAAGGAATACTGAACTTGAGCCAATGTAAAGCCGATAAGACGGGTGTGAGGTGTTGTTCTTCTGGACCTGGTCAACAGCCTTGCAGCAGCGTTCTGGACTATTTGAAGACGGTCCAGAGACTTGCTGAGGCAAAACGGTCAGTCTTTTATACGTATCAGGCTTAAAAGACATACAAATGAATATCATTGACATAACAGTGATAAGAAATACTTTTAAACTTGCTAATAATGTGACCTAAAGAAAGTTTATATAAGGCAAATGATAAAGGACACAAGACAGAACCCTGAGGCACACCATAGGAAAGAGCAGCGGTTGTCCTAAAATGTCCCGTTAACCAAAAGCTTGTTTGTCCAACAGCTTGTAGCCTAAAACAAAAAGGCTCTTGCTCCGAAGGCCCATTATTCTAAAAATACAGTACACTTAGATTAGCACAACACTGAGAGCAGGGAAACAAGCATGGCTCTGTCTGAATGTAACCTACCAATATTAAGAACATTAAAATGCTTTATCTTGTTTAATCAGTAAATAAACCCTCAACAGCATATTGTCATTTATGCACTTTAGACAAACAAGATATAATGTCTTAAGTTAACACAGTCAGTTGTTTCTCTATTTTGTGCTACGCCAACCGGCTGCTGGCTTTAGCTTCATGTTTAGCATATAGACATGAGAGTGACATCAATCTTCTCAACTCACTCTTGGCAAGAAAGCAAATTAAAGTATTTCCCAAATGTCAAACTATTCCTTTTAAGGGATAGTCCAGTTAAGGGATGGGGAACTTGGAAATAAAAATAATGGTCAAAACTGTTTTAGCAGAGACTGAGACATCCTGACTTTCAGTCCGTATAGATGTCAAGCTCCAAAACACACTGTATCCTACACTTCCCATGACACCATTTGCAATTGTAAGGGCTTCTGTAACAACTTTAACTATAATAAATTTATATCTCCAGACTAAGACTTAAAAAAGCTCCTCTAGAGCCACAGCATCTGTTTCCAAAGGTTGGTTGGTTGATCCTAATGTAAAATCAAAAATATAAAGTACTCAAATACACAACTACAGTTTCCATCTCTGTCACTAGCCTTTGACTCTGGCATTCCATTTTGCTAATTTCTTCTAGTTTTAACAAAAATGATAATTTAATGAATCTTAAAGGAGACAAATGGAGAAAGGGAACAACAGAGTGGTTAAATGTTTGCTGTAGAAGTCTACTGTTCACTTTGTGGTGTCCTCAGACTGTAAATCTGTCTTAACCACATACACACAGAGACACACACACACACACACCATTTGCACATGCACATGACTAAAGCCAGATATGCCCAGGCAGAGAAAATCAAGCTGATGTAAATTAAATCAGAATAGACTGAAATGCAGCCTTGTCATGGTGGTTTACTTCTCCTATAAATCATTTCTTACAAATGATGGACCCAGGTGCTGTCTTGTTCCATTTTATGATAACATTTAAGTGACTGCATACACCACTGAACATTATTTATCCAGAACACAGTGATCGGAACAACCTGCGCAATTCATGAAAACATTACTGAAATATAAACATAGTTTTCATTCCAATATCTAAGAAATCCTTTTTGGGGGAAGAAATGGTATGTTTAGTTAAGTGCTCATTACTTTAATAGTGTAGTGATTATTTTCTTTTGCTATTTAGTAAGTATGGGAGGATAAGATTTATTTTCCATGCAAATAACAGATTGCTTTCATTGAGGTTGTGGGTATAAATACTGTTAACAACACTGTCTGGTTCACATTATTAATCTGTCTTCCTTTTTTCTAAGAGGCTATGATGATGAAGTCACTTCAGAAGTCCCACCAGATACAAATGTACTTCTGCAAAATACTGTGTGTAGCACACTGAGCATGTGAAACAAAGATGCCAATGTCAAGATTTAATGACATACACATCCTAATGTGCAACAACAACATCTGGACCAGATAGATCACAGAGTAAAACTCAGTGTGTAAATGCAGGTGGTGAACTGTGTGGAATTTTATAAGCCTTTCTTTCAGCAGTAGATCCAGAAGGCGAGGTGGTAGTCAGTCACTTATACAACCCACTTTTCCCAGACAATCACAGTTTCAAACCACAAGCTATGTACTAAGTTGTACTAGATCCGTGGCCACCACACCAAAGTAAAGTTGTACTACGAAGCTTTTCTGTTGGCTTCAATGTGCAACAGTGTGATTGTGCAACAAGGTGCTCCTGTAAAGGACTAATTCTGGATGAATTACAGCACAAAATATATGTACAGTATATGCAGTGCATGGCAAGAGGAAGTGGAGCCATACTTTGCAGTATCATAAAGTTAAGTTATTTGATCGGCAATGTTGAAATGACTACTTTTCTAGCATGAGCACGGGCCTGCACACAGTACAGCACAAAAACAGAATGTCAAACAGTCTTTAGGGTCCAAAATGATACGAATGTGCACGAATTGTTTTTCTAAGCTGTGCCCTTCAAACATCTACCCGTCCTGTGTCAGGTTAGGGAAGTTGCAAGCTGAATATCCCCCTCCTGTTGTGCCAAACCAAACATCCAGTCATTTCCGCATGGTTTCATTTGACGTTATCTGTCTGAAAACAGACATTTCCACTATAACATGATGTGGTGAGCGGACCAGGGTCATATATTCTTCGATTTTGTTTTAACCCACGTGACGCACCAGATGGGAAAGGTTTACTGCATGTTCGGAAAATAGTGACCACATTAAAGTCTATTATGGAATTACTTTCCTGCTGTTGTTTTCTGTGTTACATTATATTTCAGTCTTACCCTAACTGGCACCTGCACTGAAAATGCCATGACATATTTGTGTAGCATCATTAAATAAAGCAGCAAAGTGCATGTTTCACATAGAAAAATATGATTCCATCTCTATCCTATTTAAGGTGATTGCATCGATCAAATAATGCAAATCACTCATCATCATCTGTCAAATGCATTGCCTCTTCAGTAAACACCATTAAGGAAACTGAGAAGCTGTTAACCCTTAGCCTCTCTGAGGCTTCTTTTGCCCTCCTCTGTCACTTGACTGACCCCAGGTAACCTCAGATGACCCCTCATTTAGACCACTGATGGATGTTGTAACAGATATTGCCTTCATTGTCCCAGCTGGTTAAAGCAGTTATTGCAGATTCCCCAGAGCGGGCCTTTGCTCTGGATTGGGGAAATTTAAGAAATCAAATAACTGAGTTTGTGGGTTTGCTGAATACTAATTGTGTTTGTGTTAGGCAACGATTCATAGCAGATTATATTTTGAAAGTTGACCCAAGCTGGGACCTTATATGAACAAGAGCAAGGCACTGCGTTGGCAGTAAATAGTCCCACAACAAAAAAGGAAGGATGTGATACGATCTTACATCTAACAGGCTTCTACAAAACAATAGCAAACTGTTTGTGGCTCAGCTAAAAGGTTACTGTCAAAGTGTTACAGACTTCCTACAGTCACATTTTACTTACAGCTTACAGAGGCATTACACTGTATAATAAAGGCAACATGAGAGGGTAAAACTTTTGCATTGAAACATCTGATAGTCAATGTTTTTAAAAGTTATTAACAGTCAAAAGTTGGTTTAAGTGCTCAGCTTTGAGCAGGGCTCTTTGGTTTCATCACAGGCAACATGTTAGTTAGTTCCGAAGCACTTGCAATTTCCCAGATGGGTTACATTGCAGCCCATTTCATGGTTGTTAGTCCCAAAAACATGGGGTAGGGGAAATTGGGATCCAGGTTGACTTGTTCACTTCAACTTAACATCAGGCTGAAAAGCAGTGTTTTGCTGCCCTCTCTGGTTGACAGTTTCAAACCTGTTGTACCTGTAACAACACCTAACATTGATGTCACTCTGTCCTGAAGTAAACCTGTAAGGTGAAAAGTTAAACCACTACATGTCAGGAATCTTCAAGGGTTGTCTTGGACCACCACGAAACAGATGCTATAGTTAGTCCAAAATATCAGAGTTTTAAGACAGGGGACTGACCTCGGCAGATGAGTCCGTCTTGGATGATGGTCTGTTTACAAACGCTGCAGTGCTTGGCCTTCTTGAAAGTCTTCACCCGGAAAGTATGGGAATGAAGAGCCTCCAACTCCTCTGGCTGCAGTTAAGAAAACAACAACAAAAGAAATGGAATGTTAGTGTCAAAATGTTGTGACCTGATGGGACATGGGATGTCCAGGTGGCGTGAGTCATTGTTTTTCTTTCTTTCTCTTTTTTGTGCAGCTGCAGGTGTTTCACCAACACCTGGCTACACACTAAAATACGTACATACACGCTCACAATCATGTCAGAAGTGACCCCTTTGCCAAGAGCATTACAGGCAGATCATTTCTACTTTCTATGTTTAAATGTTTAAAACATATATGTATATATACATATAATGGTAAAAAGATCCTCTTAAGTCCACCTAGAAAGTACAAGTTGTAGGGGCTTAGGTTAGCAGATCACACTAGAAAAAGGAGAACACAGCCTAATATCTGTTGTTTTCCTTCTTTCTTTCACCCTCTTCCTCCCTCCCAACTTCTGTCCTGTCATCTCGTTTCCCTCCTTGCAGGTGTGTTATGCAACTCTTTGGAGAAACTCTCTGACAGTGCTCCCCACCCAGTTAAACATCTGTCTGGGTCTGTCTGCAGCCTGCTGTTTTTCCTCTACAGTATACCATCTCACCCCCCTAGTCCTTTTCCTGGCGGCTTTTGTAAACTTGGCATTCAGCAATGCTGGAGTACAAACAGAGAAGTCAAGCTTTGGAAGTTTGATTGTTTCCTGCGGTGTCTTTACGAGAAACCTGTATAGTGTTTCCATTTGCCCCCTAATGACCAACCTTGGGGAAGTGTGACATCATTTCTATGGTGTATTTACTCAGCTGGTCCTCATTTTTACTTTGAGGATCAGCCCTATGGGAATAGTGGTCCAATGAAGCTCCCTGTAAGCTAAGACAACCTTACCAATATTTATATTATAGTTATTATGTTGTAAAAGTATTTAGCCACAACAGTTTAATACAGCATCTGATACAGTCGAATAGTATTTAATGCAACCTGTGATTTCCCAATTAACAGGGATGGTATTGGTGAGAGAAAGAACAGAACACAAATTTTACAGTAATTTCAAAAGATTTACTTTTGGTTACTTTACAGATCAAATAATACATAATCAAACACCAGAAGAGGCAGAGGCAACATTACAAACCCTTCCAGTGCATACATATTTCTAGAATGTATGTCTTTGATGTACCTGAATGCCCTTAATGTACATATGTTCTATACAGGGATTGAAGAGAAAATGTGGATGTGTTTTCAAGGCAGGAAGTGCCCGTTTAGCATGGCGTTCCAGACATGAGGCTTCCATTAAGTGTGAGTGCATACTGGACATGGCTAAAAGTGGCCATGTGGTTGGCATATTGGGAGAATTAAGAAGAAGGAATTTTCATATGGGAAGACCATAGAATCTCAAAGCATGGCAAAGAATATATTCTAAAAGAATTCCCAGACTACCAACCACAGTAACCTTATAACCACTAATGATCCCCTTTTTTTTTTCTTCTCATCAATCCAAAAAGGCAACGTGTTGGAAAAGCGGCTTAGGGTGTGCAATCACAGTGCAAACCTAACACTTGAATGATAAACCAGAGTATCTGTTGGACTGTCCTCTCTCCTCAATTCACCGACTGTCCTGTTATTAGCAGAAGGAACTGACTAAGCAGAAAGAAAGAAAAGCCCCTTGTCTGTTTCCCATGATGTCTTATTTCCAGGCAGTACGGATGTGAAAAACTCTCATTACGCATCACATTTAGTTAAATTCTACATCTCATCCTACTGTATATCTATAACAACTGGGTACTAGTCAGGGGGAGTCCTACTCAGCCAGTACAAACTTGTTTAATGTCTTCACTGGGAGAGCTTCATCAAGTCTAAGGACTCCAGGGGCACTGAGCAAAAAAAGTGGGGTTGCCAACACATAGGGCTCCAGCAAAAAAAAACACAAGGTCATCCAGATAAACAGTTAAACCTGGATCAACATTTGCCTCAACACAATATGATGTTTTCTGGCAAGGCTCTGTGTTGGGTAATCAAATATTTGTAAGCAGACATTTCTGGTAGGTTACTAAATATTAATGTCATACTTTTACAGTTTACCCAGTGACTGTCATGATGAAATCTAAAATAACATTTGCAAGAGTTGTAAATCTTCTCACATTTTAAACTTTGACAAAGACATAAATTTGTCTGGGCCCGGCTGTGAGGTGGCCACCCATGCAGATTGCACCCGTTCTATCGCACCCGACAATGATTGTGATTCCACCAGAAGTGCAGCACCGTTTCAAGCGCGATATAAGCAAGAAAAATGTATAACAAAAAACTCTAACATTTTAGTTAACAGAAATCTCTGAAAGGCATTAGGATTCTACAAAAGACGGCACTCTATATATGAATAATGTATACTGTATAATTACACATTAGGAATTCATGAAATTGGTGGTTTTCCATAAGCCATGAGCTTATTTAGAGGTTTAGAAACTCAAACTGATATGACCTCTGATGTTTTTCAAGCTCTACGTGACAGTTCAGTGTTTGTATTTCAGAGCCACATGGCAACAGCAGGACAGCCGACCCTTCATTCCATCTCCCAGCTACGCCTTGCCACTACATAACATGATTAGCTTAATCTAGTTAGGCTGAAATAATGACCATGGCTGTGCAAGACGCGCCATGTTGGCAAGGGGGCTTTTCTGGGGAGGGGCCAGAGGTCCCTGCCTGGCATCCATGCATGGTGTTATCCAAGGCGCCGCCGTGCCAAAACTCCGGCTGGCACCTGCTGGGTTGGGAATCTTTATATGGATTTCAAGGGATTGGGAAGGGGTGATAAGTGGGTTTAATGGTACGCTGAGTGTGTGTAGTAATTGTGGATGAGTGTGTCTGTCAGTCTGTATTTTTGTGTTTTCAGGGGGAACTTCAACTATTTCTTCTCTGTTCTGTCAAAAAGACACCAGGCTTTGTGGGAATCGATACCTCTGGAATGAGGCAGTGCACACGCTGTGTTTTGACCCCAAACAAATCCTCTGGTTTCACTGCAATATTGTTTAGGAGTCAACTGTCAACATAAAAGGAGTCAATACTGTCAGCAGACTGAATATGACCAGCCCCAGGCGAGTGTTAAAGGAACACCCTCTTTAATCACTTTTGTCAAAGTGTCTCCTCTCTAACCACATCATCCAAAACAGTCATTAAGTCCACAGGAATGGAAGATTTGTTCTGCAGTGAAGTAATCGGTTTTGGATGAAATTACCACATAGATATTTGGGAAGGGACATTAACTAACATTATGCTTTTGTTGTATAAAACAATGTTAATTTTGTAAATAAATATCAAAGAGATGACTGACAAGCATACATCCTTCTTTGTACTTGTGTTTTCTGTTTAATGGTTTAGACATTTTCCAGATTCCAACTGAAATTACTTCTGCAGCGTGGGGTGGAACACTTTAATCAGCCCATGTTGCTATAGCAATATGCAATGCTTTTCCACTGTAGATGCATTTTTGTCTCTCCCCTCACTTCCCTGTTCCAAGCAACTTAAAAGGGTCCAGTGTGTAAGATTCAGGAGGCTCTACTTACAGAATATGGCAGAAATGGAATACAATATTGTCGCTGTTCGATGAAAACCATGTATCTGTACTTTTGATGATTTTGTCTATTTGAAATGTGCATATTCTCTTCAATCTACAGTAAGCATTTAGAATCTTACTGACCAATGAAAAGATATTTTGTGACATGAAGTACACTTTGTGATCTCTCTGAACTGAGTCAGACTGATGAACGCACGTCAGTGTCAGATGGCCATTAGCCTGGATTATGCTGATTTCTAAAATCTAAATAGTAAAGAAAATCTAAAATAGTAAAATAGCTTTTATTAGGCCAATGTACTATGTGGGCTCAGAACCAACTGCACGTCGTTAGAACTATTTATTTAAAAAAAAATAATTATTTTAAAAAATGCAATCAAATGCATCAAATTTTGCTCACAATCCATGTAAATCTATGTAAAATATTAAATGGTTCACTGATGACTGCGTAAACATAGATCTTCATTTCTGGTCCTAAATGTGTCTCATTACAGTGTTTTAGGTTTATTTACTTTCTGAGAAAAATAGTTTTTTTGTGTGTGTTTTTTGTTACTTTAGAATGAGCTTTCTATATCTACAGAGGGTCCTCTTTCACAGAGGTCGCCATGTTGAACTGCCATGTTTCCACAGTAGCCCAGAACGGACAAACCAAACACTGGCTCAAGATATGGCCTCTCTCATTCCTCACGTGTTTTGCTACCACTGTAGTTTCTCCTTCTAACTAGGATAGATAGGGTAAGGCGATGGGGACACAATCAGCAACTAAGCTGCTAGATGCCAGTAAAATCCTACAAACCTGTGAGAACAGAAAATACTCTTCTCCCCGTTCTCCCCTTTTCAACTCACCACTGGTTCCAACTTTCCCTCTTGCACACCAGGCGCCAAATATTGGACTATGACTTTTTCTAAAATAGTTCAGTCATATCTGAATAAAACACCTCTGAATGACACAAAACTATCACTAACAGATAGAGGAAGCCAGCAGCTGCGTATTCCAGGTCTGTAAAGGACTTAAAACTTAACTTAAGCTCTCACTCCTTGTCTCTTTCACACACACACACACACACTCCTATACATTTCTGTGTTAAACAGGCAGAATGTCTCAATCTAGGAGTCTATTCAGCGGCCTCTTTGACCACTCTTGAGCCTTCTCACACTCTCCCAGCCTCTATCCATTCACACGCCGGGGCTTATCCAGTAGGACGAACACTGGGGGGGGGGGGGGGGGGGGGTCTAGTCGTCCACTGGTATGCCACTTGTCCTGTTTGGCACATTTGTCATTCTCTTATTTCTGGGGGTATAACGTGCATCGGGATACTCAAATTGAAATTCCTTCAACTTTGAGGGTTTAATTCCCAATATCAGTGGAGTGGTTAGCAGTCCAACACATCCTTCTTGACAAAGCCAAACAAAAGGCAGATCACTTCAGCGGGCCTGTCTATTTTAGTCTTCTTGCCCTCATCAGAAATCCAAGCTCCAGTCATTTAACCTCAAAACACTATGTAAATATGGCACAGAGCAATATAGCAGGACGCTCTCTTTTGTGAGCCTTTAATTGTTTCCCATCATTAGCAATGCGCCCGGCACCCAAGTTTGTTTGTTGTTTAGGGGGTGGCTAGAGTATACGGGGAGTCGCTTGGGGAGATATGGGTGACAGGGTGAGGTGTGGGGGTGGGGAACACAGAATTAAAGAGTTAAAGACAACCCTGCCAGTTCGTTCAGAGATGTGGCCCTCACTGATTATTTCCTGTTTCAACGTGTTGCAAGGGCCATGCAAATAGCCTCGGCCCTTCACATTCACGTCACACTTTGGGCTCTCAAATGGTCCACAAAGGAAGGAAATGGTTTCAGACAGGCAACGGGGACCCCCGAAAGCTGGGGTCAGGGTGTACACATACCCCCCTCAGATCAGGCACTGCAGCTCCTGGGAACAGACTCCGGTTCCCTTAGAGACGCTCGCATAATCTCCTGCCTCACACTCATTAGCACACACGGGCAAAACAGGCACTCTCGTGTATAAAAATGTGCAAACACACACACACACACACACACACACACACATACATGAACACACTTTTGCATTAATGCACACACAAATGCACACACGCCCAACCATCTCTCGCACAAGGAACACTTTTCTGCACTGATAAAAGACCTTGAAGAAGAGAAAGATCCTGCACACATCATATTCTATCCCTCCGGTACTGATTTATTTTTCCTTATCATTTGTAAATGCTGGTTGTGTACACTTCTTGATCCTCACAGTGGTGTGTGTTTGGGTTGGGTTAGTCTACTGCTGGCTGCAGAGTTTCTCTTAATTATCAGGAGCATTTTTGCGCTGTCATTTTTAATTTCACAGGAATTCTAGGAACCCTCACGGGAGTTGCTCACTTATCCTACCTTAGCTTTGTCCCCAACCTCTGACATTTTACTCTGATATTTTTCACAAAAAGTCAGCCCACTCACAATTTAAAGCAGCTTTACATGGTTGTTTTGGCCACTCAGGAGCAGCAGAACAAGATGAAAACACAACATTGACATATCACCACTTTATAAAGTTGAAATGTAAACAATTGTTTAATGAGACGTCCAGCACACAAAGAGCAACATAAGCATTAATCTGAAGTTGTGTTTCTGGCCAACTAATCAACGTAAGTCTAACATTTAGTCTCCTTTCAGCTCTGTTTTGGTCTCCACTGACTCCTGATGGGAACATCTGGGTATTTAGTTGCTGAATGCTCTTGTTGCTAACTTTGTCTGTCTGTGGTGGCTGACAGTATGGTGGTGAGTAGATAGCAAATAAGTTAGTCAGTGCTTTGTTGTAAAACGTGAAAATATTGGATTGGAAAAACAGTTAAACTATCTAATATACTAAAAATGACAATGAGTTCATATTTATGTGCATGTCAGCTGGAAGTGAATCTGGTGTGAGATGGAATAAAATGACAAGCAGAGCAACAAATCAGGGATAACGTGTATTCCAGTTTCTTTGAGTGTACAGGAACTTGACCTGGATGTCAGGATACTCCGCCAAAGTAAAGACAGGCAGGAAAACAGCCAGACAAGCAGACAGGAAAAGAGAGATTAGCGACAGACAGACAGAGAAAAAGACCTAATATCACACTGACTGACATCTATTTTTGCAACTCGAGAAATGAAATACGTGGATCGTTATTATATTATGACTACATGATTATTATTATACAAATTATCAAATTTGGGGATCTGGTGTTTGACAAATACTGAGTCACAAATCTCAGATAGCAGTTTTTATCTCATAATGGCTATATTCTCGAATCAAACTGTTGACACTAAGCAGCTTCAGCATGTGTTAGGTAATGTTATAGTATGGAGATAAATCCTTCCAGACTCTGCTTTGCGACAGACATTCCAGCTGAATAAGGTAACCAAGAGGCTGTTTTTCTCCTCAAGTTTTAGAACGCAAAACTATTACCTCAACTGCTTCGAAAGGGTGACTCATGCAGAGACACTGATTTCACCTCTGATTACGCTGGCATTCACTTTCAGCACTTCATGCATTACCTCATATACACATGGAACCATGTTTGTATGTGTTCAGTGCACATGCACACTCACACACATGCACACTGGGAACACAACACTGGGAAGCACAGATAGTCCAGGGAACATCTGACACGTTCATGCTCAAGTTTAAACTGTAGCTTGTATGTAATGCATTGCTTGTATGTACAGATGCACAAACAGTTCAGTTTATATTTGAGTCAGACAGTCTCAAGGAGAAAATGCCAAAATATATCACGTCCACATTACTTGAATTAGATTAAATTCTATATTCTAATCTAATTCAAGTAATGTGGACGTGATATATTTTGGGTTAGATCTTTAGCAAAAGTCTTTTTAGCAAGGTAGCATAAAACATAATTAAACTATAGTGGAAGGCATTAATAGTTGGAATACATCAAAAGATCAGTGTGTCAAAAAAGAAAACAAGCGGCAAACAAAAAGCACTTTATAGTACATTTTAAATAAGTGCATTTACTGCACGTGGAATAGATTTTTAAAAACGTGAATCTGTTGCAATTAATTTTTGCAATCCAGTATCTCTGACCAGAGCAGACAATGTTCAGTTCCTTAAAAGAAACTGTCCATCAGGACAAGGTTGCCCACTTCATTTCATATTTACATTTACATTCCCATTTCAGAGAACAACTGAAAGAGTGTTGATTCTTTGACAGATCTGTAAAATAACACCAGTAACATCCTGTCAGACAGTGTCTCACTGTTAAGATGTGGCAGCAAAGGCAGTGGAAGAAGAAGACTGCTAGTAAACATGGATGTAAACGATGCAGGATTTCAAATACTTCAGAATAATCAGCTTCGCAAATGTTTTATGAGGAAGGAAATGCACTCATTTGTTAGTCCTCAAGGATACACACAATTCAAATATAACAAAGAAAACTCCACAGGGCACCTTTAACAATGGATCTCCGAATGTGATCATCGGCCACCGGATGTAATTATTACCATACTCTGACCCAAAACCCTCAACTTGTTCAACAATGTGAATTCTTGATGTTTATGTTCTTAGTAGTGTAGTGTGAAAGAGACAGGCAACAACACAGAAAGACGGGTAAATGGACAGAGAATGGCAGGCTGACTGACGAGACAGATAAGCATGAGCAGTCTGGCCTCCCTTTCTGTGTCACAGCGATTTCCTACAGTCTGAATGAAGTCAATGAAAAGCATATACACATAGGCACAGAGCAGCACTACATCATCGCCCCCACCAATTGGAGGCTATTGTTTGTCCTGGTGGAGCCAGGAGACTAAACGAGACCTCTCCAGTCAACTGGGTTAATCAGCGAGTTAGCACGCCGCGTCTCATATGGGACACCATATGCATGGATGGACATTTTAACAAGACACACTGGGGTGACGGCCGCATGTCTCCATCTGTGACTGTGTGTGTGAGAGAGAGAGAGAGAGACACAGAGTGTGTAAGCAAGTAAAAACTATATTTAGTATTCATGTTGCCCCAATGTCCTCTCAACACACATCTTCTGTTTTGTCCTTTCTCGCTTCCCACTGGGCTTTTTCCCCTTTCACAAGGCAGCTATTCTTCATCTTTCTCAGCTAAACAGGAGCTACCAAGGGCCAACTGACCTTTGACCTTTCTCCACTTCTGTTCTTCCCCTCTGCTTGACCTCTTTCCTCCACATTCTCTGCCCTCATCTAGTCAAGACTTTCCCCAGCTCCAGCTGTAAATCCAGCTCATCCTCCGCCTCTCCTGTTGATCCACCTTTTCCCAAAACCCCTACTCCCTCTCACACCCTCTACTCTAACCCCCCTCTCTCTTCCCTCCTGCTGTCATGTGACTATAAAGAACCCAAACAGCTTTGCTAGTTCGCGCTGAAGGTGAGCGGGGAAAAACAGAGAGGTTGTCACTTTGAACTAAAAGGAAATCAATGAAATCCTTGTTGTGATCAGTGTGCAATCACAGGGTTTCGTTTGATGATGTATGATCCAGTTACAGGAGTGGCTTTGTCAAAACACTCCACCAACACAAACACACACATACACACAGCTGGCTGGAGACAGGAAGGCTCCCACTAAAGGGGATGCAAGAAAGGCCAAATGCTGGCGGCTTACCAATTTGCATTTGGTGTTGAAATAGTCCAGCTTGCAAAATCTATTCTTTGCCCGTACAAACTGTTTAGGTCCTAAAAAAGTCATACAACAAAATTGTGTTTATAGTTCCCCACATTCGCCCAAGTTTTCTTAGCCCTTTCTTCAATACCTGGGAATTACCCTCCCTTGAGAGCTAAGAATGAAAAAGTTCTTTGTTAGAAGAATATAAAACATTGTACTGGCTGTTTACAGAGAAACAAACCTTTAAGAAGAGGATTGTTTATTCCTTTTAAGAAAAAAAAAAAAATAGACTCAAACATGTTTCCTGCTGTACATTCAACCTAATAGCAAAGGTCACTCTCGCTCCGGTGTAAATTATACAGCTGAAAAAAGCACCTACACCACAGGTACAAAATCAGGCAAGGAACTTTTTACCTTACCACCCATGAGTGAAAAATATGTGGAGTTAAATCCTATGAGTCATTTGCTATACAATGAAGTGAATTATCATCCCACCCTAACAAGAAATGGCAAGATAACGTTATGAGCATGAGAAACACAAGATTAAACAACAAAAGAAGGATCTAGCTTTCTTCCTTCAACAAACACAAAACGCCCACACTACTATTTTCTGCTGATCCCCATATTTCTGTTTACCCTTTTGACTTCATCACATCTGACACTAATTAGCTTTTATCCGCGCATGTCTAAACATTGTATGTATCAGTACTATTCTCTGTTTTAGAAGTGCTGCATTCAACCTCAGTTTGTTATGACTGTGATTCAACTTCCCAAATTCAAATTCCCAGATTAATCATCCTTATCAACTCGGAAAAAGGCAAATGGAGAGCAGGAAAGAAAATGACTCGACAAAGAGTAAGCCTGGTTCCAATTAAGGTTTTTAGCCAACTTATCTTGAATGACATGTTACAATACATTCAACAGTTGAAGAAGGAAGTGTCTGGGAATCCCCTAATTGTAAGCAGGCTACTAGAGGACAAGTGCAACCAGCACCAATTCACAGCTAAATACCAGAAAGAAGAGAGGTTTCTTTTTTCTAAACCTTTCCTTCCTCCCTTTTCTTCCGCTCTCTGCTTCCCACTAACCAAATGGTCTTACAATGAACAGTCACCTGCTTTTCATTTGGGGGAAAAATGCACCCCAGGCATTCCAGTCTCTCCTCCACCCCCCCTGCTCCCCTCTCTCTAACTCCACTCTCTACATGTATTTCATCTCAGTGAGGTGGATCCCAGGGAGGAAATTACTCAGTCATCCAGAAGTGAAGAGGGGGGAAAAAAATCCCTTCTTTTTCACAGACCATCAGCAGCACTGAGAGTAACACGGAGTGGTCAACTTGTCTTTGGTCGTCAGGATTTGGTAGTCATTCAACTTTCTGAGTGATACAGGGGGTGACAGAAGATTTTGCAGGGGGTAAATGGAAAACATATAGATATGCAATCAGAAAGATTCTTTTTAATTTTCTTAAATTTTGATTATGTGTCAACTCTGTGAATAACTGGCTGGTCTCTCTGGGATTGGCTCAAAGATAAGCTTATATAATGTAATGTAATGGATGGGTGGAGGCTGTAACTGGTTACTTGAAAGTGTTGCTTTTTTTGGACAACAAAGTTTTTGAAAAAATGTAGACCTCCATCATTCTGTGCAGAAGATTCTGCACTAAATTATTTCAAGGTAAATAGTTCATGTTCAAACCTGAACATGAGGCTATTTGCATATTAAAGAAGTGTTGTTTTTAGCCATGCTCTATGGGACTGTGAGCCAGATATAGGATTTATTGCTATGAAGTGTTCAGATATAGTCCCCACAGGTGAATTGTAAACTTCAGTGGCACCTTGAGTCGTCAACTTAATTCAACATCAGGTCAAAAACAAAAAAACTGAATACTTTGGTTTGACTTTGGTTTAGCAAATGTTAGCATGCCAACACAGTAAAAATAAGATGGCGACTATAGTAAACACTGCATCTGCTAAACAAAGCTAATATTGCTGATCCTAGCATTTAGCTCAAAGCACTGCTGTGCCTGTGTACAGAATTACAATCAGCTAATGGCTGTAGCCTTTTATTTAACTGCGTTCATCACAACAACAACAAAAACTGTCGTTTTAATTGTCGTTTTGGAATTGTCATTCCAAAAATGTCTTGCAAATAAATGACAGTTCTAATGCTGTGTCTCAATTAGTGTACTTTCCTACTTACACTTATTTTGAGTACATAAGTCAGTTCACACAGTCAATTATGGCAAAATGCAGTGTACTGTGAATACTTAGACATTTCTTGCCCTGAGTGATCGCCATTTTGGCTACAGTACATAGCAGAAGGGGGGCATTGTAAAAATGGCGGCAGAGGAAGCTGCTGGAGCTGCAGCGGTTCTGGTGAATACCACATTATACAAATGTAAGTTGTACATATGTTTTATATTTATATTTTGGCGGTCAAATGTTGGTGCTATTTTTCCGCCCAGTTGCAATTTAGCAAAGCAGTAGTGGCTGTAAAATGTTGCAATTGTCATTTCCGTTAAGTGCCCAATGGCTGTACTCACATTTAGACAACACAACTACACACACTACGCCAGGAAGTACATAGTGTACACAGTGTACTAGTATAAGTATTCAAATTGAGACACAACAGAAATTTCATCTAACTTCGACCTGGTTGAAATGACTGAAGCAACAAATCTGAGCAGCTCCCTGAGTTAAATATATTGTTCTAAATTCAATTCTACTATCTTCATACTGTATGCACACATCTGTGAAGTCCAAGTATAGTACATGACAAATGATGAGCCACATGACGTATATAGCTACACAAACATTCAGTTAGATATGTCAACTTTCTTAATTATAACCCAGATGTCTAATCACATCTAAGTTTAATTTGGTTTGCACTGCAAATACTCCACTTCTCAAGTCACTCTCAGAAAAGCTGCACAGTTCTCCATCATTTACAAGCCACAGGACTTGTCTTGTGCAGGCTTTCTTTGAAAATATAGTGTTAATGGAATTTTAAAAAGTGACGACTGAACCTCAACTAGTCTAAGTCTACAAATATTGAATGAAACACAAGAATACAGAATGAAAGAAGAGTGGAATACAGAGATTTAATTTATTTAACTTTCATATAATTCAGAATGACCAGCTCCTTCCTTTTTCAAATCTTGAAACACTTAACTGGATCCAACAAAAAGAACAAAGACTGTCCATATGGTTTTATGAGGTGATTTTTATCAGCAAAAGCACCTCAGGCATCCCAGACAAAAATCTGAAAAAGTTAGCAAAACAAACGTTTTAGCGCCAAAACACACTACACTCTGCTTGTAAAAATTCCAACACGATTTTGTGATTTGTTTTGCACAATGATGCATCCAACAATAGTCTCTGAATCTGCTCATCACCATGCACCAGCACCATCACCACTCATCATCATGTCCAGCTGCTGTGTCCAGATATCCAGCATGAAATTTGATGTCCCTCTTCTTTAATGTTGTACCGCCATTTTTTGTAGTTCATTGTTTTGTGTCTGCCAAGTAATCTGCCAAGCACCATCGAGTGTAAAAAACATCTTTATTATTGTTGTAACACAATTACATTGTGATTTCCTGGCCTGGATTCAGGTATGCGTTTTGAAATCTTATGACAAATCCATATCAAGCAACTCATAAAAGTTCTGCTCCATTTGTTTTTACTGAAAATCTCAAAATCAACCCAGAGATAAGCTTTCTGTTTTAAGAAAACAAAGCTCTGAACTTTCTCTCACAGCACTGTGATATAGCAGACTATGAAAATAAATTATACATTTGGAACAAAGATGGCTACGAGCCCCACATAAAAGCATGAAGGACGGTTCTTGCCAATAGCATTGATTCAGTGGGATAAAACAAGTTTAATCAAAGACAGCCAAAGTTCATCACAAGAGCCAGCTGCCAAGGGAAAACAGCACGTGTTCCATATCGCACTGGGTTGGCAGAGGTTCAGGCACTTGGATGAGACCGATGAAACTAGAACCATAAACCAAAATGTTCTGTGGGAAGGATGGGGGTGACATGTTTTTTAGGGATTTTGTTCTTATGATTAGATCTGATGATTTCCTGAAGAGTGCCTTTTCTGTTCTTCCAAACCAGTGAAAGATCATTTCTAAATGTTGCCTACAATACATGAAATAAAAGAAAAACAACAAATTACTTGTGGCACTGACTGCAAACTAAGTCAGCTTACTGAGTTGATAACACTGAAACCTTCAAATGGAAATCCCCAACCCCTTCAGATAAATGCACAGGCAGCGCAGCAGGATGCCGTCAGCGCCACTTCCAATGAGTATTGTTTGGACTCGCACTTGAAAACATAGGTATCCACAGGAGGTCTCAGATCACATCCAGAGTTCGAGGTTATCATGGCATTAACAAGTTTTGAGGGCCTCTTCAGTGAGGGCCCTTGAGTGACAGATTGGAGAAATGGTGCCAAGAAAGATTTTGATCTCCTCAAACAACTGGTCTCTTCAGCTGGCAAAGGCTAGAAATAAACGCTGGTGTCAAAGAGAAAGCTGATATTACTTACTTCTACTTACTTATATTCTTACTCTTAATTTCTGCAGAGTACTTTATCATGACCTCAGTATTCTTATATTTACTCTCACAACTGCACGTACACACATGTTTTGGCATCAGATTTAACAAAGTGACATGTTTTCTGGGTTTGATTAGTGTTTGTGATTTGTTGCTGTGTAAAAACAATGTCTTATTAAAATATCTTTTACTTAAGTTTAACTTGGCTGCTCCGTTCTGCTCTGGCACTGAAGGAGCACACAGTTTGAGTTTACGTGTACATGTAAGGAATGTTTTGGCCTACAATGACTGTGTTGCACACATGAGATGTGAAGCATAGCCATATAAGGTGGCTTACATGGGGTTGATAAACAAGATATTAAACCTTTAAAGTCATATTATGCAACCTTTGCTGGACAGCAGCCACTATGGCCACAAATGGCAATTAACAAATTGGCTTGGTGTGTTCACCTCCATTCATTCTGTGATGAAAGCACTGAACTATTTATCTGTAGTGTGTCATAAAAGCTAAATGACTGTGTTAGTAAAGTGTGCTAATATTAGCTAACAATAATCTGATTTTACCATACCAAGTATATTAAATTGTGCAATAGTATGTTTTTATTACTTCTATCCTTTCATTTGTTAGAGTAAAATTGTGCTATTTATTCTTTCCATAATTACACAGCCTTGTTTTGATGGACCAATTTTTAAACACGTAAAAAACCTAAGTCTAAAAGCACATTTTTCCATATGTGGTCTGGTCCCCATTTTTACAGAAGGTGGCATAAATATATGATCATAATATTAGTGCATACATTTGTCAAGTAGGCCAGCAAATAGTCAGCAGTAGCGGTAGCTTAAACTGAATAATATATTGATAACAGTTGGGGGTAGAACTGGTGTGTTTTAAGATTAGTACAGGACAGTTAATAATTACCTAATAGTAGTGATCACAGCTAAGTTTTAAAGGTTATTATAGCCATTCTGTGAATGGAAATACAGCAATATTGAAACCAGGTCTACACAGAGCAGCACGTTAACAGAGCAGCAGCTTCAGTGTACGTCTACGCAGGATGTGTTCAGGCACAGTAGAGTTGTAGATCACCTGTATTTTGGCATCCCTCAGAGCCCAACACACAATCATGTAGTTACAAACGTAAAACAGAAGAAAATGTCTTGAAGTGTAAAAGTATGCTTTGTGGTTACGCAGCCTGTGTAGACAGCTGAACTGATTAAAATAAACTAGCATCTGTTCTGTCACAAGTGCAACAAACATCTGAAAGACGTGACTCCTGTGTAGACAGTGCAAGATGATGTCAGCTGATGATGAGCTGCTCTAGGTTGCAGAAATGGTTTCATGGTTCTGCCTGAGGTGTAATGTACCTGAGGTAAAATCTCTCTTTTTTGGATGTCTAACAGAATGTATGACCCTTTCTGTATCACCAAGTAAACAAACAAGATTCTTATGTTATCAAAATCACTGTTCTATAAGAAAAAATTGCAATGTCAAAGCTTGAGTATTGAGGGGCCAATGCACAACGAGCTTCCCGTAACCTATCCAATCTTAACTAGTGCCAGGTTCAAACACCAGACACTAGAGCAAAATCTGAGGATAGGTCACACTGTTGGTTCTCTAACAGTGACCTCTGGACTTCCTTTTTCTCAGGTTTCCTTGAGTTAAGTCACCTAGACACTGAAATTTTCATTACATTGCATAAAGGTGTTGAACACAACAAACTAACAGTTTTTCTTTTCTTAGAAATGTATCAGTGGTGGCAATAAACAAGAAAATTCTTAATAAGGGTTCATCCAAAACTGTGAACTCTTCCCAAATAATAATTTCTTGCTTTCCAGAATTAACATTTGGACTTGAGCAGAGAATTTAAGGAAGAGAAATTAAGAGAAATTATCCACAATAGTGCTCATGATAATTTACCCAACAACCAGGTGAAGAACCAGGTGACATCCCAGGCATTTTTCATGGAAATCATTATGAATTAATTAATTATGAAGACAGGTTGATAAGGACCAAAGTGTTTGTCAAGGTCATTTTGACCAGCGACAAGTTCCAAAAAAAATCTTTAAACAGTTTCAGTCATGTATTTTAGGACCACAAACACACAAAAAATCATGACATGAACTAGCTCATTAAGCCATGACTTTATTTTTTTACTGTTGCGTCTGACTATGTTTCCCTCATGATGCAGTGACCCACCTCTGGCAGAATGAATGTGTGTGATGGACACGGGACATAACCAGGAGTTTAAAAGACCAGTATTACTACTTTGTTGGGGGCCAAACTGGTTAAAGCCCTTCAGAGACATGAGGTAATACTGCACTAAATTAGACACAAAAGTTAGAGGGGCATGATGTCAGAGATGAGACAAGATATCACAAAAGAGAGAAAAAATAAAGGAACTGTAGTTCCCTGTTGCTTGAGTGAGTACTTTGTGTATTTATGTGTTTTTATCACTAATCTATCAGATGAATTAGCATAATAGAAATGACAGCAGGTATAAATGTTTAAAAAAAAACTGTAACATATACAGTGCATCACACCACTGGCTATCAGTGCATCCCAAAAAATTCTATATACCACTTTTTTATTTCCTCTGTGGTAAAGTAGGTTTTGGGGGAAATATAAAATGGGGATTAACTGACTTTACTGTGGTTTATAAGTCAATATTCCCGGATCAGGGAGGGAAAATTGGGAAAAACTAAAACCCAGTCAAATCTCTGAATCCCAAAACTCCCTCCAAGAAAAGTCAGAAGGCCATGCATGGGAGGTTTAAGGCCAATGTGCCCAGTGAAGCATGCACAAAGCTGAGGGTCTCGTCAGGAACCAAAGGGATGGGTGGGAGGGGTTACACAAAGCTGAACAACTCTCATAAATCAACTGAGCAAAGGTTAAACTTCCATTTTTGTTATTCAAAATGTTTCAAACAATATCCAAAGAGCAACACCAAGATGAAATAGCACAAGTCTTGTTGCAAAATTCCCCAGGATGGCAGCAACAGGGTGAGCGTCAAGCCAAAAAACAACCACATGGCAAATCCATCCAAATAGTGAAAAACATTGGGGCAACGTGAACCCAGATGTTACAATTACAGAAATGTTGCCATATTTCAAAAGGGGCCCCACATGTGGAACATTTTTCAACTCAAATCAGAGGTAATCTCAGGAACCCGGACGGGGGAAAATCAAACTAGCAACAGACAAAGAGAGAAAAAGGAGGGTGGAAAAGGAGATGAGTGCAGAGGATGTGAGAAATGAGCCAAAAATAAACAATTAGCCAGAAATAGTGGAAATAATACATTACAATAATACAATACATACACAGTTCAGACCTCCTGATATTTTTTCACATGTCCAGCTTTCATATACAGAAGTAAATGTTAGTTTACTAGATTCAGGTTTGGGGTTTTTTCAAGTCAGTACAACTAAAGACCACTGACCTAACATTCCTGACATGACACCATTTCCCAGAACGATCCTTTTGAGACCCAACTCTGAACCTAGATGGACTGAGTGTACGGTAATGGATATCGATCATCCCGAGGAGTTCTATCAAGCCTGAAGATTTAGCCAAGGGTCAATAATTACATCAACACAACTGTGAGGTAACGATCTGAGGCAGTGCTTTTTTACAAGAGTACCTTGTTAGATTAGAGGGACCTAGTCACCACACCTTTGCACCTGTTTGGTGCAAAAGCCACAAAAATGGATGCATTCATAACCTGCAATCCTTGAAGGTCAACTGGATTTGCATGGCCTTTAAACTTTTTTTTAGGAATGGACTGGTAGAGGTCATTTGACTGGTTTCATGGTCCTTACAGAGAAACCTGATAAAACTCTCCCTAAAACCCTTTTTTGGCCTTCATCAATTATTCACGTTTAGTGGAGGACTGACATTTTTCCGAAGGTATTCTTTCAAGGTCTTTTGCACCATCCATGCTTCCTTTGCCCTCCGATCTTGCCCAGGGCATCTTCTGTTCATTTTCTTTGTCCTTCAAGTTGCTGCTGTCCTTTCCTATATTTTCCTTAGCATTTTCTTTCTGTTTTTATACTGAAAATATCTCCCTTTATGCAGAACCATCCTGCTCTGACAAGAGGAAACCCTTCCCTTTTGAAGCCAGGCTAAGGAATGGATCTTGTCTAGTTCATGAAGATGGTCTGTTTCCTGCATCTGTACTCACATGCTTATTCTCTCTATTCCTATCTCCGTCTTCTACTTCTCCATTGCTCCATAACAGCTTTTACAGCTGTACTCACTTTCCCAGCTGCACAGTGAGTATGTCTATGTCCATATTATGCAAACCTGATCAGTCTAGAAGGATTCACAGCAATAGATCATCAGAAAGAAGTACAACATGAGCATTGATGGTTAGTCATCTTGGAAGATCTTTTGGGTTCTGGGTTTCATCTTTTGATTGCAATGAAAAACACATTGTCCCAAATTAAAGCTGTTTTAGGGCCAGAAGAGATCTGCTAATAATGCAGGGGCTCAGATTGGACCCCACCCCCTTAAGTGAGCTCGCTTTGTCATACAGTGCTCTGATGCAGTCAATCAGTGACCCAGAGCTTAGCTGGGGGGCTTTGAGATTCTTTTACGACCCCCCCTTTCACCTCGCCTCCCGTGTCTCAAAAGAAAGAATGGTAATTAACTGATGAAGAGCTCTGTAAGATTATCCAGTCTCTTCGTCAAGGACTCCAGCTCTGCCGGTGGTGTGCAGTCATGTCCCAAAGGGCCACTGCAGAATGGGAAAGGATGGATCTCAATGGTCTATTCAGTTACTCTCCTCTTTCATCCTCTATTCAGTTGAAAAAGAGGAGAGCACCATGCAATGTTGTATATTTGAGCCAGGAATGTTCTTTCATATCAGCACAAATTAGAAAAAGCACTCACAGTGTTTTAAGACAAATGTTGAGTCCATGGTCACAATGCTTTTAGCGTAGACACAGACACACACATATACAGTACTTCACTGACCACATCACAGCTTAGAGGGCACACAAGTGCACAAACAACCCCTCACCGTGAGGGGGAATGCGCGGCAGATTGAATTATACAAGAGAAAGCAAAAATAGCTGTGGGTCCCAACCACCAAGAGCGAGACAGAGCAGGACACAGAGGTAGTGAGGGAGTTAGAAAGGGTGAAAAAGAGACTGAGGTGAAAAGAGCAGGAGATCCACTTAATTCAACTCAGTTGCAGAACAGACAAGTTTTCAGTCAATGCATGAAGCTGTAGTTGACTAATATAAATGTTTCTCAAGGGGGAAAACAATACAGAGTTTGTCTGGTATTTGCACACCCTCCCATTCTCCTTCATAATATCTCCCTCATTCAAATGTGTCACAGTGCCAAGGCCCCCCACAGCCGGGGTCCCAACCCTCCACCCAACCCCCGACAAGCAGACCACCCAATAGATTCCCTGACCAGCTTGATTTGATCAGGGTTTTCCCCAATGGTGCTGGTCTGAAGCATCACCCCTCGAATATGCCCACAACCTTTCTTGATGTGGTACAAAATTGTAGCTTATTGCATCATCAAGCTGATTCTAACACTCAACTCGCTCATGCTCTCCTTACATACTTACTATAATATTAATTACATGAATGAAAGTTGCACGTTATTATATTTGTGCGGCGAGGTTATGCACAGGGGTTTGCCATCACTTGCAAATGGTTCATAAATATGACAAAAGTGCTGACAGTTCCAAATAAATCAAGACATTCCAGATGAAATGTTATCTCACCCAGAACATGCAGGACAGGCAGACCCAGGTGCGTGCAGGTCCAGCCAGAGCTGTTGGCAAGCTTAGAGAGACAGACGGCATGGTGACAAGCAAGAGTGATGCTGCTGCTGCTGCTGCTGCTGCTGCTGCTACAGACCAGTGGGCTTCCTTAAGTGTAATCCAGCCAGGAGAAAAGTTGCCCAACACTGCAAAGCCATGACTATCCTGGACGTAAATACTCTCCCTCACTGTCTGACTTGCTTTCTCCTCCTAGTGTCTCGTCTAAATTAGATCCTGACTGCCTCTCTTCTGCGCTTACTCTGCCTCTCTTCCCCTCTGCTGGGGAAAGTTTCACAAAGCTTTTTTTTTTTTTTTTTTTTTTTTTTTTTGAGGGTGGGGGTTCAAGCTGCCCCCACCGCTCCACGGGAGTAAAGGGGGAGGGGGGTGCTCTGCTTATAATACATCTCTTTTGCCCCTCCTCTCTCTCTCATCCCATGTCTCCCTCCCTCTTTACCCCTCTAAGTCTCACCACTTTTAATTTCATTCATTCCTTGATCCCACCCCCTCCCTGTTTGTCCCCATCAGCATCCGTCGCACTTCACCTCCCCCTCCCTCCATCTCTCTCTTGCACTCTTTCCCTGTGTATTTCTGTATCCAGCCCATTTTAATATTTCATAAACTCTGTCTCACCCTGTATGTGATGAATGTCCACTGGCACTTCTCCTGACGCTGGAAAATGCTCCATTGAATCATTTTGGATGACACAAAAGACACCTGCTATTCAGATTCTCAGTGCATACTCAAAGTGCCTGAAAGTGCATAAAGTTGAGTTCTACTTTATCATTATTTTAACACATTTTGATGTTCAATTATCAACAATCTTTCAGAACTTTCAACAGAAATGTCTTTAAATAACAATATTAAATACATCCACCTGTTCCCACTTCATATTTTTTATATGTAAGCCCTTATCAGTAAAATTAACAGAGGCTAATTATGAACTTCATGGCTATAGTTTTTCAGGCAGTATGGGTATCTGTCCCAACAAGATTACAATTATGGCAGAACCAATGAGTGAACCAATTAAATCACACGTTATGTGTCTCTAGATGGAAATAAAATGAATGCAATACTAAAATAAGGCATCTTTTTCTTTCAGTCTTACAATTCAGGGATTTTTCTGCTCAACAGATCCCACATCAACACCAAAATCTGACTTCCCTCCTCTGTGGCACTCATCTCTAAGTTCATGTTTTGCTAATAAAGACATACATCTAAAAAGCTGGATATTGTAGTTTTTAGCAAACTGTTCTCAAGCAGGAGGAGTGAGTGCATTTGTGGGGACTAATTTGGATCAATTCCTCTTTGGTATGCTAGTATGGGATTGAGTCGAAATAAACTACAGTGTGTGAGTTTAAGGGTGATGAAGGAATATGTCAGCTAATGCAACAGTGTGTTATTGATATGTTTTTGATTTTTTTGGACAATACTAGAGCTTGGAGAAATAAGATATATCAGGAAGACAATGTTAGTCAGATTAATTTATTGTTGGCTTTGGTCTTTTCCTTGTATTTGTTAACAATAAGAAAAATGTAGCGTATCACCAGTCAATCCTTATCCACACCCAGTGGTAGCCTACATGTACCTGTAAACACTCATGGACCCAAAATTTCCTAACATGCACACAAAGATTGTCTCGCACGACAGAGAAATTGCAAAGTCAAAGCCCACTACATCCTGAAAGCATAAACAAACGTCATTTAAACTATCAAACTCAACATAAGCAAAAACATTCAGCAATAACCACCTATTTCGCCCCCACTCTCTCATCCACACACACACACACACACACACACACACACCTTCACATCTTTCTTACACACTACATAAATACACAAACCCACCCACACAGAAACATACAAACACACTAACACTAACATTCACCCTGAGTGGCACAGAGAATTAATCCCCTGGTATTTCCTGCAGGCCACCCCTACAGAGACAAATGTGTTAAAGGAGACGATGTTAGAGAGAAAACATTTCAACTTAATCCCCCCGAATCAACGCACATACAAATACGCATTCACTCCAGATGGATTTTCATCTGAGAAATCCAAGAACTTTGCAGAAAAATCTGTGTCTTTTTAAAGGTTGTTTAGCTTCAGATAAAGATTTTTTATTACTGCTTAATCTTATTTTTCCAATTGTCTGTGTGTCAGTCTGCTGACAGTGATGTTCTCAAAATCTTTTCAACAGTTAAAGCACAAAACCAATTGAACCAAAATTAGGGATGCACGATATATCGGCATTAATATCGGTATTGGCCGATGTTCGTCATTTTTTCACATAGGGGCATCGGTCCGATGAGTAAAACTGGGCCGATATTAACAACCGGTGTTTACATCCGTCTAGTTGCTGTTTGTGTATGTGTGTCGGGAGAGGGAGGGGGATTTGGCCATGCGGTATTTGTTTGGGCACGTGACTGCGCAGTTCACAGTGTCGAAAGAAGCTACTCAAAAAGCAGTATGCAACACTTGCAAAGTGGAGGTAATGCGAGGAGGATGCTGCGTCAAGTCATTCAACACCACAAATTTGATATGTCATTTGAAAAACCGCCACCCAGAAGTACACAAACAATGGCAGGAAGCTAACGCTGCTGCTAACGTTAGCCAGCAGGCAAAAACGAAAGCAGCAGCACCCACGGTTGAGAGCTCAATACAGCAAGTACTCGACCAAACCAAGAAATTTGCCAAGGACAGTGCAAAAGCCAGATCAATAACGAACAACATAAAAAGATCAGAACACTGTTGGTTACTTGTGTTTTATGGTAGCCCTGTAACCTTGTTATTTGGAAGTAAAACATGTTTTGAAAATAAAGGAAGACATTCAGAAATTCAGTTTGCATGATTTTCAGTCTGTACAAAATTTTATCATCTCAGAAACTTTATTTTTTAACATATATCGATATCGGTAAATATCGGTTATTGGCCATAAGAGCAATATTAATATCGGATATCGGTATCAGCCAAAATTTTCATATCGGTGCATCCCTAACCAAAATAGCTAAATTGTGTGCCAAAAAACCAAAACAATGAGCTGAAAGAGGCTAAACCGCTCCGTAGAGCTGAGGGGGACTGCAGAGTTAGGTGATAATTCTATGTGAGTTCATCATTACAAGGCACCCTGTCATGTTACCAATCCTTCAATCCACTATTAATATAAAAAGATTAATTAAAGGAGCGTTTAATGTCTTCTAATTTAGATTAACTGAATACATTTACACCTCACTTCACACAGTGAAGTGTATATAACAGCTTGAGGCCATTTTGGAACATGAGACAAAATATCACAGAATGACTTGAGCGTTGTCCAGCGGAGCTTAGATGCACCAAAATAAAAACGAAGCTGTCAACAACATTGCACACCATGTTCTTTTTTTGCATGAAGTCATCTTCCAATTCACTGTCAGCACACTCTAGTGTGACAGTGTGTGATGCATCATTTATTTTTGATAAACTGAATATCATCTACATATAAACACAGAGATTTACTGCATAACCGACAAAGAGAACATAAGAGAAATTATATCAGCTTTTTTGTTTTGTTGGCTGTTGATCTTTATGGCACTTATCTGCCATATTGCTTTAAAATTGAGAATAGCATGAAAATACTAAAATTGTAGCAGTCAGGAATAAAGAATTAAAAGACAGATGAAATTGCAAATCAGATAATGATTTGATATTATGACTATTCAAGGACAAAGTGATCCAGGACTAACAGTCATTTTGGCAGAATACTGGTGACAGACTGTATTACCTCACTGTATTCCTCCCTTAGCACCATGCACAGTTCATACAGCAAGTGCAGCCGCAGCACCCACTGGTGGTCGCTGAACAAACTGCCTCCACATGTATAATCAGACACAAACACTTGTTCAGAACACAGTTATTAAATATGGGAGGGACTGTAGAGATAATGGAGAGAGGGAGTGTGTACGTGAGAGAGGGAGGTTGTAATATAGCAAAGGGAGGGTGGGCATATTTCCAAGGCTAATCAGATCACTTGTGGGATTTGTTTTAGTACCTCTTTAACCTTGACCATTTCTGTCTTCTTTTGTAAACCAGAGCCGAGAGTGGACGGCAAGGCACTTACACAATTAGGATGATTAACCGGTGTCATGTCACTGTCCTTGAACCGAGTAAAGATGGGTAAACAGCAGAGAGGGATTAAAGCTGTGCACCGTTACAATGTGTTCAGTATTCTTTTTAAAAGTAGACAGAAAAGTAGACAAAAGTTAAAAATAAAGCAAGTGAGGAAGCTTGTCAGACAGAAAGAGAGAGAGAAAATGACAGAAACAGATGAAATAGAGTCTGCAGTGATAGATAAGCAGACAGATAGAAGCAGTGGATAAACCGATAGATAAAGAGAGTGAATGTGTAAACAGAGGGGTGTGTTCTGTCATCTTGGCTGACGTCCTAGAAGCTGCTAGATGAAGGGGGAGTTCACTTGTTGACAGACAGAGGAAGAACACACTCCAGCAGGCCCCCAATACAGACATGCACACACCCTTTCCCACCCCCGTGACTCCCATCTGTTGAAAACAATACAGACCCAGAGCCCTCCCTCTGCAGAACACTCACATGTGTGTGCACGTTTTCCTCTGTTCTCTCTGCTGTGTAACACAGAGAGGAAGGAGCATCCACCCAAGCACCAGAACACACTGACCCATGAACTCAACAACAACACTCCTGCAGTACATGGTGGGAAGCCTTCTGGGTTTGTCGGGTTTACTCTTTGAAGAGTTTTTGGGAACTTATTTTTTTCAGTTTGGAGTCATCTTTGGTGCATGGGGTCTCGGGAGCATGTGTGACATTCCATGATATCTTTTCCCAAGAGTTTCATTCTGTAGACCTACTCTTTTCTATACTGGCTAGAACTAACCACAAATAGAGGTGTGTCAGAACACAGCCTAAATATGACAGATACTTGAATAAATAAAAATAAAATAAAATAGAAAGGCAGTACAGTACTATGGTTTTGATACTATTACACAAGCCATCAGTAGCTTTGTGAAAGTGCAATGAGACATTGATTGTTAATACTTGGATTGATTAAACATACTGTATATACTGTGTTGATTGTATTAAGGTTGTAAACTACATCTGTTCCAGTCCCAGGTCGTGTAGGGAAAAGGAAGCAGTTGCACTTGGTAAAATAAAGTTATTTATTGCCAGGAGTTAGGGGCAGACCAGCTGAGGCAGACCACGTGTTAAAAAGTGTGAGTGGCTATTTCTCAAAACAAAGAAGCAAAAATAACCAAAACAACAAAGTCTGTGTGTGTGTAATCAATAATTGTAATATACTTGGCCCAGTCCACAGGTAGTGAACAAGTACTTCAGCCACAATGAGTTAATTTAGTTATTAACATTCACAAGGTATGTTGGCAAGCTGTGAGATGACCCAGCCGCCACGACTGTCAGGCTGTTCAAATTTAAGTAAGTTAGTCCCCCAAATGCACCCTGCTGACTGGAGGGCCGGACCTCATGCCACTCCAAGCACAATCCTTCAGCTCTTCAGGAAGTGTTGACAATGGAGGCCACACCTCATCAGCTGGAGCTGATCAGTAACAGGGGACCACACAGCTAACTCAGCACACACAATAAAACACCAGTTACATAGAAGGAGTGTCTGCGGCACCCCTAACAACATCATTAACAACATCATTACATTAATGAAATAAATGTGTAAAATACAGTGACTGAAATCAGTACCTGAGATTAAAAACTTAGATTAATTTGGTAGCTGTAGCTAAGAGCTGCAAGGTACATAACCAACAGCATTTTAGCTTCTTTCAGCTTATTGTTTTAGTTTTTCAACTTCACATGAAAGTAGCTGTTTGTCTTGATGTCATATAGGCAAAAGAATAAATCAAGAAATAATTAAAATATCAATCAACCCAGTTCCCTATTTGCTACATTAACAAGGTCACATGTATACATGTGTACATGTATGTCAAAGCTTGATTCTGTTTGCCCCAAGTGCTAACAATTAGATATTGTTTAAAAATAAAATACACAGGTCAGTCTACATGATTTAACTCTTGCAATTGTAGGAATAATGTGAATGTGTTGTTATTCTGAAGGAAAGTATCTTTAGGGTCAACTCACTTTGAGAGGTCTCAGCATAGGGCCACCTATGAAACTACATCACCAGACCTGGCATGGATTCAGCTGCTTTACAGCACAGTCACAGTCTTCACTGCACCACCACACTCCCCAAGGTAAGCTGCAATATATCCATGCTCAGCCCACTTAGATGAGTGAAAACTGAGTTGGACTGCAGGTAAAGTGCTAATTTGCCCCTGTTGAATGCCACCACATTGCACGGAACACATCAAAGTGCCAGCGGATGAAGATGCACAACCCCAGGAGAGGAAGACGCATGCTAAAGACCCTCAATGTGTCAGTTGCCAGACACGCAACCATTTACTAAAAACACCTCCTGCTCTAAATAGGGGTGATTTGGTGTATGTCTGTGAGTGTGTTTGTGTACTAAGACACTGAGAAGTGGCTGCACTTACAGGATTAATGGCTCTGTTTGACTGCACAGACTGGGAAAACTGCCCAAGTCACACCGGCAATATCCTGGTGTGTGTGTGGCTAAGCAAGTGTGTGCGTCTTCAGGTGCTTATCTCTCCAGCCTGTTTCATCCTCTGTGCTCATATCAAGTTGATCTCTAGCTGGTCGTCATACAAATATTAATTTTATTTCCATTGTCATTTGCAGACGGAAATGTTGGGAGTTTTGGAGATGGGGGTCACGCAAAAGATCCTAATCCCAGTTTCCTACATCCTGTGACAGAGGCTATAATTCATTAGGTCAATATTTCTGGTGATCACGCTTTTATATCACGCAGGTTATTAGAATAAACCCTTTTCATGGCAGACATTTTGACTAGTCAAAGCAGTCAAAAATTAGAGACTCAACAACTTTGCTAACAGTCAAACAAGCAAGTCAAGCAAGTGCAACAACACAGCTAGACACAGCAGCCAGCTAATATTTCAATAGCAAGAAGCCCAGCTTGGCGTCTGTCTTTCAGCCTTTTATTTCACCAAGCTGCCGCCAACGACTAAAAGTCAGTCCCAGATTTACTCTTGTCCGGTGACTTCTTGCACAGTTAGGCCGTATTCAGACCAAATCCGGCACTGCTGCGATTCGCCACAAGGTTGTGCAGTCTGATTTAGGTTTGACTGGTCTGATCGTCCGATTGGTGGCCACAGCATGACGTCAGGTTGCATTTCTCCAAAAGTTGAATTGGGCTTAACTTCTCCACTCCATTTTTTCCGGCACGCTCTGCTGCAGTCAAAATGCACTACCCTGACTTAAATGAATGGAGAAACCTGCATTTTCACTGCAGCACTGTGTTTGGTCTGAAACCAGCCTTAGTCTCTTCTTGTCTCTTTTTTCACCATTAGCTATGTCCATAGAGGCTACTAAGCCCGATTACATTGCCCGATCACCTAGCTCCGGTTTTTGTACAAAACCAGTAACCACTCTCCGCCTGCATTCTCCCGCGTGGCATCAAAATCATTTAAAATTTGTTATTTAATGTCAGAAAAGTTACACAATGTGCCTTGATGATGGCTCCTTTCCACGTTTCTACATGTGAGTGAGTGAGCATGCACAATTTTGGAACTGGCTGACCTAAATGTACTGCTTTCCTACTTTCTCGTGGTACCTCATGGTGGCACCATACGAAAAGTAAAGGGAACACCAAAGTCAATGGGGTACAATGTCTTTAAACCAATTAAACCACCATTGTACAAAATTGTGACGAGCTAACCAACAGATAAACCAACCCAAAGACAGCATTTCCATGTCTGGAGCCGTTAATAATTATGTTTTTTGTCTCAATCAACCCAGAGTTAATGCAGCTGTGCTCTGAGCAATAATAGCATTTCTTTTTCTTTATTACAAAACATCACTGAAGCTAACTCAACATGCAGGTGAATAAATCCTAAACTTAGTAAACTGAAAAGAAAAAGAAACAAGCCATCCCAGAAATCCCCTCTCATTCAAATGACATCTAAAATATGAACCGTACCTTTTTGCTTTTCCTTTGTTTCCGAAACGGAAAGATGCAGTAAAAGAAATATTTTGCCCAACTGAAGACTGTGGCAAGACACCAGCCTAGTCCGCCCATTCTCTCCTGAAAAACCACCTCACGTCCTCTACTGTGTAACAGCTGCCACTCCTTGCTTGTCGTCTCCCCTCCCTCTCTTGTCCTGTCCTTGAAACCCAGTGTCCAGAGGTACAAAAACCTTAGTATTTAGTCCTAGAGAAAATCCTGTGACGATTGCTGATCTGATCCAAAAAATTGTACATTTTCCTTTAGTTTTAGTAACTACAAGCCCGCTTTAAAAGTGGTTAATTCCTAAATGCACCTTTCTCTCTCTTGCATCACTACAGCATCCCTCCATCCACCATCCCATTCCCAGTTTCTCTGGATGCTGCAGGTTCTTCCATTTAAAGCATGAGGAGGTAAAAGATTAGGAGAGGGAAAGACAGAAGTGGGCGGAGGTTGGGTGGGTCGGGCACAGCCGTCTAGTAAAGAAGGAGGCACTTACAGTGATGGAAAAGGGAGGGGGGGGGATCTGCAATTTAATGTAGAAAGGGGGGATGGCTTAGAGGAAATCTTGGAGCAGTGAAAGAACAATGAATATAAGACGTTTTGAGCAGAGCGAATGTTTTGAATTCTCAAGACCAGGTGAGCAAATATATGAATGTACACTATATAAGAGAAAAAGAGGTATATATTAAAAAAGGGAATGTGTGTTGGGGGGAAAGGGTACTCAGTGGAGGGTGTTAGCTGTCAGTGGGCCCCTAATGAAGATTTTCAGTCTCAGACCAATCATATATGGCCCATGGTGCCTCAGAGCCTGTATGCGTTTTGAGTAATTAGGATAAAGACTGAGGACTTCATCAGTGACTCAGCCCATCAATTAAAGTGCATGTTTAGTTTTTCTCATTAGTTAAAGTGCAGGGCACATGCATTTAATTGTTCTGACAATATGAAAAACTGACAAATAGTTTTAAAAGGCTAGAAAAATAAAGACCACTTACACCTCCCTCCCAAAGCACAAGAGCTTATGATCTTAAATTCTGCTAATAAACTCTGTGACTTAACCTTTCTGTTGCCACGAGGCAATTTCTCATTAAAAAATTCAGAGCAGACCCAGAACATTTGGCTCCCTGCTCTGGCAAATGTCACATCAGCCAAATGTCCGTACTGAACAATTAAGAGTAACCTTGTTCCAGATCAGGAAGCTCCTTTCTTTTGTTTCCTTTCGGGAAATGGGAGAGGGAAGCCTCTGACTTTTTTGGTGAAAACAATGCAAGATACGCCTATTGCCCTATTCTTGTAAAAGTAACAACTTGTTGGAAAATGAAAGAGTTATTTCTGTAATGTTCAGACTGTTCATCCAACTCTTTACCATCCACTGCAGTGATGCAGTGTTGTATACTGACCAAGCAGAGCACAGCAGGTGTAATGGATGAAATCTAGTGACAATTAATAAACCAATTAATAATCTGTGCACATATACCACTGTAATGCCTTAGATTAATGCATTGTACCACTTTAATGTAATTTTTTTTTAATTCAGTCAAGATGTATGGATTTCCTTCGAATTTTGCTGGTTTAACAATGTTATGTTTGAGCAGACACGCCTTGAACACAAATGTTATATTAGGCTTTATGTTCCATGTGCATGAATAATTAATCCGTAATTGCAAATTAATTCAAAAGTACAAATTAGCAATTTATATGCATAATTTAAAATTGTTGTTTCTCCTCTGTCTCTCCCATTAAACCTGTCTCCAAGGGTTAGCAACTGTCACATTAGTGTTTGCTAACCTGTCAATAAGCCAACAATGTGTATTTGTACCTTTGACTCATGTCTAACAACAGTTAATAATAATAATAATACCTTTTTGTGGACAATTTTACTCTCTCAGGCTAGACAGTAGCTTTGTCCGATTTATGGCTCTTTGTTCAGTCCAAAAGAGTTTGTAATTGGTCAATGATCTGAATTTGCGTCACAAATGTACCTTACCTGTGCAGGCAATAGCACTGAAAGGAAATAATTTCAAACTAAAATTGAAACAATGGTATCATCACTAGGCCCATAGATACTGAGGGCCATTAGTGTATTATCTGTATGAAATTTTTCAAATGAGAAAATACAAACGTGTGTGTCTGATAACAACAAAACAATACAGTGAAATAAAAATCTGTGTGGGGTGTTGATTAGCTCAGTTGGTAGAGCATCCGCCCCATGTACAAAAGGTTGCCGTAGAGGCCCAGGGTTCGAATCCGACCTGCGGCCCTTTGCTACATGTCATTCCCCATCCCTCTCTCTCTCTCTCTCTCTCCCCACATTCCTGTCACTCTTCTTCTGTCAAATAAAAATAAAAAACTTGAAAAAAGCCAAAAAAATATCTTTAAAAAAAAACAATAATCTGTGCGTAGCTTGCAGACACTTTGGTGAAGGTTAGGCTAGGTGATCATGTTTCGGCATAGTCTCACCACCGGACCACTCTCCTGCGTTTCTGCTGAGAAAGATTACACAATACTGGCAAAGGGACAGAGAAGTTTCAGAGCGGGGACAATATCATGCGCACTTCCTGCCTCTCTGTAGCACAAACAATGGGCTGGTTTCAAGTCTCAATCTGGCAAAGTCAGGTCTGTTGTCCATTCTAGGAAACCAGACAAGAGGTTAGGGAGTTAAGGGTCATTGTTCCTGAGAGAATAAGAGAGGGAGTGGCTGGTCATGGATTTAATAGGGGTGGTGACAGATGTTTTGGTCACAGCTGGTGGTATACATTCATCACTTTAATTTGATATTACCTATCAACAGCATGCAGTGTAATTCTAAAAGTTTTTTTTTTTTTTTTTTTTGCAGTTTTTATGCAGTTACATTACTCAAGGCAACTTTTAAACTTTAATAGCCAGTTAGCCACAACCCCCTCATCACACTTATTATGTGCAGTTCTGCAGACTCTGATGAAACTGTGCACTTATCCCATATTTCAAATGTATTTCAGCTATCAATATCAGAGTGCCAAGCTTTAGCTGAGCCTCAATGACATCATGCAGCACAGTTATACTCTGTATGCATATGGCTACTGTAAGACTCCATTATTTCAGTAATATAAATTGACATCCAGAGAGTATTTCCAGAGTCTGTTAGTTGTCACTGCTGCAAAGGCAGAACAAATTTTAAAATGAAGTTAACTAATAGCCAATAATAACATTTCCATTGGAGTCCCATTTGTTTAAATATTACATTTCATGTTCCTGCCCCCAACAAAGTGGCTGCGATTAATGCAGCAATTGTCTCCTGCCCCTCCCACTATTGATCCAAGGCGTCCATTTTTTGGATTGAGAGCTTGGCGAATGTAAGCACATGGCAGAAAGCCACTAAGAATTAAGTGAAAGCTCATTTCATCTTTGAGCATACCAATGGGACATTGTTCTATCTTAAGTCGGCAGATGGAAACAGTTTTAGCAAATTGGCAATCATAGGAAATTTAACTCTGGATTGGCGACAAAATGGAGTGCACAATAAGATATCCTGTTTTAAGTAAGGCTTTAATCCAGGCTGTTAACCCAAAGCCTCTTTAGACAGAAAAAAGGACAAAAAACTACAAAGCACCCTGGGCACAGGTTCAAATCTCGGTGACTGCAAGCAAGTGATACTGCAACTCTAACCTATAATATTGTTGTTTAGTGAGAAATGATGAAAAATTCAGAATATGATGCCATGCAGCAGTAAAATTTGGAAATCTGTATTCTTTTTCTATTGTTTTTACTGAACCAGTAACACTTGCCTTATTCACCCATTCACACACTGATGGCAGAGGCTGCCATGCAAGGGGCCAACTGTTCATCAAGAGCGATTTAGGGCTTCCTATCCAAAGTGCTCACACACACACATTCACACACCAATGTCGCAGAAATTTGTGCTTTAGTACCTTGAATTTGGGGTTCTACGATAATTAGACGACCCACTCTACCATTTGTGCCACAGCCATCCCAGCATACATTGTATAAATAACTTAAAATATTATTCACAATCAATCTGATCCTGAAATAGGAGGATTGAACCCAATAATAATAATAGAAAATTATTAGAAAAAAAACAAAACAATAAAAAACAAACAATAAATCAGTGGTGAAAAGGAAGTTAAAAAAACACTCCCTAACAGCTTTACCCTCTGTGGGTGGGGGGCTAAATTATAAAGTCTAAAGGGCACGGGTGAGCTATCTAACCTTTAATTATCATCTACAGAAGCACCCGCCAAACACAAAGTATCCACAGTGACCATTTTACCTTTCAAACAGCAATTATCAACTGGCCTTGAACACCAAAGGCCTCTAAGCAATCATCAGCTGCCTCATAAAAGCCCAGACAGGGCAGAAATGAACAGGATGCCGGCCAAGGTGATGAAAAGGTATGACGGCCCAGTGTAGTGCTGGCTCTGTCTTTCTTCACTTAGTCAAAAAAGTGCAGGAACACCCATTAAGACTGTATTTTAAAGCCTGAAAACATTTTACAACATCATCTTCATGTAAAAGTGAAATTACTGTAGGTTAAATGAAGGTTAATTAAAGAAGCATGGTGTTCTCTCTTTTGGTTTCACATAACAGAAAACCAACTAAAGCTGACCATTACATAAGAGTCAATGACAGACGTGGGCCAACCTCCAGTGACGAGCAGACAGCCCATTGTAAAACAGTCATCAGTGTGAAAGTTATTGCGTTCTGTGCGGCCATAAAGTAATTAGCTGTCCGGACACCTCCAATAATGACACTACTACATTAGATGAGGACAAAAGAGATTCAGAGAAAGAGAGACAAATGGTCAAATGGACACAGCACAGTCTGTCTCTGTCTGAGGTCAAAATGCAGACAAAAAACAACAAGGCAAAGTGTTTATACCATAAAACACGCATTTATCAGGTTAAGATACAAAGGATGAATCAAAAACACAAACTGAAATCATCCCGATCAACCCAAAATGAAAACAATGGGCTTCATGCAAGAACCACTCATACAAAGGAATTTATTTTTAAATGGTCAAATAATGATTTAAGAGAATTTGTGACATTCACCAATTGTCCCACACTGTCTTTTCCTTTAATTCCCTGACGTATGAGTCAGCAGTCTGTCTTTCTTCACAGTGGAAAAACACTTGCTTGACATAAGAATCCCAACACCTTAATCGGACTGAAATTGGAGTTTAAATAAGACATTGAATGAAATATATTGACAAGCTTAATGCAAAAATCAATAGTTTGCTCACCATATCATCATCATTATGGCTCGTCAATAGTTTTTCCGCATCAGTAAACTATCTTATCTCACATTATTCACAGACTGCTTCGCCTTTACAAGCCTTCTTTTAACATCTAACTTCATGGAAACCATTCCCTCTTTATGTCTGTCACAGTTCAGCAATGCTCTGATGACACATCATTGAAAGCACTGAATATTTTCTAATTGTTTTGATTCCTCTAATTTAACTGCTGACACTCCTTGACTCGTCGCTAAAAATCAAATTTCATGAACATGCACGTCTTCACAAACAGATGACATTCACCAAACCATTTACAACAAATTTGTATAGTTGGTGAATCTGACTTGAAATCCTCGTATGAGCAAACCTCACAGAGAAAAGTAAAAGAGGTTTAGAAGAACCAAGAAATGGTTAACAACACCGGCAACAGAAAATATCAGCTTTAGTTCATTATAGTTTATACTGTGAAAGTTATCTGGTTAATATGCTCTCTCCAAGCTGGTAGACCGACTGTACTCGGCCAAAGATTCCTTGTGAGGAAAAAGAGATATCCCATAAAAAAATAAAAATAAAAAAACACTTTGCAAGTGCAAATAGACTGTGCGTGATTACATCACATCAATATGAGGATCATCATATCGCATTAATATTTTAAGCTTCTCTGCTTAATGGTCCTGCATTGAGCCTCCAGTGTATTGAAAAATAACATGCAATCATGTGAGCAGGAAACACCTGTTATTCCACTGATTCACATGCATTTTTATCAGCATGTCACGTCTTTGTCTGCTGCGAACAAAATCTGATTACCGATCTTTGAATTTTATTATTCAACTTTAATTACTTGCAGCTGTTGAAAGCTAAAAATATTCCCGATTCAATTAGTGGATTTAATATTGGGGTCACATTTGAGAAAATGTTTTTCCCAAACCTGATCTAAAAGTTAGTTTTCATAGCTCTCACACGAATGGAAAACATCTGAAATGAATCTAAAAACTAATGGGGTCCTTGGAAGTAACATTAATGCTCATCATATTAAATAAAGTTGCATGTTAATAACCTAAAACAGGCAAAAACCAGCAACAATGTTCTTTGACTCAGCCTCCATGTTTTGTGTGCTGTGGTCGGACTGACCTGAAGACGGAGCGAATCTCTGACCACCCACAGATAAGCATGACATGTTGTAACAGCACTCACCAGCCAGAGGGACATCGCAGAGTTTTCTTTGAAGACACCTGGGCCAGTAATTCCCTTTCACAGGTCCACAGCTTTCTCGAACACTGAGCTAGCTTTTCTAGGATTAACAAGACTATGTTATTGTCCCTCAAAGTTGGGTGCAGTGACCAAAGAGAGCCTAGCAGTCTGGTCCTTATCCTGACATACTTCCTGAGCTGCATTGTTAGCAAAGGGGAGAGGAAACACACACACGCACTATGGAAAGCTAGTGTCAAGAGATCATAACATGGAAAGTGAGAATACCAGGAGCTGTTGTTTGCTCCCTGAGATTTTTGTGTTTCTTGTACTTTTGCCAAGGTCAGCCTGGACATTTCAACAAATACACTTGTCTGTCACTTTTTTATTTCATTTAAAATCATGGTATTCACTGTCCTGGCACTGTGTTATACAGTCCAAAAGGTGTCATAGACAGAAAAAAATAATAATTTGTTCTCCTGATTTAACATTTGTATGTAAGAAATAACATTACGTTAAACAATACTGTTAGCATGTTGTGCTTAAGGATCACACAAAAATTGTTTAACAGAGAAAACTCTGTTCCGGGTTTACCAAAATCAAAAGTAAAACCTGAGCAACTCATTTCGATTAGCCTGTCCACACTGTTCATTTTGCAATGCATTAGGCTACACGATCCATGTGCAGCCAAAGCCAGTACTGCTGAACCATCATCCAATACAACTTCACAACTGTAACTTAAGAGTGTTGAGGTGGCATGGACAAATTTAACAAGAGCAATAAGTATTTTACAACATACTATGTCATCCCAATGATGATATTAATTCAATTGCAGTTCAATTTAAATCTTAACCAGCAGTTTTAGCTGCTGGGTAGGTAGGTAATTTACATTCAGGTATTTTGCAGACTAACAGCTGTCTGCTGTGGCTAAAAACACGTTTTTATCTGCTGGGGAACAAAAGGAAATTTGACTGACACAAAGAGCTAAAAGAGGCTAAAAGACGAAACTTCAGAGTTAGATGAATTCTTTGTTGGTTCATTTGGCAACACAATTCAGATCATAAGTAGCCATTTGATTCAGATTGTTGATATGCATACTGCATTTAAAGTTAAGTAAAGATAAATTAAAATGAACTGTTTCTGGCTCACTAATGTGTTTACTTTTTGAGAGAAAACTGTTCTAGGCAAATGAATCCGCACACTTGGACTGCTGCCAGCTAAGGTGAAGAGGTCGTCCCTTTGCATCAGGTCCCCTTAACCAAGTAACTCCCAACTAAACTGGCTCCTCTATTGTTTTTTTAAAAACAGACCCTTAATGGAAACCAGCTCAGACCTGACAGATTCATTGCCACTCGCCCATGAGCGAGGAAAGGTCTTTGGAAGCAGAGCATGCAGGGTAAGGAACAGGAGAAGTGTCGGGCATGAACATTCGTCCAGGTTACTCTCCTCCTCTTGACACGATTTTTACAAGGTTTTGAAGAAAGAAGTGATATTTACTTTGCAGGAGATGAAACACATTTGCAGCCTACTTGCCTTAGAGGGGGGCATATTAGCAGAACACACAGAGCGCATTGATCCAAGAGGCATAATTCAATCCTACCACATGTGTTCTTTATTAATTAATTATTAAAAATGATCTATGAGTCATGTCTTGTCACAGTGAAACCATTTGAATTCATGTGCACTTCGTTTTCATGAAGATACAAAGTGTTTTACATAAATTTAACCACATAATGTTGGTAAATATCCCATTGTTAACTGTTACAGGCAGGCTGAGAATGTATTTCTCTCCATGCATGTGTGTGTAGATAGAGGGATCCTAGTTATGTCTGTATTGTAAAGATTGAAGCCCTGAGCCCAAACCATATATGGTTCATTCTTCCTAAAGCCCTTCCAAAACCCCCCTCAGCTGGATCAAAGTCTGCATTGTGTGCTTAGGTTTTAACATGGGGGGTTTTACTTTCTGGCCGATTGTTATCGCTCCTCAAAGTGCTAAGCCATGAGTGAGGCCTCCGTGATTGCTGCTGCCAAAGGAGTGTCTGAAATATCTGTGTGTTGTGTGAGTAGTCCTCCCTGCCATGTGTGCTGGGGATAAGGCAATGGCATGGGTTCAAATTAGAAGCGTATGTTGCATGAGCTCACACTTGTCATTTCTGATTAACTCACATGAACAACACATTTTAGCGAGTCGTTTCTATGGTACAGTCAGATAACTGCCGCAGGTTTACTGCACCAACAAATCACAACACTGACTGCCCCCTGTTGGTCTCTTTTCACCACAGTGACCAAATATCATCAGAAGAAAGACTAAACCACATGGCTTCATCTTAGTGGTGGAAAACCCATGCAGGTTTTAAGGAGCTACTTGTTTTAAAGGTTAAAGCCACTGGCCAAGCTGTAAACATGGCAATGGTCCTCAGATAAACTCTGTGTGACACAAGCAAACAAGCAATGTACTCACAAAATCCCCAAAACATTTATTTAGCTGCACACAGAGTGAGTTCAATCATCTCTTAGGATTTCCAAGAAACACAGCAGTGTTACCAGCAGATTAGAGCGTCCTCTGGGAGTGAGCCTATACATTCCACATGTGTGAGAAATGATGTAGTATGGGGGATGATGCTGGAAGATTATTAAGGCAAAATTATAATCTCTAAAGATTTATGCTTTATGTGGAGAGAATCCTGGAGTGATGACTAAAAGAGTTTGGTAAAACATAAATGAGCTCAAAAAATGCATGAAATGTGTGGTTTCAAGTTCGAGTTCATCCACTTCAACACACATTTTTGAGGGAGTAGAAAGCTCCATGCATCCAATCCACTCATCCATTGGTTTGAGTGTCATTGGCAGCAAATTAAACAAAGCCGCCCATATAGTATCTACTCTGGCACCGATTACAGTGCCTCCTGGAGAATCCAGAGAGCTCCCAGGCCAGATGACATTCACAGTCCTTCTGAATCCTCCCTGAAGGATGGAGGATGTCTGCCATTTACTGTTCATAAAGATGGCAATATTACAACTGATTGATGGTCACAAAGAAAGATTACAAAGAAAGATACAGAAAGATTTGTGAGTCACTCAGTGTCCTGGAGTTATAATTAACACGTCAACATTAAAAGGACAGGAAATGATCAGGCGAATTTGCAGTTTACATTTTGCAAATTTGGGGGCCCCTGATCAGCGGTGAAACAACCTCAACCTTCAGGTTCAGCTTTCTCTTTACTACTGTAATTCACTCAGAAACAATCATTTATAGCGATCACGATTGTACAGTTTGTCACACATTTGTCAGAAAAGGCTCTGCTCTTTGGAATACCAAATATGTAAGAGTAGAGAAGTGTCATCTTATAATGGCTGTGCTTTACACCTGCTTGAATATGATTTAAAGTTACTTGTCAAATGGCAGCTGATGAATGAGCCAGTTAATTCCAATCAGCTAATGCAAGCCTGACTTAAGTGCTCTGCCTGAATGAATGCAAGACAGTTCAAATATATATATATATATATATGTTTTTCTATGCACTTAAAGTCTGAAGATGATCTGTCCTCATTGGAGTTCTGTTGCATTTCATTTGGTCTGCTCAAAAAGTGACTGGCCAAAATCTTCCATCTCTTCAGGACCTGTACCCCTCCAGGACCCTGAGGTATGCGGGTAAGACAGTGGCTGATCCCCTCCTCTGGCAGGAAGCTGCAGTCCATCAGGACCAAAACCTCACACCACAAGAACAGCTTTTTCCCAGACTGCCACTGGCCCCATTAGCAAGGCTTGGGGGGTCTCTCTGACACGGAGTCCACCCTCCACCGCTTAGACCCTACATTTTATATTAACATAAAGTCTACTGACTCTTTGCGTTGGATTAACGCACACCTTTTAATAATAATAATAATAATAATCTTTTTAAAAATCTTATAAAATTTAATTACTATGTCTTATATCCATCTCATTTTAAAAATACATTTATATACATATTTTTCTATAAACATTATTTATATTTTTTATATTTTTACTATATAATTGATATGCACCAAAATACCAAGACCATTTCCTTGTATGTGAAAATCTACTTGGCATTCTGGATTCTGATGTTGGGATCTGATTGCAAGAACTTATTTATAGCTGATAAATGCTGCAGAAGGGCAGCTGTGATTAGGTTATTTGCAGATGAGAGGTAAGAGTTTATAGTTGTACGGAAGCAAACAGGGTCTTTACAAGTATAGCAATACAAACGTATGTGGTAGTGGTAGTGAGGACACCCCGCCTGTCAGATACACCCACTAAACACGGAGTTGAATTTCTTCACAGCACCAATCGTAACCCATGGTGATGGTGAGCCTGCCCAGTAGCTGGGCATTATGCAAATGTAAATCACGCTTGACTAGCCACAAGACTGTGTGTGTGTCCATCGCATGGCTTCACATTTCACCCAAACTTTATTGGTGCCAGTGGCCTTTTGTCTGCTTTAATTGAATTAACTTCTCAGAAATGGACCTTGTTGCAGGAGAGCGATGGGACATTACACAGCCATCACCTCGGCATGGGAGCTTTTAATAGTGTTTACACTGGAATCATTCAGTGCTTTAGAAGAAAAGAGGTTTCTCTTTATGGAAATTTTATAACTTGGTAACATTTGCTTTTTAGGAGCTACATGACACACGTCACAGCCTCGGAACAGAATAAATAAGTTATAACAATTACCACTGAAAGATACTTTCCTGTCACTTTAAAAACACTTGAAAAATGTCACAGTCACGTCTTTATACCAAGGATGTATAGAGAGAACTGGATACAGTGTTGGAGGCGGGGCCCTATTCATTCTTATGAAAGTTGCTCAGTGATACATGAAGCCAAAAAAAGTTTGATTTCCTGACAAAAAATTACCTGGATCTTACAGCAAGCTTAAAGACTTATGCTAACTTCTGGTTTAGTCCTCTGCTAACTTAAAGGGGGGTGGGGAGTTTTAATTATGCGGTTTTTATAGACTTTTGAAATGTCATTGTTACAAATGGATCAAATTTTGATAGTGAAACGAGTCATTTTGCTGAGGTTGTGACATTAAAAAAAAATGTATCCACTGTATATGGCTACATTTCTTTCTTGTAGGCTTTAATGTAGGCTAATGGGAAAAAGGGCCAATTTAGGGCCAGTGTGCATCACATGGCAGACGCCATTACTGCCATTACACAGTTTGGCCACTATGTCAAATCGGCTTCAAAGCCAGTCCTTCCTGGGTGCTAGTATTAAGCAAACTGGCTATGGTACTTGTACGAGTCACAAAAATGATTTCAGACGATAGCAAAGTTTCTTTCGGCTCCGGCTGCCGTCCAAGTGAGAGCAGAGAGGTTTCGTTTAAGCTGACATGGACTTTCTTATGATTGGTTTGAATTAATTGTGTAATAAATGTCTGAGCATAACCACGTCCAATTCAAACCAAAATCAAGAAAGTTTAGAAATGGCAAATTTAATCATTCGTAATACTTTTTAGATGCTTTCTATTATGTACATAAGACCCTAAATTATACCATTAGATGGTTTTTGTGGAGTTTTCAGTGGTTTTAAAGAGGTAGAAAAAGTCAATGGCAATGTCCCCATCTGCTGGTTAAAAAGGACAGTATCATACTACTGTAAGTAGTCATGAGCTCTACTTTGAAGCGCCTGGTGTGTTTTAGAAAAGTGTCTTCAGATAAAATACAGCGCTCTGCCATTGTTTTGGCAAGCTGCAGTTTAAAAGAAGGAATGTATTCTGTTTATTGGTTGTCTTCCTTTTTCTTTCACGTCTGCTTGTCCCCAGTCAGCATGGCAGAGACCCACCCAGACGCCAAGCAAACACCGTCACGTGGTTTTCAGCAGCAGATAAAAGAGTTGTTGAAGTTCAAATGTTTGGCCAGAGTCTGAGATCATGTGAAGCAAACAAGTTTCCGTCATCTTAATGTGTTTGAGTTTTGCAGAGTTACAGACTTGAATAGACTTAAATTAAATAACAAATGATATAAGGTTCTTAAAGTATGGCTGGTATTTTAGCTGGACGTGTAACAAATAGCATTTTCAAATAATTCTTAGCTGAGCATCCATAACGTATGATTTAGTGTTTTCTGCATTTCAAAAAGTTAACCCAGAACATGTGTTGGGCTGGGTCCACACTATAGTCTAAATGGGTAAGGCTGGGTCCCTTTGTATTGTTGTCTGGCTCTGTGTCAATATATCTGATACTTAAGTGGACTCACTACTGAAATGTGAAGTGCAGGAAAAATTACAGTATTACTACCTTGATTCCAGATTGTGTCTAATCTTCAAACTATATGGCTTTTTTTATTAATTTAAAAAGAATTTGATCTGAAATCACCTGCTGAGAATCAAAATGTTTAGTGTAGATGTGTAACAAACCATGCCATGTACTCCAGGGTGGGCATGTCTGATCCACTGCTTGCCTGATGCCCTATCAATAAACTAGCCTATCGGCGGTATCTCTTTTCTGGCAAAATCGAGAAAACTAAAAGAAAACTTCAACAGGTGATTTTTAGACTGCCATGCTGAGGGGTTAAACATGACAACAAACAATCTGAGAAGTATTGCATGGAAGCATTTTGGATTTAACACCATCAACAGAAAAATTGTGGCTAGAAAGCTGACTTTGTAAAATGTAACTGACTTAACGTTAGCTTGTTAGCTTGTCACTCAACTGAGGCAGCAGAGACATGCTGATAATTTCGCAAACTGACAAATGTCAATTTTAAAATTCTAAAATGAAGTTTAGGATACATCTGGCTTCATGGATTAATTTTGAACAAATTCTTTGATAGCCGGACCAGGTGTCACTGTGATCTGATTCCTTTCAGATTTTAACCCAAAAAGACCTCCAGTCTCTCATATCTAAGAGGTCTTCAGCAACTATTACAATTTCCAATTTAAAACGATGTTTAAAGATGTTTGACCCATCTTTAGTATAAGCTTTTGTTTTAAGGCCCCTATAATTCTGCATAGTTTATGTCGTTAGTTTAGCGTTAGTTTATGTCACGTGAAACAAGCCGGCCATTTTATTTTTTATGGTTGAAGATTTAATGAATTGCAGTTACTCACTTGTCACACCAAGCTCGATTGTTGAGCACTTAAAAATAGAAATAGGTGGTGCAACACAGATTTTAGCACTTGTTATGGTATTGGACAAAATTAAATGTAATGCAGTAAATATTTTCTACGATTAACAACAATTCAAGACTTTCATGGACTGCTTACATTCTTTTTGGGTAGTGTGAATGCGTGCCTTGGCCCTTACTTTTGCAACTATATGGCATCCTGTGAATACCAATCTCTGAGTCTGAACGTAAGAATGCACATGGCAGGTGTTAAAGGATTGGCCACAGTGGAGTGGAGCTCAGTGGTGCAGACACAAGACAATGGCACAAAATGACAGAGATCCCGGGAATGTTATCCAGTGATGTGATAACAGTGTTGCAGTGGAGGGAGCCGTTAACTGATAATGCAGCCATTAAAAACAGCTTGCTTGGTTTCATCTAATACTGTTTAAAGGCACTTTATCTAGCTATAGACTGTTGAATCCATTACTGTTATCTCTGACGAGAGAAGCCCAACCTTTCAGGTCAGATAAAGTATAGCAGTGAAACACTTTGAGTGTGTTTTTCTTTCATTAATGCTGATGTAATGCATCGCTCCTGGGATTAAATATCATTAACAAAACAAATATTTTGTCTAAATACAGAGCTGCATTTCTTAATGTGTATGAATAACTGTAAAAGAAAGCATTACTTAAAGGCTGCATTAGACTAGTAACTGTTTATGATGAGGTATGCAAGAGTGTGCACATATATCATGATAAACACTTTCCTTTGGCTGCCATACAGTGCAGGTCAAGTTGGTGTCACAGTGATAGTACAGTGATATGTGACTCGTTATGGAACTTTGCATCAATCTAGCTATCCTATTTTGAAGAAGTATATAACTTGCTACCCAAGGAAATATTAACCTCAGATGTGAGTTAGTACACAGTTATAAACAGCCCTTTGACAACACAATACAATGATGTGGAGGTATTCAGGCTATTTTCAGAGTCATGCCATGAAGGCTTGCCAAGGCAGACAGGCATGCAGAAGGCAAAGTAGTAGCAGATTATGTTCTCAGAACTTCTGTGACTAATGTAATGTAAAAAAGAAATGGGCTTTAAGGGTAAAACCCCTCAATTTAGGTAATCCAATATGCTATTCTTGCAGTCTGGGAAAGTCCATGTAGAATGTAAGAAACTAGATTTGTGTTAAGACTAAAAAGCTTTTATGCTCGATACCCTATTGCTGCGGTGATTTAATTCTAATTGCTGCTTATCTTTGGTGAGTATTTATAATGAGGATGTTACATACAGTCGCCTATGTACGTTGCACATTTAAAAAGAGCTATATAGTAAAATTATTAGAGCTGTACTGATATCTTATTGCTGTTACAGAAACTACATAGCTTGTCCACCAAAAGGCAGTGACAAGTTTAATTTTTAGATGTAAAATGTCCCAAAAAGTACGCAAGACTGTATTTTGGTCACACAAAAAAATGTAAGGGATCCTCATCAAATTCTCTTTTTTTAATAAAAATGCCTTTTTTTAACTTTCAAATATCACTATCTGCCTCAAAAATCCAGTATTGGCCAAGTTTATATAACTTTTTTTTTGTCAGTGGTGTTGAATACATTTCGTGAAATTACCTTTGACTGTAACGTTATCCCTATAAAATATAAAAAATACTCACTCATATGAATGTTGAGTAAGTTATTGATGGCTCTAATCCTTCCTCCTGTTCAAACTGGCCCTGAAGAGATCATTTTTAAAGAGAAAGAGGATAAGATCTACTGTCCTGTCTCTGAGCATCCTGTATGGACAGGGGGAATGATTACGGTGAAGTTTTTCAATGTACATACAGGAATGTCAGTGTTGTTTTTTAGACTTTGTGAAGCTAGCCTTTCAACAGCATAGCAACAATGGCAAATTTTTATCTAATCAATTAAATTAAAGTTAAAACTTGATTGTGTATACTGGGATGATGTCATTAAAAAACACTGGAAGTGAAAGAAACACAAATCTATATTGATTTGATTTGCACTACTTAGGATAACATTGAAATACTTGAGTCATGGTTCTTCATCGCGTGGATGCTAGAGATGTCTAGATCCATCAGCTGCTGATCATTATTGGCCAATACTTAATAGAAATATGTGATTGGGAGATTGGATTTAATACTTTTGAGTTGCAGATTGTGAAAACCAGTGACACACATGGTATCTAATATGGTGACCACACAGACACAGCGACATACAGTAGGCTCCCTTCAAGCCAAGATGGCAGCAAAGCTAACAAAAACAGGGATTTACTCATGTATCGTGTCTAACTCTAAAACATATCTGCTGTTGAATTAATCTGCAGAATCTCCAGTTCAAGTTGAGACTAAACGTGCCGACGGCTGTTAATTTTTGAGCCACAACAAAAGGTCAATCTGTAGCCCGCAACAGACTAGGTAAGCCTAGTTTAAGCCTAGCAGTTGTTGATGACGTGTGGCCTCCACCAGCTGGTTAGGAGGAGTCAGCAGTCAAAACACAATCGCTATAAAGATCCATTGCAGCCATGCTGGATTAAATTTACATTTATCTGGCATATTTAGTGTTTTGGTAATGGGCTTATCAAGGTGGGGAACAAAGGAGAGGGAAGGCCAGTGACGAGTCAAAGAGGGAGACATGAAAAAAGAGAAAGCTGAGTGATTTCTGATTCTGAGCGAGTTAATTATAATGACTTTGTGAACAAAACTTTGGCCAAAATTTAAGAGAGCATTATGTGGTTACCTTGAATTTCAAGGACTTTTCAAGCACTTGTTAGAAAGGGATTATTTACAAAGTATTCCAGTGCTTCATTTTTTAATATTGCTATACCAGCAGATGGCAAAACAAACAGATCAGTATGGCTCACAGATGATGACGGGCAGTCGGAATCGGCATCAAAAAAACGTGATAGTGCGTATAGAGCCAATGCCATTTATAAAGCAGCCCTGCCCACCGATAAACAGCATTTCCCGCACAACCAAAGATATTACTGGAATAGCCAAGTATTAAAAGATATAATTAAATCTGTAGACAAATTCTTATCATCTCATGTTATGGATCATTTCATCGCCAGATATATACAGGGAAATAAAAGAAGATCAGTATATTTTCAGCTTCAGTGTGAACTCAGCCTTGAGGGTCCCATAAATAAACCCCCTGCCTGTGTATATGATGTAAATGTGTAGCACGCCGGTGATACTTGTGTAGGATTTCAGGCGTGTGCAACACATGTGTAGCATTAGGTCCAAGAGTGTGATTTAATTAAAGATTCCTTTGCCTGGCGCATAGGAGGGGACACACCCGCTCTCATTAACAGGACGGGAACGTGGAACATGTGCCGTGTTTTTTTTATGGAGGGCTATTGAGTTTCTACTCCTGTTCTACTAATAATAACTCCATGACAAACTTTCTCTACAGAACAATCGACTGTTGTGCCCCCCTGTGTTATCTTTAAGGCACTGGAGATATAGTATCATGCATGTAAAGAGGAGTTATGTTTCTCCAAAAACATTAATAAAGACGCATATTAATCTCCATTGCCGTGGTCACCACCCAAAGATTAGTCTTTATTTTCTACACAGCTCTGCCGGTGACAATGAGTCTATACGTTTATTAGACACTTTATGGTTACATTTCATAAAGCACATTACGTTTCCCCTCCGAGTCCAGTGAGAAACCACATTCCAGTGCAAATACCTATGAAATTCCACCACGCTGGAATGCCTAAGTGTGCAAACCTATCCTTTTAAAACCAGTGAGGGCGAACTAGCAACAATGATCTGCCTCAGCTTGTTACAAGCATTGCTGCAAAATAGAGTGAGAGAAAAAAAAAACGTGGGGTCTTTCTTCCTGTGTGTATTCAGAGTAAATGCAGCATGTCAAAAGGGGGGATTTATTACGTCCCCAAAGAAAAACACTCTCCCAATGATGAAAACATGATTGGGCGACCTGGGTAGCCCAGCCTAACTTCTGCTCCACTGTCACAGTAATTACCCTTGGAGCCCTATGGCATCCGACCTTGGTGAAAAACACCCCGGGAAAAAAGAAGAGCCACAAATATCAACAAAAGACACATTTTGAGGCGAAAGGGATGCGACCTGGGAGAGCCGAGCTCCCTGTCCATCACTCGGAAGTGTTGTGAAAGGCTACAAAGGCCCCCAGAGTGAGACTTTGTGGGATTTGGACGTTGCCAAGAGCGAATGCCACATAGCCTTGCCAAGTATTAGGGAGAAGACAAGAAAATCCCCCCACATGTAGAGAAATATCAACAAAACTGCAGCATAAAGGCCACATTCACCGGGTACACAAAGCCATAGAGACTGGATGGTATAGGGCTAAGCGAAGTGTATTATGTTGCAGTGATGCCACAAGGTCTGAGGCAGAGGTGGAAGTTAGGCCTCTGCTTTACATTCCAAGAAAAGGGGCACACAACCGTGACTCTTGGGGAAAATACAGTTGCCCTGTGCCTTAATCTATCATTCTGACTGTCATTCTATCCACTGTGCATTGCCAAGTGAATTAAAGACACTTTAAGAAGCTCAATGAACGCCTTTTGTATCCCATTATCTTCTTGTTCCACAGGCTTTGTGGGCAACGTTACGCATCACCGAATCAGTAATGTCTTGAAAGGCTGTTTGGAAAAGAAATATCCGCTCATCGGATTCACACATCCTTTGACCACGAAGCATTGAAAGTAAAAGGCGTTGACTTCCAAAATGGATAAAAGGGCTCAAGTTATTTAGGCGACTGCATGCTAGCTGTTGGCACAAGCTGAAGAATTTCCTCTCAAATTTTGCAAATATCTCACACGCACACACATTCCTGGAGAGCATTTTGTATATTCAGATGTCGTGTGGAACACGTCACACATTTACACAAATAAACTTATAATATACTATATATAAAAAACTTTATAAACCAAATATTAGCGCTACGTTTTCAGATTTTCATACTTAATGGTTGGGATTTCAAAGAGAGCTTTTCCTTGCTTGCTAATGGTGTGAATTGTTGTGTCTCTGTAATAATATTATGAAGAGTATGGTCTAGACCTGCTCTATATGGAAAGTGTCATGGGATGATTTTATTATATTATACATTTTTATTATAAGCTTAATTGGTCCTAACGTTTCTATTAGTATTATTGTGCTGCTCCGATTACTCAGTTCTTTTTTTCTCTCTTCGATCTCTCCTTTTTTTTTTTTTACTTTCATGATTGCTGTGCATAAGTTTCTCATTAGGCAAGAGGATCGAATTATCCAGTTGCTGCTAGGTCTGTTGGGATGGATGCAAAGTAGCAGAAAAGCTTTTAAATGTGTAAGAAATGATAATATTTGCTGGTTAAATCTGGCTTAACCTGCTGGGAGCAGCATGTAGGAGAGGTCTACCACATCTTAGACAAACAGATGCAGCTAAGCAGACAATCAAAGTCTATGGATTCAGCTTACAGTAACTTAACACAAAACAGCCTCTCTAATATCTTCTCTTATTATCTGAATCCTCTATCATCGTCACGATAAATACGATGCAGCATATTCTGCCCAGACTGTCATGTGAAGAATAGGTCTATTTAAAGAAGCTTCCTGCTCTGAAATAAAAGGTTAAATTCCTGTGTGCACGGGCATTAAAGGTAAAATGACAGGGGTTAACCTTGCTGAGGCATCACAACCCTCTCCCAGGTCAAGCACACACTGGGCACATTTCCACAGAGGAACACACAGAGAGGGTCTTGTTCTACGGCCCATGTGCAGGTCATTGCCAGCAGGTAGGAGTGAAATGATAGGCCTCCCCAGAGACGCAGCACAGAGGACACACTGTTTCCCCACAGCTAAAGCATCCACTGGAATGCAATATGGGGCGGCAGGTAACTTTCAGTTCACCGCATACCTTTATCGAAAATCTTCAAATCCCAGGAAAGCCCCCGCCTGCCGTCTGACACTTTGGTGGGAATTCAGAAACAGGGGTAGATAGAGAGCTGGACTTGACAGGCATCAAACTGAAATGAGGATTAGTTTCTTAAGGACCGGGAGTCGGCGGTGTTCCTTATGTTGGTTTGCTCGCTACTTGAAACCCATTGAAGGCAGGCAAACAGATACCTGTCCTAGATATTGGATATAATATTGCTTTAAAATGGTTGTTAAAGTTACCATCATGTGCATGTGTAACATTAAGGATAATTGTACTGTAACAGTGTACAGCTTTTATATAAAAACATAAAATAATTCAAAAACACTCTCATTTTAGAAAAAAATATTTACTTATACTACTTAACGTTGTAGTTTACGTCACAGCAGACTAACACCTGAGCCTTCACCTATTCATGTACATATGTGCTAATTTGCACAAAAAGGAGTAAATGTGATTACATAATATCAAAATTCCAAGCAAATGTGGTTTAAAACATACAATGTTGTGATTAATCAAACTGTGCTTCACATAAGTGAGATACTCATAGCTAGACTAGCTCTGATGACCAACAAATGCAAATGATTTTGTAGATACAATCCATGTGTACACAGAAAGCCACTACTAGTAAAAACATGTAGAAAAGAACTTGAGCAATACCCAAAGAACGCAGAACTGACTGAAAATTCAAAAGGGAGAAATAAAGAGTTTTGAATCACATTAAAGTTCTCCAGTCAAACCCCATACTGGTAAAATCCCAGAAGAAAGTCTGCAATAACAATGGCACAAAGAAACTTTGAGTCCCGAAATTTTGTTAACCACAGGATGGAGGGTTGATTATATAAACCAACCATCAAGCAATATTTTATTGAAGCAGTATTTTTCTTTTTACATTGGACCAAATACCACATAATAAAGTAGTGAGCAGAAATGGTAGTCCTGCTGATCCTATTTTTTTTTTTTTTCAGTTATCCAGACTAACAAAACAAAACCCAAGAGTAGTAGATGCTCCCAGCACAGAAGCTAAACCAAGCTAACTGTTCCCCACCTACCCAGTGTGAAACGGCAGGGAGTACCCAAAGTCAACTCAACAATAAGCAAGCCAAAGAGGGGTATTTTTCCTCTAGGATTTGTGTCACTGGATACTGGACTTTCATATGTGACCAGGAAGAGGACTTTAAAAGCATATGTTGCTCTGTATCTAATAGACAGTTCTTATCTAAGAACTATCTACTGAGCCATATAAATATAACTGCTCTCTTTCTGCCATCTAATGGTCAGAACATTTCTAAACACTGCTTTATATCTAATACATACATGTCAGTGCTATCTTATGATAAACATTTAGCAACACTGTTCAACATGTATCAGCTTTCAAGCACATTTATATGTGAACATGCTGAGCATGTGTACCCAATCTTGCATGTATATTTAGACTTGCTGAGGCATAGCTGTAGAGTTGGCAATGTCTGTTGGTCAATTAGTCTGCGAAATGGTCCACCACTATTGGATGGATTGCCATAAAATGTTGTACATTCATGGTCCCCAGAGGACTTAATAACTTTGATCTCCTGACTTATCCCACTGCATCATTCCGTTTTCATGCTGGAAAAAATGGTGGCCTGAATGGTCACAAATGTTCTTGTATTACAGCTAAAATAGTACACAGAAACAACAGTTTTTTTTTTCTGAAAAGGCAAGAAATCAGCAATGAAAGATATTTTTTGGCCTTTTCAAGCTTTATTTTGATAGAGACTAAAGAGTGGCAGGAATGTGGGGAGAGAGAGATGTGGAATGACATGCAGCAAAGGGCCGCTGGTCGGATTTAAACCCTGGGCCGCTGCGGCAAGGACTGAGCCTTTGTACATGGGTCGGATGCTCTACCAACTGAGCTAACCGGCACCCTGCAGTAAAGGAATCTTGATTCATAATTGATCAGCACCGTTTAGTTTGACAGTTTGATCTGAGTTTTGTGAGCTCAGAGTATTGTGCTGGATAATGACTCTTTATTTATAAAAAGGTAGCCACACCTTAAAACATACCCCACTTTATCGTCTATTTTACTCTAAATGGGACCATAATTTCCTAAATGAACATCATGTTGTATGGAAGAAGCCTTTAAACTAGCAATTGAGATCATAAACTCATGAGGAAACTGTTTATTGCATTAATAAACAAATGGGGGAGGGAGAGTAATTTCTCCATAAGGCTCAATACAATATAACCTTGTTGTTGCAACCAATGGAATTGCCCCTAGAAGCTCTGTCAACTATATACTGTCAATGATCTACACATCTTTAGATTGTGCTTCACTCTTTTCACAAGCTACTTTTTTTACATTGGCTACTCATCACTTGACATGAACACTATCAGCTGTTCTGAGCTAATGTGCCGGGAGTGGTTTCACAAGCTTTTACGATTCGATCATACAGAAGGAGCAAGCCAAAACGATGAACTGTACATGGATAAAAAGTGATTCTCAGTGGAAATGCAAAGCTAACAGAACTTTCACGTTATAAAGTGCCATTTCTAGTTTTAAAACACCAAATGGATCACCAATCAGAACAATTCAACCACAGTTATAAATGATAAATATTTAAAATCCATTGGTGTCTGTATAGAACAGTATTCCCCAATGTGTGCCTTATCTTAAGCCATTCTTGTAAATGGGTCTCTGCTGTCAGGTCATGTTTTGTTTTTTCTACAAACTGTCTGTTGACCCATGTACTGCCATGATACAACAACCCCTAGATTCAAAACACACAGTGCACATTCTTCTTGAAGCCTATTCAGGACCCCCTCATCTGGTTCAAAGTCTTGGTTGTATACTTTGGTTTTACATGAGGGTTTTACTTTCTGGCCGATTGTTATCGCTCTTCAAAGTTCTGTGCTGTGAGCCTCCCTGAGCGCTGCTGACAGGAGCATCCAAACTCTCTTCTTCATCTGGGACACAAACCACAAGCAATTACCACAGGAAGTAAACTCTCTGCACCTGAGCACACCTCCGACACAAACATCAGCATGAAAAGAAGGGCAAATGGTATGCAAAAGAAATGCTAAGGTGAGCAAAGTATTTGGCAAGGTAAATAAGCTTCAGAGAGCAGCAATGAACAGCTCCACATTTTTAAAGCTTCTTCTGAAATGTTCCTTTTAAAATTATAAATGCATGCTGATCGTTTATACACAGCATGAGTGACACTTGGCTACTTCACTTGAGTGACTATTTTCAACACTTTAGCACCACTTCATTACTTCAGCCACAGCTCTGCTGGCAAAGTCAGAGCATTCATTTCCCACCGCTCTCCGTGTGCCCACAGTGCTACACGCCTCGGTGCCAGCTGTTTGTCCATCCAACCAGACAAGTCAGCATATCCACGAAAAGTCTTACAAGATGTCTAGAAGTGTCTCTTTAGTGTTACTTCCCAGAAGCACAGGAATTATGCTGGTTAAAATGTAGTATACATCTATGCTGTGGTGGTGGTGATGTATGTGTCTATTATATCCGCAATAAAAGTATTTTCCACCCACATAACTGCTATACAAGGTGCCATTTAGATCAGTGATTCCCAAACAGGGCTACTTGTCCTATATCCCAGAGTTAGAGTAAAACATTATAGAATAACTCAGATAAGAAAAATATAACACTAGATTGTGATTGGATAAAATAACATACCCAAAGATAACCAGCCAAATAAAATGTTTTAATTATAATATATTTAATATCACAATTAGAGCTGCTGATTAAAACTTAGTCAACTATTTTGATAATCAATTATTCATTTTTCAAGCAAAAATGTCAAACATTAACCGATTCCAGCTTCTTGAATGTAAGAATGTGCTGCTTTTCTTTGTCACTGACGCTAGTAAATGAACAGTCTTTGGGTTTTGGACTGTTGGTTGGTTGGACAAAACAAGCAAGTAACTTTGGGCTCTGGGAAATTGTAATGAGCATTTTTCATATTTTTTTATATTCTATAGACTAATCGATTCATTGATTCATTCTGAAAATTAGACCACCTCCAGCTCCATTTTATAATTGCCAATAAACTACCAGCTAAACTACCTGCTCTTAATACTCTGACTGCAAAGCCTCCAAACATCCTCAGTCAGCTGTAAAACCTTATCAATTGCAAGTGCATAGAGAGCAGTCTGCAAGAGAGCAGAGAAATGGAACTAAATGAAATTAATAAGTTGTGACCGCCAACTTCTACTACCCCAACTCTGCAAACTAGGCCTGTACATCCAGGATCACAATGTCTCCACTTTAAGGTGACTATCAGTGTTAAACAATGTCTGACATCACTTTAAATGAACACATTTGGAACAAGATGGGTTGTGTTGATGAAGCTCATCTGATAAGGCTGCAGGAGTACGTCACAGAAAAACTGTTAGGAAAGGCACATCACACATGGTTTTAGTGAGCAGAAAGATTAGTGAGCAAATAAGTCACCATTACAGCCCCAATTTGGCATCATGTCTTGACACTTTCGTCAGACTGAGCTCCTATCACGTCATGCTGGTTTTTCTACGATAAGAAGGAGTTGTGGTGCTGATGGAAGCTTTGTTCATACAAGACTTTTTCAAATATATGTAAAAGTGTGAAATCAACTCTAATATATATATATATATATATATATATATATATATATATATATATATATATATATATATATATAAGATAATATGAGACATGAATCAACCCAGACTGGTCCATATGTATGAAGTCAGGTTTTAGTTCCTCTTTTACCACCAGAGACACATCAGCTGAGGTTAAGAGGAAAAAAAAGTATTTTATTTCCATTACATCAGTACAGGTAGGATCACTACTCATGATCCCTGTGCCTTTTGTAATGGAGTGGAAGCATGACTGAACTTGGGCTTTTTGGAGTTGCCCTTGGCAGTCATTATAGTGAATAGTTTACCAGAAGCAGTGCTTGAATGCCTAATGTCAAAGCAGGTATTACAGTCTGGATTGATAGATGTGTACAAGCTGTTTCCTACTTATGCAACAACCACTGACTGTACTGAACTGGACTGAAACATGCTTATTATTGCTGTTGATAGACTTTCAGAGGAGTTTGTCAAGTGGGAACCAAAGGTCGAAAATTCTTATCTTATTCCAAGTCCGACATAAAGATAGTCACTTGGGTTAAAAGCATGCATATGTTCACATAATAATAATTTAAAAACGTGTGCAGTGAAAACAACCTGAACACACTCACGCACCCAAGTCTGGACAAACAAGTGTCAGCTCGCGTTTTGACGCACGCATTTGCCACCCGCGCATTTCTCTTTCCAGCACTCCTTACCTTCTTCAGGCTCTCTTTCTTCGTCTTCTCTTCTTCCTCATGTTGGTAAACAGGCATTTGCAGAAAGTCCTCTTCACAGCAGATGAAGCTCACTGTGCATCCCATCCGAGCAAAGCCAGAGCGCACACTTCCCAACTCAAACCCATTCAAAACTTGACCACTCGCTGTTCTTCTGTCACGCCTCTGCTGCGGTGTAGTTTATTGTGACTTTATTCCGCTCAAACAAGCGACAAATGTGCGCAGTCTGCCTGGCATCACTGCGATTTTGAAAGAGTTTCCTCGCACCTCTTTTTAGCCACCATGCGCTGACTGACTGTCAGCCACACTGAGGTGAGGTGACTTCCCACTGCACACACTGTGGAGGACAACCAGGTAGCCTGCAGCATAGAACGTGTTGCTCTCCCTCCCTCTCTACGTCTCTCCCTCTCTCTCACACACACACACCTTTATATTTATGTTTCCACGTGGTTTTGTGATTGGTGCTTTAGACTGTCACTCAAAAATAGAAGGGCCTTAATTGTCTTCACATGTGCAAACATTTTAACCTTCCAGCGAGAACAATAACTGCCAACTTGTGCTTTATTTATTTACTTAGAAAAAGTAAAAGAAAAAAGATGTGTTTTATCTCGATGGTTTTCACCATGTGGCCTGAAAATGCTCATGTTGCCTCCTGGGCTCATAAATAACCTCTAGTCCCAGCTGGATCACTAAACTACTGGTCTGAGATCAGTCGTTGCACAATCCAGGAATCCCTGGAGTTTAAGTAGCACTGATGAAGTTCAAGGGCTTTGTTTTTTTGGGTTTTTTTTTTTTTTTATGTAGTTCTGCTGCCCTCTGCTGGGTGATTTGTAAAGAAGAGGAAGGGATTTGGTGGCTTGCTCAAGAGCACTTTAATGAACTGGCGACTTGTCCAGTTGTACCCCGCCTCTCACCCTAAGTCAGCCCGGACAGGCTCCAGAGCCACCGTGACCCTGATGAGGATAAGCGGTTACAGATAATGGATGGATGGTTGACCAATAAATAAAACCAGGAAAAGTAGCATTCCAGATAGTGTTACAACAAGGCTGTCATCTTGGTAGAAATAATTATTAGTATTATTTAAAATCGCTGTATAAAATACTTTTACCCAGTAAGTCTGTAGTCATATTAACATTCATTCAGGACTAAAGCAGACATTTCACAAAAGGAGTCTGCGCCATACACAGATACAGTTAAGCTTATAGATTCAATGTACCGGCCACATGTATGTTTAAAATTAAAGCACGAATATTTAAATCTGCCAAGATTTCCTTTGAACATCACATAAATCAAATCACTAGCCCTGCTTGCCCACACACTCACACTCGTCCAGTACCACAGCGCATTCACTTTAAAATCCTCCTCCTCACACACAAAGCCCTCCATAACCAGGCCCCCTTTCTACTTCACTGACTTGCTCCATCGCCACAATCCTTCCCGCAGCCTCCGTTCCTCTGAAGCAAACCTCCTAACTCCATCACCCAGGACCAAGCACCGAACCTGAGGTGACAAAGCCTTCTCTGTAGCTGCCCGCTCCCTCTGGAACTCTCTCCCCAAACACATCCATGATCGTACCGACCTACCAACCTTCAGATCATTAACATAAACACACCTTTTTAAAATTGCTTTTAATGTTTAGCTTAGTCTCATGTGTTTTTAGCGTACTGTTTGGATGTTTCTTTCGCTGCTTCGATGTTTTTGATGTTTTCACCACGTAAAGTGTCTTTGAGTATCTAGAAAAGTGCTTGACCTGTAAAACACAAGTGTATAGGTGCTCCAGGTGCAGAGCACACCAGAACTGAACAGAGGCATCATTAGTTATTATTGGCTGTGCTTATGTTGTTGTTGTTGTGGGCAGTGGCGTGTATTCCTTCTTGATGCGTGTAGTTGTATACCTGATATTGCCATGTTTGCTTACATGAGGGTGTTATCCATCCATCATCTGCATCAACTTACCGACTTTCAGACAAGAGAAGAAGTTATTTTGTAGAGCACACAAGCTAGAGGCCATTCTCACTATGTGGATTCAGTTTCTAGCACTGATCACTGCTCTCCTTTATTGTTTAACAAACATGTCCTTTTCATGTCACTGGAACTGTGGCAGAATCAGTAAAGAACAATTACTGATTTCATTCATTTAATGTCTTTATTGAAGTCAAGCAAAGTACGTTTTAGCAATGAATACAAATGATATGAATGATAAATGATATGCATTATTGTACCATAAAACACAAACGTTAGACATCTGATATATGGAATTAGCTATGAAAGACCAAAAATGAGGATGGACTTGATTCACTTTCAGTTCACACACACAATGAAAATACAATGCAGATGCTTTACATAGATCCTTGCCTCCACTTTTATCTGTCATTTTAAATGAAGTGAGCCAAGTAGGAAATAGCAAAATGCTAATGTTACAAAATATTATTTCACTCTTTATTCCAAGTATGAAGCCTGAAGATAAGTATGAATGATTCTTAGAAAAGTGTGATGTACAGTACATCTATGTCATCTTTTTAACAATGTATATGATGCTCGGTGGTTCCTCAGTTGCTCCATGCAGCCCTTGTTGTCCTTGTTACATGTAATAATTGCATTCAAACCAATCTGCAAAGCAAATCAAGCTGCGTTTTCACATCCTCTGTCCACAAAGTGTAGGCTTACTGGTTTGTCTGGTATCAGAACAGTGCGGTTGATGCATTTCAACTCTCCCATTGTGGGGTCTGGCTTGACCTGAAACTGCCTGATCAGCTGGAGAAAAAAGAAAAATATGTTACTGAAGTCACTTTCTTATTAGACCTGACTGAATGACGCCTTCTGGTTTTAGAAACTTGTTACTGGACATCTTCCCTGAGATGTTTGCCCATGGGATTATAGACTGTTTACTGTTAGGTTATTTAAAAACCTGAAAACTTTTACCATAGAAAACCTAATAGTAATATTATTTTGCTGTACAAAGGATAAATGACCAAATAAAAATATCTATCTTTCATTTGTGTGAACTGGAACTCTGACTTCATCACCTTTATTCCCTTTCCACCAACATAATTTGTTTTCAAAGCAGTGTTTAACTGTGTAGTCAGTAGATGCTGCAAGGAGTCACTCACTCGAAACAGAACCAAGTACATCTCAAGCTCAGCAATCCGCCGACCAACGCAGCCTCTCACTCCAAAGCCAAACGGGAGGTTGCCAAAGGCATTTGGCCTCTCATGGTGGTCACGGAGCCACCTCTCCGGCTTAAATGAGAACGACTCTGGGAATGTATCCTCATCATGACTGATGGCGTAGTTACCAAGCGTGAAATGGGTCTGGAGAAGCAACAGTGAAAAGTTAAAAAAGATAAAATACTGAAATTAATCTAATATGAAATCCGGATCTAATGGATTTGTTTAAATGCTGATTTGTTTAAAATAAACTTTTAATGAATACAAGTGGCCACAAAACATGCACACACAAAAATCTACTATATAAAAAAAAAAGCAGACCCACGTTCTTTGAAAACTGATATCCACCAATCGTAACATTCTTGTCTGCTATGACTCTTCCATTCAGAGGAACCACAGGGTACATCCTGCAAAACAGGAATTAATCATTTCATTTGGTTTAGGCTGGTTTGTTGCTGACTAATGCAGGAGAAGAAACAATATAAACATGATTATGGGGAAAAAAAGTAAACCCTTAAATCTAGGCCTGTGTGGAAATTGCCATCATTAACGCTAAATAACACCATAACCTCTCTGGCCAGTCTCACCTCAATGATTCCTTGATAACAGCCTTTAAATATGGCATCCGAGTGACCTCTGCAGCAGAGGGTATTTGGTCTGCTGGTACGAATGTGGACACTTCTTCATAAAGTCTGTCCTGACTTTGAGGGTCTATGGACAGCAGGTGTAAAGTCCATGTGAGGCAGTTGGAGGTCTGAACAACAAAGAAATGTCATTAAGTCAGCAGATTGAGAGATGGATACAAATATATACCTCACATGCATATGCATGCAGCTTTGGACATTTCACAATTATTTATTTTCAGTCTTTATTTTAATAAACCAGGACTAGTATGGGTTTTTTTGTTTTTGTTTTTGTTTTTTCAAGGAGGGTTACATCTGGGGCAACTGTAGTTCCCTTTACAAACTAGTACAGTTGCCCCAGATTTAACCCTTCTTGAAGAAAGATGATCTGGATGACTAAGAACCTCCACAGACTGGAATAGTATGAGATGAATGAATGAGGCACAGCAGATATGGTGGTTGGGTTTTTTGGGGAGATTTGTTGAGGCATTTTCACTTTCGTGTTCTACAGAGTACAATTTAAGTGACATGAAATATAGGGAGAGATAGAAAAACAACCAACACACCGATTTAGCAGTGTGTACCACAGTCATCCCACAGTCATCAAAACCCAACATTTTTCTTTGTAGGAATTGGTGGAGAAAAACATTTACCGTGTCCACTCCGGCTAAAAGAAGCTCGGTGATGTTGCCATACACATCTTTAGTGCTCATCTGAGTGTTTGAGAGGAGGTATGTTAGGTATTCGCCTTTGACCTCCTCGTTGTTGTCCAAACACTGCTGAATGAACTCCATCTTCTTGTCAATCAGCTTCGTAGCTAAAATAAGCGCAGAAAAAGAAGATGAACTCCAACTCTTACAAAATAAAGATGAAATAAACGGAAGATTGTAAATAAATAATACGTTTGGAAAAATGCTTATTCAATTTCTTGCCAAAGATTGCTACCACTTTCAGCAGCAAATGAAGCTTCACCGAGCAGGTTAGCTTAGCTTAAAACAAAGACTGGAAACAGAGTAAAACAGCTCAGAAAGGTGAAACACCTCGGAAGCTCACTAATTAAGACGTTATATCTTGTTTGTTTAATGTGTTCAAAAACAACACAAAACAAATGGTTTTACTGGGGGGATTATGCACCGGTAAGATAACCATCTGATGGCTTTAAATTAAAGCCACCACTAGATGGTGCACTAAAGCACCAGCATCTCAGAGCAAAACAAATGGGTGCTACGGCCCACCTGACTCCATTGATAAAATTTGTAATTTTATCTTGCAGATAATACTAAAAACTTCAAACTTTCAAACTGGACAGAAACAAAACTCACCAAAACTCTCGTCTTTGTTTGCCATTCCACTGTTCCAGTTTGTTTAAAATAAATCCTGGTTTATTTTAAATAAACCCTTAATTCACAAACAACGTAGCTAATTCTTGGGGACAAATGCGCCCAGCAAAGTGTATCCACATCATTGGTGCAATATTTGTCTAAAGGACGATCAAACTATCCTTTAACAGACATTTTGTTTTCACATGAACAACTCCCCGTTGTATCCTCCCCTATGCCTTTGTACAGTCAAGGACACCCAGTTCATTCCTTACATAATTTGTTCCTGAATTTCCCTGTTTTCACTGCCACTGACAGGCTCAGATTATTATTATGGAAAGGATCCCTACAGATCCTGTTCATTTAACCAGAAACAGCCATTATCTCTTTAGCATAACACTAACATTTTTCCACTTTTCCAACAATCATGAAACTCTCCTTAGGTGTTAATTCACTGATAGATGAGAAAACAAGAAACAAAACTAACATGTGCAGCCATTCTGGCAGTATAAAAAAGCACAGCTTGCACAACAACACACACACACACATATTAATGTTATAAATCTTGTATATATAACCTTTAACTGTACAGAGAGCTGTATCAATCTTGCTCTACAGGAGAGTTGATCTTCACTGTTGTTTGTCAGTCTGTCATCATAAATGTGGAGCAACAGAACCGTGAAAGTAGTAGATTGTTGAAGTAGTTGTAATAACACTGGCTGCAGCAGATAAATAACAAATCATTAAAACCTAGTTAACGCCTCAGCTGCCACTCACCAAAGCTAAAGATGCCATCCCAGCCTTCAATGTAACGCCCCCAGTAGGGCAGTATACCTCGGCTCCACTTGGGCAGCAACATCACAACAAAGTTGTTGGAGAACATCTTGGATATTGAGTTGATGAAGTCTTGTGTCCCGGTAGGGATTTCCTTTTCCAGACACCCAAGCCTCGTCTCAAACAGTATGGAGGCAATAGCTGAGTGGCAATGGTTAAAATGTAGAATAAGAAAACAACATGTTAAAGAACCTTCCTGCAATTCATTTAAAAAAGTCATAATTTCAACCAGTGCGTTATAATTCTAATAATTTCTACATACCCTCTAGTGAGAAATGATAGAGCTCATTGGCCACATTGGTCACTAAATCTCCTGTGGGGCTGCATTGACGCAGGTAGTACATCCTCTTGATGAAGTCTGTAACAACACCATTGAGAGTGTTGCCATACTGTGCAGAGTCTTTCGGATGCAGCATGCGCTTGTTCAGCACCGTCCTGACATTGTACCAGTTCTCCCCGTTCCTGGGAACAGAAGTCACAGAGTCACAACGGAAACAAAGCTGATAAATATTTTTCCGTTCTTTAGGTTTCCAAATGTGAGATTTGTATTCAGCTGTGTTTTTGTGATCTGAATGCCAAAATTGACTGTGGATTAACTAAGGCTCTACAATGTGAATAACGTCCTTAAATAGGAATACTGTGTTACTTGGAGTTATAGCTCACTTCTTGTTGTAAACATCTATGGTATATTTTCCTCCAATCTTTCATCATTTCTATTTTCAGCTAATGGAAATCTGTTAACTCAACAACAGGGTATACTTCCATGTAAACAAGGTCTATTGGCCCTAAATTCCAAAACAAAGGGAAAAATTTGTGGTAATGGGTTGGACTGAAGTAAGACTAAAGGTGTAACACAGAATTTATTGACAATTTATACTATATCTTATAAATAAAAGGTAAAACCAGGCGGGGTAATTTTGACCCCAGAGGACAAAAGGTGTATGGCAATCAGGAGGACATTACGAGGGTTAACCCTGGTGTTGTCCTAGGGTCAAAATGATCCCAAATGTATTTAAAATAAAATGTTTTAAGGGACCACTTTCTGACATGTTATACCATTTCCTCTTGTTGGTGTCAAGTAATTGACATTGAAAAATAAAGAACAAAAGAAAAGAACTCAGTTAGAAACAAGACATTACTTGAATTGGTTGTGGCTTTCTTACAGCAGACACTTTGACTTATTAGCATTTAAGATGGAATGGCATATAGGGGAAATATTCAGATCCTTTGTGTGAAATATGTGAATATGCAAGATTTGACACACAGCTCCCTAGAGCTCCCTAAATCTTACACACTGGACCTTTAAACCAACCCAATAGGCAAAGACTGTTGAGGTTTTTAGCCTTCCAGTCTGACAGCCATGAGCAGCTCACAATAAATCCCCTTCACCTGACAGGGAAGGAGGTATTACAAGTGGGACAGTAGACGGGAAATGGGATACGCATATTATATAAAGACTTTGGCAATCTTACTCTGTAAAAGGTCCATAGCCAAATCCTCTCAAGTTGCGGTGCTCTTGCCACAGGGACATGTCTCCTCGGTTAGGGAACTTGTCGTCATTCCTCATGATTTCCTCCAGCAGCTTTGGAGTGGTAACGCACACTGACTTTAATGCGTCTTTGTATATGGGTCCGTATCTCTGTTTCTCATAGATCTAATGGTGGGCAAAATGAATGTAAGATACATGGGTTAAGAGAGAAACCTGTGTGGAGGAATCACATAACATAGGAGGTAAGAAGAAACAACAACTTGAACTGCTGCTCCATAACAGCCTGTAACATGTTAAAATCTTATACATTAAATCGATATACATTAAAAATATATATACATTGGACATTTATAAAGCAAGTGAGAGTGTGACTAAATGCTGTCCACCTCACAGAGAAGTGGTTCTGCAGAGAGTGCAAACAATCCTCTTCTTTGTAAGAGTCAGCTGAGACTGTTGTAAGCAGCTGTTGTTAAGGCAACCAGACTGACATTTTCTATTATGCATTGCCTTTCAGTACTCGAGACACTCAAATTCCTCCAATTAACTGTCAGCAGGTCAACTCAGCAACCATAATGAAATTGTATCAGGGGTGTATGGAAAGTATGCTAAATTTTTAGCTGCAGATCAAAACAAGCATGCATCACTGTGGCATAGACCTGCTGTGTCATCCAGACACCGTGACATACCTGTAGCTCATGTATACGGTTGAGGAAACCCTGAAAAGTCAGTCTGTACATCAGCTCCAAGAAACTGACACGTGGGAGGTCCTCTACAGTCCGAGGCTTGTCCTGGAAGGTATAGAGGTGCCCAGGGGCAGAGGAGTCGCTTCCCACCTCCCTGGAGTAGACCCGGGCCACAGCGATAGGACACGGTAGCAGCCAGGTGCCATTCCTCCACTTTACACTCTGGGACAACCATGCAGCCATGACAAGGGCAGATAAGCAAATACACAGGGCTCCTGTTGCATCTAAGAGTGAAACAGAGCAGGGAGGGGCCATGTCTCACAGAACCATTAACCATTCCAGCACAACACACAATGATCAAACAGAACCAGGGCCATCTTTGGTCCTATTGCATAATTACATTTCAAAAAAGCCATTTAATTATCACTAAAATGTGTGGTAATAGTAAAAGCAACATTATTATTATTATGTACTAACAACATTATATAAATAAAATTGTATTTACTATGCAAACGCAAAGGATGAATACAGTTCTTCACCTCTCCCCCCACTTGGACACTCAGATCACAACCTCGTCCGTCTGCTTCTGGTGTACATACCTGTGGTGAATCAACAACCCCAAAAGGTATGTGCGGAAATGGTCTGAGGAGGCCAGTGACGAGATATATCACAGATCGCCATGAAGAGAGTCATTCTGAACCACCTCAAAACCCTGGTGAGCCCCAATCTGGACCCTCTACAATGTGGGAGTGGACTCAGTGTTGTGCTAGAACATAATAGTAATAACATAATAGTGTAGTCTTATCTCCCTTATTACATTTTATCACTTAATCCAAACCATATATGTCAAGCTAAAAGTCAAACTTGCATTACTTAAAAGCACACTTTGCTTATGCTACTACATAAATGCCTAAATTTGATACTACACTCAAATTAGGCGGACCAGAAACACAGAGGCACATAGGAAAACAACTTTGGAAGCCCCTTCCTCTGAAGTGTCACAAACATCTTCAATAAATGCTCTTAAAATAGTGATTGAAATATGTACCTGATATTCAACAACTTTTCACAAACAAAACTGAGTGGATCTTGTGTTAAGATGAGTTTGTTTTCCCTGAGCAGCTGAGGGTGGGCAATGGCCCCAACCAAAACTTTGATTTATTGGTTAAACGTTGAAGTAAAAAAATGCAATAACCAAATGCGTACAAAAACGTACTGATCTCTCAAAAGAAGTTCACTGCGTCCAGTGCCTGAATTCATACAGAGATTCACACAAATGTGGGATACCAATCCTGGAATAAAATGAGATGAACATGAATTTTCGCTGTGAAAACTTGCCTTCTGCAGAATCTAAACAGGAAGATGGTCAACTATTCAACTTTCTAATAATCCCACCGAAGATCCAGTAATGTACTTTCAGGTTAACAAAAGTACCGTAGTGGAGCAAATACCTGTACTGTAAAAAACGCAGAGCATGTATGCACACGTCCAATTTTATTACCGCTGGAGGCATTTCCAGCATTCTCATAGAACCATGGGAACCATGAACACAGAAAACTTAAATAAATAAATAAACTATTGAAGGCTCTGATGTGATGTATTCTTTTCAGATACCTGATTAAACCTGATACCTGGTCCTTGTCCCACTAATGGGAACCATGCCCCTTTCTGTGTTTTTATTTTTTTTTTTGTATTTTTATTGTATTCAAATATACCGGACTGCTATGATGACCTAATTTCCCTTCGGGGAGTAATAAAGTCATCTATCTATCTACCTACCTATCTATCTAACTATCTATAAAAAATAAAAATAAAAAATAAAAAGCTTTTCAGTTTAACCACTGCAGATTGTTAATACTGTTGGATATGTCCAGGTTTCAATTTGCTTTCTAGTTTCACTTTCAAACATTCAGAAAATTAAACTGAAAAACTAAAACTTCCCCAGCATGTAAAACAATGAGGCCTCTCCTACATTTTCATTGAACTGCAGCATTTAACCCTTCTGAGCAGTATACACATTTGACTGCTGAGTTTTTAGTTATAAAAGAGGGATTTGAGTGTGAACAATGTTTGTTTGTTGGTTCACCAGAGATGTGCCATACCAGTCCAGCTATCCAACACACAGCAGGGATTGTTTAATGCTAAAGATTCATATCCACACATCACTGTGGCCGTTACTCGTGGCTGTGAGCTGTAACACCTTGGACATGGTGGCTCAGTGCCAGGCCTTGAGAGAAGCTGCACTAGCTTCTCAACACCAAACAGTAACACACTTAGGTGAGGAACTGTACATGTTATCTTTAAGTGAACATATTCAGTTATCACCGTCATTTGCCGCCTCTTTCCACGCAGTATGGACCTCCTTCTGAGCTGTCTGAGGTTCCATCCATTTTGTGGGCTAAACATAAATTTCATGTGCGTTTTGTAAATTTGGCTCCATCACATAAAGTCATACTCAAGCCTAATGCTAAGCTACCAAATATTAAACAATACAACTTGCCTCACAAAGCTATTGCAGGAATTGACAGTGTCATTCAATCTCTATTAGACCAGGATGTGCTGGTTCAAACTACCAGCCTATGTAACACTCCCATTTTTACCAATTCCCAAAGCAAATCGCCCCGATGAATGGCAGTTCATGCAAAACTTGCAAGCAATTAATATTATTGTGGTGCCTGCAGCTTCAAATTATGCCTGACACCAATTCGATTTTAGTTATTTACCTTCTAACTTCACACATTACACAGTCAGTGATTGAAGTTCTGCATTTTTCTGATACCATTGCATCCAGATAGCCAGTATCTGCTTGCATACACATTCAAAGGTAAACAGTACACTTGGCGACGTTTGTCGCAGGGTTGTGTCGAGAGTCTCACGGTGTATGCAGCAGTGGTAAAAGAGAGACCTGCATGGGCTCCACCTGCCAGGGGGCTCCACTGTCTTGCAGTACGCAGATGACCTCCTAATAGCTTCTCCATCAAAAGAAGCTAACCACACAGACTCTATCTTGCTGCTACAGAGACTGGCTGAGTGTGGTCATAGAGCATCGCTGGCTAAGTTGCAATTCTGTCGACCTGAGGTGTATTTGGGTCATGTTTTAAGGATGAACAGCGCCTTTTGTCACCGGAGAGAGTGAAACTGCTACTTAACATGCCTCCCCCCACAACCAAGAAACTGCTTCTCTTTTCTGGGGATGGCTAATTACTGCAGACACTGGATTTTGAATATGCAACTATGGACTCTGTTTTGCGAGCCGCCACACTGAAATCAGCTTCTGAGGAAATGCACAAAGCCTTTCAAGATCTGAAACATGTTCTCAACATGGCTCCAGTGTTGGGTTTGCCTGACTATCATCAGCCGTTCCATCTACATGTGTATGGGAGAGATGGTTTCACCACTGGCATTCTGGTACAGAAACATGGTTCTCATTACCGTTCAGTTGCATACTACTCCTCTTGACTGACCCCTGTGGTTATTGGTATGCCAAGTTGTCTAAGAGCAGTGGCCACTGTTGCCATTTTAATTGACAAATCTTCCCACATTGTACTGGCTCATGACTGTGTTGTACATGTTCCACATGCAGTATTACACATTTTGAACATATCCGCAACTCAAAATATGACGGCAGCATGTCGCTCAGGTTAAGAGGCAATAATTCTTTCCAGTCGCAACATAACTCCAAAGCACTCACCTCCATTGGTTGACACTGGTGATGAGCATGATTGCATTGCCACTATCGACATGTGCACATCCCTAAGGCCAGATCTACTGCAAACACTGATACCAAATTCCGATATTGTTCTTAATACTGATGGTTCATCTAGCAGACCCTATGACAACATACACCTGGCTGGTTATGCAGTAGTAAATTGATTTTTTTTTTTAAATAAATTGTGAAGTTGTAGAAGCAGACTGAATTTTAGAGCTGCAGCCAAGTCATATTCCCCAGTTGCAATTTGTGAAACATGTTATAAGTTACGTAACTTGACGCCTGCTAAAAAAATAAGATAAGATTTCAGCTCCACTCCACTCATAACCATGTTTTCTAATGAATCAATCTATCAAGTTTAAATATTTGACCAACAGTGTTTTACGGGAGGATCCTTTAAACAGCTGTTCTATTGCTAATTTTTGTCTTTTAAATATAATTCTCAATCTATGAAATCAATCTGATACTTTTTGCCAAGTTTGTTTCAAGTTTTACTCTTTCAAATAATCAACCACCTACAAAACTTTTCAGTATGTTATTTTTCTACTTCTTCTTATCATTATCATTATCAATAATTATTATTATTGATATTGTTTTAAGTGAGCCTCTTATCATTTAACAGAAAAATACTTCATACAAACAGCACCAGGACTAAATAACAATAAGAGCTGATAGATTTAGTAGAGAGTGAAAATCCATGTATTTTGTGCCATGTAGTTTGCCCACGAGCTCTCCTACATGTGCTGGCACGTGTTGTTCGCTCAAAGTGGTTGGCGCATTACACTAGTTTCACAAACGTTTGTAGATAGTTGTATGACGTGCCAACAGACCAAATAGAAGAAAAGCACAGTGAAGCATGACCATCTGGAACCTCTGTCAGGTTCTTTTTGTACATTTACAAATAGACTTTATAAATATGCAAAGTTGTCAAGGCTACAGTCATAACTGATCGATTCTCAAAGTGAGTCGAGGGTTTCGCGACAAGAAAAGAAGACACTAGATCAGTTCTTAAGAGTAAAAGAGGTGATACCCAGGTTTAGGGTGCCACAAAATATCATGCATATAAATCATGCAGGACCTGTCAGAAATTTTAGGATTCAAGTTGCAGTTGCATGTTCCGTATCACCCACAAAGCTCTGGTCAAGTTAAAAGAATGAACGCAACTATCAAAGAACGGTTGACCAAAACAATACTAACGATAGGTCTGAAATGGCCTGATGCACTGCCTATTGTGCTGTACTCCATCCAAAGCGCAATAAAGTGCAACAACAGGACTGAGTCCTCATGATGTGTTAATGGGGAGACCAATGTCCACAGGGACAAGTCAACCTCTGACACCACATAAAACTTCTCTGCTTTGGACCGATGAGTTTATGACTGAAAATGTAAAAAGATGAACTGAAATTTTGAATTTTATCATTACAGGTGTCTGACAGGCTCCCGAAACCATCTGAGGAACCAATTCATTCTTTTAATTAAGGCAATTTTGTATTAATCAAATGTCGTCTTTTAAAATATGTCTTTGTCTCCCAGGTGGAACCAGGTGTTGGTGACAACTAGGACTTGTATTTCCTGCGCTCAAACCAAACTAACCAAACTGTTATGTTTGAATGTACAATTGACAGATGTGATGAAAATGACTGTTATATTGCTCACCCCCTGACTTTCTCTCAAGGTAAATGGTCGTGGACAACGCATGATAAAGCTCTGATTAAGACGGTGCTGAGTGCACCCAGGCAATGAAGGTAACATTCACAGCTGCTGTACCTTTGACTGAACCTCTGGAGCTGTGGTGTTTCACTAAACAGCAATTGAAAAGTTATCCTGATTATAAACTCTGGGGTATTAATTACCAAGATGTTCCAGGGGAGGTACAGAGCAGTAAGATCTGTATTATGGTGAAACTGATAAGGACAATAGTTTTCTATATATTGGTCAATTTTCTTCCATAAATACACTCAATTTAGTCAAGCCTAAACCAAAAGTGCCTAATAGAGTTACAGGTAGTGTTTCTTAACCTGTAGTGGAAAAGAAAAAAAACAAATTCGGCCCTCAGTCTAATGATTGATTATGCAAGTGATCGTAATCACAGTAACTTTTAGAGCTGCCAAAATATGCTTTCTTCTATACACTCTCCAATGACCAACCTGATTCCATTCACCAGAGCTGATTGTGAAATGTTTGTGCAAAATAAAGTTGAAGAAACATATACTTTTCTATTTTCAGACAAAAAATACCAACCTTCTGCTACCTCTGTTCAATTTTAGTGTAGCTTTATGACCCTCTACTGTATGTAATGTGCATGGGTTGAAGATTTTACAATACCTTGATTGCAACGAGGATTGTTGTGATTGATTTTGTGAAAAAATAAATTTTAATCTAGAATGTTAAATCAATTGTTTTATGGAACCCCTTCTAATTGCTAGGGTTGTATCTGTTAGGTGATAGAATAAATTTGATCTTTCGCCTCTCCCAGTGGTGTTGTAGGGGATCTTCATTCGCTTAAATGCCCTCATTGGGCTGAAAGTGGAACTCACACATCATGGGAATGGGATGAGGGGGTACATAAGAGGGGTTTTTAAAGTTTCTCACTGATTGTATGAATTAATCTTAAATGACTATTTTGTTTGACAAATAATTTCTATTGATGTTCTTTTAGAATAATTTTGATATCAAATACTTCTGATTTCTGTGCGATTAAGAATGTTTTGTAATGTTTGTGTCGTTCCCATTCTGACTGTACTCCCTGGTGGTCTCTAAATTTGATAATTATTAGTATTCAGTACTTAGTATTGTACTGTGTACTATAGTACTGTGATACATATATGACGAAGAACGTCATATATGTATCACAGATGTACACTTGCTGCTGAAATTTTGCAGTTTAAACATTCAACATAGGTGAAATACTGAAACACTTGAAGTTGTAATTGAAATGGTAGTTCAACCTGAAATGAAAAAATTGAAATGTTGAAGAGAAAGAGATAAGAGGCAGCTGAAATGTCACTTGAAGTGGAAGCACTAAAGACAGTTTAGGTGTGTGCACTCAAAGAAGCTGCAGTCAAAGACTTAAGTGTCATTTAAAGAGTGAGATGAAGGGAAGTTGGCTGCAGGTTGCACATGAAAAAAGAGTTGCATTAATGCTTTCTGTGTTTTTAAAGGATGAATAATGTTCTCTAAACTTTACTGCTGTCAACTGAGCAGCTCCACTGAAGAAACCAGCGTTTCAGCCCCTTGCTTAAGGCCACTCCATGATAGTCCAAGATGGGGAGTTTTTTTCATGCACTGAACATTGATGTTTTTATTTGCTATCAACTGCACATAGTATGTAAAACCATAATTTTAACAGGAAATGTAAACATGATGTTTCTCGTGTTTCTCTTTATTGAGTAATCCGTCTCCAAACACCTTCCAGTCCTGTCATACTTTCATTTCGGCAACATTGTCTATAGATCCTGCAGGGTCCATTTTGTGCAGCAGAAAGTGTCCTTGCACCTGAGCGGCGCTTAGCTCTGAGTGGGTGGCCAAGGCACGCGCCGCGAACCGCTCTGCTTCAGAGGCAGGCTGGTCTGGGTAGAACCGCTGGAACATCTGTGTAAGCTGCCAATGAGTGCAATGCCCAATGTACTGCTTCAGATCGACACGGCCGGGTCGGATCAGCGCTGCGTCTAACCTGTGTGCAGAGTTTACAAGCAAGACTGCCAGTTAATGTCATTGAAAATACTCATCAATGAAATGTCAAACCCCCACACAGGTAGCCATGATCTAAGTTGTAATGTTGTAAATTATTTTTGGTCACAAGGGGGCAGCAGAACAAGCTCAAAACACAACATTAATATACAGTACAATAACCTAGTTGTTATAGCAAATGTGTTTCTTGCCTACACATCTAGCAGACACAGAGCAACATCAGCATTCACGTTCAATATTTAGTCTCATTTTAGCTCTATTTTGGTCTCCATCAACTCTCTTCAACTGATAAATGCCCCATAGTGTTCACCTGTTAGTCGCTAATTTGTAGTAAAGGGTTCATTAATGCCTATGCAATAAAAAATGTTTACAAATTCTCTTCCAACAGTACCTGTCAATGAAGTTTGTGGTCATAAAAACTATTCTGGCCTCAGATGAAGCCACTCCATCCAGAGAATTAAGCAGGCCGCTAAAAGTCAGTCTTCCCATTCCCTGATAGGCCAGAGGGTCTGGGAGGCAAAAGACAAAAGGGATTTACAAGTTACCACAGTGGTTAATTCTATGTCTTCTAAACCAAAAAATATAAGTTGATACATAAATGACGCGTTAATGTAAATAGAGGGACAAAAATGTAAAATCCTGGTCTTTTCCTGCCACTTACTCTCTGTGGGGAGCAGTTCTCGGCTGACAAACGCTGCATCTACGTCCTCCAGCAGTATGATGCTTTGCTGCGGTGCAACGCTCAAGAGGTGGTTCAGACGGTCATCTGAGAGGGATCGATCACTCAGACTCATCAGACAGATGCTGTAGCCCAGCTCACCTGCCAACGCCGTTCTGAAATATAATGGGTCACAAACATGTAGATAAAACTGCAACCAAGTATTTGACTAGTCTAAACAGGAAGGGTGTAAAAATCCAAAGCACTCTCACATAAAGCTGCTTTTTCCACACCCTGGAGGACCATACAGCAGATATCCTCTTCTGTAGGGGATGCCTGCATAGGCAAGAAAACAATAACAGAATAACTTGAGAATCCTACAAAAAAAAATACATTAACATTCCTGCTATTTTACATGTTTTAGTTTTAACTACAAGTCATACACATATTACATCCTGCCATCCTACCATTTTCCAAACATACTACTGAATTCCAGCCAGCCACACTCCCAATATGCCAGTATGGCATCAGCTTCCAGATTTTTATTTTCTGTGTTTAATCGACATGTTTTTTCTTATTTTAAGAGTAAAAGGCTGAAAAACAGATGCCGAGCTGGGCTTCTTGCTGTTGGACTAGTGAGTAATATTAGCTAATTGTTGTGTCTTGTGTTGTTGCACTTAATAGATGTTGTGTTGCTCTGAAACTGGGGGCACTAAAATGCAAAAATATCAATTTCTACATAATGTCAATATACAAGTATGTTCCTGACACCTGGCACTGCAGTTGTGAGCAAGAACTGCTTTGAATTTTTTTTGCTAGGTTGATGCATTCAAGTGCAGGAAGGAAGTTTTTCCTTTTCACCGTCGCCAAGTGCTTGTTCATGGTGGGAATTGTTGGTTTCTGTAAATAATATTATAACGAGTGTGGTCTAGATTTGGTCTATATGTCAAGTGTACTGAGCAAACTTCCGTTATAATTTGAGAACTGACATGCATGTGGGAAACTTCACTTGCATAAGACAAAAATATTGGGTAACAGTCTCTCTCAAATATTGACTGCACTAACAAGAAAGACTTCAAAACAGATCCAGCTTGCAACAGGTAGCATAACCAGGTAATACAAAAATAAAAGATTCAAAGACAGCTTCTACTGGACAACACTGGGCGAGTGAGTTTGAGTCCTTGGCTAACACCTGGATGTTCTACCTCTGTCTGTGTACCACTTGGGGTTTCCGATGAACTCCTTCACATCATCTACGATCTTTTCACCCACGCCTGCCTCCAGGACCACAGAGCTGAGCGGTCTGCGTCGCCGTGGAAACCCAAAGGGCCTCCACTCGCCACCCATGGCTGTGTACATCACTGTACGTCCCTCTTCCTGCTTCAGGGCCAATTCTCTTGCTGCAAAACATGATTGACAACTGTGTTGAATTACTTCTAAACTGTAAAGAGACACAGCACAAGTCACATGTATTACAGCACTCCTATGTTAAGCCTCTGTAAGATTTATACATGTCAGGTACATACTGTAGACCTTTACCTTCTTGTAAGATGTTAAAGAAGATTTGTCTGTTTCTGCCTAAAGCAGTGAAGGTTACAGACTCCCATGGGGTTCCAGTGTGAAGGTCCACCATCTGCTTCTCTCTGGTTCTCTCCACCCTGATCCATGTCCTCCCATACCTGCAGACCACAATGGATGACTGTCAGTTTGTAATGTTATCTTTTTATTTTTATGCTTCTTAAACCTGACGTACAGTTTTATTGCTACCATGCTGATCGAGATTTAAAGAGGTATATTTAGAGAACTCTTCTGACCAGATGATGTGGTTCCCAGGACTAGGGTGAAAGTCAAACTGCGTTTTAACCCGTCCACTCTCATGTGCCATGTAGGAAGTCTCCACGCTCAGGTGTTGAGTGTGCTTGGCATGCTTGGTGATCCAGCTCAGCAGCCAGTGGTAGCTTTTATCCCTGCTGGGAACCTCCAGTGTGATCATGTAGTGCCTGCGGAAGAAGACCATTCCCACCTGGGCACCTTTCCTTGCCACTGCCAACGCTGTCCCAACTCCAACTAGTCCAAACCCGGCCCCAAAGTATGGGTTGTCCTTCAGGCTGTCCAGAAAGTCTGACAGCGGCATGGTGCTGGTTTCTGCACACTCAAATCAGACTATATAGTTGTTCTAACACCAGACCTACGCACACAGTGTGTTTAGTCTGTGTGACAGTCCAGACTCTTTGAATATGTATGACATCCGTCAGTATAAACAACTGCTGCCAAGCTGGGAATCTTCGTTACAAAATACACTGATAATAATAATATTCCACTGACTTGCCACCTTTGTCTTCACCTCATACCGCTGTCTTGGATGCGTTGTTCATCCTGCCACAGTCTCCATGTGTGCAATGTATGGAGGTGTAGCAGTGAGGGAAGCGACCTCTACTACACTGCCCTGTGTTTGACATATATCATTCCGACTGGTCGCAATGTCCACAAACGTTCGTTCCTCCTCCTCCCCTTTAGCGTTAAATCTATTTGCTCGCAAGCTCACATTAAAAACTGACCAATATAAATATTTTAGTGAATAATGTAGTTGTGTATTTTACTGTAGACTGTACGGACCGAAAGTGCGACACGTTAATTGCTAGCCGGAAGTGAGACTTGCGACCGGAGTCAACAAGAAGCTAACGTTAGCTCAGCTCGCGTTAACAACGACGCTGGCGGATGTTACTTGTTTATAGAATCATAAAAAGTAAGTTAAAATCTCAGCTTCTGTGAATTAATGTGAATTAAGAGCGCTCGGAGTAGCAGTGAAGCACAAAAGATGGAGTCTACGAGCTGGATGGTGTTAAGCTGATGACTGTTGGTTTTCTGTTTTTCAGATGGAACTGACCTCCGAAACCGAGGCAGTAGGTTGAAATACTGTGTGTACCGTAAATGAAGTATTTTTAGCTACAACCAGGTATGTGTATGTCTGTTGTTATTATAAATCATTATTATAGGCATGCAATGCATTGTCTTTTACTTTGTTATGAAGTTAAATAGATAACAAATTTAGTTAAAATTTGGACTATATATAACCCACTTACAGCTATCACCTATGTGAATAATAGCTGTGTTATATCTATATGTGCAAATGTGTGTAATACTTCATTTAAATCTGTCACTAAGTGCTGTGCTCTGTTTCCTCAGACACAATGGAGTCAGTGGAACCTCATCGATGTGAAAAATGTGGACAGAGTTTCACAGACGGTGGCTTGTTTGCCTCTCACCCCTGTCCGGATAAGCCATTACGTAAAAAACAGCTGGCAAACTACAAGTGTTCTCTATGCAGCAAGGCTTTTTTCAAGCCAGGTGTCTTGAAACGCCACTTTAAAAGCATCCACAGTGGATGTGAACCTAAAGTGAGCCTGTTTCCCTGCACCGAGCAAGGCTGCCAGTTCAGCAGCACAGAGCGTCAGCAATATCAAGCCCACTTGATGTCCACACATGGTCTCACTCTTATTCCTTGCACCCACCAGTCCTGCAAAGTGTCATTCCCCACACAGGATGAGATGGAGAGACACTTGAAGGGCCACATGCCCTTTGGCTGCTTTCATTGTCAGTTTGCCTGTCAAAATGTAAAAGACTTGGGAGGTCACCTCTTGGAGCACAAACATCTGCAAACTCCTGCTCAAGGTAAACAGACACAGTAAGGAGTAAGGTGTTTTATTACACAAATGCAGAAATCTCGTTTATCTTTCCATTAAAACCTGTGTTCAGGCTGATTATAAGCAAATTTATTAAAATTCTGGCACATTTGTTCACAGGGGACAAGATTGCAGCCACAGCTGCATGCAGCCACGAGCCTCGGGCATCTGGCAGGTTAAAACGAAAACTGATATCCAACCCAGATGATGCATCATCATTGCCAGAGGACAGGAATGAGGAACAGCCTGAGAGGCAAAGGCACAATGTTAAAAGAGTGAGAAGGGTAATGGGAAGAGACAAACCTTCAGCGGTGGACGCTGCACCACTGCCATCCAAAGGTATGTACACCATTCGTCTTAGTAGATTATATTGAGTAATGAAATGATAAAGCTCATGTAACACAAAGATGAGAGATGTGTAAACATCATGTGAACAGTACACCCATATTTGATTGCTGAACATTTTATTCCAAAGAAGAAAATGGTTATTAATGTGCTGCTGTAACAGCTTGCCCTCTTCTGGGAAGGCTTTCCTCAACATTCTTGAATCTGGTTGCAGGAATTTACTCCCATTTAGCCACAAGAGCATTAGTGAGGTTTAGCACTCATGTAGGGCAATGAGGTCTGGCTTGCAGTCAGAGTTCCAGTTAACCACAAAGGTGTTAAATGGTATTGATTTCTCTGTGCAGGCTAGTCAAGTTCTTCCACCAATTAATCCTCCTTAAAATGCTGCTATAAAGTTGGAACAACACTTTTGTCTAAATTATCATTGTGTGCTGTCACGTTAACATTTCCCTTGATCAGAACTGAGTGACTTTGTCTAAACCATAAAAATCAGCTACATGCCATTGGCTCTCCTCCGACAGACTTCACAGTCGGAACACTTAGTTCAGGTAGGTACTGCTCTCCTGGCTATGGTGCCAGGTAGTGAAACATGATTGATCACTCCACAGCATTTTTGCCAGTGACTGTATGCTTGATTTAATGCACCTTTTAGCGATGGATGTGGCTGAAACAACCAAAGCCACTGTTAAGAAGAAACTTTCCACATACATAAAGTGGTTATAATCAGTGTTTTCATAATGACCATGTATCAAAAACACTGTACACTCCTTGCTAAGCACCAAACAACAGCTAGACTCAGTTAGAAATTAGATGGTGAGCTAGCTAGAGTTGGTAGACAGCAAAAACAGAGCTAAAAGAGTGAACATGGGACTTATATTTAAATTAATAGTAATGTTTCTCCATTACTGCATAGATAAACAAAGGCATACAGTACAGATGCATAGATAAGTAACTTATCTAAAAGAAACACACACAAAAAAACAATAATACTATCTAGATTATGCAGCTCTGCTATGTACAAATGATGAAAAAACTAAAATAGAAGGTATAGAAGGTTTTGGCACCAACATAAGACCGTAAAGTGTACTGAGACAAGATGGTCACAAAGTAGCAATAAAAAGTAAAATCCAAAAATTGCACTTGCAGGAACAAATTTGGGTTGTGGTTAAAGTGTCTTGTCTCATCGGATTGTACTTGTTGCAGCAAGAATGTATAAAGTATGTGTTTTATAGTATAATGCAAGACAGTAATGCAGAAGGTAACATTTGGCAGTGTGACAGGTCGTTTCCCAGCAGACATTTTGTCGTGTCCCAGTAGGAAAAGCACAGGTCTTGACAGACACACAATGAGCCAGCTTGCAATATACCAGGATCCTGAAATTGAAGCAGCTAAATGGAGTAAAGACAATATTAATGTCAGTGTCAATGGAACATATGTGAATCACAAACTTCATGTTCCAAATTAATTTAATTATGTTCTTTTCCATTAGAGTACCTTGCAGAGGGATCAGAGCACATCTATCGCACCCACACCTGCCCCAAATGTCGGCGCTGCTTCAAGATGCGCTCCCACCTTCAGGAGCACCTCCATTTGCATTTTCCTGACCCCAGCCTCCAGTGTCCTACCTGCAAGCGTTACTTCACCAGCAAGAGTAAGCTACGCATACATAGACTCCGTGAGGCAGGTGAAAAGGTTCACCAATGCCACTTGTGTGAGTACTCTGCCGTGGAGCAGAATGCAATCCGCCGCCATCTTGTCAGCATACATCCCGAAGAGGCAGAAGATAACATAAACAGTCACAGCTATCCTTGTCCAACCTGTGGTCAGAGTTTTCGCCAAAGCAGGTCACTTAAGGCTCACATGAAGACGCACAACATTTTGTCAGACAGCAAGCCACTGGGATGCTTTCAAGAGGGTTGTTCTTTCCAGACATCTTTGCGCAAAGAACTTTTTCGACACACTGCCGAAGTGCATGGGGTCAAGGCTTTAGAATGTCGTCATCATGCCTGCGGTGCCATCTTTCGAAGTGAGACGGACATGGAGGCTCATTATCGGACACACCTCGCCTACCACTGCTCACAGTGTGATTTTTCTTGCTCCAATAAGACCGTCTTCCTCCAGCACAAGCGGCATGGTCACCCGGGAAGTGACAAGCTTTGCTGTGACTTTTGCTCCTTCGTCACATTTAACCCAGTGGAGTTTGAGCAGCACCTTGGACATTTGCACGCCAATGAGAAGATCCATCGCTGCTTTCAGTGCAGCTACGTGACTTCACATAAACGGGGCTTGAAGCGACATATGCTGATGCACAGTGGTGAGGAAGAGAGAGATGTTAAATGTTTTAACGATTTTGTCATCTGATCTCTCTTGTTAAAGCTAATACTTTTGGCAAGAATCTTCTGATTTGGTCTGTCTTTCTGTTATAGGTGAGAAGCCACACAAATGTAGCCTGTGTGACTTCAGGTGCCGAGATGAGTCCTACCTCTCTAAACATATGCTCACTCACTCAGACGACAAGAACTTCATGTGCGCTGAGTGTGGATACGTAACTAAATGGAAACACTATCTAAATGTCCATATGAGGAAACATGCTGGAGACCTCAGGTAGATAGATACCGCACCCTTGGCCCTTCCTCAAGGCACCCTGGGGTGCCACAGCAATGATCTACTCTTTACATCTAGTTTTCTCAGTATGCAGAACGTATCTTTCTACTCTATATATGATTTGGGGGAGTGGGTGCAATATTCCATATGTGATTGTTGTTATGACTAAACTTCCCGTCTCCTCTTCCTAGGTATCAGTGTGATCAGTGCCCCTATCGCTGCCACCGCATGGACCAGCTAAATAGCCACAAATTACGACATCAGGCCAAATCATTCATGTGTGAGATCTGTGCTTATGCGTGCAAACGCAAATATGAGCTTCGCAATCACATGTTGGCCAAACATTCAGGAGAGGACAAACAACCATCTGTCTATAAGTGCAAATACTGCACATATACTACCTGCTACAGACAGGCCCTTCAGAACCATGAGAACTGCAAACATACAAAGCTTAAAGAGTTTCGGTGTGCTCTCTGCTTTTATTCATCTTTCAGTAGCATCAGCCTTTTCCTGCACAAGAAGAAAACTCATGGATATGTACCAGGGGACAAAGCATGGCTAGAGAATTACGCTGCAAAGGAGAAGGAGAGGAACTCCACTGAGTTCTTGCAGGACTTTTACAATATGCCCTCAACAGCTCATGAGCAGTTTGAACAATCAATTTCTGAAGGACCTCCACCATCTCAAAGAGAACAGTCTGATCTTCCTGGATCAGAATATGACAGTGCCAGCAAAAAAACTGCAGCTGATTTACAAACTCTTGACTCTGTGGGTGTTTTTGATGTTGCTTCACAAGAGGTTGTTAATGAAGGTATTTCAGATAGTCCTCCATCTGTGAACAGTCCTGAGGAGTACTGTACTCTTGTTTTAACAACACTATCAACCACTGACTATCAGACCCCCTCTGTGCAAAACGAGGAAGAAAATTGTGCAAATCAAACTCCAGGCACACCTAATTTAGACTGTAATGGGTCTGACCCATCACAAGAGAAAGCACACTTCTCTACATCCTCATCAGAGCAAGACGATGTAGCAATGGTGGATGCCGATTGTGAACAGAGTGACTTAGATGACAACTATGAGCCTCTGACTAATACAAGTCAACCATTTGAGGCTAAGGAGTGTCAAACTCAAGCATCTGAGGGGAAGAATGATGGTGGCACTGGTGATGGCACTTTTCCATCTGGGCAAAATCAGCCATTAGAATCTGAGCTCCGTCTAAAAGCTATGAAGAAGCATGACAAGGACCAAGCAGAAGCCATGGTTTTGGAGGGACGAGTGCAAATGCTTGTGGTGCCAACTAAAGAGATTTATCGTTGTGACAAGTGCTGTTATGTAACCAGTAAGGAGACCGCTTTAAAATACCACTGCCAGACTTTGTGCCATGGCAGGATAAAGGAACACAAGTGCCATGCCTGTGGTGGACAGTTCAAACAGAAGCGAGGGCTTGATAGTCATCTTGCAAAGAAGTGCCCTGCACTTCCACGGAAAACAAGGATATTTGTAGGCATTTCAAATACATGTTTGGCTACAGAGGACTCTACTGTTGGACAGGAAGGATCCAAACTACTGGATGAAGGAACAAATTCTGATCAGACAGAGCTTCTTTCTTCACATAAGAGGATTTGCAGAGATTCAAATGATCAGGAATTTCACCAGCAAGAAGCGGAAGAATGTACATCTCAATTAACAAACTGTAAACATGTTGATCCTAATGCTGTTACATCCAGTGAATCAGAACACCAGCTAAACAAAATTCAGACAAAAAAGCTTTTAAAAGGTAAACTTTCAAAAAAGGAACTACTTTCCAATAACAACCAAAGAAATGTTCCACTGCAGTCCCTTTACACAAAAAAAGATGGAAAATTCAAATGCAAACGTTGCAATTTTTTATCAGTTAAACTTGCAACAGTTGAACGCCATCTCTCAACCTGCAGGAAAAGAGACAATCAGATCATTTCAGAAGTGAATGATGAGTCTGGTAATGAGTCAGTCAAAGAAAAAGAGGACTTGGTGGAAGAGCACAATGAAAGAAGTGGGAAAGTTTCTGACAAACCTCAGCTCTTCTCTTGTCCAGGCTGTTCATTTAAGTGCAATCAGAAAAGGGCATTAGACAGTCATGAAAAGAGAGGCTGCTTAAAGCCAGGTGATGTCCAGTGCACAATGTGTTCATTTGTAGCCAAATCTAAAATGTCTTTGACTCGTCACATCCTGTATGTCCATAACAAGAAAAAGTCTGGTGTTGCTAAACCTAAACGGTTGCATTGCCAGCACTGTACTTTCACCTGTAAACAAGAACGATGCATGGCCCAACATCTTGCACTCAAACACAAAGGTGCACGACCTCACCATTGTCAATATTGCCCTTTTAGCACCACAAGGCGCTATCGCTTGGAAGAGCATGAGTCTCTACACACAGGAATCGGTCGTCACAGCTGCAATATGTGCAAAAAGACCTTTGGGGCTGTGACCAAATTGCGTCAGCACAAGATTCGCATCCACGACAAACAACCTACACACTTCTGCTCACTCTGTGACTTCAGTGGCTACACGCTTGACGATGTAAGACGGCACAATCTCAGATGCCACACAGGGGAGTTACACCATGCTTGCACTCATTGTAATGCTCAGTTTAGTTCAGAAGTTGCACTAAGAAACCACTGTAAACGTGTGCACCAGTTCCAGGCCCGTTTCTCATGTAAGCAGTGTGACTACACATGTAGCAACGAAGTAACACTGAAGACCCATCAAGAGAGCAAGCACCCTCAGGTGAAGTGCACCACCTGCCAGGAGTCTTTTAAGACAAAGGAAAGCCTTGTAATTCATCAGAGAACCCACCTGGCACACCAGTGTCAACTGTGCTCCTTTGCTACCAAAACACGGCAACTATTAGCTCAACACCTTCTGAATGAACATGAGGAGGGATCCACAGAGGACAAGCCTCTAAAGTGCAGCACCTGTCAGTTTGCTTGTAGGCATCAGCTGGTCTTAGAGCAGCACCTACGTTCACACGGAGGCAAGCGGCTGTACAAATGCACAGACTGCAAGTATTCAACCCGAAACAAGCAGAAGATCACGTGGCACATTCGCATACACACTGGGGAAAAGCCTTACAGCTGTGAGCAGTGCAGTTACACCTGCACTGATCCATCTAGGTTGAAGGTAAGATCAAAATTTATCTCTCCGTCCAATATGAAGCTACAACCAGGGGGTGCTTAGCTTAGCTTAGCATAAAGACTGAAAATGTTTCTTGTTTGTGTACAAAAGCTGAAGTGTCATAACAACATGTTGTAGTTTTATTGGGGGTAGTGTTCCTGAGACTCCTGGAAGTTACTGTGCCCAGCCAAGTCCGGCACATAGATGCAGTAAAAACACAACATGTTGCTTTAACATTTGGTAGATGTATTTTGTTACCCGTGGAGAGAGCTTGGCAGGCTGTTTCCCCCTTTTCCTTTTGTCTTTATGCCAAGCTAAGCTAACCAGCTGCTTGCAGTAGTGGACAGACATTAAAGTGGTATCAACTGTTTAGTTGCCAGCAAGGAACACTTTTGGTTAACATGAATAAATGGAAGAACCACTAATGTCACAGAGAGAGTTACAGAGTCATTATTACCATATAACTGTTAATATAATAAAGTAACGTACACGACCCTAAAAATTAAATGTTCTTTTTATTTTTCTCGTTTCATAATCAATTTTTAGCTTCACATGAGGGTTCACCAGGACGAGAAGAAGTACCTGTGTCCACAGTGTGGCTACAAATGCAAGTGGGCGACTCAGCTGAAGTACCACATGACTAAGCACACAGGTACCAACGAAACGTAAATGTTGGCAATTATTTTCTGGCACTTAATAAGATTAGAGAACAGCTTGAACAGTGATTTTCTGGTATTATGTGATGTAGTGTACTTCATTAAGGCTCAGCCTTTCCAGTATTAGAAAGTGTTAGAGAGTTTTATACTGCTGGAAAAAAAACATCAATTTGTTCTTTGCAGGAGACAAGCCATATGCCTGCAATGAGTGTGACTACCGGACTAACAGAGCAGATGCTCTCCGTGCCCACCGGGATACGCAGCACTGTGACATGCGCCCTTATGTCTGCGAGAAATGCGGCAAAGCCTTCAAGACCAGTTTTATACTGAAGACCCACCAGCGTCAACACAGTGATGACCGGCCATACACATGTGGCTTGTGCCAAAAGGCCTTCAGATGGCCAGCTGGTCTCAGACATCACTACCTCTCACACACCAAGCAGCAGCCTTTCTGCTGTCGCCACTGCTCCTACAGAGCCAAACAGAAGTTCCAGGTGGTCAAGCATTTGCAGAGGCACCATCCAGAGATGTCAATAGAGCAGGGGGTGGTGAGGGACTCTGAGGCAGTAAGTCTGACCCTGAAGGAGGCCTTAGAGGGGACACTGGATGAGAGAGTAGCAGAAGTGGAGGAGGAGGAAAGGACAGCAGATAAAGAAGTAGCTGAAGAGGTTGTGTAAATAGGATAGGATAGAACAGGAAGAGGGCGAGACAATATCCTGAAGTAAGGGTAGAATAGATGCATTGGTCAGTTCACATTGTATAACCCTGTTTCCAGAAAAGTTGGGACAGGGTCATGTTTACCACCTGTTTATAACCTCTTCTTTTAACAACACTAACTAACAAAACTCACTCAAGACACACTCAACACTAAGTCTGGAAACTGAGGAGCCTCTGCTGTAGTTTATATTTGACCGCTTAGCTTTATTGTGCTTTAAAAGGCTAATCAGGACACATTAAATGTGAAAGGGTAGATTGAAAGGAAGTAAGTTTGTTCTGTGAAAAAGATACAATTTTAAGTCCTTTTGATATTCACTTGTGATAAAGAACTATAGTGAATAAATGAACTTGAACAATGAATGAGTCCAAACTGTTTGTTGATGGCAGAATTTTACTCCATGGTGTTCAACCATTCAGAAAACGTATTGCATGTATTTACCGGCCTATACTTTATATACATATGACATTAGTACATTGTACATTAGTAAAAAGAAGGAACTCAAGCAGGCACTTAATTGTAAAACATGATGAAAGGCTATGAGTACAATAATAAGTTCATAATACTGGTATTTGGCAATTTATTCGTGTATTACATGTTTAACTTCCTGGGTATTGTTACTTCCAGATATACAGTATATTTAAAGACAAACAGCAGTATATTCAGACATTCGAGACATGCAGCAATTCTTCCCATTCCTTCATTCATAGACAATGAACATTTTAAAAGCTTGCAGGCAATATTTTAATTAAAAGTTGAATTGAGAATTAAGAACATACAGGCAGACATCTTCCTTTAAACTTGAGATGTTTTCATGGTACTACATGGACAGCTCTTGTTTCTTAGTAGTTGTCCAATTTCTTGGTGAATTTTGGGAAGGAGATGCATCAACTTTATTGTGTCCCTGCCAATAATGAACGAGTCCTCTGTTACAGAAATCCAACGTTCTCTGATTTGTGATGTTATCTGCTGATTGCTATTTTAAGTAAGTGGGGAATGTTCAATATAATACATTTTCCACTACCCTACTGATGCCCTATTTTAGCCGGGCAAATGACCAATATGAAATACAAGTATTGGTGCATGCTGCTCTCATCTTTCGTCAAGCAAATGAAGACACTGGACTGGGACCCCCTTCTAGCCTCATATCCTCAGATTTGACTTCTTCATGTGAATTCAGAGATGCTGATGTTGACAAAGAGGGAGGAAGGAGGGATAGGGGTTCCATCTTTAGAGAGCAAGTGTATGTGACGATATCCTGGAAAGGAAAGGACGTGAGAGGAAAAAGCTTTTAAACCACATGCATTGAATGAAGAGAAGTGTCATTATGTCATAAGGGTTAGGATTTTCTGGTCTTACTGTTGACTGTACAGTAACAGTTTTCTGCATTTTTGTCTCCTTTTTTAGTTTTTTTCAGTTTGTATTGTTTGGTCGTTGTTGTTTTTGTTTTGTTGTCATTTTTATATTGTCTTGTTTGTGTTCATGAGTTGTTGATATTGGTTATGTTAATTTGGATTGTTCAAGGATATAATGTCTGGTGATGTGAGGTTATTTCCAGACTGTTTTGTTTGTGTCTGTGTGTGTGTGTGTATTGTTTTACTTGGGTAACAAAACACAGATAGAATGTCAACAAAAAAGTTCTCCTGCATATGTGATAAATACTGTAGTGATCTGTAATCCTGGTGGTGCGCCATGCTTTGACCACTTTACTTTCTCTTCACCTGCTTGGATGCACGTAAACGGAAGCGTGAACTGTCCCATGAAGTCGTTCCTGGAAGCCTTATCATAGTCCTCCACCACAAAGCGAACCAGGGCCAGCTCAGGAGTGTGGATAACAAAATTTAAAGATTCATTCCACACTGGGTTAAAACCTACATGTAGAGGGCAGTACAGGAGTGAGTGACTTTTTTATTTCTAAATTTCTTTTTTGATATGATCTTATTGTTTTCACACTTCTTTCACATCCTGGTCATACTGGAATTTATTATCTGCATTAAATAACTGAACACACTCACCATTGTTGTTAATGTGACTGGTCTCTTCCTTGTTCTGGTCCTGTGGCACTCCATAGATCTCCACTCTGACCAGGGGGTCTACAATAGAGCCCTCTTTCTGATTCACCTTTGGTAGTTGCTGCCCACTGATCACCTGAGAAAGACACCAACAGATTTGCACATTAGATGCAGAAACTACTGTACTATACTTGCATAGAAGAACACTTTCACACCTTATCTTTTCTTTTATTGTTACTCTGCATCATATTTACACAATCATACACACTGAGATTAGTAGCTACTCAGTGTGACGGCTAGACTAGACTAGAAACTAGACTCTAAGGTAGTTTTGAACCTGTATGGATAAGCGGAGTGGTTTGTAGCCTTGCCGCTCCTCCGGTTTCTCTGGACTGAACTGAGTGTTGCCATCTCTCATGAAGTCAGGTTTGAGGACGAAGCCGCAGCAGCCATTTTGCCGGAACAGCCCATCATTCAGGTCCATTTCCAGACCAGCTGTCTGGAAGTTCAAAGCCACTTTGGGAGACAGGAAGAAAGGATATAATGCAATTAAGTCTGATTTTATTTATTTATTTATTTTTTTTACTGTGGCTGGCTATATCACATGATTTCCCAAACTCAAGTCATCTTATCTAGCTATCAAAGTTCATGTGAGACGTCCAGCAGACTTGTACTTCACCCAGAACAAATGGATGGAACAGTCAGTTTGAGCTCTCATGACAGGAAGTATCTGTCATGTCAAACTCCTCCAGCTGCAGGGGTGATGTTCTGTATCTGACCCTGGTCCCTAACATCCCTGCAGGAGGTGAGGTTGGCAGTGAGGGCATGCACAAAATGCACAAAAAGATTTACTCCTTGATATACTGCCTCAAAAGAGACCGTATATTTATGTGCATCACTATTCTTCTCACACATTTCTTATTATTTTCATGTTCAAATTGTCCGTTTATGCAGTATACCATATAATCGCAATGTTCCTTGTTCAGTACTGGCTGAGGGCCTTTGTTGCATGTTCCCATCACTCTCTCTCTGTTTCCTATCAGTGTGCAATGTTGTTAAGTATTAAATAAAAGCAAAATGCCAAAAAGATTGTCTTTATTTTGTTGGAGTATGTGCTTCTCTGCTTCTTTGTGGGTTTTTAGTGTTTTTCATGTTTGCAGTGTTTAGGGAAGATGTAATGTATTCATCCAGGAGTAACAGCATTTGTTTTAGATATATGCGCTACTCATATTTTAAATTAAACTATGCCAATGATAGAATCCTTTGGATCAAGTTGTCTTGTTGGAGATTCTTTCCCCCAAAAAAAGCATAATTAAAACTTTCTGATCCTGAAAGTGATTGGCCCTGTTCGAGTGGGTCATCAGAACATTGAGATATTTTAGAGGAAAAGTTTGGTTTAACCAGCAGAGGGGGACCTTCTCCTCACCTATCTGGCAGCCCACATTCCACATCTCCTGCGGGTTATAGTTGGAGGAGTCTGTCCTGAGGCCACTGGGGTAGATCCTGCTCAGCTGCCTGGTGTTGTACTGCACAAAATCTGCCCCTGGACAGAAGAAAGCATGTATTTCTAGAGAGAACCACCTGATGATCTGTGTTTGATTCAGATGCAGTTCTTAATAATATCATGATGCAAATGACAATGATGTGACATCCATTCATCCATTATTTAATATTCCTCCACTCCTTTCCAACAAAAACACCTCTCTAGTTAACGGTACCTGCTTCCTTAGTGAGCCTCTTAGCCTTGGATTCAGAGAATGAGGACATTTCATAGCATTTGGCGTGTAGACGAGCATGCTCAAAGCCATGGAAGTGCACACTCTTGCAGTAAACCACCAAGTCTGACAGCTCCCTTGACAGCTTGGACTTAGATGTCTGCAAGAAGGGAAAATAAAATGCAAATAACCCTAATCAACACACAAACAAAAACAACAAACAAAAATCCTATTCCCATAGCATTAAACCATCTAAAGGGCAGAGTGAACACACAGTGTGAAGGTAAATCTGTAAATATTAGGCCAGTGAATAAATAACAGTTACTTGGTAAGTATTGGTAGTTGTACTTGATAGTATGTTTACCACTTATAATTTAATAATTTGTCATTAATTTAAACAAAACAGCTAATAATTAGACTAAAAGAACACAACACAACAAAACATATTTACAGAGGACTGTTTTTCCCACAGCTAAAGAAAAGCACACTGGATGCTGTTTTCTTTCTCACTTCACTATCTTTCTTCTTTTAAATATCCCTGTTTCCTGTTACTTTTCACTATCTCCATTCTTTCACTCCAGTCCCGCCTCACAGTCTCTTATGTCCCACCCCAGTTTCCTGTCTCTCTTTACTATCAAGCCCCATTAACTCCTTTCTTGATCACGTTTGACGTCACCGTCTTTCTTCACTCCCACTATAAGGAAAACATAAGAATTGGATTAAAAAAAGATGAAGAGATCTTTAAAAAAAATCATGTTCATCTATACCTTTGCATTGTGGTTCTCAGCAGGCTGGTCTTCATCATCGTTGGCTATCTCCTCCTCATCGCTAACTTCATCTGTCAGGGTATCATCGAGGCACTCTTCTAGTCCACCAATCTTCTTGGCTTTCAGTAAAATTTTCCCCTTCAGTTCCTGTAATGAACACAAGCAAGAGCAGTTTATCTACATACTGCTTGTGATAACAGCCTTCACATCTGAAAGTACAAATGAGTATATTTGACAGTTTTATCTGAACCAGACACATAACAAAATCCATCAGTGTGATTTGAAAGTGCTGAATGGGTGTTGGGTTTCAGGATAGACCAAGATGAGAAAGTTAGAAAACACTCTGTTTTGCGTACTTGATTTAATTTAATTCAATTTATGGATATAGAAGACAGACAATCACAGGTACTGTCAGTACAACATCCCTAAAACACTAAGCAATAAAAAAACATCCTGTAAATGAAAACAACAGAAATTCAAACCTTGTCCTATATCTTTGTTTGCTTTACAATCTGTAAGTCCTAACGTGAGTTTACAGGCACTCTTGGACAGGACTACTTCATCATAGAGTGACTGGTCCATGGTAATGCTGAGCTATGTGACACAAGTACTCGTTGTCCTCAGTACCCAGACTACTCATCATCATGCACTGCTGTCTTCTAACTAAATGCACCAATAACCCACTATTTAATTGGTGCACTCCTGAATGGAATTCCTCATAGCATTTATCTGCCATTACTTCAAGTTAGCATTGATTGCCCTAAGTGCTGTAATGGAAAAGAGTTATATTATTGCTTTTAGGATCAGTGGAGGATGACCTAAGGCACGCACAAACCATTAACCTGTAAAATGCTTTTGAATTGTTAATGAGACCTAAGTTTCTCCCAGATTGGGACAGGTATTAAAAAGTTTCGTAAAAACCTTCACTGTTTAAAAGATCTTGGGACACACTGGTTGTAAAAGTATAATTTGGGGTATGACTTGACAGTCCTCCAGATTTCCATTTATACATTTTCAAATATAAAATACTATATACACTGCAGCTTGGCTGAATACTTGATGGTTAATATTAAAGGTACTCCGATCAGGATTTTTGGGTCCGATCACTGATCACAGGGTCTATTTGAACTATTTGATTTTAACAGCACATTAAATATTAAAATTAAGGAATGCCAAAACGTGGTTATTGGGAGCAATTCAAGTTAACAACATAAAGTAAACATATAGTGTTTCCCCTAGAAGAACAGTGTAACAAGGGAAGAGGGTGTATGTTTACTCACAAATGACTATGATATATATTTTTTAAAAGTTTACAGTCCCAAAACTGAACTAGTTTGCGCTCATTTCTTTTTTTAATGACCTGCTTTATAAAATACTTGGCTTGATTTGTTGGAGGAAATTTGCAGCTGTTGGCCTGTGGTCTTGTGTTTAAACCTCGACCTGAACTCACCTGTCCTCTCTTTAGTTTTCTGTGCCACGCAGGTGTTTGCTCTATAACTACAGAGTGCAGAACAACTTTTTCAACCATTTCTCGGCCACTTTCACTGTCATTGGTTTGACTCTTAGACATTATTAGCTAATTAATGGGAAATATTGGGGGTGACAAGACTGAGTAAAATTGTGGTTGATTCCGAGATGAGACTGAGACCTTCAAAAAATGGTCTTGACCACAGTCTGGAGAGCAAGACCAATCTCGAGTACTATAAAACTGCTTACCAGTGATGACTTTATGACTGCCCCTTGGATATCTGCCACCAGCAGCCTTGCACCACCCCAGAAACCTCCACATTTGATCTCCAACTAAATTGCACAATTCCCTTTGTGAATGCAATAAGCTGTGTTAAAACTGATTCAGTCCTCTGGTTTGTTTGAATCTCTGAGTCTGCTATCGTTCACCTAAACACAAAATTGAAATTTCTACTTTGCTAACAGAGTGTAAAGGGCACACATTAACAATATGTTTTAACATGAAACAAGACAGCCATGTTTGCAGCACAGAGGTGCTTAATGCTAACTGCTAACATGCTCAAAAAGTGGGCTTACGTTTAGCAGGTGTAATGTTTACCATGACCACCATCTTAGTTTTGTGAGGTAACATGATAACACTAAGCTATGCTAATGGGAATGTCATATGTTTTGCTGGTCAAAACCAAATTGTAATAGTAACCTGATGATGGCACTAACTGGAAAGTCAGGGGATCACCAAAGTTGCATTACATGTCATTCTCTGGGGACCATGAATGTCTGTACCAAATGTCATAGCAATCCATTTACTAGTGGTCCAAACAACACCCAAACCTTTAATGTGAACCTCATGGTGAGAAACCATCCAATAGTTGTTGAGATATTTCAGTCTGGACCAAAGTGTTGGACGGAGCAACTGACTCACAATGTCACTGATAGAGCCACTAGCATTGCGGAGTGAAGTTGTACTGTATAGCTACTGAATCTGGCATGATGTTTTCTTATACAAATACAATAAAATTTGTAAACTTGATTACTTTTATAACTTTTATGTTCAATACTTTGGCTTATCTATTTAACAGTTTGGTTTTATTTACATCGAACTTTACAGCATCTCAGAGTTGCTAGCGTGGCTACAGTCGACTCGTTTTTTTGTCTGGTTTTCTGACAACTCACTGGTGGGGGTTGATTCGCTGCCAGGTGTTTCAATTGTGAAATAAACAACAAATTAATAAATGTAATCACACAAGAAGCTGCTGAAATTATAGCATTTGTGTTCCTTTGTAATGATGAAAGGGGGAAAAAAAACCAAAAAGATTCTAACCTGTGGAGAAGGAAGCTCTTGAGGGACCTGCCCATCCAGCTGGGTGGTCAGTAGTATGTCACCCAAGATTTGACTAAGGTGCTGGGCCATGACTGTCTGCTGCTCCACACCACAGTGATTCTCCAAGGACAGTATGACTGGGAAGTCTGATACCTAACAAACAGGAAAGAGAAGACGTGATACTTTCAAAATCAATAGGCGGCTTTTAAAGCTTTTTTGTCTTATTTATGTTGAAATTCTATCAGCTCCAGCAAACTAAGTGGTACTAAGTATTTTAACAGTATTGAGTTTCCATTAAGTCTAATTTTCCCACAATCCTCCAAAACAGTTTCTATATTATATCTAAAGTTGAATAGGAAAGTTTGAGTGGGATAAAACAGAGAAGTGAAGACACATGAGAAGTTCCTGGTTGCTTTCCAGGTCAGTCAGCAGGGGTACATTTGATTCCAGGGGCAGGGAAGGTTACCAACTGCTCCATCTGGGCTTCACACTTTTCTGGGCACACAGACAGTCCTGGGAGTGGAATTAATAACTGTTCTCAGGCTTTGGTTTAGTACCAAAAGCACATTTTTTCTCAAGCATTCACTGTTTTCATCTTAAATTTATATATATATCTGTATCTGTATATCTGAATTCAATTTCAATTGTGGTGCTCACAGCATTTTTAGTAACATGTCTCCATTATTACACTGAACACACTGTCAACAGTTTTCAAAGACTACAGACTGTTTATTAAAGAAAATGTGCTTTTGGTTTTCATATCATAACCTGACCATGCTGCATGGCTGGATACCACAAGTGGAAAGTGGTCAAATATGTGGTCCGTGTAATCTGAGTGAACTGGCTGCTCACCTTGAAGGCATATTCTTTCAGCGTTGAAATGATGTCTCTAAAAAGAATCTTGGAAGTCAAAGTGTGACCGTGATACACAATGGGTTCACCATCACTGCCGTCCCAGCAGTCCACCTCTACGCAACGGCAACCTCTCTTCAGGGCCCTACACACAGAAACAAATGTAACTAATCACCATTGTTTTGTTTCAGTTAAAAGTGTATGTCAAATTTAAATCTATTAATACGCAATTTATATCTTTGATTTTGCCTGTCTAAAACAGGACTGAGACAAACTTTTAGGAATTATAAAAAGCTCTCTCTCTGTCTCTCACCTCATAATAAAGTTATTCATGTGTGATTTTTTTTTTGTTTAAATTTTTTTAAAAAAGTTCATGTCAATCTCTGCTAAATACACTAAATTCGCTTCTGCATGCTTTATTCTGATCATCTAAAATCCTCACTGGATGTATGCCTCCAGGCTGCTGTGTCCTCGGAGCTGGTCCTCCAGGAGGTACGTGTTGTGTGAGGAGGAGATGAAGTAGTGGCTAAGCGGTTGGGTCATATCCTGGTGAAGCTCCCGATGTTCAGGTTTAAATATGGAGCCCTCCTGTGAGCAGAGGTACACCTGGAAGCCATCGAATGACATGGTGCCTTGCTTCTTGGCTGCACAGAAGGTATGATGCAGATGGTGACCAGCTTTATAAAAAATTTGATAGTTGTTCATACAATGAATTATTAAAAAAGCTACCATGATTCTAAAAGTGTAGTGTCTAACGATCTCGGTATCCACAGATCAAGCGGCAGCACAGATCATATGGTCTGAGTCTTTGCTGAGTTGCTGGAGTTTGGTAAATATAAGTAGACTGGAAAGAAAGGCATGTGCATGCTCAAATAATGTGTTGTATTTATTGTTCATTATTGTTCAGTCAAAGAACTACCTAGTCATGCTAGCAGTGGCAATGAGTAGTCTAGCAGTTGGTCACCACTTTTGTCCTGACATTGAAATAATTGGTTTTGCGTGAAATATCTTGGTAATATATACAATAGAATAAAACTACTGGGTGGATTGCAATGAAAGTTCTTACAGATATTCAATTTCATCTAGTTTTCATCAAGCACCATCATCAGGCCAAAATAATAACTTGTGTATGACCAAATATCTGTAAAAATATTGTCATTTGCTGCTAATTAGCTGATACCATGCCAACACACTGAACCACGCCTGTGAGCCTGGTAAATATTACCTGCTAAACATCAGCATGTTAGCGTTGTGACCCTGTTAGCATGCTGACATTAGCATTTATTGCTGTGCCTGAGATGCTTATGTGGCTGTTTGTCTTAAAGTCCAAATATAGGCTCTGAGTCTGAATACTAACATGTGCAGATGCCTTTATCTTCCGTTTGTTTCAGTATTCACAAACATTATTAAGCAAAATGTTTTCAGTTTCATTATGCACCAATATCCTATGGGAAATTTGCCATCTAGACTTCAATTCACTGCTTTAATCAATGCAACTGAAAGTGAAAATTTACCCTGAAATCCACTGATTTAGAACATAATAAAGATCGGGCTAGGATAACATGTTTCAGCGAGCGGTGACATTCATGCACATCTTGCATAATAATGTAATACTGAAATGTTGAACCTTAAAAGCTAGAAAAGGAAGAAGGGTGTAAATGACAAAAGTCAAGAAAATAGTGCTACCACCATTTGAAATATTAGATGGCATATTAGATGATCTAGAATAAATATTTAATATTAGAACATCAGTCATGTGTGGCTGTATTTTAGGGCAGTTGTCCAAGTGGGCTAGTCCTCTTAAGGTCCAGTCTGTGTGACTGAGATAATACATACATGCACTAATGTCAGTTAGCCATTTTTACCTGTTTCAGATGGTTCATAGCGTTCAATCAGCTCTGGAGCATGCTGAGCACTCTGCTCTCCCTCCTGCTGCGCTATCGTTAGGAAGTTCTCCAGCTCTTCCAACATTAACTTCTCTCCATCTCCGGAGTAGTCCTGGAACACCTTCCACATTTCATCCCTTTGAGTCAGCATCTTATAGAACTGGACGAACTGCTCGATTTCCAAAGAGCCACTCTCTGACTTGTCAGCCATCTGTGGAAATAAAGGAAGAGTATTTAACAGGTTTATGGTTTTACTACATGGTTCACACTTCTTAAAATAAGTAAAATGACCTATCAGTATCTACTGACCGTGAAAAGGTGCAGAGCATGGTCCTCATTCATCTCTACGTTCATCATCTTCAGCAGTTTTCGCACCTCTTTGAAATTCATCTTCCCATCTTTGTTTTTGTCAGCTTTCTGAAACCAGTCCCAGACCCATCTGAGAAGACGCTGAGGGAAACTCCAGCTCAAAGGTATTATCAACAATTCAGATTTAAAGAGCTTCTAACTTCAAAATTTTCACACAATCAGCTGGAGAATTTTTTTCAGAAAAATCCATAGCTAAAGCAATCTGATGGATAGAGCAAACTTCAACAGTTTCACCGTCTTTTTGTCATGTGATGAAAGTTTTATGTCCTTTTTTAACATCTTTATATTCATTCATCAGTTTTACATTCATAGATCTGGCAGAGCTCTTGACAGATATATTGCTGTTGTTCCTGAATCCCTAGGATGAGAGAAATGTGAAGGGTTTCCTGCTTTGAAGTGTGCCAAAATTATATTAAGGCTACATCTTTCTATGTTGATTGTCTGTGGTCTCCTCAGTGCTGATATAAAACCGTCAACTGAAGATCAACTTGTGAATTCAACTTCTTGCTTCTTGGCCCTCATGGTCCTTGATCCTTCCTATCACTAAGTAACATTACTTCCTTCCATTGTATTTGACTGATTGCAATTATTAATAGAAAGGGATAATCATCTCTATTCCATAATATCCATTCATGTCACTCCATTTGTTTGCCACTGGCTTATAAAGAAACCTTGAATCCATTACCCGACACTACTTGAAGAAGACAGGGGATGAGCCAGTGTTTTTTCATTAAATACAATAAACATTGTGACCAACTAAAGTAAAAGGATACTGGTCTAGCCTCTCCTTCTCATCCATCGTTTGAGCCTTGTGAATCAGCTTGCGGACTCCCTGGATCCAGGCTTGGGCCTCCTCTGGCGAGTCTGCTACAAGGTCGAGGTTGCCTTGCCGACCGTGAAACACCAAGGTGAAGCAGAGTTCAGCAGGGAACTCCTCAGCAATGCTCAGCAGGACCTCAGACTGGTGGCCCTCACGCACGGCCTCCACCTCAGTAATTGAGACTGAGACAAGAACAGTGTATGTTTAAAATCATTGTTCAGTATTTGCAAGCAAAGCTAACCTACTGGAAGCTGTAAATTATTTACCACAGAGACTGTGATTGATTGATCTTCATATGTTACTCTTGGTAAGCATATTTTAGTACTTAGTCCAACTAATTAAATGATCTGTCTTAGACACAGGTTAAGATTAGGGTACAGTTTCAGTAAAAACAGGCTTTATATGCAGGCTGAAAGGAAATGCTGTTTGTGTTAAAGTTAACAGACATCATGCACTGTACCATCATGTCTGTACAATCATGCACGCAAATGTGCACACACTTCTGTACTCACAAGTGGAGTGGCCTTTCCCGGCCCACCTGGACTTGTACCAGATTGTTAGGCCGTCCTCCAGGAGGCGGAAATGTCGCTGCCTCTTCCACATACGGGACTTGACTTTTCTCAGAGTTGACCCCGTCATCATCACCTTGACATGGGGATCATCTTGGGTAACTGCACAGAGTCATGTAAAAGGTGAGCGCTCATGATCATGTCATACCTCAGATACATCACCATCAGACAGGCCAGGAAGAGTGTTCTTCAAAAAAATTGCGAAAGTATCAGAATTTATGTTTTTCTCAAGCAAATAACATTTACTCACGTGAACCTTCAGGATCCATTGCTATTCTTGAATCATGCCAATGGAAAGGTGCTGCTAAAAAGGAGCAGATGTCAGCTAATTAAATATATTTTGTGAGGGCTCAACCAATACATAAATGACTTAATACAAATAATAAGAGCATAATATTAATCTTCAGTTGTCCACAGAAAGCAACACCCGGATTCAAATACAGTAACATAAAACTTCAGTTCTCCCTTGTGGGACATGAAGCAGGTTCCTTCCTGCAGGGAAATTGGGAGTTGTTAAGGACGGACATTACTAATTCACTTTGTCCATACATGACTCCCTTGCTTATCCGGGGATGTGAAGCTATCACCTTAAATAACCAGATATTCTGTTGTGTCTAACAGAAATCTAATCAGTTGTGCAGCAAGATAGTGTCTGTTATTTTTAACTCTCTGGGCTCAGTAAAAGCAAAATTCTGAATTCTACCAGCTCCAGGTGTGCTAAACCTGACCTCTGTAATACTGGGGTAAACAAAAGATGCAGTTCCTGCATGACATCATTGAAAAAGAGAGGACGCTGACACAATCTGCAAGGATGTGGTGAACTATAGACACTAACTGTGTAAGTATTTTCTGAACAAGTCAGCATTTGTATCTTGATCCACTCTCATCATCAATCTTTACTCATTTATTCTCTGCAAGCAGACTGAAAGGCTTGTGCACGGCAACTCCTGCAGTCTGTGTGCTGACTAAGAAGGATCTTACACTCTCAGCAGTCTGTGTTTGTCTCAGCCTGATCAGATAGAAATTAAGAGTAGATATGAAGGTAGATTAAAAAAAAAAAAAAAAAAAAAAAAGATTTATCTACTTATGATTGTAATGCAACTAAATTCATCATTTCTATAACTAAAACATGGCATCAAGTAAAGGGAGCTTTCATGTATCTATAGTATATGTATATATTATTTAGTCAACCTGTCAGTCAGTCAGTCCACTACTTTGGTCCAGACTTAAATATGGCTATGGACTACTGGGTGGATTATCATGAAATCTGATACAGATGTTCGTGGTTCCCAGAGGATGCATCGTAATGACTTTGGTTATCTTGTGAGCTCCACCATGAGGTTCACTTTTGTGGTTTTTGATTGAAATGTCTCAATAACTATTGGATGACTTTTCATAAAGCTTGTTAAACATATTCATGGTTCCCTCAGGATGAATTGTAATGTTTTTATTTCATCTGGTGGTCAAAACTTCAACTTGTTCAATACTTTGGTTTAATACCCGCAAAACTAATGACAATTTTTACCAGCTCTACTTTAGGTTTAGTGCTATTATGTTATTGTGAGCCTGTTAGCATGAGATGTTTGCATGCATTTAGCTCAAAACACTGCAGCCTCATAGAGCTGTTAGCATAGCTATCAGCACGCCAGTTATACAAGACCAATGCTTAATGAGACATGTCAAGTCAGTGTTTTGTAATCAGTGCAAGTCCTTTTACTACTTTTACAAACCCCTTTTATTCTTACTCATAACTCATACCCATAATGTGTCTCATTAAAAACAGAGAAGACTGATAAACTCCTACTATCTCTGCTGTTTGCTGATAACTGTGTAATCAAACACCTCCGAAAAGGGAAGGTTTTCTGAGGTCTGTGTATCAGTGTTCCTGTCTGACTGCTATCCTTTCCTTTAATTGTCTCCTGAAACAACAAGATCAAATCCTGGGGTGTACATGGTTCACAACCCCCCCTGTGCCAGCCTCCCTTGGCAAGTTTATGAAAAGATGTAGCCAGAGCTCTCACCGCAGCATGACTGACATGATGTAAGGAATGCATTCACGGTTGCTTCACAGTTTAATATCACACTCCCACTGAAAATAACAGACTGAGAATGAAAGTGAGGCTTATTTTCCACAGCTATTTGCTCCATAAACTGATGTGCACTTTTAAGTTTTTGTGCTTTCACTGCAGAGCCACGTCAAAGACATTTTCCATCCATCACATTCTAATGTTGAACGTTTAACACACCCTCCCTCATACTTCACATCCAGACTTTTAAGGTACAATTAGGTCATATTATGTTGTTTTATTTTTGGGGCCCATGCTAACTGTTTTGGATTGGTGCTCTCCTTAGGCCAGATGAGTCACACATGGCCATTTCTTTAGGGAGTTCACTGACCACACACACAGACACACAAACACACAAATACACAAAGACATGACTAATGGGGATATCAGACAGGATGGAAATAGGGAATAAACAAGTCAGTCATGAAAACCAACAGCTTTGAACTTTTATTTAGTTTGAAGTAATTAGTTTAGTGTAATTCGGTTTGATCAATAACAGGAACATTTCATTCTCCCTGTACAGAGAAATTAGTGTACTTATATTTACCCATGATTTCCCTTTTCCTGCACACAATTAGGAAAGAATTCAACAAACAAGAAAGAAGGCAGTGCCCATCCAATAAAATCCATATATAACTCCAAACCGTGGCGGGGAGGGAGGTTTGTGCACAGTAAATTAGAACCGAGACAGTAATATGAGACATAAAAGCATAATTTCAGCAAAGCCTGTGTGCAACTAAAGAAAGAAAGAAAGACCAATTTGCCTTTTTTTTCTTGGAGAAAGAGCAACACTTACCAAAAGTACAGATCCAACTAGGGATATGAGTCAGACCTCCAGAGGTGGGTACTCTTCAGGAGGCAGCTCCCGCAGGGACAGCCTTAGATACTGAGGGGTAGGGTCCTGGATTTCCAGTCCAAGAGTATAGGTTCAGGTAGGTGTGTAGGTCACACTGGCACTGTGCGCTTACGATCCAGAATCAAGGAGAGTCCAGGGACCGTTAGCTAAGCTCAGGGCTTTAAAGAACTGGGAGTGTCCGAAGGGAAAGCCTCCTCTTCCCTCCCCTCTCTCCACTCCTGAAAGAAACCTGATTCCCTTGTCGCTGCTGCCGCACGCTGGTATGCTCTGTTCCCACCCCTCCTCATCCTCCTCCTCCTCCTGCTTTACAACCCCCTCCCCGCCAGCCTTCCTTCCTTTCCTGCCACTCCCTCCACCCCTCGCAGCATCTGGTGAAGGTTACTCCCCTCAGTCTGCTTGGCTCTGTCTGTCTTTCTCCTTCATCCTCTGGTTGATTGTGGATGCTCTGCAGAGTTACTCTCATGTTTCTCATGTTTCACCACTGATAACGGGTAACACAATTCTGGGAAAAGGTTTGTTCATTGTTGGGGAAAGGAGCCAAATCCTAAAACAATAAGAGGTACATATTGTGCATTAAAAAAACCTCTGCAGAATTAAACACGTCAACAAAGGACTCTCAGTACTCTATTCGCTTTACATGATAAAATTCAGGGTTATCCGATAACAGAGGATTGCAATATTCTATGAAAGACTGATAAATTACTGTACTGTAAAGCTTGGCAGTATGCCACATGCTGCAGAGCAGAGCCTTGACAGTCAGGAAATGCTTTAGATGCTGTTTTTATGCTCACTTTAATTTAGATGTCTCCACTGCCCAACATGCATGTACAAATGCAGTGGTTATGATTTTTTGAACATACAAACAACTCATAGGTGAATATCAGTGTCCTGCAATGTGGATAAACACATCACTTTGCCCATTTTCGTCCAAGTCACTCTAATGTACTCTCCTATTTGAAAGGCTCTCTGGACCTATAATGACTTTAGCTACTGTAGCTCATTCGTCATAAAAGGTAAACAAACAAAAAAGCACAATGCATACTTAGGAACATCTCCCATGGGGATCAGATTTGCTCACAAATGGAAGGGTGGGGCGTAGGTGTTTCCAATAGATGATGTCCATCTCAAGCATTCTGAGGATAATGGAACCTATGGGGGCAACAATCTGCTAATGTTCCGGTAAAAGGAAGTGAAGGCTCATCAGGGTAGTCTACGGGGGTGTTAGGTGGAGCACTTTCTTATCTGACTGACGTGAGCCTAACTTAAAAATAACTTCAAAACTTGAAGAAGTTATTTTGAACTGAAGTATGCACCAATTCAAAATTTCAGAATGTTTATACAGCATCACTAGTAGTGACATTTCGTCCAAATACTGCTCATATGAGCTGCTCCATCTGTTAAGCCAAGACTCAAAGAGTCGAAACACTTCATTCATAAGTCAATTAAAAGAAGTTAATCGGCAACAATCAGTTCATAATTTCAGCCAGTTTATCAACACAAAATGGCAAAAATTCCCTGGTCCTGGCTTTGGACTTGAGGATTTGCTGCTTTCCTGTGTTTTATATAATTTTTAATAGACCTTTTTCCACAGCAGTCACTTTGACATAAAATAGTAGGGTAAACACAGGTGTTACCAATGATGCTAATTAAAGTTCAAACAGAGTCAGGGTGCTGCTGTGGTGCATGTTGGCTCACTTGACAGCATCTGCTGTAATAAATGGAACAGAATATTAATTAGTATCACTGGTAACACCTGCGTTGACCCTACTATTTCATGTCGAAGTGGCTGCTGTGAAAAAGATCTATTGAACATGTTTTGCTTTTGGACTGTTTGTCAGAAGTAGAGGAAAGTAACTGAGTATAGTTATTCAAGTACTGTAGTAAGTACAATTTTGAGGTATTTGTACTTTACTTGAGTATGAAGTTTTTTGATTTCCTGTTACTTTTAGACCTTTAAACCACTACATTGCAGAGGCACATTTCATACTTTTTACTCCGTGTATTTGACAAAAAATATACATTATTCTGAATTGTGGTATTCTGCAAAAGTATTATTTACTTCACTTTTTTGGTAGAGAAGTATATTTTGATACTTTTGTCCTTTCATTTGAGAAAACTTTAAAAACAAGACTTTTACTTGGAGTATTTCTACACACGTTGGTATTCCAAGTTTAACTGAAGACTCAAAACTGGTGTGAATGTGAATGTCTGTCTGTATATACTGTACGTGTCTGTTTTGAATTATACACATAGACTTTGTAGAGATACAGTTGATAGTTCTTCCTGCTACAGGCTCCACAAGACAATAAGACAGCCGGCCTTTAAAATCAATGCCACTCCATCTTTCCATGAGACTTACCACATGTCAAGAGGACTATTAATATCCTAGGTTTGGTGGAAGACAGTTTATTTATGAAATATCTTGAACAAGACCAGCTTCACCAGATTTCACTCTAGACAGAAATAATCTTGGTCTACCAAATACAAAGCCGGTAAAAACATGACATTACAGAAATATATATACTATATACTGTAGTAAGAGTCCACAGAGGCAAAAAATAGAGACACAACCAGTCATGTAGAAGATTAAAAAGTCTTATTTGAAATGCAAGAAGTAAAACAAACCAGCTCCTACTTTCAGTGGAATGTTACAGGTACAGTGAAAGAGAATTTGGAAGAGCTGATCATGGCAACCGACACCAGCTTATAATTGATATATCAGTATTGATATGTTGGCAGACATCCAGAAAAAAGAACTGCAGTGTGTTTAACTGCCACATAAAATGTCTTACAGGCTGCATTGTAATGTACATTTTACACGCTTAATGTATTTTTCTGTTGTTAATTCACTCACTGTTATTTAGATAGTGCTGTTGTTTGTTTAACTGTAAAATATCCTTTACCAGACAGATCTTTATCACTATAAACCAAATGTGAGACAACCAATGTGTCATAATTGGATTTAAATTATTCTCAAATATCAGTCTGGTTCCTCAAATGCAGATCTTCAGTTGTGTGGAGGTGACATACTGGTGTAAATGAACCCAAAAGCAAACAAAATCTTCCTCTATTATGTCCTTCACTTTGCAGGCAGTCATAGCACTACATTTGGCAAAATACAAAATCTAGACCGTCATGACAGAGTCTCTCTGTGTCAGCTGTGAACACACGCTATGTCCCAGTCACTGCGGTGCCAGCGGGATGCCTCTAGCATCGGTGACTTGACCCTCCTGCAGGTTCTTGACCAACTGTGCCAGCCAGCGTTTGGTGGTGGTGTCGTCCTTCAGCACTTGGGCAAAGGTGCTGTCTTTCAGCTGGTCTGGCAGACACTGACGCAGGGCTTCTCTGGCTCTGAGGAAGGAAGCCCACATGTCACAAACCAATGTGTTTTTCTGTCAGAAACATCTTGTTATAAAAACACACAGCTTCTCCCTTTTAAAAAAGTCTGTGCATCTCTACTGATATCAAGATGACACACACATGGAAAAGTAATGGCCCTAATGGAGAAGTTATTTGTTAGAAAAAGGCTGTCGTATGGAGGTTTCTCCTGCTAATTATCAAAGGCCAGTCCTTTTTTAAAAGCACGCTCTCTCTTCTGAAATATACTTCCATGATATGCATTATTGATATCACTTAAAGGGATACTAGTAGCTATAATGAGCTATATACTACCTAGCCAGTTGATAAACTATATTGTTTTGAGGGCAGAGCTGTAGCTCATTGATGCAAACACAAATCCAACTTGTCAATATATAACTTTAAACTGAATTTAAGTCAATGTTGACTCCATTAGAGCTGCAAATAACAATAATAGTTATTCATTTTTATTATCAATTAATCTGTCAGTCATTTCTTGCTCATTGTTTCACAAAGCCTGTCTTGTTGTATATATTATCCAAAGATATTCAGTTTACTGTCATAGAGGACTAAAGAAATCAAAAATATTCACATTTGCAAAGCTGAAATCAGAAAACTGACATTTTTTATGTATGTGGATGTATGGAGTCTCTTTTTACCTAACGATTAATGTCAGATTTAATAATAATAAAATCATAATAATTGTAAAATGGACATGTAAAAAACTGGCAATAATAAGCATTATTTTTTTAAATTGCTTTCTCAAATTCTACAAGGTGCAAAAAAGGGCAAAAGTCATTTATAATAATAAAAAGAGGAGAAAGGAATTCACATCTGTAATGTAAGGGCATAACCACCAAATATTTGGAACTTCATTAGCAAAATGGCAATAAATTAATTTTCTGAAAGTTGTTTTAAATTAATTGCTGCAATTACTGTGCCAACATTAAGCTCTGACCACAGGCTGAGGAGCATTATTGTCATGGCTCCTCCTAGTGGCAAGTACTGACCATCAACTTTGTCAGTCATATTCTCCACCCAGTTAAAAGGTCTTACACAAATCACCACTTAATCAAAAGCCTAACTTAAAACAGGTGACATAAAGTATATATATATATATATATATATATATATATCTGTGTCTCTACCTGAGATTATCTGAGAGGCGAAGGTAACAGCGAACAACATGCTTCAACAGGCGAGCTGATGGTTCTTTGGAGAGCTGGAGCACCATTTTGCCCTGCAAGGAGAAAGATGAAAACAATATTTTGAAAGAGGATCTTCTCTTATGATGAATTGTCACACAGTGCAGAGAGACTCAGACTGTAAATTCAATCTTGTTCAGATGTTTCTCGGGGGAAACTTACAAGGATCATGGCCACATGGGAGAAACGTTCGTACGTCTGACATATATAAGCAAGCCCTGTGTCATCCAACAGGATCTTCTGCAGTATGAATGTAGCAACCTGCCAGACAAAATGAAGTGAAGAAAGGTGAAATGTTACCAGAAGTTACAATTACAGTCATTTGCTTATTTGTTTTTCTATAACTTAAGAGTTAAAAAAAAGCAGTTTTGCAGCACAGTGAACACAGTAGTTTCTGCAAGATAAAATGCAACTAGCAAACTACTGTGTTACACAGAAGTCCCACAATAACAAACAAACTAACCAATAATGGTAGTGGCGGACTTGTGTCTTTTGAGTAAAATATAGAAACACTTGTGAATGCTTCAGTTTCCTTCAGAACAGGCTGTCTGATGGTAAGGTAAAGTAGTGAAGATATTTTAAATACAGCATACATTTACAGTAGTTCTGGTCCTTTTTTTAAACTTAAAACAAAACAAAACAAAAAAAACCAAAAACCAAAGACCTGAAATAGAATCGGCAGTTGAAGAAAAATAAAGTAAAATTAGAGGACTGATTGAAAAATAGGTGAAACAGTCAAGTACCGTCTTGGAAAGCTCACTCCCTGATTCCATGATGCGGAGACACAGCGGGATGATTTCAGTGGTGAGGAGGAAGTTAATCACTTCTTGCTCATCTGTTTTCACTAAGGCACCTGCGGTAAACACAGACAGACAGTTTCATAAGAAAGATTTAGAGACAGTTTTGTGCAAATTAACCTCAATCAAGAAATAAAACTGTCTAAATGGGAGTAAAAGTTACCTATGACTCCGAGGCTGGTAAGTCGCAGGTACTCAAATGGCCGTGTTTTGCTCACAGTGTGCAGAAACGGGTAAAGGAAAAGAGGGATGTGAGCAGCAAGGAAAGCTGACCTGGAAAGGAAGGGAAGAAGTATATACACAGTAAATATCAGATGTAAGCTCCGAGGTCACTTTAAGAATTTTGCTGACAAGAGAGACAAAATAAATGGTCATGGAAAACAGGAATTAATTCATTTTAGACATATTCTTATGTCAGCAGAAAAGACACGTTTTTAAAAAGGCAAATGAAGAAGAAAAGAAGTCAGTTGTGGGGCATTATCTTAAACATTCACTGAAGAATTAAACTGGCACACAAAACACTCAAATCCTTCAAACAAATCTCATTAACATTTTTGCCAGTGACTTTTTGGTTGTGTTCTGGATGATAACTGAACAATTTCATGAGATTCAAATAAATTCTGAGCATATTATGTCAATATTTCAACAAATTCAGAGCAAATTCTGTCAAATGTAGTGAAAAAAAATGGCCACGATCCTTTTGATTAAGTAGCAACATCTCTCTGGAGCATTGCACAGTTGAAAGATTGCAAACATTAAAACATGCCAAAGTCAGTTTCAAAATCCACCGCAATATTTCATTTCACTACACTCCCCATTACCGTGTCTCTGGATGTGAGGCAACACATTGCAGAAGTGCCAGGGCATTGCACACTCTGTTAGACTGATGAGCTGTTAGAGTGGGAGGGTTTATAGATGGATAGATATTCACTATTTCCTAAGAAAAAGAGAATGAAAATCAGTTAAACAGCAGATATAAAGAACAGACACATACATCAATATGCTCCAGCTAGGGTCATATGGGACATGGGTCATACCTGCAACAGGGCAGCAATGGTGCCACAGGAGTGCCATAGCATTGGTGCCAGGTCAGGCACAGACTCGCGTTTCTTGCTTAGCTCCAGTAAGGCATTTTCTCTGGTCTCTGGACTGGACAACTCATTGATCCATTGGTAGATCTTCTCACGGTCTACCTGGGCCAGGGCTGTGACGTTAGTTACAGCCTGTAAAAGGAACAACAGCATGCATTGAAACCTTGGATATGTACTGTATATCAATATGATGGCATGAGAAAGTGATTTGAGTTATCATAACTATGTAAAATACATATTTTATGTACTGAAAATGGAGTCATGCGATCGATAAAGGTATTCGTAAATATCCCATCTGATTGTATGGGAGCAAACAGCGTTATCCAAGCGTCACTGCTGATGAAGTGACAGCTTAAAAATGTATTTTAACATCTGGTGAATATCCTTAAGTTTCAAAATATACCAGGCGTGTCAGGCTAAATTTGGGGAAATATAAATATGAAAAAAATAGATTTATTAGGCATAAAAGAATATTTCCATTTGATTTGGGTGTTTAAATGCTTTACAGTTTCAGCTAAGAGTTGGAACATGATGGTATATTACTGTATATGTGTTGAATGAGCTGGTTTAAACATTAAAGCTCTTTAAGGAGAAACAAAAGGGGGAACATGTTAACACGGTTGGTACAGTACAGTACGCTGTTAGATACTCACTGCTCCCGTCGCCAGCATCCTGTGAAGCTCTTTGTAGTCCCAAAGTGTTGTTAAAAACTACAATATCAGTGAGTGGTGTAGTGGAAAACTAACGAGGCTTCAATAAAACAAAGTTGGCTTAACTAACACACAGTAACGGAGGGCAGCTAGCCCGAGCTAGCTGCTAAACGTCCTCACAAATGAAACTCAGCATGCGCGTATGTCAACATTACAGATAACAGATAACAGAATAACGGAATCTTAATATTCACATTTATAATGATCTATAACACCATGAAAACCTGTGAAACGGAGTGCTACAGCTCAGATATTACAGTTAATCCAGTAGCGAGTTTTTGCTCGGCAATGGAGGCAACCTAAATACAAATAATTGAAGTCTCGCGAGAAGTGAGTCGGGCGCTCTCGGTTATCGTTTCCGTTGTAATTTTCACATTCCCGCCATCATCGCGCAGTGTTGCGAGGCGTCGTGTGTGGGTCCACTGTCAACAACATACGCACTGGGGAGCAGGTGAATGCCGGCAAAACAAACTTTCTGCCCTCGGAGGACCTACGAAAACGACACTGTGATTTAAAAGTTTCAAGACGAGCACACATCATCGACAGGTAAAGAGCCGCAGCGGTGTGATCAAACTGTGACTCTGTTTTCATCACCAAATTACAATCAGCCAAATTAGCCAGTTAGCTAGCTCCCGCTAGCCCTGCTAGCCGACTTGCTAATGTCGGCCTCCTCCATCCATTCAACGTCTGTGGGTGATGGGACGACATTATCAGTATCCCAGACACTGAGCCTGGTTGTAGTGTCACTCTGGCTGTCTCTCAGTAACTTTATCGGCTTTGCACATTCATGCGACTGTTCGTCTTGTCAGGAAAATGTCTAGGATTAACGAGCGGTGGCCGTGATGTGTCGCGCACCTTCGCCTGTCTTGGCTGCCGCGGTACAGATTGGCCATTTAGGCTAGTTTGATGGCTAATGCAAACCTGGCTTCGCTGGCTCACAAACCGCTAGCCAGCTAACACAAGTAGCTTGAGAAAAATACACCCTGTTCACTGCGAGTGTTTCGTCTGTTTTGTTACAGCGGGCTGTTTAAAACGAGTCTTTGCTGTGTAGCCGTTGCTTGTGGTTGACTTGGAGTTTGTTGTGACTTTTAACAAGCGCTCATAGCGCACATAGCGGGGCTGGCTTGATTGCGCTATTATTATTTTAGCTGAGTAATTAAAACTAACAAAACTACACGTTTTGTGTGGTTGTAATAGGCTGTGCAATAGTAGCCCTAATGCCTTCTTTCAAATCCTTAATGTTCATCATTAGCCCACTTTAATGTAATCTCTCCATGGAGCAATAGCAGTAATGATATGGTCAAAGCATGGCATTTATAATCTGCTCAGTGTAGACTAGACATAGAGAATAGGCTATACATGACACACAGCTGCTGTACTGTCAAAGTTGATTTAACTTGCCTCTTGTTTAGGATTTGTCTCATCACAAGTCCCAGCCTCCAAAGTGCACCAACTGGATAGTAAGCCATGGCAACCATAATGCCCAAACTCTCCAGCGGTGGCGCTGTTAAGATCCGTTTCACCAGCTTGGACCTGGGCACCACCAGGTGGAAAGAAGGAAGTTTTGAGATCCTGGAAAAGGACAACAAAGTCAACCTCTGTCTAAGATTCAACTGTGGAGGAGCTTCTAAAACTTTCCAGGTAATGTTTGTTTTGCAGTTATTAGGTTATGGGTGCTGAAACTGATAAAAAATATTCCTTTTGATGCATGTTCACTATTTCATTGTAATATTTTGACAACCACCACTTTTTTTTGAAGCATTTGATCAGAGCAGTCTTTGTTTTTTCCTTCATTATCTAAATATCAGAAGCCTCAAGGAAAGCAGCTGATTGTTGATGCATTTCTTGCATGTGCCTGTAGAGCATGAGAAACAAACAAAGCAGAAACATGGGGATGAAAAACCCCCCGCTGTGTTGTACATGCGTTCTCGTTAATGTTATTAGAAACGCCTGTGCTTTTCCTACAATGATAAATCATATATCTGTAAAACTAATACTAAAGTAGTAAACGGGAAAATAGATTATCACAACATCTGGCCACCTCCTGCTTTTACACAGTTCATGAGTACCGATGCTGTCATATGTCATTTATTGACAGTCAGTCCTGTAAATTGGTGCTTACAGTACAAATCCAGACCATCTGAATTAGTTGTAGGTACCATGCTTGCTGAAGAGTGGGTGGGTCTGGCTCAAGCAAACACTTGTTTGCTTACAGGCTCATGGGGTTGTGTGTAAGGATTGAAACAATATTTCAGTTTATTTGGCCACAAAAATATGAACACCTGGATCACACTGAGCAAACGGGTGGACAGTAGGGCGGTGGATTTTGCTGCTGCAGGAGTGGTTTGACATGTTTCTATGGGCAAAGTGTAAGCTGTAATGGTAAATTAAATTACATGTTTGAATTTAATTTTTTTTTTAGTTTGGACCAGGATCAGATTTAAACTGAGTTGATCAACAAGCATATTCATTTCACATGATGCTCTGTTCAATTTTCCTGTAAAATATTGTTATACTTATTTATTATTCAAAAGTAGTAAATTGGGAAAGTCATTTGTGTACAGTTCTAAGTATCCAAGTAAATTAATTTCGGCATAACACTAATGGGCTGGTAACATAAGCAGTTGTAGTTATTTATTGGAAAACATTAAAAAGAAATTAATAAAACTGCAATCAAGAAATTTAATTTGTTTTGATTTTTTTTTGCTTCTAGCTGAACCAGAATGTGAAGAACATCAGCCAGAATATGAACCGAATCATGCTGACTTTGAAGGACAGCAGTGTCATCATCCTGGATAAGATGCCTGTGACCTTAGCTCAGAGGACTAAAGAATACCTGGAGAAGCTGAAGCAGGGAAAGTCAGGTAACTACACCACTGCCTGTTTTAAGAACGTGCAAAACGTTGTTGATGGTTTAAAGCACGATAAGGTAAACAATGGCAACCAAAAGGGATGCAGTTGTTATTTGTGACGGTTACAGAGATCCTGAAACTACCATAGTTTATCCACTGATGATTTTGCTGATGTTTTTAGCTTCAGCCTTGCATTTCTAAGTTATTGTTGAATTGTTCTGGATTTGCACAATGTCAGGACAGCATTTCCCGTATACGCAAGCTCTTTATGAGCTGTCAACACTGATACATTCCAGACATGCATTTCTTAAATTCCAACAGATGACAGTCACAACTCTAGCAACAGCTGCCATTGTTACCTGTTTTGGGCGTAAGCGACAAGTGAGCGACAAAACAGACATTCACAGAGGGAAACTTTACTGCTAACACCAGTCTGCACGCTAAATACGCATTTAGCTGCTCATGTGCAGCAGTGAACACACTGAGCAGTGTGTGAACTGTACTCCCAAAAACAAAAATGCGAATACGAACTAGTTTCCATCCACCACCGTTATGTGAAGATAGTAGTTGGTTCACAACATAAGCAGTAGGTGACTTAAATGTAGGCTACCTCAGAACTAACTTAAGTGTTTCCGTCTCCCATTAAGATCACTAACTCTTCATCGAAAACGACAAAAATCACCTCAAACTACCGTAAACTTTTATTTGCTAAATGAGGACACTTTTTGTAATTTTGCCTTTTCCATTGAACTTTTCCAGTGCGGTACTTTAAAATGTACATCAACATGGTCCACGTTTCTTCTTATAATGAAAAACTGTTAATGATATGTTTTTAAAACAACACGTTGACATTATTTTTACAAATTACAAAAAGTGGCTTCAGTTGGACTTTAACATAACCGTACATAAAGAATGGCCAAATTAAGGACGCACGTGACAGAATGTCCTTCTAAGTTTATTTCTGTACTGTGTTGTGTTTTCTGCTGTTGCCAGTTTGTCCTGTTCCTTCTACTTTTGATACTGTGTAGTCGCCTTCCATGTTGATAGACTGTTTCTTAAACAACATGGGACGGTCTAAAGATAACGGGAGCCCGTGCATTGAAGCTCTCTCTGCTGATCTAGTACCAGTTTGTCAAAACCAACTGACTTTCTGAATTTACTGACCAAATAATCTTATATCCGGACTTCGTGTTAAAATGACTATTTCCTATAAAATGACTGTGATCACAATGTCCCTGACTGCTGCCAACGTCTGAGGCTGGGTTTTCCCATCCCAGCTGTGATGGCATAATTTAGTAATACTGCCGTCCCACCTGCATCCCAGAGGACCCACTTCATGTTCAAAGAGAGCAGGCCTCTACCTATAGCCACAAAAGAATGACAAATAATTTGGCTTTTACAAGGAGTTGCGTCACAATATACTACATGTCATCAATATTAAAAAAACAGCAGTTCAAAGACGCATCTGCTTGTCGTCCTCAACTAACAGTCCATACAGGTTTTCTATGGAAATTAGTATTTACTTTATTCACTTTATTAACATTTATTCTTTCATAATTTTGCAGTTTTAAAATCCTCCCATGGAAGTGCAAACTTCAGTGTGCTCGGGAACCGCTCTGTGAAAAATGAGACCAGTCCGTCGGGGGAGAGACAGGTGAGCCAGAACACACATTTTTATGTTGAAAATATTTAGACAAGCTCACGTCTTACTTAAATATCCTCTGACATCTTCCAGACAACACCGAGGCGGCAGAGTGCAGAAGGCCGGGAGGACACAACACCAAGGAAGCCTCTGGGCAGCCCGAGTAGAGCTGCTTCCACTCCCACTCGCACTGGACTCTCTGAGAATAGGTATGATAGAAATTCATGTTGCTGTTGTCATGTGCACAATTTAATCATTTAAAATGTGACCTGTGGTAGTGATGCTTGACATTATTATCCTGACCACAACAACAGGCCCCTGGCTTGCATTTTTTTGTGCCAATCTTCGTGCATGTGACTGCCCTCCTAAAGGACTTTGACACCTGTCGTTTTTAAGTTCTGTTTTTGTCTTTCTCTCACTCTTTGACATGAATTGTTCCTTGTCACTGTTTTTCAGGAGCGAGAAGAGAAAAAGACTCCTTAACTCTGAAAGTGACCTGACTGAGGATTATCCCAAGGAAAATGACTCTTCAAGGTAAAAGCAACACGCCTCACTGCCCGGACTCGACTGTAGCGGTGCTGAGTACACATGGAATGACCTGACTTCTATAACCCTTTGCTACTGCAATTGTTTTCTTAGCAACAACAAAGCCACTTCGGATCCATCCAGGAAGTTTCTGCTGAGTTGCAAAGATAAGCTGAAGCAGGCAGAGGAGAACAGAAGCTCAGGTAAATTTCTACATCCCAAACTCAGCAACACCACCTATATACTGCTGGTTATGTATGCGGTTACTTAGTAGAGTTCATTTTTAATTTACCTGCTTAACTTTTAGAGCACTTTTTGTAATTGCTTTGTGAAAATGTTGAGCCAATAAATGAAACATTAACCTGTATGTTCAGACCTAAAACAGACTCACTGCGCTTCCTCCCTTTACCCTCAGCTCCACTGGGTTCATCTCCTCTTCAGCCAACGTCATTCTATGGCAGCCGATCTGTGACTAAAGACTACAGCCAGAGTCACTCTTTCCTGGACAGGTGAGTTTCTTCAGTGGTGCAGTGTTATCTGCTTCTCTGTATGAGGACACTCGTGCCATGGTGAGGCCAGTGATTCACAACTCTCCTAACCCCCCCAGGCCATCCAGCACAGCACAGACCACCACAGTCAAGAGAAGCCTCATGCTGCCCAATCACTCCACTCCCTTCAAGAAGGTACGCCCATCTCTGGACTACGGTGGCTGGAACAAGCAGAGGCCTTCAACCCTGGCCCAGCCTCAGCCCCCACTGCAAGGGTAAGAATAAACCAGATGGGTTCCACTACATGTGAGCATAAACAGTCGGTGTATGTGAACAGAAACTGGACTGCATTTATTTTGGATATTGTGAACCCGACTGACACACAGGAGAAGTCAAAAGACTATTAGCAAGAAGGAAAAAACAGTTTCAAGAATCAGTTTTGCTTTTATGATTTTAAACAAACTAACATCGTGGAAAAAGGTTTATTGTCAGAAATTGTGTTACCAAAATTCAAGGCCTTAAATTGTATCCTTTTTGTGTTATCCATTGTGTAAATCCTTTCATTCCTATATCGCAGATTTTCCAACTTGGGCAACACTTGCTATATGAACGCCATCCTGCAGTCTCTCTTCAGCCTCCCCTCCTTCTCTAATGACATGCTGAGGCAGAGCATCCCATGGAAGAAAGTGCCCATCAATGCATTGCTCAGGTACTGTATTAGACTCTGTGGAGTGTGATTCATGATGTCCTTGTGGACCCCTTTTTTCAAAACCCACTTAAAAGTGATTGGAGCAGTTTTGTGACACTTTTTTTAATATAATATTATGTTTTAATTATTATTCTGTGATTTCTTCACTGTCTACAGGCGTTTTGCTCACCTTATGGTCAAGAAGGATGTGGGCTGTCCAGAGACAAAAAAGGACCTCTTAAGGAAAGTGAAGAGTGCCATCTCCTCCACAGCTGAGCGTTTCTCTGGAAACATGCAGAATGTAAGATCTCCCTATAGAAGTTGTGGTCTACCGATATTTATTTATAAAAGTAATTTAATAGATACGATTTTGTGTAGTTGTTACTAACCACATACTATAAGATACTTTGTTTGTGAAGCTTGTAGTGCAAACATGTAAAAAGTAATGACAAAGGTCAAACAGAGAACAAACCTCTAATAATCAAAAGAATGTATTTATCATCCACCTGCACTTAACTCTCCTCTCATATTTAATTATTGTGCTCAGTTAAGTCCAATGTGTGTCACAATGTTGACCAGGATGCTCATGAGTTCCTGAGCCAGTGCCTGGACCAGTTAAAGGACGATGTGGAGAAAATAAACAAGAGCTGGACAAACGAAGCTGCAGCCTCCTCGTCATTCCCCGTGGGGTGTGAGAACGGCCAGGAGGCAACGGCAGCGACGGCCAAGACAGAGCCTGGTGAAGAGGTGGACACCTCCCGCATCTACACCTGCCCCGTGGCGGTCAACATGGAATTTGAGGTGCAGCACACCATCATCTGCAAAGGGTGAGGCCTGTCTCCTGCTTGATCATCTGAATTTATGCTTACAGTATATCTTTTGTGACGTATTGGTCAAAACTGTTCATGGCTCTTTAGAAAATAAGTGGTATGTAATACCTTAATTTTGTTTACAGCTGCAGCGAGGTGGTGACCAAGCGAGAGCAGTTCAATGACTTGTCCATCGACCTACCACGCAGAAAAAAAACCCTCCCGCTTCGCTCCATTCAGGATTCTCTGGATCTTTTTTTCAGGGTTAGTCTTTTGCATACAGCCTCACATGACACAAACGGGCCTCAAACATACCGTTTGAATATGTAATGATATGTTACCTTTTCTTTTTGCAGATGGAGGAAATTGAATACTCGTGTGAAAAGTGCAACGGGAAAGCAGCGACTGTTACGCATAAATTTAGTAAACTGCCCAGGTATCTACACGAACTAGTGAAATGCACATGTACCATGAGTATTTGTCACACTCATTGTCAAATACTTATTTCAGACTACAGCAGAAGCTTAAGTAGTAGCTACTCAGCCAATACTAGAATCACAAGTGGAACTTCCTGTAAGCACAACAATAAAAGTGATTTCTCATGGATCTTTCTTTCTTTCCCCGCAGAGTGCTCATCCTACACCTGAAACGGTACAGCTTTAACGCTCAGCTGTCTATGAACAGCAAGCTGGGGCAGCAGGTGGTGATTCCCCGATACCTGACCCTGCTTTCCCACTGCACTGACTCCACACGATCCCCGATTAGTCTTGGCTGGAGTTCTCAAGCCTCCATGTAAGACATTCTAAACACCCTCAAATAAAATGTATGAAAAATAACTTCACACTGGGTAACTACATCCTGAGCTATTCAGTGATTCAGTAAAGTTTTTGCAGTTGACTGTTAGTATCAGTCAGATTATTGCATGAAGCAACAAATAATTTGGCCTGTAAATGTTTCTTTGTTGTTCTCAAAGGTCCAGAACACTCAAAACGTCACAGTTGGTCAACTCCTCCACAGCACCTCTCCGGTAAGTTCTGCAAGACTTTTAGATAAGTATGTTAAGCAGGAAAAAGTAGTGGGATAAGTTAAATTTTCACTGGACAAGCTCTGAACTCTGAAGCGATGCCTCTTGTTTTGTACTCAGCCTCCTTTGATTAAAATGTGTGTTTTAATCTGTCATATTGCATGACAAAAAGGACTTAAAATATAATCACTGAATGTATGACTGTGTGTAGAAGGATTGGAGGGAAAGCGGCCAACTCGAGCTGCACCTCAATCCTCCTGGACTCTGACTGTGAAGAAGAGCCTACCAGAAAGGTGAACGCAAGCCGCAAGAGACGACTCAGCAGCTGTCTTCAAGATGATGACGACCGACCGGAAGAGGTGAGCGTTCGCTGACAGACAGACGTCAACAATTATGATTCAACCTCTTTTTTTTTTTTGACATGGTTTTCTGTGTTTTCAGAGGAGAGCAACAATAGATTCAGCAGACTTCAGTGGCATAAATGATGATGAAATGCTGGCCGCTGTGCTGGAGATGAGTCGACAAGAGGCCGGGCTCTCAGCACCACCCCCTCTGGAGGATGAGCCGACAAGCAGCCCTGACACAGGCTTTGGGGACACGGATGCCCATGACCTGGCCTATCATACAGATCTGCTGGAAACGGACACCAAACAGTCAGCAGGTAGGACAACAACACGAGGCTAAGACAGTCAGTAGATGGAGATTGTATTAATGGATCATAGTAAAATGTATGTACTGGTTCTGCAGAGGTCACTTGTCTTGCTTGTAAATGCTGCTTGAAATCAGTGTGGCTACTTGCATATAGATAAGTACACTATTATTTAAGTGCCCAATTAACTGACTTGTGTATGTGTTAATCTTGTGTAGATGTGCTGGATTCCCTGGACCTGACCATGGATGAGAACAAGGAGAACCAGACTCCAGAGAGTGTGCAGCAGCAGGGAGAACTGGACTGGGTCCAGCAGTACAGTCTGGATCAGGACAGGGAAGAACAGGAGCTACAGCAGGCTCTGGCTCAGAGCCTCCAGGAGCATGTAAGATTAAAGGCCATGTGACATGTCTGTACTACAGTTGAGCACCGTAATGCTATGAAACAATTACCTGTGTCAAATATGCAGACTAAAAGAAATGTCTCCACTTCATCCCATGTAGGAGGCCCAAGAGATGAGAGAGGATGATGATCTGAAGAGGGCCACTGAGCTCAGTTTGCAAGGTATGAACTGAGATTGATTTAACAGAGTCACTGGCTGTTTACATATGTTAAGTGAGTATTGGAAGGTGGTGGAAGAAAATTCTGTGTGTAGTTTCTTCTCATTTTTCACTTTCCTTTTTACACCTGCCCAGGCTGCCAGCATCAGTATCATGCAGATGTTTTCACTGATCTGCTCAGAGTTCATAATGACACAGTTTAATCAGACTCACTGTGCTTCTAAAAATGCATGACCTGTATCGATGTCTCCTTCTCACTCAACAGAGTTTAACAACTCTCTGCCTGAGCTGCTGTGCTCGGATGACGATTCTGGCAACGAGGACGTGCTGGACATGGAGTACACTGAGGCAGAGGCCGAGAACCTGAAGAGGAATGCTGAGGTACTCAACACTGCTGCCACACAGTGTCTGATTTAAAACAAGTAGAACAATATGAGTAAAATTGCTATTTTTAAACTATTTCCACAATAAATTGAAGAGCAACTATTGTGTACTGCAAACATGCTGAAGTCGAAGTTACGATGTACACTGAACCACTTTGATTCATAGTAACCTGTTTATAAACGTTGTAATACACAGAGCGGAGACTTGGCCAACTCTTTCAGACTCATCAGTGTGGTGAGTCACATCGGGAGCAGCTCCTCCTCTGGTGAGCACTTGTGTGTCTGTCTGCAGTGCAGATAAATCCTGTATCAGAACATGCATGAAAACTATTTATTAAACGATCTATAAAACAAGTCAAAATCATTCGAACTGAAGGTGTGCATTAAAACCTGAGCAGCACAGTAAGTGCCCGTGTGTTAAGAATCTCAATGACTGTTGCATATAGTGTAAAACAGTGACATGACGTGTTACGTCATATATTGCCTGAAATTATATTTAAACCATGGTACAGCTTATCCACTGTAAAAAGCATTACTACAGTTAACACAACAAGTTGTTTGATAAGCTAAAAGTCTCGTCATCCCTGCTGCACAACATTTAGCATGCTACTGAAAGCACCTGCCAGTCTTTGGTCGGATTGACATCCTGCACATCACTACCTGCCCTCACTTGAGTGTCCACAAACAAACTTTTTTTTATTTTTCACCCAAGGCCACTACATCAGTGACGTGTACGACATGAAGAAGCAGTCATGGCTGACCTACAACGACCTGGATGTGTCACGCACGCAGGAAGCAGCTGTCCAGCGAGACCGTGACCGCAGCGGATACATCTTCTTCTACATGCACAAGTGAGTTGTGTGTCTTTGGTGAGCCGATCCAAGTACATCACTTCAGACCTGGCATTAGACTGTGTCCACTCGTGATTGGATCTCACCTCCATGTTCAGTATGAAAATACAATCAAGAATCAAAAGACCCAATGCTTTGTATTGTTCAACAGTAGTATCCAACACACTGGGACTAATGGACAGGAAGTAAAGAAGTAATTTTAATGTTTAACAACTCACAACGTTGTGAGATATTTTAAGGGAGTCTGGGGACTTTCTCTACTTCTGACAAATAGCCAAAAAGTAGCTATTATTGGTTACTGTACTAGATCTGCAAAATCTGACATGGTCACTGTTAAAAATGTTACCTTTCATAAATTTAGTGTAAATAATATTGAAACAGAGTTTTCAAACCTCTCGTATTGGCTACCAAAATTAAATGTTGACAGGCAAGATGCACTTCAGACACAGAGTAGCCACTTGTACAATGATACAGGGGATTTACAAGGGAAGAAACATCTTAATTTAATGCCGAATTCACAAGAGGGCACAAATGTTTGCTGTTGCAAGTCACAAAGTCGGTCATTAATCAGCCTTTTCCAAATATCTGTGGCTTATCTTGCCAGCTAGAAGAAGCTCCGACATATAATTTAGCCACATTACAGTGAGCTAAATGGAAATCAGATGGTGGTTTACTTGCAGGACGTTCATTGAGTAGTCGGCCCTTCAATGTGGCCCACGGCGTATTAGTGTTTACACTCAAAGATATGTGGTCAGATGTGTCCCAGACCACCACACCAAGTGGTCTGATCACAGTGCATCTTTGTGGCTGTTTACACTTTATTATGGCACTTGGCTGTATTTGTTTTCCATGTCATTGTGTGTCGCATAAATTGTGAACTCTTTGAGCTGCATTAAACTATTTTGACCACTTCGGTCAATACTTAGAAAAATATTTAGCAATTTCAGTAAGAAGATTTGTAGTATTTGTATGTGTGTGTTATGTCAGTGTTTGCTGTGAGACACTGACATGTTTTCTTGCATTCTTCAGGGATGTGTTTGAGCAGCTGTCTGAAATGGAGAGATCTGGAGCCAGCACCACTTCAGAGGCAGGAAGGAACGTCCTGCAGCCCCTCTGAGTGCTCCACCTTTGGACAGCCACCCACACATCCTCAGCTGAACCCTGCTAGATGGAGCTCTCCTCTGAACAGCCTTGAGAGTACTACTGATTGCCGTCCTTCTTTGGTCGTCTTCAGGCACTTCTTTTCCTCTACAATTACTAAATGGCCTGCTAAATTAGCACCTGTCAATGCCAACACAGGAGCTACACTGTTGAGACTCTTAAGATACCAGAAATGCAGTTAAATGTTCAGTGGATCAAATTTTGCCTCCATGTTTTTGGGGCTGGAGTTTTTCTTTGCTTTGATTTTATCAAACAACTGTTTTGTAAAGTTTTTTTTTTTCTTCGTTTGTTTCTTGATACCTTTCTTTAAACTTTAATGCCGTTCATTCAGACTTTCACTTAAAAGCATCTATCGGACACCAGATGCTACTGGTGCTTCATGAATTGTATGTTTGCAGACCCTTTATTTCCCATATAAACTAAATAAAGATATATTCTATGTTGGAGTATAAGCTATTATAGATTTAGAGGGTTGTTGTATTTAGCGGGTACATTTGGTGCAATATTTATGTTCTGGCACAAACTGGCCAATTCAAATCAGCTTTCTATCACAGAGTGTGTGGATGTTTGCCCAGTTGCTTTTTGTGCTTGACTAATTTGTGTGTGTGGTTGTCTCCATATTATAGATTTGAAAGGAAAAAAAAATCCGTAAGTTCAATAATAACAAAGCCTGTTTTTTTGTTTACTGAGCTTTTCTCAGTAAAGCCTACTTCATTCTTTTTGGGTTTTGACCTTGTGCCTCCCAAGAAAACTTTTATAAATATGTATACAAGCTTTACTTTGAATGTTGCACAACCTTGTTGTTTTTAAATGTTTGTCAACGATGTGTAAGTCAGATTTTCCTTTATAAAAAGCCAAGATTTTCTATTTATTGCAGCATAGGGTTGATTTTTATGTTAATTTAACCCATCGAGATACGCCACAGCAAATAGAAGTTATTACTAGATCACCAGGGAAGCTAGCTATAGTGTCTTTTATGTCACCATCTTTAAGGCCAGTAAACAGTACTTAACACCTTTAGACCTCTGCTAACGCGGTTTGACTAGTTCCTATCAGGCGTGCTTGCTTTATAGAATGGAGAAAAAGGAAGTATTTTGTTATTCCTGTACTGGTTTCAATACTGCAAACTGGTTGTACAGCTCTTTTTCGTTACCACTGTAAAAATAAGATCACATTTCAGTTCAACATAGAAACATGGTCTCTGCTGGACCACACCAAATTATTTCAACTTCCCACACAACCGATACAAACATTACATATTGCATTATAAAACTTGAGCATCAGTATGTACTGAATGATGTTCTTCATAGTTGGGTTTTCAGGAGGTGAGCATTATTAGCCGACTCCTGTAGGTACAGTATTGTCGCACCACGAATTATGACATGCAGATAAATGTTACTCAGAAATCAGTTCTTTTTGTTCGTCTTTATGTCTGCTTGGATTTACATTTCTGAAACATTGCTTTTTCCTGAACATCCTGTCCCAAATGCAGTGTAAAGAGGGTATAATGTATTTGTGAAGTAAAAATGAACAGCTTTTTCTACCCTTCATACACGACTGACTCTTCCTAAAGCAGATTTTAATAAAATATTACAGTGAAAGTGCACTGACTTTTCAATTTGATGTTTAAAACTCTAACAACGCACACATCCAGTATTTGAACAGGATATCCACAATCAAACTCATGCATTTTTGTGTCGGATGATAAAAGTCCTTACAAACAGTAGCTGCAAATTGTGTGACTGTGGAGAAGACAGCGCTTGGTGTACACTTGTTTATGAATGAGGTAACGAATAAAACAATTTTATTCAAGTAGTACTCCACCTGGTTACAGGAACAACAATAACAAGCACCATAGTGCACCAAGTGCGGCTGTGAAGTTAACAGATGACCGTCACTGTCACCTATCCTGTGTGCATCTCTTCGTCAGGGGCTCCAGATGTCTCCCTGTCAGTCTGTTGTACTCACTGAGAATGTAGCTTTCCCTCTGCAGCATCTGGAAACAAATTTTAAACATATTACTCTCAATTGTGCTTTACAGTATGACACAGACAGAACATTCAGATTTCAGTTAGTTTGGATACAAAATTTGACTTTTAGTGGAACCCAAACCACAGAGAAATAAGTCATCATATTGTACACAGCGAAAATAATTGTCAGGAAAGTTTAACATGTACTTGAGAGCTTTCTCAAAGTAGTCTGTCCCCTTTTTTTGTTCCAAATTTACCACCAGCAAAATCTAGTCATGCTTATTTTGTTGTTTGTTTGTTGCTCTTTCTCAAAACTGTTTCCATTACTCTGAATGAGCCACAGTTATTGGGCCAGTTACACACTTACTGTAATACTGAAGAAAAGGTCCCACTGAAAAGTGACCGCACCAGGGCAAAAACTAACAATGATTTTCACTACTGATTAATCTGTTCATCATTTTCTCAATTACTTAGTTTGGTTCATTCAATGTCAGACAAATTGTGTAAAATGTTGATCAGTGTTTTCCCAAATCCCAAGGGGACATCCTCAAATGTTTTGTTTTGTCCACAACCCAAAGATATTCAGTTTAGTGTCATAGAGAACTATATGAAAAAAATAAATATTCACATTTAAGAAGATGAGATCAGAGAATTTGGACTTTTTTTTAATTATTTAGATTATCAAGAGTGTTCTGGCAAGAACTTCCATTCACCTCAATTATGTTGTTGGAGGGAATATGTGAAATGTTACATTTAAATAAATGTGGACATAAAACCAAAACTATCTGCACACATACCAGTGGGAGACAAGTGAGAAAATACTAACTTGTAAATTGGTTGAACTGACTCTTTAAATGTGTTTTGCACATTCTTTCATCATGTAATCTCCATACAAACCTCAGTCCATTCTTCCTCTGTCTCATGTCTGTAGCCCAACAGGTGACAGATACCATGTGCAGTGATAACCTGAAACATGAGGCGAAAGAGGAACAGTTACTGCCTTACACAGCCACTGCAAATATCTCTGCAAACAATGACAGGATGGTGGAAATCATAGTTTAAGACTTCAGTTACTGTAAGAGATTCAGAGCAAAGCAGTTTCATCTCTAATTATTTGATTTATTTATTGAAATTGTCCAATAAATAACAAATAAGCACCTTGAAAGCACTGTGCAGTGTAGTGCTGCGGGTACTCACAGTGAGGGCTCCATGCAGATCTAAGGACTCCTCCTGACACTGCTTCATCACAAACTCCACCCCCAAGAAGATGTCCCCAAGGTTCAGCTCATCTCTATGGAGGGGGCAAGGCAGCTTACCAGGTCTCAGGTCCTAAAGACACAGAAGCATCATCTCAATAGATGACTCGTGGTCAACCCATGATTTCTTGCTATATGCGGACTATGCGGATGCATATGGCCCCGCAGCCACCAGGGGGCCTCTGTATATTTTGGAAGAATTAAAAGTACCTGTCTTTATTTGTAGCCAGGCAAACCCCCTCATTTGTTGTGTAAAGCACTCATATGCTTAAAAAAAAGCATATACACTTTTTTATAGGTTATAAGCAAAACTAAGTTGCTATGATAGGGAAGCTGTGACTTGTGTTTGTGGGCTGGGCTGTCACGCAGCGAGTGACGTCTGCCGACAGGTATGACAGGATTAATTTCTGCTGATCTTGTGCAGTGGCCTAAAACTTGTAGTTATACAGACCACAATCACAGAAACAGATCCAAAATGGTACTGAAGGGGTTGCAGTGTTACATGTAAATGTTTCTTACTACCTGAAACATCAGCATTGTTTTTTTATTGTTGGCACATTAATATGGATGCTGGTCCATTGTATTTTATATTCATTTAAGTAAGTTAGGTTATTTATTTTTTTACTGTTTTGGATTGGTATTAATGTACTCGAGCCTGTTTACCTCTTAAAGGTACGGTGTGTAAGATTTGGGGCCTCTATTTTCAGAATAAGGCAAACATGGAATATAATATTCATAACTATGTTTTGATGCATGTATAATCACCTGAAAATAAGAATCTTTTTATGTTTGTTACATAAGAAATTCGCCTTTCATAACTACAGTGGGAGAGGGTCCCCTTTCATGGAGGCCGCCATGTTGAAACACCTTATTTATACAGTAGTCCAGAACAGACAAACTAAATACTGACTCTAAACAGGGTCCTTAAAGTGTTGTTTCTCCTTTACATTAGGAAGGTGAGGGTGATGTGAGGAGATTACAGTGCAGTGACTGGACCACTAAATGCAACTAAATTCTACACACTGTACCTTTAAAAACAGACTGATCGCCACAGATCACCTGAAAGGTTAGGAATCTCTCCCTCAGAGTTTGACAAAATAGAGGCCCCACATAGCATCTTGCATAGGGCCCCCAAACAGCTAGACACGGCCCTGCAACCCGGGATAGTCCATGCCCCTCAGTGAACAGGTGCATTGTCATATGTTGGCGTGTATTTACCTCGTAGAATGGAAACGAGAGGACATCCGTAGGCACATTTTTCTTCCTGTATATATTGTTAATTTGCTGAATCCTGTTATTATCCACGCAGATGATGCCCAGGTCAAATTTGTGGACGCCCAGTATGTGCCTCAGCATGTCCACGTCCCTGCGCAGCCTGGCGCGGCGAAGAGGCACCACCTTCTGGAGATTCCGCAGCACTACTCCCATTTTAAAACACGGCGTAAAAAGAGAAAACGACGATTAAAAAAATCTTGAGACATAGGTAAGAGTAAAAAACAACGCACGACGACGACGATAATGACGTGGCGGAACGTTCACAAGAACCGTTGGTCCGCTTTACGTTGGTCGCGAGGGATGTTCAGCCATTCCGGGCAGGCAGGATTCAAGGTGACGCGTCCCACCGGCGGAATAAACATGTAGTTCCTCCGTCAACGTCTATATAAGCTTTCTCCTGGCGGTGTCGATATTAAAATATGGTTGCGGGAAATTCAGCATATTCTGACGTTTATATAAATAAAGTCGCGTGTCCGTTTAAAACCCCATTCAGGCAACAGAACGGTCGCAGCGTTGGCAAATCGCGGAACGGACTTTAGCAACGGTCGGACCGGACATCACCGGAACCGGATGTGGGGAATTGTGTTTGAACTTAGTTAGCAGAAGAAATCAGCACAGCAGACGCAGACGCTGGAAAAGGTGAGATTTATTTCTTGTGTCCAAGTTGTACGATTTTGCACTATTTCCTGAGGGTTTCTGTCGCGTCGAAACGACAGCTTTATAGGCTATGAAGCTCCGCTAAGTTAACTTTAACCGTGTTTGTGTTGTTAGCTCATGCTATCGGCCGATCAGTTCCCTCCTTCATCAGTTTCTGTTGTTTTTACGTGACAGGATGTTGCACCGAAAACCTCTGTGAGACGTGAACTGTGGTGTCGAGCGACGTTTTCTTCTCACAAATAACCGAAGGACACCAAACATAACCTCCCATATTTGCGCCATGAATCCATCCAATCCGTTTGGCAGTCCACAAGGCGGAGCTTTCCAAGCTCCAAGCAACACTTTGAAGACTGGTTTGTTCCAGTCATTTGGACAGCAAAGTTCTAGCAATCAGCCCCAAACTATGAGTTTTTATACACCATCAGCGTTTGGACAGCCACCTGTCTTAAATCAGGCCCCACCACCTCAAGGAAATACCCTCTTTGGACAGGCTCCTGCCTTCGGACAGGCATCTACACAGCCCCCCTCGCAGCCCACAGTAAGCCAAGCTCCAGCGTTTGGACAGCCGTCGTTAGGAATGAGTAGCTCAGGCTTTGGTAGTACCACTGCTCCAGCTTTTGGGCAGGCTAGTGGACCAAACCAGAGTTCAGTTTTTGGGCAGACACCGGCGTTCGGGCAGCCTTCTGCATTTGGGCAGGCTTCAGGATTCAGCCAGCAGACCCCGGGATTTAGCAAGCAGTCAACAGGGTTTGCCCAGCAGCCCCCTGGGTATGGAAGCTCCCAGATGACTTCTGCGTCCACTACTGCCTTAGGGCAACCCCAGCCACTGGCTTTTGGGCCATCTGTGTTTGGACAGCCGTCATCTACCAGTGTCACCACCAGTGTGTTTGGCACAGCTCAGAGTGTGACCCAGAGCAGAGGCTTCGGATCATCCAAGTTCAGTTTCAAGCCAGCCAATGAGGCATTGTTCAAACCCATTTTCAGTGCCAGCCCTGAGCCCACCAATCCTCAAACTACTTCAATGTCCAGCTCACCTTTTGGGAACAGTGGGTCCCAGACGTGCACCAATACCATGAGTAGCAGCACCACCACCACCACTGCTGGCTTCCCTGTGTCGACTGGAGCTAAGTCTGGCCAGATGGGCTTCAGTTTCTCACAGCCGGCTGCAGCCCCCTCTATCTCTGCCCAAAACAATCCACTAACAACTGGCAGTAGCAGTGGTCCCTCCAACACTTTGCAGTTCACCTTTTCCCAGCCTGCCGCCCCCTCCAGCTCTAGCACTCAAGCATCCACTACTCAGCCCACCACCCCATCATCTTTCAGTTTCACAGCCAAAGCCCCCTTGCCCCAGGCAACACCTCTTTTTGGAGGAACTGGTTTTGGTCAGCCCTCAGCATTTGGAGATGGCAAATCAGAAACTAGTACAGATGAGAAAGGGAGCCTAGGGGACACAAATGTATTTGCACGATTGAGCAAAGGCACTAAGCGCAAGGAAGATCCAGCTGTCCCCAGCACTGGCCCAGAAAATCCTGTCACAGAGGAGGATGTTTCAGCAGACGCAGATTCACCAAGACATCCCTCAAAGAGGCCCCTAATGAGGTCCCGTGGTGCACCAGGAGGCTTATTCGGTAGGGCGCTGCTTGGTCTTCGTAAAGACGTGGGCCCGGCGAGGCGTGAGGCCACACAGCAAGCATCAACGTGGGAGGAGACGGAGACGGAGAGGGAAGAAGTTCAAGATCAGAGTGATGACCTAACTGCTACACCACCCACAGAGCGAGCGCTGACCAGAGATGTGCTGGAAAAAGCTGAAGAGTCAGGTGAGATGTAAAAATCAATCGTACAAACTCTGTGCTATGTGCATTTTGTATCAAGATGTATTTTTTTGCTCCATGCATGAAATAATAAGTACAGAAACCCAGACAGAAATCTTCATTGCACAGAATTTCAAGTAAATGTCTTAAGTTTACCTGCTACCTATTACCCCTCCTCCCTCCAGACTCAGCAAAAGTACCAGACCCGAATCCTGAAACCACCACCCCTGTGAAGCGTGGCGTACGCAGGGAGAGCTCAGAGAGCCTGAGTGGCATGTCTCCCAGCGACTGCACCACCATCCACTGCAGGAATGTGCCTCCCGCCCTCAACAAGAAAGACGTGCTCGAGAAGCACTTTGGTCGTTTCGGCAAAGTCCGTAAGGTCTTCTGCCGACCTGCCAAGAACCTGGCCACAGTACACTTTGATGACCACGTGAGTTAACTTTGTGCTACTTAAAACCATTAAAGCACCAAAACGAACTGTTAATGATAAATAATCTTTTGTTTAAAAAAAAAAAAAAAGAGTATTCATAGCTCATTGTCAGCTTGCTACCTGCTATTTCCTGTTCTATATAGCCAGAGTGCAGCGCTGGTTTTAGTACAAGTTCTTTATTCTCTTTCTGACCTTGCATGTTTAGTCTGTGGCACCACTTCCTGTTTCAACTGTGCTCAGTTTAACACCAGGAACAACCACACAAGTTAGCTAGCTAACAGATGATGTGATGATGATGTGTAGTTTTCAGTGAAATCACAGTATTAATTTGCGTTCTGTCACTGTTTCCTGTTCTCTCTTTCAGGCATCAGCTGTTAAGGCAAAGAAGAAAGGCAAACTCCTGCACAGACACGAGCTCCTTCTCTTGTGGCAGAGAAAGAAGCAGAGTAAACACAACACATTTCAATTAATTTAGAAACAATTACTAGTGCCCAACAGTCACAGTTGATTTGTCGTTTAATCGACTGAAAGAAAATGAACCCCAAAATTATTTTGACATTTTCTGATTCCAGTTTCTTAAATGTGAGAAAGATTTGCTGCCTGTCTTTCTCATGTCTGATAGTAAATCTTGGGGTTTTGACAAAAGAAGCAATTTGAAGAAGTCACTTTGGGATTTCAAAATGTTATCAGAACATTGTTTTATATTGATCTAAAGAGTCACAATACCTTCCTTGCAGAGTCACTATATTGATTATGAGTTGTTTTTGTTTTTTTGTGCATTAGGTCCGGGTGACAAAGGGAGAAAACCTTCTGCAGAAACAGAGGAGGCAGTGGAAGAAAGTCAGGAGGACAAGGCTGCTTCCTCCCCACTCAGAAGACCTTCACCCAGAGCTTCTGCACTCAGCAGCACTTTCAACCGCAGGTAACACATGCACCTGTATGCATTTTTGTCATTATTACAGCGTTTCAGATTTTGTTTTGGTTGCAATGGCTTTACCTAACGGGCCTGGACCTAAACATACACCCTAAAAATAGTTTGAGTTGTTGCAGTGCTGTGACTATCATACATGTGTCTTTTCATGCGTTAGCTCTCCGGTGAAGAAATCGTCATTGGCCAAGTCTCTGCAGTTTGATGCTGAACCCCAGAAAGAGAGCAGCACAGAGGCCCAGAGCTCAGAGCGAGCAGTCCCCTCTTCCCTCCTCCACCTTATTGGCCAGGTGGCTGAGACCGCTGAGGAAAAATACCGCCTCCTGGAGCAGAGAGACAAGATCCTGCGTCAAGGTTACTGGCACGTCAGTCCGTTGCAGCCATTATATAGCTTAAAACACAAGACACTCTAACTTTATGTTATATATGTCCACACAGGTCGGCCCAAGAGGACGGACCTGGACCTGTCTAAGGTGTTTGTGGGGAAGTGTCCTGACATGTGTCCAGAGAAGGAGAGGTTCATGAGGGAAACGAGGAAACAGCTGAGCATATTCGAAGTCTTCCCAGATACGGAGATGGTAATGTCTTTAAAAGCTTGTGTTCTACATTCAGACTGAGAATATATGCGTTCTTTTCAGAGGCAATGTTGTGAAATGTTGCATCATGCCTCTAGAATTCTTAGGTTTCTTTCAGGCAAGGGTATACCCTTCATTTTAGAAAATCAAAATGAAGAAATAAATGTCCATTTTACATAATTGTGTTTCATTTATTGGTTGCATATTTAAACATTTGTAGAATAAGATCACATTGTAGGTATGTCTGTTGTCCAGGCTTAACCAGACTGTCACCATGTGTTCCCTGACTAGGTGGATCACAAAGCAGCCATCAAGGAGTACAGCCGCTCATCAGCCGACCAGGAGGAGCCCTTGCCCTACGAGTTGCGACCCCTGCCTGTGCTCAGCATGACCATGGACTATCTGGTGACACAGATCATGGACCAGGGCCATGACAATTACCGGGAATGGTATGACTTTGTCTGGAACAGGACCCGTGGCATCCGCAAGGTGAGTTGCCCTCCTCAAATGCCAGCTGTAATGAAGCTTAAATCTTGCGTGAATTAACAAAATATGATTTGGTTGTCCTTAAACTTCCAGGCATGCTCACAGCATTGACTAATAAGAGGCAAACTGTGTAGGATTAGGTGAATTATGTGAATGAGTGTACTGCTTAAGGAAAAAAGCTTAAAAATAGAGGATAACTATTGACATATAAAGATGGAGGACTGTACTAAAGTGAAGCCATAATATCAGGATACAGCTGCTGTCATCTTGTGCTGGTAACCTCATTGGAAGCCAGAGTCTGCACAGTAGTGATCGGGGTTGAAGCTATGGCATTATGGTCGGTCCTGCTCATACACTCGCAGACTCAATCACAAGCAGGGCTGAGCAGTCAATCATGATGTTAAACCTCCTTTTTATACCATCAAATAACTCATTAAAACAAAACTCAAGATAAAAATGGACATATTGGGCAAACATCCGTGTGATAAGAACTACCTAAAATATAAGAAACCATCTTTACGAAGTCCCCTCCCCCCTTACACACAACTCTCTGAACTCTGAACACTGTCCATTCTTTTAACACACTTTCTGGGTTAAGTCATGGCACACGTTTTGTAGACTGATTTCAAATCCCAGCCTTTCCTCTATCGTACCAACAGGACATTACCCAGCAGCACCTGTGCTGCCCAGACACAGTGTCGCTGATTGAGAAGTGCACGCGCTTCCACGTGCACTGCGCCCACCACCTCTGCGAGGAGCATATCTCATCATTTGATGCCAAGATCAACAATGAGAACATGACAAAGTGCCTCCAGAGTCTGAAAGAAATGTACCAGGACCTGGCTACACGTCAAACCTACTGTCCCCGGGAAGCAGAGTTTCGTCAATACAGCGTGCTGCTGAGACTTAATGATGGTGACATTCTACGGTCAGTCCCATGAAAACACACAAACATAGATTAAATACTTTCTCTGTTATTAATGTGTTAAGCACTTGATAAAATGATTTTATACACCTTCAGCTGTTCTATACCGTAAAGATATACTTCCTGTCCATGCAGTGAGGTGCAGCAATTCCGTGACGAAGTGCGCAACTCCCCTGAGGTGAAGTTTGCAGTGCAAGCATTCACTGCAGTCAACAGCAACAACTTTGTACGCTTCTTCAAGCTGGTGAAAGGAGCCTCCTACCTCTCCAGCTGCCTCCTACACAGATACTTCAATCAGGTTAGAAACTGTTTCCTGAACAAGACTGAGGAAACCTGGAACTTGTCTGAAGTATTTCCCCTATGTTGGATTTGTTCCTGGACTAAAGTGGTAGAATTTAGATAATGTTTAGAAGTGTTACATGATGAGCAGGTCCAGACGGGTGTGTTTGTTGTTCAGTATTTATGTTTTTTTTTTTTTTCAAATGTCTGCGCCCGCAGGTCAGAGCTAAAGCCTTGAAAACCTTGAACTGGGCCCACACCATCGGTCCACGATCAACTGCGTTTCCAGTAGAGGACATAGTTCGGATGTTAATGTTCCGCAACGCTGCAGAGGCAACTGACTTCATCCAGCAGTACAGCCTCAATGTCAACGATGAGTGAGTGTCTACATAATGTTTGGCTTGATTTGATAATAAAAAGCTTTGAATATGTAACACCACTGTACTGCATAATATAATTCTATAATACAGTTAAGTACCTATGAGCAAAAATGTAAACACACATGTTGGTGGTATTGGTATACTATGTAATACAGCCTGAACATTTCAACTTAAACATTAATAGAGAATATTTAAATAATTTAACATATTGTCAACAAACTGTTGTTGATATTGCACTGTGCAGCTTAGCACAGTTATGAAAATCGCAGTTCACTCTGCTCGATAAACATTGCAGTACATCAATATATTACCACACACACTTTTCTCTGCATTATATAGCTGGAAAATGTTTTTATATTGGATAAGATGTACACCAAAACTGATCTGTCTGCGTAAGCCAAATATTGGCTGACCGAAACATGGCAGGCAGACAGGACCAAAAACATAACCTCTTTAGCAGAGGTAGTAATCACTGAGTCACTGAGACAGGAATGGATATTTTGTGCAAATATCCAACATAAGTTTCTCAAATATTGTTCACAGTGGGGTAGAGCTGAGTCGGGGGACCTATCAGGAGCCAGACCTGCCTCTGTCCCAGAAGAAGTCGGAGGTGATCCTTGCAAAGAAAACCATGTTGATTGGAGAGGTGGTGAATGGTGGCCCCCTCCCTAACCGTATCCAGCACACCCCCGTCTGCAGCTTTGACTCCCAGAATAAGTACCGTGGAGAAGGTCCTCTGGCTGAGCCTACGCCAAGTCAGTTTAAATGTATACACTCCATTTTACTGATATTGATATTTCTCCATTTTCAGTACATGTATTTATTATGGATAGCAGTAGACGCAGTGTCACACCCATTTTCTGCTGCATTTTGGAGCTGCTGAAATGTAAGCGTATCAGTCTCATTACTAACGGCTGATATATTTCTTTGTTGTCTCAGCTATTATTGCTAAGTTTGAGGTCAAGGCACCACCCAGAGCTGAGCTGCTGCCACAGGTCAAGGTTGCAGATGAGACCGGAGAGCCCAGCGGACCTTATCGCAGCGTGGCCCTTCCAGCAGACCCCCAGCAGCTCTTCCAGCCGATATCTCAACCTCAGCCTGTCAAACCGCCGTCACCTCCACCCAAACCTCAGCCGGTGTACAGCAATGAGGTACGATTAGAACATATTAGATGTCCCACTTGGAGCTAACATTAGCTAGCAGCAGCTATAGTTTGTAGCAGTTTACTTTACTGTACGTCAGGAAACTCTGTAAATCACAAAGAGTTGATGCGGAGCAGCCAGAGGACATGAGAGGGGAAAAAAATAAAACATTTTCTCCATAAAATATGATCCAGTTTTACCAGAATCTGTGAGTAGTTGTTCAAGAGCAGACGTACAGAGGGCCAAGTGGGAATGACAGAGACACTATTCACCTGATTGCATGTCAGTGTAACAAAATGATTTCAAATCTGTTATTTTATGGTAGAAAATTACACACTGTTGCTTTAAAATTCAGTCTAAAATCAAACTATAATTATAACTGAAATAAGTAAGTAATAATTTGAGTCAGTGCAAACATGTCAAACATTCCCTGTGTCCATGTGATTATATTATGAATATAAACCAAATAGTCTGTATTAATTAAAGATCATTAAAGCCACACTGCCTGTTTTGTTTTTAGTGTGCATGAAAGTAACTCTTATGTATTTGTTCCCTCTTGCAGGATGTTATGGCCGTACTAGACTGTGTGATTGAAGAGGTGGTTGAATCAGCAGTGAGGGAGGTTGCGGATGCTGGTGCCAGCTATGCCACAACCGCTCTTGTGTAAGCCCATCTTTTCTTGTGCACCATACGTTAAAATCGTGTTTTAGTTCACTTCCTTACAGTTTATTTGATTGCAGTGGCAATCCGAACCACCCTAGATGTTTTTTCTTTAGGGCGACTAACTGTCTGACCCATTGTCTTTGCTTCTGCAGGGAGAGCAGCGTGCAGGCAGAGTCTCTGGTGAGTGAGGTGTTGGGACAGATGCTGCAGGAGATGTCCTCCACCGAGATCAAGCTGGAACAGGAGCGCGTCGCTGAAGAGAAACGCAAGCTTGAAGAAGCCAGGTTGGTCTACTGACAGTTAAGGACAGGCTGATAATGACCTGTTGATATTAGAACATTGTATTTTATCATAACACTTTGTTAAGAAAGGAAAGAAATCATCTACCCTGACCCAAAACACAGGATAGCTCAGGGGTTACAAAAGCTTTATTCACCCATTAATTCAAGCATACTGATAAACTGTTACCAAAGCATGAAAGCAGGAAATCGCCATGCGAGTAGATTTTATTTTACAGCAAGCAACTCCTGTACGTTTTCTTCAGGATCCAGTTCAAAGCGATCATCAAAGTTGCCTCATTTGCCACAACTCACTCATATTTTCCTCTCCATGTCTGTCGGTGTCAGGAGGAGGCAGGAGCACGAGACCTTCCTGGTTCAGTTCAGCTTCTCTCTCTGCACAGAGATCATCCATGAAGTTTTAGATGAGACCATTAAGGAGACCGCCACCTCTGAGATCCAGTAAGGCTTTGAAAGTTTTAATCTGGACTGATGTCAAGTTAACTGTCTTTAAAATTATATTAAAATGTTAGAGTGAAAGAGAAATATCGTGAAGTTTAACGTCTTCGAGTGGCACACTTATTTTCACTGAATTTAAAACGACACGTTCCTTTTCAGACAGGCAGTGAATGAGAAAGCAGACCGTGTGGCTAAATGCACAGAGCAGGTCTGTTCAAGTCTGGTTGAGGAGACTTTGAATGCAGACATCGCTCTGCTGGTTGAAGACATCCTTGAAGCTGAACTACAACGCATCCACAAGTACATCAAAAGGTAAGAAAGAGAGAAAATGTGTGTCATCATATGATATTAAACACTGCAATGAATACCAAGAATTTATTTTCCCGACCATTATCCTATATTTCTGCTCTAACTCTGGAAGAACGTAATTTAAAGATCCTTTTACAATTTATTATTTTTTCCCCTTTTTCATCTGTACCACTAGGTGGCGTGATGTGGTAGCAGTACGCCGGCAGCTGAAGAGACAGATGAGAGGTTTCCCTGCAGCTCCTTGCTGTGTGGACCCTCGATTCAAACTGAAGGCTCTGGCTCCCAGTGCCCCTGCACAGCCCTCCATAGCAGATCTGGCCCGTGGTCTGGTCAACCTGGGAAACTCCGGCACCCTGGCCCTCTCCAGCACCAGGTATGTTCCTCTCCAAGTGTGTCTTTGGAATACATGTGAGGATTGATTCAATAAAAAAACAGCTGAATATGGTTAATCATTGGTTAGACTTTTGTTTTCACTTGATCTGTCTTGAAATAAATGTTTAACTGTTTCAGTAACATGCTTTGTATTTTTGTTAAGATTGTTGAAAATGAGAGAAGAAGTGATCCACCAGATGAGAGTCCACTACTACTATCAGCGTCTTCTTGAGTAAGTCCTGACTATATTTATGGACTCAGTGATCGGTGTCAAAAAGCAGCATTTTGACCTCTGTTTGGTGTCTCTCTCAGTGAGACAGTGTGGGCACCACTTGACCTGCCAGAACTGGTGACAGAAAACATCTCCAACCCACCTGACCGAATCTTCTGGAAAGCCGTTCTCCTCTTACCGAGCGATCACGAGAGCGTAGCCAGTCTGGCAGACAGGTAAGCAGCTGCACATCATTATGACAAAAGGTTACCGACAGGCGGGTGTTTGATTAACTCCGAGGTTTAATAGGCTCTCATGGAGCATTAAACAGTGTTCACTGAGCTTTACAAGAGTCCTCTCCTGTCTCTTGTTTTCAGGATCTTGTCAGACTGGCTGGAGGTGAAGCTTGGCGGTGGCAAGGAGTCAGAAGCAAGTGAGGAGCAGCTTGATGGCACACTGCAGACGCTCTGCGTCATCAATAAACTCCAGGAAAAAGAACAACGCGTTCACAAAGTCCACATCAGCGTCAAGGTAAGATCAGACTTCCGAGGCAAACGCACACAGTCTGTCTTTGCTATTTATTTAAAGGAAGTTGTCAAAAGCATCAATACTTTTTCTGTTTTCTGTTGTTGTTAAAGATAAAGATATTAATATTAACATGGGTATCCTGTTTCCCAGGCGTCCAGAGGCCCTCTGACCGAAGACGGTCTTTCCAAAATGGAGGAGTGCGGTGAGCTCCATGGGACAGGAGCTCTGATAACGTTGCTCCCCGCCATGCCCATTGTCGAACCCGGGCAAGACGAGCAGGATGTACCTCTGCTGTCAGCACTGCTTCAGCTAAAACAGCTCCAGCAAGCCAGCACCTGGCACTGCCCGCTGCCTCTGGTCATTCTGGTGCCTGGATCTGACAGTGGCACTGGTGATACACAGAAACTTGAAGAAGGTAATTAATACCAGCATGAACATGAATATGTATACTGTAAGATTAAAGTCATTGTCACTCATGTAAACACAACCTGGGGTATTCATAGTCATCATTCCTCTCATGGTGTTTTGTCCCTCAGCCCTGATGCTGCACACACTGGTCGAGGAAGGCCTGATATCGGAGTATACATTCCTCTTCATACCAGAGACCACAAGTGACTTACAGGGATCCAAACAGGTACTAAACATATGTTTGATGTGATGAAGCTGTATCTGCATCTCCCCTCGGCTTTACAGAAACTTATACCAGATTTCAGCTCATTGTTTATCCATCTGGCCCACAACTTTTCTGTTTTGGTTCACTCTCACGGCTATCATAGCCCTCTTTTCAGCCACAGGAGGCACCTGTTTTCAGGGGAAATCTCTAAAAACCAACTGTACGCTACCTGCTCAGCATAAGTCCAATATTCACCCTTTAGCTCAGTTTTTGGTCTCTATCAACTTTTTTTTGCTGCTGCTAAAAATGCTGTTGAGATCAAACCAAAACAATGGGCTGAAAGAGGCTAACATGTCAATAGTCAGGTGATAATTCTGCTCATGTGGTTTAAACAACTGCAGTAAAATTGTTTGCAAGAAGAATGAAACATCAAGTGTACTCTGCAAATTGCCATAACTCTGGCAAATGTTCCCTTTTATAGTTTTAAAACTAAATCAATTTCTCAATCAGGGCGTCACATCACCAAAATACTTGTTTTACTGTCTGTGTTTTAGCCAACATAGTCAAAAGTATATTAAGACAGTCAGGACTTGTTTTATTTGAACTTATTTTGAAACATTTTTTTCTGTTTTCCTATTAATCTCCAACTTTTGTCCAAACTGTTCTTTTATGTGTCTTCAGCTAAGCAAAGCTATGCGTTGGCTGCTGGCCCGTGCTCCACCACCCTTCTCACTCTCCTGCCGGACCCTGGTGCAGCTCGTAGAGGCCAATTTGAGTCGTGAGTTCATTCCTAGAGTTTACGCCCACCGTCAGGAGCGAGCTGCTGCACATCTTCCTTCCGAGGACCCTGCACCTGTCATCCAGCTGTACAACGCCGTCCTGGCTTACATTGCTGACAAAGTGTCGTCTGAGGAGCTCAGCCAGCTCTCGTGGCCACCAGGCGAGTTCTGCCTGCCTGATACCCGTTACTTTGTCCCTCATCTGGGTTGGAATTCTGTCCAGCACCTGACCTGGCTACGCAAAGCCATCCTCAGCCTGCAGCTGCCACAGTGGGAGCAGCTATCTGCGACAGGTCAGTGACTGGGAGCTATTTTTTTTGTGTATGAAGGATATATGCTGAGTTCTCATTAATGGTTCCCTGACACATTTGCAGTGTACATCCTTCTCACCTTCTTTATTTTCTCTCTCTCTCTCTCTCTCTCTCTCTCTCTCTCTCTCTCTCACTCTCACTCTCACTCTAGACTCTTGGTCTGAGCTCTGCTCCTCCATCTTTCGCTACGCCACTCAGATCCCAGTCTCACACCACAGTCAGCCTCTCCTAATGTCACGGCTGGAAAACCTTCTTGAAAAGGTCAGGATAAGGAAACACCTCACCCGAATCCCAGGATCAAAGGTAACTACAAGCAGCTGGAGTGATCTGGACGAGAACGTGTGTCCAGCCTTCAGTCGGATTCCTTGGGACGACGTGCTGTTGATTTGCATAGACCACAAGCTGAAAGACTGGCAGATCCCTGGATCACCTGTCTGTGAAGGTGAGGACGTTCTTTTAGTGTGACTTACGATAAGCACCATTGGACATTTTCTGCGTGAATGCACCGATGATGTCTGACTTGTGTTACAGTATGTAATTATTTGTTTTGTTGTTTAAGATGCTGTGACGGAGGATGGGGAGATCCTGGTTTACCTCCCCACAGAGTCGTTAAAGGGGTTCCAGCCACCTGAGGAATGGAGCCAGGCCATCAGACAAACCCACCGGGAGAAGCAGCAAGAGAAGGAAGGGTAAGAAGCTCCAAAAAGCTTTGAGGAAAAGTGCCATGAGTCTTTTCAACTTTTAATTTAACCTTTTAAAACTGTTGGAAGTTGTCATCTCAAGGCAGTGCAGTGTATTGAGCTTAAACTCACAACTTACTGCTGCAACATTTATCATTTTAATGAGATTTACCATCCTCCGCCATCCACAGGGCGAGTGCAGCTGCTTGTGCCACGCCCACCAGCCTGTCCCTCAGACAGAGGTTGTTCCACAGTCTCGTGGAGCCTCTCGAAGCACCGGCGGTGCCGCTGGACATCACACACACTCCCACAGCACAAGAGCTACTGGCCCATAACGTCCTCCAGAGCTTAGAGGAGGAGAGGGCTGAAAGCAAAAGGTACAGCAACAGCTCTGCTGTTAAAAGATTGTCCTCGCTTCGAGAATTGATGTTTATAGAATAGGCTATTTTAAGAAAAGAGTGTATGTGAATTAAAAAATGAATAATCTTATCAAAAATGAATAAAAATGCACTGTTCATTGACAAACTAATTTAATTATGTATTCAAAGACGTAGCTTAGATATAGCTCACTGAGGAACATTCAGATTTTTAGCACATTTTCTTACTTCTTACTCAGTAATGTGGCATTAATAAATTTGGCACAGAATTCAACAACATACAGAAAAAGTTCTTGGGACTCTTTGCAATTATTATCTAAGAAAAAATCACCGGCGGCACAGCGCACCTGCAGCGGGTGGTTACACCCACCTAGGGAGGTGTCCCTCGGTCTGTGTGTGCCGACACAAGTAAACTTCAGATCCGACTACATATACTCCCTGTCATAGCTACAGGCTGCTGGTGCATATAAAAGATGTCCCATGTCCCATTACAGGTGTATTTTCAACTGGACTCCGCTGAGGAAATGAGACCAGTCTAACGTTACATGCACATTAGCATTAGAAAATGCAGTACTTCAAAGGCAGAGCTAGCTAGCAGCTGAGTGTAAACAAGAATAGTAACTAGCATACAGAGAACCACAGATGCTAATGTGCTGAAGGCTTTTATACCATTACAGTGCTAGGGGTGCAGGGGTATGCTCAAGGTGGCCTCAGTGTGTCATCGAGCCAGCCTTTAGGACCGCCCAAAAAATCCTGGACTGAAAACTGTTTTAACCTCTAACTCCACATTTCAGTAATATATCGTTCAAATTCTTTTCACATGTTTTCAGCAACTATTTTCCAACATATTTAATGTATTTTGAAAGAAATCTCAGAAGTCTTTACACGGTCTTAAATACGTATGTCTTCTGTCCACAGGAGCATGGAGCAGCTTCAGCGTTGGCTGGATGGTGACCCCGTGGACCACTTGTCCACACCGCTTTTCATTCCATCTTCTACTCTGCTGTCCATGCCCACGACAATAACACATTCACCCACATCCAAGACTCGAGATGCCGCTCGCACACAGGTATGACGTGTTCCCTCACCTTACTCATTTATACTGGAGGATATGTCCTTTTTCAAACATCCATTCTGGTTAATAGAAAAGGTCAAACCTACTGAGCTTTAAACTTGAAGCTAATTTGCATATTCAGCATTAAATATGAGCCATTAGTTGCAGGAGATCCAATCTTAAACTATAGAAATGACAGATTATACTTTTGTTGTAGTTGTAAAAAAAAGTAGTGATTTCAGGATTCCTCAATAATATTTTGTCAAACATGAATTGTAATAATGACACATTTTCATCATTCTGACTTTCCAGGATCCAGAACCTGATGATCTGTCAGACAAAGCAGACTGTCCTAAACCAACGCCTGTATCTATGACATGGCGACTGAAGGAACTGGAGCGACAGATTTTAGCGAGCCAAGAGGAGGAACTGGCCTGCAGGCTCAAGCTGAGTGGTCTGCTGAGCATTGTTGACGACTGAACTGAGAAAATAAGTTTGTGAAAACAGACGACAAGTAAACCTGCCTGCAGTGAGAGACTGAATTTGATTTCTTTACTGAGCTCATTGCCGATTTGTGCTGTACTGAGTTCACTCTGTTAGTCCTCTAGTCTGTTGAGATCAGATCCCAGCAGTGTGTCTTCATTTTTCTTGTGTGAATTACGTGTGGAAAATAAAACCACAAAAAGTTTTTTTATTCTTAGTTTTTATTTTGTACAGTGTCTAATATTTGTGTTGACTTTTGCACAGACGTGATGATACTGATTCTCAAAGTTTGTCAAAAACTCTAGAAAAGTTGCTTTTCTTGAATTACTTGTTAAACCAGCTTCAATCCATGAAATCACTTTTGTGTTGTTTGAACCTATTTTTGTGCTAAATATTGAATAAAAGTGTTATTTTTTTATGTCAACCTCCCATTTAATCCAGTTTAATTTAGTTCAGTCTATTGGTTCACAGGCTCCGACATTTGATTATCATATTTCCTGTGACATGTAGTGTCGTAGAAGTGCTCTGATTGGAGGACCTCTGCTCAGACACCTCAGTGTCCTCTGGGATTTTAGGCCTAATCTTTTTATTCAACAACAACCTATAGTCTCCTCAAAGCACCACAATTTCCATGAAAAGAGCAAAAGTACAGGTAAAAGTCCCGCAATAAAAATATCTTAAAGAAAATGTACTTAAGGTGTTAAAAGTACCCAATGCAGAAAAGTTGTCTATATTAGTTTTGCTACAATAATGGCTGCATATGAACATCCTGTAGAGACACACCCAGTTGAAGAATAACTTCTAGACAAACTCACAATGAAATAACTTTTGTTGGTTAAAACCTTTACTGAAATAAAAAAAAAAGACATTTTTGCAATAACCGTGATAAACAATAAATTCATCCAGTTTTGTTTCTGGTCACTTAACAGAAATACTCTTAGCTACATAACTGGCCAGTATGCTCTACAACCTTCTCTGAAAGAACCCTAACTAATCACGTACAGTACTATCGGAGGTTATGGTTCCTGATCAGGCGGAACTGCATTAAGATTTGTGCAAAAGATTATTTTCCATTATTGTTCTTATACCACGGCCTCTTAAAAAATAAAAAACACTGTTTGCACTTCATTTACAGTTTTTCTCAGTCGCTATGGTGCATTTCTCACATCACTATTTACATTTGCACAACAGTTAATGCATTTCTCAAAACAATTAGTACAAACTGCAAAACCTAGTTGATAACCTGCAAAAGCGTGTCACTTGCTCAAAATGGATAGCTCATTCCTCAAAAGCAAGTATTCATGTCAATGAAGGTGTCATTGTCATCTAGATGAAAAGTCCTGACACCATTGTTTATGAACAAGATAGTCAAATGGCTTTGTCATGTTTTCATTATGACAGTTTACTCTGTAAATGTTTTCCAATGCAAAAAAGTCAGATCTTGGTGACACTACCTGAAAATGCTCAAGACAGCACTATATACTATTTGCACAGCCATTTGAAAAGTACAGTGAAGTTACACATTACTGTATTTAGTGAGGTAACTGAGTACAAGACACTGAACATGTATGTTTCACATTTTTACTGCATATGCTCTTTGCAATTCTAATTTGTTCACAGCATTGTGCAAAAGAAAAAATACACCCTTATTTACAACAAACATAAACTCCCTTTGGGTAGAGCTGTGCACAACTGTAAACAATATTGCAGTACATATTTGAACTGAACATACAACAAACATAGTACTGTAAATCATTCATGCACATCCAGACGTTCCTCTGTGTCTGGCCACATAGTTTCATCTACATCACAGCGAATATCATCTCTTGCAATGCAGCGAGGAAAGTATCTCCTCGAGTGGCGAATCCACCCAATGCAGGACTCTGCTGTGACGTCATCACATGCTGCATCCATGGCCACTAGCAGGGCCATTTGGGTATGTGGATGCTGGTCATATACCTTCCACCTCCAGGAAGAGAAAAACTCCTCTATTCGATTTAGGAATGGTGAGTGGGGAGGGAGATATTCCACCAGCATCCTATCATGTGTTGCAAACCACTGACTGACAACATTTGCTTGACAGATTTTGACAACTAGTTCAACATTTTTGTATGTAATGGCTCAAGCAATGAAATGAGGACCATTAGTTTTATATGGAATGACTATTCAGCATTCACAAGTGTAGTTAATTTTGACTGACATGACATAAGCAAATGATAATGTTATAAAACAGCAGAGAGTTGTATGAAAGCAACTGATGCATGCAAGCCTCTCATTTAGCTCAAAACACCACTGTGCATAACTTCATCCTCATGGAAGCACTAGCAGTCTTGTTGTCTTGTTGTGTGCATGACTACAACTGTCCTTCAGGATTTACAGGAAATAAAGAGTAAGACCGTACAGTACTGCAACCAAACCTAATCCACAGTGGCAGGTGGTTGTTCCCTGGCTCTTTAGCTTTTGTCTCTCATCTTTGGGACGATCACTGGTTACTGTAAAGAGATCAAACAAATGTGAGTCTGGTACTCATGTGTTCATGTGTCATATTCATGTGTGCAGAATAGGAAGCGCAGAGTGTGGAGTCATTGCAGTTTGTGATCTAAAGCTACTCAGTGAAAGACTCCTGGAACTTATTTGTTCTCTGATAGGGTTATTATGGATAAATGTATGACATAAGTATGAGGCTTCCACCAGCAGAATCAACCTACCAACACCTCTTAAGCTCAATAATTAACATGATATATTTTGTTTGTTTAGTCTGTAAAAAATCTAAACTCCAGTTTAGCGATCTAGTCTACACAGCATTGTTTACTTCAGTAAAATATCCAGCTGAAATGAATCTGATAAGGATGTTCTGCTAATTTCCATTAAGTCAACTTACCAGTGACATTGAGACGGCATTTACTGAAGTCACTGCCGTAATTTGTGATCACGTAACACAGGTACAGTCCAGAGTCATCAGTCCTGAGTCTGGACACATGAAGTCTGATTTGTCCGTCTCTGAGGACGTCTTTGTCATACTGGACTCGTCCTGCAAACTGTTCATCCTGAGACTCTGGGTGCTCAACACCTTCATAGAGATCAAACAGGACTGTGGTTTTATGTTCAGTTAACATTTCACAGTAGATAAAAAGAGAGTTTGGGGATCTGGCAGATTCGGTTGAGAACGTCCAACCCATTGTGATGTTATCGTTCTCCTTTGCCTGATAGGAGGTCTGTGTCACATTCACGACAAATGTTCCTGTTGAGGAGACAGAGAGAGAAAATGAGGAGCAGACAAAGTGAAAACTTTAACATGTAAGCCTTTAAACTCCTTCTATAGATGTTTCTGTGCTGAGATGATTCATTGAATAAGAGTGTGCTCTTATGTGTAACAAAGCTGGAAGGCTGAAAAACAAAGAGTTCAAAGATACTACAGTAAAACAACTTTTATGAAGTCTTAAAATATGTTAGTATGGCTGAACTGAAGGTGTAAACTAACCACAGACACAGCAAATCAGGTCAATGAGCAGCAGGATCCCGCAGATCATCTTCTCCCTTTGAGAGGAGACAGAAGTGAAGAGTCAATTGTCAAGTTCACTTATCACAGTCATCACACATACATGCATTTTAACCAAGATACAACCACACACACACGCACACACACACACACACACCTTCTACAATCTGATTTCAGTCAACAAAATGAATGGCTGATTATCTCATCGGCTGAATTACAGCCCAGAAAAGCAGTCTAGTTTCTAACAAAGAGCCACATAATGAAGGATTAAAATTACGATTTCACCTTCTGAGTATCCATGAGAGATAGATTAAGTGTGAGTTCATGTTCATGGGAAAATACACCCGCTTCTCAAGTGATGCATTCTAAAATCATTGTGATTGGTCCATAAGTGTCTTCCCATCTGACAGGGTTACTCCAGGTCATTCACCATTCATTGTGACGTCAACCTGGGGTGGTCTCATCGCACCCAATCTTCAAATCTCGTTTGGAAGTGTTGTGAATGTCATGTGGATGAATGAAAACAGATTGTGTTGTACCAGAGATGCTTCAGAAAGTTATTCAAGTTTGAACAGATTTGTGGCTTGTGAAAAATGAGTCCAATATTTACTTAAGTGACTCCGAAGCGAAAGAATTGCTCATAATCTGTGTTCACAGTCACTCATTAGATTTAACAGACTTAGGACCTGCTGCTGGTCTCCTAAAGGCTTTCCCTTTAGGGTATGAATAAACAACGTAACACAGATACAGGAAGTGCCTCTTAGTGAGACGTCTCTTTTAGTAAAAGTAGTCCCTCACTGAAGTCAAACTGCCTTTATGCGTCTATGAGTGTGACGCTGTGACAAACAAAAATCCAAATTCTAACACTTCTTAGCAAAGTGAATAAAAAACAAATTTTCACCAACTTCGACTCTGTATATTGACACATTACCTTGTGACTCATCTGTCATGCAGTAAATGATCAGTCCACGACAATCTTCTCAACACCTCTGCAGAATGAGGTTTCTCTTTGTTGTCTCAGTTTCTCAGGGCAGATTTCTTTTTTGTTCTCCAATTTGGAGGAGGGGAGTTATTTCTGATTCGAGTCAAGGGTACAGATTGGCTTGCACACGCAGATGTATCGGGGCTGTGGGTGTGAGCTGACTGAGCAGATGCATGCCTGACCGTGAGTTCCTAGAAAGCAACCACAGCAGTGGTGTTTTCTGTGTTCTGTTTAGTTTTTTTGGTAGTTGCTGCGATTGTTGGTGTTGTGGTTGTAGAAAAAAAGAAAAGAAAATGAGAAGAGGAGTTTGTCTTCCATTTATGCATGCTGTAACATCATGTAGTCTCAGAAACAAAGCAAATCATCTCACTTTAATGTAAGAAAAGAATGCTCGCTTTCCATATACAGCAGGGCTAGACCATACTCTTTGACCCGACCTCCACAGGAGGGTTAAAGAGTATGGTCTGACCGATTGACAACTTCATAAAATCATATATAATTTACTGATGATTATGTTTGAATGACGTCAAACCAGCTATAAGAAGAATAAGAGCAGTTAAACTAGAGCGTTCAAATTTGACAGGGAACACCAAAGTAAGGGGGGAGAAGCGAATATAAGAATACTACTACTACTACTACTACTACTACTACTACTAATAATAATAATAATAATAATACATTTTATTTCAAGTGCCTTTCAGGACATCCAGGGTCACTTCACAACTTAAGCAAATAATATAAGAAAAGTATTAAAATAATAGCAGTCACATATTTAAAAAAAAAACAAAAAAACATAATAATAATGATATTAATAATCTGTTGAGCCATGTTACAGTCCATATGCTAGCCTGAAGAGATAAGTTTTCAGTTTCTTTTTAAACTCAGTCATCTGGAAGTGAATTCCACAGCTTAGGAGCAATGTGGCTGAATGCTCTCTCTCCGATGGTACTGAGGTTCATCCTAGGTACTCTGAACAGACCAGCTGAGGAGGATCGCAGTGAGCAGGTAGGGATGTAGATCTCAAGGAGGTCAGAGAGGTAAGTGGGAGCATGGTTGTGTAGGGCCTTGTATGCCAGAAGCATGATTTTATAGTGGACTCTATGGGCAATTGGTAGCCAGTGAAGCTGCATCAGCAAGGGTGATACATGGCTTGTGGACCTAGAGCATGTTATTATCCTGACTGCAGAGTTCTGGATTAGTTGGAGGCGGTGAAGTGATTTATCTGGTATACCAGAAAAGATGGAATTGCAGTAGTCAATGCGGGGTCAGGCATTTACAAGGACTTGTGCACTGCGCTGAGAGAGGGATGGGCACAGTCTTGCAATGTTACGAAGTTGGAAAAAGGCACTGTGAGACACACTGTTCATATGGGTATTGAAGGAGCGTGTGCTGTCTAGTATGACACCAAGGCTCTTCACCTGGATGGAGCATGCTATGCTGGAGCCATCTACAGACAGAGAGGGTGAGTGTGTCCATCTTTACAAGGGCTGTTTTGGAGCCAACAACCAGCAGTTCTGTCTTCCAGCTATTTAGTTTTAGGTAGTTGTTTGTCATCCACAGATTGATATCATGAAGACAGGCAGTGATCGCAGCTAGTGGAAGCGAGGCAGTAGGTTTGGTGGACATATAAAGTTGGGGGTCAAAGACTGCACTGAGGTCAAGGAGGATTAAGATGGAAATAAGTCCAGCATCAGCTGCGCAGAGGAGGTCATTGGTTATCTTTACCAAGGCAGTCTCTGTGCTGTGTTTAGGACGAAATCCAGACTGAAATAGTTCAAAAAGATCATTGTCCTTCAAGTGAGCCTGGAGTTGAGATTCCACTACCGTCTCCATAACTTCTGATATAAATGGCAAGTTAGAGGTAATTATTAAAGTAATCAGGGTTCAATCCAGTTTTTTCAGGGGTGGTCTGACAATAGCAGTTTTTAATGAAAGGATTAAAATACAGAGACACAACAGTTCCCACCATGAGCAAGCTTGGCAGCGGTGGCTGCAGGCAGAAACCTCAGAGACATAAATAGATGCACGGCAGCTTGGAAAGTCCCCAGCACTCTAGGTTTACAGCAGCATGACTAACCTAAAAGTTAAACTAACTGTTCAGGGTGCACCTGAGGCAGCCCTAACTAAGAGAGAGAGAGAGGCATTAGCGGTCGCAGAAGACACAATCTTCAGGCTATAGATGTAACAGTAGATTATACTTTTATTCTAGAAGTGATTTCAAGATTCTTCAACAATATTTTGTATTTCAAACGTGAATTGTAATAATTATGCATTTTCATTGTTTTGACTGGCCTAAAGCCACACCTGTCTCTAGACATGGCGACTCATTTTAATATACTCCTCCATATACCCTCCTTCTCCACCCTACTGGTTCATGATTAGACAGCCGAATCTCTGCTCAGATCTCTCCATGTTGAGAACTCCTCAGGGACCTCTGTGTCCACTGGGATTTTAAGTCCTTTAATCAACAACGAACTATAGTCTCCTCAAAGCACTACAATTTCAATTAAAAGATACAAATAACAAGTAAAAGTACTGCATTAGAAATCATTAAGAAGTTAAAGATTCATCAAGAAAATGTACTTCAAGTATTAAAAGTACTCAATGCAGAAAAATGTCTATTGTGGCTGTTATATGTATGCATAACATATCATTATTACTTATGCATTAATATACTAAATACTGTTGTAACTGCAGATAGCTGATTTTATATTTCACAGGACTGGTATCACTCTGTGGCTCTATATGCTCTTATTCAGGCTGCTATGTGTGGCAATAACAGCCAGGTACATGCTCTCTGTGTGTTACAGGGCTGGTGACAACTTCACTAGATTGCATTTCAATATATGATATTCCACTGTTGAACCAAAATTTAAAAATTATGCATGTTTATTCACAATGCTGACTGATCAAATGTCTCCCTCTAGTGGATTTTGGAAAACAACCTCTCCAAATACATTTGTACACTTGGTTCACAGGGGGGCTCACAAGTAATTTGTTTGGAAAAGAACAAGTTCACAAAACAGAACATTATTCAAGTGCAGCAACTGTATTTACAGAAGTTTCACAGAAAGGTTTTCTGTGTACTATCACTGATAAGATGCAAACATCTCCACAATATCAGAACCTCAAAATCAGAGAGACGTTGGATGCAGATATTGAAGACTAAAAAATATAATCTGCAGGTATTTATTAGTATATAAATGTATATCAGCTGATCATCTGTACAACTTTACAACCCCAAACATACCATTCGAAACTTTAAAGCAATAGATTGATTGGAATTCGAAAGCTTCCTTGTCAAGAGATAGATGGGAAGATCAATACTGTAAAAAAAAAGTCTTTGTGCCAATCTAAGCAGCTGCTAAGCTCTAAGTCTCAGTAAGACAGTGAATAACAGTTGTTTTCAAAATGCTAAAGTATTCTTCTTTAAATAAGTGTGTGTTTTTAAGCTGAACAGACTTATACGTAAGTAACAAACACACTAACTTGTCCTGTAATTCAGATGTGAGATGAGAAAACCTTCGCACAGAAACTGTCTTTATACGTCTGTGAGTGTGACGCTGTGACAAACAAAAATCCAAATTCTAACACTATTTAGCAAAGTGAATAAAAAACAAATGCAAAATTCTTATATCAACATCGACTCTGTATATTGACACGTTACCTTGTGGCTCATCTGTCATGCAATAAATGATCAGTCCACGGCGCTCTGCAAAACACGGGGGAGGGCAAGTCAAAACATCCGTACTGACAACAGTTTCGGTCTCTGTTAGAGACGATGTAGAAAACGGTCTGTGATTTCCTAGAAGGCATCAACAACTGTTCTAAGAAAATGAGCAGGACTTCTTAGATCAAACAGTAAGCGAATGCCCATTTATGCATGCTGTAGCATCACGTAGTCTCACTTAAAGTATGCACACCTTCCAGGATTTGCACTGTATTTTCTTCAGGAAATGCATTTTCTGGTTAAAACATATCTACATTTGGCCTTAGGAATTTAACACAGCGGAAAACACAGTTGCGTCAGCACTGAAAAGTAAAAAATTAAAAGTACTACAAATACCTAACCGTTTCAGATAACAGAGTTTATCGCGGACTTTTGGCTTTGTTATTATTGCATATTTTTATATCACCATGAAACAACCTCAGTTGATAATGTACAGTATTACTACTACAGTACGTTTGGTTGTCCAGCACCCCCTGTCCCCGCAGTCATCCGGCAGTGTGTGTGTGTGTGTGTGTAAATCTCATCACTGAACATGGAAAAGTTTCTCTTCCTTCATTTGACATTTGAGATTAGATTGATTAGAAATCATTTAAGAGGCGCTGGTGTATTGACAAGACATTATTAGATCTGTATTATTAATATAATTGAATGTTTTTTTCTTTTGTTAAATTATCACAGTTATGGCCAATACCGGTATATAGCGAGACCCTTAGTGCACATAAAAACGTTAACACAGCTGATTGCAAACTAGGCATCAGTAGTCATGGAGACAGAAGGGGCGGGGCCGAGGTGACGTCAGAGCCGCGGAGCTGTCGAACTGCTCATTTGAACTTGGACTGGACACGAGTTAGGCTGTGGAGAAAGGTCTCTGTCGTATAGTTGAAGTGGACTGGAAAAGTTCTCCTGCAAACTAAACTGTTGGATTGTGAGCTGAATAAAAACCCTGAGAGAGAAAAAGCTGCAGCGAAAATCTACCTGCTGGAAATTGGCCTCTAACACAGCCCTGCTGAGCAGAGTCAGGCGGTGGATCTTTAACTTTACAAGTAAGATATCTTTTAATGTTGTGCCAGATTTATGAAATCATCTCCCTGAAACTCATTAAAGAGTAAAAATAATATTTAATTCATGTAAATTGTTGAATAGAAAAATAGAAAATCAACAGAATTTCAACCGGCCTGCTAGGAAAACAGTTTTTGGCGAAACTCCACGTTTTCTCGATTTAAAATGATTATTAGCTGGAAAAAAAATGACTGAATGTCCCGGAACAGGTGAAAAATGTGTCAACAATTGTGTAGTAATGTAAACATACTTCTAATTTAATTTAAGGGCATCCATTTTTATAAATTTATCATGAAAATTTAGGGGAAAAGATGGCGACAATTCCATTTTCGAATAATGCCAAAAAATATTTTTTTCTCTGCCATTGGAGACCATGGAACGTTTAGAAGCAAACATGTTGTGATTTAATTTAAAATGTATCCATTTGGATTTAAGTTGAATTTAATAGTCACATAGAAACAGGTACAATCAGCGCACATTCAAACGTTCAAAATTTCACATCTGTTAACTAACTGTGCTGAAAATGCAGCAGACAGATCAACATTGTTCTGACTGTTGTTTGTCTGTATCTGTCATTTGTCAAGAAGCACAGATTGTTTTGAGGTTATGTCGGAGAAGCAACGTTATAAATTGCACATGATTTAGTCAAGGTACCCACGATTTAGCGTGCGTAATGGCGCACGGAGTTCTGTGCACATTAAGGCTGATATACGTATGTTCACTCAACGATTATCACGGGATATTGATATCATAATACAAATAATTTGTGTTTAGTCTTTAGTCTTTTGTCAAATGAATTTCACTCAAAATCTTACTGTAGAGAGGTGGAGAGAGAGTTTGTAACCAAAGCTATACAAAAAGAAACACAAAGCGAGGAAGTAAAGAAAGACAAATCATTTAAGAGGCGCTGATTAATTGACAAGACATTATTAGTTGTGTATTATCATTATATAATTGAAATCTTTATTTTATTTAATATCACTGTTATGGCCAATACCGGTGAGACCCTTAGTGCACTTAAAAACGTTAACACAGCTGATTGCAAACTAGGCATCAGTAGTCATGGAGACAGAAGGGGCGGGGCCGAGGTGACGTCAGAGCCGCGGAGCTGTCGAACTGCTCATTTGAACTTGGACTGGACACGAGTTAGGCTGTGGAGGAAGGTCTCTGTCGTATAGTTGAAGTGGACTGGAAAAGTTCTCCTGCAAACTAAACTGTTGGATTGTGAGCTGAATAAAAACCCTGAGAGAGAAAAAGCTGCAGCGAAAATCTACCTGCTGGAAATTGGCCTCTAACACAGCCCCTGCTGAGCAGTGTCAGGCGGTGGATCTTTAACTTTACAAGTAAGATATCTTTTAATGTTGTGCCAAATTTATGAAATCATCTTCCTGAAACTTATTTAAGAGTTTCAGGAGAAAAATAATATTTAATTCATGTAAATTGTTGAATAGAAAAATAGAAGATCAACAGAATTTCAACCGGCCTGTTAGGAAAACAGTTTTTGGCGACACTCCACGCTTTCTCGATTCATTTTTACAAATTTATCAATGAAAATTTAAGGGAAAAAATAGCGACAGTTCCATTTTCGAATAATGCCCCAAAATATATTTTTCTCTGCCATTGGAGACCATGGAACGTTCAGGAGCAAACATGTTGTGATTTAATTTAAAATGTATTCATTTGGATTTAAGTTGAATTTAATAGTCACATAGAAACATACAGGTACAATAAGAGCACATTCAAAGTTTCACATATGTGAACTAACTGTGCTAAAATGCAGCAGACAGATCAATATTGTTGTTTGTCTGTACTTTCATCTGTCATTTGTCAAGAAGATAGTTTGAGGTTATGCCGAAGAAGCAACGTTTTTAATTGTGCATGATTTAGTCAACGATTTAGTGTGCGTAATGGCGAACGGAGTTCTGTGCACATTTAGGCTGATATATTTTCACTCAACGATTATCACAGGACATTGATATCGTTATACAAATAATTTGGGTTTAGTCTTTAAGCTTTTGTCAAGTGAATTTCACTCAAAATCTTAGAGAGGTGGAGAGCGAGTTTGTAACGAAAGCTACAAAAATAAACATAAAGCTAGAAAGTAAAGAAAGACAAATCATTTAAGAGGCGCTGGTTTATTGCCAAGACATTATTAGATGTATATTATTTATGATTTAAATCTTTAATTTGTTAAATATCACAGCTATGGTCAATGCTGGTATATAGCAAGGCCCCTAGTGCACATAAAAATATTATATATGTTATAATACAACAATTTTAGTGTTGACAACGCGTCGACACTAAGATCTAGTGTCGACATATTTTTATTGTCAACGTAGTTGATTACTTCAACTAATCGTTTCAGCCCTAATTTTTATATCACCATGAAACACCCTCTCTTGATAATGTACATAAAGTGTTTTTTGACATTTTCCTGACATTTTGTGGTAAATTATGTAAATGAGTCTTTATCTAATGCTAACTTTTGGTGGATTCAGGAGAAATTGGACCCACAGTCCCTTGGCTGTCTTTAAGCCACATTCCCTTTAACAGCACCTGTCCATACACTCCCTCTATTGGTTCGACAGCCATTGGGGGCAGTGTACATCTGGTTATCCACCAGCCGCAGTCCCTCAATCAATCCGGCACCACCTGTCCCCGCAGTGCGTTCGTCGATCTAGCAGTCATTGGGCCTACAGTACCTTTGGTTGTCCGGCGCCGCCTTTCATCGATCCGGCAGTCATTGGGCCTACAGTAGCTTTGGTTGTCAGGCGCCACCTGTCCCCGCAGTGAGTACTTTGATCCGGCAGTCATTGGGCCTACAGTACCTTTGGTTGTCCGGCGCCACCTGTCCCTGCAGTGAGTACTTTGATCTGGCAGTCATTGGGCCTACAGTACCTTTGGTTGTCCGGCGCCGCCCTCCGTTGATCCAGCAGTCATTGGGCCTACAGTACCTTTGGTTGTCCGGCGCCGCCCTCTGTCGATCCAGCAGTCATTGGGCCTACAGTACCTTTGGTTGTCCGGCGATAGGAGGCCTTCCACCGATAGGACGCCTTCCGTTGTTAGGAAGTTGTCTGGCGCTGCCTGTCCTCGCAGTGAGGTTTTCCGGCACTGCCTTCCGTCGAACCGGCAGTCATTGGGCCTACAGTACCTTTGGTTGTCCGGCACCACATTCGGTCGATAGGAAGTTCTTCGGTGCTGCCTGTCCTCGCAGTGAGGTTTTCCAGCGCAACCTTTCGTCGAACCGGCAGTCATTGGGCCTATAGTACCTTTGGTTGTCCAGTGCCACCTTCCGACGATCTGACAGTCATTGGGCCTACAGTACCTTTGGTTGTCCGGTGATAGGAGGCCTTCCACTGTTAGAACGCCTTCCGTTGGTAGGAAGTTTTCCAGCGCCACCTTCCGTCGAACCGGCTGTCATTGGGCCTATAGTACCTTTGGTTGTCCGGCGCCGCTTTCCGTCGACCCGGCAGTCATTGGACCTACAGTACCTTTGGTTGTCCTGCGCGACCTTCCGTCAATCCGGCAGTCATTGGGCCTACAGTACCTTTGGTTGTCTGGCGCCACATTCTGTCGATAGGAAGTTATCCGGCGCTGCCTGTCCTCGTAGTGAGGTTTTCCGACATCGCCTTCCGTCGAACCGGCAGTCATTGGGCCTACAGTACCTTTGATTGTCCGGCGCCGCCTTCCGTCGATCTGGCAGTCATTGGGCCTACAGTACCTTTGGTTGTCCAGCGCCGCCTTCCGTCAATCCTGCAGTTATAGGGCCTACAGTACCTTTGGTTGTCCGGCGCCGCCTTCCGTCGATAGGAAGTTGTCCGGCGCTGCCTGTCCTCGCAGTGAGGTTGTCCAGCCCCGCCTTCCGTCGATCCGGCAGTTATTGGGCTTACAGTACCTTTGGTTGTCCGGCGCGGCCTTCGTTGACCCGGCAGTCATTGGGCCTACAGTACCTTTGGTTGTCCGGTGCGGCCTTCCGTCGATCCGGCAGTCATTGGGCCTACAGTACCTTTGGTTGTCCAGCGCCACCTTCCGTCGACCCGGCTGTCATTGGGCCTACAGTACCTTTGGTTGTCCAGTGCCGCCTTCCGTCGACCTGGCAGTCATTGGGCCTACAGTACCTTTGGTTGTCCGGCGCGACCTTCCGTCGATCCGGCAGTCTTTGGGCCGACAGTACCTTTGGTTGTCCGGCGCCACATTCCGTCGATAGGAAGTTATCCGACGCTGCCTGTCCTTGCAGTGAGGTTTTCCGGGGCCGCCTTCCGTTGAACCGGCAGTCATTGGGCCTACAGTACCTTTGATTGTCCAGCACCGCCTTCCGTCGAACCGGCAGTCATTGGGCCTACAGTACCTTTGGTTGTCCGGCGCCGCCTTCGTCGACTCGGCAGTCATTGGGCCTACAGTACCTTTGGTTGTCCGGCGCGGCCATCGTCGACCCGGCAGTCATTGGGCCTACAGTACCTTTGGTTGTCCGGCGCGGCCATCGTCGACCCGGCAGTCATTGGGCCTACAGTACCTTTGGTTGTCCGGCGCGGCCTTCCGTCGACCCGGCAGTCATTGGGCCTACAGTACCTTTGGTTGTCCGGCGCGGCCATCGTCGACCCGGCAGTCATTGGGCCTACAGTACCTTTGGTTGTCAGGCGCGGCCTTCCGTCGACCCGGCAGTCATTGGGCCTACAGTACCTTTGGTTGTCAGGCGCGGCCTTCCGTCGACCCGGCAGTCATTGGGCCTACAGTACCTTTGGTTGTCCGGCGCGGCCTTCCGTCGACCCGGCAGTCATTGGGCCTACAGTACCTTTGGTTGTCCGGCGCGGCCTTCCGTCGACCCGGCAGTCATTGGGCCTACAGTACCTTTGGTTGTCCGGCGCGGCCTTCCGTCGACCCGGCAGTCATTGGGCCTACAGTACCTTTGGTTGTCCGGCGCGGCTTTCCGTCGACCCGGCAGTCATTGGGCCTACAGTACCTTTGGTTTTCCGGCGCGGCCTTCCGTCGACCCGGCTGTCATTGGGCCTACAGTACCTTTGGTTGTCCGGCGCGGCCTTCCGTCGACCCGGCAGTCATTGGGCCTGCAGTACCTTTGGTTGTCCAGCACCGCCTTCCGTCGATCCGGCAGTCATTGGACCTACAGTACCTTTGGTTGTCCGGCGCCACCTTCTTCGACTCGGCAGTCATTGGGCCTACAGTACCTTTGGTTGTCCGGCGCGGCCATCGTCGACCCGGCAGTCATTGGGCCTACAGTACCTTTGGTTGTCCGGCGCGGCTTTCCGTCGACCCGGCAGTCATTGGGCCTACAGTACCTTTGGTTTTCCGGCGCGGCCTTCCGTCGACCCGGCTGTCATTGGGCCTACAGTACCTTTGGTTGTCCGGCGCGGCCTTCCGTCGACCCGGCAGTCATTGGGCCTGCAGTACCTTTGGTTGTCCAGCACCGCCTTCCGTCGATCCGGCAGTCATTGGACCTACAGTACCTTTGGTTGTCCGGCGCCACCTTCGTCGACTCGGCAGTCATTGGGCCTACAGTACCTTTGGTTGTCCGGCGCGGCCATCGTCGACCCGGCAGTCATTGGGCCTACAGTACCTTTGGTTGTCAGGCGCGGCCTTCCGTCGACCCGGCAGTCATTGGGCCTACAGTACCTTTGGTTGTCCGGCGCGGCCTTCCGTCGACCCGGCAGTCATTGGGCCTACAGTACCTTTGGTTGTCCGGCGCGGCCTTCCGTCGACCCGGCAGTCATTGGGCCTACAGTACCTTTGGTTGTCCGACGCGGCCTTCCGTCGACCCGGCAGTCATTGGGCCTACAGTACCTTTGGTTGTCCGGCGCGGCCTTCCGTCGACCCGGCAGTCATTGGGCCTACAGTACCTTTGGTTGTCCGGCGCGGCCTTCCGTCGACCCGGCAGTCATTGGGCCTACAGTACCTTTGGTTGTCCGGCGCGGCCTTCCGTCGACCCGGCAGTCATTGGGCCTACAGTACCTTTGGTTGTCCGGCGCGGCTTTCCGTCGACCCGGCAGTCATTAGGCCTACAGTACCTTTGGTTGTCCGGCGCGGCCTTCCGTCGACCCGGCTGTCATTGGGCCTACAGTACCTTTGATTGTCCGGCGCGGCCTTCCGTCGACCCGGCAGTCATTGGGCCTGCAGTACCTTTGGTTGTCCAGCACCGCCTTCCGTCGATCCGGCAGTCATTGGACCTACAGTACCTTTGGTTGTCCGGCGCCACCTTCGTCGACTCGGCAGTCATTGGGCCTACAGTACCTTTGGTTGTCCGGCGCGGCCATCGTCAACCCGGCAGTCATTGGGCCTACAGTACCTTTGGTTGTCCGGTGCGGCCATCGTCGACCCGGCAGTCATTGGGCCTACAGTACCTTTGGTTGTCCGGCGCGGCCTTCCGTCAACCCGGCAGTCATTGGGCCTACAGTACCTTTGGTTGTCCGGCGCGGCCTTCCGTCGACCCGGCAGTCATTGGGCCTACAGTACCTTTGGTTGTCCGGCGCGGCATTCCGTCGATAGGAAGTTATTCGGTGCTGCCTGTCCTTGCAGTGAGGTTTTCCAGCGCAGCCTTCCGTCGAACCGGCAGTCATTGGGCCTATAGTACCTTTGGTTGTCCAGTGCCACCTTCCGACGATCTGACAGTCATTGGGCCTACAGTACCTTTGGTTGTCCGGCGCCCCCTTCGTCGACTCGGCAGTCATTAGGCCTACAGTACCTTTGGTTGTCCGGCGCGGCCATCGACGACCCGGCAGTCATTGGGCCTACAGTACCTTTGGTTGTCCGGCGCGGCCATCGTCGACCCGGCAGTCATTGGGCCTACAGTACCTTTGGTTGTCCGGCGCTGCCTTCCGTCGACCCGGCAGTCATTGGGCCTACAGTACCTTTGGTTGTCCGGCGCGGCCATCGTCGACCCGGCAGTCATTGGGCCTACAGTACCTTTGGTTGTCCGGCGCCACCTTCCGTCGATAGGAAGTTATTCGGTGCTGCCTGTCCTTGCAGTGAGGTTTTCCAGCGCAGCCTTCCGTCGAACCGGCAGTCATTGGGCCTACAGTACCTTTGGTTGTCCGGCGCGGCCTTCCGTCGACCCGGCAGTCATTGGGCCTACAGTACCTTTGGTTGTCCGGCGCGGCCTTCCGTCGACCCGGCAGTCATTGGGCCTACAGTACCTTTGGTTGTCCGGCGCGGCCTTCCGTCGACCCGGCAGTCATTGGGCCTACAGTACCTTTGGTTGTCCGGCGCGGCCTTCCGTCGACCCGGCTGTCATTGGGCCTACAGTACCTTTGATTGTCCGGCGCGGCCTTCCGTCGACCCGGCAGTCATTGGGCCTGCAGTACCTTTGGTTGTCCGTCGCCGCCTTCCGTCGATCCGGCAGTCATTGGGCCTACAGTACCTTTGGTTGTCCGGCGCCGCCTTCCTTCGATCCGGCAGTCATTGGGCCTACAGTACCTTTGGTTGTCCGGCGCGGCCTTCCGTCGACCCGGCAGTCATTGGGCCTACAGTACCTTTGGTTGTCCGGCGCGGCCTTCCGTCGACCCGGCTGTCATTGGGCCTACAGTACCTTTGGTTGTCCGGTGCGGCCTTCCGTCGATCCGGCAGTCATTGGGCCTGCAGTACCTTTGGTTGTCCGGCGCCGCCTTCCGTCGATCCGGCAGTCATTGGGCCTACAGTACCTTTGGTTGTCCGGCGCCGCCTTCCTTCGATCCGGCAGTCATTGGGCCTACAGTACCTTTGGTTGTCCGGCGCCACATTCTGTCGATAGGAAGTTATCCGGCGCTGCCTGTCCTCGCAGTGAGGTTTTCCGACGCCGCCTTCCGTCGAACCGGCAGTCATTGGGCCTACAGTACCTTTGATTGTCCAGCGCCGCCTTCCGTCGATCCGGCAGTCATTGGGCCTACAGTACCTTTGGTTGTCCGGCGCCGCCTTCCGTCGACCCGGCAGTCATTGGGCCAACAGTACCTTTGGTTGTCCGGCACCGCCTTCCGTCGTTCCGGCAGTCATTGGGCCTACAGTACCTTTGGTTTTCCGCCGCCGCCTTCCGTTGAACCGGCAGTCATTGGGCCTACAGTACCTTTGGTTGTCCGGCGATAGGTCGCCTTCCGTCAATAGGAAGATGTTTGGCGCTGCCTGTCCTTACAGTGAGGTTTTCAGGCGGTTCAATGGATCCGGCAGTCATTGAGCCTACAGTACCTTTGGTTATCCGGCGATAGGACACTTTTTGTCAATAGGAAGTTGTCTGGTGGTGCCTGTCCTTGCAGTGAGGTTTTCCAGCACCGCCTTCCATCGAACTGGCAGTCATTGGGCCTACAGTACCTTTGGTTGTCCAGCGGCGCCTTCCGTCAATCTGGCAGTCATTGGGCCTACAGTACCTTTGGTTGTCCGGCGATAGGACGCCTTCTGTCAATCCGGCAGTCATTGGGCATACAGTACGTTTGGTTGTCAGGCGCTGCCTTCCATCGATTCAGCAGTCATTGGGTCTACAGTACTTTTGGTTGTCCGGTGCCGCCTTTGTCAACCCGGCAGTCATTGGGCCTACGGTACCTTTGGTTGTCCGGCGCAACCTGTCCCCGCAGTGAGTACTTTGATCCGGCATTCATTGGGCCCACAGTACCTTTGGTTGTCCGGCATTACCTTTCATCGATCCGGAAGTCGTTGGGCCTACAGTACCTTTGGTTTTGCGGCATCGCCTGTCCCCGCAGTGAGTACTTCGATCCGGCAGCCATTGGGACTACAGTACCTTTCGTTGTCCAGCACCTCCTGTCCCCGCAGTGAGTACTTTGATCCGGCATTCATTGGGCCCACAGTACCTTTGGTTGTCCGGCATTGCTTTTCGTCGATCCGGAAGTCGTTGGGCCTACAGTACCTTTGGTTTTGCGGCGTCGCCTGTCTTCGCAGTGAGTACTTCGATCCGGCAGCCAATGGGACTACAGTACCTTTGGTTGTCCAGCACCTCCTGTCCCCGCAGTGAGTACTTCGATCCGGCAACAACTGCTCTAAGGCAGCTGTGTGATACAGGACTAGACCAACTTCATGCTTCATCAACATTATCATGTCTTTTTGGTGAGCTATGCTTTGGGCTTACTGCATTTATTTTAACAGCCGCACTTGACAAATAACATATCTAATTATTTCAGCATTTTGACCAGGAAGGATTAGATTTATTTCCCTTTTTTTAGAATTGTCCTTATTTAAAACTTTAACATGTTGTACTGTGTTGTTGTTCTTTAAGGTTGCACGGAAGACAGAAAAGAACATACTGGGACTCTTTACTGTATGGAGTACAGCTTTGTCAGAAGGTTTCTGTGGCTCCTGCCACCAGCCCCATTCCCTACCTGGTCCTTAAAGCCACCACTACCGCCCTCTCAGCAGTACGACCTTCTAGCATAATTTCATCAGTACAATACACCTGCAACAACATCAGCATCACAGCAGTGCAGTTAAATTGTCACGGAAAATTGGAGACTGCATAATGCAGCACCAGTGCGTGGCAAGCGAGGACCTGCCAAAATGTAATAATACTCATGCATTTGATTTTCCCAGTGTACTTTGTTTTGATCAATATTTTTCTCATCAAAATTCTCAGCACCTGTTTGTATTTGTTTTTTCATGAAAGTGATGCTGGAATTGTCTTCCAGAAACAATAAAACAAATCTGACGATCAGACGTTTACCCATTAATTTGTTATTTCAGTGAAAAGTAAATCAGTTTTTATGGTTAAAACTGAGTGAAAAGGCTGTATTGTGTTGAAAACTAACTAGTACGATGTTGAATCCATGTTGCGTCCATGTTGAGTCCCAGGTCCCTGAGACCAAAATGGAAATAAATGCTGAACATTAGTAGTGCTTCAGGTCTAGTGCTTCAGGTCCAGGTGGGAAAGTTTTGTGTTACCTGTTCTGCTATCTAGCTCTCATGGTATAAAAATGTACTGCATATGAATTGTTGTGGCCGAGTAGTTAAAACGATGGACTAGAAATCCAAATCCTGCCAACAACGAGCACTTAGACAAATTGAGATCTCAAATAAGGAAGAACTGTATATGAAAGCACCAGCTATATAACATGTTTGTGTGAAATCTAAATGGTACAAAGTAAGAAATGATTAATTAATAGCTTACTTTATATATACATATATCAGTGTGCAGGCTTTGCATTTGCTGCAGTTCCACTCTGACCCCCAAATATCATCAGGCACGGATGCGCCGCGTTGCCACCGGCGCCGCCCTGGTCCGGTTCAGAAGTGTCCCAGAAGCTGGCCTCCACTCGGCCCGCATGAAATATGCAGCTGTTCTATTTTTGACGGACGCTGCAAGCAGCCCGTGTCAATTTGCACAGAGCACCTCAAGCTGGCGGAAGCCAGACACAGAAACAATATAGAGAACCTGGTGGATTTTCAAAATAAAATACCCTGTGCAAACTGCTGGTCGTAAAAACAGACGACGACGATGGCATATTTACACATGTAGAAGCATATTTAGAAGCACATAAACCAGAAATATGACCAAATCTGAACAAGTAAACAAAGTCTGGCGGGCTAAACGCTCCGCTTCTGAAACGCTCCCAGTGGGGTTTAAAGTCAAATCAAATCAAATCAAATCAAATTTTATTTGTATAGCCCAAATTCACAAAACACGTTTGCCTCCGCGGGCTTTACAATCTGTACAATCTGTGACACCCTCTGTCCTTAGACCCTCGGTTCGAGTGAGGAAAAACTTGCCCACAAAAAACCCTTTTAACAGGGAAAAAAGGTGGAAGAAACCTCAGGAAGAGCCACAGAGGAGGGATCCCTCTCCCAGGACGGACAGACGTGCAATAGATGTCACGTGTACAGAACAAATCAACAGAGACATATTGTACAATTACAATGAATGATAAAATGATTACAGTATACAGTACACAGAGATATGGTAACAATAATGACAGTAATAATATAAGTAGTGGACGTCGTGCAGGACCACAGCAGCAGCCACGATCCACGAGAACCTGCCGGACGAGAGAGCACAGAAACTCCGGGGAAGAAGTTTAGTTAGTAACATGCGTTAACATGCATTAATGAGACATGCATGTTTACAGATGGTGATGGTGATGGGGAGAGAGAGAGAGAGAGAGAGAGAGAGAGAGAGATCTGAGTAGAGTTTTCAGTAAAGGGAGATGTGACTACATCTTCAACCAGTACCGTGCCGGACTAGGCATAACCCTGAGAGAGACAGACAGAGAGAGAAGGAGGGAGAGGGAGTCCCCCGGCAGTCTAGTCCTATAGCAGCATAACTAAGGGATGACCTGAGCCAGCCCTAACTATAAGCTCTATCAAAAAGGAAAGTCTTAAGTCTACTCTTAAAAGTGTTGACCGTGTCTGCCTCCCGAACCCAAAATGGTAGTTTGTTCCACAGAAGAGGAGCTTGGTAGCTGAAAGCTCTGGCTCCCAGTCTACTTTTGGAAACTATAGGAACCACAAGGAACCCAGCATTCTGAGAGCGCAGTGTTCTAGAGGGGTAGTAAGGTACTATGAGCTCTTTTAGATATGATGGTGCCTGACCATGAAGAGCTTTGTCTCTCAGTCTTTGCACTCGCTGTAGACTTTTCAAAATCTGCAGAGGATGGACATGAGGACTTGTCTGTCTGCTTTGTTGTCACTCACTCTACAACACTTTGTCAGTTCTCTGCTCTCAGTGCAGTACACACTGGTCACAATACTGCCATCAACCTCCACATAACCCACACAGTTTCTTCGGTCGGCCTTCAGGGCTTCTAGGTCTGCCTTCTCAGGATGAACTGCTGTGTTCTCCCTCTGCCCCAGCTGGCTGAAGGGTGTGTCCACCTGAGGGGAGTGGGACAAGCAAACAAACAAGAGCACCATCAAGCGCTTGTTGACGGGCTGCATCACCGTCTGGTACTGGAGCTGTAGGAGGCAGCGCAGCACATCACTGGCAACAGACCCCCAGCCATAAAGGACATTTTTCAGCAATGGTGCCTAGACTGAAAATAAATATGCAACATCTGGTTACACTTTCAAAATAAAGCCAGAAGAGAAATGTTTCATATTTTATGAGCAATACTGTATGTCCACCTGAAGAGTCAAAGGCATCAGAGTGACTTTTGAGTTTGAAGTTGCGTCTTTTTTTTTGTTGTTGTTGTTGCCATATTTGGATATATATATACAGTTGGTTTTGTATTTCAAATTGAGAGACTCAAAGACTCACCATCAGCTCTGCTTTCCGTTTGACTGGAGGAAACAGAGGTGGAGGGAGAGGAGGGATGAAGACTTTACATTTCCGAGCTTATAACCTGCTGTTTGTGCTTTTGTTGTGTGTCTGTTTGTGTGGATCAAAACCACCAAACACAGCCAGGTCATAGTTCAGCATTCTGTATGTGCTCCCTCTTATCCAATTTGTCCAAATAGAACTTTGCAAACACTTCATTTTTCTTATAGTTAAGGTTTTTTTTTAAAAGTTGGCTTGTATGAGGTCTTTATCTACAGTCTGTGTGTTACCTACAGTAGTCAGCGTGCGCTCATATATATATCCTGTATCCATTTGGATTTAAGTTGAATTTAATAGTCACATAGAAACATACAGGTACAATCAGAGTACATTCAAACGTTCAAAGTTTCACATTTGTGAAGCACAGATTATTTTGAGGTTATGTCGGAGAAGCAACGTTATTAATTGTGCATGATTTAATCAACGTACCCACGATTTCTGTGCACATTAAGGCTGATATATTTTCACTCAACGATTATCACAGGATATTGATATCATTATATAAATAATTAGTGTTTAGTCTTTTGTCAAATGAATTTCACTCAAAATCTTACTGTAGAGAGGTGGAGAAAATATAAAATGATTTCAATCTTTCATTTGTTAAATATCACAGCCATGGTCAATACTGGTATGTAATGAGATCTCTAGTGCATGTAAAAACGTTAATACAGCTTATTATGTACCACGTGGAAGTGATACACACAGGGTCGTTTCTAGCTGTATGGGGACCCTATTTAGTCAAACTCTGAGGGAGAGATTCCTAACCTCTTCAGATGATCTGTGATTATGCTCCAGTCTGTTACTTTTTAAGAGGAAAACAGGCTACATTACAAAATGCAACAGATGCAGCATGTTCCTGAAAGATGTTTAGGTATGTTTAGGTGTTTCACTGTGTTTAACACTGTAACCCTTTCAGCACCATTTTGGATCTGTTTCTGTGATTGTGGTATGTATAACCACGTCTGTCCCAAAATATATTGAGATTGAACTTGTGGCCCCCTGGTGGCTGCGAGGCCCTATACATCTGCATAGTCAGCATACAGCAAGAAACGGCTCTGGTTTTAATGCACAGTGTATGGCGCCCTCTGGTGAAATAATGTGGTTTCAGCATCTGTCTGAGGCTGGGGAACTCTTCCTTTGCAGATGGCTGATTTTATAATTCACAGGACTGGTAGTACTCTGTGGCTCTGTATGCTCTTACTCAGGCTGCTATGTGTGGCAATAACAGCCAGGTACATGCTCTGTGTGTGTTACAGGGCTGGTGGCACTCTTTAAAAGGAGCACTCACTTTAACACAATTCGGACAACTTCACTAGATTGCATTTCAATATATGATATTCCATTGTTGAACCAAAATTTAAAAATCATGCATGTTTATTCCTAATGCTGACTGGTCAAATGTCTCCCTCTAGTGGATTTTGGAACATTTTGGAACATCTTGGAAAACAACCTCTCCAAATACATTTGTACACTTGGTTCACAGGGGGGCTCACAAGTAATTAGTTTAGAAAAGAACAAGTTCACAAAACAGAACATTTGTAATATTCAAGTGCAGCAACTGTATTTACAGAAGCTTCACAGAAAGGTTTTCTGTGTACTATCACTAATAAGATGCAAACATGCACAATATCAGAACCTCAAAATCAGAGAGATGTTGGATGCAGATATTGAAGACTAGATAATATAATCTGCAAGTATTTATTAGTATATAAATGTATATCAGCTGATCATCTGTACAACTTTACAACCCAACAGATAGATGGGAAGACAGCAAGACAGTGAATAATAGTTATTTCAAAATGTTAAACTATTCTTAGTAACAGTGTTGTTTTTAAGCTGAACAGACTTATATGTAAGTAACAAACGCACTAACTTGTCCTGTAATTCAGATGTTGGAGAGAAAACCTTCGCACAGAAATGTTAAAACACTGGGAGGTAGCACAAGTTTCTGTGTCTTCATTTACTACTTTGCTGAAACTGTGGACACTGGCAGGAATCAGGCTTCCTGTGGTTTGCAGGCCAGAAGGTAGAAATACTTCACAGCCACCACCACCTCTGTCTCCACAGAGGTCACCCTCATTATGGACATGAACCTGGGGAGAGGAACACAGGAGACAGTAGAGTCAACGAGTGCAGTTTGGGACAACATATTAATGTCACTGTTAGACACTAGTAAAAAAGTTACCTCTCCAACATTGGCAAGTGTGTGTGATATGCATATATATGTATGTACTGTAGGTATTCTACCATTAGGCATCCACCTTTGACAGATGTCCTGGGAGAGTCTGCTGGCTTTCTGTGGGTCATCTCTGAGCAGAGCCTGATAGCTCGAGAAAGACTCCACCAACCCCATGTAACTGGACAGAGGCATGGACCTTTCCACCAACATACATTCTTGCCTATAATACAAAACAGTAATTCATACTGTAGCATTAGTTGTACACAGCCTTGTTGTACACAGGCAGACTATAAAAGGAAGGAGGAAATATGTAACATTAATCCTGGGAAAAAGTCCCAAAGTAATGAGAGATCTGTACATGGTAAAAATGAGACCATTAGAAAATGTCTGATGACTGAAAGCAGCAGGGAATGAAAATCTTAAGATCTACAAGGTAAGATGAATAACAAAAGCATGTTTCACTCACCACTCCTTGTCAGGATATGAGATTGATTCATAGGCCTCCCGGTATAACTCAATAGAGCTACGTCCGAGGTGGGGACTGCGGTAAGGTTGCAAGGCTTCATAAAACTGATAAAACCAACAGACATGGAGTCATAAGATTGTTAATTTTCATCACTTAATATATGGCATCACTTATAGCATGATAGCACTTGCTTCAGCCATTTAACAAAGCTTAAAGTCTGTGTAAAGTAAGAATAAATATGTGTCCTGAGTTTGTCAGACCAAAGAAGAAAAGTGTCATCAACCACCCAGCCAAATTTGAATAATTAAAAATATCGACAAGTTTATGAAATTAGGTGTCAAAATCAGCTAAAAATAAGCAGCATTCTCATCTCCAGGACTGTGGGGGTGTGTCGTGGGAGCAGTCAAGCAGGAATTTCGAAGCGACTGAAACATGTCAGATGAGTTCAGAAAATGACATAACTAACTTTGAAACACTCGAGCGAGATGAATTGATCTCTGTCTCTCTGCTAGTGGTGCAGGGGTATGTTCAGGGTGGCCTCAGTGTGTCATCAAACCACCCTTTAGGACCGCCCAAAAAATCCTGGACAGAAAACTGGTGAAAAACTGTTTTAAACTCTGTTCACATGTTTTCAGTAACTATTTTCCAACATATTTAATGTATTTTGAAAGAAATCTCAGAATTGCCTTTGCACGGACTTTAAGTAGTAAGTAGTAGTAGTTGTTGTTGTAATGTGTAATATATTTATGGTGCTTGACATCTAGTCATAATCCACATTTACACAATGTTTAGTAGAAAAATATATGCAAGCTTAGTACAACTGAGATAACTGTGCTAGAGTTTAACAAAAAAGCATCCACTAGATGGCACTGTTGTTCACTCTTGATTCAAGGCCATGAATTACACTGTGTTTTTTTAAAGAATGATGAAACTTGTTTAAATGTTTGTAGCATTATTAAAGTTTACTATTTTTCTATCTTTGAAAAAGATAGTGGTGGTACACTGTGTAAAAGGTTTGTCTAGGTGACATCACCTCTGTGTCCACAATGTTTAAATTAAGGTCTTTATTTATATTCACAAGTTAAAACTGAGTTGCACCATCATAGCATGTACAAATATTCTATTTTTTGGTTGATAAGTAGCAACAGGCAGTTTATTTTAACAGCAGACACTTTTAGGAAAAGCACAGGTGTTACTCATAACATTAGTGATTGCTCTGTCCTTTTCAAGTGTCTCAGTAAGTTGTGACACTGAACCTGCATGAACAACAACGGGACCCTGAAACTGAAGCAGCTAGATGAAAATCATTCATTTGATCATTTACCGCTTGTCCTGTTGTGACAGGTCAAAATGTCTTCATTGTATCATTAAAAGGTCAAGAGTTTTTTTTTTATTCCTGCCAAAGAGCAAAGCATGTGGCTTCACTGATTATCACACCTTTAGACAAAGGCGAAACTAAGAGACCCTTTTCAGGGTAAACACAGGTGTTACCAGTAATACCAATTATGGTTTTGTTCTATTCAGGTCAAACAGAGTCAGGCTGCTGCTGTGGTTCAGGTTGGCTCTTTAATTAGTATCATTGGAAACACCAGGTTCATCCTATATTCCCAAACAGAACTATGTTCACAGACAAACAGTCTTCATTCTGTCTTTGTTGCTGAAGGTGTATCTGCGCACATTCATATTAACTTCTCTCAGGTGAATATTCTTGTAAGCACCTCTTTGCAGACTTCATTGAGTGAGTGTGAGCAGCAGTCAGGGTAGCTCAGCTCCATGTCAATGGTGTAGTTTAGCAGAGCCAGGCAGCCACGGGGCTTCAGGACTCTGTGAGCCTCCTGGAGAAAGCGTGGTCGGTCGAACCAGTGGAAGGCAGACATGGCTGTCATCAAGTCCACTGAGCTGTCAGAAAATGGTAGCTCCTCAGCCACACACTGTCTAAAGATGGAACAGAAGCAACAGCCTAATCAAACACCTGACCACTGCCAGAGGAGCAGCAGAGCAGAAATAACCTGCTCATGAGCATACATCTTGCATGGTGGTGATCCAGAGCACAGTTGCAGACAGTACACAATAAATCAGGTGAAATAGATCTGTGCAGGTATGGGTATCTAAAATAAATTCAAAAAGACACCATGAAATGAATAATCATATGACTAATTTGTGTAAATTATACACAAGGACCAAACATTTCGTGAATATTTTAAGAAATCCTTAAAATATTACCATAAAATGTTATTTCATCATTCATTTTCATAATAACGTTTTCATGGATATAATTTTTAATAGTTTTCAATTCAATTATTTCACGATGGCATAAGTGAGACACAAAACACGACAGGTGGTGCTGATGCTCATTCACGTAAGTATTTGACATTTTGGGAATCAAACTCAACTACCAACTATTTTTCTCCACTATGTCAATACCTACCTTTAACTGCACTGTAATTTATTTATTTATTTTTGTCTACGTTTTGTGTCACAGTTGGAAATGTAAATGTCACTTGCCTTCTTCTATTCATATTATGTTTCTATTTTTGAATGTCTGGCAGCAGAAAAATCCTGAACAACATGAAAGGATTGATATTAAAATTATAATTAATTATGCTTCATTTCAGTGGGAATTATAAATTCTTCATGTTTCATGTGGCGAAATATTTTATGTCTTATAAAAGCTTTCTTTGTACAAAAATGTTTGGGCTGGTTACAGCCAACCCATGACATTCCACCATTTTATGAGACTTTCCTGTGTTGACAGGACCGCATAGGTCTCATTACAACTGACCAACTTTCACCAGACAAGGATCACATTGTTCCTGCTTTGGCTAAGTTTCAATAAAGTAGCTTACCAGATTTTCAGAGCTGCAAAGTTGATTGTAATGTTTTCATCACTTTTATGAGGTTTGTTTGAGCTCACAGTCTACTCAGGGACACGTGGACTTTCAGTTAAGTAAAATAATCCAATAGGACCCACAAGGTGTTTTCAGAATGCATTTACAGACTTTAATCGAACATTAATCGAATGACCCATGCTTACCTATATGTAATGTTTTGCTCTTTAGCATTTTGCAAAGCCACTTCCACCTGGGCAGGACTAACGTCTGTCCCCACCACAGAGGCAAAGTGTTTGGCCAACAGCACAGTGCCCTGTCCTGAGCCGCAACCCACATCCACTGCCAGCTCAAAGGGACGGCCTTTCTGACAAAATACAAAATACATAATACAGGTTATATGACATTTGTGTGTTACAATGGGACCCTCCGATTATTAATTCATTTTAATAACTCATTAACTCATTTTCTTTTGACCTTTACTTACCTGTTTTTCCAGGAAGTCAAGAACTAGTTGTATTAGTTGATCTGATGGAGAGATCCTATACTTCCAGTAGGAAGAAGCATGCTCCTTACCTTCAAACAGACGATAAGTCATAGCTAGTTGACGCCTCTCTGAGCAGCTGATCTAGTTTTAAAAAATAAGATTAAAGCAATCTGAGTGTATTTTTTACTGGCTAAGACGAGCTAACTTCCACACTGAAAAGACTGTTTTACTTTGAACAGGCTGTCAGATTCACATACATGCACACACAAAAGAGGGAAACAGTGGGGTGTCTGGGAACTGGGAGGTCTCATGACTTCCACTGGTGCGTGACATGTTTGACAATGAGGGTCTTTAAAGGGACAGCTCCAAAACTTTTTTTTCTGTGCATAATTGGAACACAAGTGTTTTGAAGGTAATCCATGATAATTATGTTAAATTGAGTGAGTATGGGTCAGCTTATGGGTCATGTGATGGTATGTGATTCTATCCAAACCAATCAAGACCTCTGCAGATGATGTGGGTGAGGTACAAATGGTATGTGTTGTGTGTGTCGTGTGCAACCCTACTCTGTCTGAAAATATTCACTGTTTTCTTGTATGTTATAATCTCTTGGTACTTTTTAACCAAGGGTTGTTTATTCCTCATTGTCAGTTTTCAAGTTATACAAATGTGACACCCTGATGTGGGGGGGCAGAGTTTGATCTTATTTCCTGGTGTAAAGGGCAGTAACCACAAAGACATTTAAACAAAGGCTTTATAGCTCATTTGCATGTATATTTACTAGGACTAGATGTTAAAATCCCTTGATAAATGGGATTTTTTCAAAGTCAAGTCAGGTCAATGTCTCCTGTGCCAGAATTTTGTTTTATTTTTGGGATAAAACCATGAAAATGTTGCTCAAACATAGTTTAACATACACAACAATATCTCTCTTTACAACACTAGCACCTAACCTACTGGTCATACCAGACCAAGTAAGGCCAGAGCAAAAAAACAAACAAACAACAACAACAACAAAAAAAACCCTGATTTTGTTGAACAAGATTGTGTGTTATTGCTAATAAATGAAACTTTTGATGTGTAGAAGAAAGAATATCTTTTATTTCCTTTTGAAAGTTAAATTGTGCTGCTTAACATGTACGAAACTGACCTCCTGTGGTGTTAAGAACGTCCCATTATCAAAAAAGGGTTCATACATAAGCCATTATAGAGGGTAATTAAGTGTCAGTAACCCTTTTTAGGGGGCACTTCTTGATAATTAATCTTTACTATTACACATTTTATAGTCTTTAAAGTTTTGCTGTTTTACTTTAACACTACAACAGTGCCGGAAAAATACCTCTAATTGCTAATTAAAGTTTAATTTTCAACCTTATACATCGGTTTACAAGGGATAAAAAAGTAGGCATGTTATGTTTCAAAAGAATTTCTAGTTATGTAACCTCTCAGTGTGCATTTAAGGCTGCAGGGGATCAGCTGCTTCAGACTGGACAGAGTTATTAGTCAAGAAGTTCCAAGAATTACACATCCAATGCCACATTGTAGATTATTGTGGTTTTGATGCCAAGACACAAAAATATTCCAGGTCCTGTTTTATTTCAGTGTCAGGAGACGTGACTCCCATCTCTTCTAGAAACCTGTGAAGCAGTGAAATGATCAATTATTTAGCTCAATAGAGCACCACAGAAAAACATATAGACAGTTAATATTCACAAAATGGATGACTTAAGAGTATAATAACAGACAGGTACAATTCATGTGTGTGTATGAATATGTGACCTCTTCTGAGTGGTGAGCAGCAGATCTTCAGCAGTCTGGGGATCTCTCATTTTGTAAACTTGGAACATGGACCAGGACTCGATGAAACCCACCAGATTCCTCACCGAGACTGACGAGTTCACCTGAATACACTCAATCCTGTTGTATCATTATATTGATGAATTAGAATATTAAAAATACTGTTGGCTTTCCTTGACAAACAAAGGAATAACATGGTGCATAGTTACTGGTTTTGTATTATCCGTGTACTGTTGCTTGTCAGATGTTACTGATTTACATCTTAAAGGTCCCACATTTCCATATCCATAAGAAAATATATTTGTTGTTTTAAGTACCAAAAACGTTCTCAGTATAGGTTTACACTCTCTCACGCTTCTCTTGGAGCCTATGGTGGATCTGGATTGGCTGTAATGGGACGACTGTATAGTTCTGACATCACAACTTTACGATAGTCCTAACAGCTCGTTTAAAGGCACAGTTCCTGAATCCAGGCTATGTGCATATCTCTGTGGAATATACATTGTGATACTCTCACATTATTTATATACCACCTACACCTGCTTTATAATAAAAAAATTGAAATCTCACGTTCTACAATATGGGAACTTTAATATTGGACCTGTCTTATATGTAGACAATAATACTGTATTTAGCTATCGCAGAAGTGTGTTAATGGCTGTTTAGGTACTGTAAATGTTTGTGTGGTTATTACCTCTCTTTATCTGGAAAAGGTATGGCTGAGTAGAGCTCTTCCAGCTTACCATTGGCTGCAGCTACTGGACTGCTAGTGTAAGGCAACAGCATCTGCCTTACCTGGAAGTAAATGTATATTAATGTTTAAATTTTGAAATTTTGAAGCTTAAATAGATAAGTGACGTCACAGATACGACGTCCATGTTTTATACTGTCTATGGTACTAACACAATTATTGCCATACAAATGTTCGCACAGCTGACAAAGTTTAACACGACTCCCATGAAAGTAGAGGTATAAGTCCATACTCACCTCTCGAAAGATGTGATTGAGTCTTTCTCCACAGTCCTGGTAGTGAAATCTCGTGTTAGTGTCACTGTAGCCCAGGAGAGCCATGCAACCCCGGGGTTTTAAAACCCGACTTGCCTCAGTCAGGAACCTCGACTGATCAAACCAGTGGGCCGCTGATGCTGCTGTCAGCAAGTCGACAGAGCCATCTGGAAAAGGAAGGTTCTCTGCTGTCCCCTTTCTGCAGGTGCAAAAGAGCGGTCACACCTGTAACTCTAAATACGTCATCATTTCAAGGTCATGCTTTATTTTCAAAGAATAATGACAGCACGTACAAAGCACAGTCCTACCTGTATGTAATGTTAGGGTACCCTGGTACAGCTCTAGCCTCTGCCAGTTGACACTCACTGATGTCGATACCCACCACTTCCTGGAAGTGTGGTGCCAGTACCCGGGAATTCTGACCTGTCCCACATCCCAGATCCACTGCCAGCACATGCGGTTGTCCCTTCTGAGGATTTTAACAGATGCAATTTTCAGTTTGTTGAATGTTGCAGTTTCTTCATAAACCCTTTTTCTGTCCACCAAATTAGCAGAAAGCCCTATTAAAGTGCCCTGTATGCACAGAATGTACTGTATATTAACAATATATATGCTCATGACATACCTTTTTATCTAAATATTGAAGAATAATGTTCTTGAGCTCTTCTGGAGGCGTAAGGCGATACTTGTGGTAGATGGAGGCATGATCCTTTCCCTCGAACAGCCGGTATGTCATGATCGTAGTTTTTTTTTTTTTTTCTTCTCTCTTTTTGTTCCGTTGCCTTCTTCAACCTCTAAAACAGTCTTCTATCTTGTTTGTCTCCATTTATTTTACTTACTTTTAGCCTCTTTTACCTTCTATATATCTGCTTATCTTCCTGCTGCGACCTTTGTTTAAGCTGTTTTCTGAGCGGACTCTGCACTCCTGCTGACTCCTCCTTTAACTCTTCAGCTGTTTCCTGAAGGGTAGCTTTCCATGTCTAATATCTAACACTGAGTTAAAAGTCAGTTACAGAGTAAGTCACGCAGCAGTCTCAAACATAGGAGTATAAACTGATTATTTAGTTAATAGAAAACAGATTTCTGGTGTTAGTTGAGTAATAAGTCCTGGTTAACCCTTTCATGTCCAGAAAAGTTCTGCAGATTGTACTACAACTGCTCCATATTGATATAAAAATGAATTATATTGTGAAAAAACAATAGATCTGAGTTTCTATTTTTTTTTTAGTTTTCTATTTTATTTTATTTTTTTACATTTTTGCACTTGATAACAAATCACAGAACACATGATAGTACACATAGAAAATAGTGTTTCATTGCATTTTATGACAGTGCCTCTTTTCTTATTGCAGTCTAAACTACATTGACCCTGAGAGCTCAGTGCACTGCAGCTTATAGTTCAGTGTGTAAGATTTAGGGGGCTCTATTTACAGAATATGGCAGAAATGAATTAATAATTAAGTGTAATATTCATAAGGATGTTCATTATTGTATGTTCAATAGTGTATAAATACCGGAAAATATGAATTATCATGTTTTTTCTACCTGAGAATGAGCCCACTATATCTTCCACAGTGCACTATATCTTCTACAGAGTTTATTATGGTGCGCCACTCTTTTTCTACAGTAGCCCAGAAAGGACAAACAAACAAAAAGGGGAGGATTCAGTTGGTTTTAATCTGTAACCTTACCACTAGATGCAACTAAATCCTACACAGTAGACCTTTAGATTTAGATTTTTATTTTTTTTAGAATATAATCTGTCACAAATATCAAGCAGGGTAACCAACAACATGCGGAATAGAACCAGGGTTTATGCAGAAATCCTGGGGTTAAATTTAATACCATTTAATATCTTTTCAATACCTTCTAAATATTTTTTTAAAACCTCAACGCAACTTGCCTCTAGTCATATAGCAAAAACAGGATCGATAAATGGGAGGTCATGCGCACTGTCACTGTCAATCCCTTAGTTATTTACATTTACATTCAGTCATTTAGCTGACGCTTTTATCCAAAGCAACTTTCAGAGAAGATGCGATGGCTGCAGTGGAAGTTTGACTGGTGGTTGGACTCAGTTGGAGCGGTGTACTGGACATACTAGCAGCACAGAAATTTGATATTAATGGCTGCTCTCCCATCAAATTGTCAGTCAACTGAACACAGATAGATAGATACATCTACATAATTTGAGTTACACAACTTGATATCTGCTAAAGAAATGACATAATGCCTAAGACTTCAGTACCACTCCACACATTTCTCTAATGAAGACATCAAGTATACTTGACCAACAGTGTTTTACAGGAGGATGCTTCTGAACAGCTGTTCTATTCACACTTTTCTGTATGTCATTTTTAGTCTATGAAATCAAACTTATTTGTGCAAAGCTTGTTTTAAGTTGTACTCCAGCAATCAACCATGTATGTAACTTTTCAGTATTCAGTGATGTTGTACCGTCATACTAACCACAAACTTCTTATTGAGAATCATTACAAAGTTTCAGGGCGTTCCTGTAACCATGGTAACTCACAGTGCAAGAGGAGAGGGAGAGACGCTAAATGCCGTTTTTACATGATAATGTCCGGAGAAAGTTCAGAGTAGAGTCGTTGTTTCACACATGAAGCAACAACAGGAGACGCTCTGTGTCAGACGAGTTCACACGTGTTGACAAAACTTTACAAACTGAGTCTCAAAACGACATCACAGCTCTGTGACAAGTCCATGCTAGCTTAACAGCTAAACGTTGGGGTGTGGGTCACACGCACGCTTTAAACAATACCATTGGCTGTGTGACAATCACCCCCCTCCTCGGATATATATTGATCTCTTAAATGACCTCTGTGAACTCTAAATGACGGAAATAGCGACGGAGAACTCAAATGCATGCACTACGTAGAACAATCCTGAGTCTACCGCTGTGCGGTATGGAAAATAGGTCTACTGTATGGTCTATGTAATAAATTCTGGCGAACTTTTAACAAACAAACTTACAACAAATCACGTGCTATTCTTTAAAAAAAATAATACTTCGCAATCAGACATTTAATACCTTTTAATACTTTTTAAGGGCCTTAATTTTCACTAAGTTGATTTACTACCTTTTAATACTTTTTAATACCCAAATGGAGACCACAGAGGCACAACTGGTGCTAAACAATGGTTCATGTCAGTGAACAAAGGTTTGATGAATGCAGGGAATGGTCAATATCAGAGAATAACCCAATCCAAAGCCACATCTGGCCCATACAGTTGCCATGATGCCATGCCTCATCTCATGTCTAGCATGAGTAAAGTGACAAGTCATGCCTCTATATGCAGATCACCTTTAGTGCAACATACATTACATTCAACTTATTAGTATATAGAAAATAGTTCCACTAATGTCATAACTGTGTGGGGTCACTGTCAGTCATCTCTGTCTTTTCAAACCACTAATTAAACCTACTGTTGGTAAAATTTGTGTGTTTGTTATAGTTTGTTGTTCATTCTCTTGACCATTTGCTAAACTGAAAAACATCTTTGTTTTGGTTTGGTTACCAAGGACAGCCCTCAACGGTAGCAATGCGTCTTTAATTGCTCTCGAGGGATAATAAAGATAATGACCTGTTGACCATTTACAACTTAATTATTCTACATTAATAACCTTTGAAAAGTAAAGCTGTATGGTCACATGGGATCTAATTAGTCTTTATCATCAAAGACGGCATCATATCCATTGAGCTAAACACATATTTATCAAATGTCATATTCGTTTTTGTTTTTTTTTATCTCAAGCAAGTATACAGTGACACTATTCCCTAAGCTCTATGTTTCAGCACCTGCTGAAGATACTCTAGGGATCTCATGGAAGTGGTGGCCATTTAGGAGGGCTGAGGGGTTACTAAAAGACATTACAGTATCCTTGCATCACTCACGGCCTATGTGTGTGTAGCCAGTTGTTTTGAGTGTATTATGGTCTCAAACATAGGTCCAAAACTATTTATACTTTACATAAATGACATATGCAAAGTTTCAAGAACATTAAAATTAGTGTTATTTGCAGATGACACTAGTATTTTTTGTTCTGGGGGGGATTTACATGAACTACTGGGGAGGATCACCACTGAAATGTGCAAACTGAAAATGTGGTTTGACAGAAACAAATTATCGTTAAACTTAAGTAAAACCAAATTCATGTTATTCTGCAATTGCAATAAGAATACACAAGTACAGTTACAAGTAGATGGGGTGGATGTTGAAAGAGTATATGAAATCAAGTTTCTTGGGGTAACAATTGATGATAAAATAAACTGGAAGTCTCATAAAACATGTACAAAGCAAACTGTCAAGAAGCATTTCAGTTCTGAGCAAAGCAAAACACATTCTGGACCACAAATCACTCCACATTCTCTACTGTTCACTGATTTTACCATACTTACAATACTGTGCAGAGGTTTGGGGCAATACTTACAAATGTACAATACAATCTCTATCCATACTGCAGAAAAGAGCCATAAGAATAATTCATAATACCGGTTATAGAGACCACACAAACTCACTATTCTTAAAATAAAAAAAAACATAAAATTCACTGACCTGGTTCATTTCCAAACAGCACAAATCATGTACAAAGCAATAAACAATCTACTTCCTGGAAATATTCAAAAATTGTTTTTTTTTTTACAGAGATGGGGTTTATAATCTGAAGGGTGAGTTCAACTTAAAACATCAGCGGGCTCGTACAACATTAAAAAGTTTTTGTCTATCAGTTTGTGGAGTGAGGCTGTGGAACAGACTGGGTGTGGAGCTCAAGCAATGTCCAAGCATGATCCAGTTTAAAAAGCGATACAAACACATGGTTTTCACGAGGTACAGGGGAAGAAGGGTTTTAACAATCGGGTGTTTTCATAAATGATAAATGATTTATGTATGTGTTTTTTGTTTGTTTGTTTTGTTTTTGTTTTTTAAAAAAATATCCATTATATAAATATATGTTGGGCAGAAAGATTGTTAATTGAGTAGTGGAGAAGGGGTATGTTTAAATAAGCATATGCTTCATCCTACTCCTTTTCGGACATGTTGGGTGCACATTATTATTTTTGTTTTGACTATTGTTACTGTTGTTTTGACTATTTTTATTGGATTTGTTTTTTTTTTTCACTTTACTTTGTTGTGTTACTCGCACATGTTTGAAATAAAACTAAACTAAACTAAAATATTACATCACATGCCTCTGAGTAACTCTGTTTGTTATACGGGGAAGTTATTATTTTTGTACCAACACATTTTTATGTGGTCAACTGGTTTAAATAATTGTTTGATAACCATCATTTCTATTTTAATCGTGAAACTAAATTAATCTTTTTTTTTTTTTTTTTTTGCTAACTGAATCTTTCTTTATGTATTATTAGATGAACAATCCTACCAGACCACTGAAGGTACATTTTAAAAAAGACACAGTGTTCAAAGTATTGACTTGTGTCAACATGCTGAAACCTCAGAGCTGGTTTGCAGAGAATTTGTAAATGAAAAGAAGTATTTAAAGTCTGTCAGTATCAGACATTAGGTCAGAACTAAATGGCAACCTCTGTGGCTGTGAAGTGACGCCAACATGGAAGTGTCAAAAACTGCAGTTCCTTGAACAGCCACTTGAAACTGGTTTCAGAAGTGAGTCAATCTCCATAAGCACCCACATTAAAATGGTCAGCTTCACAGAAATATGTTTACAGCCTGGTACAAATCAGTTCTCTTTAGCTAATTTTCAAGGTTTCTGATAACTGTACTAGGGGGTGAATTTTTATCAAACTCACTTGTTCAGATTATATTATTATTAAATAATGCTTAAAGTTATGGATAATTATGAGTGTGGCCACTGTGACTGACAGGTGGAAGCTGTTACAGGTGGCCTGTTTGAGCAACCAGACTTCAGCTCGCTTCAGCTCCACCCATGATCCATGTCTTTGTCTAATATTGGATAACCCAGCAGAGGCAGGACCGCCAAGATGGCAGCGGCCATAGCCACCACATTCTGAGCTTCACAATGGCTCTTCAGAAACCTGTGGGTGACACAAAGTGAACTGTCCCCCGGGAAACAGCATCTGTAAGTTCTGCTGTTTACTGAAGGTGATTATGTAATGTGATTTTGTGCAAAATTCTTGGATTGATGATGTTTTTGCTGCTTTCCACTCATTCAACAACCTCTGTGGCTGCGAAATTACTGCAGTTACTCAAATGGCCACTTGCAATGCTGGTTACAGAACCTCCATAAGTCTCAATATTAAAATGCCCAACTTTACAGCAGAAATAAACATGTTTACAGCCTGGTACCAAATCAGTTTTGGTCTCTACAGCTAATTTCCATGTTTCCAACTGTAACTGAACTGTACTGAGGCTGATTTTTCTTTATAGAACTCACCTGTTAAAATGATATATGATGATAAATGAATGCAATCACATGTTGCTCATGGTTAATGTACACTGGCATGCATTTAACACCAGAAAGTAGCAGTTGGAATTGAAAACTCAACTTTTTAGAAACTCAGATTTTTACTTGGTGGCATTGACCAGACTTAATCTAAGCATATGAACTTTTAAGAGCCATTACCAGTGTAGAGTAGTACCTGTTTATTTAATCTGAGCCCTTTTTATTGCAATCACCAGATGCTTTGCTATATATATGCATGCCATATTTTTATCCTAGATTTTCCATGGGGTGATGACTGCGGTGACATAATTAGTGACGAGGAACATTTTGGTGGTTTCTGATTGAACATACTTTCGTACTTGTCGATTGTTGATGACTGCTTCAATTAATGCCTCAATTAATCACTGCCTCAATTAATGTAAAACAATCTCTGGTGCTAAGGATATTTGTAAGAAATGTGATGGAAATCCATTCAGACAGTTGAAATATTTCATATTTTGAATTGAAACATTCACTTTTGACATATACCATACCAGAATTTTAGTAATGCCAGTTACAAAAGTAGAATATTGCTCAGTAGTTTGAATCCAGGATTTAGTCCTTGAAGCGCCTTGTGCAATCAATACATTATGGACAAAACTCACAAATGTAGTTGAGGTTATCGACCAGTGTTCCTTCTAATCACAAAATTCAGTGGGAAAACAGGTTATCAATATGTGATATCAACTTTAACCTGATAAAAAGTTTTAACTGCCATAACTAGACAGTTTGGAAATTTAAATACTCTCAAGAGTTATTTGTTTGTCAATTCTACAGTTTTTATTGTGATGAGCAAACCTTTTTTTTTTTTTTATCCTAAATTCCCCATGGACTGATGGCTGTGGTGACATACGTAATTAGGTGACAAGTTAAAGAAGCTTTCAGCCTCTGAAACCAAGACACCACCAGGAACATTTAGGAGTGGTTGCTCATTGAACAAATTGTCTTACTACTTACTACTCTTGTTGATGTTGTTGATGATTTATTATGAATACATGTTTCTTACTTGTAATCCTCTTGCAACATTAATCATTTTTGAAATCTTCGTTCTTGTTTGGTTCAGTGCTCTGCAAATACCTGTCACTGCCTCAGTTAATGTGAAAACCAGCAGCTGCAGATGTGCTGACACTGTTAATGCGATCCAACTGTAGAATTTTCTTAATTCGTAAAACAAACTCTGGTGCTGTCTGTGGTTAAAATGGGAAACAATACTTATCCCCCTTATTTTAACCTCACAATGTTTGTGAACATAGGCACCTACCGCTACCCAACATTTGTCTTGTGTTTGCTGTTGTATGCTCTTATTATCTTAGCTAATTTTCTCATAATAGTGGTAATATCACAAGAGAAAACTTTACATGAGCCCATGTATTTTTTTATTATGTGTCTGTCGATTAACTCTCTGTATGGCTCTGCTGGCTTCTTTTTCAGATTTCTGAGGGACCTTCTATATGACACTCATTTGATCTCACGATCAGCTTGTTTCACTCAGACCTACGTCATTTACTCCTATGCATCCTATGAGCTCACCCTTTTAGGCATTATGGCATATGATCGATATGTTGCTGTATGTCAACCTTTACACTACCACAACAAAATGACTTCCAAGCTGGTCTCTAAGTTGGTCACCTTTGCATGGATCTATCCAGCTTTATCTGTTGGAGCCTGTGTTTATCTAGCCTCCAGACTTCCATTGTGTGGCAATAAGATACCAAAGGTGTTCTGTGCCAACTGGCCTATTGTAAAATTGTCATGCATTTCTACTGTGATTAATAACCTTGTTGGCATGCTTGTGTCCACAACCACAGTCTTTCTTCCCCTTGCTTTTGTCCTGTATACATATGCAAGAATTTTTCTCATTTGTAGGAAACGCTCTTCAGAGTTTAAGGCCAAAGTCATACAAAGCTGTCTGCCACACATTATTACATTTGTCAATTATTCAATTACTGTGTTTTGTGATGTTGCTCTCAGCAGAATTGATCTTGAACATCTGAACCCATTTCTAGCTGTAATTTTATCACTTGAGTTTGTTGTGATTCCTCCCATTTTGAATCCTCTTGTCTATGGCCTGAAGTTACCAGAAATTAGAAAACTTATTTTAAAAATGTTATCTGGCCCTAAACCTGACAAACAAACTAAGTCTAATAAATAAGAGTAACATTAACATGTTCTGTTTCTCTAAGTAAACGGTCTTATATTCTTTTATCATTACTTTAACATCTTTACACACCTGGCTGAAGCAATGTTTGTCATAAGGGGGTTAATACTTGCAAAAAGTCACTTTGTTTTAATCTCTAATCTAAATGAATTTGTAGAGATTTATTTTAGCAATAGTTTTTTTCTGATGATCAATTCCTAAAAATTTCAGTCACTTTCACTGAATATATTTGCTGCTGTTTGATGAAAAGAAACAATATTGTTTGAAATAAAAGAGTTGCTTGGAACAGGGCTTGTGGACTTTACAATTTCAAATAAAAACTGTTGTCATTAAATGAGAAAGATGAAATAAACCCTGTTATTGTGACAGGATGAAATAACATTTCTTGATAATTACATTTTTTGATAATTACATTTTGTCAGTAAGTATTAACATAGGTCAGTTTATTTCATGAAGTACATTTCTATATTTAAAATTGAACACCTGAAACCTGTCTAAGTTTTACATGGGTAGACTATGTCACTTTGCATGAAAGTAATGTCTACTTGCACTGTAAGGTTAGGGGTGAAGTTTAATGTTACTGTAGAACTGATAGGAAGTAAACAGACATGCAGTTTATAAAAAGGATACAAATCACAATTGTGCAAGTAGAAGGGATAGAGGGGAGTGCAATTTGAAGGGATAGGGATCAGTTAGCAATAAAAAAGAAAACAATTTTATATATGCAATGACCAGTTAGACCTTTAAATTAAGCTTGTATGGTTAACACTTTGCACAAAAACTACATAGTTAGCATCAGCCACAAAGTTAGGTTTAGGAAAATATTGTATTGTATTATATTATGTACCTGACAACTTAAGTATGTTAAGTTAAATTACATAGCTTATGTAAGTCAATGTTTTAGTCAGTGTTACTTTTGGTTTCTCATGGGCCACAAACAGCAGTCTTCTAGGTGAAAGTCATGTGTTTTGACTCATCTATCAACCCCACTTCCTTCATATGCAGACTTTCTCACACTTTATACCACATCACCTGATTTTGAGTGCACATGAGACCGCTACATCCAGACAGGACACCTACATTTCAAATTATGGACTGAAGGTACTGACAGCCCATATTTTAAAACGTAGGGCCACTGACCATGCTACCTTATTTGACAAGCTGGGAGTGAGAACAGGTTGGGTTTTCACATGTCTATTCTCAGCAAAACTTTGAAGACTTTGAAGAGAGTTTTCAAATAGAAAAAGGTTGCTTTACTTGCCTCATATCAGTAAAACACCCACCCAGATGCTACGCATACCACACTTGTCACTAAAGTGCTTTACAGACAGGCAAAGCCAGATAAATCAACTTTTGACTTAATGACACCACTCCTTTATGTTAAACAGAGTAATTATTTTATAATTATGAAGAAATTATTGGATACTTCATCATTTCTTCAAAGGTAATTTAAGTGCTAAAAGTACAATCATTAAATTTAGAAGGCAGTGTACTTGCTAGTCTTATCCAAGTATCCATTAAACTCCTTTAGCAATCAAGCATCATTACAAGCAAACTCTGTTTAAATAAAGGCTGACATGGTGGAAAAATTGTAGAACAAAATGAAAAAAAAGACAATAAAACAAGTAAAAATGTTCATACTCAATCTTATCTGAGGGCTATGGGGATATGTCAGGCAAAAAAGATTGGCAGTCACTGATATAGAAGATACTGTGGCTGGGGACACTCTGTCCTCACCCTGGTTGCCACTTGAGATCTTGTCTGTGAAGATCGGAGACAAGGGGCAACCTTGTCTAACAAGCACTAAAAACATGCTTGACTTTGTGGCTGTGACACAGCTCTTACTTTGGTTATTCAAGGTAAGCCTCCTCCAAGTCCACAAACTGGATGATGAACCGGATGGTTAAACTCCACTCATTCCCCCCAACAACCCTGCAAGAGAGCTGTTTCATGGCCAGTACATAATCTGCATTGCTCTTCCAGAATCTGTGGTTTAGCAGTCAGTTGGAGCCCAAATAAACTTTTAGGCCAAGACTAAAAGGCCCCCTTCTTCATCTTGGTGGCAACTTAGGTTGCCATCATGACAGGCACTGATGACTTTTTGACCCCAGCTACTACCAGCTGCCTCTACAATGGAGCTTAAGAACATGCACCACTCAGATTCTATGATCCATGAAGAAAATACAAACACAAAATAAATACACTGCTCTGTCTGTTAATAGGAAGTCTTTTTCTTGCCACTGCCATGAAGTGCGTGCTCATGATGGGAATTGTTGGGTCTCTGTGAATACTATTATGATTTTGCACTTAATGAATAAAACTGAAATAAAACAGAAATTAATATGAGAGGCGTCCCCCGATTCGATCCCCGGCTCCTCCAGTCTGCATGCCGAAGTGTCCTTGGGCAAGATACTGAACCCCAAATTGCTCCCGAAGGTTGCGCCATTGGTGCGTGAATGTGTGTGAATGGTTAGCTCCTAAAACTGATGAGCAGTTGGCACCTTTCATGGCAGCCAATGCCATCAGAGTGTGAATGGGTGAATGAGATATGTGGTGTAAAAGCACTTTGAGTGGTAGATAGATATAGAAAGGAGCTATATAAGTACATTACATTATTCAGAAGGATTTTACAATTACAAGAATTTCATAATGGCTGAAAGTCAACCCAGAAATACTTTATTTCATATAATGTATAAAAACCTTGTCAAAGATAAAGTGTATCCCTTACTTCAAAATAAAGTCACACTGAATACCTCAAAGTCACTACTGAACTATCAAAGCCCAGTAACTGGACTGAGTATGTCCCACTCCTTACCAGGTAATGACTGTGATGCAGTTTTATTGTTTGTCAACCCAAAGAAGAAGTAGGAGAGTTAAGAACAATGTTGGCATTTTGCTGTTATTTTCAAGTTTGGAGAGAAGTTTTCAAACACTAGTGCGGATTTTTGCGATATTATTCAGACATACAATGTAATATAAAACATATAAATATATTTAAAACAACACATCTCCTCTGGAGAGGCATAGTGAAAGGGCACATGTATGTGTACAGGCTGGATGAACGTGATATGGAATGAGGGTGGGGATGACCTTCATCGGTGTGCTACTAGAAATCACACTTTCCAGATTGACCGAGGCATACTGGGTTGGTGTAGAAGCCACTCATCTTTTCCTTTGCCCGCAGAGTATTCAGCATTCCTACAAGAAGCTTCAAGAATAACTTCCACATAGCAGGGCTTACAATGGTGCTAAAACCATCTATGATGCTATTATCTTTCACCACAACTCCTTTGAAAGGTGAGGGCACTGGCTAGGTTCTGGCTTTGTTTTTAGGCCTGATCTACTTTACAACAAGCTTAAGCTTTAGCGCGGATTCACACAGGATCAGGGATTGCGGCAACTCGTAGCAGGGTTGTCCAGTGCTGGGGGGGTGAGGGGAGCTGAGGTGGGTTGCCGTGGGCGTGTTTATACATGCTGAATGTAACCGCTGTGAAACAATCAGGAAATAACTTTTTATTTAGCTGATTAACAGCTTGATCGAGGCCAGCGCTCGCTCACTGTTATTGTTACTCTATGTCTCTCGACCAAAGCGCTCTCTCTCTCTCCCTCTCTCTCAAACCATTGGACACAAATCAAATTGAACTTCTTCGTGTCACCATTTTGTGGCGTAAATTGCGAGTTGGACTCAGATTTAGAAGCTGGGTACATGAAATAAACAAAGTCAGAACACACACACAAGTCCGTGAATCCACCTGGATAGTCTCTGCTTCAGAGACATTTCAGGCTGTCTGTGGAGGTTTGACCAATCTGAGTGCCTGATTGGCTTGCGGAGCGCGACGTGGGGCTCAGTTTTTCCCAAAGTTGGATCTGGGTCAACTTCTTTCCTGCACGCCGGTATGGTTTTTTGCGGCAACCCCTCCGTTGCGGACTGCCGGTGCGGAAACACACGACCCCCACTGAAATGAATTGAAAGACCTCCGTTTTTCCTGCAGCACCTGATCCTGTGTGAATCCGCACTTGGGACTGAAACAAGCTGATGTTCAAAGCTGAAAGCTTTTCGAGACTATTGATTGGTTGGTTTGAATTCCCAGCTTGTGTCCTGTTGTTTTCAGACAACATATTAATAACAGTCAGTGAGATGAGGGAACAGAGGCTGAGGATGTAGGTATGCAACACAAGGATACATATACACACACATATATGAAGGTTTTCTAACCATGATGGATAACATTTCTCTGATAAGAATGTTTTTTCTTTCTGGTTTGAATGAAACAATGAACTACAGATTGACTCTCTTCTCTCTCACTTTACTATGTTACTGTTTGATTTTGCTGGTGAATGTTTCTGTCATTGTGACCATCATCTTAGATAAAAACCTCCATGAACCTATGTATATTCTATTATGTGTCTTATGCATGAATGGACTTTATGGCACAACAGGCTTCTACCCTAAGTTTCTCTGGGATCTACTCTCTCCTGTTCATGTTATCTCTTATTCTGGATGCCTTGTTCAGGCTCTGGTAATGTACTCATTTGCCTGCAGTGATTTGTCTATTCTTGCAGTCATGGCATATGACAGATATGTGGCTATCTGTCAACCTCTAGAGTACCACTCTATCCTATCAAAGAAAAGACTAATTATGTTAGCGTGTTACTCTTGGTTAACACCATTCTGCCTTATGGGCATAAATGTTTTTCTAACATCTAGGTTAAAGTTATGCAGCCCATATATTGCCAGACTTTTTTGTGTGAATTGGATTATTGTTAAACTTGCTTGTTTCCCAGCTGAAACGACTGTTAACAACATAGTTGCATATATGACAATAATCATTTATGTCTTGCATGGTGTTTTTATAGTTTTGTCATACATGATTCTCATTAGAACATGTGTAAACTCTATAGAAAACAGGGCAAAGTTCATGCAAACATGCGTGCCACATTTAACCTCCTTACTCACTTTTCTTGTGACTATACTTTTTGATGTTATGAATATGCGAATCAGTTCAATTCATTTCTCTCAACATCTTCAAAACTTTGTTGCAATAGAATTTCTCGCGATACCTCCCATTATGAATCCTCTCATTTATGGTTTCAAATTAACCAAAATTAGGAACAGAATTCTGGGTGTTATAACTTTTAAAACCAAATAATTTTTGTTATGTATATTAGGGAAGTTTTTATTTTTTATTTGGTGATAAATGATGATCATAAAACATGTGCCTTTTATTACTCTTTTTGTACATATGTAAATTAATCACATTCACCTATGGTTTTGTCAGCTGTACAAAGATTCATATTGTTGAACATGTGCACATCTCAGGTAATTCACGCAAAGAAAATGCTTTGCGCTAGTAACTCACAAACTGCACTATTTGCTTGTGTTTAAGAAAATAGAATAAATGGACTAACACCTGAAAAATATTCTTTTGGGACATATTTGTCAACAACCTGCTTGTGATGTAACACACAAATGATGAAACACTAAGAATGAAAAAGTGAAACTAGGTGAGGCAAATATTTTAAAAAGCTCCACAACAACAACATTGTTGTTTTTTTATGCCTAAAGCAGATTGTTAACTCTGAAGGTGCCATTATTTCAATAAATTCAAAAACCTGAATTAACCCCCAAAAACCCAAAGCAATGGCCCTCCTAAGTGAGTTCAGTACCATGTTATATTCCCTGAACAGTTCTCTGAGTATTCTGGATGGTCGTGACTCTAAAAGCTTGACAACCACTGCAATGAATGATCTTGATCATCTTTTGACAAAACACTGCCCAAGATTTAATCATTAATAAATATTTAAGGGTTTAAGAACATCAATATCACTAGGCCTACTGAACTATCTGAAAGATACAACTCCTTTTTTCAGTGTTATACAAGCAACATACAGTTGTGAAAGAATGGAGGTCTAACCAGCCCAGTAACTGGACTGAGTATGTCCCCCTCCTTACCAGGTAATGACTGTAATGCAGTTTTATTGTTTGTCACGCAAAGAAGAAGTAGGAGAGTTAAGAGCAACGCTGCCATTTTGCTGTTATTTTCAAGTTTCCTCATGGACAGAGAGGTTTTCACTCATGCGGACACATGAATTCCGTGGACGCATGATTTTTGTGACGTTATTCGGACATACAATGTAATACATGAAATATCCTGAGAAACATTTAGCAAATGTGAGCTTAGTATGCCTTGGTATGTATATTTAGCTGAAAGTTTGGGTTTTATTGCCTTTACATGTGTGGATGTTCTTTATTTTCAATTGATATTCATTTGTTTTTATTTGATTTGATTTTTTATATGGTGATAAATGATGATCATAAAATGTGTGCTTTTTATTACTCTTTTTGTGCATATGTAACATACACATATGACTAAACAATGAGACTGAAAAAAACAAAACTGGGTGACTACGGCAATTATTTCAAAAAACTTCTGAGAACATCTCCCTTTGAAAAGAGCAAATGACCCCTAATCCTTTTAAACTAAGACCCACAGGAAATGTGAAACATTAGTGACCAAGATATGAATAATTCTGCTTCTGCCTTAATGCTGAAGTAAACACTAAATGCTGAAAAATAAATTATGATTATATTTAAAACAACACTGATGATCACTCCATCAACCAATGCCATGAAGCAACCAACACCAGAACCATGCCACACAGCCAAGGTACTGGCTGGATTCTGATCTTGTTTTTATGCATGTGCAGGACTCTGCTTTCAATACAACAAGTTAATAAAATGCTGTACATTGGTGAAGAATTCTACTGCCAAAGTTTAAGCTGAAAGCTTTTCTAGACTACTGATTGGTTGGTTTGAATTCCCAGCTTGTGTCCTGTTGTTTTCAGACAACATATTAATAACAATCAGTGAGATGAGGGAACAGAGATGTTGGGGATGGAGATACGCAACACAAGGATACATATACACACACATACATGAAGGTTTTCTAACCATGATGGATAACGTTTCTCTGATAAGAATGTTTTTTCTTTCTGGTTTGAATGAAACAATGAACTACAGATTGACTCTCTTCTCTCTCACTTTACTATGTTACTGTTTGATTTTGCTGGTGAATGTTTCTGTCATTGTGACCATCATCTTAGATAAAAACCTCCATGAACCTATGTATATTATATTATGTGTCTTGTGCATGAATGGACTTTATGGCACAACAGGCTTCTACCCTAAGTTTCTCTGGGATCTACTCTCTCCTGTTCATGTTATCTCTTATTCTGGATGCCTTGTTCAGGCTCTGGTAATGTACTCATTTGCCTGCAGTGATTTGTCTATTCTTGCAATCATGGCATATGACAGATATGTGGCTATCTGTCAACCTCTAGAGTACCACTCTATCCTATCAAAGAAAAGACTAATTATGTTAGCGTGTTACTCTTGGTTAACACCATTTTGCCTTGTAGGCATAAATGTTTTTGTAACATCCAGGTTAAAGTTATGCAGCCCATATATTGCCAGACTTTTTTGTGTGAATTGGATTATTGTTAAACTTGCTTGTTTCCCAGCTGAAACGACTGTTAACAACATAGTTGCATATATGACAATAATCATTTATGTCTTGCATGGTGTTTTTATAGTTTTGTCATACATGATTCTCATTAGAACATGTGTAAACTCTATAGAAAACAGGGCAAAGTTCATGCAAACATGCGTGCCACATTTAACCTCCTTACTCACTTTTCTTGTGACTATACTTTTTGATGTTATGAATATGCGAATTGGTTCAAGAAATTTCTCTCAACATCTTCAAAACTTTGTTGCAATAGAATTTCTCGTGATACCTCCCATTATGAATCCTCTCATTTATGGTTTCAAATTAACCAAAATCAGGAACAGAATTCTGGGTGTTATAACTTTTAAAACCAAATAATTTTTGTTGTGTTGAGGAAGTCTTTGTAATGCACTCCCTTTAAATTTTGTTGATTTTTTTTTTTTACACCTGATGTGCTGAAGTTACATATTGTTGTGTTGTGTTACATGTACATATCCTCAGAAACATTTAGCAAATATGAGCTTGGTATGCCTTGATATGTCTTTTTAGCTGAGATTTTGTTATATAAATTTGCCTTTACGTGTGTGAATGATCTTTATTGTCAGTACCAACCAAATTGATATCTATTTGTTTTTATTTGATTTTATTTATTTACTTTTTGGTGATAAATTATCATAAATCATGTGCATATCTACATTAATCACATTCACTTAAGGTCTAGTCAATTGTACAAAGATTCACACTGTTGAACATATACTGTATGTGCACATCTCAGTTAATTTATGCGTAGAAAATACTTTGCTCTACTAATTCACAAACTGCACTGTTTGCTTGTGTTTAAGATAATAGAATAAATTAACACCTGAAAAATACTGTTTTTGTGACATATTTATCAATGACCTGCTTCTGATGTAACACACACAAATGATTAAACATGAAAAATGAAAAAGCAAAACTGGGTGACTGAGGCAAAAATTTCACAAAGCTTCTAAACATCTCCCCTTGATCCCTGACACTGTCAAACTAAGACCCACAGGAAATGTGACAACAACATTTAAAAACAGGAGGTTACTGTAACATAATTGACTGTCGAAGCAAATTCTGGCCAATATATGAATAATTCTGCTTCTGTCTGAATGCTAAAATGAACACTAAGTGCCAAAATAACTATGATTGTATTTAAAATCACACTGATGATCTCCCCATCAGCCAATACCATGAAGCAACCAACGCCAGAACCATGCCACACAGCCAAGCCATAGCTTAGTTTTCAGTTAGTTGGTCGCCCGTACCTTACATTGGCTAGAAGAAAGCAATTGTTTGGTTACCTGTGCTTTGTCATCTATGCCATTTATTGTTGGCTAAAAGCAACACAGTTTGTCTTAATACAATTTAGTATTATGGATCATGTTAGCAGGTGATGCAGTTTTGCAAGCTAGCCAACTAACGTCCATTCAGAGAGTATTTTGCTTGTGTTAATGTTCGCAAGCAAGCAAACTTAGATTGGCTAGCCAGCTGCAACCCAGCCATACTGCATATGTGCTAGGTTTGGTTTTTCCCTCCCCCCCTTTGGAGGGAATTGCATTTTCACTGGGCCTGGAAAAGAAAAAACGGGGCCTCCCTCTGTAGCCAGACCTGGAAGGGCAGTTTGCAGGTGAGTGCCTGTTGGCTGGGCATTGACCCATGGGGCTCACCCTGGCACAGCCCAAAAGAACTGCATGGACCCACCGCCCTGTGAACCCACCACCTGCAGGGATAGGCACAGGGGTCGGGTGCTTTGCCAGCTGGATGGTAGGCAAAGGCAGGTACCTAGGCATGCTGATTCCTGGAAGGGAATAGCAGTGATACAAGAAGCCTTGTGAGATAATCAGACCCAGAGAGGTGGTGTAAATAGGGAAGAGAAGACGCCCCACTCTGTTACCCGAGCTGCTATGAATGCTGTGGGAAATGTGCCGGAGGTCAGCAAAGCATTTATCATATGCACGATAGCTGGCGTGATGGTTGGGCTAATGGATTGAAGTAGGTTCATTGGTATAGGGTCCAATAAGCATGTAGCAGGATGACTACATGTCAGCAGTTTGGATACCTCACTCTCGGAGAAGGGAGTAAAGGCAGAAAATGTGCCAAACTGTCAAAAGTTGCGAAAGTGCAGTAGCTGATTCGGTCTACACGTCGCAGTGTTGGTGGTGCCCTTATGGGGTGGAGACGGGTTGAGATGGCTGGTCAGAGAATTGGCTGCTGATTGCTGCCACTTTACCAGTGAAAAAGAGGCAAAGTCATCAGCAGTAAGGCTGGTAGGAGGAGGAGAAGGTGGGTTGAGTAGTGATTTGAAGGTGGAGAAGTTTCTTGATTATTATTTGAATAATTTGTTATTTGGTGTGGTGTGTGTTTCTTTGCTCATAGCTCTTACTTGTTTATATGGGATAACTGCTGGACTGTTGCTACATACAGTATGTTCTGGGGCCAATCAGGAACGTGGGACCACACACCTATCTCAGCATACACTGTGCTGTAAGAAAAGTTATACATCAACTGAAAGCACAGCCAATTTTTTACCTCCCTGTGGCACTGATGCCAACAGACTTTGTCAGCCTGAGTCAGTGTCAGTGAGTTATTGCGGGCAGAAGACTGAAATTAGAAATGAAACAAATTTAAAGGTGAAGTAAACATTCCTCTTTTTACTTCTTCACGTGACTTTGTCCTCATTAACAATGAACAGCACCCCCTGCTGGCAACTTGGTTCTATACTGAACTCCATATTTAAATAACTTTAATTTCCCTGCTTGTTTTCATTACTATGTGATGTTTGAATAAATAAATGAATGATGGATGTGTGAGTGAGTGAGCGAGTGCATTTTATTTGTACTGCTATTGCTTTTCTGTCTAATTTTAGATACATCCTGACCTTAACAGCAGTCTATTGTTTTAGACTCTTTGTTCAAAAAAGGCCTGTTCCTTTTAAAGCTGTAACTGTTACAATACCTAGTTGTAATAACTGCAAAAACATAATTAATGGACCAAACTAGCCAGTCATATGCAAGGAGGTGCAAACACCCATGAAATGAATGAATTTAAAAAATAAGAAAAAAAGGGAACTCTTTGTTAAAACATACATTGGTGATGGGACAAATCATTTTCAGTGAGTCAGTCAAGCGTAACACACCAGGCTCAGAAAACTCAGATCAAGCCAGTGGCAGACCTGGAATTTTATACAAAGGGTGGCAAGGCTTTATCAGGGGTCCATACACTAGGCCTAATAAATGAAAACACTGTGATACTTTAACCTGATACCTAAAGAACATGCCTTTTTGACTATTTTCATAACCCAGATGCATGCGTGCGTGCATGCCTCTCTCACACACACACACACACTATTGTAATCACAATTAGGAGCTTCGTACAAAAGACATTTAATTCATTTCCGGATAAACCCCGTAAAATCACATATCGAATATATTCTTGAACTGAAATCAGACCGCAGAGAACTGGTAGCCCAGATCTATGATCTCATCCAGAGCATTAACCCGCACTCCACTGAAAACTTAAGGAAGGCCTGGGATTCTGATCTCAGAGTAGTTCTTAGAGACGATCAATGGGACTCCATCTTAAATCTGATACACAAATCATCCACGTCTGCTAAGCACTGTTTAATCCAACTGAAGGTGGTACATAGAGCTCACTTTACTAAGGCCAGGCTGGCAAAGATCTATCCGAATGCTAATCCATTATGCCCCTGATGTAGAGGTCAGCCAGCAGACCTATTGCACATGTTCTGGCTGTGTCCGAACCTCTCCACCTTTTGGTTAAGTATTTTTAAAGCTTGTAGTGAGATGTTTGGGACCCAGTTAGATCCTGATCCGATCTGTGCCCTCTTTGGTCTAGCACCAGAGGAATCTCAGGCTGTCTTACCAGCTAAAGCCTATGTAGTTATAGCCTTTACCACACTCCTTGCGAGACGTTTGATCCTTTTCAGATGGAAACAACAAGCTCCTCCATCCTTTTCTCATTGGGTCAATGATGTTATGTATTTCTTAAAGCTAGAAAAAATCAAATACACACTCAAAGGATCCTCTCAATCTTTTTTCAAAATATGGAGGCCCTTTCTTGACTTTTATGACTCCTTGCAGGAGCCCCTTAACAATGAATAGGGTAGAACTCATACACGATTGATCGCAGCAGTGAACACTCCCCCCTCTTTTTTTATTTATTTATTTATATATAGATATCTTTATTAGTTAGGTGTTTTTTGTTTTTTTTGTTGTTGTGTTTGCTTCTGTTTTGTTATTCTCTTTTCTCTCTATTTTTGTTTTCTTACTCCCCAGGTGTGCTTTATATCCTATAAACCTACGGGTGGGTGGGTGGGTGGGAGGGGATGGGAATGGTGAACTCACTGTGTCAACGTATCTGCTGAACAATGCACCTCTACATTTTGGAGATGAATGGGTAAATTGAAGTGATGTGCATATGTTCTGTATGTTTCATATCTGTGGGATAATAATTGTAAAAAAACAATAAAACATATTTACAAAAAAAAAAGAAAAAAAAGAACATATATTAAGTAGTTATGGACACATATCTTAAGCGATTAAATACTGAAATACAAGATTAAGTACTATGGCTAACAGTGGATAACTTATAGGTTTATGTGTAGACCATTTGCACAACAGTCATTTTGACATGAAAAGCTTCTGTTCAATTTAGGTGAAGCTGAATCTGGACATTTGGCTAATTAATGCCATTAGTAGCACCTGCGTTTGCCTTACTATATCATGTCAGAATAGTTCCTGTTAAATAGGTTTATAGATAGGTATGTAATTATGGGCCTACCACCTTTTGTTACAGTGTGAGGCTACACTTTCCAGTGAACTGGGCATGCAATTTACTGCCTCTGTATGCTCTGACCTGGTGGTGGTAGACTGGGTCCTTGTAGTTCCAGGTTGGGAGCTGCCAGGGCTGCTGATATCTGGGCTGAGCCTGATCTGTGCCTGATTTGTGCTTCTTTACAAAAAAGTGGGAAATATCTCCCTTTCTCTTCATTGTTATCTGTCCCTCTACAAAATAAGACAGCCTCGTTACACCTTAAGATTGTGTTTGGCCAAATCTTAATCTATTTGTCCTCATTCTCGGGCTGTAGCCTCAAATCAACTACCAGCCTAGCTCCTATAAAATTAAACTGGATCATGTAGTAGGCTAGTCAGTGCTAAGGTAACTTGGCTACAAATTAGACCTTCACAATATTCAAAAATAAAATTCATTACAGTTTATTTTGAGCTCTAGTATGAAATTCTAGTATGAACTGAACTGATTTTGGTTTCCCATATTATTCTAATCTAGTGCTATGTAGCTTCAGGCTAACGTTAGACTACTCACAGTTGAACTATTGGGGACAAAATCTCTTCTCCTCTGAACGTGCTGTCAAATTGTCAATAGTTTAAAACAACGACTCATCAGGAGACCACTTTAAAACTCACTTCAGACTGATGTATTCACTGAGAGTGGGTCCTCTCGATCCATGCCAGTCACTTGAAAGATGTTTATTTTGCCTTCTTCGTTTGCGTTTCCAAAATCCTGCTGCTTTCGACGAGACGTGCAGTGACCTGTCAATCAACTGGGGTGACACCTGGGGTGTCCAATCAGGTTACAGAGGTGGTTACTGTATTTCCTATTTCTAATCTCAAATGTTTACAGAAACATATTCAACTTTTATTCAATGTTTTTTCTTTGTTTGTGTTACTTTCTACATCATAGATGAACGCTGAATATGAAAAATATGAAATAACACATATGGCATTATGTGATTAGAAAAGCAATTAATTGTTTTCCTGACTTTGCCTGTACTTTTACTTTCGTCCAATTCATTGGCATGTAGATGCATTTACTCATTGGGTGTGGCCACAACAGTTTCAACCTCAAGAGAGGAGTGCAGTTTTGAAATTTTTAAAACAAACAAACAAACAAAAAAGAAAAACACTATGTGTTATGTTTGATGCAGTGCCAATAAATTAAATAAAAGCGTACTCATTCATGTAAAACAAATGAGGTTTACCTTAAAATTAAAAAAGAAAAGGAAAAAGGTTAAAATGTTACTATGGACATTAACATTTATATAATGATATAATGAGAGATAATTATTGTAAAGTGCTGTATAAATAATATAGTCATTTTTCTGTACAAAAATTAGAGATAACTGTAATTTGTCATTGTTGGCATATAACAGTTTGGTTGTTCATTTACAGATAATATCCGTAATTTTACAGAGTTTTGTATATAAAAAAACATAAGGTACCGTAAAAAAAATCTTAAGTTATGTTAAAGTTATTTTCCATAAATCTATTTTATTTATTTATTTTTTTTCACGGTTCTTTATGTCATGCATTGCTTGTTCAGTAGATTGTAACCCAGTGAAAAAAAATTAAGATGTATTGATTGGCTGGGTTGAATTCCTACGTCATGTGTTGATATAATCAGAGAAGATATTATTAACAGATATTATTAACAGTGAGAAGAGAGACCAAGTTTTCTAACCATGATGGATAATGTTTCTGTAATTACAATATTTTTTCTTTCCGGTTTAAATGAAACAAAGAACTACAGATTTATTTTCTTCTCTCTAACTTTACTGTATTACTGTTTGATTTTACTGGTGAATGTTTCTGTCATTGTGACCATCATCTTAGATAAAAACCTTCATGAACCTATGTATATTCTATTGTGCACTTTTTGCATGAATGGACTTTATGGCACAACAGGTTTCTACCCCAAGTTTCTCTGGGATCTGCTTTCGCCTGTTCATGTTATCTCTTATTCTGGATGCCTTGTTCAGGCTCTGGTAATGTACTCATTTGCCTGCAGTGATTTGTCTATTCTTGCAGTCATGGCATATGACAGATATGTGGCTATATGTCAACCACTGGTGTATCACTCTGTCATGTCAAAGAAAAGACTAATTATGTTAGTGTGTTTCTCATGGATAACACCTTTTTGCGTGATAGCCACAAACATTTTTCTAACATCTAGGTTAAAGTTATGCAGCCCATATATTGCCAGACTTTTTTGTGTGAATTGGATTATTGTTAAACTTGCTTGTTTCCCAGCTGAAACAACTGTAAACAGCATAGTTGCATACATGACAATTGTCATTTATATATTTCATGGTGTTTTTATAGTTTGGTCCTACATGTATCTCATTAAAACATGTGTAAATTCTAAGGAAAACAGGGCAAAGTTCATGCAAACATGTGTGCCACATTTGATATCTTTAACCACTTTTATTTTCACTGTACTTTTTGATCTTATGAATATGCGATATAATTCAAATAAGTTACCTCAAACCTTTCAAAACTTTGTTGCAATAGAATTTCTTGTGATACCTCCCATTATGAATCCTCTCATTTATGGCTTCAAACTGACCAAAATTCGGAACAGAATTCTCGGTGTTATAACTTTTAAGATTAAATGACTTTTGTCCTACATTTATCTTCAATTTTCTTTCACAATTAAATATTAAACCTTTCCTGGGTATGCCTTGAGAAAAGTCTAACATTAAAATCTATTTGTGTTCTCCTTTGAATTTCATAAAGCTTAAGGTGCCAAACCAAATGGCACTTGGACTTGGAAATATGGACGTTCCAGAGGGCATATTTTTGTATGTTTAAATTATCTGCTTTTAATTATTTGTGTGCATATCTCAGATGATCCTTGTAAACCAAATTGCACTTTGCTCTGAATGGATTCTGAATGGTCACTTGCCTGTTTGACTTATTGCATTTATGAAATGAAAATGAATGTAAATACAAAACCTGAAATGTTTCATTATGCTTTTTAGCATACTTGCTTTTGAGACTGTACATGCGCAAAGGACAATAGACATACACAAAAAATAGAAAGGATAGACCTAATATTTAACTTGTCAAAACACACATGATCAGGAGTAACTTGTACCATACTTGGGCTGCATAACACAAAATTTTCTTTTCTTTTTAAACTCCATGTTTCCGCTGGATCACATCTAACTGTTGTTTTAACAAGCAATTAGCAATCAGCAGAATTATGTGCAACAGTTTCCACACTTTTGAAATTCAGAATTTTACGATGTTGTCTGGAGTATTATTTCATTTTATTATGTTATCTTATATTAAAATTGACTCAAGACCACTAAGGCATGTGGACTGTAATGCACAATCCAGTGCACAGAGACCATCTTGAAAAGCAAAGGTATAGCGTATAGCAGTGGTTTCCAACTTTTTCCTTCAGGGACCCCTTTTCTATAATTGAGTAAACTGATGACCAGCAGTGCATAGGTCTAACTTATAGGTTTATTTTCTCTCATTGTTTTATTTGCTCTTTGGTTCGTTTTAACTGTGTAAAGGCTCTGTGGATATAGTTTGTGTTCAGGTCTTCACCATGCTCTTATCCTGTCACATGTATTTAAATATTCTTCTTAAATAATAATCTAAACTTTACAAATAGCACTCTTCACAGAAATCAATGAAATGCTGTGATAATAATTGGTTGAGAAGAAGAGAAAGTCTTGGGCCAGACATCCATCTACTGTCTACACCATAAAAGCAGAAACACTGACTGTTGCCCCCAAGGGCTAAATCGTCATTAGATGATAGCCAAGTGGTTCCCGGATATAGGGTACTGGTGCAAATACTAACCATTTGGAGCTTAAAACCAGAATTAGAGTTGCATTCTCATTCCTGGTATTATCTGACAGTGTGGGCTGGGTTTGCAGCTGCATGTCAAGCCGCAATGATGCCAGTCAGCACCTTTAACACTGAGGCCATGGTACTCTGCAAGAAAAGGTGTATTGCTCCTTTCAGGTTGCGAGTGACTACTCCTCACTACCCCAAGTAAAAATAGTTCACATACTTTGGGGTCATTGCATGGAAGAACATGCAAACTCCACAGCCATGGTGAATTGTGGCGGTCTATTAATGACAGCATCCTACGCTCACTGCATTTTACTAAATAATTACTAAGCTGGTTCCTACTATCATGTTCAGGATTTGGTCTTAGCCAACTCAGAGCACCCATACCCATAGATTTAATATCCAACCGGCCTGGTTGGGTATTCAATCTGTGGGCAAGACAAAACTTGGTATATAGTGTAAACCTTAAGGTGACACATGTTTCTATATCTTCATTCACACCATCTCCTCTTGTAGATGAAAACTAAAAATGATTAAACCATCCTGAACCGTCTGATCCAAACCGTCCTGAACGGACGTGCATGGATTTCTAAATGCATTACAAGTAATAGATAAAATAGAATTATAATTATTCACAGTCGACATGGATTAAACATTATATACTAAGGACAGAAGCAATGACAATTATCAACATGAAAAAAAAAATAATGTTCAACATTCTATATTCAGTATTCAACTGCCATACTGATTAGATCATCAATATCAATATAATGTAAATTAAAATATTGCTAAGCGGATACTCATCCCTGAAATATGGTACAATCAACATGGGTGCTTCGTTTAGCTCTGAACATTGCTCACTAGTATAACAAACTATTTGAGTGAAGTTTGTATTGTACATTAAAAAAATATTCATGAACAAAATAATTGTGTGTGGCATTAACAGAGTTGATTTTAAATCCATACTCTGTGCAGGGTAAAAAAATAATAATCATTTCTTCATGTGATGATGCATTTATCTATTTTTTTTTTTTTTTTTTTACATATCTCAAGAGGTTTATTTTTCACAATGCTTAAAGATTGCAACTATGTGATAAAACTTGAAAGCTCTTCTAGACTGTTGATTGGATGGTTTGAATTCCCAGCTTGTGTGCTGCTGTAGTCAAACATGATATTAATGAGATGAGGGAACAGAGACTGTGTTAAGAACAGGGTGTCGCGACAAAGGGGTTTTTCTAACCATGATGGATAATGTTTCTCTGATAAGAATGTTTTTTCTTTCCGGTTTGAGTGAAACAATGAACTACAGATTTACTCTCTTCTCTCTCACTTTACTATGTTACTGTTTGATTTTGCTGGTGAATATTTCTCTCATTGTGACCATCATCTTAGATAAAAACCTTCACGAACCTATGTATATTCTATTGTGCACTTTTTGCATGAATGGACTTTATGGCACTACAGGTTTCTACCCCAAGTTTCTCTGGGATCTGCTTTCGCCTGTTCATGTTATCTCTTATTCTGGATGCCTTGTTCAGGCTCTGGTAATGTACTCATTTGCCTGCAGTGATTTGTCTATTCTTGCAATCATGGCATATGACAGATATGTGGCTATATGTCAACCACTGGTGTACCACTCTGTCATGTCAAAGCAAAGACTCATTAAGTTAGTGTGTTTCTCATGGATAACACCTTTGTGCATTATAGCCACAAACATTTTTCTAACATCTAGGTTAAAGTTATGCAGCCCATATATTGCCAAACTTTTTTGTGTGAATTGGATTATTGTTAAACTTGCTTGTTTCCCAGCTGAAACGACTGTTAACAACATAGTTGCATACATGACAATAATAATTTATGTCTTGCATGGTGTTTTCATAGTTTGGTCCTACATGTATCTCATTAGAACATGTGTAAATTCTAAAGAAAACAGGGCAAAGTTCATGCAAACATGTGTGCCACATTTAACCTCCTTACTCACTTTTCTTGTGACTATACTTCTTGATATAATGCTTATACGATATGGTTCAAAAGGTTTACCTCAACCCCTTCAAAACTTCATTGCAGTAGAATTTCTTGTCATCCCTCCTCTTTTGAATCCTTTAATTTATGGTTTTAAATTGTCCAAAATTCGCAACAGAATTCTTTTTGTTATTGTTAAATTTAAATAATGTGCATAAGTATACTTTATTTATTATCTTATAACTTAAGGACATCTTGTCTCTCCTCTTAGAACAATCATCTTGCTTATGTGTTGGTGTCATGTAAAATCCTGAGAAATTCAGCATAGATACCAGCAAACGATTGCTTGATATGATTTTAGATTTAATCAATTTATTAAAATGCATATTGATATATGTGGGTTCACCTGTGTGTGGATTTGTTTCTGTCTTTCCTGGAGATTTGAAGTGCTAAACTAAATGCCTATTTTGGCCTAGGAAAGAATCTGAATAATGTATACAGTATATATAAAAATCTGCATATTATTCAGTAATGTCCTGTTTGGTTGTCATTAAAAAACATAAATTTATCAGCTCTTCATATGTTTTGTATGCAAAAAGTCTTAACTCATAACCTAAGTTGTCAAATAGTTGTAGTGAAGTAAAATTTCCACTGAAATTAAGTAGAACTTGAAAGTACCATGAAAAGAAAAAAAATGTACAAGTACTTCAAAATTGTACCAAAGTGCAATACTTAAGTAAATGTAAATTATTATATTTATCCAATGCTTAATGTGGTGACATTAAGTACTTTCTGCCGACCAGATTTAGCTTATAAGTATGTAGGATTTAGTGGCAGTTTGTGGTGTCTGTGTGCTACTTCCAGTTTGCTCTGAAGCAAAGTACAGGTAAAACCTTCATAATAATCACAATAATGCATCATGTGTTGGCTGGTGGAGAGCACTAATCCATCAGCCATTCCACCAGGGGTCAGCAAAGCTTCACTGTGTGTCACATGGTCTTTATGATTTTTAGGGGAGTAAAAAAAACTTAAAATATTTTTATATACAGCAGGTGTTTATCTCAGCATTTTGTTCAGTTCTGTGAAGAAAATAACATGAAATAGCTATTTTGTAAATTTAGATTATTATTTAAGATTTAAATAAATATGACAGGATCAAGGTATGATGAAGACCTGAACACAAACTAAAATCACAGAGCTTTCACTCTCTGCTAAACAGCCTTAGATAACATTACCATTAGAAAAGTATGTAGTTTAAACAACCAAAGAGCTGATAGGACAATGTGAAGAAAACACTGAAATTGTCAAAAAAGAAACCTAGGTTTGTGTATGATTGATAAAAATAAAAATTAAATACATAACATAGACAGAGAATTGTATAAAAAGTTCCTAAACATCTCATGCCTGATGCAATATTCACAGGAAATAATCCAAAACACTTGTTTTAGACAAAGTCCCTGAAATTATTGCATCCACTGTTTGGGTCAATTGCACAGTTTCCAAGTTGTTCTGTTTAGTTACAAACACTAGCACTCCCCCAGTGCTGTGAACTCACAGCCTGGCTAACAAAGTGAGCTGTTATTAGCTAACAGCAGCTATAGTTTGCGGCAGTTTAGTTTAATGTCCCCCAGAAAACTCTGTAAATTACAGAGAGCAGTTGGAAGACATCAGAGGTTTCACCAAAATGAGCGAAACAGTTGGTGGTGTGTGACTTACTTTGTTACGTACTTCTCGTGGGTGATCGTATCCTGAGCACAAAGTTACAATGAGAATAAGAGATACGGGGTGTAGAGTGGGAACAACAGAAACACCATTCACCTGATTACACGTCAGTCTAGTATCAAAATGATTTAAAATCTGTTATTTTATAGTAGAATTGTTACACAACATTGCTTTAAGTACAATGCTTGAATAAATGTATTCAGTTATATTCTACCGCTCCTCAATGTTATGACATAAAGTGCTTAATTCAGACCAGATTTAAGACTAAAACAGATTTGATTTAGATTTTTAATCAAAACATGCTACAATCATTGAAACAGTTTGAAGCTAGCTCTTCTCGTTTTTATTTTAAAAAGAAAGAAAAGAGAAAAAAAGCCGACACTTGTTAAAGGTACAGTGTGTGGGATTTAGTGACATCTAGTGGTGAAGTTGCAGATTGCAACCAAATGAATACCGATGATCTACATCAGCCTTCCGGGTGCGCAAATAAGTAATCTGTACAGCATTTACCTGTCAATCAAAGCACCCACGCTCTAAATTATGCGTAAGACTTAATATCATTTGAAAGGGTGAGTAAAAAACATAAAAAAAATTGGACGGGGAAATTAGGTATAGAGACCAAAACTGTTTTTTGAACCAGGCTGTAAACATGTTTATTTCTGCTGTGAAGTTGGACATTTTAATACGGGCGCTTATAGAGATTGACTCACTTCTGTAGCCTGTCTGAAGCGGCTGATCGGGTAATTACACTTCTTAGCACTTCTGCATTGGCTTCATTTCCCAACCACGGAGGACCCACGCCCTCTGTAGATATAAAAGGCTCATGCTAAGGTAACAAAAACATAATGGTTCTTATTTTCAGGTTAATATACACAAATGGAAACATAGTAATGGTTATATCATATTCAATTTCTGCCAGTAGATCCCCATAAATGTAACACCCTGGACCTTTAAGCGGACAGTCCTGTCCTGCCCGACCTGCACTGCCTCCACCACACCACACGGCGACGGTAATGCGCCATTTCCTTTCATCGACAGCGCCGAGTATCAGGACGAAGAAGCGGGCCGACAGCAGACTGTGTACACTGCAGTACATGCGACCGTACAACCGCTCCACAGCCTGGCTCCGTTTTTCCTCCAACGCCAGCGACGACAGCCAGGACAACAGACGTTTGTGTTTTGAAGTGAAGTGGCGGAGAAGATTTCTAACGTGTCCGGAAAATCCTAACTTTCAACACGAACCGTGAGTAGGCTGTTAGCGGGTTATTTTGGGGGGCTGCGGAGGATGAAACAAACGGGGTTGCTAATGTGATTTGGGTTCCGGTTGTGTTTATGTAATATTAGGCTGGTAATCCTCTAAAACAGCGCAGACATGCAGGCTCACTGGTCAAAATAACAACGCCGGTTCAACACAACATGCATTTCTACCTGTGTAAGTGTTGTTCAATTACGTTGTGTAAATGCAGCGGGCCAGTGGGATTTATGGCTGTCATCCTACCTCAGTTTTTACCCTGTCAGTGGTGCCTATGAAGGTCTACACCGGGAGACCGCATCATGTACAGTTCACAGAGACGCCGACAGAAATATGAACGCTATGCTGTAACTGCTGCAACACACTGAAGTGTGATGCAGGTATGCATTTTCTTGTTCACATCTCTGCACAACAGAGAGGAAAAAGACAGAACAGTGCATGCTGCATATACTGCACTGTATTTACAAGTGCAGGCTGCAAAGGAGAACATCTGCCTTGAAGTGTAACAACTGTTTTATTATTATTACACAACAGTCAGTAATCTTATTCCCCTGTTAAAGGGAGTAAAAAAATGAAATATAATATTTTAATAATTGTGCATAATATTTGTAAATAATGACTCCAGACAGTGAAGTTTTCCTTATTGCACATGCGTCGGTGAAGACTGCATGTCTGTGTCATGTAGGAAAAGTAGCTGGAGTTATTGTCTGTGTCATTCTGTGTGCAGGTATTTTAATAAACAGTTTATATTAACATGACTCATTGTTCACCTCCGGATGGAGCCACCAGTTTTCTCAAAGTGTCCTGCTGAAATTCTCCAAATAGTTTGAGTTGCATGTCAAGGTGACTCCTCATATTTCTTACTGGCCGGTGAAGCAGACAGCCATCCAGGTGGATGATTTAGGATTTATAGTATGAATGGGTTTTAATTATCAAGCATCATCAGTATTAATTTTACTCTAACTTGAAATTTCTTTTCTTTTTCACAAAATAAAAGAGAAATCAATAAGTTAGTAGTTTGTCCTGCTCTCTCTGTGTTATTTTTAGTTTGTTCTGAAGCAGAATGCAGAGTTCAAGTAAAATCTTGGTGTCTGTCATCTGTCAGCAAGTGTATCCAGTGGCTGTAGGAGCGCACTAATCCGTCAGCCACGTACAGTGAATGACTTCCTTAATCTGTCAGTCTAACAATGCTTTATTTTATGCCCTCAAAATATGACCCAGTGCCTAGACGGAACAGCTGTAGTCAGTTAACTATAGTCTGATTGATACAGAATATTTTAAACCCATCCCAATATGAGTATTCAAAATCTGACAGTGATGTACTGGATGATAATCTTTATGTTTTTTTTTTAACAGAAACACAACATATTTGATAAATGCTCCTTTTTAAAGGTCCAGTGTGTCAGATTTAGGCGGCAGAAATGGTCTATGTCTATGTTTTTATTAGTGTATAATCACCTGAGAATAAAAACCTGCCTTAGTAAGCCTCGGGTACCTCACACTCAAACAGGGTTGTTTGCTGTAACTCACACTAGCACACAAAAAGGCTCTAAGTGTTTGTTTTGAATGGACAGACGCCTGTTACAGCTTTACAGCAGTCTCAGTGTTTATTACTCAAATTCAAGTTCATTGTCAGCAGCCCAGTTTCACTGTGCGTCTGCAGGAGTGGTATAATGTGCACAGGGATAAACTTTTAATATTTAAGGAGGGCATCCCTGGAGGATTGAGAAGTGTTTGGTTGAAAGCATCTCTCACACTAATTCATAATTGTAACTAACCAGTATTTGACTTACTGGACTGCATTAGCCAGAGAAATGTCTGGTGCTTATACTGCACTTGACTTGTGGAGACACACGCTGCTGTGTAGCACTGCACAGTTGTGTTTGCTCTTGAGTTGAGTGGTGTTTCCCTTTGGAGGCACCTCACTTCCAAGTTAGTGGTAGGTTGTGAGATTTGGCCTAAAGAAGTGACAAAGGCCCTATATACACCCGCTCTAAATTGAGGTGCACCCATGATGCATTGAGGACACATTGAAATCTGATCACTCAGATCACATTTGGAGGTGGTCTAAAGCTAATAGGACTGCTAACTGAGTTAACAGCAGCTACAGTTTGCAGCAGTTGGCAGCTCCTATGACACCAGTAATGCTACATGTCCATCAGGAAACAGCATAAATCATTGAAAGTTGCGGCAGAGCAGCCGGAGGACATCAGAGGGAAAACCAGAAAAATATTTTCTCCATAAAATATGATCCAGTTTCACTAAAATCAGCGAATAACGTTATAAAGTTTTGTACAGTAATCAGAGAGGCCTTGCCTTAGGAAGCATCTATTGTTTCTGGCTTGCTCATTTGTGCTCAGCTTCATCATATTCTGATTAAAAATGCATAATTTGGTCTTTGGGAAGTTAAATGAATTACACTTTCATTTGCATATAGAGTGAGAAAATGAAATCCGATCATAAGTGGTCACTCGAGATGCATGTGGAGATGCATTCAAACGGTGCGCACAGGCTGTCCGCTTGTGATCGGATCACCCAAGACGCACGTTAATGCAAGGTATAAACAGGGCCAAAAGCTCCAATTTTCCTTTAAACAATGCAGCACAGTTGGATTATTTTGCAGAAAAGCAATGAAGGAAAAGCGTTTTGCTGACAAACACTTGCTTTTGCTCGAACAAATTATGCAGAATGATTGAATCTATTTGCAGCTGTGTGGGAAAAGCAATTTTGCTGATTTGCTGAGTTAAAGGGAGTAATTGAGGTTTTGCAAAATACAGTTACAGTAGTCAGCTAAAACAAAACATTGTTGGGGGGGTGGAGGCACCCTTAGGAAATACCGATCACAACTTAAGTTGGAGGGCCTGCCACGCTAACCCTTACTCTATATTTCATAAAACTGCTGCAGTACTGCTCCGCTTGCTGAGGTGACAAGTTTAAAGAGGAGAAAACAGCTTAGGCCAGGCACTGAGTTGGGGTACCATGCCAAACTGACTGTGTGAGGCAATGTGTGTGTGAGTAAGTTTAGTCAGCTCTGCTGCATTGTGCCATCTCAGGAAAGCTGCATGCAGCTCAGATGCTGCACTGGTTCTGTGTTAGTGGACCCACGTAGCAGCAGCAGCAGCAGCAGCAGCAGCAGCAGCAGCAGAAGTGGCGCTACTACAGCAGCTGCTAGTGTTAATAGATCATTGCTTGCTGTCAGAGGAAAGAGAACCATCCTCTCCTTTAATACTCCTGTAAATGCATAACTGGAGGCAACAAAAAACTGTCCTTCACACAACCCCATGTGAACATAGCAGCTTCTGTCATTGATCCATATGTTCCCTGCCCTGTGGAGGACAATGTTGTTTGAACCCTGATTAATGCATCATTGTTGCATCATGGGGATAAAGCACTATAAAAAGATGGTGAATTTCCTCAGGAGTTGTGGGCTGATGGATGCTGATGGGTGCACATGCATTTGAAGAAAACTACAGGGGCTAAATGTCACTTGTTACTGTGATAAGCTGCTGAATAAACATCCTATTTCCGGTTACTCTAATGCAAATATTTTAGTGCACCTCCAGCAAATACAGGCCGTCATATTTATTTAGGTCATGTTTGATGACCTAAATGTGACCTCCAAAGTTGATAATAGCGTATGTCTTGTTTGACAGTTTTTGTAACTCCTCTATAGCAGCTAGTTTGGTGTTTTTAATGATTGTCACATTGTCAGCAATTCTGGTGCTTGTTTGAAAATGGACACCTGCCAAGCATCAAATTTGTGCAAATTGCCCCATTTGGTGTGAAGAGCACCTGCTAGACTGTCCAGTAATTGTTTGCAAACGAAATATTTGTGTGCATAGGTTGGATGAAATGAAATTGCCCCGCCACTCCGGATGCCATCCTAAGCTATTTGCTTTCCCTCAGCAGGATAGTGTTAGTGCTGTGAAAACAAATGTCAAGTCGAGTCTTATCGCAAGGTTGGAAAGGATGAAAAAGTTTAGCTAATTTCCCTGACTTCCCTTAGCTAAAGAGTGATTATACAAGGTGTCACGAACGATTCCATTAACAGTAATGTGGATGAAAACAAGCTGCCTGTCTGCAGGGATGCATGGCTTCTAATTAACAGTTTTTTTAAATACATATCTTAATGGAGGGGCCCTCTCTTGACTTCCTTTATGCTCCTTATCAGTGACCACTTGCGCACCACTTTTGGCTTGTTTCTGTTTTATCCTTTTGTCCTGTGTACGTTTCCTGAAACACACCAAGCATCCTGTTTTCTTCTTTTTCACTTAGTTATTGATTTAAGTAAACAGCAGCTAGTATTTCACCACGTTGCATCAGACAATCAGTCCTGTGTGACACTCAGCAGTCTTCCCACCTTCCTGCCTCGTCTTTTTTTTTTTTTTTTTTTTTTTACCAGCACCAAAGTAGTAAAGTTCTTCTTGTAATGACACTCAGCTTTAAGAGGAAAGGATACTCATGGGCTGCACAACACCCACTGGAAAAAAGGAAGTGTAGCTCATACCCGTAATCATTTTAGAGATTAAAAATGCTTTAGCACTAAAAGACGGATGTAACAGTGCCTACACACATTATATGTCCAGAAGATATGTTGGGTCTGTTGTAGAAGACAGGCAGAAGAACAAAACCAGTAGCTACAGCTGTATATCCAAGTTAATGGGGCAGGTAGTGCCATGCTAAGACAACCAGAAAAGTTTTTGACACACCCACAGTCCTGGGATAGTAGTATAGATGAGTTTGGTTATTATCTTTTTAATAAATATTTTTAAATATTTTTTTTTCAACCCTTGATTGTTTTTAATTTGGTCATAAATACTTAAAGGGGTATCTATTGACGGAAATGGAATATTAGTGTAAAATCTCCTGAAAATAAGAATTGTAATCTTTATTTCTACAGCGGCTCAGAAGGGACAAACCAAACACTGGTTCTACATAGGACCTTTCACCTTTTTTACGTTTAAGTGTCACAGCCACTGTAGTTTCTTCTTCATGCTGGACCCGAGAGGGAGAGGTAAAGGGTCTTCAGTTGGTTGCAAACTTCACCACTAGATGCCACTAAATTCTACACACTGGACCTTTAATTTTTATAGAGAAATACTCAAGTCTGGATACCAAGTGTTTTGGGGTTGTAATCTGTTGTTGAGGCGCCTTATACACTTGTTACTGTGTCACAAGGAGTCATGTGCCCTGATATTTCTGCACTGAATAAATAAATAAATAAATTAAAAGTAATTTTCCTTATATCACACGTTGATTTGTCGTTGTTCCTTTATGCGAATGATAGTGAGTGACAGAGATTTGTGGGTGTTTGTAAAGCCTGCCTGGCATGAAAAGCAGTGTGTGTACCATGCAGTCCATGTGAGTTTCACATCTTTGCCACAAAATAACAAGGCTTCAGATGACCTCGCTGTTTTACGTTTCACTGCGACTTTCAAAAGTCATCCTACAACTCTCTTGTTTTCAACCCAGTTCAAATTAGAACCGAAATTGATTTTTGACTTAATTTTACATGAGCGGCCAGTTTCAATCAATTAATTAGTCTGTGTAAAACACACTGTAACAGATAATGTTTGCTCAAGGCTACTGTTACCAACTACGAGCTACAGCTCACTGCCAAAGAGACCCATGAACTGGGTGATATTAACTGTCATGATGGTTGTACATTATTGTTAGATTGTTGGGCAGTCCTGATTGCCTTTATTCATTTAAATCATTAATTTAATTATTGTTTTTTTCTCACCGCTGTAGTTGCTACATCTTTATTTTAAAACTGAACACTGTACTACACACCACCAGGAGGTTGTGTTTGATCGTGTGTCAGAGGTGAAAATCCAATAGAGCAGTGACGTATGTGTACAATATTTGTAGCACCCCAACGTGAAAACCCTTCAGGAGCCACACAGTAAAAGAAATCTTTTAACAGAAATGGCATTAAGCTTATAACAGCCATTTCTAGTAAAGGTAGGTTGATGGAACAGGAAAGTCAGCCAATATCTGCTGAGAACCTTTGCATTTTGTAGCAAGACACATATTTGTCATGCCGTTTGACAGTCAAAGTGTAAGCAACTCATTTCTTCTGGGTTCCTCTTCAAGGCATACCATGTTAAGTGCACTTTGCATTTGCAGACCAACAAGAGAGAAAAAAACAAGGTCCATGTGCAGATGTGTTTACCCATTCCACTTCGCAGTCTTGTGCACTCTCAGCATTTGTGGATCACATGGGAATCGGACCTCTTTCTTCATGCCATACTGCTCTATATGGGGCTACATCACACTACCAAACTAGGCCGAGCAGGTACTGACTCTGTGCTAAAGCAATCTTAGACTTTTCACTATCAGACCCCCAAATCGAGGATTTCTCTAGCCCAGCGATGAACATACTTCACTACAGAACAGACTGTAATTTTGAGGGATGGATGGATGGTGATGCAGGGAAGGGATTTGTGCAAATAAAGCAGCAGGATATCGGCTCGCTCGACTGAGACATCGTGCACTTCCAGCAGGGGGGCCACATCAGTGCTGCCCAATGGCAACACAGTAACTTTTGTGTACGTGTTATAAGTGAACATAAGGACAGGACTTTGCCATTGATCAAGGACTTTTGCAACCTCTTTTCACTTTTACTGGAGATGAGTTCTCAGTGAAAACAAAAGAAAGGGCTGCACATGCCAGATGAGGTTAGCATCAGAGCGTGAATGTGACATCAGTCAATGCCGTACTCACCTGTTGGTACTGCACAGAGAAGGACGAGACCTCCATGAAACCACCAGAAGTATGCTTGGTCATAATTGACTGGACCACTCATGTTCAGAAAAGCTCCACAGACTAGCTGTGGTTTATTGTTGTCATTCTTTGAGCTTGTTTTTTAAAATAATGTTTTATTACATTTTCCATTAAATGTATAAAAATAGTCAATTACAATTTGAAATATTCCTGTTGCAAGAAAAGCCATATGGTGCAGTGAGAAAATGATCACTCTGATTTGAGAAAAGTGTTCCTGCTGGGATGAAAATCATGTGCGTGCTCCTTATGAGAGCATTTTGTGTGTGTTATGCAATAATATAAGGTGAAATCTGAAGTATTTTGATTGTAGAGTGTTTATTTATGTTCTGTAACCTTTGCTGGTTGAGGTGTGTTTGGCTGAATATACATGCTTGCTCTCTGCTGTACTCTGCTACACTTTTAAATGGTTTCACTCATTCATAACTGCAGGCCTACCACACACACACACTAGAGTAGATGGGGGTTAAATGCAATGGTGTAGTACCTAATAGGTACTTTGAGGAGCTGATGTTAGTCATGGTAAAGGTTGATATTGGTAAATGCTCTAACCCCTGGATTCCACCGGGCACGGCTCTGCGATGTCGCAGCTGCAATGCCGGTTTGGTCCATTCTCCAATTTTTCCTTGGTTTATGCGCTTCTACTATGAGTAAGTGGGCTACGTATGTGCACAGCGTGCTTTATTTTGAAAATTGACTGAATTCTCTGTGCTGTTTCTGTGTCTGACTTCCATAGCAGCGAGCCACGGCATCTGTCAGAAGTAGCACAGCTGCGTATTTTCCACGGAGCAAAGCGGAGAGAAGCTTCTGGGATGTGTTCTGAAATGCACTGTGGTGCTTCTGGTTAAATAACAATCATTGTCTAGAACGTGCCGGGATGCGTCATAGCCGTGCCCGGTGGGATTGAACTGTAAGAAGTCTTTGCTGCTAGTTATTGACATTTTTATTTTGTGTCGAACAACAGACTCTGCATTTATATAATTATTTCCTTGAGCATCTAATTTCTTTCTACTACTACTACTTCCTTATACCTTTTGGCAGATTACAGTTGGCTCTAATTGTAAGATCATCAGGGACAATGGAAATAAGTCCATGGCCACATCTGTTATACTTTTTCTAAGAGTAAGTTTTAATAGCTGAACTTATATGCTCACACAGCTATTATACTCAAGTGTTGCCATGGCTGTGTAAACATGGAATACAAAGTGATTATTAGTTGAACTTATCAGGGACATGGAAAACTTAGATAGTCCTACAGAGATCTCTGATTATTGTTGCACTGTTTTCCCAAAGTTAATATCTTTGCTCACGGCTTTATTTTGTGCATGGTAAGCTTTCTGTTGAGCTTAATGTGAATACAGCAACAACTGAAACCAGCTGTAATTGATAAAGCAACCTGAAATGTAAGAGGTAAGGGGCAACACAAGTCAAACTAGATGTCTGATTACTGACTACCTTGAAAAATAACTGCCAGATATAAATCATATCAAACATGGGCAATACCTTTCTTAAATTCTTATTTTGGCCTCACGCACAGAATATCAGCTTATACCAGCTTTGTTTTTTCAACTGTTTTACCCTTTCACACCACACAGAATGTAACAGGGCAGCTTTGTTCTTCTTATAGAAGCATTTTGCATCCATTTACTAGTTGAAAATGTTTAGAAAGCTTTGCAGCCAAGCAGCGGGGAGTATACCAATGCTCTCTCCTCGCTCTTCATCTCCATTGTACTAGTGTCCCAGATGTACTTATACTTAAGACAGAAGCGTATTGCCTTTACATGAGCTTGACGTAGATCTCCAGCATACTGGAGAAAAAGCCACATCGCCCTAGGGTATGGCTGTAGTGGGCTGTAATGTCATTCTGTATAGCACTATGCGCTTTTCCAACACTGTCTCATACAGGCTTTGGGAACATTTGCGCAAGAACAGATATCCACACAAAGGTTCACGTCATTACAGTTCACTGTGTGTGTATCACCCCAGAAAACATGGATTGTGTCATGATGTGGCTGTATGTGTATTCACAGTGGATTAGGCTAAGTCCATCAATAATGCAGTCCACATGGAGTAGCTGTGAAAACACTCTTTTCTTGTTTTGTAAGCTCTACTCTGATCCTTGGCCTTTTACAGAAGGTACAGTCAGACAGTAAATCCTCTGGCCACGAACAATGAATTGTTCTTTAAACTTTTGAATGTCTGAGGAGAGTCTGCAGCTGGATAAATCAATGAAGAAGCCCTCAACTCCCCGAGCTTGTCCTTTTCCTATTCATCAACCTTCTCTGTTTCCTTCTCGTCCTCCATATTCTATGGAGCTCTGCACAGAGCCCTTGGTGATATGGCTATATATAGAAGGAAAAGGAGGAGGAAGATTAAGAAAAATGTGAGTGCCTTTTAGTGCGCTGTCCTGGGGAGCTCGCTTCAACGCTCCTGTTTGAAAGGGTTAATGAAGCTCAGATTTAGCCGGTAGATTGTTTTTGCCTGTCCTGGAGTGACTCAGGGTGAAGAGGTCAAGCCTCGGCAGTCTAAGATAGACTTCCAATTAACCACAATACCTTCTGGCTAAATGCCCTTTGTGAAAGAACAGCCTCAGCCATGGCTATGAAGTTTCAGACCTGAGCAGAGCCTGTTTTGTTATAGAGTCCAATATTAAGTCAAGGATTTTATGCTGCTTTTCTATCTCTTGTGACCAGAAGAACTAGTGGCTACTAGTGACCATGTGTTATTAGCTACAATTAGATACTTATATTCACTTTTTGGGCAGAAAAATACAGCAGTCAGGTGCAAGATACAGTTTTAGTTCACATGTTAGATTCAACGTTTTGTTAGCTTACATGCTTTGATTCTCATACAGCACATATGCAATCATAATAATGGCAGATATATCATTTGAAATTCTTTTAAATGTTGAAACACAGTAGATCTTTAATTTTAGACAGAGGTAGACAAAAGTAGGCTTCTTATTTCTACATGGCAACCATCAGTTTTGTTACCTGAAATGACAACTGCTAGTGAGCTAATCAAGCTAATGTTGACTCCAAGTTTCCTGTCTCGTTTTTTTAATGTGTCCCACTGACTCGCATTTAAATAAGAATGTTACCTAAGGGATCTTAAACATGCACTGCATGGCTACATGTAGGAAATCATGCTTAAAGACTGAAGCCAGGCAAAAAGTCAAGACAGTCCTAGCATTTTAAGGATGACGAGGAAAAATGTTGTAGTACTTGTTCACATTCTCAAAGAGTATGTTTTCACTTCTAATGTTTCAAGAGAAAAGGCTCTAAGGATGAAGACAGATGTTTTTGGCAAACACAACTCTGTCTCAGGTGACGGTGGCTCGGCTTGTAAATCCAACAAAGAGCCGGACAGAGCTGCTAATGTTAACATCAGCCTAAACTCTAATAGCATCCGTGATTGGCTTCCACACTGGGTAAATACGCACTTTTATAACATTTGGATGTTATGCTAGTTAACTGGACATGATAACAGTTGCACCTGAGGTTAAAGCAAGTAATTGTTCTGAGATCTGCTAGCTATCTGCCCTGAAAGTTAAGTTTGTCACTCTAATCAGGTGGTTTAAGGACCGATAGAGATGCTGTGGATCTAAACATGGTTCAGAGAGACGGGGAGAGGTTGCTGGGAGCAGAGTGTAGCAGGTGCTGCTGGCCCATGGGGGCATATTTGTGTTCTCTGCTCACTCAGTGGAAACATTTTAATTTGATCCCTTTGTTTCTATAAAACAGGTCAGGATTTGTTCTACCCCTGGGCAATTTGTGTCAGTGCTTGTACAAAAACCTCTGTAGTGATGCAGAAGATGGGTCCATGTGTGTTTCCAGAAGCAGTTGTCAAAACACGCACATGTTTTTGGAAATGTTTTAATTAAGGTGCTCTGTATAATTATATGGTTTTGGTCACCTGGCTTTCATTCACACACCATCAGTCAAAGGTAGTCATATAGTGGGATCTGTATTACCTGTCACAAAATTACACCCTGTCACACAGAAGAAATGTTGCTCGTCTGGCTGTGATATTAATTTAATATTATTCACTCATTCTGAGAACACTTAACAAGTCTCTCAAATGCAAAAGCGTTTTTTGGTTTTTAGCTGCAGCCTGCATTTGCAACAGATAACAGTATTGTTTTCTCAGTAGTGAAATCCAGGTATGCCACAGTGCAATGTCCTCTGTTTTCTGTCTCTACGTGCCTAATGTTTCAGGTCATCTGCCCTCCAAAACCAAATCACTCTCTCACTCAGATATTACAGTTATTCCTCAGTACCACAGTAAATATTCATTTTAAATATTTTAATGTGAGGTTTGCATTTCATTAATTTCACATAGGATTAATAACTCAAAATAACAGTAGTTTTCTGTTTAAAAAAAACAGCAGCCTTCAGCCTTCTCAAATTACATACACATTTATGTAAAATTATAATTATCTGTAAATAAATATGTGGCTCATTCTAGGACTTTTTTGTCATTTGTTCACTTTAGCAAATATACAGTATACCTTAGTATTAGATATGTTTGTCCTCATATTTATAGCCACATCGTGTAGGTATCTGCTGTGATGTGCTCAATTCACATCCATGCAATATGAAAGAAGAAACTTTATAAACTTAGAATTAAGACTGAACGTTCGCTATGTTGTCAGTTCAGCTCTGACTCTCAGCCTTTGACTGCCCTCTGACAAGTGTGTCAGTATTAGGATCACATCAGAGTTCATTACTTGCAGTCAGATGAGACTCTTTTACACTGATAGTCCTCTTTATTTCTTGTGTTGGTGCTTCTTCAGCGAAGCTTGTGAGTTAGAAATTAAATAAAGTATATTATTTGTGAACCACATGAATCATCAGTGTTATATCTTCCCATTAAGAGGCTTCTGTAGTGTCACTTTGGGTTTTTCCTTCTGTCAGTTTTTCAACTGCTCGTATGCCTAAGAGAGATCTCTCCATGGACAAACACTCACATATGCACATGCTCCCTGTTATTCCCAGGGTTGAGGATTTGTCTCTCCAGGCAACACACTCTCTCACTCAGACAGAGTGGCGATGAAAGATGTGCCTAAATTAGGATGTTCTGCTGCACCAGAGGCAGGTGTGAGTTTTTAGCACCTCTTCCAAATCTTACACTTTTCAAATGTGCACTGTGTGGTGCTGAACTTTTCATTAGCAGTTTTTTTTTTCTTTAAGAGGCTTACATTTCCATCAACACCTTGAAATGCAGTACATAATTAAGCCTACAACGGTGCCCTTTGTGTGCGTTTGCAGAAAGCTTTTGTTGAAAATCGTGAGTTACCTGGGGAGTATTGGGGTATAGTAAATGAAACTTGTATCCCACAGGCTGATATCACAAAGTGGAAGGGTGGACTTGACCTGCTAGCCCAAATCCAACAAGCATTTTAATACTTATCCATTTCAGTTTTGATGTTGCAGAAGGCAGATAGGACCAGTTCTTTATTTGGAATTTCTATCAGCTTTCAATGCCTTTCACGTGTTCACCTGTTTTCTTGATAAATTCAGTAAAATGTACATTTTCACGACACTAATTCCATCAGTACGAGAGTCATGTCTCTGCTGCTTTCAGTTTCACTTCTCTGATAGAAAATCACCAATTAATTTCAGTCCTTTTAATTGGTACGTTTTTCCCGATCAGTGTTGACCTACCGTAAATGCAACTCAACAAAGTGAAAAAATTGAAAGAGTAGGTCAATGAAACTGTTATTTCTGTTAAAAACAGCAGTGAGTATGGCCTGACTGATGTTGCACAGATGGAATTAGTGCTGTGAAAACATTATGGTAAAGTTATCACATGAGCTATTGTTATTGGCTATTATTTAAAGCCACGTTATGTAAGAATTGGTGTTGCAATACCACTCTCTCTCTCTCTGTAAATATGGAAAGTTGTACACTTGTTATGATTACATTACTTGTAATCAAAAACAAGCGAGTTGACGACTACAGCCAAACATCAACAACACACACGCAAGTCATAGCAGCCAGTTAATATTTCTTTCTAGTCCAACAGCAAGAGGCCTAGCTTGGGGTCTGTCTTTCAGTCTTTTATTTCACTCTCATTTTGTTCTCCATCGTCCTCTTCGTCTCTGCCATCACTAAGCTCTGCCCGTCCCTGGGCCTAAGGACTTCCTCTTTCTGTGGCAGAGACGCCATTCACCTGAATACAAGTCAGTAATCATCAAAATAAAGTTATTACATGGTAGAAAAGTTACATAACGTTACTGACCTGATCAGTTCTGAAGTGTACTTTTTTTTTAAAGTTACTAACCTTATCCCTGCTGTGTGAAACAAAAACAACAAAAGAAAACCTTCTGTGAACTCATCTGACATGCAGTGGACTGCACACAATATGCATTTCCCAGGACGATTCTTTCAATTAAGTGAAATTATTGATCTGTGTCGTAACTTAACCTGATGATTGAAGTAGGCTCAGTGGAGATGAGTGCTATCAGGCAGACAGGATCTAAACTGTGAACCACACACACGCACAAGAAGTGTTGTGCTGTCTTTAAATGGCCATGAGGCCATTCGAAAGTCTGGCAACAACACTTTCACTAACACTACAGTTTGTTTGGGATTAGTGGGGCCCTGTGCACTTCCATTTAAATTACATTTTTGGCAGTTTGCTGATCCACTTGTCTGAAGAGACTTAAAATGACTACAGTAGTAAAATAAACAAGCATTGCTTAAGTGAGCATGGGTCAAAGCCATCGCACAGTATCTCTGTTAGAATATTCATCTGTTGCTTAAATGGTTTTGTAAGTAAACAGAAGGGAGGTGAAAAAGAATTACAACAAGTACAACAGCACAGGATTCAAACATGGCATGAATCTGCCACTCTAATGGAGCACTTCAGAAAGGAGGGCTTAGTCTCAAGTAAAGGAATGTGTGCCACTTGGATTTTGGCAGTTATGTATTTGTTGTTTTTGCGCTGTGCTGTGAGCAGCTTTTGTTGCAACTTGTTCCCTTCGCCTGTTGAACACAAAGCTTTTTGTTTGGGTTTGACGGCCAGACACTGTACACTTCCCATCCACAGCTATGTGACCCTGTCTGTTCACCTCACATGGACAAAGGCTCATTTTATTCTTGGACTTTATTTTTCAGTCACTGGATTTTCCATAATTGAATTATTTGCAAATAGTCCAAGAGGCCAAATGAGAACCCATGAAGACAATAGTATCACATTTGAGCAAGCTGTGCTGTTTTCTAGAAGTTTGTGCAATAATGAAGTGTTTAACCTATTAAGTACCTATTACGCAAAAATGCTTAAAGCTTTTTTTTTCTTTCTTTTTTTTAAATAAAACAAGCAATTTGCTGAATTTCTAACTCATCTAACTATATCTTTTCACAATTTCTAGACAAAATCATTAAGCAATTTTAAAAATAAATGTTAGTTGTGACAATTATGAATTTCAATCTGTACTAGAGTCGTACATGACATGTTTTTGTTTGCTAAACAAAACCATGAATGATGGTGTGAGTATTTCAGTGCACATGAAAACGAAGGACTGGCCCTGATGTCTTCAGTTCATGTTTAGTTTTTTATTTAGTTGATAAACATAAAATAAATTTGCAACAAATTTTGATTGTTGAAGTCATTTTTTAGAAGTTCATGTAAATGTCAGTATGTGCTAGTATTCTTGGTCTTCTATGATCATTAGGTAGGTAGCTTTAGGTTTTGGAGTCTTGGTGGGAGAAAAAAGAAAATCAGTTTGTAGACATCGCTTGGCTCCTTAGCTGCTGACATTTTCCACTATTTTGACTCATTCTATTGACCAAAACGATTAATGAGTCCTGCTAATGAACATAATCATTAGTTGATTTGTAGTGAAGGTCTGCACTTTTTCTAAACTGTTTTAGATACCTTAGAGAAATTTGAAGTTGCTGCTGCAGCTCTCTTGCTGCACAGATGTTGTTATGACCCCGGTGGACAAAATACGTTTTCTCATAATTTTCTGAACAACATCTGGACACAAGGCAGAGAGGAGGCTGAGGAGGACATTCATTCTGGATGGCGGTTGGCTTTGACATAGCAGGTCTCATGTTATTTAGTCTTAGGTGGGTATAGACAAAGGGATGAAAGTTGAATTAAATCAATCCTTACACCATCGATTTCAAACCAATTTGAGCGTTATCTGTTTATATATTACAGTTATTACAGTTTATATATTATATACGTGTCATAGCTGGTAAATAGTCTCTGCGTCTGTTAAAAGGTTGTTCGACACTCTAAATCCCTGACCTGGTGGTACACTCAAGTGCAGTGAAAAGGCCTCTTAATGTTCATTAGAAGCATGTCACATTTTAATTCTGGCTGCTACATTCACTAGCCCTGTGAAACCGTATAAAGGAGGTGTTGGGATCTCACAGATGAGCTCTGGCGACAGGCTGCAGAGCAGAGCGTTGCAGACTCCAGTGGTATGCGTCAGCAGACAGGCAGGCAAGCAGGCAAGCAGGCAGCACTAGTGGTTTTGGAAGGAAGATGTAGAAGTCCTATTACTCACCTCTGTAGCAGGGATAGTGCTGTGTTGTGCCTCCCAGGGGTTCTGTTCAATCATTGGCACACACTTTATTACCTTGTTCTGTGGAGGTATGTGTGTGTGCACTCGCTGCAGAGCCCTCTGGTCTTAACTTATGTATTGCACTGGGATTTGTTTTTTGTATTTAAAGTACCATCTGTGCTGTTTTAAGGTGACTGTTGCATGCATCAACCTCTAAAAATGCTCCTGTGTGTTTTAGATAAATATCCCTGTCTGCCACGGGTCATGTATGCGTGTCAGGCTTCATCCCGCTCCTCTCTTCCTCCGACACCAGCGCTGTGAAGATGCTGCTGCAGCTCTCTTGCTGCATTCGCCACAGATGTTGTTATGACCCCAGTGGACAAAACAGGTTTTCTCGTAATTATTTGAACAACATCTGGGCACAAGGCAGAGAGGAGGCGGAGGAGGACTTTCGTCCTAGAGGGCGGTCGGCCGTAATCGAACCGTAAATAAGACATTGCTCAGGGGATGTGGGATGCTTGTGCAAGCAGCGTGGGTTTGTGTGTGGGAGAGAGGCCATTTCAATAGAGTGTGTACTGTAGCAGGGCAGGGGGAGGGGAAGAGGTGGAATCTGCCATATGGATGAGAGAGAAAGACAAAGGGAGAAATGGAAGGGAGGAGAGGAGGAAGGAGAAAAGGGGGAGACTCAGCGGTCCACGTCAACTCACTTAAAGCTCCCTGCTGGCCTCGGGGATGCTGACAGCACAGTTTTGTTGATTCATTCTCCCTCTCCAACTAGTTCCCTCGTCTTTTGCAGCCAGTCTCTATTCTTGTTGCCCTTGTGCTGCTCTGTTTGTGATGCTCCATGATCTGTCTCCTCATCCTCTATATGACCTTGGGAATCTTGAGTCTTTCCTCCCTGTCATACTGACAGGTCTGCTGATGCATATGCCTAATGCCAGAGAGTGACTGTGTCTTCAGAGTTTCAAACTTTGTGCATTGTGTAATCTTCCCCCACAGGGTACGTACGGGGTGAAGGGTGAAGCCAGTGTGCCACAGGGATGGGTTAAAAAAAGCTGATGGACGAATGTGACTGCTCTAAGTATTAAGTGTTCTTTCTCACATGCTGTGCTCAAACATTTAACACTGGAATTGGCTGGATTTGTTATTTAAAAAAAAAAAATCCTGCTGGTCAAATGTGTCATAGCAAGACTACACTATTTTGTACTTATTTGGTTAGTGGAAACATACAGGCTGATAAAATGTGTCTTAGTTCCCGTGTTATTATTATTATCACTTATTTTGAAAATGATGTTAAAAAATCATCTATTCTACTTGCCTGATTTCCTCGTCTCTGTGTTTATCTTGTTTGCTTTGGGTCTAATGAGCTCATGAGGCTAAAAATAGCATTATATGCTGTAGAATGGTAATTCAGAGTTTGTATGCTGTTCTAATTCAAATCTACATCCAGTACGTATTCTAGTCTCCTGTCATTATCATCATGAAGCCGTTTTTCTTCCATCATATTCAAATTCTCTTCATAATGCAAATGATATCTGTGCTAATATTACTACTACTACTATTACTAATGATACTAATAGTAATAATGCCTATAATATACATTGTGTTGTATATTTAACCACATTATCTAAATACTTTTTATACATGATCATTGTGAATTTGCTCATATATCTCACCCCGTAATTATTTTTTCCCAGTTCATCTATTATTATTATTATTATTCAAGCTTCGTATGTTGTCCTTTAAGAACTGTAAAAGATAAAATGACCAGGTTTGGGCTGCAGGTTTGCAGATGTTATACCTTGGTAATCTGGTTCTCCAGTTTACAGATCGCTTGAGTGCAATTCTATTTAAGGTGGGTGTGTGGAAAGGAGCTGCTCAATAAGAAGCTGCTTTTCCTGAGGTCTGATATATTACATTCTGGAGAGCTGCACAAATGGATCCAGTCAACACTACCAAAGGCAACTTGCTTAATGGAAGCATTCATGCAGTAAAGAAGAATGGGTTATCATAGTGCCATTGTTACATTTGGGGAGGCTTTTGGCCTTGCTGGCTGAAAACAGATTTCAGAAACTAGACTACCATCTCTAGAATAAAGACTAGCTATAACATTTTATGACTTTGTTGTAGAGTTTTTATCAGAGCCGCTCCTCTTTCTCGTGGCTTGGTATAATAAATTTAGAACTTTTCAAATGTTTTTAGGTAGGAGGAATCCTAGGAGGAACAGGCCACCCAGAAAAACACTGTTATTATATACATGAAAATCGCCTCTCAAGGTTATAAAGTACTTGTGATCCAGATTCAAATTGTAGAAGGATGATAAATGATTATCCCCACCAACGTCTTTATTTGATATCATGCTTTCTTTTCTCTGGTCACATTTGTTTTAATTATTTCTTATAATGACTGTAGATTAAAACAGAAGATCCATTGAGCACATATGTTACTTGAGAACAAGCTGGAAAGGGTGACCTCACTGACGTTCTCAAGCGGAACTGAGCATGTATGCATACACCAAAGCACAGACCAATTAGCAGCCAGGCCCTTTTTGAGCACATGGTGCAGGACGCATCAAATCAAGGTGACCCTGTGTTATGTTTTTTTATTTATTTTTTATTTCTGGGTCATCCAGCCGTTTTCCACCATGGGTCATCTAATCTGGAGGTCTAACACCTGCTTTAAACATATTTCTTCTGAAGCCATTTGTCAAACATAATCTACACCTTGACATTAGAAAATAAGTTTAGCAGCATCTCTCAGGACTTTAAGAAGTGCAAAGTATGGTTCTTTCTACAAGTAAATTACAGCTGGCTTTGCTGCTTCATGAGGCAAAGAAGAAATTAAGATGTTTCCAAACATTGGTTTGGATTAACTGCCACTCACTTCTGTGACTGTCTATTATTCATAGGGTTGTCAACCTGAACTTATTTGCAAATAACAACAACTAACCTTAATACGATTTTACAAGGCAATTTGAAAGAATTTAAATTTAAAGGTTGATTTTAATTCAATAAAATCCTATCGAACTCCAACCCTAATAAGCAGAGAAGAGAGAGAACATCTGGAACACCCCATGCGCATATGCTCCCATTATTGTGCATGGATCGTTCAGTTTAATAATTTGATAATTCAGTATACTTATTGGTAGGCAGCATTGTTAAAAACATTTAAGGAAAGAAAAATATGTATATTTGAAATGTGTGTGGCCTGTTTTTCAATGAATTTCAATGGGCTTATGTTTCTGATGCTCACATTGGTCACAGTGTGTGAGCTCTCAGAATTAGAAACTTGATCTGCAGAAGCAGCAGTGGATACAGTTCTGTTTCTACAGTTCCCTGCATGCTTAATGGTCTTGAGCTGGCTGAGCTAGGACTGGGTAATTCCTCCAAAATTTTGGAATTAATCTGTAGGTGATAACCACTGAGTCCGGTTCCCTCCGTTGGATATCTGTTTTATATTCATTAATTCGTTCATATTTTTCATTTTGTTGTATAAAGGTAGCTAGATATGTAAGAAAACAACATCCCAATCGTTAATCTGGCCTACAAAACTCTGAAATCTGAGATGTGGGCGGTGATTAAGAGGTCTGGAACAAGGCTAAACTACCCGAACTAAACAATGATTTGTGTGAGTGGTAGCAAAGGCTACATTTTTAGTTACACTTGCTTTTTAGTTATCTAAGTTAAGTTAGAAGTTTTGCCTTTGACAACAAGCCCTTCTCTGTAGGCTGAAAAACACCTTGTAAATCCCTTTGAGCTCGGAAGTTAAAGCTAACTGTCTAAACAATGTCAGCGTCTACTAACACCTGCACCTTTATACACACTGTGTAGTCATTGTACCTGTAAAAATAGGTAGGTCAGGAAAAACCAGCCCAAGGATATAAAGACAAGTTGTTCCAAAAGAAAACTTGTAGACGGTGTGCTCTTGTGGTATGCGCTGGTGGAAGATTGATTTATATCTTGATGTTAATTAATTACCAACTTCAGTTTTTGTCTTCAGGTACAGTGATATGAACGGTCACAGGCACTGCTGGGGGTTTGTGTTGGAGCGTGCCGTTGCATATTTTCCTCCTACAGACTAAAAACCTGCTGTTTTGTTGTATCGGAGAGATTGGTTCATGCCAGAATAAGCAAGGATTCTTTAGCTAGAGCCCTGACCCCTGCTTGCAAGACTGTAGGGGTTTGACAGCGTTGACTAAGTAGGTGAGTTGGAAACACGTTAGTTCAGTTGGAAGCAGAACAGCCTTTCAGGGTTGTTTGAAGGATTAATGGGGGTCACGTGTTTAATTTCCTTCTTTTTATTTTCCTCCCTGAATCCAGTATTAATTACTTGTTGGTACTAATAGTGCTTACTCAAAAGTACTAATTACATATTGGTCTTCAGATAATTAAAGTTATGGCTGCATAGACATGTTTGTATTTGCATGTGAATAGCTCCATTTCCTTTCCACAATTAAGGTCTGTGCGGTGTAATAGAAAACAAATTGACAATTATTTGATGGATATGAGGCCTAGTACCTCGACATACAGCCCATAAATGGAAGGCGAAACGGTGAAGGTGAACAAGAAAAAGAAAAGCTGTTAAGAGAACAAAAATCTGCAAGCTCATCAAAGGGCTTTTGTAATATCAGACATGTGAGGCTGTAGTCAGCCTTCCTGTAACTGATTTTATGTAGCAAGTGGGGGAATTTCTTGTCTGTTACGAAACACCTCTAGTATTTCAGCTCTGGTTGATAAACACCGTACACTGTGTTTTTCTTTTCCAATGCATGCATGATTTTTGAAATTTCTTTATTATTCCTTCGTAAGGGGGAAACAGTGATGCTGCCTGGCAAGCCCAAACACACTCTTCCCTCCACCCACTAAATTAGACTTTACTTGAAAATTCTTTGGCATTCATCAAATTTGGTGTTGACTCATTGTACAATCAGTTGGAAGTAGGCGCTTCACCCTTGAGGCTTTTGCTGTCTGTTTGAGAATGTCATGCTGTAATTCAAATACTTAGTATCTAAGTCACTTCAACTGCAGTTTTAGCTGCAGCTGAACAACTGAAGTCATTTGCTGTCCTTTTGACCCCGTCTTCATTGCAACTGAAGCATTAGAGAGACCTTTTTACATGGAGGATGACTCCTAATATAGATGTCAAGGGCATAGCGCCCTAGCTCAACCTGTGCCTCTGGCAGGTCTTAGTCATCTTGCTCTTTCTATCTCTCGTGACTTTATGCAGTTCTGGAGGACAGACCTTGCTTTCCATTACCACCTACACAGATATGTGATAGATATTTTTAGTCAGATTAATTGATATGAGGATTTAGTGCTAAAAATGACATTTTCTCTAAAATGCAAGTGATGAATTTTGCTTGTTTGTCCATTTCATTTGAGGAGACATTTCTGATCTGATTTCAGACTAAAGCTGCTGTGAATGCTGCTAAATGAGGAAGTCTGCCTCGGTTACATGTTGAGTTAAAGCCAAGAACAGATTTGTGACCATCAGTTTGAACAGATTAAAAAAATAATTTCTGTATACCATGCATGCATATAACAGATTTAGAAACAGTATGTTAGACTCAGTGTGTTGGATTTAGTTGTGGGACTAGCGGTGCTGATTGCAACCTCATCGCATCACCCTCAACTATGGTGGTTGTTAAATGTGCAAAAAAATGTGAAAGGCTCGTTGGAAGAGGACCCGCAGCGCCTGTAGATATAATTTAAGGTATTTTCAGGTGGTTTTACACTAATTAAAACATAGTCATGCACAATGTATTTAATTCTATTCTGTAAATAGCGCCCCCTAAATCTTACACACTGGGTTGTTTAAATCATGTCAGAACATGTAACAGAACAGTAAATAAGTTTGGTTCTGCCTTGAGTAACATTAATGCTTTGGATGCATGCATCCTGCAGTCCGTCATTAGCATAAAGAAACGCCCCATTAATCATTTCTATGAGCACTAATCCTTACCCCTTAATCTGTGTGCAAACCACTACCATGCATCCTATTATGATGGAGGGATTACATCACTCAGGTCACAGAGATCCCCCAGGACAAGCTGGAGCATGTTGCAAAGAAAAAGGTCATCTGCATCACGATGACAAAGATGAACTACTGCAGCAAGTTTTTTTTAACTTACTAATTTTTGGTGGAAACTGAGAAACAGAGATGTGGTTATTTATCATGAATGAGGCGCACTGACCAATTCTTAGATTAATTAGACAATGAAATCCTCTTTCTATAATATTCTGTGAAATGTGTGGAAGTCATTGATCAATAAAATTAATTTTTAAGTCAATACAAAGACTTCGTATTTGGACTTTGTGGCATGTTGTTCACATTGTTTTTCCACACCTCTGACACGTCTGTATGGAGGAAAGCTCTGCCGTATGGGTGACAAGACCACAGAAGATGAAATATTTATCTCAGTGACGCCGGCTGAGGTCGGACTCGCGCCCGCAGCTGAACGACTCTTATTATATTAATTTTCCCTTTCGCTCGTTTGTAGTCTGTGGGCAGCAAACAAGAACACAGACAAGGATGACAACTTTTATGATTTATGAGGCCAATGTTTGATCGCTCTGTGGCAGAGATAAACGGGATTGTGGTTAGTCAGCCATTGAACTAGGCTCTGTGTGTGCATTTCTGTACGGATGCATCCCCCTTGCAGTCAAACGTGGCCCTTTCAGTGAAGCCACCATAAACTACAAGAACTCCAAGACAAAAGCCTTTGACTGATTTCATAGTGGCACTTAGACATCTTCTGTGATCAGTTAGCCAGTTATTGCCTGGTGATTGATAATTTTTAATGTTGACCAATGAATCAAAGAGGTGTGGACGAGCATTTCATGAGAGTTTTGTGTCTGAGGCAACTTTTAGAGAAAATGCAGATTCATTTAAGTTTGGCCTCGTTATCACTGCTGTAAGAGTGAAGGAAAAAGCAAAATATGCCTTTTTTTTTCTTATATACAACCAGAAACATTGTTCCATTGAGAGCTTTTACCATTTTGATCATTTTGAGCCCCATTTTTTTAGCCTACATTTTAGCAAATTTGCACTATAAAAACATGACAAATATGCTATTAGCAGTTCCTGTTTGCAATATATCCATGGATGTACAGACAGCAATCACTGGATTACTTTGACCTTGAAGAAAAAACATTTTTCTTTTTCTGTTATTTCAAGAAAATCTAGATAGAAATCTAGCAAATCTATGGATGTTGATTCGTGACGCACATTGGAAATAAAGTCATGCTGAATCTGTGTATTCTGTTTGTGTGTTCAGTTATGACTAAGTTATGACACCAAGAAGGAGTGTGATTTGGACAGATGTACACTCATAGTTTTAAATTACCGTATTTACTTCCATGAGCTCTGTGTTACACCAACTGCTCACCATTATGATAAGCAGTCCGAATCAGTGGACACCGGCTTGCACCTGTCTCTTTCACCTCATCTGGTATCTTTACGTCACGTCTGCCTCTGCTGTATTTCAGAAGAAGTTCTTGTCTAATGTAAAAGGATGTATAAGAAACACTCACGCACCTTTCTGCTATGAAATAAAAAGCTTGTCAAACAAAGAAAAAAGACACAAGGCAGGTTGCTTCTGCAAATACAAATCACCATTGTAGCTGCAATATATTATGTTGCCACGTTTTCAGTTCAGTGGGGTATTTATAGTGGTAGGACTGATGATGTAAAGAAGCACAGCCACGCTTCAGTGAATTTGTATGCAGTGCTACTAATTAAGACCTAACACAGAACTGTTTATGAATGTGTGTCTTCTGCAAATGAACTAGGAAGATTTGTTATGATTTGATTTGATAAGATTTGTAGAAACCAGTAAATATATTTGGATGTTTCAATTCTTACAATTAATCAGACCTGCTGTGAGCTACAAAATGTCTGAAAATACAACAAGATAGAGCTTATTGAGACGGTGTTCTGTTGTGGTGATTTAAGTGGTTTTAATTGTTTTACTAAAATATTCAAGAGGAGAGAGAGCTCTGTTGTCTCATCTGCCTCTCTCCAGCCACGTCTGACTGTCCCTCTATTTGTGCCCGATAAAGCAGTCTTCAACAGAGCGGCAAATTTCACACCTGCTTCCCCCAGATGTTAAACTACGCATGCAGTTTCCTTTGCCGCAGTGGTCAATCTGCAATGATAAATCAGGCCTGGCGGCCATTTCTATATGTTTTTATTCTCTCCTATTGCAAAGGAACCAGCCATAATGCATATTGGAGTAATGCTGTTTTTAGCCTTACTGCTTTTTTGTGTTGGGGATTAAAGGCACAGCAAACTGTGTAGGTGCAATCAGTTAGCTTTGGCTATCAGGATTATCAAAGATAATCATGAATAATACCTTTAATTAATATTAAAGTTCCTCGGGGAACTTTAATATTAATTAAATTAAGGTGGTTCCTAAGTTCCTTAAAGAATAGAAAATGATATCCATTTAATTGATTGATTTCGGGCTCATAAAATACACTCAACTATTAATTTGGAATTCTGATTTATAATTAAGTTAATACTAGGTTGAAAGATTTGGAGATTTGGAGCAGCATAGGAGAGGTTGGCAGCATTCACTCTTTAAACATTCAACAGACCAGCATTTATTAAAACATAATAAAAACATAAATACACAATATAACCCTAACCTAAAGAACAAAAGTTGTGTGTGTGGAGAGGCAGCTTTAAGTCTTTCCGACTGTGTTTGGGGCCAAGAAATGGGGTATGTGTGTGATCTGTGCAGGATAACGGTGGGTGGTAAGATGTTAGTTTGCATGATCTTGTGTCTGTGTGAAGCATAATTTAACTAACATCAACTAGCCGTGTATCAGAGTTACATAGTAACCTCAAGTGTTACGCTATATGCCCAGTACGTTACCAGTCTGTAAAGGAAGAGATTTGCGGTAATTCTTGTTTGGTGAAATGTCTTTGCTGTGCAAAGTGTCTGCTTGTGCAGGTTGTCGGAGGAAACCAGATTGCCAGTGCATTGTCTGTGAGTTAACTTGTGTTGCTGCTCCTTAAAATCAGCTGGTTGACTTTGTGTGCTGCAGGTGCTAATTGTTTACACTCTCTGTTAGCGATCAGCTAACCAGCAGAGGTCTTAGGAGAGGCAGGTGTTCGTGTTGTGATCCTTTGTTGTCCTTTCTTTGGTGGTCTGTGTTGCGCAGACCGCACTGAGGTTCAGTGACCCATTAGCTTCGTTCAGAGCAGGGTGAGGGAAGAGAAGAGACAGGACAGAGGGCAACCTGGAGTTTTGTTGACCAGGTTAGGGTGTCTGGATCCAGTAACAGAAAATGACCTGGGGAGGAGTGCGACTGGAAACGTAACAGCTTATGTTTCACAGTAAAAGTCCAGTCCCTGTGGTCCCAACATCTGTTATTTAACAATCATAAAACCTCCATAGTTTAAACTGACAAACTCTATGTAACCCTGATGCAAAGTGATGCCTTTGGTACCCTCTGGACACATCACACAGACAGAAGAAGGTACAACAGTCAGGATATACTTAATATGATGTATAAAATGAAGAAATACAGTTCATGTTGTTACATCAGGCAGCTGTGTGTCCATATGGAAAGTTTAACCTCTTCTATTTAAATCCAGAAACAGCCAGACTACCAGAGTACATAAAGGCAGGAATGTTACTAACCAAAAGTCTAGGATGATGGCTGCTTCATAAAATGTGGATGTCTGTTGGTTTGGAGTTATTTTAGTTAACAGTCTGACACAAAACAAATGAAAGTTGTGGTATTTCCCAAAGACACATCTCAACATAGACATAGTTGTAATAGCTAACCCAGACTATAAGGCTCACATTGCCTAAATGGGCCAGAACCAGAGCACAGTTTGTAATGTTTCTTTTTTTTTTTTAAAGTAAATTAAGTGCTCCAATGCTCTGCAGTAAATTCATCAATTTAGTTATTATCTTACAATAACTTCTAGTACAAATTCATACATTAGTATTGCAGGCGTACATCCAAGAACTCAATTCTGTATTTGGTTTTGAAATAACCTCCTAACTATGCCACTTGTAGCAGCTCAGCAAAAAAACAATAGGCAGCCAAGAGTAGCTTGAATTGAGTCTCATTTATCCAGACGTAGCTTATAGACTCGGCTCATGATTCCCTGCAGCCTAATCCAAACAACTACAGTTTATTGATACAGTTAACGGGCATGTTAAACGTGTTCCTTCATGGAGCTGAGAGCAGAAATGCTGCTTTGAGGTACAAATTAAAGTTTTATGTCGTTGGCTCCTGGCTGACGGTGCACAGTGCATTTTACTAATTGATAATGAAATGATCTAATTATCATGTTTGGGTTTACACTAATGTTGATTGAAGCTTTATCCCTGTGTAGCAGTTGGCGCTGTTGTGATCCATCTGTCCTCTTAGGGCTCAGGCACTTGGGGTCTCACTTCTGTGTACTAGATTGTGTTGTAGTCACGTCACAGATTTTTTTGTTTTTTTTACGACAGTCTGTTTTTTTTTTTTTAAATGGACCGTTGCGTTGCTTTGTTTTCATTTGCATTGACGTATTATCTTATCGATCATGTTTCAATTAAACCTTTGGAGATTGATGGCTATTTCCTACCACTCTGTTCTGCCATTTTTACAAATATACCAATTGGCCCAAGGGTGTTCTCCATTGTTTGTCCATGTGTCACAAGTGATATATCTGACACGGCTGACTGGACTTAGAAAGCACTTGGAGGAATGATGCATTTTATCATCGCATGTTGGGATTTACAAAAGCCTGTGGCCATAAGAGGAGGAGAAACATTCTTACACCATGTGCATGCTCTTTTCCAGCAACTCCCTTCATGTAATAATACATTCTTACTATCATATAAAGCCACTCAGTGAAAGAATATGTTGTTTTTTCAAGTGCTCCTCTGTAGCAGTTAGTCTAAAGTGTTTCATTCAAAGGCACCTCAGCATTGCTGATTGACCTTTCTAATCTTTCCCTGCTGGTCTTGAGCCTGGTTATGTTCTAGCTTTACTTCATTTTACTCTGTCAGTAAACCTTGAATATTATCATAATTATAAGTTAAAGGTTTGTATCATTCACCAGTCCCTTTTTTTTAGTGACATAAACAAACATGAATGTGGCAAAATGATACAAACGAAGAGCTTGTTTGTCTCCATCCAGATGACTTAAATATTTTCCATTGGCTGTTTTGCACAAACAGCTTTTTTTAGTTTCACAAACAGCCACCAGTTTTACTCTGCTTTTTCGTGGCAGGCGATGAAAATCAGTGCACATATGGTACATCAACCATAACGATGACAAACAAATATGTGTCTGCTAGGGAATGACTAAATGCGGGACTCGGGCAGTAGGGGCTCTGTTCAACAGACTATCATGTTCTGACGGATGGATGCAAAATGCATCTGAAGGATGCAAAATCTTAAAAATAGTATATTATCTTAATGGAAGGGAAGGGATGTCTGTTTGTCTGTGCACATGCAGTAGCAGTGAAATGCTTAACAGAATAGTAGTATTTTGTGAGACATTATTTTGAGAATCTTTTTTGAAAAAAAAAAAAAAGTATTATGAAAATAAAGTGTCAGTATGCCTTCATAATTCCATCGTCTCCATTTGATCTTGTACTCCACTGAAAATGGAGCATGCCACATAAGCATTCGTGTAAGAAGACATGTGACCTGCTCCTAGACAGGTTGGAGAAAACAGATTTTGCTTTGAAAAATTGGTGTCATTCCTCTTTAAGCTATTGAATCATCAACACTTGCTGCTGAATCACTGAGCTCCCATTCATGGGTAGCAAAATATAGCTGAGTAGAGTACCGCGCTCAGTTACAGAATTGTAATTCAGTACGACAATGGATTAGATGTAGAAAATCTTCCCTCAGCAGCTGGTGATTCTGATATCATGCAGCAAATTATACTGTTAAAAATGCACACACACACACACACACACACACACACACACACACACACACACACACACGCACACACAGAGGCAAACACTTAAGCTCAGCGAACAAGGAAAGCTTTCTCTGCTATGTGAATGACTAACTATGGCTGAATGGTTGAGTGTGTCCTCTGTCTCTGAGAGGTCGACAGCCCAGGGAAGATTAGGAGGAAGCGCATCAAATGAATGAGAAAGGAAGAGAGAAGAGAGGAGAAGGGGCGCTGATGGTTCAGGAAAACCCACTGCATTACACTTACGCTTTATGGGAATTATCTCTTTGAGCATTCTGCAGGGTCTCAGACTGGACATGAGCACATGCATAAAATACCTCCAGGCTTTAATCTCTCATTAAATCTACATCAGTGTGATCAGCTCCATGCTCATGGTTCCTGTTGTTGTTGCAACTCCACCAACCCTCTTCTTCACTTCCTGTACCCAAAGCGCACATTCACGTTTATTTTTGTAAATGTGTCTCTGCATTATTCATTAATAGCTATGATGCCTGTGGCATGCCCTGTGGGTGGCCTACATGCACAGGTTTTCATCTTACCTCTACCTGCAAGAAACTTATTTTACGTTTCGGCAAAACAGTTCTATGGCTGCCAGTTGTGAAGTCACAGCAAAGCTGTTAATAATGACAAAGGGTCTGTTGTTGAGTGTATGGGACCCTAGTCAAGGGAGTCTATGTCGCTAACTGGCTAGTGTTGTTGGCAAGGAAATCAAGGGTGGGGCTGGGTTGTAAATAGAAGCTGTTTGGAAATAGTCAGTTTCCCAGACATGCGTCACCACAGCCAGGCCACAACACAGCTTCCTGCTCCCTCTCCCATACTGGTTTCCATATGTTAAGTTGGCACCACGCTCTACACATTCACACAGCTCCCAGCTTAGCATGTAGATAACAAAAAAAATCCCTTGTAGTGCTGTCAATACCTGAACAAATGTTTAGTAATCGCAATGATCAGTCACTCGATTTGCTATGATCAGTTTATGACAACCTGTAGAAACTTCTTTTTTTCTTTTTTTTAAATCTAAGATACCAGTCAGTAACCAATAGTATAGCTCCGTCTTGGTCTATTGATTGGATGATTGGTCCACCACTTTGGTTAATACTGAATTAAATCTCAACAACTTGACTTGGATGACTTTAGTTGTCTTGGATAACCAGTTCTTTGATTTATGACCAAATACCTGCTAAACAAATGACATTCCTATCAGCTCTACTTTGTGTTAAGCACGACTGGACTTAAACCCTTTGTGCCCTAATGGAGCAAAGGCCATCCACCGCTCATCTCCATCACCCTGGTCCTGAGTCACCCTTTCCAGCTCTATTCAAGGGTTATTTAGTTGTTTTGCCTCAGTGTCTGGTAACTCCTCCATCTGTTTTCTGGGTCCCTCTTGTTTTCTCTTCCCTTGTGGGTTGCATGCTCGATCATGTCTGGTTACATTGGTTTTGGGTTTCTGTAGGATGATCCCACTCCAGTCCCACTTCCTTCTCCTCATTTGGGTGTCTGCTTTCTCTTGGTTTGTTTTCTCCAATGCTAGCATGCTAACACATATAAGCATAAGATATATATATATATATATATATATATATATATATATATATATATATATATATATATATACATACACACACACACACACACACACACACACACACACACACATATATATATATATATATATATATATATATATATATATATATATATATATATATATATATATATATATGTGTGTGTGTGTGTGTGTGTGTGTGTGTGTGTGTATGTATATATATATATATACTTGGTAAACATAATTCTTATTAAATCTTAGCATGTTGTCACAGTCTTAGTCTTGTTGTCATATTTACCCTTATCCAGTGTCCAATCATAGTATTTTTGGTCAGTAGCAAAAACCAGCTGCCAGAATGAGTCACAATTCTTCAGCTTCTTTGCTACAGGCTGTCTGCTGTGAGATAATACACCCTAGTGTTGGTTGGGGTGGTCCTGATGGGGATAGGATTTATGTGTTATGATCATTGTTACTGCAGTTATAGATTATTGAAATGATGTGGTTCCATTTAAGTTTGCTTGGCAGCTGACCTTGCAAGATCATGCGAGAATCCATCACACTAGACTTCAAGCGATGTGACTTTTGTCCACAGTGGTTCAGACCAATCAGTGTTCTATCAGGAAATACTGGCAGCTCCAGCATAAGCTACAATTGTGGTTTTAGCTAGGTGTGTGAGAAGTAAAAAAGGATTAATAATATCAGAACTGGAGAGTATTTCTTCATTGAAAGTAGAGTCAACAGTTTCCAACAACACCAGATGGTTCTGTGTAACAATCATCTGTGTCAGGATCTGTGTAAGGAATAACTTCCATTGTGGAAAATCATTCATTCATTGTTCGTTCACTCACCAAAAATACATTTTTATACTTGGCATTGTCAGATTTCCCCTGTTTGAAAAGAACTCTGAACTATGCTCTCTACTCTGACGAACAGTTCAATCCCATCTGATGCTCTTGGCATTTGGCATCCAACCAAAGTTGATCATTTACAAAAGCCGTTGACAATAAAAGTAGCTACTGTGCATTTGTGATATAGTACATTAAAGGCTGCTCTTGCTTCATTGAAGTGAATGTGGGTGAAATAAAATACAACTCCTGGGGGATCCTGAGGTCATGTTCACAGCAGGTAGATATGGACAGACCTTTATACTGTATGAGCATATAAATTCAATAATCTTATGGACATGATAAAAAACATGATTGTTATTAAGTTGGAATGACACAGTTGTGCAAATGGACCCTTGATGTTCTCCACAAAATGAAAAGTTGTATGTACTGTAGTTTTGCAGCTCAAATGCATTATGAAAGAATTATGTCTCACAGTCTACGGCACATAACTGCAGCCTCACTGCTTACAGTGCTCTCCTCGTGCTCTGTCCTTTTCTGACTGTCGGACTGAGACGTGACCCCGTCTTCGCTCTCGGGATGGCATTTCATCATTTTTTCTCTCTCAGTCCGATGTTAGCTCACCTGTTCAGCGCAAAGTACACTCAGCAGATATCCCGCATGAGGCACTCAGTCCACTGCTGCACTCCAGATACAGTTTGATGGGTTGTCATGGTGACATGAGTAAAACTTTGGAAGGTCATTTGGAAAAAATGATAAAACTGTAGGAAATGTGTCCATTTTAAAGGAATTTCAGCTGTTCAGCCATGTATATATTGTATTGTAATGAATGAATGGCTAGTCTTTTTGAACAAGGTTAGTAAACGAGACAAGTAAATCAGCACGCCATTCTCAATGTTAAAGATTTTGACATATGGACTAATGAACAGGTTGATGAATAAATTCAAACTTTTCCCATTACCTTCCTTTAAGCTTATTATCTTTGTATTCTTGGTTTTGTTCATTATAGAGTTGATGTTTGCTCAGACACGCTAATAGACTGAGCCCAGATTTGAACCTGATTAGTCTGTTTTATATTTGATTTAGGTCAGGACCTCATTTGTCTGTGTTTACATGTGGTACCAGTGCAGGAAGAGTGAGTGCTAAACCCTCCAGGCCACAGAGGATATTGGCTAACTGAACCCATGTGTTGTATTTGCCAAGTGTATATGCCATGCTAATCAGAAACTTGTTCACGTTGAGTCAGAACAAATTTAAATATTTAAGTTTCAAAGTGAAAGTACAAGTTTCCTGGTCTGGTTTTATGTTTGTAGTCATGTTAGCAGTACGGCTCTAGGGATAGGAATGACAGTTGGTCGCTCCTGACTTAAGCATCAGACATGTAGTCCGATTGCTTTCAGTAGTCCAATTTGATGTTGCATTTCCCTCTCGGTTCATCTGCATTCACACAGTAACATTCAAGAGTGCAAGCAAGTTGTTCTTTCATTTGTCAGAAATATTATGTTATTATATTATATTAAAAATTATGCAATACTGAAGAACAATGCAACATAAATGACCACTGTACCACCACTACATTTTACACATCTTTTACATCAAATCATACACTCTGTTCTCTAAATGAACTTGGTTATATTACACAATAATAGAGTGCAGATCTCGGTCACCCTTTTTTTAAATTCTGGAGTGGATGTGTGTGTGTGTGTGTGTGTGTGTGTGTGTGTGTGTGTGTGTGTGTGTGTGTGTGTGTGTGTGTGTGTGTGTTCATGCCTCGCTAGCAGCTCACTGTTGCCCAGTAGTGTAACACACAGTCACAGCTCAAATAAGTTCAAACCACTGTGCCTACAGAGTCTGCAATCAACACAGAGGGGCAACACCACAGTACATACCCGACTACTGATACCCAGATATTTTTGAAAAGTGTACAGACAGAGCTGAAAGCAAAATACAGTGGTCTTGTCCATGCCATTAAAAGTTAACACTTATACACATGCATGCACGCACAGATACACACAGTTTTGCCCGGGGTGACACCTTGGGATCACAATGTATGTGATGGAGTCAGTCAACCGAGGATGACCTCTTTTAATGCAGCCGCTCTGTTTAGTCCCCTTCTAATGAGTGATTGTGACTCATAATCTATACTGTGTACTAAAGCCGGAGGGTTGATCAGCCTGATGGTGTGTCTGTGCATTTGTGTGTGTACAGTATGTGTAGCCTGTGTCATACTATGTTATGCAAAGTGGCTCTTAGACATAATTTCTCTTGATGGGGTGACAATTATTCATGAAGTCTCTGTGTTTCCCTTTGGCGACCAACATTTAGCCTTTTGTAATGTCAAGAATAGTTCTCTAATATGGAAGTCTAAGTGTAATTAACAGTTGTGCTTTAAAGAGAAACTGTGGTTTTATTATTGTTGTGACAAAAAATGTAGTAGTCCAGTCTCTGTGACAGCAGTAGCTGTTATACCAAACATTGTAAAATGAAAGAGCTGGATTTTTGTTTTTTGTTTTTTTTGGAAAAATTATAAATAACAGATGGGTCATTTTTTCCAACAACAATTTGTCTTTTTTACAGTTCCTTCTATTTTTCCACTCATTTTAAATCCATCCTGCACTTAAAAAAAAAAAAGTACATTAATGGAAGTTTTTTACAGTAGTTTTCTGTTTTTTTTTAAATTGTATATACAACTCTGTAAAATGACATACATTATCTGTATATCAACAACCAGACTGTAATTTTAAGTATTATGCCAATAATGACGAGTATAGTACATGACAATACAGTTATTTCTATTCGTTATTTATGCAGTATTTTTCTGCTTTCTTAAATTACATACAAATAGTTTTTTGTAATTTTAAAGTATATCTTATAGTTTTTACATGAATGTGAACGTTTACATTCAAACTCTGTAAGATAATGTACAGAAAATAACTCATAAATATTACAGTCTTTTTCCGTCTTATAAATGGTATACAAATCTCTCTGGAATTGTAGACATTATCTGTAAATTAACAACCAAACTATTACTTAGAATATTTAAGGTCATTTGGCCATCGTAGATGTATTAAGATTTATAAGAAGATTTGTTAAGGCAACAAACTAATTCTGTAGTCTCAGTTATGTTGCAGCTAATATTATTATTCCACAGCAACATTAGCTGTCATAATCTAAGTAACCAAGTTGTTAATACCTTATAATTAGTACTAAACTGAGTGAGGGAAGGTTCTAGTGCTTTAAACCAGGATTAAATATTGTATGTGACTGTTTGTCTTTAAGATTAATCATGAATTTGGGACATTTTGTCAGTTTTCACTTTCTTATTATCAATAAAATGCTTTATGTAGTGTTCCATTTGCCGTATTTGCAATTATCTTTCTGCCATATTTTATCCCTAAATAAATATCATTAATGCCTCTTTTTGGCGTTTAGTCAAGGATCAGCTGAAACTGAACCCACTGTAGCGCCTTGTGGGAGTTGGGCTGAAATGTGTCTTTTGCTGTCTTGTGCACTGGCAAGATGCACAAGGCTGTCAACAGAGGTGTCAAAAGAGTCAAAAGTTTTTGTGAGCAAGCAAGAAAAGCAGATGGCTAGGGAAAAAAGAAAGGATGTGGTTTCTCCTCAGAAAGGAGAAAGAAATAGGATAGGCATTAGAGTGCTCAGTGAATTGGCTACTGATTCACAAAACATGCATTAGTTTTTAATCCCTCATTTACTTTAGCCTCAGGATGGTTCATTCCTGTAAAAAAAATGACTTGGCTAAGTGCTTTGTTGTTGTTGAAGTGTTTCATTATGACTCTCACTTGACACATCAAATTTCAAAATAGTGTTGCATCAGTATTGCGTTCATGTCACATTTTGACATTAACAGGGCTGCTTTGATCACGTCTCACATGGAGTTCATCCTGCTACATTTCTGTCAAAACTTTATGAATTTAGCATTGCCTGCACACAGTGGCTTTATAGTTTACTGGCCGCTGAGCAGCTCCATTGGATTGCCGATATTAGTTCATTTATTCCCCAAAGATACCTGTGCAGCAGCGTTTTTAGGTAAGTGCGAGTGAGTCATCCGCTTCTCACTCACAAACTTTTGTGACTTCCATCTTAATCCCTGGCTCCAGTTTTCAGGAATAAAGACTTTTTGGCAGCCAACAGGCTCAAACAGCCATCGGCTGTCACACCATCTGGGTAATGATGCAGAAGTGTGCTGAAGTTTATTGCAGTCATCTATTACAACCATGGCATCATCTGGCCTGTCAGTTTCACCTGGTGAAATATGTCGTAATTTTCAAAGAGAATTTTAAGATGATGTCACTTATTTAGATGCAGTATCGTGATGTAGTAGAACAGTAGAACAAACCAGGACAGATACAATAGATAAAAGAAGTGTCAAACTCATTTTAGGTCATGGGCCACATGTGCTGGACCAGTAAAACCGTTACATAATAAGGTATAAATAACAACACCTCTGAAGTACCTTCCAAAAACATTCATTAATAAACCATTCATTACTAAAACAGATGATGAACAACCTGAGATTACCTCTGAAAACTGAATGGAATTTGTCTCAGTTTTTCCACATTCATAAAAACAGACTGCTGTTTCCTCAAATCTGCCAACAATGAATTTATCTTCTCTGTTCTCAGTTGTCCTCACAAGTTCCTGTATTTTTTTGCCATGGCGATTATGAGACTGATAGTGGCGCTAAATAATATATTCATTGAGGACTGAAAGATGCTGTGAACACACCAGACACACACTGGCTTCCCAGTTAACTCGGTGAAGAAATAGGAACTAGTCCATTTTTCTTGAAAAACTCGACACTTTGTGCCAACTTTTCTCCTTTTTGACATTTTCCACCATTACCTCCTACATGAACAGTAGCCAGCATTTGATATTATTGTGTCATGTTATTTTACAATTTCCACACTTTGCAAAGACGTCCAGTGGGCCAGATTTGATCCTTTGATAGGCCGGTTCTGGCCATAGGTTTTGACACCCCCAGATTAAAAGGGTCAACAATCAGTGAGTTGTCAGTAGCACTCAAATTAAAAGATGTTTACACTTGCCGACTTAGACTGTGTTACTGAGCTACCAAGTGAATTGTGGAGCGCACAGGTAAACAAAAAACAGCCTTCAATTACAATTAATGATGAATGGCAGTGTGTTAGGAAAGCATCCAGTGTTTTGAAGAACAAACGAAGAATCAGAGATGAATTTGGCTTTACAGAACTGATACCGATCAGTTGGAAATACCATGGATAGTTCTGCAAAAATACTTATTGTGACAGATCACAAGCCTTTCTTGCAATTTATCAATTTGTAAGAGATGAAGGTTTCTCTTTCTGGAACATCTATTGAGATCGAGGCTTAAGCTGGGAACCTGCCTCTGTTTCTCTTCAAGTCCTCACTAATGCTCTTGATGTTCATATTTCTATGACTCTCAGCAACTTTGTAAAAAGGGAGAAAATACTTCCAAATGTTACTGGATACATATTAATGAGATAAGGAGAATACTTCAGGGACAACATTTCATCTTCTCTCACTGAATTGTGCTGTCAAAAGAACAGTCAGGAGAGTGGAGTGCAACATTGACTGCATTTTTATCAGTCTGGTGTGCAAACTTTCCTCTGTAAACATTAAATAAGGAGGTCCCCGTAAGATCCTATCGCACTGTTTTAATGTCGAGATCAAAAGAGATGAGAGAGGCCTAAATCTAAACTTAGAGTGCAGATGATCTGAGGATGTATAATGAACCCACTGATGAACTAATATTGCAGTTTTGTGTTCTTATCGGTAGCAGCAGCATCCCTCCTGAGACAGAAATGCAGATCATTGAACACTGTTTTGGGTTTCTGCCTCTGGGACATTTAATGTCAAAAATGCGAATTAACTTTTTTCCCCCCTCTCTAGAAAAAGGGTTAATTGCGCTGTGTTTAAAGTTTGGATTAGTTTAGGGCAGACTCTATTAACAGCAGTCGGCAAAAGGTTTTGTCCTCAGCTTTTCACAAATTAAGAAGCAACTAGACGGGAAACGCTCATTCAAGAATCCGCAACCTAAGCATTTCATTCTTGCTTCATTGCCAATAAATTGCTTACCGATTGTATCATGATTGACATCTGCCACCGTGTTTAACTGTTCACGTGGAACTGCAGCGGTAGTTGCTAAGAATGCAGAGTGTGTGCAAAAACTCACTGAATCAGGAGATGTATTCAACAAGATTTGCAGCTGCTAAAGATTTTGTAGCAGACTTTGCATCACAGTGAAAACGACTGTCAGGATGAACCACATAATGCAGACTCTTTGCTACTGCTGGGGTAAGAGAGGGTCATCTCTGGGATAAAAGTCATTCCCCTGAGTGTTCTAAAGAGATTACGCTTTGTTAGAGGCTTGTGTTTCACTACAGACATCCTCATAGTTTCAGAGCAAGCAACCTTCAACCTCTGCTGTCACCACCAGCCCTCCTATTCTTTTTCCCCTGCTCTTGATAGCTAGCGGAGGAGGCAAGACTGAATCCCCATCGCTTGATAGTAGTTGTGGCTGCATGTTCTTAAATTGACTGACTCAAATTCATTACTGCTAAATTAGCAGCAGTGCCCTTAGAGAATAGGCTGCATAAGTGCCAGCATAGCCTGTCCATCTCTTCTGTTGCATTACAAGACAAAAGAGAGTAAGCCATAGCAACTCACGGATGAGTTCTGTAACAAATCCTACACTAAACAACCAAAGTCCTTGTTAATTCAGTATATCGATGATCCAGTTTCAGTTCTGACTTCTTGTTTTTCTTTTGTCTATACAACAATGCTGTGTTTTGCATCATACGACTGGAAAATGATGACAAAGTGGTTAGTAAATGTAACAAGACAATGTCAAGGATAATACTTATTTTTGGTAATATGGAAACAGCATCCTTTCAAGGCCTTTTATGTTAAAAAGTCAGTTTTACCTACATCACATCAATGCTGGTACTTGAGCACCAGATACAGCTTTGACATCCATTTCCCATAACCACTCATCTGAGCCAATGCCAGCTAATATTGGGTGAGAGGTGGGGGTACACCCTGGAGAGGTTGCCAGTTCATCACAGACACATAGAGACAAACAACCCTTAATGCTCACATTCACACTTATGGGCAATTTAGAATCTCCAAATAACCTGTACGTCTTTGGACGATGGTAGGAAGTCAGTGTACCCACGGAGACGTGTGGAGAACATTCAAACTCTGCACAGAAAGACCCCAGCACCAGGAACCTTCTTAGTGTGAGGCGACAGTGCTAACCACTGCACCATTGTGCTTCTCCGGCTTAGCTTAGACATGTTACTGCAAATTTGAAGAGCAGAAGTCAGGAGTCATGTATAGTGAATAGTGTCAGAGGGCACGACATGAAGCTACTTGTGAATGTGCTGAGTTACGCAGTTGGCATGGAAACAGCACTGACCTTCAGTATTTAGATGTTTAGGTCTAGCCTAATATCACCTGAGCTGTGTGCACCGTATGCTTAAATAAGTAAGACTAATATGCTTTTGTTGCATGGCAAAATATGTAAATTGAGGGTAACTTTATGAAGGTGACTCCTGTACAAGAAATCCTTGTGGCAGCTCAGAGGGGTGTAGAGCACCTTGTTGGATGTCTTGAATACAGATGATGGACACACACACACACTGTATATTGTATCCACAGGACATTTGCGGATGTGGTAGATGGAGTGTCTCTTTATTTCCATCCAAGCTGCCCATATGCCCAAACAGATACCATATGGTCTGCAACACTCACCCCACAAGCCTTTTTCTTAATAAGGTATGAGTTTACGCTCAAAGAATCAAATTTGTCGAGCAGGATCATGAAGTTTTCCATTTTGTTCTGAGATTTTCAGCTATATGTTAATCTGGATACACAATCTTCCATTGTTCATGTATGTTACCTGGTATCAACATTAAATGTGCTTCTGATGCAACTCTTATGATGTCTGAACTTGTATATTTAGCTATTTTCTCCGTTTGCCACAAGGGCAGTGGTTGGTTCGTTGGGCAGTGTGAGACAAGTAACTTGATTTTAATTTACGTAGAAGCCTGTGACTCAGGATCAGTCCATGTGAAATCTTGCCAGTGTCACCTCCATGTTTTGTTTTCAAGATAGCCCTCTGTCCTTTTAGCCTGTAACGGTGGAATCACTGTCACTACTGTGATTGGACAGTGGGGCAGCATCTGCTCGCTTCTCCGACACCTCCGTGGATGTCTGAGCTGTTGACTGTCACTTTTGTTTTAAGTGCTGTTTTGTTGTGGTTGGTGCCGGTTAGAGTCAAGTTGCTCAGGGCGGGGTCAGGAGAGTGTTGACCGGCGGTTTATTCTTATATCGTGGTGATCTGTGACGTCCTTCCAACTGCCTGCAGAGATCTGTGGCCTTGTTTTTTTTTTTTTTTTTTTTTTTTTTTTCAGTGCTGCTTTGGGTTGAATGTGCGGCTTCTCCTCAAAAAAGTCACAGCAGCTCCTTTCTAAGAAACAATACATCATGTGCATCACACACATTGCAGCACTACTGTTAAATGCAGGGTGTCCCTATTGATTGGGTATAGAGAATCATTCTAAACACTGGACACTCATTAATTTGTTAAATATTTTATGCGAAATCCAATAACCTCCAAAGTCAAAGTCAACTATACTGTATAAACTAGTCCAGAGTATAGATGCACATCCCACATATATTCATGATCCACTCTCTTTTTCCTGCAGGCGCTGTGTGTGGCATTTGTGGACTGCAAAGGATTGGCAAAAAAACGCTGCTTTCCCCTTGACTACTCAGCGGAACGGTGAGTTCAGAACTGTGATATTTCTGGCATATGGATGGCACTCATACACAATGCAGACTGACAGGTGCAACAGTGGGATTCCCAGATGACCAACGTTTCAGACAAACCCTAAGGTGGACGTATTTCTGGGAGTATGATCGGACGAGAGGACAAAAAGAGAACCAAAAAATAAACAAAAATAAAAAACACTGAAGAGGTTTTTGTGTGGCATTTTTGCAGACACACTCCCATTCCCGGTTATCCTCTTTGATCAACAGATTCTAGTCATGACATTGATATCTTATGTGCAAAACAAATTGAGGATTGTGTCTAAGTTGCAGCTACGTGACTCTTTCAACCATGGAGTCACTCCAGTGACTGATGTGCCAAATGAGGAGTAACGTTACCCATCATTCAGAAATGAAGAGGGTTCATATTCTGTGCGAGACAGAGTTCATAAACAGTGTTGTAAGTTATACATGCACTTGATGCCAACTCACATCACCCCTCGGTTCACCTTTTACATACAAGTGAATGTATTCAGTTTTTGCTCTCTTCCTTTTGTTCCCTCAGGACTTTGAGGAGTACAATTAATATCGCTGCTCCAGTGTGGCTATTTTTAGAATGGCTCAAATATCAGGGGATCCTCGACTCTTCCTCCATCTCTTTTTGTCTCTCTTTGCCTGCCTCTTCCACTTACCCTCACTCGATTGAATCTCAGAACCCTTTGCTCTGTTGTGTGAGGATAATCAATTATAGGCCAGGGAAATACATTTATGTACAGCACAATGCAGTGTGTCCCTTTGTCCCTTCATGTTGTGAAGATCAGTTTACCCATCCCGGAGAGTACTACTCAGCCTTGTGAAAATGGTTGTTTAATATCTTCTGAGGCTCGAGAGGAGTCTGAAAACAATATCCTTGATGATGTCATAGTGATGTCGTCAGGCTTGGGCTTGAGATTTTACATTTTTAACTGAAAGCCTTTGTTGCAATCTGTGATTGTGGGGTGGTAGTTTATCTGGAAGGGAGGATATATAACAAACAACGCTATAGAGTTGCATTATGGGAAGTGTAGTGACTAAAAGTCAGGATATCTTTGCTTCTGAATCTAATTTGACCTTGTTTTATTTTGTCTGTCATGAGTCTCGACTTTCTGAAGTCATGACAATACTCATTCCAACGCACTCTCTTTTGGATGACTCTATTTTTTTGTGGCATGGAGCGGTTATTGTTCATACAAAGCCATGGGCAGTTCAGACACCGCTGCTGTTACTGACTAGAGGAGACATTTACCGCCATGCTTGCACTCCTCTTAAATAGTCTCCATTTTCCTGCTGTGTGCTAGGGGGGAAGAACTGTCAGGTATAGAAGGAGGGCCGTGTTGAGAAGATGCTGATCATCACATCTTACTACATGGGGGCTGTGCCCAGTGGCACTCAAGTGATGGCACCATGTTGTCTTTGTCAGGACTTTTTTTCCCCTCCCAGATTAAAGGTGGAGAAAAAATACAGAAAGGCATAAAACAATGTCGTCAGTGCTGACTGTCTCTGTGTCATACTGGCTTCCTCACCTTCCAGACACTCTCTAACCACAGACAGTATGACCAGCATTTGCTTCTGTATCAGCCCCACACACATACAGTATTTTGCATTTGGCGATGTAAGCACATATTTGTTTGCTTATGTCAAACAGCAAACAGCCCTTTGCATGCAGACGTGCGGCCCAAAGCTGCTGTTAATTTAAATTAGTCGTAATGCTGAATTTTTAGCCAATGTCCTGTTCTCTCTCTCTCTGTGCGTGCAGACATTTGTGTGTTTATGGCAGCAACATTCCTGTGTGCGGGTAGAAATACAACCTGTGGCGTCCTGCCCTCCTGCTTCCACCTCACCTCCATTATTGTAATGAATATTTAGCGCAGTGTTGGCAAGGTAGCCAACACACATCCAGCTGCCGTATTGCTGCAGGATAGTAGAGTAAATGGGCATTTGACAAGCTTGTGGCCCTCCAGTTGTATATTTTTATATACAGTTCAGTTAGCTGCTGATGCTTGTAATGTTTTAAATTTGTTTTTGCGATTTTTGTTGAAACGCCAGAGCATAATAAAGAATTTAAGGTTGGGGAGAGTTTTTGCAAAACTGCTGTAATAGCTTTCTAATCCCTTGACAATTTCTGTGGTACTTCATTCACTTCATAAATACATAAAGTACATAAAGTACATTTTGCTTAGTGTCAGTGTTGCCGGTTACATTGATGGCTCTGATACATCACATGATACAGTACCTGAGTGATGGAGAGCTGCGCAATAATAACACCTTATTTAATCTTTTATTTTCTTGTTGCTGCTACAAAGGTGTCTGCCTCCGACAATTTAATCTTCATACCACCAGGAACTAGGCCAGCAATTTTTCATCTGTGTCATGAGCACCACAGTATGTTTGTGCATCTAAGCAGTACATCAGTGAAATGAAATGGGAACTGCTGGAAGGGTGACCTTTGGTCCTACAGCTGGGACCAATTCAGGATTGTGTGTTGCGGGGCCACAAAAACAGCTGCGTTATGTATAAATCTGAAAGGTCTGTTAGGTGGCTGGGTCAGAATCATGATTTCAGTTTATCTCTTTGTGTTTTTCCTGTGTGAAGACACACACATTGAGACAGGGAAACACATGCAAACACACATGTGTAACTACAGATGTTACAAATCTCTCAAGAAGGTTTTATGCTAAATCAACAGCAATCAAGGGCGTTGCTAAAAATTTCAGGTTAATGTCTCTCAATTCAAGCATTCAAGCCAAGGGGGTTTTAAAACACTGCACCAGACAAATCCTTAGCTTATATATTTAATGCCTCAGCTAACCCTCTGGACAGTAATGTGGAGATTCTGTTGAAACTTTGAAAGCAAACCTGCTGGACTGACCCACATTAGTGATGGACCATTAAAAGTGCTCCCCACATTACGGAAACCTTTATTGAGTTCCAGCCGCCTCAAATGATTATAGGAATTAAATCATTTTCAGTAACAGATGATATTGTCCTCTGCTTCATAAGTTTTTAAATATTTGCCAAATAAATAATTAAAGTACCTGCGATTAATGTTCCACACCAGGGGTTTTCAATGTCAGGACACTGTGGGCTCCTCTTAGACAAAATCGAGCCTGTTTTAAGACATTTTGGCTAATTGGCACCATTGAACGCATGCTGAATTAGCAATTAGCAGTTCCTGTTTGCAATGTACTCATGGATGGACAACTATCGCTGGATTACTTTGATACCAAAGAAAAGCAGTGTCTCTTTGTCTATGATATATAAGCAGGTTCATGTATATGTATTTGTCATGGACATCAGACATAATACGTTACATGTTTGAGTGAGTTATGACTCTGAGAAAGAGTAGGGTATCTTATTTCCTCCTGTTTACATTACAATAACTAACCCACATGCATATGCACACTTTGACCTCACGCAGTATCTTTGCCTCACAACTCTCCTCCTCGTCTCTTCATTTGAAAACCTCTGTCCTACAACACTCCAAAGGGGCTGCGACCCATCCGGCACTGGCTATACGTAAGAGATGGTCATACGTTTTTAAGTTCACAAATTACAAACAGAAAGCAAGTGTGGTCTCCATTGTTCAGCTAGCACATAAGATTAATTGACTTTGGAAAATTTCCCCAGGAGTCCAAGCGTAGCCGACAAGGTTAGAAGAAAGTGGGAGATGTTTTTACATGTTGGGCTGATTCCCTTCCACAAAGCAGCTTGTGAGGTTTGCATTAGTAGATTAAAATGATATTTGATCACCAAAAATCCAGGAAAATAAAAGGAACAAGTTAAAGACTCAAAATTGAAGCAAAGCTGCGATGACATTCGTTTTGTTGGTAGAAAAGAGACCCGGATGCCTTAAATTCGCTTTTGTTCAGAAGTTCTGTCTAACACATCCACTTTTCTCACATTTTCATCCTCATAAATCATTTCCCCCTAATGTTGCTTTTGGAAAGCTGCTGATTTTGACCCTTTCCTGTTGAGCACAGTCATGTGGTCTAATATGAAAATCAACATCAGCTTCTAAAATATCCTAAAATAATCCTTGCGTTATGTTTAATAGAATCATGTTACTGTATTTTGGCTCGTCTATCTTCAGATGCTCGAGCACCATATGTTCTGTATGGTCCAGGAGCAAAAGTGCTTCACGGCACTGTATCACACTGATTAGCATGTATTTCTACGTGAAGAATCCATCTGGAGAGTACCTGCGTTCTTTCACACTCGGCACCCACACTCACACTGTTGATCTGTTTCTCACTTTCTCTCACAGTTCTTTGTTATCCTCGCTTGCTGTCGTACAAAGGTACACTAGACATGCACACTGGTTTCCATCTATGCCTGTGACCAGACAGGAGATGGATGGATGCAGTATCAAAGACCCCATTTGTTTTGGAACCTGAAAGTAGAAGCAGTGAACAGATGTGAAAACAATGTAGTCACTGAGGCGAAGCCGTAACAGAGGCTGCTATCACTGATAGTGTAGATTCGACCCAGCAGAGTCAGTCTGCTTACTGTCTCAGTGACATCTGTTTTACACTGTACAAAGTGCAGATGGGACTTGCTGCATCAGGAACAGTGATTAAACTTCATATTACTCAAATGGCAGGATTTTGTTTACGTATCTTTACTGTAACATCACTTCTGTGTATGTCTTGGGTAAATTATTGATTCCAGGTGTTATTATTTGGTGCTGACAGCCTGTGTACATAGTCTGTATTAGTATGATTATACATTTATATATGACAAGCAGAGTGTCTATTAGTGCCTGATGTATAACCAATCCTGGATTTCTGAGGCCCAAACCAACACCAATATTTTTAATATAAATCAACCACTATTTCATTATTTACATGTTCAACATAAACGAAGAATGTTTTTAAACATTTGTTTTTTAATGAATTCATCGTCGTCCAATCAAAGCCAAACGACAAACGGCCTGTTCAGCTTTGGATTTCTACACATGCTGAAGTGTGCATGGGGCAGTAGTAAGAAAGAAGTTTAGAGGGTGTTTTTTATTACCTTTTTTAAAGCCACAACTGCAATAAAAGGATTTACAGAACCTTCAGCAAAAGTTCAAGCAGTTTATAAATGTAAGGAAACCATTAGCATGGCCGACTAACTAGCTTACTACAATAGTATATCAGTAGTTAAGTTATTCCACTGCTGCTTTAATGCCTGTCATGAATGCTGGATATACATCAGAGTTCAGTGTAACATAAATGGTCATCCTTTTCTTTGATAGATTTGGGTATGTCTTCACTCCAGCTTCAGCTAAACTTGTTACCTGAGATAGTGTTTTATTTGCCAAATACTACGTTTAGCTGCAAAATACTTTTCCCTTGGAGACATGAAACGTACATTTTGAAAAATAAGAAAACAAAAGAACAATTCAACCCTGTTTTTCTTTTAGATAGTGTAGATCCTCAGCTGGTAAGGATGCTGAAGTTTTGCCTGAGACGTGGCTTTAGCTTCAGTCTTTTAGAAGGACACGTATGGAAGAAATATGGTAATTAAGACCCTTTGAAATGTTGGTTTTAAAACCAATCAGCTGAAGACAGACTAAAAATACTTGATTGGGACATCCCTAATACAGTTTTAGAGTCTGGTGTAGTCTGGTGTCTGGTGTAGTCTTGAACTTCACCAAATTACAGTACTAAACGCACACACAAGTTCATACATTCACATATCAGCTTTCCACAGAACATGTTGCTGCCAATTAACACCAGCTTGGCGAGATGATTACAGCTGAATCTGTCAGATCAGCCGTGATCCGATCTGACACCCAATTCACACAATAATTACGCATGAGCACAGATAAAACAGTACAGTGCAACGTGTGGAAGCACCCCACATTAATAGAAATTTTTCACACGTCTTCATTAGTTATCCATCATTGTAAGCCCACACTGAACACACAGAGATGTGTTCTCACATAGCTGCACAGACGTTTAAAAATAGTGCACTAAAATACATAAACTATACAATAATAATACAAAACAGCCTCTCAACTAACACAGAACATACAACAGAAATATCTCATTATCCTTCTAAAGATAAAACAGACTTTTATATCAGACCTTGCGTTAGTGGAAATATGTACTTTGTTACTTTTTTGGTCTCTGATTAGACAAGCAGCATAGAAAAGAATAAAATGTCTGAATATGCCTGAAATATATTCTTATTATTTATAAATCACTCAGGACACCAGTTATTAAAGCAAATAAAAACTTTTCCAGTGGACAGTGAACACGACGCCAGTACAGTATAAAAAAAGCATTATTATATAAAGATATGATTGGTCTTTTTTTGAAGATAAGTTTAGGTGTACCTTTATTGATCCCCATAGAAGAGATTCAAAAAACTACAGGCACTGTTTTCTGTATCTCATGAAAGCAAACTGATTAACCTGTGACTGTGTCAGACCTGTTTATAATATCTCATATGATATGTTAGAACAACTTAAGAATTTGAGTCCTGTTTGCAATGTTCTCATGGATGGACAACTATCACTGGATTACTTTGATACCAAAGAAAAGGACTGTCTTTTTGTCATCAGGTTCATGGACGTTTATTTGTCATGGACATCAGACATAATGGTGTCCTTGGAAAAAGTAAGCTGCATTGAATTGAGTAATGACTCTGAAAAGGAGTATGATTTTTCATGCAACCTTCACCTCACGCAGTATCTTTGCCTCAAAACTCTCCTTCTCTCCTTCTTGCCTCATTGTTCGAAAACCTTTATTCCAGACCAGACCAAAGGGGCTCTGAACCTTCTGGCATTGACTAGATGTAATAGATGGTCATATGTGATTTAGTTCTCAAATTGCAAACAGAAAGCAAGTGTGGTCTCCCTTGTTCAGCTAGCACATAAGATTAATTATGTGGAAAATGTAAGGCTTTTGGTATGTCGTGTCCATCTATACATGCTGCGCCAACTTCTCTGATCAGATCTGTGTCAGTAAACCATGTACGCAAGTAAAGTCACCTTTTGCTGAAAGAGTTCTCTTTGTCTATTCATTTACTGTAAGTGAAGACTGGACAGAAGTACAAGTTTTTCATCAGCACTGTGGTACTGTAGGTAGCCAACCATTTCTCGTTGGTTGTGTTTGATTCTAACAATACACAGCAAACACTGTTAAATTAATTAATTGTGAATAATTAATTATTATTCACAATGGCCTCCAGACAACAGAGATAGCTTTATTTACACACATGCTTGTACTTTCCCCCACTAATCTGCCACCATAGTCAAATCAGATTGTTTTGGTCTAAATCAATTTTCCTTACAACCTCATCGCTGTCGCCAACATTACCCAAACCCCTGTAAAGCGTAGCAGGGCAAAAAGGCTGTGATTTGATCTTCCTCACCTTGATCAGATTACACACTGGAATTAGTATAATTACAGCTGTTACTGATTAATGGGCAAGCTATAATTAGCACACTGGATATAGGGAGACTGTAAGTGTGTGTGGGTATTTGTTAAGACGCATGTGCGCTCTCATGTTCATGTGTAAGTGTGCGTAAACGACAGTGTTTAACAGCAATAGAGAAGAAGTAGTTGAATTGGTTTTAAAGTGGCTCAGGCCTAAACAATAAAAATAGTTAACTCATTATTGCTGAAATCATCAGAGATTCAGTGTAACCATCAGAAGAAAATGAGCTGGGAAAACCAAAATGTTGATTTTAAATATCACACCCATAGAAGCAATAATACTAATAAATACTTATAAATACATATAAACATTAGGGCAAATACACAGTTACACAGAATATAAAGCAGAAATGAAACTGTACCCAATAAATATCAATAGTATAATGCAATAAAACTAATCGTCAAACAAATTTGTCTAAAATTGACTTGCATATTACAAACCTACTATAGCCTTTCTATGTAAATTAGTCATACAGAAATGCATGATATTGATATTGATATTGATAACTGGGACTGACGTGACGGGGCAGTATTATAGACGTGCACAGCATGTACAAGTACATAATTCCACTCTGCACTGTTTCTTTTTCCATTTCACTGTTTTGCCAAGCATCTGCTTTATTGTTGGTTGTTTGATGGATTGAGGCCTAGCAGTTTGATGACATGCTCATCCTTGTAGCAGTTTGTGAATGATTGATTCTGAGATGGCAATAAGTATTTCCATTCCTGCGTGCCACTGTCTGCATGCAAATCTTACACATGGAGTCATCAAGATTTGCTGGGGCTGTCACAAACCAACTTTCTTGCCAAACGGCAGCAGTTGCGTTCTCGGGAGTGACCAACTTGAGAAAATGCAAGAGGACAAGTCACCCACAAACCCCTGAAATATAAATTATGGTCTAATTGGCCTTTAGAAAGCATTTTGCAGCCACAGATGATGACACATTCTGAGATTTCCACTCAGATGAATCACTGAGCACCCCCTGCCTCACTGCGGGAGCAGTCAATACAAACAAGATGGAGCTACTCTCAGAGTAGCAGAGGAGGGGGAGAAGGGGAGCGATAAGAGATTGAACTTCAGGATTTCAAATATTAATAGTGATGGAGTGTATATCAGACATTGTGCGTGCATTTTCAACAAGCTCAGCTCCCCCTACTGCCACACAGCAAACCTCTCAGTCAGTAAGTGAGGGTGGCCAAGCAGAATGGAAGAGCAGGCAAATGGACTGGATGGTTAAAATAGATTACGCAGATCCTACAGCTACCTCGGTGGCAGGGATCAAGTGCTAAACCCTATCTTATCTCAATTTCTCTGTCGTGAACCCACAGGAGCTGTTTTTAAAAATTAAAATTAAATTTCAAATTTGAATTATTAGACAGCTAAATATCAAATACACTGAAAAGTTGAAACAAGCTAATTTTAGCCTCACATCGGGGGTCATAGCTAACAACTTTCTTCTTGTTTCAGATAATGTTATGTTTACAGAATAAGTTTGCTAACCATTGTCCACCATACTGGTCGTATCAGACAAAGTAATGCTGTAGCTTTTTCAAATTTGGCCACCTTTAATTTAGATTGGCAGAGAACACCCCAACCTAACACCATGGCAGATTGCTCTCCATAGGTGATGTTGAAACATACAGTGCCTCAAACCACATGATTCACTGCCCACTCTGTCTCTCTGACACAGAAACACACTACCTGCTACTATACTGCTTGTGGTGGGAAACAGATTATCCAATCTAATGTATCCTGTCACATTTATTTAACTTTATATCTTAAATAATAATTGAAACTTAAAAATGTTTCTCAAGCATTTAAAATCAAGAAGGCCTTGTGACCCCCCCCGTGAAGCTTTGGGGGTCAGGACCCCCAGGTTGGGAACCAGTGTAATATACTGTTTGTGGTGTCCCTTGAAAATTTGTAAATTTTGTAAAAAAACAGAACTTAGATATATTACAGTTGAGAAAACCTTTTAAAAATTCTACGGATCCATCTGCGGTCATTTCTAAACATTGTTTTGTTGTTTCAGTAGTCTGTGTTACACATGTACGCTTGTGTGTGTATTTTATTGGATCCATTCAGTGACTAACATTTGTGGTTAGTAGTGCTGCTGGTTTCTCCCTGCAGCAGTGGCCACTTTTAACATGTCTTTGTCATGTCATGACTTTGCTGAAATGATCTCCATTATATAAGAACTGAAATGAGTGAAATACCTTTGCCAAATCGACATACTATGGTACACATATTTCCAAATGCTCTAGCTGGTTGGCTGACATTGACAAGTCAGAGCCCTGCTACTTAGACCAGACGGTTACCCATAAGTTCTTCGTAGCAAAGTTCATTATTTTAGGACTAATGTGGAGTGTTGTATTGATGGTGGCATATTCTATTTTTGATTGCTGTTACCATAGTAAGTAAACTTGTACCCAGGTATACATATATATTTATTCACTGATTAGTGGGGTTATGATACCAAAGAAATATGTACTTGTGCAACATTGCAGTGCACACAACACTGCAGCTTTTTGACAGTGTGACCATGTTGGTGTTAAGCATCGTGCTGTTCACCCTTTCTGCCATAGCGAGGTTTCTTCAAGCCTGTGAAGTTCACTGATAAAATTAGCACAGCAAATTATCACTGATGAGTCAGTCATTAACAGCTTCGTACATGTTGGCAGGAATTGGATTGTTGTGGGTTGCTTTGCTTGCTCAGGTCTTCTATTTACAGGAAAGCAAATGCTGTAAACAAAGAAAATATATGTGTGAAATTTCAGTTTGTTTTCACGATGAACAGAAGGCACTGTATGTGGTCATGATTATTTTCCACAGCTTTCAGCATCAAGCTAGCTGCATTTGCTACAAGAAATATTAAGATGTTTATGAAAGCTTGACAAGTAACCAGGTGAATGGTGTCTCAGGTGAATGTTTGTGCTCTGCGTACGATGACCGACGAGAAGTATGTAACAGTTTACACCACTAAGTCACACACCACCAACTATTTATCTGATTTTGGTTAAACTGGATCATGGAGAAAATGTTTTCTGCTTTCCCTGTGATGTCCCCAGACCGCTCCACATCATCTCTCACAGTTTTCCTGTTTGACAGTAAACTGCTGCAAACTCTAGCTGCTGTTAGCTAACGCTACCTCAGTTTGTTAGCCGGGCTGCTCGGACTGTGAGCTCAGAGCACTGGGGTTGTGTTAGTGTTTGTACCACAGGAGTTTTGGACAGGGGGTTTTCAGGCCCAAGTCTCAGGGAAATGCTGACTGGGAGGGGAGCCGGTGTTGTGCCAGAACCAGAGCTGGGCACACGGACAATGTAACTGTGTTCAGCAACCGCTATGAAGATAATGACAGAGGCAAAAAGACCAAAGGGAATGTTGACAGAGAAAGTTAAGAGGAGAAAAGGAGTGAGTGACAGAGCAAGAGGCTGTCCGACAAGAGTCAATCTGGGACTGACTTTGGTGACTTTCGTTGGTGAGACCTTTGTCAAATAAAAGGCTAAAAGACAGACGCCGAGCTGGGCTTTTTGCTGTTAGACTGGTAAGTAATATTAGCTGGCTGCTATGTCTTGTGTTGTTACACTTATTTGATGTTTGGCTGGCAAAGTTGCAGACTAGACTAGTAATTTTTTTTTATATAAGTAATAAGTATATAAGTAATATAATCATAACAAATACACAAGTACAACTGTCCATATTTACATCAGTGGTATTACACTCTGAAACTGGGGGCTCCAAATTGCAAAAATACCAATTTGTACGCAGCGTTGCTTTAAGAAACCACAGCCAGCTTTACTATTATGGTTTCCCGTAGTGTTATGTTTTGTTTCCATGGAGAGAGGAGTGTCATTCTGAAAGTGTTGTGGCATAAAGATTTTGACAGGATTTCAAACAACAGCAGCATGTTAGAGGCATGCTGCATGTACAAAGCTTCACTGAAATGGAGGCAAACACAGTAGAACAACTGTTTTGTTCCTCACAACAGCTCAGCTCACTTTGCTTGTTGTGGTTAGCATTCATTTGAAACTACCTCCTGCAGTTTATTTGTTCGTGTCACTCCACACTAGCAGTGCTGCACATTAGGAAACTGTTCAGGGTTTTTTAACAGAGCACTACAATGAGTCAGGCTTTATGTAGCTCTTACAGTTTCATTAAAAATGCCTTTATCAGCCATGATATTGATATTACAGACTCGCTCAAGATGCCCCTATGAAAACATTACCACTTTTATCCACATTTCAATGTCAGGAGTGGATTGGCCTTCAGAGCTAACAACTTAAGATTTGTTTTCTTATCCAACTTTCTTTTCCAGCAAGAGAAACATTGTTTTTTATTTAGTAATAACAGATTGGCACAGCATTCTGCTTTTCTTTGCCACTATATTTTCTTTTGGCTTACTTAAAGCATATGTACTGGACTCTACTAAATGTCATGATGTAGTCGAATACCAAGCCATTTGTGACTGCTCAGTCAATATATGAAAAATTCATGTCAGAGAATGACAAATGGCCTCTTCCTGAATGTTTCATGCAGGAAATGACAGACATTTGCTGGCATATTTTAGTGCACTTCTAAGCAGTCAGATGACATTATGCACTGTTGGTTGACTGTTGATGTAAACATGATTGTAATTACCCATAATACATAGCCCATATAACGGCAGAGTTGATCTTCTGTCTTTGAGTTTGCAAAACGCCTCTCTGGGAAGGTTTTTGTGGATAAACTGTGTTCCTCTTTTGTATAAGAGGATCACCTCTCTGCTCCCTCCAAACACTGGATATGACTGCATCTTCTCTCCTCTTTGCTCACATCCTTTGCATCTCCCCCAGGCCAGCGCTGGTGTGTTTTTGTCTGTGCATTTCTCCACGTTACATGGAGCGAACATCATTATCTTAGTGTCTTTTTGGGTGAAAGAGGAATGAATCGAGAGAGGTTGAAGACAAGTATGAATCTCCCGAATCAAGCTATTATTATTATGGCTAAAAGCAGTGCTATGGATGGTTGCCGTCCTGCCCTGGGTGAACAGTAACACGAACTACAGCAACAGACAAAACAGCCTTGGCAGCCCATGACCTCATTGTCTGTTCATGTCAAAAACGCCGCTGCCAGTGGTCTGCTTGCTTCTGCCACTGACCACCTTTTAGATGATATCTTGTCCCATGATGTCATTTCATTTTAACTCCGATACGTACTCCTCTTTCTCACCCTGTTGTAATTACAAGCACCATTTATGTGTGGTGATATCAACAGTGTATCATGCACACTCCTCTGGCCTGAGTACATTTATGCTACAAATCATACCTTGTTCAGCTGGTCAGCACTTGAGCATTTTAACTACACTTTTTTTAATTTTTATTTTTTATTTTTCCCTCTGTGCCTCTTTTTTTTCTATTATGTCATAATTGCAGCATGAGTGTGACCCATTCCGATGTTAGGAAACTAGTTATATAAACATGGCCTCGAGCATTTTATCGCACCAGTGCCAGCCTGTGACTAACCCTACACAGCATACAGGGTGTACACATAGTGAAACATGGTGCAGTATTCATTCAAAATTCGGGATTTAGAGTGTGAGTTAATGAATGAGTGCACACAAAACGCAAATAAAAATTAATAAACAGATCATGTGCATGTTTTAAGTGACTTATTTTAAATAAAGAGCTGGTGAGTGCTTTGCGAGCCAACCAGTGGCTGGAGTAAAGCTTTCTGTTTTGCCTCAGTAAAGGTGAATCCGACCATGACGTAAAAACGTGATCCAAAAGGTCAAGGCTAGCTAAAAAAGAAATGTGTGTGTGTGTGTGTTTGTCAGAAGAGAACAGAACATTGTGTCATTGAAGTTCAATGACGGCAAATTTACCCATAATACTTTGTAACACATCAGAGAGCGTCTCTGCGGGCTCCAAATTACCTCTCACATCTGCTGCTGCTCTGTGCCAGGAATACCCCAACACCAAACACACACACACACACACGCACACACGCACGCACGCACACACACACCAAAAGACAAGAGACGGCCTGTTTGAATTGATTAGACTGTCATAAGTGAAGTGATGATGTGCTTAAACAGAGATGATGGACAAAGTTTCTCTAACTGATTGTTCTGTCAATCCTATGAATCTGGTTTGCATGCAAATTGGACTAAAAGTTCAGCATATTTTATGATGGAGACAAGATATTTGACAAATATACAGCATATTTTTACTATATAGAAAACTCAGAAATATTTAATTGAAATATTTAAATATCAGTAACCAGAAGCATGGTATGATATAACAGGCTAGGGCGTCTCTGTCAAGTCAAATGTTATTTATATAGCTCCTCAAGAAGCTCTCCCAGGATGGACAGACATGTGTTAGGTGTGGAGTGTATGGAACAAATCAACAAATTATATACAAATTCTGATGACAGACTTTCTGATACATGTATCAAAGCAGATCAGGAAGCAAAGGATGGAGCATAGGTGAGTCCAGGAGCTCACTTGGTGCTTTTAAGGCAACAGTTTGTATTTTGCTCTGAAGTTCTAATGTGTTGTTTCCTGTCGGTGGTGAAGCGTCCATGCCTGACAAAAGAATTTAGAGCAAACGGTGTGACTCCCCAGAGACACTCAGCTCAGATAAGAAAAGCGAACTTGTCCATTGCAGCTCTAACGTAGCTTTTAGGGTGCAATTTGCAAGTTTCAGAACATGCATGTTCATGCTGAGCAGTCACTACTCTACGACCACTATTGGTCGTGTTTCAGTGTGGATTTGTTGATTTTAAATAAAAAGAGGTGACAGTCTCCTTAAAATTATACAAAAATTGACTTTGCAAATGCTCTACGAAAAAGGAAATGCATTATTTGTTAGACTTTGAAGAGACACGGATACTTTACAGTGCTAATGGGTTTCTTTGTTGTCATTTTTTCAGTGTGGCATGTCTCCTGAAAATCTCTAGTAACATACTGTTTATTTCTTGTCTTTAATATCAATGTTAGTAGTAGATCCTGTTTTAATAATCCAATTGTACCTTTTGATCCACTGCTTTCATAGTAAACAAACGTAAACAAAAAAAGAACTCTGGATTATTTTTATTCACCTCTCTCTCGCTGGGTCAACAAAGCACACAATTTTACATCCACATTTGCTCCTATAGTGCCATCTCCACTCATGAGCCCTTTCTCATTGTCTTCACTGTTTATCTGCCCCCTCATTATCTCTATTTTGGTCTCTGCTTTACCTTGAATGACTTGGTAGGAAAATGACATTGAAACCCTCCTGAGTCAGCGTGTTCGTATCACATTGAATCATTTGTCCTTAGGACACAGCAGCCGAATGTGCCTTAGAGTTATTAATTAAAGAGCAAGGCCGTTTTCTAGAAGCACACCAAAACAATAAAAATACTGTTAATGAGAGACATCACAGGCAAATTCACCTGAGATGAAATCAATAAATAAAATGAAAGAATGATTTAATAATAAAACTTCAATATTCTCTCCCAGCAGTTTTTTGAACTGCCCATTAGAGATGCAGTACTGGCAGAAATGTATTCAGTCCTTCCATCAGAGGCACGTTCGTTACCAAACTAAAATAGTAAGTCTTATGTAACCGTGGCCTTTGCCTGGTGAAAGGAGATGTCAAATGCAGTTCTGCAGCGTAATGGCTTAAAATCTTTCTCAGAGTACAACCACAAAACAAACACAGAACAGAAAATGAGAGCAAAAAGGCAATTTTAGCTGGCAGTGGTCATGTTTATTTATAAAAAATAGTGTCCTCTAAGTAAGAGATGAAGACAGAATGACATTTTGAAGGGATGTTACGTTATGTTTGACTCCAAGAACTTGTTCCGACTTTGAATCATTTGGATAATTGGATGGAGGGATGGCACAGTAGTTACGTCACTTTGTCATTTTTTCCCCCCTGAAAGTTCAGACAGTGATTCATTCGGACATTATGTATTTGGTTAGTGATTCTGCAAAACTCCTCATTTGGAGGAGTTTTTTTTTTCTTGTAGCCTCTTCTGTTCTTGGAAATCAGTTTTCAGACTCACAAATGTTTGGATTTGCCAATGCTACAGGCAGTCAGAAAATAAATAAATATATAAAATACGGACATGTAGACAGATAGCAAGCACCCAGTGTGCAAGTCAAACCAGCTTTGTTCACTGGTCCATAGTAGGGCAAGCCTAAGGCAGCTATGGCCACATGGTGATCCCAGGAAGATGTTTCCACCATCTCATCCTATTGATACTGAGTCACTGCCTGCAGCCTGTGTGTGTTTTAACAGGGCTGCATACTTCATCTTCTTTAAAGGCAGCCTTGTCTTTCTTTTAACATGTATTTATCAATGGACTTTACTTAGGATAAAATTACATAGACTCACACTCGATGCACTCAATTACGTACACTCAGAGCTGGTGCAGTGATAGTCTTTTGCCGATGGCCACAGGGAGCAAAACATTTAATAATGTAAGGCTTAAGCACACAGTACTAAAAGGAAACCACCATGTTTGCGTTGGCGTTTGTCAGGCAGATAGGAGAAGACTTTAAGAAAGAGAGGAAAAAACAAAGAGGGGAAAATGAATGATTTGGGTGAAGGGAGGCCTGACAGAGGGACTGAGGCTCAAGCGCCACAGGCGCATCTGCCCATCCCTCAATTCCCCCTCTGTGGTTTTCTGGCCTGGCACATTGACACCAACAACAGTGTGCCAGGAGGCTGTCACCTCTTTTTATTGCTTTCCTAAGACTATTCTTTCAACAGTGGGATTTTTGATTGCTTCGTATGCAAAAGCTTGAGTTCTTCTCATTTTTGGTTTTGTTTCCTTGTTCTGCTCCTCATTAACTCAAGGGAACTGTCCAGTGCCCAAACAAGCAGTGTTGGGCAGACTTAATGGAGCATTTGGCAGGTTAAAGCTCCCACGAAAGGGAAAGCAGAGTGCTATTTGCTTCCATAATTTTACACGTTTCCTGTAAAAACAGACTGATTGGGAGGGACTTGTTGCAGATATTGATTGGCGTTTGCAGTAGCCAATAGTGCTTAGTGTGCATACAGCCGCATTGCTATGCATTCCAGGTAGCGATATACTCTAGTCTTGGCGTCTACCTTCCAGTGAAGACAGCCAGACCTGGGACTGGACCATAACCAAAAACAGGGGTGGCTAGTCTGACAAAGATTACAGTAGCCTCCTGATGTGGTTTTCTTGTCAGGTTTGGCTGCTGGCATCCTGAGGCTGAGTCAGTTCAGTTGGCTACATGGCTGATCGGGATAAAGACAGTTAGTTGATGGCTACTCAACGCTCTTTTCATCAGGAAAGTCCTTTAAATCATCTTGGAAGTGTAACGTTATTTTCTGTTGGTCTCAGAAGCTGTGCTGGTCCGGACTGGCTGTTGAGCCCAGTTCTACTGCCTGCTAACGCAGATACAGCTGGCAGCAGTTGATTTGCAGTTAGCTACTTTAGCAAGTCATTAGGCTAAAGTTATCTATCTATTTCAGCGAGTTGAAGCTGAACAGTATGATCCAGTTTCACCGAAATCACTATATAATATTAAGTCAAAATGTTTCATTGGCTGCATTAATTAGTATACACCCCCAAGTGCAGGATGAGTCATGATCAACATTTTATCACGTATCAGGACACCAACTCTAAACTACCATGAAGAATACCCCAAAATACTTTTTTTTTTTTTTGTCATTGTTGGTCCAGATACTGATGTATAGGTAAGACACTAGACTACTGCAGTAGACATGTGATAAAAATACTTAAAAATAAATCTTGACTTCATGGGGACCCTAAATCCGCCTTCCTGCATGGCCATATTACCACAGATCTTGCTTCATTTAATCCCCAGAGTATAAAATGGAAAAGTGTTGAGGCTTTATTAGTGTGAATAAGGGGGTCACTCATGCAACCGAGTCCTTTTCCAGGAAAACCAGCTGGAGGTTAGATACAAATCCGAAAATTTGTCCTTGGTACTGGACTTTAGCTGCCACTTCTTTGGAGCTACATTTCTGTGAGGCAATTCGTCTGGGATTACCTGATGACGGCCATGATTGTAATAAAAGGTTATCTTGTAAGTGTTTAAATATACTTTCCGTTCGTGCTTCAGTTCCACTTTTATCCTGCACTTGGCCTAAAACTGGCTGCTTGCGCAAAGCTGTCACTACCTTTTCCAGTCATTTTTTCCAGTCTCACCTGGAAATGCTGCACGTCTCCTTTTAATTGATTTTACAGACAAACTAAGACATGTCATTTTACAAGGTGAGGCCCATGAAAGGGGCTAAAAAATGTCTTAAGACCGTTTGGAAATTGAATGCAACATTTGTGTCTTAAGTGTGTGTTTGTGTGCACACATGCATTTGCTGGCCCTCTAAGAGCAGGCATTACTGATAAAGGCTTCCCACAAATGGTTCTCATTTTACCAGGTGTAAGTTTTAGCTTACTCCACTGGATACCCTGACTTTATGTTATGTCAAATGCTCACAATGTACGGCACACACAGAAATGTGAACACAACATGTTGTGGCCTACTTCTGGAGTGCCTCTGTTGTAATCCTATCTGCGACCACTGAATAGAAGAGGTGTGGGAAAGCCTGGACTGCCATTGTTCAGCAGAACGAGGTTGGAGAGGTTCTGCCGGTTGGATTTAGTCTCCATCTTGGATGTAGCTGATAAGCTTGAACTCCACATTCCATTTCAATGAGAATGAACCCAGTGTCGGAGGAACATGTCCATTTATGCAAACATACATAAACACACAAACACGCATTGATACATTCCCCCATAATTATAGTCAGACTGATTCTCAAGCATTTTGCCCTTATGCAGACATGCACAAACACAAAGTCCTGCAGTGTACTCCTCGGCTCCCAGAGAATGTAATGAGGGCTCAGGTGGCAGCGCTGGATGCTTGCTCTGGGCGGTGGCAATGCAGATGTTACCTGGTGGCTCTATGCTTTCCTCTGTGTGTGTTTGTGTTTGCAGGCCAGCTGTGATGGCCAGCTGCCTACTTTACCAAGGCCTTGGCAGCTCCCCAGATGGTTGACCCAGATAGAAAGAGAAAGAGAGAAGAGGAACGCGCACACACACACTCTTTGATATACACATAAACTCTGATGTACACCTGCGTGGGCACCCTTCGCACAGCGATACTCATATAGTCCCATCAGAACAGGTGAGGGAGGAAAGTAAAGAGTTTTATGGCTTTATTTTTGGGATGACCTAAAACTTTCCTGATGCAGCAAAGTTTCATCAGAGTGTGGCTCTTTGTTGTTGTTAAAAGGTGTGCTACACAGCGGAAATTATGAGTTTGTTTAGTCTTGCAACAGTCTTGTATATTGTCCAGAATATATATGCAGGGCTAGACATTAATGGTCCTAGGCAAATGCAGTTGGTTGCCTTGAATTGGGCAACCAGGATGTTGATCTCTGCCTCATGTTTCCTCAAATGGGCCTTTATCAGAAGACCTGAGACTATTAGACTGCTGAGAAAAGTTGAATGCAGAAGTATCAACAATGTCACTTGAATAAAGAAAAAGGTTGGCTGTCATTTTTAAGTTTTTAAGTTACTCAGCGTGAGAAATAATTACTCATGTAATGAGTAACAAATAAATAATACGTGGACTGAGTAGGAACCAGAGAATGTAATGGGATGAGGCAGAAGGAAGATGGTTTTACAAACTAATTCATACATTGCAGGTTTTTCTCTTTGTATAGTCAAAATCATGATATGAACATGATGACATTGGTCAGCCCTGCTGTTTCCCATCCGTCTTGGTAGATCTGCCCGAGGAACGGGTTTTGCCATAGCATTGATTTTCTCTGTTGAAAATAGCTAAGCTAAAAGTGTGTCACGTTAAAATGAAATGTGAAGCAATAATCGATAAGCATCAATAACCCACTGTGACTGTGTGACTTGCTTTAATGTATATTGTCCTCACCAGAGTGTCAGCAGCAGTTTATTCAGACTGTAAAAATGTTTTGCAGGTTGCAGTTTAATGAGCTCTTGTTGTATAACCTAACTGCATCAGTGAAAAATAGGATGGATCTGTACTTTACAGGTTGTTTTAAGGTAACTTAGAAAATTAGCAGCTCTTGACTAAGTATATTTCTAAAGAAAAACATTAACTGCTCTTAGCAGCCACTACTGTAGCTTCTGTGTCCAGTGAAAATGACCACTGATTGGTATAGGCCAATGACAGCATAAAGAATGGACAGAGCCTGAGTGACGTCACCAATAGGTTTCCGAAGTGTGGTTTTGAAGCTTCAGATATGCTGTGCTGGCCGCCGCCATGGCAGTACTGCTTCTTCTGCTTCCCGATTAATCTAAATATCAGCAAAGATGTGGATCATCAGCAGACCTGAGGTGGGCTGAATGATGCCTGTGTGCTCTAATAAGCCATCTGTAACGGCACCCACCTGTCAATCAAAGCGGCCATGCTGTTAATTATGCCCAACTTTAGTCCACAATATAATTTGAGCCGGCAAGTTAAAAAAAAACAAAAACCCTGTCATTTATAGATTGCTATAAATGACAACATGAGCAGTAAATTAAATGTATGTTTACGATGAACATTCTTGGAAATTATTTTTATTTACTGTTCTACCCTGTTCATTCCAGGTTTTAATCTTGAACCAAGATTTAACTACAAGCATAAGATCAGAAAACAATAATACAAGCAATTTTTGAGAGTGGTCATATGGATAATCATAAAATTTCAAACGCATCTATATGGGACAGGTCTTTAATTTGTTTGGCACAAAATTCTTGCTCAGCAAAGATGGGAAATACTATAAAATTGTTTATTTAAACCAGCATGAATATGGTATGTAAATATCAGGCTATTGAATAACATATAAATTACAAATTATTAATTTGCTCTTGCTCAGAGAGACAGCTTGGATACATTTTTTATGAAAAATTGTTTTGATTCTTCAGTAGGCACTTACAGACTAAAGGAATAGAAATAATTCAGACTTTATGAGCACTTCAAAGGAAGGGAGGCGACACTGTATTTCTCTTTTTTATCTTTCATCTCTCATGTTTACCATGCCAGTAAATCTGAATGAATTATACCAGTAGTTTGGTGCTCATGGGTTCCGCCAAAATGAACGGAACAATGTGGCGAATCCAACTGATCTAACAATGTGTAGCCATGACATGTCCATATTGACAAAGGTTTACATTTTTATATTTGTATGCATGATCTAAACAGCTTAGAACTAGCTGAAGCAAGAGGTTTTATACAGACGTTATATAATGTCTGTATTATTACCTGTGTTTATTAGTCAGAATGTGTAGCCACACCTGGCGAGTAAAAGCGACTCTGGATTCTGGGCTCTGCATTTAATTTAAGTTTTACGGCACTTATTTGACGATCACATTGAGCATCCACCAAAGGCTGCTGCAGTCCGTAACACCTCACCTGTCACGACCTCCCTACAGTGCCACCATGTAGTCTGATAACAAATGACCCGACAAAGCTTTTCAGCCATGTAGGGACTAAAATTTCCTTTTAATCTGTGGATGACCATGTCTGCTCACCTTCACAATCCTTTTGTGTATTCAGAGGTGTTTTTCTGCAGTCACATGTGTATGTCTGCGTGTATGTGTGAGTGCAGTCATTATCCTCAATGTCACACCGCATTGCAGTGCAGTAAAAACCTTTTGAGTAAGTGTGTGTATATGTGTGTTATAGTCAATCCAACATTGTCGGTGCAGGCTTCCATCAGCTTGTATTTCATCATCTGATGGTACTACTGAAATTTCAAATGAGCTGATTATTGAGTTGGGTGTTATTTAGCATCTTTAATATTTCTTTAATTTGTCCCTGTCTTATGTCTCTGTCCATCTCACTCCACCTCAGCACACCTGTCCTTGCCCCGTTCATTAAATAGCCCCCTTTTCCCGTCCTTTTCCCCTCTGCGACCAGATCCATTTCTTTCCCTGTGACCTCAAGTCTCCCTCTTCTTCTCTGTAACACAGGAAATGAAAGGTTGTGCCATCAACAAGGGCACACAGCAGGGGTTGGAAGATAAATTGGCCGAGGAGAAAGACTCATTTGTCATAGGAAAAAATGCTGACATCTGTGTTGTAACATATAATAAAGAGAGGGAGGGCTATTAAAGGTGAGGAGAAATGTACCGTGGTTCAGCAAGATGGGAATTGGGACAGAAATTCTGTTGCACACATGATGTGTTTAGCATCATGTCAACTCAACTATTAAAACGTCCTGAAGCATCCTTTAAAGAAAACACCGCTCATTGTCAGTTGCTCTAAATGACAATGTCAGGTAATTTGTGCTGACATGTCTCGGGTCAGGTATGTGTCATGTTCACACTCTAATTGGGAGAATCTCAATTAATGTTTTTTTTTCCCTCTTGAACTTGCCATCTGATGAACAGCAACGTTTTTTGTTTTTTTTCACTAGATTGATCCAAAATCGCATCCAGAGCCATGCAGAAGCAACTGCAACGTGAAAAACCTGGCTTGGATTTTGTCTGTGTTGCCATGACAACATGCAAATCTTGCAGGATTTCCCTGAGATTGTTGTCAAAACGTTGCTTTGGGCAGCTCAGCTGAACCGGAGTTGACACGAGGAACAACATGACAGCCGGATTCATGCAAAATCAAAATAGCTCAGCTTGATCGGTATTCAGGGGAGCACCTCAGGTCGTTCAAAGGGAACTCGAAGAAAACCGGAGAAGCATACCATTGGAGTTGGAAGGGATGGTTGCCTGGACTCTGGACATGTGTCTAATGATATCCTTGCCGGTTTATATGGGAATTAGATAAAGTTTAAAACTATATAAAATAGTGAGCATATCACTTCAACAACAAAGCCCTGCAGTGTGAACCTAGACTGTGTGGCGTGAGGTCCACTGCCCTTATCCCACCCTTACTTTTTTGCAGCTTGTTGGCTTTGCCCTTTAGGTGTATATCTTGCCAGAGGGACTAACACAGAGACGTCCATTGTTCTCCTCATGCTTACCGTCGTACATTCACACAGGCGTATACGTACACACACACAGACACACACAGATTACTGCTGTTCAAGCCCTAGCCAAAAAACCCAAAGCCACAAGCAGTGGAGCAGATCTGTCCCAGGCGGAGAGCTGGAGGCTGGTTAAGCAGGGGACCACACCCAGTAGTGGGAGCTGATGGTAGGCTTGGGAACTAAAGGGAACTCCCATAGGAAGAATTAAGTCATTCCTATTTACAGGCCATCTTATTTAGAACAGAGGCACGCTCCTGTTCAGAGGGACTAACAGTGAAATATAGCAGCTGGTTAATGATGCAAAATAAGCAATGGGCTTTCAGAAATAAATGTATAATCAGATTTCTGGAAGCTACAAGAAGTCCCAAGATTATTTTGGCAGTCTTGTTTGTTTATAGATAGTTCTTGGATAGTTTTGTAGTATATTTGTGTGCTTTGCTTTGTGTGTTTTCCCTTACATTAGACTGTGAAGGCAACCCCCTTCTTGTTTGGCCTCGCTCATGGTGACAATCAGCGCTGTTCGCATCCTCGCAATATTTATGTTCCTCACTGCCTCCACATAGAATACACTACAGCTTGGTGCTATCTGGCAAATGGCTTATGGATAGTCTGTGCTCATGTTGGCAGAGGAACCTTGGAAGTTTATCTTTTTCATTCTCTGGATTTTTCCCCCTGATTTCTTCTCACATTTGAAAATGCTATTTCACATGCAATGCAGTTTTTGTCACTGCTAAGTCTCACTGTTGGCGAAGCTGTAGAGGCCATGTGGCTCCTCTGATACACGTGGAGCCACCAGCTGCTTCTTCACCTGCCAGCAGGCAGCTTCACCAGGAGGCCATAACAAACGTAAAGGTTCACACTGTCCCCTGTAGATTACCTGCACTGCCCCAAACAACCACAGGCATCATTATTGCAGCGTCAAGGACACAATTCCCTCAATCCCCCCCCTTTTTTTTAGGTTTAACGAAACCGTGCTGTCTTGAGAGACTAAAAGTGTAGAGCCACTTCTAGTAATTGTGAATTCCACCCATTACCTCAATGCTTACAGCACTGAAATATGCAGTCTGACATAGACATCTCAGGATGTTTCATTTCAGAATACAGAGTCCTTCCCTTAAAATGGTGCACAGAGTGTGGATCTGAATACAGAAAAGTACTGCGAGGAAACCACAGAACCATGCCTAAGCCATGCCTCTGACAAAGTCAAATAGCAAGGACAACATAGTTAATTTCTCTTAACTCTCACTTTATTATACTGAGCATGTGAGTAGGTTGTTGGCTTCTTTTCTTTTAGTCTTCTTCTTGCATAATAAGACTGCTTCATCAGATTTGTCCTGCTCTGGCTTGTGCCTATTTATCTCAAGTTTGTCATTATTTTGACACTTTCACACACATTGGACAGCAGACTCAAACATTTCCCAACCCTTTACCGATTGAGTTTCCTCTAGGTTCAAGGTTGGAACAGAATAAACACATGTTAGCAGTTACAGCACCGTACTTGATTGAAATATGCAAGCAAATGAAAAACACTCACCATCCTCTGTATGTTCAATCATCTTGTAGCAGTGCTGCCCTCTGCTGGATAAATGTTGGTACAACAAAAACACTGGCAGACATTCACAGGGTTGCATGATGATCCAGCTACACACACACACATACACACAATAAATCACAGTACAATCGCACACATGTGATTAAATGATGGATTCATTAAATTGTGTCACCGCGTGTATGTGAGACAAAGCTAGGTCAGAGGGAGGGGTAATGGCTATCAGGACCCCGGCTTGCCTGTGTGTGTGTGTTGAGTGGCTAGTGGCCACACACATTAGGCCATTGGCCTACTTTTTGGCTAAAGACTGGGAGTCGAGGTTTACAGTCAGTCATGCACTCCTTTTATCACGTGCTGTTGACCGGATATCTGTCTCTCTTTTATAATCCTTCTCTTTTATAATCTGACTTAATGTCTCGTGTCCAGCCCTTTTCTCAAATGCCGTTTGTCCCCTGTTGTTTTTTTTTTTTCTTCTGATCACTCATGCCACTTGTTCTGAAGCTATGGTACATGTACAACCTCTCTTGTGTATCACGTTTTAAAATACTACAATATTTTAAATGATATAAACTGTGATATCATCACTGGAATGTAACTGGAGCATAAAGTAAGTGCAAGAACAGCTGTATGAATGGCAGAGACACCCTTTACCTCAGGGATGACCAAAGTATGGCCCAGGGGCCAATCACGGCCCGCGGTCAGATTTCATGCGGCCCAAAGCTTCATTTTTATAATATATTATTTATGGCATGCTAGGATTGTCAGATGCTGTATGGCTGGAAGATTTGGCTTTTTTGGTTGACATAACGAAGCATTTGAACCTTTAAGGAGATAACTGCTGGTGTTATATATCTGTAGATGTGACACAAAATATTACTTTCTGAATGATTTTGTTAAAGACAAGAGTAAGAGTGATACGTTTTCAATTTAAATGTTAACAGACTTTGCATTACTCATAATAAGTCATGTTTAGAATGAACATGAGGTTAAGATTTGTATCAACTTCATGCAAGTTTAACGTATTGCATACAATTTATTCTTTGTTATCTGACTCCAGATGTCAAAGAAGGGAAGAACTGGTTTTTAGATTTGTTCACGCCTGATTGGCTTAGATTTGGTTACATTGTCATTAAAAAAATAATAATAATAATTGTGACAACGAAAACAAAATTGTTACAGAACAGTGCATTTGTATTTAACTTTTATTGGTGATTTTTTCATTTTTAAATGTCAGTATTGGCCCCTGGGTATCTTCTGGCCCAAAAAAGTTTGGACACCCCAGCTTTACCTTATTACAAGTCAAAGCATCAAAATGATTTTAAATCTGTTATTTTATGGTAGAAAAGTTACAAAATTTTGCTTTAAAATAAGTTTAGCATTTTCTGTAATATTTAGTGTCGGTATCATCCTGCTACATAGTCACATACGTAATTGAAATGCGATGGCAAGATAGTAAGTGGACTGGACTGCATATGTGGCTCCAAATGGGAAATATTAAGAGAAGTGCACATCAGGAGTAACCGTTTTCCTCCAAATCAGAATCGGGGTAGGATCGGCAACACGCTGCTGTGTTTTATCGTCTGTCATAATGGTGGTTCCTGGAGAGGAAAAATATTTTCTGAGGTAAAAAGTTTGAGAAACACTGTCTTGCGTCAAGTTAACTGAAGCTGTCTCTGTTCACACTCTGCACCCGACTCCTGTCTTCAAAGTCCTGAGAGAGGAGGTCTGCAGCTATTAGACACTAATATGACCACCACACACTACGCTTACTCCCTGCTCCCAAAACCTCTCAAAGAGTCTCCCCTTCTGTCTCTCCTAATCTCTCTCACACAATCTCTCTCTCTCTCTCTCTCTCTCTCTCTTGCCAAACTCTGTGCACAAGATGAGGGTTCAGTGAGTGTTGCTTTAGGAACGTGACTTCCTCACAAGGCAATGAAACTCCACTCCTGCCTGGATATTTTTCATCCACTTTCATATTCAGTTATTCAGGCATCACAGGACACGATCTACACGTAGGGTTTTAAGTTGGTTCTCCACAGTGACCTGAGATGACTGCTTTGACATGCTGCTGAAACGCACTGGTAAAATTCAGTTTTCAAGAAGGAGGAGGAGCACGTAGGCTTTTTTGCTCAAAGTTTCATCTGAGGGAACGCTCTGAGGTTTGTTTGTGTGTTTGTACATTCTTCTCCAGATGTTTGTTAGTTAGTCAGCTTGTTAGTTTGTTTTGCCTTCAGAATACTTGTGAGATGAATGACTTTTGGTCTGTGCCACCAAATTTTAATGAGGGATGTTAAAAAATAAATAAATACTAATGAGAATACTTTTATGTCACTGGGGGGGTCTTCTTTGCTCATTGTAAAATAACGTATCCCAACATATCAGTTTAATGATGCTGCTGAGCCCTTTTGAAGTGTCTCCCCTTGCTGGTGTGTGGCTGTACTACATTATTACAACACATTCCTGTATATTTCTTGTTGTTGTTTAATACAAGAGAGTAAGTGTAATCTCTAGAGTCACTACAAGTGAGCCATGATTTAGCTCTGCATCCCTGGCACTGGTTTATGAATTCAGATGAGCGGCTTTAGAAATGCTTGAAAAAAAAAAAATGCTCCCACTGAGTCTATTTTAAGAGGTTTGTGCTTTTTAGTGTACTGTGAGTACATCTACCGTATGAACCAGCAGATGGGCTCACCACAGTAGCCTGGATTGCTTGCCTGTAAAACTGTTTAAGAGGCTGTTTTTGTCAATGGTTGTGTTTCTCTGTCAAACCGCTGCAAAGGCCACCAGGAGCTGAGTTGTTATTTGGAGTCTGGAACGCCTTTAAATTCAGGCTGCATAACCACAGCTCTCTTTCGTCTTGTTCACTCAGTATGTGTTAAAAAAGCTGAGAGAGAGAGAAAGAGAGAAAGAGAGAGAGAAATCTCTGTGGGGGCATGCACTGACTCTATTCTCCCATGTCTGCAGCTTTTTCTCTATAAATTAGTACAAAGGGAAGTGGATTGACTAGTCTCCCCCTTCAGAAAACAAAGCAAAACAAAAAACAGTCCCCCCGCCAAGGCAGTTGTGGTGAGACTTGGCCAGCTGTAGTTATCGTTGGCTTGTACACAGAAGCATGAATGAATTTGCATCTGGAGTATATTTAAGTTCATCATCTCCTTTCACAGGCTGACTTCTCTGCCCTACAACTCTTATCCCAAATCTTTTAGCTGGCTCTCTCTCGTTGTTTTTTTTTTTTTTTTTTTTTTTTTGCTCTAACCATCTGCCGTTTTTAGTTTTTCTTTCTCTCTCTGTTCTCGGTTGCTCTCGCTTTCCTTCTGTTGGAACATCTTTTGGCTATTCTCTCTCTTTCTGCTCAGTTTAACTTCATTTGCTAAATTGGCGTCTACCCAAAAACCTTTTTGATTTGCTTTTTAAGAACATTTTACGTTAAGAAGTGGGAGCTTTGGAGGAGTTGGGCAGCAGCTTGTGTTCAAATCGACCTTAAATGACCCCACAATTTAGAACTCCTACTTTTGGATCAAGACAGCTCTTCGGTTTTATATAGGAACATTTTTCCATCCTGCCTCCTCACCTCATCTTACCTTTTCCTCACTTCATCCAACTCCATCTCTGGCCTGCTTTGCCTCATTCTTTATCTTACGTTCTCACTCAAAGGTTTTTCTCTATTTCCTCCTCTCCTATTTCCTTTACTCGTCCTCTCAAGCTTTTATGGCTCTATTTCTTCTCTCCTTCCTCGTTTCTTATTCCTTTTCTACTATCTGTATCCCCAGCTGCTGTATCTACAGAGGCCTATGGAGCTTTAAGGACTTTGTTTATTCACACCCGCCCATAGATTTACTGTTATTCTTAGTTGGCAAAATTTGGAGGTCATGTGACCGTGAGAATCTACATTGCAATATGTAAATAATAATAGTGATTTCCTGTATACGTTAATCCTTTGATCACTTTCTTGATTAATTGATTAGTTGTTTGGCCCAGAAAATGGTGAAAAATGTTGATCATTGTTCAAGGTGACATTCTCAAATGTCTTGTTTTGTCCACAACCCAAAGATATTCAATTCACTGTCATAAAGGACTAAATAACCAAGAATATATTCACATTAGAGAAGCTAAAATCAATCATTTCTTTTTAAAAAATTACTCAAAACATTGAATCCTTTATCAAAATAGTTGTACAGTGTAATAGATTTTGCACAGCTGTGTGTGACTGTGACTCAGCTGAATTTCTCAAGGTCATTGGAGCTTCTGAAGTTGGCGTAAGGATTATACCAGTAATAATTCAAATGTACAAGAACCTTCAGCCAGGTCAGTTGTTTAGAGATGTCTCAGGTTCGGTGGATGAAATCAAAAGCTTGGCCTTTTTAGTACAAAACTTTTAGCGTTTGCAATAGCCAGAGTTCTACGCAAGTGACTGCTTTGGCCTGTCAAGAATAAGAACAGTGGTTGTGCTTTTGTAGTTATAATCTTGTTAGAATTCTTGTTTGATGTAGGATTTCAGGCTCTCTTCACATATTATATGTTTCATAATGAGCCAAACAATAGGTCACAAGTCTGGACTGCAGGTGGGCCAGTTTAGCTTACTACGTAGAGTCCGGATGCTTACTCTGAAGCCATGCTGTTGGAATACATGCTGAATGTGGTTAGGCATTGTCTGAGTGAAATAAGCTCAAAAACCTGTATATACTGTTCAGCATTAATGGTGACTTCACAGATGTGCAGGTTACCCATCATGCCATGCGCATTAATGCACCCTGATACCATCACAGATGCTGGCTTTTGAACTGTGCACTGATAACAAGCCAGATGGTCTCCTCTTCAGCCTGGAGGACACGGCGTCCATGATTTCTAAACAGATTTTCAAATTTGGACTCGTCAAACCACAGGACAGTTTTCCACTTCGCCTCAGTCCATCTTAAATGAGCTCGGGCCCACAGAAGGCAGTGGCGTTTCTGGATCTGGTTTCCTCTTTGCATTGTAGCGTTTATTTTGTTTTTTGTGGATTCAGTGACGAACTGTGGAAGTGTTCCTCAACCCATGCCGTGATGTCATTGAGAGACATTATTCTTAAATTGTTGGACTATTTGCTAGCGCCTTTGGTAAACCTGTGGTGAACCCCTCCCCATCTTTACTTCACATCATCAATCCAATCATGTTACTAACCTGTTGTCAGTTAACCTCATTAATTGTGTGATGATCCACTATAAAAATTTATCCAAATGCTATCAGGCTTTTTAGGAAGTGTTCTGCCCTCTAGCGTTTTGTGTTGAATTCAAGTATCTGAGAGGTATACAATGTGGTTTATACTGTACATTCATGGACAGCTTTGTCATCTGATGATGTCTAGAACTTTTGTTAACCTTCAGCCTGTTTATTTTCTCAGAAACACATAATATGCTTTATTTATTCTTTGGAAAGCTGGTCTGGTTGAGATCAGTGTTCTGTGTAATAAACCACCACATCGAATTTCTTAGCTAGAGCCACGTGTTTGCCAAAGGCAAATCTCACAGAGAAGCCCTGAAACAATTGCAATGATTTAATTAAAAACAAATAAATGTTTTCCAGCTAAATTAAAAGATCCAGTTTCGCTCAGTGGAAAAACCTCAACAATTCAAACAATGACTGCAACCGGCCAGAAACGCAAGTTTTTGGAATAATTCAGCCAGTGTATGGCAGGGAGAAACCAGCTGATGTGGAAAACTGGCTAAATAACCACTGCTAATGGAGCATGAATCTAGTGTGTGTGTGTGTGTGTGTGTGTGTGTATACCTTTACTTGCCATCTGCGTCTACAACTAACTTGCTTGCACCTTACAACACTTCCTGTCAGTAATCCAGATCTTTGACAGTAACTCAGCAGTCAGCCAGGATCTTTGCTGTTTACTTACTTGGATCATATTTTCTTTGTCTCCTTCAGGTTTTTCCAATCACAGACATCACAACACAGCCAAAGGTGAGTTTTTGTTTTGTTCCAATTCTGTTAGCAATTTCAATGTCTTTATTTGAACAGTGTATAAAGAACATTAACCTTATGTAAACTAAGGAGAGATGTAGTGTACCAGGTTTTTAGCACATTGCTTTTTCCCGTCTGTAATGCTTGGGCAGGAAGTAAAATAGTGAGAAAATTACACATTAAATTGGTTCAGAATACTGTGGTAGTCGATAATAGTGTTCAAACACATTCACCTCCACATGCCCAACACTGAACCAACCCCCAACCACCATCACCCACAACACTAATCTATATATGTGTGCAAGTTTGCTGTGTGAGTATTCAATTGAATTTGGAGAAAAAGTTTGAAAATGTTGTTATTATTATCAGTTTTGTTGGGTGATTGTTCCAGTGTTTTATGTGATAAAGTGAACAATGTTGGCTTTAGATCTTTTGTTTCGGAGAGCTGCACTCCCGTGTTGTTTTGGTTACTTTCCTTTTTCTCTTTTTCTTTCTGTCTTTGTCCTTTATATAGATTTTTTTATACCATGTGGAACTCAACTCTCATCATTTTATCCATTAAGTGAAGCCTCATTGACATAAAATTTGGTGCTTAAAAGATGTAGTTTGGTACTGTCAGAGATGTGATTACAAAATATTACCACTAGAGGAAGCTAGAGCGTTGCTTTCTGTGTTGTGTCTCGTCCTACTACTACTGGTGAGGCTTCTAGGTAGAGAGAGAAATCAAGCACACGATATGTAAATCTTAGTGAAGGGGGCAATGTGAACACTGATTGCAAGACATTTTTTCATATTAGCATAGTTAAGTATATATATAATGTGAATGAGTGAGTGTGTGTGTGAGAGAGAGAGCATTTTGTCTACATGTGTGCTTTCACAGCGGGTTTGTGAGTTTTCCTGTGAGTTACTCTGAGAGGCGATTAGACACTTAGAGAGTATGCTCTCTGTGTTAATTCACAACGAGATGAAAACACGAGTCTCTCTCCTCCACTAGTCCCCTCCTTCTTTTTCACACTCTCCTCCATCGCCTCTCCTCTCCGGCTACTGATAGGGCAGAGATGGAGTCAACAGAGGAGAGAAACAGCGAGAGGAGGAGGAGGAAAGAGAGGGAGGGAAAGAGAGTTCGGATACAAGGGACGGACTAAAGTAGAAACAAAGAAACGCTGCAGGTGTGTGGAGTTCTGACTATCATTAGCTTGGCAGCACAAAGTGAATGAAGAACAGGTAGACCATGTGTTTACAGTGAGATCCCACCAAGTTTTATTTGGTCCAGGTTAGTCCAGTGTTGTTTAGTATTAGTGCTGACCAAGACATGGCCCTTCTTACCAACGGCGCACAGAATCTTGGCTCCTATTACTGCCTGATCCGACGCAGGTTCAAGAGGAGGCGCAAGAAACGCTCCGAACGCAAAGGTAACCCTCACAGCAGCAGCTTGTACACACGGAGAGTGATGCTCAGCTGGCTCGTTGTAGACTTTAGTTACTGCAGAGAGAAAATAGCTGAGCACTTGTCTGTCAAGTTTGAAGTTGTTAATACCATGTTCTGTTTAACACAGAGCGTGCCTTAAAGTTAATAAGTGTTTTTATTCACTTGGTGAATTCTATACAGTGAGTTTAGATGAACTTCAAACATCTCTGGTTACATGTAGAGAAGTTTCATTCATTGCATTTTGAAGTTTTTTTTTGTTTGTTTGTTTTTTTGCAAGAAATGCACTTCCCTCTGTCAAAATGACACTAACATATCATACTTTGATGTTAAAAAATCGTTCCAGAGGACGTCATACTTGACCTAAGTAATCGCTGCTCCAAAAGAAAGTCAGTATATGGTTTAAATGTAAATGTAATGTTTTTAATTAGTTACTGTAATGTTTGTTTTTATCATAGACGTGCTTATGTGTAAATTTTTCTTATTTATATTTCTATTTTTATTCAGATTTACCATAGAAAGATAAATTCTCAGATCATTAAACTAAATGTCCTCTATTACTTGACAGTCAGTCACTAAATAATGGACCATATTAATTACATTTGTATTCATATATAATTAAAGAAACATGCCTATAGATTATAATTTTAACATTTAACATTTTGTTTTTTTAATATGACCATGAATAAAAATATAAACCTGTTTTACTCTTTTACTCTGATGTAAACAAACTGTCCTCTGCCGTTTGATGTGACTTCTCTTTTTCATATTTCAATGCATTTGTATTCTGCATTAAATGCCCGATGGAAATGCAAAACTTAAAGAGTTTTAAAATAAATAAATAAATTCTAGATATGCCCAATAGGTTTTGATTAATCGAATATTTTTGTATGTTTGCGTGTCCAGCTACGTTTTTCCATCAGAATTATTTATCTATTGAGTAAAGACTCTCATAAATGAGGCAATGTTTTCTTTGCCGTCTCTCTCTCCTCATCCTTTCCCCCTCTCTCTCTGAGTGAGACAGGTCCGTGTCTCTGTGTAATTGAAGTCGGGTGACGGGAGCCCCACAGAGGCTCTAAGCTTTTCTCTCCTGAGTTTGCTGCTCTGCTTTTGGGGATTAGCCTAACAGCAAAGGTAGTAATTACTTAGGTGGCCACAGCTCACTGGCAGAATTAGCCATGTCTCAGCCACTTGCTTTGACACCCACCCCCCTCCAAACTCCCCACCCCCCACCCCCCATCCTCCTCGTCGAACCGAGTTCATTCATCCAAGTAAATCCACCACTGCTGATGCTGCATTTTTAGCCACACGATTCGCACTTGAGCCCTGCTCACTCAGAGACTGACTACGTCCATCAGCATTACACAGGTCTGTTTCTGGCCTTTTCACTCTCCCTTATCACCACGGGAATGAAAGTGGCACTTTTTCACCATACTGAGAGAAGCGATGACTAAGCAGGACTTTGGGCCAATGTTGATCTACTTGCTTTCTCAGTCGGCTTTAATGCCCCACGCTGGAAGCCTCCTGATAAGTTGCTTAGCCTTAGTGTGCAGTAGGCTAGCAGCTGCTGCTAGCTGTGAGGATGAGGTCTCATAACTTAAGACAATCATCAGTGGAATAATGTGACACTGACCCAAGAAAATCTCTTTGCTGGATTTCCTTGTCAGTGACACCATGAAGTGTGGATTAGTGTCTTCAACAACGACACTTGAACATGTCAATACAGGGAGTGATGAGGTTCAGGGTCACACTGCAGCCATGAACATAGTTCAGCTGTGTTTGTGCTCATTAAATACTGGTTTCCATCCCGCACACAAAGTTCAGTTTGTTCAAATGTAATGTTAATTCAGCACAGTTGGAAAGTGTGCATCTACTGTTGAATAACACATGGACATAAACATGTCGCCTCAGCTTCAGTAATCACCTGAATAATTTGTCTAAAGTGCATGGCTGCTTAGCTGGTCGATGTCTAAGAACCAGGTTGAACTCAGTTTCACACATTTCCAACTAAATATTTTGCTCGTCCTCCAAATTTGTGCTTTGTAGAACAAGGTCGGCTGTTACTTTTAGAGTCCTGTTTAAGGTTGACAGATTGTGCAGCTTGATAACGTTGCTTTCAGGGTGACCGGTCCAGGTCTTTGTAGTCAGTAAAGTCCAGCAGTATTACACAGTGCTGGAAGAAGTTTGAAAATATTGTTTTTTGCAGGCTTATTTATATGAAAGTATCTCTAAGTATTTTGAAGTACTAAATGGACTTCAAAAGTGGGTACTCGCAAAATGGCTGTTGTAACAAGTTGAAATGAAGCTATTTAATGTGCTGTTGGGAAGTTTAGTCTTTTGTCGTATTCAGTAAATATTCTAAATATATTTTATGTGGGTTTTTTTTGTTATTGTCTTTTTTTTTTCTTTTTTTTTATCTGAATCAGCAAAGTGACTTGTCAATCAATCAATCAATCAAACAAACTCTATTTATACAACACTTTTCATCTAGACGTAACACAAAGTGCTTTACACAATAAACACAAGCACCTATTTATTTGTTTTCTTATACCTTGAACTAAATTTCTGTTGCATTCTTTTTAATCTTTTAGTTTTGTATCGTAATTTTATGTCAATAGCTCTGTGTAAATAAAATTTGTCATTATTGTTTTTAGTGTAGCTCTTTGATGAAAAACTTTTAGTTATATAAACTGTAGGACTCATATTTATTGATGCTATTACCATGTAGATGATCTTAATTTCTAAGTGAATTACCATACGGTCCGCAGCGACTTTCAAAATGCTGAACTTAAGCATATCTTCCGAGTGATAAGTTCTTCAATGCATCTCTCATAAATGTGCCAAGCCATGACACTCGTAGACGATGCTTTCCAATGGGCCGTATATGAAATATGGAAAATGGGGAACAGAGGCCTTTTCTGCCATGCCAGCAAAATCTCCAAAATGAGCTTTTGTAACTTGAATAGGGGGGGGGGGGTCTGCACTGCCTGACGCTTACAATCCATTGCCCTGGAAGAGACTTTTCCTACGACAAGACTCTGTTTTTGCATTTTCTCTTCTTAGATAACCTTACATTCTTCCTCCCATTCACACATCATCTTTCTCTCACCCCCCTCGTCCTTTCTTCCAAACCTTCCTCTTATTTTCTTCCCTTCATTTACTCCTTTCATTATCCACTCAATCAGAAATTATCTTTTCCATGTGAAACAATCTATGATTTAATACTAAATACATTTCCTTAATTTGATTTTAAGGTTTTAAGGTTGATTTTAATTGGTTTTCCCTCCCTTTAGATTAATGTAAGCAGCTGTATGTAGACACACTAAAAAAGATTTACAGCCTCTAAAAAAAAGCTCAGACAGATAGATTCATATTTGACAACAGTAACAATGGAAATTAAATAGAAAACATGGACACATTAATTTACCTAACAACAAAAAAGCTGTTGATTATGAGCAGTGCCTTATTTAGTGGCACAACACTTCCAGGCACCACAAACACAGCGGCACTCTGTCTTGATAAGAAATGAGTTGTGTCTTCCTGTCTCAATGTAATTAGCCTTGATTAGCATGCTGCTAATGACTGTAACAGACTGACAGAGGGAGGAAGAAAAAACATTGTTGTGAGAATGCACCAACCATTAAGGTGGGTTTAGCTGACTGAGCGACACTTCACGGCCCTAGAGATGTATGCAGGGATTTGTGTCGGCTCCTTTTATCACAGCAGAGATAAACTTCATTAGCGTAGAGTCATAGTCAGTGTAGATTCAAATGGATATGGATATTGAAATGTTTTGCTGTTCCAGCTAGTTATTCCAGCGCTTTTGTGTCAGTGGCTGAGAGGAATTTCTTTCAACGTAATCGAACAGGACGTGCAGAGAGAGAGATGAAAATGATTTTCCCAACCAAATATGTGGAAATCCTCGCCAGAGATACGGAGAAAAGGTGCATTTCAAACTTACCAGTCTTACGACAGAAAGAGCTCAGTTGCAGTTTATTTAACTTTTTTTGTAATATCGTGAATCCCTCGCTGTTCTTCTGCTTTGTCTATCTGTCCTCCCTCATCCTCTCCCCTCCTACATCACATATTTGCCTTCCTGGGGTGTATGTAACACGTTCTCCCTTCTACAACCTTTTTCATCTGGCTGAGGTTCACCTCTCTGTCCTCTCCCTGCTGTCCATCTCTGTTTGACAATAGAAAAGGCACAAGGTCTGAAATGCAGTGCACAGATGACAGTGTCTCAGGTGCAGGCACACACAAATCTACATGGATGTGTTCATGTGCTCGGGCAGCATTGATTTTCAGACCCCCACCCCTTCACATATACACACACAAACACATTAAAGCACACATGTGCGTTCCTCTCAGGATCCCAGTGTGTCTAACCTGGCCTTGAATGTGACAAACGGTGTTAGCTGTGAGCATCCTGGGCATCCAGGCGAGGAGGACAGAGGAGAGGTTTGTGTGTGTGTGGGTGGGTTAGATAGACAGAGGAAGACAAACGGAACTGACAAAAACACTTTCAAATTTCTAAAAGGAAACAGCTTCTTTGGAAAAAGGCGCCATGCATGCACAGCCGAGGGATCTCAAGGCTCTTTAGGGTACTCTTGAATACTCTCAGCTACATTAGATAGTGGCTTTTATTTCGTTCTCCACAACAACACAACTGTAATGGAGACAACACTGCTCAGCCCTGTGGACAAGTTTTGACACACAGTAGGAACAAATACAGTTTAATGGTACTATCAAAGTTAAGTCGTTCATATAACTTTAATGTCACAAGAAATTAATGTTTGTAGGCTGGTGGCCTTTAAACTTTTAAAAGAATATATTTTCTGTGTTTATATACCTGTATTGGATAGGACAGCTGACATGCAGCAAAGGGCCACAGGCTGGAATCGAACCTGAGTCAATGCTGTAAGGGGTGCATGCTTTACTAGGTGAGCTGAGCGCCACACGCCCTTAACCCTTTTAAAACAGACCGGTTGTTGTTTGCATATTGACATTTAAAAAATGGATGGATGTTAAAATCGAAATAAATAGCTTGAGCATTCCTTCTTTTTGCAGCTGAAAGCTAAGGCTTCTGTCTTTCATTTCATCCTGTTGCATGTTCGCGTTACAAGTTTAATGACGTCATTACGTTACATTACATGCGGCGCAAAACATGGTGACAACGTACGGTAGCACAGTGAAGTGGCATCAGAGAAGCAGGACAAGATTGCGAGAAAAAGAGTTGAGTCACATCTTAAAAATGTAAAAAAAAACAAAAAAAACAAACAGACATAGCTCAAATAACGTGTTGAGAAATATTGTGTTTATTGGTTTAAATGTGATGAAAATCATGCCAGACATTTTTTTATTTTGTTTTCATTTATGACACAGGTATCAGTCATTATGGTTTATTGACTTACATAGCCTTTCAGTTTAGGTTGTACAGATTTTAAGGATCTGAAGCATTTAAGATAATCTAGGAATTGACATCACAATAAGCAAAAATAACAATGTAGGCACTGAGGAAATATTTATTTTGCAGATGAAACTTTCAAAGCGTTTGCAGTCTGTTCATAGAAATTAGGATATTTCAAAAACTAAGAAATAATCAAATAACTTTTGGAGTGAGAAAAAAATATTTTGTTTATGTTTCAGCATTCAGAATTGTTGGTAAAATTTGATGGAGAAAAAAAACGTTAGATTTTACATAGAGTTTACAGTTTTAATTCTGTTTTTTAGTGACTCACCTATTCCTTTAGCTTAGGTTGTACAGATTTTAGTGATATAGGCTTTACTATATTACTCCAAGAAATGACATCACAATAAGCAAAAATACCAATGTAGCCATTGGCTAACAATTTCTAATGCAAGGGTTAATGCATCTTCTGTTGATGTGCATCCACGCAATCACAGTTGTATCTAGATATCTGTGTTCACATGTGAGTTTTTGGGAGTTCCCTACCTGTGTGCTCTGTTGGACGTTTGAGCATTGAGCACAGCAGTGATGGTCCTCTGTGAGCCGGGCATGCTCGCACACCCACACTCGCACATTCACACACTTCCAAACACATTCAAACATACTCGCTTTTCCCCACAGGCGCCCGGTGCCTATGCTGTGTCATAAATCAGAGCTGTCAAATAGATTTTACAGCTCCTAGTGAAAAAGAGGAGAGGCAGCCACCCAACAACCTTGAAAAGATGGAAGAAAGCAAAAGTAGAGGAGTTTTATTATTATTAAAGCTGATACCTGGACCTAAGGAATCTATAAAGAATGAAGGGGCAGTTTTTCAACGCACACAGTATACATGAGACAAACTGGCTTCATCTGTACAGTCCTTGGTGTACAATAAGTCCATATGATGGGATATTTTTGTATCATTCTTAGGCTAAATGCGACAAGAGATCAGTGTTGGCAGTTGGGAATGAGGAGGAAAGTGGAAAGTAGTGAAAACACATCCATAAATGTTTCTATATCTATATTCTTCATCATGAGTAAGACCATGTTGCTTCTAGTACTGTTGCCATTATTTAATGGCATACACAGTTTCATTCAGATGCAGTGTATATGTAAAAAAAAAACACCTAGTCACCATCATTTGAGTGAAAAAACTCCAGAGGAACTGTTATCTAGTATTCCACTGCGGTTGTAGTGTAACTTTTTTGTGTGTTTTTGATTTAGTATTTAAATCAGTGTAAAGTTAGAGTAAATATGTGTTCTGAGTTTGTCAGACCAAAGAAGAAAGTGTTATTAAGGGGCGGCTGTGGCTCAGGAGGTAGAGCGGGTTGTCCACTAATCAGTTGATCGGCGGATCCCCGGCTCCTCCAGTCTGCATGTCGAAGTGTCCGTGGGCAAGATACTGAACCCCGAATTGCTGTAAAAATGAGCAGTACTCTCTGTGGGGGTGTGTCCGCTGAATGTGCTGAAGCCACGCCCACTCACGGGAGCACTCAAGCAGCAATTTTGAAGCGACTGAAACGTGTCAGATTAGTTCAGAAAATGACATGACTAACTTTGAAACACTCTGAGCGATATGAATTAATCTCTATCTCTCTGCTAGTGGTGCAGGGGTATGCTCAGGGTGACCTCAGTGTGTCATCAAGCCACCCTTTCGGACCGCCCAAAAAATCCTGGACTGAAAACTGGTGAAAAACTGCTAACCTCTAACTCCACATTTCAGTAATATATCATTCAAAGTCTTTTCACATGTTTTCAGCAACTATTTTCCAACATATTTAATGTATTTTGAAAGAAATCTCAGAACTGCCTTTACATGGACTTTAAAATAAAACTTGAGGAAACAATGAATTAATTTTAGTAACACTATTTAAATAATTAAATCCAACAAGACTTGCAGAAAGAATTAATTGGGGACTCTGTTTGCTCAATCAAATCAAATCAAATCAAATCAAATTTTATTTGTATAGCCCAAATTCACAAAACACATTTTGCCTCGGAGGGCTTTCAATCTAAGACACTAGGCCCATCTTTACTGTCTGTAGCAAACATAAATGCCAAGCAGGTGTTTAGATTTGCTACATAAATGACCTGAAACAGTGATGACCATTCCCACTTGATCTCACTGGGCACAGCTCTATTATATCACGGGTGCGATACTGTTTTGGTCCGTTCTCCATACTGCTTGATGTCCCACCAGGAGACTTAACAAATCAGATTTGGTCATTTTTCCCTGGTTTATGCGCTTCTACCATGAGCAAGTAGGCTACATAGTTAAATACTTTCCCATGTGGCTGTTTTTATGATCAGGAGTATGCACAGGGTGTTTCATTTTGAAAATCCACAATATTCTCTATCTCATTTCTCTGTCTGACTTTCTGTCAGCTTGATCTGCTCTGTGCTGCTTGACACAGCTTGTCGCGGTATCCATCAACAGTAGAACAGTCATGTATTCTCCACGGAGCAGAGCGAAGAGCTACTTCTGGGATACTTCAGAAATGCACTGTGGTGTTTCCGGTGGAATCACAGTCATTGTCTAGAACAGCCCCGTTCATCACCGGTAGCCGCGGCACAGCAGGAATGCGACGTAGACAATTTTCTGTGTTTTCTGTGCTGTTTATTTTTAGGGAAATGCACATTCATTTCAGTTTAAAAAAATTTCATGAAAGACATCATGGTTTTACTGTATAGGCATTTCTCTTCTGTCAGTTGTGCCACACATGAAGGTTGATTCTTCAATAAATTTCAGAGGGGAAATATGTAGATTACATGTTCTAGGGAGGTACCTGTTTTTATCAAGTCTTCATTGTCTCAGGTGCCTTCCTGATCGTGCTAAACTCACTGATTGGTGGAGGCTTAATGAATGTCAGCGTCTGAATGGCCACCTCTTAATATGCAGAGTGGAGAAAAGCATGTACGTCCAGCAGTAGGGCTCAGAAGGCAAATCGCTTCTGGCAGCCTAATTCGGTGGTCATTAGAACGGCCAAATTGAATAATGGACTCCAAGGTAAGGGTGTGTGTGTGTGTGTGTGTTCATGTGTGTGTCTGCTTGATGAGACAGGGAGGGCCGTGTTGGGTGGCCGTACTCTGTGGCCCCCTTACCTTGGCCCATCAGTTTCAATCAGGCAGCATGACAGGCACTCCCCTTTCTGCCATGACCCCTCTCCATTAGGCCACCGGCGCCCACACGTGTACTCCATTACGGTGCATTACCTGGTCAGTGCCTGGAGACATCACCTGAGGAAGAAACAGAGAAGGAGAGAAAGGTTCTGACTTCACCAAAAAAAAAAAACCTGATCCCATTTCTATTAAGATTCTTCCTCTCTCTCTCGCTTTCTTGAGGTAATCACTGCACTGCCAAAGCTTTATTGGGGAAAGTAATGGGATTGTGGGATGGCGACAGTAGCACTCACTTACCTAACCGCATACATGGACAGTTAACAATGCTCTCCATATTCCTCCTTGTATTCCTCTCTGTCTTTATTTCCTATTCCACCCCTTCCTTCTCAACTTATGAGTGTTATTGCCACACCTGCGGTTTTCACCCATCTATTCATTGTTTCGTCTTTTACAGGAAAATTCCTGCACTCCTTTACTATCGTGCATGACTGTAGATCACACAGACAGTTAACATCTGAAATTGTTCTGGCCATCTTGTGCACACACGGGATTATCAAATGCATGCTTTTAAGAAGTAGGGAAAGTGTTTAGCACTTTGGATCTTTTATAGTATACAGATCTAATCTCTTGAAGCTTCCAGGTTGGATAAAAAGTATGATCTGAACTTTGTCAAAATAAATCATAACAGCGAATGGAGTCAGCAGAATGTAAAGACGAGCCAAAGGAGTAAATCGAGAAAAACACGCCGATGTTTATTGGCTGTGCTTCTTTTTTTGTTGAAGCCACAGAACGTCACGTAACAAAAAAGTAAATCTAAAATCCTATTTGCTACTTGGTTATTTGCCAGCAAGAGCAAGAAATCCACCGGGTTTGCCCACCACTGTCAACAGATGATGACACGGGGAAAGAAGATTTTTAATTACTTAATTCCATAATTTCTTGTCCCCCCTTCAAATATAATAGTAGTAATGCAATTAAACTATTCACCCTAAATAACAAAGCAGCATCTTCGTGATTTTGGTGTTAGTTAGGCCTGATATGGCTTGAAATGTGATTTTTTTTTTTTTAGTTGTTGTTTTTGTTTTTAGAATAAGGGCAGAATCTGACAGGAATGGAATAGACCGTAGTGGTAGCACAGCCCGGTGGGCCTATCAGTCTGTGTTAGGGCTGCTGAGAGGGCTGTCTCATAGGCGGGCTCTCCTGCACCGGCCATTTCCCATGGCCATTTGTCTCTGTCCAGTTTCTTTCCCTTTCTATGCCCACTCTTTTTTTCCTTTCATCTCCTCCTCCCCCTCATCTTCGATTCCTCATTTTGGACTCTCAGTCTTGTTCGATCTGTTTCTCCTCTCTTTACTCCGGCTCTTGGTTTTTGTCACCACCACAACTCTCCTGTTTTTACTTCTTTTCCACCAGTAACATTAATCTAGTGTTATAAAGTAAGTTTGTTTAGAATTCTGTTGAATACCCAGCTGCGAGTAGTTCCTTAGGAATTTCCATCATCTCTAATTTCTGAGTGAGAGATGTTGCAGCATCTCTTCAGTGAGCTGTAGTTGTTGCTGCAGTTTTTTGTGTAAATGAACTAATTAACCTGGTGAGTTAATGTTAAACAGTGTTCTGTCCTCAAGGCCAGAGCAAACACCGTTGCTAGTCATTACCAGCTTCAATCTTTACTAATCTAAAATAAATATTATGCTATCTGATACCTGCATTTAATGTGGCTGGTAGAAATACAGCCAACTCACCTTATTATTTTTGATGAGCACCAACCTCTGTCCGTCATTGCCGACTTTGAAATCACATTGTTCACAACAATTTTAGAGCACTTTGGCTGTGTCTGTTTCGTTATATTAGCCTGATGATCAGAATGAATCACCATTTTGTTTCACTTTTTTTCATTCAGCCTGACATCATTGTCATGTTAGCTGATTATTTTGTTTTAGTTTGCACTAAACAATCAATGATGGATCCATCCAGCTAACAGTTAGTGATGGTGCAAGCTCAGTTATCTTAACCTTTTTCACAACAATCCTTGGAGTATGTTGAAGGAGTTAATATTTCGCAAGAAAATCTTTGTCAGCCTTCTCTATGCTTGTCGCCATATTTTGGCAATTTTTCTGTCACCATATTTCATGGATGCAGTTTGTTGGCATGCTACAAGGAAATACTCTACTGATTTAGCATTGCACTATTATAACATTGTCGGACTTGTAATAATTGTTGAGTTGAAAACGATAAAAATCTTTGCAGCAGAGATTCTTTATTTCACGCATCTTTCTTCTTTGTCAAACTTCTTTTGAACTCTTTACCCACAGGTAGGGTTTTCTTTTCCTCTTTATGTCAAACTCCTTGGGCCAGATAAACATTGCATAAAGTAACATAACACAGGAACACTCCAGTCGATACACAAATCAAACCATGAACTCGGCTCAGTAAATCAATATCTTCACACAACCAAAAAAATCAGAGTAAACCCCTAAAGCTATGAAATGCAGAAATGTGAAAATCAGAACTAAGGGTGTAAAGTGTCAGGGTTCAGGTCTGAGTCTAAAAAAAACATTGTATAATGATTTGCACTCTGGTTTTATTATCATACATCATTAGTAGGTTTCAAAGAAACTGCACATTTATTCAACTAGCTATTTTCCTGTGATACTCTTACAGCAGGCAAAAGCACAGTTATCTAATCTTTCTGGTATTCACTTTACTATGTGTCAAACCCAACACCATTTGCAACTGCACAGCTTACAGACCATATAAAGCCATGACAAGTAGATGTTTACCTCTGGTTTCCTTGGAGGTGGAAGTTGTTGGTCTCTACCTCATTTTCCACCTCAAACTACTGTATGTCTGTCCTCATGCTGTGTTTCTCATTTTAAACAAAGTGGAATGTGCATGTGGTAGGTGTGTTGGGGAGAGGTAAAAGTGTGCATGTTGTGTGTTTTTTTTAATTTTATTATTATTATTATTGTTGTTGTTATTATTATTATTATTATTATTATTATTATTATTATTATTATACACTCCTATGCGCGTTTGCAAATCCTACCATTTGTCTGTACCTTCTGGTTACAAATCACCATTAAAAAATGATAAATAATGATATGACAGGGTCACGGTTACGGTGTGGGGAAAGATCATGGTTTGCTTTAAAATGACTGAAAGTTAGAGGAGCATCCTCGTCACAGTAACAATGAAAACCATGTGGTTATGATTATGAATCAATTGTGGTCATGTTTTCGATAAACCACCATGGACTGATGGTTTGAAATGTGAAATGCTGAGTCCTGTGTTAAAGTCTGACATTTTGTTGACCTCATTGCTCCTTTACACCTAACGCAGTTTCTACATCCGCCAGGGGGATTTTTTTGGGACACTTGCTGAAGCGATTGATGCTTTCTGTCTTCCTGGTAGGACACTCACAGGGATAGGATAATTATTGTATTCAGTACACAAAAGACTATTAGCTGTACTTCTACTCTAGACTAGACTATAAACTATAAGTGTCATCTTTCGTCTTTGGAATTAAGTTGCGAACAGCTCAAAAAAAAAATTACTAAACTGACCTTGAAAATTTGATCAAGGGGAAAGGTATTTTGCATAGTCTTTTTTTTTTTTTTTTTCTGCCTGACTTCATCTTCATTTGTGTATATGTTTTTGAGTCCATCTAAAAGTGATTATTCACACCATTACGTGTGTTTGTGTCACTGATGTTGGCGGTCTGCGATGTGTCGCACCCAGAGGCTGAGCAGTCGCTCGTTCTGGCCTTGATGGACGCAGAAACCGAGGGCAGCCATTTAGCTGCAGCCCTCTCTCTGGCCCACCAGCCCTGTGTTCCACTCCCCAACCCCCATTTCTCCCCCCTGGCTCTGCTGGTGTTGGAGGAATCATAGCCACTCACTGTGATGATTTATGACCACACCTGAAGCCAGCCTGAGAAGTTTGAGTGTGTTTGTGTGTGTGTGTGTGTGTGTGTGTGTGTGTGTGAGTGTGTGTGTGTGTGTGTGTGTGTGTGTGTGTGTGTGTGTGTGTGTACAGTATTTGTGTGAAATTGTTGGAGGGAGAAAGGAAAAGACAAGTAAGAAAGAGTCTGTACTGTAGTGTGTTTTGGAGAGACAAATAGGTGTGATACGAAAGAGGTGCTTGTGGGTTTTAAGAAACAAAAGATGGAAAACGCATGAGGGAGTTTTCAAGCAGAATGCTAAAAAAATTCGGCTTTTTGGGTTTTTGATTTAGAGCTTTTTATGGACGTACATTTGGGAATGTAGCATGTGTATCGTATGTCACAAACAAAAGTGTTAGCGTGTGTTCTTCATGTGTTGGGACACCATTATTCCCCGCCTGGCCTTTATAACTTAAAGCCTCTCACTCTCTCTCTCCTCTCACTCTTCCATGAACCTTGACTCTGCCAGCCTTCTGAAATGCAATCTCCCATAAAACCCATCAAATAAAAAATTCATATTGATACTCTCTGCCTCTGCTTTCTCCACCTTCCCCTTCCCTCACCATCAGCGGTCCATGATGATAAACGACCGACTGTCAGATATTAAAGTCTGGAACACAATAAAAGACTGATTCTCTCTTTTTTTTCCCCCCACACTTCTCCATCCCTACAGTTCTTGTTTTCTCAGGTTCGACAAAGTTTCATGTTTTGGGGGAAATATGAATCCGTTACATTTACATTGTAGGCATTCAGCCAAGCTTCCTATCCATTGTGAGAACTTAATGGGAAACAGTTAATAAGCTTGTGAACCTAACTGCCTTTATGTTTAAAATCAATTTTATATCTCTCAACTAGAAATGAAACAATCAATCATAATGAAATGAAAATTAATCAACAACTATTTTAATAATTGAGGAATCATTTTATGTAATTTTTCAAGCAGATTTTTCTCAAATTCCAGCTCCTCATGTTATATGACAGTAAATGAAATAAATAAACTACAAAATTTTAAGACCTCAACTTGCGCTCTGAGAAATTATAAAAGACATAGAAAACACATTTTTCACTTTTTTATGTAGAATATTTTGAGATTTATGTAGAAAAGAAGTTGTCTGAGTTTTGTATTTTCATTGTAAGACACTTTTAAGGTAAATCACACACATCAAAACTAAATCTGAGCAGTGCACCTCTGAATTAGCTGTGCCGTAAGGGCTCAAGTCATAGTGTGTGCGAGGACAGTGCCCATTTCTTCCTCTTAACTCCCAGCTGAGCCTCTGTACTGGTCCATTACCCTGCAAGTCCTGGCAGTCCTGTCGTACTGCGAGCCACAATACCACCCCAGAGATCCTGTCGAACCAAGTGGTCAGTTAAGCAAGCAAGTCATTTGCTACAAATGACTTAAAGGACTTGATTCTGTGGATGTGATAATGGCCGACGCTTGGTGTCTTTAAGTAAAGCATTTTGACCTTGTTTGTATCGTCAATACAATAGCCAAGTTAATTCGTTGTTGCATAGCTTTTTAATAGTTGTAACATAAAACTGCATACTCACAAAGGTTAAACATGTATATAAATAGGCTTTAATACAACCAATGTAATAAATTAGTCATACATTAGTGTCACATAATTTGGTAACACTAAATGAAAGTTAAATGCATTTCACACTATAATGCAGTTAAAAGGACATTTTTCTTTTTAATGTTCATATTTGTCTACTTTTGAAGACATATTTTATATGATTACAGCTGTGTCGTTTTTTATATTGTAAATGTTGATCTGTTTATATGCAAGCCTCCATTCATTGGTGTCCACAGAAGGAGTTATGGTTGTTGACAAATACAGTAATAAACACACATATCTGCTCATGGCTGCATTATACTTTGCATGTAAACCATTTACTACCTGTTTATATGCTGCTCATAAATGCTAAATCTGGGGGCATGAAGTAGAAAGTATGACAGTGTGAAAATATTCACTGATGCATATAAAGCGTTTTATGATACACTTTGATAAAATTACTCTTGGCAGACTCTATCAACCAGCTCCCTTAACAACATGTGCTACAGATAGAAACATGCATTGCACCGCGACCCTCTCTTTCACCACATAATTCCTGTCCACCACTTCACTGTGGACTATTAAATAAAGGCAAAATTGGCATTAAATTAAAAAAAAATACTAAAAGGAAAAACAACCAACAAACATGAACTAAGAATGACTCTGTTCAAAAACCCTCTGCAGTTTAGGAATTGCAAACATGCAGAAATTGACATTACAATGCAGTTACAAAGACTGCAGAAAATTGATTGAATATATATTAAAAACATATTTCCTTTCATAGTAATGGCTAAAGTAGGGTTTGTAAAAGCCAGTGCCTGAACAGATATAGCCATCCTTAGTGAGAGTAAGATCAGTCTCTTTTTTTGAATCATGACTACCACAAGAATTAAGACAGAACAACAGAATTTCAAGTTTTTTTTTTGTTGTTGTTGTTTGGTTGTAACTGTGATTGGTTTTGTGTTGTAACAAGGCACATTTTTCATTACAAGTTCTACAATATTACACTTTACAGCCCTGAATTGAACTTTCAATGTCAATTAAACAAGACAAAACAAATTTCCCTCTCCGTTTTGATAATATATTTGTAGGTGTAAGTTTAGGCCAAGCTGCACTAACTGTACTGTACTAGTTTTTTCTAATACCAGTATTATGCAAGGTATTATCACTACGGTGATAAGGATTTATTTTTATTTATTTTTTTCTGCTTTTTCAGAGTGCAGAGTTGGACACCATCAGTTACTGTACAACCAGGCAATATAATATTCAGCTATATAAAATGAAAAAATGAGGTTGTTCCATTAAGAAAAAAACATATTGTAACTCACAGCTGATTTACAGAAACAAAATTAATCACTATGGTCAACAATTGCTCTCAGCTATACACTACAATTTCTGGGAGTGAGTGAGTTTACTTTCCTTTGGCGGCATGAGGTGAAATATACATTACAGAGATGATCATGTACATGACTGTTTTTGTGTAACGCTTCATGCTTTGCTTTTTCCTCCTCGTCTGTTTTTGAAAGGAGCTAAGCGGGGGCTGTTTTAAGAACCTGTCTTGATCCTGTCAACACTGCAGCATGTCAGGCTTCTGAAAGTTTGAAGGCTTTTGTATTTTAATATGCTGTTAATGTAGTCTGGGTGACAGTAGTGGATTGCCTCACTGGACCCACGTATAAGGCGGTGTCACCGATGTTCTCTGCTGACTGAAAAATTGTGGAAGGCAAGAAGGGCTGAATGAATTGTGCACAAGTAACCCAAAATGTAAGATGCAAGATGTGGCTTTTCTTAAACCAAGTATGTTTTCAATTACAGTAGACCACACATAGCTTGAGTGAAAGGTGAAAAACTAGAGTAAAAATAAAGGAGATAACTGTGTTCAAAGCCCAAGTGCCTTTCCCAGTGCCTGTATAATCAAACCAAAGAGCAAACCTTTTACGTGTGACGATACTAGAAACATGAGTTTACCATCAGACCAATCAGAGGCTATCATCTTGTCGAGGGACCAATTAAAGGCCATCAGTGGTCGTGTTGCCATGTTATCATTGATACAAAATACAGCTGTGTCGACTCGTGTCCCCTTTGAGCTCATGGCACACCAATCAAACATTCTCCAATAACAGGGAACAGCCTAATGTTGACACTTGTCTTAAAGTGGCATGGCACACTGATCAAACAAATTCAAATAAAACATTTGACAGGTCAAACAGTTGACTGCAAAAGTGACCCGAAGAGGTCATGTACTATATACCCTCCTGGTACTGTGCAGTGTATAAAACTGGCAAGACATCTTCAAACATGCATGAAATATTGGAAGAAAAGCTGGAACAAGCATTGGTTGTTGAAGAGCTAGACAGCAGGGGAAGGAAGCGTTTCTACTTTGTCATGAAAGGGAAAATGAAGATGATAAGTAAAAGACACCCTAGGCTACAAAATAAAGTATACGAATAGCTGAATTAAATTAATAAATGGTTTAAGGTATTCAGTGTTATGAACGCCAGAATGCTAAGCTACCAGTGATGGTAGTAGGAGGTGATCTACCAGCCAGGAGTGGACAAATTCAGGCTCACTGGCCACAAAATAAAAAGGCTGAATGTGGAAAAATACCCAGAATCTAAAGCAATGCAGGAGACTGAACAGACATATTCAGTGTTATTTAAAGTTAAGAAACAAACTCTGCAAAAGGTACCCTCCCAGCCAAGTCAGATCCATGTCCCAAGCATTTTAGAAGCCGTCCTTTACCATTTGCAGTGAAAGGTCAGGTAGATAAGGCCCTAAAGAGAGTAGAAAAAGCAGGCATTACTGTATGACTAAAGCACAGTGAGCATCCTAAATGATATCCTCTATCTACGACTGACTGCCTCGGCATATAACATGCAGTTATAAGAGGGTAAAAAACAAACTGCACAACTTTTCCCCCAAACAGGGTGCCCTTTGCCTTTGCAAATAAGTTTCTTCTGACATTCATGTTGTTAACGGAGACAGGTTGACTAGAAAAACTTGGAGAGTTGCACAGAGACTGGAATCTGTATAAATTCAGCAAAACTATAGATCTAGTGTCATGTGCAATTCAAGCAAAAAAATACTAAATATGCTAATGCATTTAGCATCTTTACACCAATGAGGACCATTCATCTCATTGTAGCATGGGGATGGCTTGTCTGCTGATAGCAGGGTTGGCAATTTGATCTACAGATCCCCCTGTCCAAATGTCAATGTGTCCTTGGGCAAGACTGAACCCCAGTTTGCTTCCCAGCCACGGAGGGGGCGCAAACCAGTATATTCCCAATTGCCGTTCCCACGCTCGGATAAATGGGGATGGTTGCATCAGGAAGGGCATCCGGCATAAAAAGCCTGTGCCACATCAAATATGCAGGCCATCTCTCATACAGCTGGTCCACTGTGGCGAGCAGCCAAAAGACAGAGAAGCTTTATTTCCATGACAGGTTACCTTTCAGGTTTTCACTTAGAACTCGTAACAATCCAGTTGCAAAGGTGCAACAGCTCCTCATGGATTTTGACAGTTTAAATTTTTCTTTTTTTGTTTGAATTACTCAAAGTTATTCCTTCATGCAAGCAAGATTATTTATGCTTCTGGCTTTGAATGGGTTGGTTATTGTTTTTGTTTTTGTTTTGTTTTTTTGTTTTTTTAAGGTCCAAACTTGGTCTGAAATTATTTTGATGGAAAATCTGACTTCCTACACCAGTCTTCATAGGCAGTTTGTTTTAGACAGTTTGAACCCCAGAGCCTGCCAAGGGCAGACCTTTCCATCGCCTTCTGTTTTAGAGGAGATAATGATTCTCTTTTACTTGGAATAGGATTGCATTTTCTATCTCTCTCAGCCTCTATTCTTCCCTCACCTTTACCTTTCCATCCCTCACTCCACCCCACCTCCTCCCATCAGTTGGCCGCTGCTGGTGCTCCCTCCACGGTGGCGATGCTCTATCGCTCCGTCACAGCGCAAGCGAGGGATGAGAGACAAATCAAAACCACCTTATTTCCCCTCAGTCCCTCTCACCATGCCAGATTGAATTTGAGGTTTTTCATCTTCTTTCTCATCTTTCTCTTTTCCCTGCCTCCCTTGGCGTCCACTCAGAATTACCTGGAACCAGGCCGTCTCACAACTCGATGACGCAGTATCATTTATGCATATTGAGAGAGATAGTCAGCAGCCCTCACTGTTGGGTCTTTTGACTGACTTTAAATCCACAGCTTCAGTTGTGTTTGTTTAAAAAATGGTCAGTACCAAAATATATCACAGCCAAGTGTTTTATAAATTTCTAATCATGCAAATGTGTAGAAAAGTTTTGCAGGCTTCAGTGTTCAAAAATAGCTGATGCTGAAATCCCTTTCGAAAATGTCTATCGTTGATGTTCTGCACCTCGCTCTTCTTGAGCAGTTATATTAGCTGGTGGTCTAAATGTGTTCTACTATATCTCCTTATTGCTAAATGTAAACCATTAGATGTCTTTAGATTATATTTGTTTGATAGCACAACATATTCTCATTAGTGGTCAATATAAGGTTACTGTCAGTCCTTCATGTTCAAAGTGCATAGCTACCATTTTTGCTCAAATATTGGAGAAATTTAGACAATGTCAGCTGTAAATACTTTTCCTCTGAAAAGTATGCATTTCTCAACTCTGTCGCATTTTGTTTGGTTTTGAATATTATTATGATTAACCAGTCGTTTTAACAAAGCAGTTTGTTGTTTTAATGGCCGTATTCTTAAAATAGGCAGTGAACCATATTAAAGATAATAAGAAATAAGCATTCCTTTGGATAATATATAATTTATTTTCTGAAAGTCTGAATCTAAATTAGTCTAATGTTTCTACTTTTGATCTGGATAACTTGTCAAAGAGAGGAGACACAATCCCATTGATAAATATACATCCATGTAACACAGCACTAATTTGTACTAACAATCACGTGTCTCCATATCTGAGAGTACACAGATTTCCTTAATTTTGTATTTTTAAAAATTATAGAATGACTTGTATGAATCATAAATCTCACTCAACACAAATATCCCAATATGAGTTTTCATATTAGGTAGCAGGATGCAGTGACCCCAGATTTTTTTTTTTCTGAGGCGCAGTGCCCTTTATGACTACATAGCAATTCACCTCTAGATTTACTTCTCAAAACACACACAAACGCACACACTCATTTTATGAATCTCTCCCCAATGGTTACACCTGATTTCAGGAATAGTTACAGATTTATGACCAAGGCGGTCTCATCTGAAAATCAAAACTGACAGGCACATTTAGATTGCGTGTAGATTCAACTATACAGCAGTGTGTATTGGAGGAAGAAGTATGTGAATAAACCACAGTCTTGTTTCATATTTAGTTTTACACTTAGAAACTGAATGCAGTTCATTTGGAATTACACATCAGGCCACAGCATTAACATGAATTGAAGATCGACTTTATTTGAAAGTGAATTTGATAAAACAAAACTATATGATGCACTGCAGAAGCAACCTGTAAGTAGTTGAACTAGTCTCATGTGTTGATTTGTTTTTGAGTTGCTGGATGAGTGTGTGGGGGGCTTGAGGGCACCTGGCTCCTGCTACCTGAGAAAAATTACTCTCATCTTCCACTCTGTTGGACCTACTCCCACCCATCCTCCCTTCACCCCACCTTTTCATTTTCAATTATGGGTTGGAATATGAATCTTTAATAGGGTGATAATTGTGCTAGCATATTTGCTGTCACCCACCATTAGCCCAGATTAATTAGCCCATTTAGTTTAGCTTAAGAAAGTGTCTGGCTGAGGAATGGGGGCACTGATGGAAGACGGGTAGAGAGAGAGAGTAGAATCAGCACAATCTGTTCTATATCATAATGCCATCTTTCTCCTGCTTTCTCTCTGTCTCTCTGTGTAGTTTGACTCTCCCTCTCTCTCATTTGCCTCTTTGCTGCTTTAACTCTCTTTCTCTCATCTAACTTACTCTGTTAGTCTGTTTCATCACTCTGCACTCATCTGCCCTGCTCTCAGCAGTATTTTTTTGTCGCTCTATGACTTTTCAAGTGGGGAGACTGATGTGGGGAGTTGAAACTTTCTTAGAACTATTAGTTCTGTAATTAGAAGTATAGTGTGAGTCAATAGTGTAACTTCTCCAAGAAAGCACCTTTTCTGAAATGATGTTGTTGGACATCATTAAATTGATGCCTGCCAAGACTCATTTTAATTTACTTGTAGTACTATCAACTATTGTGCATTTGGTTTCTTTTATAATTATGAAAAATTAACATTTGTCTTACTATACTAGGTAAAGATTTAAAAGGGAACTCCACCAATATTACACATAATATATAATCTGTACACTCTGGGAGTACTAAAAGTTGTATGAAGCATTTTGTGGCTCTAGAGTGAGCTGGGTGAAATCTTGGTTGGTTGGGGCTGAAGACTACAAGTTTGAAAATGAAAAATATCCAGCTGTGTGGAATTAGTGATGATACCAGACCTCCGTAATCTGCTTCTTATCTGTGCGTGAGGCTAACGGCTGAGGCTACATTAGCTGCTATTAGCATAACACACCTGACCAACGAATTGTTGGTAGACATGTTGGATTCTTAAGCAGGTTCTATAATATATAGAAAGCACTGCAACTTTACTGATTTCATTCACTCTCACCACTTTCATCGAATGTCGTTTTTGCAATAAAAAAAAATAATAATAATTCTTCACTTCCTGCTAATGTTTGATCTGCTGGATGTGGAAACGGACAACCACAACTACTTTATAAAGTGACAGTATGTCAATGTTGTGTTTATAGATTGTTTCCATGCCCTAAGTGGCCAAAAAAATTAGATTTTAAAAATTCATGACCTATTCTTGTTGACATATTTGGCTTGACCCTTTGGTATTTCACATATGGAGAGAGACGGCCAAGTTGATATTCCTATGCCCCACTCAATGTTGGCTTATACCATATCAGACACTGTCCAAAAGCTTAAAGGAGCCTGGAACAAAAGTGTTGCTGGATATTTGGCTTTCTTAATGAGGCACTCATTTGCTGCTTTGGATTCAACCATGTAAAATGTTAAAACAGAGCCAGTTGCAGAAAACAGAAAAAAAGAAGAAAAAAAAACTTGCAGTCTCAAAGTTGGGTGTTAGCATAATTGGCAGCATGAGCGAATATTTCAGATTGCATGAAATCATTTGATTCTATGTTAGTGTGAAAAGTATTGCTTAATGGAGCTTTAATCGCACTCTCCACCTTGGGATAAGTCGTGTGTGTGTAGCAATGGAGTAACTTGGCCATGTCACTATAGCTGTATATCTCTCAGCAGGCAGTGGGAAATGAGGTCTAATCGGAGGGATATTAAAGTCACAATAGACTGCTCCTGCTATTAAGGCCTGTCAGCCCTGGCCTCCTCTCTCACCTTGATATCTCTCAGTCTCTGAATATTTATATGCCTACATCACAGGCTACTTGCACAGTGCAATATGTGCATTTTTCTTTGTGTGTGCGTGCTGGAGCATCAAGAAATTTATCATCACTGTAGCCACTCAAGGTCTCCGGATGTGTTTATGTGCATGCACATTACTGTCCGTGCTTATGCAGTCCACCTTCATGTTTTCTGATCCCCAGGTGCAGTGGGGGCGAGGCTGCTCTCAGGTCAGAACAAACCTGTCACCATGGATGTGGATGAGGAGGAGAATATGAGTGAGTCGACTCTGGTTTTTCTCATTTTTCCGTCCTGTCTGAGCAATAGCTTGTCTCTGGTTTTTAATGTTTGCCTGTATTTTTGTTCCCCCCCTCCCTTTTTGCCCCGCATGTGTTCCCTCATGTGTCCTTCTCTGATGTGTAATCAGTGTGAACATTTTACTTGCTTATATTACTCTATAACCCACTATGCAATATGAAATTAATGAAACTAAATAATACTGTTTCTATCTGTTGTGTTTCTAATTTTATTCTGATTTATTGCCCATCCATGAGCATGATGGGAGCTACCATTTGTCCTCACCTGAACCAAGACAAGCCGCTGATTTTACAGAAACTTTTTAATGGAAGAACTAATCATTACATCTAAGGGGCTTCAGGTCATATCACAGATTCCCACTAGCTCCTTTTCCCTCTTTAGAAAATCTGCTCCACTCCAACTTATTGAACTTTAATTACACATTTTGGTTTGAACTCAGTATGTAAGCCTCAGAAAGCACGAAAAGTCATGATTGAATGTGTTTCCCCACACCTTTTTAAAAGAATTTGATCTCACATTCAAAGAGAGCTGTCATCATAGCAGCGCTCTAAGCTGCAATGCAAAGGAACAGTTCTCATTGTTGTGTCATACTCCATGTTTCTGCTCTGAGGAGAAGCATGTTGTTTTGCGTTAAAAACACCAAACACTGTTGAAAACAGTCTTTGTTGTCTTTCAAAGCCTCTGAAGGCTCAGAAAATACAGTTGAAGATAAAACACAGTCAAAGCTGTATCTTTAATATCTAGGGAACACTAGAAAAAAAACACAAAATAATTTCTAACTTTAATGTGACAACCTTAGCAGTTCTTGAAATTCTTAAATCATATGAATCATCCCGAATAAAAGCCCCAACAAACAAGTTACGTGAAAAATACTTTTCTATTTGGTTCATGCAGCCCCCACAGGGGATCTAAGCTCTGAAAGATCCGAGGATCTCAGATATTTTGTCTTTGCATAACTAATGGGTGCTGATTACACAGATTCTCGTATGATAATGACCTCAACTGCATGTATGTGTGCCATAATTCAGTGCATGGTGGCATGGCTGCAGCTCTATGCTTTTGTCCTCTGATCTGGTCTTAGCCTTTGGAGTGCTACTGGATGACACCGTCATCCTGCAAAAGTTATTATACCATAAAGGAATAATATCAATTTTAACCCTTTTAGATGAAGTGAAACAGAGAAAGAGAGCTTCAGTGTTTGTTTTTTCTGTGTGCCATGATATTCTCTGTATTTCTCTGTGAAGCATGCTAGAGTTTTCAGTATGTGATTAGATTTCTTTGATTGATTAAAAAATATGTATATATGTTTAAAATACCACACAAATATAACTGTTTTAGGAGAGATACTGGTTGCTAGCTAAATATGTGTATTCACGTATATTATGTATTAAATTCAATGGAAATCTAAACATTTCCAGTAGCTGGTAGTTCTATGCATTCTATCCTTTGGAGAGAAACATGATGAACTACAGAACTCCATGCTGTATATTCTTGAAATAATTCATTTAGAAAGAGTCCAAGTCTTCAACTTGTACAATTTTCCACCACAGCTGAAGTTATTCAACAAATATTGCAGTATCTGTGGTGGTTAAAGGTCGTTTGCTGAGATTGTGTCCCTGTCCAACACACAAATTTCACCTATCACCATTTTGATATGTGATAGTTCTTCTTGGCTGTCCCCTTTTCCCTTGTTTATTTGCAAAACTCTAATACCAGTTTGCAGAATGCACGCACACACCATATGATATTGCATGTTGTCAGTGCAGATATGCTCATAAATTGAAGGATATGCAGTTTCTGTTCTTGATCTTAGGAATAAGTGTGTTTTTTTCCCCTGCCTTTAGACATTTCAATTGTAGTATGCAGATGGTAACGGCATGTCATTACATTTTGCAACCTGAATCACTGTGTTCTCTGACAAGCTCCATGGGGGGGGATCTCAGAGGCGCAGGGTCTTATGAATGGCACCTCATTAGAAACAGATTTTGAATTCAGATTTTCTTCATTTTAAATACGACAGTCATTCTTTTAAAAAATCTCATGTAAAAACGGGTAAACAGCATTTTAACCTCCCACCGTGTCACCAGTCAAGCCTTTAGGATCCTGCAGTAGGTGGAGTCTTCTCCTTCTGCCTCTTTGATGTATTCTCCTGTTTGCCTGGTCCTCAACTCCTCCCCCTGCACTCCTCCCTGCACTCCCTCAACCCAACCTACAATCCCACTCATGCACACTGCGGCCTCTCTTTCTCCTGAGTACCGCAAGGAGTAACCTATCAAGCCTTTGCTGAAGGATGTTATAAATGAAAATTTTTGCCAATATTCCATCCACTTTGCTAACTGGATTCAGTGATATGTGTTCCCCAGTACAGTATATTTCAGAGCCTGCAGTTTAAAACTGAACACTTAAAATGTACCTAATTCCTCTGTAGGCACTCAAGTGATTAAAAATTGAGAGTGGATGAGAAACAGCTCTGTGTGCGTGTTAGCGTCTATGTTGAGTGTTGATATGTGAGCTCGTATATGTGTGCATCTATGTTTGAGACCCGTAACACTGCAACCTGACAAATGTACTGTAGTTGTTTTACTTAAAAATATATTTCTCCCACTTTTCCCTGACTATTAGAATAACAAGCCTTCACAACTATAACTTTATTTATGAAGATATACTAAAAGGTTCATTTCAAGTTAAATACCATAAAGCCAAAATATTGTCCAAATTTGTTTTTTACACTGGTTTGAATGTTGACCAAGGTATAAGAACTCGGCATATCTGTAAGAACAGTAGATGTACTGATGGTGTTCTACTGTTTGTAGTAATATCAATAGACTAGAGGTTAATATTTCCAATCAACTTAAATGCCTGCTTCTCTTGCTTTGATATAGGAACACAAATCATTGGTTCAGTTCCAAAGAGTGATAAAGGAATCTATAAATTTTGCATTTACAAGATCCTGCAACGAAGGCGTTGTAAGTTACTCTTTCTGGGCACCGCAGGTTCGAGCAGCACCGATGTTAAGGAAAACCGAAACCTGGACAACGTGTCCTGCAAAGACGGGGTGGGAGTGGCTGAACAGCTCCCCAATGGAAGCGGCCTGGGCAGTCGAAAGCGCCCCCTAGAAGAAGGAAACAATGGACACTCTCACTCAAAGTTCCGGGCCAAGAAGCGCAAGAAAACACCGGGGCCAGTCCTGCCCAAGAATGCGCTGATGCAATTGAACGAAATTAAACCAGGTCTACAGTATAAACTGCTGTCTCAGACAGGACCAGTCCATGCACCAGTTTTTGTCATGACTGTGGAGGTCAATGGACAGATGTTTGAGGGCATGGGCCCAACTAAGAAGAAGGCTAAACTAAATGCAGCTGAGAAAGCACTGCGTTCCTTCGTCCAGTTCCCCAATGCCTCTGAGGCACACCTGGCCATGGGTCGAACACTGACAGTGAACACAGACTTTACATCTGACCAAGCTGACTTTCCAGATATGCTCTTCAATGGCTTTGAGACACCAGCCGCACCTGAAGAATCCTTCTATCTAGGTTCTAATGGTAGCAGCTCCTTAAACTCTCTAGGGGAGTACCCACTGCCCACACCACCTGGCAGTAACCTTGTCCAGGCCCCATTGCCCCCTCCATCAGCATTCAGCTCACCCTCCAGTGGCAAAAACCCAGTCATGATCCTCAATGAGCTGAGACCAGGCCTCAAATATGACTTTGTCTCAGAGAGTGGGGAGAGTCATGCCAAGAATTTCGTGATGTCAGTAACGGTGGATGCACAGACGTTTGAAGGCTCAGGGCGCAACAAGAAGTTGGCTAAAGCCCGGGCAGCGCAGGCCGCCCTCTCAGCTCTCTTCAACATGCAGCTAGACCAGACACCGTCCCGGCAACCCATACCAAGCGAGGGATTACAGCTTCACCTACCCCAGGTAAGATATTTATTTTCTTTATAGACTGTCATACTTGTACTGGCCATATCTGAACAGAAATTCAACCATTCATTCAATTTATTTCACCAAGATGTTACCATGCAACCATCATCAACCATATTTGTTCAGTTACAGTGGTTAGTTTTGGCTCAATAAATAAGTTTTGCATTGTAAAGTCGCTGAGTTTTCAGGTTGACCCAGCCTTAAGCCTTGAAGGTGTGACTTATTTTGAATAATCACATTGTTTTGTGAATTTAATTATCCAATGGAACCTTTTGTAGGCGTTTTCTAGGTTTTCTAACATGCCAACGTACCTCATAATACAGTTCTCTTGGCAATGGTGGAAAAGCATTGCGTAGCTTAGCTTAGCTTCGCTTCGCTTAATATGTTAGAGTATCTTTTATAATCAAAAGCAAAAATTCACACAATCATTGAGTAGTCAATATGGGACATATTGAAGTCACCTTTAAGTTTTCTAGACTGTTAACTGTTAATCACCGAAAGAAACTCTCAAAGTTACACATTTTACTAATTATTTTCAGGCAACAGCAAATCCCAGAACTTTTTTTCTATTTTTTTTTACCTTGCTTTTAAAAAGAACACAATGGCATAACAGACACATAATTTTCATTTTTCAAATCCTGCCTTCATTAAAGTTATCGTTGGATCATTTATTTGACCTTGTCAACCATCAGTAGGCTTGAAGCAGTAATTACAATTTAAGGAGAGAGTCAAAAATGACATAAGCTGAATTTATAAAGACAGAGATGGGTTTTAGGAACGCGTGGAGCTGTAACACTACACACTGGATTCAGATAATCACTGTCATCCAGATACTCAAGATGCCAGTGCCTGGCCCCTATCTTACCTCTCCCTCTCCCTTTTCATTTTGGCAAAGCACATGCGTTTTCAGATGAATAACACTCCTCTCCCTAATGAGTGTATCCCAAAATGAATGGCTGATTATATCATCATAGAATAATTTGGTCAGTAACTCCTCAGAGATTTGACAGATGATGTGGCCAGAAAACATTAAAGTAGTGTTCTTTATCGTAGTCTGTATGGCTTTCCCCTGGATTTGACTTTTAGGTTGCTAAGAGGTCTACTCCAAACTGCTCCACCTGTCAAATTGTTTTAGTAGGTTATCGTTAAACATCATTCACATCAGGTGTGCAGGGACTAAGGGCACATGGTTGCTTTTGATGCCACTGTAGAGGTGACTGTCAGAGCCATACCAGATAACGCTGTCAGCAAAGCTAATCAGCACAACACACTGTCAACAGTCCCCTCCCCAAAGCCTTTTTTCTCTTTACTCACTCTCTCCACTTGTCAACTGATTTATTCGACAAGAACCCCATTTTAACGATAGCACCCCCACTAATTGCTCTATTAATTCTCTGTCGCTTGGTATTTAATTTCTGCAGCCTGTTTCCATCTGGCAAGGAACTAATGGAGAAAAATGGTCAGAGTCTGCTGCTGTTGCAAAAAACATGTTAACTTTAGTTTTGTATTTTATAGTCTGAGTTTGTTCTGTTGACACTCAAACCAAGAAAAGCCATCAAAAACTTATTTAGGCATGCGATTATTAAAAAGTATTTTAAATGTTTTTAGACATATGCGTTTTTTTGTCTAAGTGATCAGAACTTCCCCTTTTTTGTATCCCTAGAGATTAACAGTCATTTCTACACCATAGACGACCTTGACATTCAAAAGTCAAATGATCTGGTTACGAGTGGGTGACTCCGAAGTAGCAGGGAAGTAATATTGGACTAATCTCTTTAATTTGTGGTCATCCAGCCGTCGTCTCTCCTCTTGGTTGTCGTCATTTTCCATCACATTAGCGGTGGATAAAGAGCCAGCGAGAGGGAGGGAGGTGGCTGTCCAAGAACAAAAGATGTGTGAAGTTCACTTGAGGTTTCCTCAGAGTTTAGGTTGAAGTTTTAAGCCTTGTGAAACGTCGACAAGCACTTTTTTTCACATCTGTTGCTCAGGTTTACTTGTTTGTTTTTTGCTTTTTGTGATTCACTGTCAGAAGGGAGATGGTAAATTATACCTGTCATGCCAAACTCAAACAGCGTTGCTTGAAAGACGGTTAGGTATACCTCCGGGGGTCAACCTAGTTTCACTTGTTGCCGTTTCAACGCTCTGACTCTTGTTTGGAGCTGAATGCGAACACTGTGACAGGTACATGGTGCTCTAGGGGAGGATAACATCAGACGCGCTTTGTAAGCTGACATATCTGACACAAGCTTGTGTTTGTGTGGCTGTGTGCATGTATGTGTGTGTCTTCCCCTTGTGTGTCTGTGTGCATGTCTCTGTGTATGTGTGTGTGTGTGTGTGTGTGTGTTACCAGGTTCTCGCTGATGCCGTCTCTCGCCTGGTGGTGGATAAGTTCAGTGAGCTGACAGATAACTTCACCTCCCCCCATGCACGACGGAAAGTCCTAGCAGGAGTCGTCATGACAACAGGTAGATTGGGGATGCTTTTACTGTATTTTTTCAACATACTGCACCGACATTCAGTTTTCATGATTTACCAAAGGAGAATTCACGTTGCAGGCCTTATGGAGAAAAGTTGAAAACATTCAGTGTTAAGTCAAAGTTTTCTCATGAATTAATGACCTATTTTGGAGTATATGATACAACATTTATGAGGTAAACAAAACCCATAATTTTATTTTTTATTTTATTATCAGTCGGGGGATGTATCTAAATGTATTTCTGTTACTTAAGTACAAATGTGTGCTTCACTTGAGCATATCCTCTTTCTTTCTGTCTTAACCTAACACATACTTAATTAATACATATGATGAGCTCATAAACTATGATTGTTGTTATAGATTAGACAACCCAGCAGTCTTTAAAATAGTGAAATAAATAAAATAGTGAGCTCCTTCAGACATGTTTTATGACATAAAATACTCTCTGATCTTAAAATAGCATCGATTTGTTGCTCATTGAAATATACCAAATCTTGTAATATGCAAATTTTTAACTGTGACACAACATGTTACAGAGATACTTTCCCTCCTTCAGCAGAGTGTCAAACTCAGTACACTCATAGGGGCATTTTCCTGTTTCCTTAAGTCAGTTTTTTGTGGGTTATAGCAACCTACCAGGTTATACAACTGTTGCATATATACTTCGGTGTGTGTCTATTGACTAATTTGTCTTTGTTCCCTCTACCCCCAACAGGGACGGATGTGAAGGAAGCACAGGTTATTTGTGTCTCTACGGGAACCAAATGCATCAACGGTGAGTACATGAGCGACCGCGGACTGGCACTGAACGACTGCCACGCTGAGATAATTGCCCGACGCTCGCTCATCAGGTACCTCTACACTCAGCTGGAGTTCTTCCTCAGGTCAGTGGATGGTGTAACTTTGTTTCTTCAAACACAGATCAGTGTTGTGAAGTTTCTTGTATTGATAATCCAATTACATGTATTCACACTGCTCTTTGCTTTATCTAATTCCGTTTAAGTTAAATGAGCTGTGATGAAAAATGTGCTGTTTGTTAGCCCCACGTTAAATTTGCCATTTGTCTGTCGTCGCAGCAACAACAAGGAAGACCACCAGAAGTCGATATTTGTGCAGTGTGAAAAGGGAGGCTACAGGTTAAAGGACAACGTGCAGTTCCACCTCTACATCAGCACCTCGCCCTGTGGAGACGCCAGGATCTTCTCTCCGCATGAGGCAGGAGTGGAAGGTACCAAGCTGGCACAGAGCATCCTCTCGCTGGCTCACACCAGCCTCCTCTCCTCCTCAGCTCACCCGACACGTTTTTAATTTGGTCTCATTTTAGTTCACAATTCAGTTTCAACAACAGCGTTTTTTTATTTAATTAAATTTGTAGGTTTCCCTCTTACTCATGCTTGATTTAATTTAATTAGAATTTTACTCCGATGTCCAAATACGCATTACAGACACATTTAAACAAGGCTCTAGTAATTAGAGCTTTTTGTCATTCGCTGTCTGTCTCTATCAGTCTTTCTCCCACCAAGCCCACCCACATTGTCTGTCTGATTAACCTCCCTCTTACTCTTGTCAAAGTGTTTTCCGTTGCACATGGCAGACTGAATAGAAAACAGCCACATTCAATTAGTCACTGAATAGATGGCGCCTGCTGGTGGAACAGCAGAAAACATTGATAACATAATAATAAATAATAGGTCATGCTTTTGCGGAAGCCATTTTTTGCTTTCTTTTTCTCTGTTTTCTCATGTTGCCCTCTGATAGGGATCCAACATTTTTCTTGTATGTAAAATAATTTAAAAAAAACAATCAGTCTGATTTCTTATACAGTTTTATGTGTTTGGTTTTTATTTTCCTCTTCCCATGGTCGCTCAGACCAAGGAGACAGACATCCCAACCGGAAAGCACGGGGACAGTTAAGGACCAAAATTGAGTCAGGGGAGGGCACCATTCCTGTGAGGTCCAGCAACACCATCCAGACCTGGGACGGCGTGCTGCAGGGGGAGAGGTTACTCACCATGTCCTGCAGTGACAAGATTGCAAGGTAAATTTGGTTTAAACTTTGTAGCCTTTACAACATATGGCTTACGTATTGTTTGTGATTCATATTACAGGTAATATTCAGTTGTATAACTAACTAGCAGCTGTTTGTTTTTTCTCTTATTATTTAGAGTTAGATAAGATTGAGAAAACATTTGTGTCTGAATGCTAAATATGAAGTTACAACTAGTGACCAAGCACCTCTAAAGCTAATTCACTATAGATGGGTACGACGCCCATGAAAATATGGACGTTGCCTTGGTGATGTCACCCATAGGTTTCTGAAGAGCCGCTGTGAAGATCAGTGTGGTGGCTCTGGCTTAACACCATCTTGGCAGTCCTGCCTATGCTGCCTCCTGGCTAAGCAAAGACATGGATCGTTGTTGAAGCTGCAGCGGGATAAATGAACCCTGGTTGCTCAAACAACTACCTGTAACAGGTCCTACCTGTCAATCACAGTTGCCACACTATTAATTATACATAACATATGTAACAATTATACATAACTTTAAGCCTATATGTAATTTGAATGGGTGAGTTAAATAGAAATCCATCCTCCTGTACAGTTGTCATGAACAAGCAAATTAGCTATAAAGTTTTGTTGTACCAGGCTGTAAACATGTTTATTTCTGCTGTGAAGTTGGACATTTTAATATTGGGGCTTATGGAGACTGACTCCTTTTGTAGGCAGCCTCAGGTGGCCGTCCATGGAACTGCAATTTCGCAGGCAATGGCTTCGCTTCACAGTCACAGTATCTTGTTCTATTTGATCCAAACAAAAATCGGTAACTTTGCAGTGCCATCGTCTTTAAGCAGAATGCACATTTTTGCTTCATATACCGCAAGCAAATATGTTTCATCCTCTTGCTCTAACATTATAGTGAAAGTGTTTTTTACGATGAAATGTTAGATGATACTCTTTTGGTGTGTTTTATTTACTCATACTGCAATGAATTGCATTATATCCTCGCTTTGTCATTTCAAGTCCATCATTTTCTTCTGGGAGTGTCAGGGACAGCTGAATTGATGGATCCTCTGTCCCTGAGGCATTTCTGCAGGCAGATCATAGCGTCTTTAGTCTCTGTCCATGTTCAAGGCAACACTTTGCCTCCCTTGTGATGAACGATAAAACTTCTTCATAACTCTTCTCACAAGCCCCGTTTTTTTTTTTTTTCTCCTCCTCCCCTCCTCTTCTTCCTCCTCCGTCCAGGATCGTAATACCTTGCCTGAATGCACAGAGTGATGGAATGCTGAGTGTGTGTTTGATGAGGGAGGTGTCGACTGTGTAGCGAATGCTGTTTGCACCGTGTGAAGAAGTCTTGTTGCCCTTTCAGTGTGTCAGTGCTGGTACTCGTGATTCAGATTTTGTGTGGTTGTCCAAAGCAGAGCGATCCAAGTCAGTAGAGGGCAAAATAGGTTGGAGACCGTACATTTAGTCATGTGGGTTATTTCTGGCCAAGCTTTACTAGATAACAAGGAAAAACACGAAATATTTTAAAGCTGACACCAGCCACAGTTACAGAGTTGATATCGAGCATCAGAACATTAACCCTTTTACCGTTAAGATAAGGGTTTGGTGTTGTGAGTATGTATCTTCCACTGTGAGGACTACCAAAGGCTTCTCACTCTGTCCTCTCATGACACAGCTATTAGCCAGGTGAGAAATGTGCTGCCCACCTGCTTCTGTCCCCTTGTGAGTGATTGTTAGCCGCAGGGCTGCTATTTAATACAGCAACTGACTGGCACACTTTGACCAAGCCCGTAATGTTCCCTCCTTGCACGTTGTTTTTTCTCCTCTCATTTTCCCTTTGATTACATGCCCAGCCCCACGGCTTCAGCGAGAACAAGTAGTTCTCGCCGTTCCCAGCTTTTTGAAAGAGCTCATTAGCAAACAGGCAAAGCTCTTATGGGTTATTTCTCTCTGTTTGTCCCATTTTCCTCCTGTTGTTATTTCTTTAACAGCTTCTTACGTGGGCCTTCCAACATGTTCTGACCCTGTTCTCGTGCGTGTGTGTGCACAGAGCATGATATTGAATAAGATAACAACAAAAAAATACGGAGATGTTTGATGGGAATTAAATTGAATGCCTCTGAAAACAAAACTCAAAATATATGAATGCTCGCTTGTTTGTGGTTCTTTTTATACTGTATACTGTGCGAGTGTTTTCAGGTGTATTTGTTTTCATAAAAAATGTTTGTTTGTGTGTGTGCGTGTGTGTGTTATTGCACAGCACATAATATTATGGAGCTGTTTGACTGTGCTGAATGTGTGCTTTACTGCTTGCAGCTATGAAGATTTCATTTTGCCCTCCACACACCACACTCTCACTCTCACACATATTCAGAGAGAATATTGCATATGGAAACAATGGTCCCTCTTAGTTGCCCGGGGTCTTGTGCTTGCATATTCCGCATTGTTCTGTGTCCATGTTGGTAATTTTACACACTCTCAAATGATCTGCCCGAAGTGAAAGGAAGAATGAGAATCATCACACTGTCATTTTTAGGGGTCCTTAAAGGACAAAGGTTAGTGATAATCAATATAAGATAAAATTCGATTTTATCAGTTTTTATCAATAAGATAAAATGGCACAGTAGCTAAAATATAGGAATATTAAATATAATATAGGAATTTAATATAATAATTATAAAGTAGTATATACTGTAGTAGTTTAAAGTGTAGATCGTTATTCATGTGTCAATATGATTATTCCTCTGTGCCATTTAGCACTATTGTTGAAACCTGTTTTAAATTAAAAAGACATTATTGAGCCACCACGTGTTACCATGAACACGGAGACTGAATCAGACCCGCATACATCATCCTGTTGCTATAAATACTTATTAATACACCAAATGTGCGTTAATCCACAGATGAAAATAGTCCCAAACAGATGCACTATTTACTCCTCTTTGAGTAATATTTGCTTAAACAGTGCCCAGGAAATAATTAAGTTTTTTAAATGTATTTGTGTTTTTTGAGATTTGTGTATTAGGAATGAATGGACTTGAGAGACTGAATAACTCATTGTTTGTTTTGTTTTTTTCATGAAATGTGTTGGCAACAAGAAATATCCTCTCTCTTATTTTTTCACCCCTTATGCTCTCCCTCACCGTCCCCCTCTACATTCCTCCCTCTTGTGTGTTTCTCTCTCTCTCTTCATGTCTCCCCCTCTCTCTCTCAGATGATGCTTCACAGAGCATGTCAATGGGAAAATGACTGGGGAGAGATGGCTAATGACAGAAATACACAGAAGTTTGTAGAAAATGAAATTGGATACTTCAGAGTGTACACAAGTGTAGGATTGTGGGTGATTGTGTGTGGTAGATTGCGTTGGCTGGTTATGTACTAATATATTTTGCTTGTGCTGTTGTATGTGTGTTTTCACTTCATGCACAGGCCACATTATTATATTTCTTTGTATATTCAGTCTCTGAACATTTGTTTAGCTCAAAACCCAGAGTCACCCGACACTTTAGCTTGATTTATGCACATTCATTTCTACATGACATCCGTTTAAAGTCATCTGCATTTGTGTGAAGGATATTTTCAGTGAAGAATTCACTAATGGTGAAAATGGAGAAAATATTGGTAGAAAAGTTTGAAGAGTTTGCTGTTGCTCTAATCTACTGGTTCCCAACCTGGGGAGTCCTGATTCCCACTAGGGGGCGCCAAAGCTTCACAGGGGCAACTTTTAGAAATACATACAGTATGCATATATTTCTGCATTTCATTCATTTATGTGAAGAAATCCATATGAAATTGTTATTTTTAAATTTTAGATAATTGTTTAAGATATAATAAACCTAAACACAAACTATATTCACAGAGCCTTTATCAACGTTCATCAGTTATTCCCAAGCTTTGTTCGCTCATCGTAGCAGTTAAAGTTGTTTTGGAGTCAAGGTTTAACTCATTTGAATTTAATTGATGTTTTTTTGATATATTAATGAATGTAAATGAAGTGGAAAAACAAGGTGTTGGCTGTTTGACTAATTTCTGAATAACTGATACTGTGTAGAAAGTTATATATATATCCAAATAGAAGTGTATTTAAACAAATCTTCAATCTCAATCTTCAATGGTCTCAATCGTTACCACAAAAATGTGGCTAAAATGACATTTCCAGCCAATTAGCTCCAGTTCCAGGTTCTCTAATGTGTGCGTGCGTATGTGTTTTCTCTCTGCAGGTGGAACGTGGTCGGCATTCAGGGCTCTTTGATGAGCTATTTCACAGAGCCAATCTACTTCTCCAGCATCATCCTTGGCAGCCTTTACCATGCGGACCACCTCTCCAGGGCCATGTACCAGCGTATCGCAGATATTGAGGACCTGCCCCAGCAGTTCACCCTCAACAGGCCTCTGCTCAGTGGTCAGTGCCTGCTTTGATGTGAAGCAAATGGGGCAATAAGAGGGAAACCTGATAAAATTTCTGCTGAAACTAACTTAATAAGAGCTCGGGCTGGAGTAATAGCATTGTCATGTTCACACCTTCACGTTGAGGGGCAGTCTTATTAATATTTCTTAATCAAACTCCAGATGTCTGAATATAAGAAGACGTTAATCCTAACATATTGATTGACTTCACTGGTCAGTCCAAGGCAGGAAGGCCGTTATTGCTTTTCTCCTCTGTTTGATCTGAGCTGACATTTACCTAGTTCCTGTGGAATTTAAATAGCTTTATCATTTTTTTTTTTGTAAAAAATGCTTGACCTTTTAAAAAGACCATATAGACCAAGACTGCAGATTGTTTTCTCTCTCTCTCTCTCTCTCTCTCTCTCTCTCTCTCTCTCTCTCTCTCATTCCATTTTTAGATGTAGCATTCAGTCTTCTGGTAATTCAGAGGACTTTGTTAAACAAGAAATGTCTGATTTGCCAAACCTTTTCATATAAACCACATTTGGTTCTTATCTGTCATTTAGACCTCTGCCTTGTCGTCCTCTTTTTTTACTCAACAAACCCTAAATGCAGAAATCCAAAGCTTGACAGGTTTGCAGTGCCAAGTTACGATTGCCAAGTTGTTATTGGACAATTGCATTTCAGTGGAAGAGTTTAACTAATCAATAATTTTGAACAAATAATAATAAACAAAACAGCTACTTCAATACTGAACTTCAAACAGGTGAAGTGATGCTGTGGCCATTTCTTTTAGATCCTTGGGGCATCATGTCACATGGCCTTGAGCTATATGCAGCTCCCCCTGTGCTCCTCCTCTCTGGTTGCTCTCTAAATGGCGGGTAAAGGAGATAATAGTAGAGGGTTATTAACCTTTTCCGCTTTAGAGAGTTTTTAGCAGTGAAGCACTGTGACGTTAGAGCACTAAGGATTTCATCCCCTTTAAATCATCTTCTGCCACAAGTGCTGCCAAATGGAACCAAGGAGCTTAATACACACAAAGAGCAAGACACCAGGATTTATGGCATCCATATATCTCCCATTTATGCTTCAGATACAGTGGAGGCCGATGCCCCGTAGAGTGCTGGAAGAGAGCAGGCTCTAACCTCAGAGTCAACCTAGGTGGATGGTATTTTGTCTTCACTCAGTAGGATAACCATAAAAAAAATAAAGAAGCAAGAAAAAAACTTGCTATTTCAAGATATTAGATTAGAGCTGCGGGAGCAGCTGTCATTTTGAAAGAATGGGCTGGCACGTTTGGATGCCTCATCCATTGTTTAATACATTCCTGTGGGTCTCCCACAAAAGCTTTGGAGGAAGGGGGAAGAAAATAATTATCTTATTACTGACACAGTCTCTTTTCAGCTTGAAAGCTTCAAGACATTTTTCAATCATTTATTTATTTATTTAATATTACTTTTGAGGATCTTAACATAATGTTGGGAAATGGTTCTTGAAATGTAGACAGTGCTGCCACATCTCAGCTTAGTGACACAGCATTTTTCTGTTAATCCAGTGAGTTTTAGAAGTAACAGAATTTTCCTTAAATTTATTCTGGAAAAACTTAAAATCATTAAATTAAGAGATGCCTGGTTTTCTTTGAACAGCAACGATTTTTCGCCTGGTGCACTACTCAGTCTTTGACCCAAGATGGGATTTTGATTCCAGGTATAAGTAATGCAGAAGCCAGGCAGCCAGGCAAGGCACCCAACTTCAGCGTCAACTGGACGGTGGGTGACCAGGCCCTGGAGGTGATCAATGCAACCACAGGCAAGGACGACATGGGTCGCGCTTCACGTCTCTGCAAGAACGCACTCTACAGCCGCTGGGTGCGCCTACACTCCAAGGTACTGTGTTCAGTTGTTTTGAAGTTTGATAGCAAGCTCTACTCACCAGTAGTGTGGACTGCTTTCTGTTTCTGTTCATTTGGTCCCATTTTACTGGTTTATCATCAAGTCAAGTTTTTGTTGAATCAATCATATGTTTGGAATTCAGTACACCTGAAGTGTATAATCTTACTTCACTGAGAAGTTGGACTGAGAGAAGAGTTGGCGTACTTGTACGGCATCACTTCAAACTGGACATTGAATTTCAGTAGTAGCATCATGATTGGTTCCCGGACCATATAGAGAGCTTAAAGCAACATTGTGTAGAAATTGGTATTTTTGCAATTTAGTGCTCCCAGTTGTAATTATGGACAATTGTATCATACATTTGGCAGAATTATATCACTTCTGATTAAAAACTATTGCGTAGACATAGCAACCAGCTGATATTACTTACGAGTCCAACAGCAAGAAGCCTAGCTCGGCCTGTCTTTCAGCCTTTTATTTCATGAAGCTCTCGCCAACGACTAAAAGTCATTCCCAAATTCACTCTTGTCTGGCAGCCTCTTGCTCAGTTAATCTCTCTTTCTCTGTTCCTCTTGCACAATCGTCCCATTCGGTATTACCCCCAAATTTCACAGGTAAGGATGCGACGCGTTCCGCGTGCGCCACGGCCACCGGAGCTATACACTGCCGTTCTAGTCAATGTTTCAAACCCAACACAGAGAGCATCTCGAGACACACACAGAAACGGCAGAGAATCAGGTTGATTTTCAAAATAAAACAACCTGTGCAAACTGCCGGTTGTAAACACAGCCAAAAGAAAAAAAAAACTAGGTACCATATTTACACATTTAGAAGCATATAAACCAAGGAAAATGACCAAATTTGACCAAAGTTAACAAAGTCTGGCGGGCTAAACGCTCAGCTTCGGAAATGCTCCTGGTGGAGTTTGAAGTCATGTAGAGGACAGACCAAAACAGCATCACATCTGCGACGTGACAGGTGGGGTTTTGGGTTATCGCCTCTGCCAAAATGTCCATAGAGGCTGCTGAGCCCAGTTAGTGCCAACACTCCCCTGGTGCTCTGATGTCACAGTCTGGGCAGCCCGGCTAACAAACTGACCTTACATTAGCTAACAGCAGCTATATTTTGCAGCAGTTTACTGTCTATCAGAAAACTCTTTAAATCACTGTGGGTTAATCCAGAAGACATCAGACGGAAAGCAGAAAACGTTTTCTCCATAAAACGTCAACCAGTTTGACCAAAATCAGTGAAATAGTTGGTGGTGTGTGACTTTGTGCTGTAAAGCGTTACGTACTTCTTGTGGTGATCGTACCCAGAGCACAAAGTTACACAAAAGAGCACAAAAACATGCGTACAGGCGCAAAGTGGGAAAATCAGACACCATTCACCTTATCAACAAAAATAGCAACAAAATGATTTAAAATCTTGTTCTGATCACATAACATCTTTCTCTCCCTTTCAGCTGTCGTCCATCTTGTGGATCAAGATGCTCAAGCCCAGCTCCTACCATGACGCCAAGCAGGCAGCCACAGAGTACCACTCTGCCAAGCAGGCACTCATCAAGGCCTTCCACAAGGCCGGCCTAGGGGCCTGGGTCAAAAAGCCCATTGAGCAAGACCAGTTCACCCTCAGCTCCTGAGGGAGTCAAGGGACTAAAGGGATTCCTAAACCCCCCACTCCTTCCCCCCTGACCCAGGCCCGAAAGCAAGAGAGCCCCCTATTAACGACCAGCCCACAGAGACACTTACCTCCGTCCCATGTGTTGGCACGCACGTGCACTTTGTACTTGTGGAAAAAAAAACGTGCATAGATTCACAAACCATCCATTGCTCATCATTCTCATTCCTCAGAGGACCTCATGTCTTTTTCTCATCAGATTGTTTTTTGTCATTCTATTCTGTTTTTAATGGATGGTGGGGTTTTTTTTTCATCTACTTGTTTTAAAACTGGAATCCATGGTTTTTACACCACTGAGTTGCTTATGTTTCCCAGAGAAATAATCTTTTTACACCGTAGACATGGAAGTTGAAATAATACAGGTTTGTCTATTTTCTTGGTCATTCAGTGTTAGCCAGTTTAGGGTGAAATGTAGCATAGAAACACCAGATCTTTGTTAACTAAAACCAATGTGTGTGGACCTAAAACTAAAAAAAAATAAAAATATATATATAAATATACTTGCTAAAATTATTGACTATGACAAACTTTAATTTAAAGATGCATAAATCTTCAGGATGTAAATCTAGTTCTTAAAAGAAATATAAAATAGTTATATAACATTTAATGTGTGTTATTTGGTCCGCTCCTTAGATGAAACTACATGTTCATAGCCCCTGCATTAAAGATGAAAATGTTACAAAATGCTGTGGTCCTGTTTGATTCACTGACTGGAAAGAATATACAGGCCAGGTGTTGCAGCTGTTTAGTTGATTTTGATGTCTTGTTCATTCATTCATGCATATGATCTATAATTTATTTTATGTCATTCTCATTCCATACTTGAACTGTGGGAGGTTTGGGGGGGGGGCATGCTGAGAGCATCACAGCCCCTCGCCACCCCATCTCCCCTCGCCTGGGTCTTGGGACAAGCTTTGGGAGGTGCTGCACGTTGTATTTTTCCTTGATCTAAGCCATGGCTTTGCATGGGAACTGAACTGGGAGGCCTACAGAGCAGAAAACACGTGGTGGGAGAGCTTCCATCAGTGAATGATTTTTGAATGAATGCCAGCATCTTCCTCCACAGGCAGCTTTGAATCTTTGTCTCTATTTTCTAGATTTCTTGTGATTGTTTGTTTATTTGTTTGTTTGTTTTGGGGGAGGGGGGCAGGGGCAATTTTGTTGTTGTTTTTCTTAAGAATGGGCATTTAGGGATTAGGGGGTAATACTGCAGTGAAAATAGTGATAGCATAAAGAGACCTCTCAGATCTTGTAACTATGTAACTCTGTGGCAGGGATCCATGATAGCTGAACTATAAATAGAAGGCATGGTCTGTGTACTGTAGTGCCACATGCAGTAAGTTACATTCACTGGATGCCACATTATGCCGGCCTGTAGTTATAGCCTGAAATGCAAACATGTCATAATCCCTCCCCATAATTCCCTTTTGAAGAACAGTGATGTAACATGCAGTCCCTGTATGAACAGAGTTGTGTGCTAATGTCTGATCAGCTCTACCAGTAGCTTACAGCCAGATGTTTCACAATGTGATGTCATTTCCACCGTCCTCTCTTCTTCATCCACAGATACATTAGCTTCATATGTCCAAGAAGAAGAAGACCTGTGTGGTCTGACCTGCCACCCTGAGCGCATAAATGTCCTCATGTTTTAAATTTGTAAATGAGGACGTGTTTCCAAGTAACTGCAGTGAATTTTCCTCTTCCCGGCTGTAGGAAATGTGTGTGTGTGTGTGTGTGTGTGTGTGTGTGTGTGTGTGTGTGTGTGTGTGTGTGGCGTCTTTAAGCATACTCTGTGGAATCTTCACCAAAGATGATCCATGTGTGTTTCTGCCCTTACAAAGATTTTTTTTTTAAATATTCTTCACTGTTTTTTTGTTTTTTTTATTAATCAAACCCTATGCTGTTTGTTTTTTGTATACCCACTGGACAATGTTCTTTTGATTTGTACAAAAAAAAGTGTGTTCTATTCAGTATGGGGGAAATTGAATTGTCAGGCTTCTTTAGTGCATCTGTAACTGTCGATGGCCACTCTTGTATATTGTGACCTGCAATCATTATTGCTGCAGTATAGTAGTCCTCTGTATATAAGGAACAACAAAAATGACAAATTCTGTTCCCTGTATGATCAGTTCATCCCGTCCTAAAAAACAGTTTGAACTCCTCCCGTGTTGCTGGGATTGTGAAAATGTTAATGTTCCTATGTATTAGTGGTTCTCTGTGACTCACTGGGCACCATAAAGCATGGCACTAACACTGCCGGGGTTAACAAGCTTCATCCCCATTGTAGCCACCAATGTTTTAAAGAAAATATGCACTGTAAGGTGCCTCAGCTAAAAGTGGCATCCACCAGCTGGCACGTGTGATGTCATGTATGTATTTTCTCTTTTTTTTTTTAACTTCTATTTGGTTGTTTTATGAGTCAGTATTAGAAAAGCAGGAAAAGGGAATCTACCTGAGTTGACTTGAAGGTAAAAACTTTGAAATTTGGTTTAAAAAAAATAATCACAGAAAACTGTGGGATCCCGCTGCCCCCCTTATGAATAGACCCAGACCAAAGTCACAAGCAATACACCTGATGTCTAATGTCACCCCATCACAAACAGGAGTCTGATTGACGTTTCCCTCCCCCCACTGCTCCTCCAGTTTTCTCCTGCTCTATTCTTGCTCTACAAAGCTGTCTGAGGTTTTTTTTTTTTTTTTTTTTTTTTGTTTTTTGTATATTTCCCTCCTAAAGAGACTGCCTGCTTCTAGAGTTTTTCTTTGACTGCACTAAAGATGTCAACTGATGATGTCATGATATAAAACCGTCCCCGTTTATGGATTGGATGGCAAGTATCACAGCAAGAACTGAACTGCTTCTGCTTAACCCTTTGTGAATCCTCGATGATGGTCCGTGCCACCACCACCCCTGCAGCTGTGTCTGTAGTGGGGTTTTCTTTCCTTTTATTTTTATTTTATTTTTGAAGCGGGACGGTGACTCCATAGTGGTCAGTGTTTGTCCACTCAAGGTTTAAGAGTCACCACTCCCCCGTTCTTCCTCTCTCCAGTTGTCCAATGTGTGAAAAACTTCCACCAACAGAACCCACAACCTTGCATGTACTACCAACACTGAAGCTGCACCTAGCATGATGACAAACTTTTAAAGGACTCGAGTAGAAAAAAACAAAAAAACAACTAAAGATAGATATATAAAATGAACAAAAAAGAATAAAAGAGTTCTTAGTTTACTTTTGTACATGGTTGGCATTCTTTCTTATCATGTATTAGTGTGTCAGTCTCTGTGTGTCTGTTAAACAACCTCACAAGGAGAGAAACTCCTGGAAAAAAAAGGAATCTGCACACTGAATGTTTCATATGAAATGCTTTAAATGCTAAATGCATCATCATCTTGATGCTTTCGGGCTGTTTCGCCACATGAAATTTATAGTAATTTTATGATAAATCATTTATGACAATCTTCACACATAATAATTAAATTTCTCTCCAATCGGAATGCTTTGAATATAAGATTGATTATACTGTGATTATGAGAATAGCAGCATTAATACATACAACAATACAAGTCCTGCATCTTAAATCTATCCATCCATTTTCTGTAACCACTTATCCTCATCAGGGTCACGGTGGGGCTGGAGCCTATCCCAGCTGACTTTGGGTGAAAGATGGGGTACACCCTGGACAAGTCGCCAGCTCATCACAGGGCACGCAGAGACAAACAACCATTCACACTCACATTCACACTTACGGACACTTTAGAGTCACCAGTTAACCTGTTAAGTGCATGTCTTTGGACTGTGGGAGGAAGCCGGAGTACCCGGAGAGAACCCATGTAGACACGGGGAGAACATGCAAACTCCATACAGAAAGTGCTGTGAGGTTTAAATCCTACTTAAATAAAAGAACAGAACTATTATAAAATCTTTTCTGTTGTCTAATGTTGGGGAATTTTAACTCTTAAGGCCTAAATGAAACCAGAGTAGACTACTTTTTTTTTGTAAGGGATTGTGTTATTTAAGTTTTAACAGTGTTTTACATGTAAACTCTTATTCTAAAGCTATGGCATACAATGTACCTCTAAATTATACTTAAGTGCAGTACTTGTCTTTGTACCAGTGGATGTCCTTATACAACTGATTTAATAATCAACAACACAGCCAGTATGCGTTGTACATAAATGTAAGAAAGGTGGCAATATATAAAAATAAATATATGACTGTAATGTATCTGAGTTTCCACCTGGAATAGTCTGTTAGTGAAGACATCATTTGGCAATTTGATCCAAAAACTATCTGCATCATTATTTAAAATCAACCTTGCATATTGCCATTATCTTTAGAGTCACAATGATCATCCTGAAATAGTTTGAAATATATATCATGAGTATCTTTCTTGTAGTTAAATTCCGATGTTCAGTGGAGAGGCTTGTCTTACTTGCTGAGAGGAACATTTTCACAGACACAAATTGCCAAACCTGTTTGGTGTCAATCAGACTCAAGGTGAGGTCGGATTAGTCAGACAGTGGCATCTCATGCATTTTACTGCTGGTTTTAATCTTCAACTCACACAGGGAGTGAATTCAGGTCATCAAGTTGTGTGTGTGTGTGTGTGTGTGTGTGTGTTTGCTTTTTAGTTATAGTTGTTTCACACTTAATGTACGGTTAAAAATAAGATGTGATCAACATTTCTATAATACTAAGATCTCTAAGTTTGTTCATCTGAGAGACATCAAAATTTGAACTTTTAAATGTGACTTCACATTTTAATAATGTGACGCCCTGTAATTTTACCCCGACTACTCTCAGTATAGCTGACTGAACACCAACTTTCAAGCAAACTTCAGTGAATAAATGAAGATCTTAAAAAAAGTCTGGAATGTTGAACAGCAAAAGGTAGAGATCATGGAGGGCATCCAGTCAATAGAGAATATTAAGTGTGGCGCGAGCATGTTTGTGAGTGTTCATCTGTTCAGTATCCCAGTCGATACTGCCATCAGATTAATAATAAATCACACATCAAGCTTTGCTTTAAACACTAAGCCCCCACTCATAACTCTATTGACATGATGAAAGCTCATGAAAAAAAGCAGATTCAAACAGTAATAAAAGGCAAACGCAGCTCAGACTAAAACATGTTAGAAACTCTCCAGTCTTCAATAATTCAAAAGCCATCTGCTCAATTGCAACAGCCACGCTGCTGTTTACATAAACATTAATTTTATTACACCTATCAGGATACAAGTGCTACATTTTTACAGCAGATCCTATTTAAAACAGCCAGCAGACATACACATCAAGTAAACTTTGGGCAAAGTATTAGTGTCAAATCCTTTATTGGCCATGTGGAGTATGAGTGTACTAAAGTAGACCCCAGTCTGAAGCACTTTATGAATGTTTTGTTGATCATCAAAAGGCTGAAAACTGCGTAATATACTGAGCATATTTCAGTGCTTCAGTATTTAAAGCTTCAGATGACAGACAGATTCCTTTGTGGTTCCTATAATCTCCAAAAGCAGAATGAGAGCCAGAGTCTTCAACTATCAAGCTCCTCTTCTGTTGAACCAGCTCCCAGTTCTGCTTCTGGAGTCAGACACCCTTTCCACATTTAGGAGTAGGCTTAAGGTGTTCCTTCTTGATAGAGCTTATAGTTAAGGATTAGGGATGCAACAATACATGTATCTGTATTGAACCGTTCGATACAGTGGTCTCGGTTCAGTACGCACTATGAATCGAACAATACGCAATTTTATATTTATTTTATCAACTTCTGACGATGCACTTTGTGCTGAAAGCTCAGTGGATCTGCGCTCGAGCGCAGATCACTAAGCTGCGCCTCCCACATTCATTCAGACCAAGCTGCTGAGACAGAAGCTACATGCGAAGCTAGCTCGTTGCAACATGGCTAATGCCTTAAATATACCTGAAATCGAAGATCCTCCACCATCCTTCAGATCTGGCGTTTGGAACTACTTTGGTTTTCGTATTAAGTATGACCCTGATGGCAAGCGCGTTGTGGACAAAATGTTTCAAAATATTAATGATTATGTTTCAAAATATATTTAGGGAGCTGTTTCTTTTTAATATATACTCTGCTGCTAAGAATGCGCAGATGCATTTATTTTATTACTATTTTTACAAGGTGCTGTTTTTGTTTCATATGGTTCTAACTTCTAAGTATGCACAGCAGAAAATGAGGCAGGTATAGCTGCACCAGATACATTTAATTTAATTTAAAAACTGTACTTTTGAGTTGAAACAAATGTTGGTAATTTCAATAAACTACAAGTTAAAAAAGGCATGGAAATTTAAGCGTGACTTTTGTGTATCGTTGCACCCCTATTAAGGATGGCTCAGGTCAGTCCTGAACCATCCCTTAGTTACTACAGTTCTCTCACTCTCTATTTTGTGTGCTTTCTCATCTCGCAGGTTCTCGTGGATCTCATGTTCCTGCTTTATTTTGATTTTTAAATTTTGGTGACTTGTCCAGGGTGTACCCCACCTCTCGCCCAATGCCAGCTGGGATTTATCCCCCCCCCCATCACCCAGATGAGGATAAGTGGTTATGGCAAAGGGGTGGATGGATGGATTATTACTATTAGTAATATTTTTATTATAATTATTGTTGTAATTTTCATTGTTATTGTTGCTGCTGTGCATCTGTCTCTCGCTCTCTAAATTTTGCTCATGGTGGGAACTGTTGGGTCTCTGTAAATGATATTATAAAGAGTATGGTCTAGATCTGAACTTCTGTTATGATTTGATGCTATATAAATAAAACTCAATTGAAACTGAATATAAGTCAACACCAGATTCAAGCTACACTCACCAAAATCTCCACGCTGGGCTTTAAGTTAAACAGAAACCATATACAGTACAAATATGGAATACATATGGAGTACAGTGGAGAATGGTGAGGCTGCCCAGCCCTTTGGTGCAATATGAGTGTGAGAGCGAGGGCAGCAGCTTGTGCCCCTGAGAGAAATGACAAATCATTAGCTCTGGTCCAGAGGTAAATGGGAGCCACACTCTTTCAAGGCCCACATTTCCATTTCAATTTTCTGCTCAACAGAGTTGATGTATGTGGCGAATCACATGGCAAGACCACTCTCCACCTCGGCCAGCTCCAGCCTCCTGTTATTCACTAGAGTACCTCTGTGACCTTGTGTCTGTGTGTGAGTGTTTTATACACTTATAGCATCAAACCCATTGTCACTGAGTCCAAGACGTAGAGACAAGTGAGGAGAGTCTCTAGGTGTTTAGAAACAGAAAAATAAAATCAGCATTTCCTTTGAGGTGTAACATGTTTCATGACATAAGCTGACAGTGACCTGGTTAGAATAAGTGTAAAGATGGCAAATAGTGTTAAACAGTAAAAAGATATGCTGGTCCCCATTTACAGCAGGCTTGCTATGATGGGTCCAGTGATGGAGAACTCTGTAGAAAGTTGTAGCCCAGCCTGTTTTCAGTATAAACTCTACTTTATACGTTTGGTAATAATAAAAAAAAAAACTTAAAAAATAGTCAGCTGCATGGAAAATGAAGGCCAAATAATGTATTTTGAACACAGATGGAAGCTTGCAACAAAGAAAAGGACATAATGAGCTGCAGTGGGACAGAGTGCTGCAGCTTCAGGCCTTAGGTTCCTCAGATCATATCAACATAAAACAGCATTTATTTTGGCAGTTGAAAATATGTTTTCTTATTTAGTAGACACAGGCAGTTACACTTTAATAAATTGTGATTTCAAAACATTTTATAATCACAAGGGGGAAAAAAAATAAGATTACAGTGTTGATGGGAAAAGTAGCAATTACAGGCAGTTTGATTGCAAAAATAAATTATTCAATTGTAGTGGTGTGTCGGTCATGAACGTATCGTTCAATTTGAACTAATCTTTATATGACTTGGGAGTAATGAGTAGTCTCAGTGAGTGATTTGTTCATTTTCATGCAGCACGTTCCCTCGCCACATGGCAGCTGCATAAGCTCAGTCAGGACAGGAAACAGAAATGATTAGTTCACAACTCAACTATGCGTCTTCAAGTCTGAGTCTCTCATTCGTCACGTGACAGGCAGCTCAGCCACAGGGCTGTGTGACGAGCAGTACACACAGCGGTTCATTCATTCGGATCGGTCTTTTGTTCATTTGTCACGTTTACATCGTCCGAGAGTAAGTGATCCGAATCAGTAAAAAGACTTGAACTTCCCAACACTATTCGATTGAGGGTGGCAGTGCTTTTTTTAAAAGCTTCTTTTAATTAATTGTCCAGTGTGTAAGATTTAGTGGCACCTAGTGGTGATGTTAAAGATTACAACCAAATGAATACTCTCACTCGCCACACCTCACTAGCTCCTTTCAAGCATGTAAGGAAAACTCTGGCTGCCAAATTCACACTAAAAGCAAGAAACATACCAGTGAATATTGTATTCCATTCCTGCCAATAAATATTCCTCAATCTTACACACTGGACCTTTAGGATTTCCTCTAACGATGTATTGAAGATTTTTTTCCAGCCGTTGCTTCATGAACAAGGGAAAAAAGTTTCTTTCTCCTTGTATTGTGTTATTGCTCTGTTGAGGATTGTTCCATGTTTGCACTAAGAATCTGCCATGGATTTCTTATCTGATTGTGAATGAATAAAGAAAGTATTAAGAAATAAATAAAAAGGAAATCTGAGGTAGTATTAAGGTTCTATGTTTAAAAATTATATAAAGTAATTAAATGAAATCTAAAAAAAATGTCTAATAACTACACATTCTGGCCATGCTGCAGCCTTCATCAGTTATTGAAAATGAAAAAGATTTCACTTGCCACACAGTCCAGTTAGCTCAGTTAGCTTCTTTTTGTGGTGCAGAATAATTAAGGACACATTCTACATGAGCTGAAGCAATAATACTGGACTTTAATCTTGTATCAACTGAGTTTTCAAAATCAGCTAACAAGGAGCCACCCCACAGTGTAAATTAAATGACTCAACATCCACAGTCAGCTGGTAATTGCTAAATCATCTCTTTGGCAACGTGTTCATCTACTGATACATTGTAATTTACTTTGAGGTAATGCTAAGTGCTGCTCTGTGTGTGAGAGGAGTGTAGATAGGCTAAGTATAGAGAAGAAAGTGTCAAGAGGAGATGCAGATTGAGCTTATCTGTGAGCTCAGGCCTTCCTTTGTCAGAACCGCTCTTTCCTGATGAAGACTCTTTGAACCTGACAGAATAATTAAAAAGAAAGGAGGATGGAAAAGCTGACATTTGCATTTTGACCTTTTTGATTTACGTGGCGAAAATTGCTCCCACTTTCCCCCAGAACACATTATAATATCGGTCTGCCCCTGTGTGTGTGGGCGAGGAGTGTGTGTTTGTGTGTAAAACTATGCGTTTAAGTTTGTGTTTAAGAGTGCATATGCGTAGGTATTCCTAATGGTTCTATATGCATACAGGTGGTGTGTATTTATGAGTGTGTGGGATGAATAAAAGAATATATTTATGGCTTATTACCCAGCCACCTCTTCATTAAGGAGCTGTTTCCCAGTAAGCGGGCTCTATTTGAATAGCTAAATTGTCCAAGCAGTGTGCAAACGAGGACTAATAGCCCAGTGTCCTTGTCACAGTCGGGCCCGCCACCAAAGTCAAACTGAAGAACCTGAAGTGTGCGTGTTTGTTTGTTTTCATGACAAATGAGTACATTTTTATGATAACACACCTACAATATCAGGACACTTAGAAAAATCAGGACATTTTTGACATCCTCATTTTTCTGAGCCTTCTATAGCATTGTAGGTCCACCTCATGTACTCCCAGACGAACAAACTGAGGACATTTTTGATGCCCTCATTTTTTCAAACATTCTACAGCATTGTAAATCCCTCCAACATGCTCCCAGACCAAAAAAACCCTGACGTCCTAAAATATCGCATTTTATGAAATTGAGTGTGTAAGTGTGTTTATCATTTTTGCTCATCTTTGGTTTCGCCGCCTAGTGGACAGTTTCGGAACTTAAAGTCCGTGTAAAGGCAATTCCATGTTTTCTTTCAAAACACAATAAATATGTTGGAAAATAGTTGCTGAAAACATGTGAAAAGACTTTGAAGGATAGATTACCGAAATGTGGAGTTCAAACAGTTTTTCACCAGTTTTCAGTCCAGGATTTTGTGGGCGGTCCTAACACGCTTTGAATGACGTCACTGCGGGTACTCATACATAACTTTGTTCAGACACACTAACACACTCTCCAACATTTGAAGCAGGTTTTAGCATTACACATGTTCTATATTATTAGAGTCAAATAAAAACATTTTCCTGGCAAACAGATCAGCGGAAACTGCTTATCTAAGTCCTCTTTTCTTATATTAGGTTATACTAATTTTCAGGGCTTTCAATGTGATGTCGGTCTCTAGCAGATCAGCTTTGCATATTTCACTGTCAAAAAAACTCTTTAATTAGCCTACACTAACCCTCTGGCCCAGGAGAAGAAGCAGGAGTGGTCAATGGTTATTGTAGACAAAACAACACCTGTGTAAGTTCTTAGCTCAGCGCGGAGAAGCCAGAGCGGTTTTACAAGATCCCAGACAGATGCATGGTTGGCAGGGACATCGCTGTGCACTGGAGTGGATGTCAACATAAAGAAATTACGTGACCTGTTGACACACACGGACGTAATTTTGGGGGGGGGCACTGCACTTTTTCAAAAGGCCGTTTTGGTCCCCTGCAGTTTTTACCGTCCAAAAACAATGTTACGCTATAGTAAGCAGAGACACGTCAAGCACTAGGACCAAGCGGAAGCCTGTTTCCCTAAGTTTAGACCGCCCACAAGCTCCTTGACTGGCTGTCACTCCATCAGGTTGCAAACAGCACCAGGACTTGCACACTGGTCTGCTAGTTGCCCAGGAGTCCCTGTTAATCTGCCACTGTAAATTGGGTGTTTGTTCTGCCTGGGTCACGTCAGCTAGAAGGATTGTAATATCAGAGGTTTCATTTACATTAACGTTTGAATCGGGGTGCCTTGAAGCGGAGCCGTCCTTCATTAAAAGCAATAGTGATGGGAATTCCGGCTCTTTTTAGTGAGCCGGATCATTTGGCTCAGCTCACCAAGAAGAGCCGGCTCTTTTGGCTCCCAAACGGCTGTTCATTTTACCACTTATAGCTTTTATAATTCAGGCAAATTTAGCACTGTTTTGACTTGTGATTTGTATTTCAACGCATATATCACTTAAATTTCAATAAATTGCTGTAGCCAATTGCATTTACAGTGGTAAAATCCCTTGTAACTCTCTGAAACCACCAAATGAATGCACTAACTTGCTTGAGGAACCACTCTGGTACACAAAGCAGATAGAAACGAGAAGGGTTGGAAATCACTTGCAATCATTTTAGCCAATTCTTCATCAATTCTATATAATAATAATAATACCTGATGCATGGGGGGTAGTAGTAGCAGCAGCAGCAACAACAACAGGTAGAGTAGTGGCACTGGCAGAAGCAGGCATGCTAGCCTGCCTTTTTTCTTCCAAATAAACTGCGAGATGCACAGTTCTCATATGTCTGTGTAGGTTGTTTGTGGACCCTGCTCAATATGAGAGCTTGACTTTACAAATTCTGCATTGTGCCTTCATGTTTTCACATCTGTCAAAATGCATCCAAATACTACTTCTTTTTCTGTTGTCACTCATCTTTGCACCGCACTCCTCTCTCGTCGTCACTCCTCTCTCCTTCAGCGCATCTCCCTCCTCTTGTCTCCTGTCACCGTCTCTGTGCTGCTACCCCCACCCCTCCCTGCTTGGTGGTATGATCCTTGTCAATCCTCACGATTGGTTACACAGCATGCACGTGACACCTGTAGCCAACGCCTGCAGCACCTGCAGGTACTTTTCCTAAAGAGAAAAGAAAAGAAAAAAAATGAACGGCTCGCGGACAGACGGGAGCCGGCTCTCATCATTCACTTAAAAGAGCCGGCTCTTTGAACCGGTTGCACATACAACAGTATATTCTCACAAGTCACTATTCTCACTCCTTCAACTGTACAGTGAATGCCACATAATAGAAGTTCGGCGAATATAAGCCGATAATTATTGACAACAGACTATGCTAACACATAATGCTGCAATTCAAATGCTCCTCTCACAGTGTTTAGGCTATATTAGCCTAGCCTCTAAAGTTCATCAACACTTTATTGTGTTAAACTAAGTTTTACTGAGAAAGTCTCTGAGTCAGTTTTCTCTCTGTGGGCTGTAGAGGAACGAAATGTTAGAATCAACTCAACAGTTTGATTCATCTGTTGACACAAAGTCGCTGAATGTGAACGCGAATAAGACCATTATTATTAGAATCTCGTTTAGTCTGGCAAGTCTTAAAACATACAGGAAGGCTCTCCGTAACGCCAGAGCAGCCTATTACTCATCATTAATAGAGGAAAATAAGAATAACCCCAGGTTTCTCTTCAGCACTGTAGCCAGGCTAACAGAGCGCCACAGCTCTATTGAGCCATCTATTCCTTTAGGTCTGAGTAGTAATGACTTCATGAGCTTCTTTAATGATAACATTATAACTATTAGAGACAAAATTCATCACCTCTTGCCCTCAACAGCCACTGATCTGCCTTCTTACACAGCAAGTTTAGAAACAGCTGTAAAACCTGATATATATTTAGACTGTTTTTCTCCTATCGACCTTCATCAAATAACTTCAATAATTTCTTCATCCAAGCCGTCAACCTGTGACTTAGACTCCATCCCAACCAGGCTGCTCAAGGACATTTGACCTCTAGTTACTATTTTATTGGATATGATTAATCTGTCTTTATTATCAGGATATGTACCACAGTCTTTTAAAGTAGCTGTAATTAAACCACTTCTTAAAAAGCCCACTCTAGATCCAGAGTTTTTAGCCAACTATAGACCGATATCAAACCTTCCCTTTCTCTCTAAGATACTTGAGAAAGCTTTAGCCAATCAGTTGTGTGACTTTCTCCATAAAAATAGTTTATTTGAGGATTTTCATTCAGGATTTAGAGTGCATCATAGCACAGAGACTGCACTAGTCAAAGTTACAAATGACCTCCTAATGGCATCAAACAAAGGACTCATCTCTGTACTTGTCCTGTTAGATCTTAGTGCCGCATTTGACACCACTGACCATCAAATTCTTTTACAGAGACTGGAACATCAAATTGGCATCAAAGGAACCGCCCTAAGCTGGTTTAAGTCTTATTTTCTAGCTCGATCTCAGTTTGTTCACGTCAATGATGAATCCTCCATGCACACCAAAGTTTGTCATGGAGTTCCACAAGGTTCTGTGCTAGGACCACTTCTATTCAGTTTATATATGCTTCCCTTAGGGAACATTATTAGGAATCACTCCATTAATTTTCATTGTTATGCCAATGACACCCAATTATATTTATCGATCAAGCCTGATGAAACCAATCAGTTAACTAAACTCCAAGCATGCCTTAAGGATATAAAAAGTTGGATGACCTACAATTTTCTGATGTTAAATTCAGAGCAGGTTCTCATGGATCATGGCTGCTGCTGTGGTCCTGCACGACGCCCATTACATATATTGTTACTGTCATTATTGTTATCATATCTCCATTACAGTTTATAGTTGGTTAGTTAATAATTTGCTGCTGCTGTGCATCTGTGTCTCTCTCTGTCTCTCTATTTATCTATCTACCCTCCCCCCCTGTAGTAAATAATATTATAAAGAGTACGGTCTAGACCTGCTCTGTATGGAAAGTGTCATGAGATAACTTTTGTTATAATACAACGCTATATAAATAAAATTGAATTGAAATTGAATTATTACTTACAACAGTTACGCTACTCTTACCTTGTTTTTAGCTTATTTGGAGATAGAGAAGGGGGAGCAACAGATGATCCAGGTTCAAAGGGCAGGAACAGAACCCAGAGTCCATTTTGAGTTGACAGAGCAGGAGGAGGAAAACTGAAGGTTGAGGCAGTGAGTAATAATTTTATTATTTTACTAAGAAAGTCTCTTGAGTCAGTTTTCTCTCTGCGGGCTGTAGAGGAACGAAATGTTCAAATGAACTCAACGGTTTGATTCACCTGTTGACACAAAGTCGCTGAACACGAATAAGACCATTATTATTTACGACAGATAATGCAGCAGTTAAAATTACGTTACTTACGTTAAATAGGTTACGCTACTCTCATGTTGTTTTTCATCTGTCAGCACAAAGTTGCTGAACAATGGTGAATGATGCTGGTTTTATACTGTATATTGTATGTTTATTTTAGGGTAAGGGGTTAGAGGTGTGACCTTTACCGTCTACTACAGAGGGATTGGAGAAGTGACGTTGCATTGCTGTAAAAAACTAAATGAACTACCAATCAAACAAAACTGAAATTAAAAAGGTCATCATGTGCCTTTGTGAAGGTATGATGGGACAATAACTTAGTAGCTTCTTCTTTAAAGGCATAGTTTGACTTTTTAGGAAATAACTTACTGCTTCCAGCCAAGAAATAATCCAGCACACAACCCCACATAAAACCATAATGGTTGTAATATTAAACAAACAAGATGTTAAAGGTTCTCTATGTAACATGCAGAAAACCCTAGCTAAGAATGGCACCCGCAGGCGCGTCTTGTTGCTTGTGCTTGCACTCCGTAAGTGCCATTAAGCATCATCCTGGTCATCTGCCAAGACTGACATACACAAGATTGAATGCTGGAAAATAAATTTCAATCATATTTAGAATAACATTATCTATGATGTTTCAGTGTTTTATATGGACCATTGACTCTATAATAATAACTAGTCTGCTTTTTGGCAATTTCCTCTTCACACAAAACCATGAAGTAACCAACACCAGACCGAGGCCACACAGCCAAGCCACAACCAGCTGGTCAATCTCAACTTAGCTTTACGTTACAACTTTGTTTTGCACTGGTATATCATATATTGTTAAAATAAAGGCAGGAATGCCAACATGCCAGCGGCCAGAGATGCATTTTCTGAGCTTCAAAATGGCTCTTCAGAAACCTACAGGTGACGTCACGCATATGCTGTCCATTCTTTATAACGTCAGTGTACTAGACTCCTAGACTACTAGACTGGAATCCTTTGGATTTAGACAACTTAGGTAGCTAATAAGTACTTTCAGCAAATTTCTTTGGGTGAGGCATAGTCTCAGCCCAACAGAATTTACAGACTTCTGTGGTTTCTTTTGCACACTGTTTTGTCTGACATCTCTTCCGACGGCCACAGCTTCTTCTCCTGTTTCACACCTTCTTGGAGTGTATGTGAAGGGGGATTATCTTTGGCTAAGACAAGACAGAGTAAAAATTTGAGAATCCTGAGATGAGACTTTCAAAAGAAAAAAAAAAAAGACAGATCTCAAGTACTACAACAATGGTTCATCCATTAGCTATAAAAAATTATTAAAGGTACAATATGTAAGATATTTGTAAGATTAAGGAAACATGCTCTATTGAAATACACGCTTCTTGATAAATTACTATTGTCAGTATGTTTCTTATTTTGAAATTTGACTTGGGCCGTCTGTATGTGTTTTGTTCTGTGTGTGATCCGGCTTGATAACTACACGGCTCATGCCAACGCTCTGGTCTGCCAGATATGAAACGTACTACAGCCATGGAAGCAAATAAAGTGGATTAACGGAGTGAACGTTAGATGCCCATCCTAAAGACATTGTAAAAGTTACTGACCTACCCGGCTCTCACTGCGGGAGGCGGAGGCTGTTTTCTGGGACAGAGTTCACCGTAGTGTCATTATGGAGGACTGGGCAGGTAATGGTGACTTTTCCACGTATAAATTCATCAATTATTTACCTTGTAAAGTTTCCAAAGACACTACCTAGAACACCGCTGTGGGAAATTATAAAGTCACTGAGTTCAAGTATTGAAATCACGTCACGTAATCATCATCGGTAAACAGCAGGACCTACTTGGCCCTTACTGCCCAAGAAGGAGGCAGCCGTAGAAGTGAGCCGTAGAGTCTGTTGGGAGAACTGGCCGGGTCACTGTGACTTTTAGCTCGAAATTTGCAGATTTTCATCTCAAAAGTTAGCAAAACAGTTGTGTGGGACGTTTCTTTATTTATGCTGAACTTTACTGCAGTAAAACAATCAGAAATTAACGTTGTATTTCTCTCTCTTGTTCGTGTGTCTCCTGCTCTGTCTGTGTGTCTTTCTCTCTCTCTCTCTCTCTCAAACAAACAGACACAAACCAAATTAAACTTCTTGTTGTCATTATTTTGCAGCACAGACTGAATTCAGACTCAGACCTAGAAGCTACTTCATGAAGTAAATCTTGTGCTCATTTTGGCCTCATGGAGATTCAGTGTCTTTAGTCTGGCAACCTGCGTTAGCTGCAGTCTGGGGAGGGGCGAGGGAGGAGACTGCTCTTCAGTGTTTTGAATTTGAGCTGCGCTGTCAAATCTTACACATTGTACCTTTAAAACATTAAATTAATACATAAAATGCCTTACAATCTTAAATATGGCATCTTAAATTAGAGAGCATTAGAGGTGATACTAGGTGGATTTTGTAACCTTTATTAACTTTATGGGTTTTTATTTTAATTATAATTACAAAAGACAAAATCCATAACAACATCCCCATAAGAATTTTTTTGCAGATTAATGTAATGTATGTGAACGCTCTTTTAAATGTATAACAAGTAGCATCACCTCCTTCTCACTGTGATGAGTGCAGCATAACCCTGCATATAAAGTCAGATTTTGTGAGACAGTATATCTTTCTGTCACACTGTCCTTGATCATGTTTCTCTTAAGTCCTGTCCTGTTAAATTTTGACACTGATGTCCCACACAAGTCAATGTCTTCACGAGTCATTTCTTTGAGGCCAGAACTGAACAGGAGATTGGATCTCTGGCAAAGAATATAACAATGAGACCTTCAGGCTTGCATTAACCTAGAGAAAGTTTAGGCATGTTAAAAAAAATGTGTAAATAAGGTTTTTGTTTTTTTTGTCAAATAATGGTAGATGTACTTCATATTCCTAAAGCAATATATATGAGTATTTTGAAGGCAGAATTTATTTCGGAGAGCAGTGAAACAGCACTGCAACAAGCCAGACAGGGAATTGTCAGGCCCAGAATGTAGCAAGTCTAAGTAGAAAACACTTTTTTTATGAACCCTGGAGTGTAAGCCTATGAAACCAATTTCTCGACAAAAGTAGTGGGGAGTCAGAAAATCTATTGGGTCCATCTGAAAGACAGAAATCTAAAACAACATGAGAAAAAAACAGTCATGCATGTCTGTGCTGACTGTAAAATACAGTAAAAAATACAACAATGATTTTTCAGTGATCAGTAGTATTGAGGAACACTGACTGGCCCATCTGGAATCTCTTTTCTCCTTTTCTCTTAATTCAAAAGAAATAACCTTTTTCAGGATAATATTTTAAGTAAGTAAGTACTGTCTCTACCAACCAGCTTTACTTTGAAAAGGTGAAGGCACAAACGTCCACACAGTGATGCCATAACAATTACAAAAACAGCTCATTAATCCAAGTTATGACACCAGAAAACTGCATCTGGGATGTATATGGCAATGCAGCACGGCCCCATTCTGTGGAGCTGTTTAGAAATGGTAGTTTTGCATTTGTCATGGCAGACAAAGATGCATGAATCTCCTTCACTAGCTCAATATCATATCACAATATTTGAGTTTTTTATTTTTACTTGACCTGAGACCAAATGCACGTCTTTGGAGAGTTGTCCAGAAACAGATTGTTTTACAGATCAAGTAATGACAGCATGTCCAACAACATAAAACTTCAAGATGAGAGGCTCATCTTGTGAAACACGCACACAGAATACAACTGTCAAGAACTGTCTATAATGCAGACAGATGTCTGTGTTTTATATAATTCACACAAACAAACCTAAAGAATATCCTAACTAGCATGAATAATAATTACAAAGTACAAATATGATTTCAGAGGAGAGTCAAAGGATCTTATACAGCTATGTTATACTGCCATCTAGTGGTTAAGACATGCACTGTTCCATTTCCTGGTACAGTATACAGGATAAGCAGAAAAGAATGAATGGATTGGACGCAGGGCCGGCCCTAGGCTTTTAGTGGCCCTAATCAAGAATAAGAGTGGCTTTCGATTTGTCACATACAGTTATGTTGTAATAAGATTCCAGCACTGAGGAACAATCAGGCTACATTCATGTTCTTATTGAGAATCATTAGAAAGTTTCAAGGCATCTCCGTGACCATAGTAACTCATGGTGCCAGAGGGGAGGTAGAGAATCTGAATGAAGCTGGGTGTCAAACTCAAATACACAGCGGGCCAAAATAAAAAAAATTGCTACAAGGGCCGGATGGGTTCAACGTTTATTGAAAACTTATTGAAACAACCTTATTGCACATATTGAACCTGAAACTAACAAGGCCTATAGATTATTGCCTATAAAACAACATTAATTATGAAATTTATGACACAGCTTTGCCCTTTACATCCACGAACATATACGCTGCCTCCCACCTGTCTAGTCCAGCCTTTCACCTGTATTTAGTCCACCTTTCGTTTAGCCATTTTTTGGGGAGAGGGATAGTTGAAAGTTAACACAAGTGGTGCATAATACCATAAGACTGCTGATGAACGAGTGAGGCGCGCGTTCGCGGGCCCGTGATTGATGTGCAGGCGCACGGGCAGTGCATTGTGGGATTTGTCGTATTAGGGTCGTGCGTGGGATATACCGGCAGGCCAGCTCCAATAGTAAATAGATTTTATCATGCGGGCCAAAAATAATTCATTCACCTGAGTTTAACACGTGCTCTAGACAAAGTCCAGGCCGGAGTCGTTATTTTACACATGTAAGCATACAACAGGAGATTCTCCGTGTCAGGTGTGTTGACCAAACTTTACATACCGAGCCTCAAAATGACAACAGGTGATGTCTGTCACAAATGAACTGATGAATTGATGACTGATAACGTTGCAGTGCAACGCTGCTGACAGCACACAGACAGCAGAGAGACAGATAGGACACAGACAGACATGCAGCAATGTTCAGCAATTCACATTTCTCCTATCAGGAGGAGGAAATCTGAATCTCTGATTGGACGTGTGGCGTGAGAGCATGTGAAAGGGTTAATTGTGTGAGTTTCGCGGTCATTGTGTGACAGTTGGCAGCCTCTGAGCGAGTCAGTCAACTTAACACCATACAAAGTGAGGAGCAAGCAACATCAGTCCAAGTTAATGTGTGCCCCCCTAGTAGTTGTGGCTCTAAGCAACAGCATAACCCGCTTATGCCAGCGACCGGCCCTGAATGGATTGATCTGAGATTGAGATTGTAGAATGCACTGTGTAAAAAAATGGACACTTTAATTTCCATCTATTTATTTAAGCTTTAATGAGCTCTGAACAGCATGTAAACATTTGAGTGCTGACCACTGAGCATTTGGCCCATGACTGAGGATGATTTAGATGTCAGATTATGCCATGTTACAGTTCAGTGTGCATCAGGACTTGGGCTTTCTCCATGTTTTTGGTCACTGTTGAAAAAGAGAAGACAAATAAGACTTGCTTTACACTTCTGTCACGTCTGTGTTCATGCTCCTGACAGGTAAGGTGTGCAGCACTCTCCTCCCACTTCCTTCCTCCCTCAAATTTTCATTGGAGAGAGTTGATGCCAACTCACAATATGCCATGTCACCAGGCTCGTAGGTGTAGAGGTGGTTGCTGAAACTTCCTGTAATGTCTGTGCGAACTGTCATAGATGGATCTGCAAAAAGATGTCACACACGTAGACAGTACATTTATAAAAATAATTAGCATTCAAAAAAAAAAACTTAAATACTATTGTGTAAGTATTATGATAAATGGTGTAATTATTTACCAACAAAGAGGATTCTGGGAACATAGTAGCCATCAGGAGCCAGATTCTTGTCAGCAGTCTCTTCCTATAGAAAACAATATAGTATAAACAAAAGAAGTTGGTCAATTAACCAAATAAATAAAGTGTGTATTTAACAGATGGTTACTTCTACATGCTTTTCTTTGCACGTTGCTTCAAAGCATCTGAAAATACATCTTGAAATAGTAAAAATGTATATATGATATCAAGTTTGAGCATATCTCGTTGGCTTTGAGGCACATTGAGTGAGAGCAGAAAGTTTTTTTTTTCTTTGTGGGACAACTAACAACAACTAACTAAATGTATATATGTGAAAATATATTTATATATAAATATGTATTTAAATTATTTATTTATGGTGCCAAAATTAACACATCCAGACTGGTAAAACTCTATGCTTAAAGCAAAAGAAAATTGTTCCTTCATATATGCTCAGTGCACTTACCACTAAGTTGAGCATGATGAAATTCTCCTTGGCCATTTTCTGGACGAACTTGTCAGTAACAAATGCCTTTTTCAGCGCTGTTGAAATAATTATGTTTAGCTTAAATTTGACATTAGAAAAAATAATTGGCTTTAATAGATTATAGTAATACTTCTCCCAAACACTTCCTGTGGTTGCAACCCACCTATACAACTTCAACATTTCCAGTTATCTGAGACTGTGTTCACAAACCTTTCACCCACTTTACTTTTTGACAGACACAAGAGGAACAAGTTTTCCTGCAGAAATAAGTTACTGCATGTTGATTTGGTTTAGTACCTTGACTGAATGGGCAGTTGTCTTGATGATGGATTACCATCAGCGGTTTTTTACTGTGAGGGCAAAGACAAATAAACACATTCTTTAGCACAAGCACAATAATGGGTGTGGTTCTAGTTAAGACCCAACTGCTCATGCCAGATGCCAGAGTAACGTGTTGTGAATGCTTTGCTTTCATGGGTTAGTGACGATGCTATGCAAATGTTCAAGTTCAACCAGTAAGTCACCTCACCTCGCCATTCTTTTGGACAAATTAGGATGGATACATCCCCACTCACAGACTGCATATAAATCCTTTCTTTCTATCTCTCTTTCTTTCTTTTGTAATCAAGTGATATTACATTATTAACACAAATTGTATTTTTACATTTACATTTTGTTTTTATGTCCAAACACAATCAGCAAATATTCAAGGCTCTTATCAAGTCTTACCTTTTGACCATCTTTGACAGGCCCTCTTCATAACTTTTGACCCAACTAATACTATCCCCCCATCCTGTAGGACAAAACAGTGATAAATAGGGCAAACTGTTCTGTGGTTCAATTATAATAACTGAATGACTCCAAAAGACAGCACAATTCAGGATTATTTGTGTGGCTTGTTACACACCTCTTGACAGTGACTTTGGCTTCACTTTCTTTTGTTTCAGTTCTTCGGCACTGGTACAGATACCAAAAAACAAAGCTAATAAAATCCAGCGAAGCATCACGTCTGGTCCTTTGAGAGAACTCCAATGACAGTTGTAGAGTGAAATTCAGTGAGATGTTTGAGCTACTACAATCACAAGGTTTGCTAATAGCACATTTGACAGATATCTGCGGTTCACGTTTTCTTCTGAAAGGGTGACTCAGCAAACAAGCTTGACAAAACAAACATATAAATAGCCCTACAGATAAATCACTGTATTATTATCATAACTATAAAGAAGTATTAAAACAATCAATTGAAATCTCATAAATCCCCAATTATAGACAACATCCAATGCATCTATTATAGACAGCATCTAGCTATTGTGAAAAAAATTTGATTGTAATTCATAATTCAAGTATTCTCTTAAAGTCTCATTTATGAGACGTCTTACCTTGAATGAAGCATGAAGCAACAAGCGTCTGTTCTCCACCTACTATATGCCCTCTCTTTTATGTCTGTTCAGTTACAGTAAATAAACTCACCAAACAGGTATCTAGAGTGTGCTCTAAATTTAGACGAATGAAACATCTGTCCTTGAACAACAACTTTTTCCTCACAGTAGTGACGTGATGATACAAAGAATCCGACTATTTGATGTAATGATCAATCCATGGAAGCCCCTCCTCGCAGCTCACAGGACTTAAAGGATCTGCTGCGTCTTTGTGCCAGATACCACAGCACACATTCAGAGGTCTACTAGAGTCCATAACTCGATAGGTCAGGGTTATTTGGGGAACAAAAGGGTGACCTACACAATTTTAGACAGGTGGTCATAATGTTATGACTGCATAGAGGACCTGTGGAGAGAGCATTTGGGAGAAGGAATCCATCAAATCTAATCTGGAGCAGTTTGCAAATGAAAAGTGGTCCAAAACTCCACTACAGAGGTGTAAGAAACTTACTGATGGTTACAGAAGGCGATTGATTTCAGTTTTTTCCAAAGGGTGTGCTACCAAATATTAAGTTAAGGATGCCAATAATTTTATCGGGTCCATTTGTATGTATGTATGTATATACAGTATATGTGCATGTGGCTCCCTCCCACAATCCAAAGACATGCACCTAACAGGTTAACTGGTGACTCTAAATTGTCTGTAAGTGTGAATGTCAGTGTGGTTTGTCTCTATGTGCCCTATGATGAACTGGTGACTTGTCCAGGGATAGGCTGCAGCTCTACCGTGACCCTGATGAGGTTGGCAGAGACATTAATATTACCCTCCTGCAAAGCCATTGTAAATAAAATGCTCGGACCTGAATTGGTTAAAGAAATAGCCAAAGTCCCCCTCTCGGATAACACAATTTCCAGATGTATTGATGACATGTCTGCAGACATCGCAAGTGTGGTTTTGGAAAAGATCCGTATTAGTGAGAAATTTGCGTTGGCAACTTGACGAGTGTACTGATATTAGTGGACATGCTCAACTCTTGGCCAATGTGCGTTTTGTGGATGGAGACGCAATCAGAGAAAACTTCCTATTTTGCAAGGCATTGCCAGAAAAAACAACAGGAGAGGAAATTTTTTGGGTCACATCAGAATATCTTGAACAAGGAGGACTTAAGTGGGAAAACTGCATGAGTGTCTGCACTGATGGAGCCGCAGCCATGGTCGGGCGCACCAAAGGCTTTATAAGCAGAGTGAAGGAAAGAAACCCAGATGTGATTGTTACGCACTGTTTCTTACACCGTGAGGCCCTCGTGGCCAAGACTTTACCAGCAGACCTAGCCCCTGTGTTGGATGATGTTGTGTGCATGGTAAACTTTGTAAAGACACGACCTGTGAAAAGCCGCATATTTGCATCTTTGTGTGAGGAAATGGGAGCAGAGCATAAGGCCTTGCTGTTTCATACGGATGTCCAATGGTTGTCGCGCGGCAAGTGTTTCTGACAAATGAGGGGTCCGATTACGCAAAGCTGCTTGCAAGTGATGAGTGGTGTGCAAGGCTGGCATACCTGGCGGATATTTTTCATCATCTGAATGAACTGAACACACGAATACAAGGCTGAAATGAAAACCTGCTCACAAGTACAGATAAAATAAATGGATTCCGTTCAAAGGCGCACCTCTGGCAACAACATGTGGAAAGTGGTAACCTTGAAATGTTTCCACTCACCAAGAAATGGCAAAATGTTCACACTGCTGCACTCTGTGAACTCTCAAGGAGAAGATGTCATTTTTTGTTGGAAAGGACATGACTTTACAGGAGGAGGAGGAACTAACCGAACTGAGACAAAATCGTGGTTTAAAGCTAAGCTTTGCTGATCTACCTTTGGACAGTTTTTGGTTGACTGCTGCCAAGGAGTTCCCCATTCTGGCAAACAAAGCTATTTTGACATTGCTCCCATTTTCCATGACATATCTGTGTGAAGTGAGCTTCTCAAGCCTGACTGCTATAAAAACTAAAATTAGAGAGAGACTGAGAGCTGTTGAGGAAGAGCTTCGTGTGTGTCTTTCTTCAATTCCCACCAGGATATCAGCTCTGTTTTCATCCAAACAGGCACATGTTTCACACTAAAGCCCTATTTGCACGGGATTAGTATTACCTGGGGACCCCTGGTAATTTGTAATGATTGTGGAGGACGTCTGTGATCTTAATCCCGTGCAAATGCGCCATGTCAGTAATTTGTAAAGTAAAAATTCCCCCGCAAATTACCTACTATATTTCACCAAAGACCGACGTCCCGTGGTAATACTAGTCCCATGAGAATCTGCATCTCAGTAATTGAGGGGCATTTTTTGTTTTTGTTGTTTTTATTGCGCGCCTTTTCTACTTCTTCCCCGGTTGAAACCATACTGTACGGGTTGAAACATGGAGGCTGCGGTGGAAATTATGAGCGGCATTTTCGAAGGCGTTTTAGGTGCAAACACGGGCTCGTATCGGTGCTGGAGACCCATTCGAAAAAAGAGCAGGCTCCGTTCCATCAAAAGGGCGAAATCTCGGAGGACATTGAGGTGGATGACCTGCGTAGCAGCATGCGGTAAGGAACAATTTTCTATTTTTCAATTCAACGGATTGCGACGTGCGCACGGCTTTGACGTCACATCCGGGCCGTAATGTCAGTAAATTCGAGTAAAATACAGACTTCACTTATCCCGTGCGAATGCACCGCAAGAAACACTAACATGGGGGGGTTATTTACAAATCACCAGAGGTCCCCAGGTAATATTAATCCCGTGCGAATAGGGCTCTATTCGCACTTTGTGTTACATTTATTGTATGAAAAGTGCTATACAAAGCACTTTTCATACAATAAATGTAACACAAATGTAACACAAAGTGCTTCACATAAAAACATAAAAACATAAAACATAAAAACAAGCAAACACCCTCCGCCCATCGCCAACCCTCCACCCCAACACCCACAGCCGAACCCCAATTCTCCACCCCAGACCCTCCATCCCACCGATCCCATTATAAACAAAGCAGAAACTGAGGAAGCGCCATCTCATCGTCGAGCAGTGAGGAGCACTGGAGGCAGATTAGAAATTAATTAGATAAAAATAAATAAAATAAACTAAGATACAATAAAATAATTACAATAGTAAAAAAGAAAAAGAAAAAAGAAAAGAAGAGAAGAAAACTAAGAAAATGTATAATACTGCAATAGTAAAACGAATCTGTAAAAATGTGTAAGTAGCTAGATAAAAAAGATAAAAAAATAAATAAATAAATAATTAAGAAGTAAAGCATAATAAAATATATAGATAGCTTAAATAATTATATATATATATATATATATATATATATATATATATATATAGAGAGAGAGAGAGAGAGAGAGACAAATAAATAATAGTAAATAAATAGATAAATAAAAGAGAAAATGTTGTAACATTAAAATACATAAGCAGAAAAATATTTAAAAATGGTTCAAGTAAAAGCCAAATTAAAAAGATAAGTCTTAAGTTTGCTCTTAAAATTATGAACAGTCTCTGATGCCCTCAGGTCTTCAGGGAGGCTGTTCCACAAACGTGGACCACAGTGAGAAAATGACGCCTCACTGTGGGTCTTTGTTCTGACTTTTGGTATTATTAAAAGGCCACTCCCAGAAGACCTGAGGGTCCTCGAGGGTTCATAGGGTAAAAGTAAATTAGATAAATAGGCTGGATCTAAGACCATTAAGAGATTTATAAACCAGTAAAAGAATCTTAAAATCGATTCTCAAGCGCACAGGCAGCCAATGCAGAGACTTTAAAATGGGTGTAATGTGTGCTCTCTTTCTGGTCTTCGTCAACAGACAACAAGCATTTTTTGTTCGGTAGACCAGAAAGTAGAGCGTTACAATAGTCAATTCTACAAGTAATAAAAGCATGCATTAATGTCTCTGTATTGGCTTGAGAGAGAAACGGCTGTACTTTGGCAATGTTCTTAAGATGATAAAAGGCAGTTTTAGTAATATTTTTAATATGGGGCTCAAAGCTAAGATCACACTCAATGATAACTCCCAGGTTTTAACTTGTTGACGGGTTTAAATTCAGTGCTTGGAGTTTCAGTTAGTTTCTCTCTCTATGCTTCAGTACTGATAATTAAAACTTCGGTTTTGTCCTGGTTGAGCTGTAAAAAATTCTCTGCCATCCATAGTTTTATGTCTAAAGTGCAGTTTAAAATTGCATCTATTGGCCCTGAGTCATCAGGAGACATGGCAATGTAAAGCTGTGTGTCATCAGCACAGCTATGGAAATTAATGCCGTGTCTCCTGATGACGTCCCCAAGCGGCAGCATGTAAAGGTTAAAAAGAGTAGGTCCTAAAATTGAGCCTTGGGGAACACCACAATTCATTTTATCTCTCTATTTATCTATCTATTTGACGAAGTCACCTATACTTACAAAATATTCTCTGTCATTGAGGTAGGATTTGAACCAGTTAAAAACACTACCAGAGACACCAATCAAATTATTAAGTCTACCTCAAAGTATTGAATGATCTACTGTATCAAATGCTGCAGTTAAATCAAGTAACACTTAGATACAGGTTTTTTTCATATCCATATTGCATCTGAGATCATTTACAACCTTTGCTAGTGCTGTCTCACTGCTGTGATTGGCCCTAAAACCTGATTGAAACTTTAAAAAAATGTTATTGGAGTTTATAAAATCATTTAACTGATTAAAAACAAGCTTCTCTAAAATTTTGCTTAAAAATGGCAAGTTTGATACTGGTCTGTAATTACTAATAACTGAAGAATCGAGATTGTTTCTCATAAGAAGAGGTTTAACCAGTGGCAGCTCCTGACAAATTTCTCAGGGGGGGCAACTGTTGCAATGATGGCTAAGATGACCTGTTCAGTGGGTAAAATAATAATAAATAAAAGTCAGATAGCTAACTTTACAGTGTTATATTGCATTGTTTAATTTGGTTTTCCTGTTCAACCACTAGATGGCAACACGAGACATGAATTGAAAATACTGTACAGTATTTTTGTATAGCTATATCAAGTTAAATGTCTCAAATACAATAAATTTGGTTCCACAATAAAACACTTCCACCGTGGCCATCAACAGATACATTGTCATTTACTAGTCCGACCATGAAATCACTGTTAGCACAGTCTACAATTAATAGCCATCATGGATGCCATAACGATAATCAAATCAAATCAAATTACACTATAATCAAAACTGTAATTAATCAAATTTTTACAGAACATATTCAGTATATATTTGATTGGCAATATGCAATCAATACAACTTTTTACAATTCAACATTTGGAGAGTACAACATAACACAACTCACCATTTAATAACACACTAACTCATCACTTGTATTGAAATTTTGCTCGCCTCTCTTTCAAGCAGGCAAAGTGATCAATTACCCTCTCATTGAAATCAGGCATGTTCCTGACAAGTTCTCTCTCCATGGAAAGCATGGCCAGTGCATTCGGACGTTCCTGTCCCATTGTATTTCTCAGGAACGTCTTGATTCTCTTTAAGGTGGAGAAACACCTCTCAGCTTCAACTGTTGTCATCGGAGTGGTTATGAGGACTTTCTGTGGAACAGCATCACAGTCCCAGAGAACGTTTCCTGGAGGTTGTAGCTCTGTAGAACCTGGTACAGAGCCAGCAGCTCCTGAAGTCTGGACTTTCGTAGATGAGAGAAAGTTCAGTCCTGAGCTTCTCCTTGTGTAGCATGGGGTATGCCCTCACTGTGGTATTCAGAGCCTCTTCAGGGAATGTTTTCAGATGCCAGTCAAACAGCTCTCCCTCTAGCAGCACAGCACTCACAAGGTGGCTGGTGAAGGAGAACCTGTCTTTGGCATTGCCCAGGATTGTGTCACAGATCTGTTAAAACTATAAAAACGTATAGTCAGTAACACACAATTGTAAAAAAAAATCTACTAGTGTTGGCATGAATGTGGCCATGATCTACTGTATCTACTGTCTCAAAGTTCCAAAGTATGCATTTTGTTATTCATGCAGACTTATACTGTATCTTTGTGAGTATAATGGATAAGTAATGGGTGAGTAAAAAAAAAAAGACTACCATCCATTATTGAATCTAACTCTGTAAACAGAGGTTGTGATTTTATATCACTTGGTTCCAACACTTGAGTATGCCTACATCATTGGTCAGTAGTGAATGCAGATACCTCTTTTGACAGCCTTTGCTTCTCTTGTTCTCCTAAGGCTCTCCTTGACCTTGTGGTACCTGGTACTTCTTGCTGCTGCTGTTGAGAGGAGCTTTGGTCCCTGAAGGGAGACATATCAAAAGTGTTAGAATATGAATGAGACAGTATGTCACTGTCATTATCAACTATTCCTGTCTTTAAAAAAAACAGTAATACTAGTAAGTAATAAAGTATGTAATGGTGTGCATAACAATGCAAATAATGGGCATTTTTGTACTCTTCGCGTACCTTTTGCTGCACACCAGCCCTCTCTCCTCTCATCACACTGGCACCGTCGCAAGCTTGCGCAATGAGTTTACACTTGTCATCATCAGTGAAAACGCTGTTCAGTCTCTCCAAAATTGCATCGTCAATGGAGCCGGCCATTGTTGACAAGATGGGAACAAATTCAAAGAACTGTTCTTGCACAGCATGTTTTCCGTCGATGTATCTCAGCACAAGCACCAACTGAGTCTGTGTAGAGACATCTGTGGTTTCATCTGCTTGGATTGCCACGAATCTAGCCGATTTAACCTCCTCCACGATACGTTCTCTGATGACAGATGCCATGCAATCCAGCAGCTCATTCTGCACCATCTTTGACGTGCCCTTAAAAACTGTGGCCGTTCTTAGGTGCTCCTCAAACACCTCGTCCAGTGACGCCACTAAGTCGACCAGTCCACGAAAAATCCAAGGGTTGCTGGACCCCTCGCTTTGATCCTTGCCTCGCAAAGCTAACTCAAACACGCCACAGAATTTTACACAGTCAATAAGGCGGCCTAGGATATGCCGGTTCTTGCTCACCTCATCGTTGTGACAACGCACAGCTATCCTGTAGCTCTCATCCAACTGTGTTGCAATGTTTAATCTCCCAAAGGCCGAAAGTTTTAGGCAGCTGTCCATATGCATCTTCGATGCTTCATGTTTCTTCACCTTTTCCAAGAGATGTTGCATATCAGATTGCATTGCAGATTGATGTGTAGGGGGAGCTAGTCATGCAGAGAGCACCTGATTCATGAGGGGTCAGTCTGTCATGTGAGTAGGTGTATGACGAAAGTTGAGATGGATCCTGTAATGTATGAAGTGGACAAAGCCATGTCTTGTCAGTCTACCGCTGTATTTATTCTGTAGTTTCAACACCAACACAGTAACATCACAATAAAGCTACAGCGCCATCTAGGGAACATACTGAGTAATGCACTTCTGATATTCCAATACACTACAGATCCCATCATGTCTATAAGAGTCACGGCGCTCCCATAAAAGATTAAAATTGTCGATAAAAACAGCATCGTGCTCCTGGCAAGCGGTGGAAAGCCAGGTGTGGAGGCAGGAAGGGTGCTACACCGGGGCTAGGGGGTGCTATAGCCCCGTCAAATATCTGTGTAGCCCCAGTTAAGCCCCTCGAGCATTTTATTTTATATTTTAAAATATTTTTATTTATTTTTTAAAGTTAAAAAACATTAAAAAGTTCACAAGTAGCCATTCTGTTCCAATCCAATCCCCACTTGCGTGTTTGTGCTGCGCCTGTACCCCATTGATTGGTGTATCCTATAACCTGTGTGTGTGTGTGTGTGTGTGTGTGTGTGTGTGTGTATGTGTGAGGGGAGGGGAGGGGCGGGGGGAGTCTTTTGTTTATAGTCGCGCCGTTAGGCTAAGGCTAGCTAGCCTACAGTCCGTTGCAATGGATTGTTTCGTGATCAAGAAAAAAAGAGTGCAGGTAGAAAATGAAAACCAAGACACAGTCTCCCAGGGGCACAAAAAAGAAGAGGGAGATTCGAAAAATGAATCTGAGAGAGGAACTCGTGAGCCAGGAGTCTTGGCTCACAAGTTCCTCCCTCAGATTAATTGCTCCCTCTGATTTAAGCCAGTGACCTGTTGATGAACCAAGGCGGGCTCTTCTTCGGCGTTATCCAGCCACAAAAGTTGGACAGCAGGAGCGCTACTTCAATCGTAGATGGTATGAGGATTACAAATGGCTGGAATATTCTATTTCAAAGGACCGTGTTTTCTGCTTTGCATGCCGCCACTTTCAACGTCCAGGAAACCATGGAGAGAAGGCAGCATTTACCCACGATGGCTACCAGAACTGGAAGAAGGCGACAAGTTCATTCAAGACACACAATGCTAGTGTGGAGCATAAATATGCTATGGCAGCATGGAATGAGTGTACTATTCAGCAAGAGTCCTAACAATATGTAGTGCTCTGAGTGATGGACATGCAAAAATAGTCCAAGAGAACAGAGAGTATATGAGAGCAGTTGTGGAGTCATTGGGTTTCACTGCATACCAGGGACTTTCACAGAGAGGAGACACAGAGCATGACACGGCTGTCAACCAGGGAAACTTCCTTGAACTTTTACAGATTATAGGCAAATTTGACAAAACAGTTGTACCGAAAATATCAGATAATCCAAGAAATGCGAAATACACGCATCATGATATACATAATGAAATACTGGATATTATGGCAAATATGATTAGGGATCAGATAAGTGGTGAAATACAAGATGCTGAAATATTTGCTCTGATGGTAGATGGAAGTAAGGACCTGAGTAAAACGGAACAAGTGTTACAAATGATAAAGTTGTGGACGAATTTCTCCATTTCATGTCAGCTGACGGTTCAGATGCAGAGTCACTTTTCACTACGATCAAAGACACTCTCAGTAAATGTAACATTAATCACACTGCCTGTATTGCTCAGTGTTATGACGGCGCTGCAGTAATGTCCAGTGTTCACAACAGGGTCCAAGAGAAATTCAGAGAAGAGGTCCCTCAGGCAATCTACATTCATTGCCACGCACACCGCCTCAATCTTGTTTTGGTGGACTGTGTCAGAAATGTGAAGCCAGCGGGGAATTTTTTTTGTTATTGTGCAAGACATGTACACGTTTTTCTCAGGCTCATTTGTCCATGCCCATTTCATTAAGAAGCAAAGGGAACTTGAGCCTTCTCAGCAGCCCATTTAACTTAAGAAACTGTCTGATACACGCTGGTCCTGTCAGTACTACTCGCTGTGGGCAGTGCAAAAAACCCTTCCTGCCATCATTGCAACCTTAAATGACATTAAGGCGCAACCAAATCCACGCAGATCCACTGATGCACGGTCATTACTCTCACTCATTGATGCTGAATTCAATCTCCACCTTATCCTTTTTTTCGTACAGCAAAGTTCATGTCTGACACTCTACAGTCCCCCGATCACGGGCCTAAAAGAAAAGCGCACAGAGGGCTCTTGGAGAGCCATATGGAGCAAGGCAGAGGCCCTCGGTGTCGCAAAACCACCGCAGCTCCCACAAGAGAAGAGACAATCCCAACAGCCTCGCCATCTGCAGGACTATGTAGTTGAAGCTCCAATTCAAACAGAACATCCATCCATGTCCTCTCCGGATGAACTCCAAACATCCTCGTTCTACCCTGTCATTGACTAGTGAATGAAATGACACAACGGTTTTCAACAGAAGCAGGTGCAGTTCTCATGGGCACGTCAGCCCTCAACCCCAAAAATGCCACATTCCTTGAAAAGGAGAGCCTTGAGCCCATGGCGCAGTTGTATGGGATCAAAAAGGACGACCTGCTGGCCGAGGTGCACCAAATGCACCGGCTCTTGGAAACAAAAAAAAGAACAAGGTGAAACAGTCAGCAGCACACTGGAATTTCTGTCCATGCTCAAACTTTACAATGACTCCTTTGAGGACATCTATAAACTTTTGCGCATATCTGTTGCACTGCCTGTAACCTCCGTTTCATGTGGTGAGCACCGTTTTTCCTGCATGCGGCGCGTAAAAACCTACCTGAGAAACAGAATGGCAAACCCTCGACTCAGCAACCTTGCCTGCCTGTCCATACACGCAGAAAGAACCAAGGCCCTGGATGTCCAGAAGATTATAGACTCATTTGCACTTAACCACAACAACAGACGCATCGTCCTCTTATAAAACAACTGAGTTTTTTTCCTGACGTTGCGATCATAGACTGGTTGTGATACATTTGATGTGATGTGATGTGACATTTAACCTGTTACACTGTAACGAATGCACAGCAGGACGTGGCATGTATTTTTGTTTGCAGTAGAAATATAATCACCAAGATTGTGATGAGCCAGTTCCTTTTACGCTCTTTAAGTGTGTGCCCAGTTAACAGGCACAGGGTGTTTGCACTTCTCGCTGTGGCTTTGTATATTATTAATTATTAATTCCATTTTTGGCCTTAAGATGTTGTGATCCGAATCATTAGTGTGTGCACTTTACAGCATATGTTATTAATTTCATTATTAATTTAATTTCTGAAGTTATGATGTTGTGATCCGAAACAATATTGCCAATGCATAGTTGTTTTTCATTAATTATGCATATGGAATAAATACAGTACACTTGTCGCATTTTGGATGTATTGTCTGGTTATTGGCAGGCGCATGGGCGCTGTCCAGTGCTGAATCTGTCACCTTTGCACGTGAAACATTTTTGCCATTGCCTTTTGGCACTTGAATTAGGCTTAACTGTTTTGTTGAATATTCTTTGGCCAAATTCAGTTAAAACTACTTTAACTGAGTCTTTAACTCAGTTAAACTACTACAACATGCTCGTGCTTTGTATCATATCTGCTTTTATTGAAAAAACGAGAACCTCCTTATAAAGTAACTGAAGTCATGAAAAGCAATTATTTTCTTAGCACCCGGACGTATCGGTCAAGCTCTCCCTTAGCACCGGGAGAGAAAAAATCCTGGCGCCATGCCTGTGTGGAGGCTCAGTAGCCTGGAGAAACGCCCCATCTCGCGGCCAAGCGAGGGGACCGGTCCGGAGATGAAGGTCCGCACTCTTGCTTCTTTTAAAATGTTAAGGAGCTGGATAAAATCATGTTTTAAAATTTCCGACTGCTGCCACGGAATATAATTCGTGCCCACATGGACAACCATGGTGTTGATGGACCGATGGATGAGCTTTCAGCACATTACGTACTTTGCCAGTGATGTCGTTGACGGTGGCGCCGGGAAAACAGAGAGTTTTACCGGACTTTGTTTTAACGTTTTTGATGATGGAGTCCCCAATGATGATCGTCGTGGGACCAGACCGAGGACCCGTGCCGCCAACAGGTGGAATCCAAGGACTCCCTTCGGAACAAGAGTCTCCGGCGATGGGTCTTGCTGAGCCTGACCCGGTAGAAGCCCTGCTGGATGGAGGAGACACCCGGGGTTTGGAAACCGGGTGGGTGAATGCACCAGCGGTGTGGAGGCTTGAACATGGAGTGAATGAGAACAACTGCTTTGTTGGTTCTTCTGCTGCTATTTTTGACCATCCTGTTTGTCTGTCTCTCAAAGCACTTTGTAAACTCTGTTTTTAAAGGTGCTATATAAATAAAGTTATTATTATTATTATTATTATTATTATTATTATTATTGTAAAAACAAAATGATAGCAAGCTGACCTTTTTTTTTTCTTTCTAAACTGCTTTATTGACTTCGTAAGCAACCATTTGACACCCCGTCCTGTTAAGTTTAAATGAGGAGTCAATACTGAAGGATGTGAGCTGCAGATCCATATGCTATTAGCAAACCCTATATGTCCTTAATCTTACGAAGCTGCCTTTGTTTGAAGGGAGGACAATGATTGACATAATGACAATGATTTAAGACAACTAAGTGTCTATTTTGTTGGATTAGTGAATAACTGAAAAAGGGAGTGATTTGTGGTTTTTCGGCTTTTGTCTGAAACAACTTTAATTTATTCATAGTTAATCCTGTTGGCTAAGTGAAACAGATTGAAACCATTAAAAGTGGATAAATAATATGTTGGTTTATGTTTTATAACTGGTTTCATTGCTGTGTGTAAACTGAATGTTATTTTCTTCAAGGTGCCATTTTATCCAACAGCCAGCAGACACATCACCTGCGGCGAGAGTTTGTTTGCTTGAAAAATGAGGTTTGTCACAAATATGATATTCTTCTAGGAGTTAATAAACAAATATTGAATCCTTATATGTGTAAATGTAGGCTGACAGCTTAAAAAATTCCTGTGTAACAATCATGAGGTCTGTGAATTATCTGGGACATTATTTCTGGGGATGCTGAGCTTTTTGTATGTTTTAAATGTTCTCCATCAAGCAGTATGATACCACTATTCATACCTGGAACTTTTTGTCCCATTCTGTAATTGATAAATTGGATGAGAAGAAATAAAAAACTGTAGAATAACCGTCCTCCAAAACACGCAATGGATGTATGTACAATACGAGTTTTAAGGTAAACCTTTCATGTTAGTCAGTCTACTGCTACTTCAGTCCATCTTCCCCATGCAGCTTGGCCATATCTTAGCATGTTATAACATATATACATATAAACAGCGTCACACACTGTATATGATTTATAACTATATATTACATAGGTTGAACTGAAGTGTTCTTTTTTTGTTTGTCTACTTTTTAATCTTTTCAGGGAGATTGCAAGAAGTGCTGGAATCATATGTGGTCAGGTGTTGCTCGTTGCCAGCTTCACTTTCTTATATTTGAGGTCAGTAGCAAAGTCTTCATTATTGCTTTAAGGAGCCATTTTGATTTATTTGCAAGAATCACATCAAAATGATGTTATTCCAGTCATGATTGTCATTTCTCCATATCAGGCATTTAACAAGCTTTGTCCCGATGGAGAACCTGCTGATGGCCAATGAAGGCGAACTGAGAAAGAACTTCAGTTTAAACGACGTTCTTAACTTTGGGTAAGACATTTGACCCTTTATGAGTCCTTAAACATGACATCTGCTGTTACGTTATCCAAGTTAATATGGGGGTTTATGGAGATTAACTAGTTTTGTCCTGTGTGATCCGGTCTGTATATGGCACACTACACATATGTAGACACGCCGATATGAAATGTACTATAGCCATAAAATCAAGCAAAGGTCTCTGGCTCTCTCCCTCTCTCCCCCTCTCAATCTGACACAAACCCAAGTGGCAACCTCTGGTGCTGGGAAATGAAGCCAATGCAGAAGTGCTAAAAACTGTAATTCCTCAAGCGGCTGCTTGAGACAGGTTGCAGGCGTGAGTCAGCCTCCATAAGCGCCCGTATTAAAATGCCCAATTTCACAGCAGAAATAAACATGTTTACAGCCTGGTTCAGACAACAGTTTTGGTCTCTATAGCTAATTTACCCATTCATGACAACTGTGTGGGGGGTGAATTTTTTTAACTCAGTTGATATTAAGGCTCGAAGTTGCGCATAATTAACAGTGTGACCGCTTGATTGACAGGTATGTGCCGTTACAGATGGCTTATTAGAGCACCCAGGCCTCATTTGATCCGCCTCAGGTCCGCTGATGAGGCACATCTTTGCCGATATTTACATTAGACGGGAGGAGAAAGAAGCAGTACATCCAAAATGGCGGCAGCCAGCGGCGCATATTTTAAGCTTCAAAACTTTGAACTTTGCATTTTGAAAATCTATCAGTGATATCATGCATATGTTGTCTATTCTTCATAGAGTCATTGTGTTGCACTCGTTTTGACCACGTGAAGGTTCAGTGTCTTCAATCTGGCAACCTGAGCTTCGAGTCTTGTGAGGAAGGGTTCGGGGTAGATGACTCTCCAGTATTTGGGAATTTGGGCTGCAATACCAATTTTGACCACTAGACGTCAGTGTTACAAGCAAAGTTACATAATTGTTTCTTTAACAAAAATTTAATTAATAAACTGAAAACGTTCACAAAATAAAACATATTATTGTAGTCTATTAATTTTTATATTACAAATTGCCTTTGGCAGATGTTTCATTACTTACATTTGATGTGTTTGTTTCCATCTTTCATTTCAGAGCCAGACCAAAGGTTCAAACACGTACATCTTGGAATGCTCCAATCATGTGGGAGGGGATGTTTGACCCCAATTTGTACGACCAACAGCACATCAAAGGCCAGTCATCTGTGGCCCTCACCGTGTTTGCTGTGGGCAGGTTTGTTTCTTCATAAATATCCGAAATACCAGATTTGTTGTTACAAATGTTTTTTCCAAACCTGGATGTCGATCAAGATTAGTGGAAGTAGATCCTTGTGGATCAGTTCCAGCAAAATATCAAATTGTGATTCAATATTAGAAGAGAACACATGGTTCTCCTTCAAACATCCCTTGTTTTTCCTGTGTGTATCAAAGTGTGCAGCGACCTCTAGCAGTGTCCTAACACCTGGACTTCTATGAGGAAAGCATCACGCAAATGCCGTACACATGATAGTAGACCTGCAGGGTTAGAAGGTCGGGGGCAACTGAGCTTGGCTACTGACATGAAATGACCCCAAAGTTAAAACAGACTAGACAGTCAACAGATGTGAATGCATATGTATGATAGCTTTTTCAAATAATGACATACAAAATATAATAATAGGATCTTTTGTGGTGTTTTTCTTAGCAACATAATGACTTATGAGCAATAGTAATTGTTTTTCTGTTTCTATCTAAGGTACCTGGATGCCTACCTCAAGACTTTCCTTACCTCTGCAGAACAACATTTTATGTTGGGATTACCAGTGACATATTATGTGTTTGTGGATCTACCAGAGAAGGTACCAAACATCAAGCTTGCCCCTCAGCGAAAACTGAAGGTTATCCAAGTGGAAAGGTACTCCAGGTGGCAGGACATTTCTATGATGCGCATGAAAATCATATCAGAAGCCATAGAATCAGAGATTCGTCACCACTTCAAATATGTCTTCTGCTTTGATGTGGATCAGGAGTTTAAGGGGAGATTTGGCTCAGAGGCTCTGGGGGATAGTGTGGCTTTGCTACATGCCCACTTTTACAAACTTCCAAAGTATAGGTTCACCTATGACAAAAACCCCAAATCCAAAGCTTTCATGGAAACTGGAGATTTCTACTACCATGCTGCTATCTTTGGAGGGTTGTGGGAGAATGTAAAGAAGTTGACAGATACCTGCTATGTGAACATTATGGAGGACAAACTAAATGACGTGGAGGCTTTGTGGCATGATGAGAGTCATGTAAACAAGTACTTCTGGCTTAACAAACCAAGCAGGCTCCTCTCCCCTGAGTACTGCTGGGACCCAAGTATTGGTGACAAGAGCGACATAATAGTCACTCGCCTAATATGGGCACCAAAAAATTATGCTAAATTCCGTACTGGCTAGGAAAGTTACAGTTTTGTGAGAAAAATGCATGATTGTTTACTATAAGCTTTGTATTAGATCCTTACTTTCAAATGTTTGACTAACCCTTCTTTGACCTTCCTTTAACTTTTTTATGAAATCTGGTGAATCTCCAACTCAGGCAAATCTTAATGGTTGTTTTAAGCATGTCTTAGAGGGATTATGTTGACAAAAGACATGATGTCCAATATGCAAAACTTAATATTTATATTATTAAATCATGTACTGGTGTCATTCAGGGTAATTCAACACCCTCTTATGGATGTGTGGAAAAGTCTCCATATACCATCATGGTGGCTGTAACAAGGATGCAGTTCTATCACTTTTTATATTACATATCTTTAAGTACAACATTGACATTATATGTGTCTGCAACACATTTGCAAGGTTAATTTTATTCATACTGTTGTTTTTTTATGGAGAATTTTATGTTGAATTCTTTAATTAAGTGGTGTCTAAATTGAACAGCTTCATGTGTCGGCTGCAATATTTTGCTCTAGTTTATGCTTGTAAGGAAATATTACATAGTACTAGGAGTATAGTAGTAGCATGTCAGAAAAATTATAGATATCACATGAGTAATTCTGTTTGACAACTTCCATATGTACAACCCCAATTCCAAAACAGTTGGGACATTGTGTAAAATGTAAATAAAAACAGAATGCAATGATTTGCAAATCTCACAAACCCATATTTTATTCTCAATAGAACATAAACAACATATCATGTGTTAAAACTGAGACATTTCACCATTTCATGGAAAATATTAGCTCATTTTGAACACATCTCAAAAAAGTTGGGACAGGGGCAACAAAGGGCTGGAAAAGTATATGGCACAAATCAAAAACAACTGGAGGAGCATTTGACAGTTAATTAGATAACTGGCAACAGATCAGTAACATGACTGGGTATAAAAGGAGCATTCCAGAGAGGCAGAGCCTCTCAGATGTAAAGATGGGCAGAGGTTTACGAATCTGCGACAAACTACATCTTAAAATTGTGTAACAATTTTAGAAAAATGTTCCTCAATGTAAAATTGCAAAGACTTTGAAGATCCCACCATCTACAGTGTAAAATATCTTCAAACATTCAGAGAATCAGGAGGAGTCTGTGTGCGCAAGGGACAAGGTCAAAGGTCAAAACTGGATGCTTATGATCTTCGACTGGAAATCACTGCACGGGCTCAGGAACACTTCCAGAAATCACTGTCTGTGAACACAGTTCGTCGTGCAATCCACTTATGCAAGTTAAAGCTGTATCATGCAAAGAATAAGTCATATGTGAACATGATCCAGAAATGCCTTCATCTTCTCTGGGCCAAAGCTCATTTAAAATGGTCTGAGGAAAAATGGAAAAATGTTCTGAGGTCAGATGAATCGAAATTTGAAATTATTTTTGTAAACCATGGGTGCTGTGTCCTGCGGACTAAAGAGGAGAAGGACCATACAACTTGTTATCAGCGGCCAGTTTAAAACTCTTCATCTCTGATGGTATGGGGTTGCATTAGTGCCTATGGTGTGGGCAACTTACACATCTGGAAAGGTACCATCTGTAGCTGAGAAGCCGCAAATTTTGGTGAAGGAGGCTGGTGGATTTGTTACACTCGCCACTGTGTGTCGATCAGAACACAATTGAACAATCCAGGATCCAATATATTTCTTTTATTGTTGGCTATTCCTTTTGTTGTGGTTCTACAGAAACAAAAGAGACAACAAGCACAGTGCCATCAGACAAACCGTGTAATTATAAAATATACACCTCATAACCCCATATTACAATAGAATATATGATGTAATAATAATCCAGATAATGACCAGGCTAAAGCTAACATCAATTACTGTAAATAGCATAGCAGCTGGCATACAGATAGAATGTCACTCTAATAACATAAATTAGGGAGAAAATAGCTGTCTCCACATGAAACCTAACGAACAACAAAAGATGAAAGTACTTACAAGTATTCAAGAACGCACAACATTAATCGGGACCACTCCGCAGCTCTGTCAGCTGTGCAATACGGCAACCGTACTCTCTGCTGTCTAATTAACTGGGAAGCATTAATACAGCCAGCCAGTAGGTGGCGCCTATTCCCTGAACTAAACACACCGTTCTACAGGTATTTGGCAGTAGAAGTCCAGCCTTTCTAACTGCTAAACATCTATACAAAAAAACATACAAAAGTAGCAAGTGACCATAGGAATAAAATGCTTTATACAACTATGAGATAGAACTACAAATGGCTGTAAACAGATGAAAGAAGTGCAGCCTTTCTAACACCATCAATGCTGAAAAGTACATAGAGGTTTTAGAGCAACATATGCTCGCACCCAGGCAATGTATCTTTCAGGGAAGGCCTTGAATATTTCAGCAAGATGATGCTAAACCACATACTGCATCCTTCACAACATCACACTTTGCAGGGGAAGAGTCCAGGTGCTGAACTGGCCTGCCTGCAGTCCAGACCTTTCACCAATAGAAAACATATGGCACATCATAAAACAAAAAATCCAGCAACGAAGGCCCAGGACTGTTGAGCAGTTAAAATCCTGCATTAGACAAGAAAGGGACAACATTTTTCTCCCAAAACTCCAGCAAGTGATCTTCTCACTTCACGGACATTTACAGACAGTTGTTAAAAAAAGATGGGATGCTACACAATGCTGAACATCGCTCTATCCCAACTTTTTTGAGATGTGTTGCAGCCATCAATTTCAAAATGAGCCAATATTTTCCATGAAATGATAAAATGTCTCAGTTTCAACACATGATATGTTGTTTATGTTCTATTGGGTATAAAGTATGGGTTTTCAATGATTTTTAAATCATTGCTTTCTGTTTTTATTTACATTTTACACAGCGTCCCAACTTTTTTGGAATTGGGGTTGTATTTGTCGTCATGTTATAAACATTATGGAGGGAAAACTAAATGACGAGGAGGCCTTGTGGCATCATTAAGGTATTCTAAACAAGTACTTCTGGCTTAACAAACCAAGCAGGCTCCTCTCCCCTGAGGGAACTCCTACTGCTCAGACCCAAGTATTGGTGAAAAGTCAACTTGTTGAAGACACTTGTTGCTTCATGCAGTCAAGGTAAGACATCTCATAAATGAGACTTAAAGAGAATACTTGAATTATGAATTACATTTTCTATCACATTTTCTTTACAATAGCTAGATGCTGTCTATAATGCATGCATTAGATGTCGTCTATAATTGGGGATTTATGAGATTTCAGTTGATTGTTTTAATATTTCTTTATAGTTATGGTAATAGTACAGTGATTTATCTGTAGGGCTATATATAAGTTTGTTTCACATAGTACAACGAATCAGAAACAGTGCAGCAAAACTTTTTTGTATATATTTTCATTACAAAAACACGTGATTAATATCTATAGAATTGCAGCTCACAAAAATGTCAGAATCAGTAGATTATTTTAAATCACTTTTTAAAACACTTTTTTTTTAAGACGTGCTTTTATGTAATGTTGTCTTTTTCATTTTTTATTGTTGACTTATTCAATTTTTATTTTATCTTTTTATCTTATTTTATGTATTGTTTATTTTTAATTCCTTTATATTGTCTCGTCTTCTAAATGTCTTTTGCCATTATCATGTTCTTAAATCTTATTTTATCCTGCTTTGTTGTTTCTTCTGCTGCTATTTTTGACCATCCTGTTTGTGTCTGTCTCTCAAAGCACTTTGTAAACTCTGTTTTTAAAGGTGCTATATAAATAAACTTTATTATTATTATTATTGTTATTATTATTATTATTGTAAAAATTAACACCACAACATAATAGCAGCAGGATATTTTACTAATAGCGCAGATTTTATATGAAGCTGACATTTAGGATTTTTTTTTTTTTTAAACTGCTTCATTGACTGTGTAAGTAACCATTTGACACCCCTTCAAGATTCAAGGGGTTTTGTTGTCATTTCAACCATATACACAGTACACAGTGACAGAGACAGTACACAGTGAAATGAAACAGAGGGGAAAGAGATCCCAATGATCTTTTCGGCTGTCCTCACAATGTGCTGTAGGGCCTTGCAATCGGAGACGGTGCAGTTGGCGAACCACACTGTGATGACACTTCTGATGCTCTCGATGGTCCCTCTGTAGAAGGTGGTCAGGATCGGGGAGTAGAGCGGCTGTTGAGCTTTCTTAGTGGTGTGTCTGGTGTGCAGGGTCCATGTGTGGTCCTCTGTGATGTAGACGTCCAGGAACTTGGAGCTCTGGACAATCTCCACAGGGGAGATTCTTGTCAAGTTTAAATGATGAGTCAATACTGAAGGGTGTGAGCTGCAGATCCATATGCTATTAGCAAACCCTGTATGTCCTTAATCTTACAAAGCTACCTTTGTTTGAAGGGAGGACAATGATTGACAAAATGACAATAAATAATATATGTTGGTTTATGTTTTATGACTGGTTTCATTGCTGTGTGTAAACTGAATGTTATTTTCTTCAAGGTGCCATTTTATCCAACAGCCAGCAGATACATCACCTGCGGCGAGTCTGTTTGCTTGAAAAATGAGGTTTGTCACAAATATGATATTCTTCCAGGGGTTAATAAACAAATATTGAATACTTCTTTGTGTAAATGTAGGCAGACAGCTTGAAAAATATTTTCCCTGTGGTAATTCCCTGCGTAACAATTATGAGGTCTGTGAATTATCTGGGTCATTATTTCTGGGCATGCTGAGTTTTCTAATGTATGTTTTAAATGTTCTCCATCTAGCAGTATGATACCACTATTCATACCTGGAACTTTTGTTTTTTCATTCTGTAATTGATAAATTGGATGAGAAGAAATAAAAAACTGTAGAATAACCATCTTCCAAAACACGCAATGGATGTATGTACAATACGAGTTTTAAGGTAAAACGTTCATGTTAATCAGTCTACTGCTACTTCAGTCCATCTTCCCCATGCAGCTTGGCCATATCTCAGCATGTTATAACATATCAGAATCAGAATCAGAATCAGATTTAATTTATATACATATAAGTAGTGTCACACACTGTATATGATTTATAACTATATATTATATAGGTTGAACTGAAGTGTTCTTTTTTTGTTTGCCTACTTTTTAATCTTTTCAGGGAGATTGCAAGAAGTGCTGGAATCATATGTGGTCAGGTGTTGCTCGTTGCCAGCTTCACTTTCTTATATTTGAGGTCAGTAGCAAAGTCTTCATTATTGCTTAAAGGAGCCAATTTGATTTATTTGCAAGAATCACATCAAAATGATGTTATTCCAGTCATGATTGTCATTTCTCCATATCAGGCATTTAACAAGCTTTGTCCCGATGGAGAACCTGCTGATGGCCAATGAAGGCGAACTGAGAAAGAACTTCAGTTTAAACGACGTTCTTAACTTTGGGTAAGACATTTGACCCTTTATGAGTCCTTAAACATGACATCTGCTGTTACGTTATCCAAGTTAATATGGGGGTTTATGGAGATTAACTAGTTCTGTAGCCAGCCTCAAGTGGCCATTTGAGGAACTGCAGCTTGCCACTTTATGCAATGGTTTTACTTTACAGCCATGGAGGTTGCTGCTTGGCTCAAGAAGAAATGTCTTCACCCTCAAATTCTGCTAGCTCCCTCTCCCAGCAAATCTAATCTAATGCAGATAGATATAATGTCAGACAAGTTGTTGTGGAGAAATTGCTGAAATCAATGGCACCAGGTCAGGAGGGCAAAAAGTGTTCAGGAGCCTCTGATGTCTTATGCTGTAGTATTTATTGAAGCTTGATCAAGGAGAATCAGAGACATTCTCACATACAATCAGGTATGCATATGAGTTGGTCTCCATTCTGCCCAACTCATGCTGGTGGTCAGACTTTAAACCCCTACAGATGATGCCACAAATACTATATGCCCAGAAATAGTCAAAGGGAATGTATTTACCCATGTTAGTGTTCGCCTTCAGCACATTCTAGTCTGGAGACACTGTTGTCTATTCATGTTAATGAAACATCAACAGTAAGCTATCGATTATGTCTAGGAAGCCAACATTCAGTTTCTTCGACCCTGGTCACCAGGCAACTTTGAGATAGGCTGGCACCAGCACTCCTCCAACAATCCAAACAGCATCCTCATGTACCAAAGAGAGAGTCTTCTCTGATATGATTTAGTGCTGTCACTGTCTATGACCTCAAGGCCCATGTGTGATCATGTATAGCCTAAAGGATAGAAAATTCTATAACATGAGTCAACCTCCATAAGCTCCATAAGGTCATTAAAATGACCAATTTCACGTGTTTACAGCCTGGTTCAGGCAACAGTTTTGGTCTCTATAGCTAATTTCCCCGTCCATGACAACTGTGAGGGGAGGTGAATTTTTTTTAACTCCTCAGTTTAGATGGTTTATTCATTTTTATGCTACAAATTGCCTTTGGCAGATGTTTCATTACTTACATTTGATGTGTTTGTTTCCATCTTTCATTTCAGAGCCAGACCAAAGGTTCAAACACGTACATCTTGGAATGCTCCAATCATGTGGGAGGGGATGTTTGACCCCAATTTGTACGACCAACAGCACATCAAAGGCCAGTCATCTGTGGCCCTCACCGTGTTTGCTGTGGGCAGGTTTGTTTCTTCATAAATATCCGAAATACCAGATTTGTTGTTACAAATGTTTTTTCCAAACCTGGATGTCGATCAAGATTAGTGGAAGTAGATCCTTGTGGATCAGTTCCAGCAAAATATCAAATTGTGATTCAATATTAGAAGAGAACACATGGTTCTCCTTCAAACATCCCTTGTTTTTCCTGTGTGTATCAAAGTGTGCAGCGACCTCTAGCAGTGTCCTAACACCTGGACTTCTATGAGGAAAGCATCACGCAAATGCCGTACACATGATAGTAGACCTGCAGGGTTAGAAGGTCGGGGGCAACTGAGCTTGGCTACTGACACGAAATGACCCCAAAGTTAAAACAGACTAGACAGTCAACAGATGTGAATGCATATGTATGATAGCTTTTTCAAATAATGACATACAAAATATAATAATAGCATCTGTTGTGGTGTTTTTCTTAGCAACATAATGACTTATGAGCAATAGTAATTGTTTTTCTGTTTCTATCTAAGGTACCTGGATGCCTACCTCAAGACTTTCCTTACCTCTGCAGAACAACATTTTATGTTGGGATTACCAGTGACATATTATGTGTTTGTGGATCTACCAGAGAAGGTACCAAACATCAAGCTTGCCCCTCAGCGAAAACTGAAGGTTATCCAAGTGGAAAGGTACTCCAGGTGGCAGGACATTTCTATGATGCGCATGAAAATCATATCAGAAGCCATAGAATCAGAGATTCGTCACCACTTCAAATATGTCTTCTGCTTTGATGTGGATCAGGAGTTTAAGGGGAGATTTGGCTCAGAGGCTCTGGGGGATAGTGTGGCTTTGCTACATGCCCACTTTTACAAACTTCCAAAGTATAGGTTCACCTATGACAAAAACCCCAAATCCAAAGCTTTCATGGAAACTGGAGATTTCTACTACCATGCTGCTATCTTTGGAGGGTCGTGGGAGAATGTAAAGAAGTTGACAGATACCTGCTATGTGAACATTATGGAGGACAAACTAAATGACGTGGAGGCTTTGTGGCATGATGAGAGTCATGTAAACAAGTACTTCTGGCTTAACAAACCAAGCAGGCTCCTCTCCCCTGAGTACTGCTGGGACCCAAGTATTGGTGACAAGAGCGACATAATAGTCACTCGCCTAATATGGGCACCAAAAAATTATGCTAAATTCCGTACTGGCTAGGAAAGTTACAGTTTTGTGAGAAAAATGCATGATTGTTTACTATAAGCTTTGTATTAGATCCTTACTTTCAAATGTTTGACTAACCCTTCTTTGACCTTCCTTTAACTTTTTTATGAAATCTGGTGAATCTCCAACTCAGGCAAATCTTAATGGTTGTTTTAAGCATGTCTTAGAGGGATTATGTTGACAAAAGACATGATGTCCAATATGCAAAACTTAATATTTATATTATTAAATCATGTACTGGTGTCATTCAGGGTAATTCAACACCCTCTTATGGATGTGTGGAAAAGTCTCCATATACCATCATGGTGGCTGTAACAAGGATGCAGTTCTATCACTTTTTATATTACATATCTTTAAGTACAACATTGACATTATATGTGTCTGCAACACATTTGCAAGGTTAATTTTATACTGTATACTGTAGTACTGCTGGGACCCAAGTATTGGTGACAAGAGCGACATAATAGTCACTCGCCTAACATGGGCACCAAAAAATTATGCTAAATTGATGAATCTCCAACTCAGGCAAATCTTAATGGTTGTTTCAAGCATGTCTTTATTATTATTATTATTATCATAATTGATATATATTAAATCTGAGAAATCAAGAAAATTGTCTTGATAACAGGGATAACAGGACCTATACAAGTGCAGTTTTGTATTTATTTCACTGGATTTCAATAGGTTTTCAGCTTGGGGTCTTGTTTGTTCAAAGCAATGATAAGGAACTACAAGAACTGAAGTTGAGAATATCCCATGGTGAGTTTTGCTGTCGCATCCGGTTTGTTATACCGCGCTTCATTTGTTCCTCTTTCTGTTACATGAGAACCAAAAAAGAAACCCAAACAAAACTACATTTTAAAAAGTTATCCAGCAATAAAGTAGTTAAGTACTGCCAGTTTGAAATAGAATATACAGGCAACTTATGATGACAATATACTACAGTGTATAAATTTGAATTTTACTCTTTCAGGGTACTTAATTTTGGGGAATATCTGCTCAAATACGCATTCCAATAATCCCATCAGTAATGCACCATCTATTTCAGTTTCTGGGAAAGATAATACTGTAGTTATCGCAAAATCTAATTTTTTAATACAGAATCAACTTTAATCATTATTTTGGATATTATAATCTTTGTGCATTACCTCATTCAGACCGAGAGTCCCTTAGTGTCCCGTTCTTAATCTTTAACTAATCATATTACTTTTCTGCTGGTTTTAGCAGATCAGGGATCTCAATTCTCTTGACACACCACACCGTTAGTACTGGATATTACCAGGTAATATTTCTGTCTCTCCCTTTCTCTCTGTTTCTCTTCCCATGAAATGAAATAAATTAGACATCTGATATGCTCAGGATGGCCTTAGTGTGTCGTCAAACCACCCTTTAGGATCACCCAAAAAAATTCTGGATTGAAAACTGGTGAAAAACCATTGAACCCTCTAACTCCACATTTGAGTAATTCATTGTCCAAAGTCTTTTCACATTTTTTTCAGCAACTATTTTCCAAAATGTTTCATGTTTTTTGAAAGCAATCTCTGAATTTCCTTTACACCGACTTTAAGGGAAGTGGGTTCTCCAGAAATTTGTATTCCAGAGCAGTTATTATTAACCAGTTTTTCTTTTGTAGCTAGTGTAGCAAGGCAGAGTGAAAGGTGGGTTCATGCACTCACCATATACAATCCACACAGGCTTTTGAATACCTGCTCCTTCACTGAGGGTGACATCCTCAAACACAGCAGGCTCTGCCTACGCTGGTACAAATATAATCCCCAGTCCTCTTCTGTCTTTTAGCCTCTGTCATTATGTTTATTGAGGCCGATTACATTGCCCACTTGCCCAGCTCTGGTTCTGGCACAACACTGGCTTGGCTCCCTGTCAGCATTCTCCCACACCGTGCTAAAAAACTAAGATAACATTAGCTAACAGCAACTATAGTTTGCAGCACTTTCGGGCAAAACATGTCGGTCTAGAAGGAAGCTGTTCTTAATGCAGTAGGTGTTGCTCGAGTTTTTACCCTTGTTTTCCCTTCCCTATGCGTCTTAGCTGATGTGGCAGAACTCCGCTCTCTATCCCAGGAGCAGAACTGCATAATGAAATAATAAACACAAGTCATGGAACGCAATTTAACTGAGTCCTGAGATTGATTTTAGACTTTTGTCCCATTTCTGTATTTAGTTTTAAATACCTCTCTCTCTCTCTCCCTCTACAGCTTTTCTACACATTGTTAGCTGTTGCTATGGTCACAAGCAGTGCTTAGCAACCGTAAACCCTCAGCGCACGCGCAGTATTCATTAACGATGCACCGTGGGATTGCAGAATATTGACATAGCAACCGGGCGACAGAGCCACAAAGATTGTTCACTCCCTGCGAGTTTTTTGCTAAGTCTTCTGCGTTTAAACTAACTTAGCTTTACTTTCGCCTGCTGCCATGAATGGGACAGTGGTAAAAAAGACCCAGGACACGCTGGGTAAAGTCATAAAGAAACCGCCTCTCACGGAAAAACTGCTAAGCAAGCCGCCGTTTCGATACCTACACGACATCTTCAGTGAGGTAAGACCGATACGCTAACATTACAGTAACGTTAGCAAGCTTGTTTAACATGTAACGTCGCCGTGAATATATTTTGCCCATATTTGTGAAAAGGGTAAACTGACCTGTGTCATATAAGAGCACAGACATGTTAGCTGGCTAATACACCAACATTAGCATGGGCTAAGCTAACCAAATAAGTTAGCTAACATTAACTTCGCAGTAACCTTCCAGCCTCCGCAGCTTTTTTTTTCTGAAGCTATCAAAGAGTCAGGTTGCTCAAGCAGTCAAAACGTGGACGTTTATCATCAGTCAGGGGAAGGAGTTGCTAACGCTCGCTAGCAATTCAATGTTAGGATGCCAATTAATATAGTGGGTTAGCAAGTTAGCTAGGTAGCAAAGCCTGTAGCGTCGTGTTGTTGCTAGGCACGACCCGAGGCAACGCAGGAGACAACAAACTAAGTTGTTCACTATTACCTAACCAGAATAAGACGATTGTATTGTGAGTACGAAGTTGGTTAAATTTGTCTTAGTTCTTCTAGGAGATCACGGCTGCTGAGCTGGGCTGTGTATATGTACAACATTGTTGTGTTATGTTTGTCTTGTCTAAAACTGCTAAACACATGAGTAAGTTACAGGTACAGACACAATACAAAAGTAAAACTCTCAGTACAAACTGGGACTACCTACTAATCTCAAGCAAGTGTTTTATGTAGTTGGTGTACAACATAAAGGGCATACACCATTTGGGAACTGGATGAGTTGGACGGTTGTACCCATTAGTCAATAGATATATTTGATGTCAGAACAAGAACAAATCCAATATATATTGTGAATTTTTACTAACTTGTTACACACAACAAAACCATTTGACACAGGGTGTCAAGCACAGTAAAATCTGTTTCACTTTTCTAAACAGAAGTGAGATCTAATTTCCACTCTTCACCTGTTGAGTAGTCTAATATTTCACTGTAGATTCATGTATATTTGATAAAGGGAAATGTGTTGGCGTGTGTGACTACGTTCCTCTGATTAGCAATGTATTGTCTGCAGGGATGGGCTGTCAAAGAAATGAATTTTCTTTATAGGTAGCCTCTTTAAAGCAGATGCTGTGGAATAACTGCATACACTGTGTATTTATATGACACGCTTAATATTGTAAATTATCTGACAGCTGAGTGTGAGTGTGTTTATTTCTCACCACTTTCAGGTTATAAGGACCACAGGTTTTATGAAAGGCCTGTATGGAGAAAATGAAATGAAGTCAGATAACGTTAAGGTAAGTTGACCACACTCTGCCCACCAGGTTTTTTTAGTACCCTCTGCCCTCCTGATACAAAACTGTATCACTATTCTTTGGTTAGGAGTGTTTCCCTCATGTTCATTTATCTCTGCTAATGTGCTGTTTGTGTATAGAATATGTATTTATGTACCAACCAGCAGCCTTACTTTTGTATGAGATCACCTGTGCGTTACATGGGACAGTCAGAGGTAGTCTGTGTGTGTGTGGGGGGTAACCCTACACGCTGCTTGTGTGACACGCTGAGTGAGAAGATCTGGCAAGACATGACTAAGATGGTGTCAGAACTCAAGTCTGCTGTTTCAGAGCAGACCCCAAATTAATACTGGATAGGAAGATGCTAGGCTTTGGTAATTGCCAGTGTTCGAAACCACCTTACAACAAGCAGGATATTGTGAATGAACAATTTGTCGTTGTTGTATTTCAGAATTTAACATTATTTATGTGTGCACTTTTATCCTAGGCCTTTTCTAGAAGGTGAAAAGTGTAGGTATATATTAGTGTAGAGTAGAGAGCGCATCCCACAAATATTTTTATATATTGAACGCTTAGCTTTCTTAAACTAAAATTAATTCTAAATGCTTTGATATTAAAGCAGATCAATGTGTCAACGCTTGTGATGATAATTTGTTTGAAAAGCGATTTGTTTGCTCTGCAAATGCCTTTCTTAATGAAGCTACTGCTCTTGTATTTGATGTATTTAATTTACTGTCTTTAAAGTAAGAATGTATTTTTTTCTTTTTCATAGCTGAGGCAGACAGTATTAAAGAAAGACAAACATTTCCAATGGTCATGGTGAGCACACTTAAACACGAGCTCCCATATTCTCGGTGGTAATAATAATAATAATAATAATAATGCTAAACGATGATTATAGAATGTGAGTTGTTTAATTAAGACTGCCTTTTAAAGTATAGGCATTTCATTAATTGTCTAGAGAGGATCTATGCAAGAGCATTTTACTGAATAGAAGTGTTATAAGGGGATCAACAATGCAAAGGCCAGCCTTACACAGAAGGGCCAGGTGGTTGCACCAGTTACAAGTCCTTATGTTACGCAGTTGGCAGGCCTCTCAGACACAGCAGGCTGATAGACTAGAAGCACTGCTTAGCCGGGTCATTTGTCTGGAATAGGGACTGTTTTGTTTACATGCATACAAGAATGAAAGAATTAAATCAAAGGAGTGGTGGATATTTGTTTCCTTGTTATAATTCCATTTCCTCTTTCCTGCTGCCTTACACAAGCCAGCATGTTACTCATTGTCCCCCTGAGAAAGATTTACACATTCATTCATCATTTATTTTCCATAACCGCTTATCCTTATCCAGGGTCATGATGGGTTGGAGCCAATCCCAGCTGGGTGAGAGGCATGGTACACCCTGGATGGGTCGGGAGTTTACTATAGGGCTAATACATAGAGACAAACAATCATTCACACACCTATGGGCAGTTAACAGTCAGCAATTAACCTATAAATTATAGTGAGAAATGTCAGTACAGACTGTACTAAGATGGACCACATTCGCTACTCAACAGCTATGCATGACTATGCACGCTATGTAGAACTGTAGGATGTTAGCAGCTGTGTTGGCCTCTGCAATGTTTTGCTTATCTCAATGGTTTAATCATTCTAAACTGTGTTGGGAAAATAATAAAATAAAGCATTTAGTTTCCTGTTCCTCACAGCATCTTTTTCCTTTGTAGGATAAGGATTCTAAGATAGTCTTCCTCCAGAAAGCGATAGATGTTGTGATGCTGGTGAGTGGCGAACCCCTGACGGCAAAACCAGCACGCATTGTTGCCGGCCATGAGCCTGAGAAAACCAATGAGCTGCTGCAGGCCATGGCCAAGTGCTGCCTCAACAAGGTCTGTATGCTTGGAGGAACTGAAAACACTCACTGTGTATGTGTGGGTGTGTTTGTGTATGTGTATATAAAAATATACCCTTGGGAAACTTGTCTAGCTACCTGAGGGAGATTTTTGAAATACTTTAATTAAACCCTGGAGGTGGAGTGCAAACATGTGAGCTGGTGCTTGGGGGATAGTTAATCTTTAAACAGTACTTCCAGTCCATGTAAAGGCAATTCTGAGATTTCTTTCAAAATTCATATATATGCAATAAATATGTTGGAAAATAGTTGCTGAAAACATGTGAAAAGACTTTGATAGATTACTGAAATGTGGAGTTAGAGGTTAAAACAGTTTTTTCCGTATTGAATATTCAAACAACAGTTAATATTACTTATTGATATTATTGCTTTATTACACTGAATGTTTTTCCTGAACTTTATCTTCAGCTGTCCAGTGATGATGCAGTGAAGAGAGTGCTTGCAGGAGAAAAGGTGGACATGAAGACCAAGGCCAGCACCTCCAGGTCACAGGACAAGGAAAATAGAGAGGGACGTGAACGTCACCTGGATAGAGAGGTGCAAGTCTAGCTCACTCTAATCATGAAACTTGTCACTGCTATTAGTTTGTTGGCATTTAGCCTTGCAAGCTAAAGGCTTTGTTTGAGCTGATCAAATGCTTCTTTTCCCATTATGTATTCATTGCTGGTGTTAAATCCTCACCCTATGAGTTGTTTGCACTATTCCAGGAGAAGAAAAAGATTACAGAGCGCAGCGGGAGTCGGGATCAGAAGGACCCAGACCAGCCCAAAGAGCAGGAGAGTAGACGCAGAGATGGGGAGAAAGAGCACCACCGTGACAGAGAGCGCTCTGACAAGCACCACCGCACTGAACAAGACCACCGTGCTAAAGACCTTGAGAAAGACAAGAGCCGCGACCGCGAGCGAGACAAGGACAAAGACAAAGGACGAGCCAAAGACAAGGAGAAGGACAGAGAGAGGGATAGAGAAAGGGAAAAAGACAAGGAGAGAGACAAAGACAGAGAAAAGACAAGAGATAGGGATTCTCACAGAGACAGAGAAAGAGACAAACGAAGAGACAGAGACAAAGAGAGAGAGCGACACAAAGAGGGGGAAGAGAGGACCAGAAGTGGAGAGAGTGGCAATAGCAAGGTATGTAAATTTGTCCCACACACATCTTAACTTTTAGTAATAAATGACATTATTTACAATTTGTAAGTAATTGCATATGATAATATAATATGATATAATATGTTTGTGCTTAGGCCAGAGTATCAGAGGAACCACAACAAAAACCCAGCTCTGAAGAGCCTAGCAAAACAGCCAAACCTGTGCCAGTGGTAAGTTCTGTCTTTTGGTAGAGTATTCGCACATATTATCGTGTATATGATCACTTGATTTTCCCATCTGAAATCATGCTGTGGCAGAGTTTGCTGTAGGTGAAGTCAGTCACTGATTTTACATGTTGAATTGAACGTGACATTTTATACACCCTTTTCAGTTCAACTCAAACATATCATTGATCATTTCTGATGCTGTGCCTCTTATTTTTTGCAAGGATCTTCCACCAACTGAAGAGGTATTCAACCTTGCAGAATGAGTAGAAATTTAGACATGTATATTACAGACATTTGAGTGTTAGAATGCAGTGACTGTTGCAATGGCCTTGGGATGGCTGGCTGGCTTGGTTTAGTGCTAATTTGGACTGTAGTGTTTAACAGATATGTGAGGTCTTGTTTCCTCTTATTATCTGCATAAGTCATAAAGGTGACCATTTAGTGTATGGTGTAATGCTGTGTTCTTTGCCTGTGCAGCCTGCAGAAGCAGTTGAGAACCAGGTAAGAATTTACTGTACTTAAGCAGAGATGGCTCAGTGTAACTTTTGCTATGCTTAACCTGAGTCTCGCTGGTGTGCCGTGAGATTTATTTATGACAGAGGACATATGTTTGAGCTCCATAAGTCAGCTGTAAAACAGCTAAGTTCACTAACTTTCTGGTTCAGATATGAGAGCTATTTCAAAGTTTAAATGATGAATTGATTAGTCTATTTACAGAAAATTGATATTTTAATAATTAATGTTTTATTGACAAAACAATTAATCAGTTAAAGGTACAGTGTGTAGAATTTAGTTGCATTTAGTGGTCCAGTCACTGCATTGTAATCTCCTCACATCACCCTCACCTTCCTAGTGTAAAGGAGAAACAACACTTTAAGGATCCTGTTTAGAGTCAGTATTTAGTTTGTCTGTTCTGGACTACTGTATAAATAAGGTGTTTCAACATGGCGGCCTCCATGAAAGGGGACCCTCTCCCACTGTAGATATAAAAGGATATTTTTTAAGTAACAAACATAAAAAGATTCTTATTTTCAGGTGATTATACATGCATCAAAACATAGTTATGAATATTATATTCCATGTTTACCTTATTCTGAAAATAGAGGCCCCGAATCTTACACACTGGACCTTTAACTGAGAAAATAATAGACAAATTAATAGATAAACTAAACAAAATAATTATTAGCACCCCTAATTTATAGTACGGTATGTCACTTGAGGGTGTATTTGACGATATATCATATCGTACTTTTTCCAATATCCGATCCACTATGTTTGGTTGTTATTAGAAAACTGTTTATTGAACCTGCAACCACTCCCATTAATAGTGAAAATTTGACATGTTTATTGGTGCTGAATAGGACTTTACCATACCTCAATGTTCCTCAAAGAACACTTAATGAGTAGTGTCTTGCTTTTCATTGCTTATTGTGCTAAACTTGTACCTTTTTCCTGCTTGCCTTTCCTCCCCGCGCAGTCTGATAGTCCAGCTAGAATACCCCGGCCATCATCTGCCAAAGGGCAGAGGCGAAGACCCAAAATTGGAGGGCAAGGTAATTACCACCACCCCTCCCAACTCACTGTTTTAATCACCTGTAACAACGAGTCATATTTAATACGTATGTCTCAAAGAGCTCATTCTTTGACAGAGGGCCTTTTTAGTACATCCAAACTGACTCATTAGGATCATAGAAGCAATAAAAACTGCATAGAAGTGACATTAAGAATTGTTTTTTTTTTAGTGCAAAGATACACGGCCTGTTGGTTCATCTGTTTTTCATACCCCATACTTGGCATGTTACATAATGATTCTTTACATAGTTGTAAAGAAAGAAAACTAATTGTACCTTGTCTTCTACTCTTGACAGATGAATCTGACAGTGAGGGAGGTAATTGTAACTCTATTTCATCTCTCTTGTGCAGTGGCATGCAAAAAAAAAAAGAGTATAAAGTTTTATTTTTAACCTTTACAAAAGAATTTTTCGTGTGGAAATGGGATCAACTTAAAAGAAGCATTGGTGCACTTACTCTAAAATGCATTTTGAGGATTGTTGTGGTAAGTTTCAATAATGGAGAAAGAGAGTATTAATTCGCTCCCATATATAACAAAATAAACTTTGTTTTTGTTATGACATTTGACTTTGTGCTCTACAACCTCAGTACTGTGAAGGCATGAAATTAGTGATCTTCTAATCTGACTCAAAGTGTCTTCCCCAAAATGTCAGAGTGCTCTTTTGGATTTAGGACATTAGTAGAAATAAAGTTAATTTCAAAATGATAAAATCCACCTGTAGGTCTTCACATCAATCCCAAATCTCCTGCTCAGATCTTAAAGAACATGAGGGTTGTTTTGAACTAGCTGTAGCTGGAGTGGTAGTATTTAAATCTGGATCAAAGGACATTGGCATGTCCTTGTTGAAAGGCGTGTACTAAAGTGTCAGTGTAATCCTTGCTCCATTATACTGAGCTAACTATAAGTCACTGTTGTCTTTTCACAGAGGGAGATGCTCAGTTAGCCCAGAGGCCTTCCCCCCAGGAAAATGGAGATACTGCAGGCTCCTCAGTGCCATCCGACATGGCCTCCAGGTTTGTACAGTCAACACTGAACCTGCACTCATTTAGCAAACACTTTGCTGAGACACTGTATACCAGACTAATCAAACATTACTCTTCAATCACAAAAAGCACAGCTCCCATTAACTGCATAGGAAAATATCTCACTTTCACTACCTTTATGTGTCAAACATGTACAAATCTTGTACAGATGTTATTGCATTGCATTGCATTGTGTCATATCATATTGCTTTATTTATTTAACATGTATGGTAGTTGTGCTTTTGAAACTTTGGTTTGTTCCCAGGCCGGATTCAGGACCACTTCCAGTAGATTACATATATTGGACTTAATAAAGTGACATTATGTAGAAACTGGTATTTTTGCGGTTTAGCATCACCAGGTTTAAAGTGCAATACCACTGTTGTAAATATGCAAGTGCAACAACACAAGACATAGTAGCCAGCTAATATTACTTACTAGTCCAACAGTCCACACCCCTAGGCCTGGGGCATCGGGGAATGCTCTCCAAAAAGCCTGTCGGACCAGTATAAACACACTTCCCTAAGGCTCTGAGCTTACAGTAAGGGCAACACAGCTAACAAACTGAGCTAACATTTGCTAACAGTTGCTATAGTTCACAGAAGAAAATTTGAAATATGATCCAGTTTCACCAAAATCAGTGATTTAGTGCTGCAAAGTGTTATGTACTTCCCACGGGTGATCGTACCCGGAGCTACCTAAAAGTTGTGTAGTGCAGGTGTACAGGCCTCAGAGTGGGAATGACGGAGACACCATTCACCTGATTGCACGTCAAAGTAGCATCAAAATTATGTTGAATCTGTTATTTTATGGTAGAAAGGTTACACCGTACAACTTAAAAAGACTAACCCTCAATTAAACTCCAAGTCCCTTCATCTCGACTAGTGTGGCTACATATTTGTAGCTGAGTGTTTGATCACAGTTTGGATAATTATCAGTTTACAGCTAATTATCCTAAAATGTGAAAAAAAATGTCTGAAAGTAGACATTTGGCAAGATACAGAGACATGTTAATAGAGAATTTGGCTTGTAAAAGAAGTCAAGAAGAAAACAACGAAGCTTGTGAAACAAAGTAGAAAATTCAAATAATTTAGTTCTCAAATTGTTTCACAGCTTATTACAGTAATATATCTATATGTAATCCTTTCACAGCAACAGGCGAATACCAAGACCAAGCAGTGCACGCCCAGCGCCTCCACGAGTCAAGAGACAGGAAAGTTACACTGACGTAACCCCAGCTGAGAGGTGATTCACCACACATATTCACTGCTGTCATTACTTCAATGTATACTAGAAAAGACGAATGCCCCCTCTTCTTTGTGAACACATTGTTTGTCTGAACGCGAGCCTCATTCCTGGCAGCAAGACAGATTAATCACTGCTCAGATCAGACTAGAAGATAGAGTTTGTAACTATTTATCAGTGGAGCAAGTCAACAATTACATTGGAGGTGTCAAGACACAGTCATTGCCGTTCTTTCAGGCTGTCTAGTGCCAAGCCCTCAGCGCCTGTCATCATGGATGGGAAGAAACTGTCTGAGGATGAGGAGGATGAAGATGAGCAATTTGTTGTGGAGGAGGCAGTCCCTCCAACTTCAGACATTCCTGAGATGGAGGTGGTAAGTGACTTGAACAGCCAGTTTTTCAAACTGTATTGGAAAACATAAGCCTTTGATATTTATCTTCTGTTTTCCTATTACAGGAGCCCCCCCAAGAACTCAAGAGTGAAGACAAACACGGTACACGGTCATATATGTTTTGATTTTTCTCTTTTGCAATAATGCCACACGTTCTCCTGATTTTCTTCTTGTTGAATTTATCAGCCTGGTGGTTTGAGGAAATGGATATTTCACTTTCCTCTCATTGTTTCTCTCACTGTAGGTGGCCTTGTGAAAAAGATCCTTGAGACCAAGAAAGACTATGAATCATCCCCATCATCCCCAAAATCTAAAGAACAGGTATGTACAGTTGTAGTAGCAATTGTAGTATCCACTAGAGGGTGGTATCAGCCTAGTTGTCTCCAACACATCTTTAACATTGACTCAGAGCTCATGTTAAACCTCTCCATCGGTCCTATCAGCCATTCTTTCTGGAAAGTTTGCTCTCTGGGGCAAGTGTTTTTAACCACAGTGAAACACTGGTTATTATCAAAAGAAAGATATAAACAAATGGGGCAGAGAGGTGTAATTGCACTGCCTTGTAACCACAGAAATGTTCCAACTTCAGTGAAGCTGAATGCCTAATAACCAGGCGAGCAAGTATGGCCTCTAACAGACCACACATACTTGATACACACATCAAGATGTCTGGAGCAAAATGAGCTTGTTTTCTGGGGCTGCTCAATATCTTCGGTATGCTTAATTTTTTTGGATTACAGACTTCTTTGTTCTGTGTACAGTATCTGCCACCTTGGGAACTGGCTTTTGGGGGCAGTCTTTTTTTTCTGGCTTTTTGCACTTCTTCCTAATTTGTGAACTTTTCAGTCATTAAATTTTTAAAGGACATTTTTTGTCTAAATGTCCTTGATTAAAACTTAATAATAATATTATTATCATAATAGACATGATAAACCAGCTTTTTCAAGGTGACGCATTACTGCTGTTGCTCATGCAGTTCCCTCTGTCAGCTTATTTATCAGCCGGACAGTGAGACGTCATCATTATTTGGAGTGTGAATCAGTGTGAAGCTTACAGTTTGGTCTGTACTCCAATAGCGTGAGGTGGCTTACGCTGTCTGCTTTGGGTGGTCCTCGCCACTGAAGCATACTCTCCCGGCATCCCTTCCTAGCTGACCACCCTGACTCTGATGGATGCACTGTTTTTGGACTGCCACTCATGCAGAAAGGCCCCTGATCTATCCCCTCCTAACTGCGGCCTCAGACATCATCCTTCGTAACTCACACCTGAAGTTGACTCAGTTTAGCCACCAGTAAACTGAATTAGCTTGAAAGGAATTTCAGTCCAGTGTTTAACACCAACCTTACATTAGTTTTTACAAAGCAGTTGTCATAAAAATAATTTATCTAAACACGATTATAAGGCCAAACAAACATCCATACACATGCAAAACATCCAAAACAGCAGAGCTCTTTGTGTAACATGAGCATAGCCTTGTATAGCCTCCTAATTTTCCTAATTTTCTTAATGCAGCCTCCTCAGCTTTCAAACCTTCATTTCAGAGTATCCTGGTGTGCATGGGCAGCTTGGAGCAGGTATGTCTGCACATAGGAACAGTTCAGTCCACCCCTCCATCATTATTGGCCTTGCCTCGTCAGCTGTATAAAGAACTATAATGACTTCCTTCCAGACATGAAAGGGTGGAGAGGTCAGCTTAATGGAGTCATGTTTTTTTCTTGTAATCACGGTAAAACACGCAAGGTCAAAAATGTAAATATTGAGCTTCCTCATTCTACGTGGTATGACAGGTTTGAAATTTCAGCTGCTGCAATTCATTTTCTGAAACACCAAAGATTATCCAAACACTGTGTCCGAATAAGTCACAAATCACCCTGACTTAATATTAAACATCATGTTTAGTGCAGAAATGTTGTCCTTTAGATCATTTTGTATATTTTATGAAAATTCGGCCTATGTTCTGTTATCCCCATTCTAATTTATGTTCTTCCTCATTTCTGAATTCATTTTGCTGTTGTTCATTCCAGTGCCCAGCCTCTCCCTTTGCTGCACTGATGTAAATAAAGGGAATTCTTAAACAGTCAGATGATTGTATTTTGCCATGTCCCACCGCAGTGTGTGTGTGAGACCGAAGAATTTGCTGTATATTTATGGGGATGACCTTCCTCATGACCCCTTGGCAGTATTGTATATTATTCCAAGATACTTCTCTTTTTATTTAGACAAAATCTGCCCCTTGCAGCAGCTGCGTTTTCATAAGAATTTTTGTGTACTCTTTTTTTCCCCCTTTTCTTTACCCCCATCAAATTAGCCTTGATGAAGGTTTGTAATGTATAAATAAACCCTGTGGCATACAAATGGATGGCTGTTGAGTGAGAGTCACGGAGGAGAAGGGCCAGAATACTCTCTGCAGAATTGTCAAGAAAATAAATACTCCTCTCTGCAGACCTCTGTGTCTTCATAAACATCCAGCGTTTTTTGTGGAAACATAAGGAAATGGCCCTGTGGCATTCCATTAGTCATATTACTTTTGCAGAGATCATATTGACTTGGTAGAGGAATTTGGTCAGGTTCATGAGGAGTACCTACCTGAAGCACCCACAATCTGTTATCTCAAACCTTGACAAGCATGATCAGAAATCATATCTTCAAAGTCTTCAGAAGTGCCTTTTCCCTGCATGAGGCTGTTTGAATGATGAAACCACTGTTTTTAAAAGCATTTTCCATTTTCAGTTACTGCGGTGTAGGCAGTGGTCCCTTTCGAAGTTTCCTTTCAGTTCACCCTGTAACCCAGGGTGGTGATCTCAGTTGTCTCCCCAGTGACCTAGCAACAACATCCTGTAACCTTGCTGGCTTTTCTCTTCACCTCACTGACTCCCAGCTATTTTTATGATCTAGCTAGACTTTTGAATGGCCTTCCATGAAAAATAGTGAGGAAGCCCATAAATAACACCCAGAGATGATTCTCATCCTATGCCTCACTCCCTGACTCACCTGTTCAACATTCTACAGGAACACATTTTGAAAAACATCAGGATGTGCATCGGTGTCAAATGTTGTTCTGGGTGTTCTTCGATGATCTATAATCCCCATTGACAAATCCTAGTCTTGCTGTGTCACAACTTAACTTGATTAAACTCAACTGTGGGAAGCTCTAATGAGAGGTTTCAGCTCTCTCATCCTCCAACTTTGACCAAAGTGAATCTAATTAATGAACAGTCATGAATGAATGAAGCTTCTTTCCTTATGAAGCTGATCTTTTGCCATCAACTAGTCATCTAGTGTCTAAATGATTGTTTTTCCAGCTAATGATACCCTAGAGGTTGATCTACTGCTGACAGGCTGTATGCGTGCTCACCATTTTTCTTGTCAGAGGATACTTTGAAGAATGTTTCCTCTTGCCTCAGAAAATCCCTATAAGCAGTCCATAAATCACATTTTCGCACAGATTTCCTAATTAGGCTGATTAGCCATGTGATGGCTGAGTGAATTTCAAATTGTAATGTATCTAATGGTGTTACAATACATCCATGAGAATTTCATTCCATTGTCGCTTCTTTAAAGGAGACCCAAGCAGAGAGACAATATAAATGCTGATGAAAACAACATTAAAGTATTTATTTATGTACTTTTACAAGATGGAGGCATCACGATCTGCCTCATATTAGTCCACCTGCCCTTTCTAGCACCAGCCAGAGGCTGTGTCTTCCCCATTGTCTGGGGCTTTCATCACTGTCTGAGATAATGGGAAAACCTGCCCCCCTCCTACTCCTCTGTTCTCACCACGTCTAAATATTGTTCTGTGATCTGGGTGAGAAAAAGGAAAACTAGGAGCACACAGGTCTTGTAGACCCCGACAGAGACCTCCATAAAGCTGTGATTTATATCCACCCGGACAGAGTGCACACGAACCAGGGGTCATGTTTTCACGCCAAGTTTTTTATTTTCCAGCAGAGAAGGGGAGGGGTGGCCGAGGTAGCAAGGGGACGGCAAATGGAATGAAGCCATGGGTCCTGTCTGGGCCATGCAGACCAAACCGCAGCCAGGCAGGCCGAATGAGCCGTAGAGTGTTTGTCTAGCTGCAGGGTTCACAGCACCCAGTGGAAAGCCACCCACCTTGTTAGGGGACCGCTGGGCCAAGGCATTTCAGCCCTCACACTCCTGAGCCACCACAAACGGGTAACAAAAGTGAGCTTGTCAGAAATGTGTACTCCCTTTAAAGAATTGATGGCAAACAATGACACTTAATGCAATTTCTGCAGTGTGGTCTTGTCTAGTCAAGCTGCCTTTTATAATTGTAATTGTGGTTTGGTTTGTTTTAAGAGATGTCTTGATAGGGCAAATGCTACATGCACTCCCGAGCGTGCTCCGTGACAGGTTGTGTGTTTTAAAGAGGAAGCTGTCATTTAATTGACACACTGTCGCAAATATGATTTCTGTTGCCTCATGAAGGCAGGTGCTCCCATCTGTGGAGCCGAATAGAAACTGGGCCAAGAGTTGAACTTGAAAGGAGGCATAAGTGTAGTAGTTGTTACTCAATACTGTAGTAAAATAACCCACTGCCACAGCCTGTTACTAAAATAAACAAGACTGTAAGACCCAGAGTGCGTGTGGGGGCTGCGTGTGTCCACTGTATGCTTCGACTGAACCTCGGCTTTGGTGTTTGTGTGTGTGTGGCTTTAGGGTTGCAGTACTGAGTGTTTTCGCATCTCTCTCTCTCACACACACACACTCACACTCTCACATACACACACACACACACTCACAGGCCTTGCGAAGCCCAGCTGAGCAAACATCCTTGGGTTTGCTCCCTGCCAAGGGAGGTCCTTCCTGATACCTTCCCCTCTTTTTCGCCATTGAGGGATTGAGTGTAATTGGAATATAGTGGAACCCCCCCCAACCACACACACCATACACTGGAGGCCTTCATCAACCAGTCCCCCTACTTTGGCCAACACAATTCAGCCGCACGTTTGATCTTTATATATACAGCTAGGTTGGTAGAATTCCTGCCTAACATTTTTAGCCTTGAAATCCTAAACCACTAAATGCAGCCTTGCTCTGGTTCTGGGCATATGAGACTTTGCTGGCAAAGGTAGAATTCTTAAAGAGGGTTTATTATGTTTTGGTCTAGGGACACACAAGTGATTTTTTTTTTTTTTTTTTTTTTGAGTGTGTTCATACAGCTGTTTGATTCAGTGTTTAGATTAAATCTCGCATATAAAACATCTATGTTTCTTTCTATTACCATTAAGACTTTGATCTAAAAGGCACTGCTTATTAAATTCAACCAATCATTCCTTAAATACCAACATGTATGCTTTTTGAATTATTTTATTTAAAGTTCATATTCTTTGTAAGTAAACCTCACCCATGATATTCACCACCTCCACTTCCAGAACGTGGTGTCTGAAGCGGCCCGGAAGAAAGAGCGGGACATGGTGACACGGGAGATAGAGCGGCTCCGCTCATCCATCCAGACGGTGTGCCGCAGCACCCTGCCTTTGGGTAAGATCATGGACTACATACAGGAGGACATGGACGCCATGCAGGCTGAACTGAACACCTGGCGGCGGGAGAATAAAGAGCACGCACAGGCCTTACTGCAAGAGCAGAGGTGGGGTTGGCACAGACACAACACGCTTGAAGTTATGTATTATTGAATATTGTTTCATGCCAGCAGCAGTTCATATACAGACTCCGGTTCTCATGCAATAGTGTTAGCTTTCTGTTACATTTGCTGAATCCAGTATTTAATGTTCAACACTTTTTTTTTTTTTTTAATCTCATATCAACACTTCGTTTCACAGGAAATTCCTTTTTTTTTTTTTTTTTTTTTTTGCTGGTCACTGTGAATAATTTCTTCATTTTAAGAAGTGAATCTTTAATCATCCCTTTTGTGTTTTGTTTTATGTGCTGCAGAGCGACAGACAGGGCAGTGGAGCCTCTTAAGATAGAGTTAGTTGAGCTGGAACAGTTGATCAAGGATCAGCAGGACAAGATTTGTGCAATAAAGTCCAACATACTGAAGAATGAAGAGAAGATCCAGAAGATGGTGACTGGGATCAACTTCTCCTCTAGAACCTGAAATGAGAAACAAGGTGCACAAGAAAAAAACTGTCTTAAAATGCACTGAAGATCTACGGATGAATTGTTTGTCATTCAGAATAATGGTAAGACCATTTTCCTTGGGGATGATATGAGTTAGGACCAAAAACTGCACTTTTAGGGTTTTTGTCAGAAAAGGAGATGGACCCAAACAGACACAATCAGTCAGATGTTGGTAAGTAAAAGCTCCACATGATGGTTTGCAGGCCTGCTGTGACTGATGAAAAAATGAAAAATATCTTCCTGCTCTGCACTAACCCTATCACATCTTTTACCCCGTTTCTGTATGGTGCCTTTGTGGAATGAGACGGCTCATGAATCTGTCAGTTCATCAAAAGCTGCATATATTCCAAAATTAAAAATAACTAACATGAAAGTTTGATTTGCTGTACATTCAGCAGTCCCTACATCAAATAAAGATAATAACCTATATCTATATTATTTTTTAGCTAGCTTAGTTAAAAAAACAAAGTTGTTAAGAGTGTGGCACATATTTTGTTTTTTTCATTACCTCACTAATTTTTCGTGAGTTAGTGAGGACATTGGACTTCTGCTGTACACAGGCTGTGCAGTTTGAGCGGAGTAGTAAGCAGGCTTGTCATCTGGTTCATTTGCTGTTTTCCATGATGATTACTTCATCTGTTGTAGTGTGACTGGATTAGCTATACAACAATAATTAAATATTATACAGGCGGCAAGTTCAAATCAATTTTTAGAAGAAATCTCTGGATTTATCTGGGGACGTCCTGATGGGCTAATCGATTTGTTCGTGGTTTAAATTTGTCCTAGGACCTTTTAAATGTCACACTAATGTTTTCTGGGGGGTTTTCAAAGCCTTTTCTTTTTGCCGTCCCTGAAAAAGAAAAAAAGTCAGACTGTTCTCAGTAACCTATTTCTTTGCTTAAACAACCATATCTTGTAAAAAAAAATAAAAAACAAAAACAAAACAACACTAAACTGATCTGTATGTAATTTCTCTATTTTTGAAACACCACTGCTGAGTGACTAAGGGAGGGAGCAAGTTGCTTGGCAACATAGCAACAAAGCAGTGTTACAATTCTTTCTTTTATTTCCTATAAAACATAACATAGGCACAGCACAGAAAACTAAGCGTACATCAATTCTTTTTGCAGTGTGCATGCAGGATAGCTGCCATTGTGGAGGTCCTTCCACTCTGTTTGTACTGTAGGATTTGCCAAACTGTTTCTTTTTTGGGATGGAGACAATGTTTGGTCAGATGGCAATTTTTTGTTTGAACTTTCAAGTCCTTATAATTTACAAAAGAAAAGAAGAATTAAGACAGTAGGTAAAATATGAAGCAGTACAAGGCTGATTGTAGTTGAATCTTGGATAGACGTAAACGAGTCAGCCATGATTCCTTGCATAGTGGCCTATCTCACCATGGATGAAAATGCAGTTACCACATTGAAGTACCAATGTAATTTTACATTGTTGTGTCTACTTGTATGAGTGCAACTGCTACCTTTTGTTAGTTTTACTGCAGATTTGTCTCCCAGAATTTATACTGTAGACTGCCAGTGATAAATGATTAGAAAACACATCCTGGTTGGATTGATGAATGTAATCCATGATTTTAAAATAATGTTTTTTTCTGGATGTGAATGTGATGAACATACATACTCTAGCTAGATCTCTTTGCTGCATAGACCTCCAAAACAATTTTCACCCAAACACGGATTTGCACTTCCATTGCCTCTTCAGACTGATGGCTTATTAATAGGATAGGTCCCAACATCTGTGCGTAGAACATGAATCAGTTCTGTGACATTACTAATGTCATTGCTTGGTATTATTAGTGTACACAAGAATTTGTAAATTGGTTGTAGAAACCAGATTTATCTTTGGCAAAGGTGAAAAATAAATAAAGCTTGATGTAGTAGAACAGACAGCCTTAGACTGTACATGGACAGCAACATTACACAGAGATGATCATTCAAAAAGGGGCACACTGCATTGCTTTAATAGGAAATATAATGCTTTTCATTTAACTGATCTTTTTGTTATTTGCTATGTGGATTCAGCAGTCAAAATGTACTTTGATTTAGTCTGATTTTACTCCATGTTCATATCAGTATTATATTTAGTCCATGAAATGTACTGGAACCTATTAAAAAGTCATTTTTTTTGCAAGTCTTACAAGCAAAAACTCCTGGAAAAGTAAGACCCTGCGTGTTCATATTACTTATATGAAAGGACTATTTACACTGTAAACTATTTGTATCATATCTCCTGTTTCTTTTTAAACTGTACATTATGTATATGTGGAGATTGTATCATAGTTAAAAATATATATAATTTTGTAGTGGAGTGAAATAAATGGTTACATTGCAATAAATATTTGTCTCCTCTTTTTTTTTTTTTTAAAGATTTGATGGTGAGTAGTGAAGAGTCAAGAGAAGGCTACAGGCTCAAAGTCAAGTTAGCCTTATAATGGAAACTTAATGAGAGGTCTGGATTGCTCGAGTTACATTATGAACAAAATGACAAATGACCCCGGTTTGAGATTTTGACGAGTTCATGTGAAGTCCTTGTGGTGTCTGGCACGGCCGAGTCACACTCTCAATGAAACACGGTTTCTTTTGAAGCCATGTCTGACATGACAGAAGTAAAACATTTAACTTTCCTTTTAAAACCCTCAAGTAACATTTGCAGCAAACTATGAAACAGCTGCAACACACAAAGCTTATTAGGAAGGAGTCCTTTAACAGCTATTAAGCAAGATTTTGATTGGAGCATTTGTGATGCAAGTTGGAGATTTAGCTGAAGGCCCCTTGCAGGAGGAATGGACACCTGCTTTTAAGCAAAGACGCTGGCCCCAGTCTCAACAGGTGATTAAAAAACAGGCATAGTCCAAGGAAAGCTCCATTGTCCATCTGCGTTTCGCTTTTATCTGTGGGGTTCCTCAAGGAAGACGTGACTTAAGACTTGACTGCCTCTTTACTATTCCTTTATTCCTAAGCCTCAGTTGATTTTTGCCCTTTGAATTTCACAATTGATCATGCTAATGAGTGGCTACACCTTTCACTTGGACTTTTGTTGCCCACATTTACTCACTAATCCTTATGTTGGCCATATTTGAAAGGCCCAATCACTTTGTAAAGTTTAATCTTAAACATTAACTGCACTTTGTGTGGATAAAACACTCCAACTTGACTTTATGTTTATATTCAGCTTCAATTAAAGTATTATTATCTGCATACTCTGTTCCCAGGTTGGGTGATAGCATTGGTTAGAGTCTGGCTGCCTACTTACTATAAAAAAACAATCATGATCAATAACATAACTTCAAATTACTCCTTGCTAGGCTGGAATCTGTTTATAAATACAGCTGAATCAATATATTGTCTTTACAGAGCTTGAAGTCTATAAAGGACCTGTACACTTATGGTGACACATGGCACTGCTGACCTGTTCATTTATTTTTAGAGCATCACCCAGGCCCTCAGTGTCGGGTGTCAAGGTTCATCTGTCATCAGGCAGCATAGAGCCATGGCTGCATGCCTCTCTCTGGTCAATGTTACTCACCTAAAAATGTTTTATTGCATCTTACACTTACTCAGACTGACTAATCCTTGTGTTCACAGAAGCATTGATATACAGATCCTTGTATCACAAGCCCCTTTGTTACAGCTCTTTGACCTTTAAAGGTTCCATGTTGTAGAGAGTTTCATTTTTTTAGTTATAAAGCATGTTTAGGTGTGATATAAATAAGTATCAAATTGCTCAATCCACAGAGAAATAATGCACACTCTCCATATTCAGAAACCTTAAGCCGCTGACAGCAAACCCCTTCAGCCTCTCCTTCCTAGCGTCAAGGAGAAACTACAGTGCCTGCAAAACACATAAAAAACTAGAGCCAGTGTTTAGTTTGTCCAATCTGGGCTACTGTAGAAACACTATGGACTGCAGTGTCTGTAGATATAAAAGGCTCATTCTAAGGTAACAAACCATAACCATTCTTATTTTCAGGTGATTATATGCTAATGACAACACTGTAAATAGAGCCCCTTAAATTTTACACACTGGACCTTTAAGTATCAGTTTTGAAGTTAAACTACATAACTGCCACAATATTCAATTAAGGATTACTATAATGCAGAGATCCTTCGTGTGTTACATTTTACATTTTTTTAAACAGCGATTCCACTCTATTTAAACTGACATTTAAATACTAATTAAATAAAGGACTGAGTACTGTATTCCTGGTGGTGTGGGGAAGGCTTTTAGATCTTCATGTTGGAAAATAATGTATACAGAAAATAAACATGAGCACTTAAATTGGCATTAGTATTTCTACTTTTACTGTCCCATGCAGTATTTTTCTTCTCTTACTTTTCATACACAATACATTTTTCAAAATGTTTTTGAATTTAAACGTGTAAATAATTTTATCTGCCTTTCATAAGATGTTAAAAACTGTTTGTATCCAAACAGTCCAAACTGCTTCATGCATTTAAAGCGACGCTTCCCCTTTAAATCCGCCCAGCTGAGCGCTGTCAGGAAGTAGCGCAGCGTGCCGAGCGTCACCGACACAGTCACGTTTGTTTATTTTGATGTCTCTTGTCTGATTCACATCGTTGGATTTCCGTAATTTGGGGAACCAGTGTTGGTCAAAAAGCCGAAGTACTAGTTCAGGTTGACGGTGTGACATTTCAAGAGCATGGCCGAGGGTCCAGAAGCTGATGTGGACGAACCGCCCAGTATTAACTTCCCTCCGCTCATCACTGTGTCTGATCTGCCCGGTGCCACCGCTGCCGGTAGGTAACCGTGGATGAATGAGCTGTGATGATTCATCAGGCCTGTTAGGGGAACATGTATCCTCCATGTGCAGTGTGTGCGTAAAATGTCAGCATGCCCTCCAATGAGTATGACAACAACAATACAGATGTGTTGTTGTTGTTGTTGACTCTTGTGTAATAAGGTGTGGCCCATGGATTCAGTACATATTACAGAGGTATAAAAATGTCTTGCCAACATCTGTACTTTGTTGTTATAGCCTACAAATAAGAGAGTCATAATGGACGATTTGGATCATCGGAGCTCATGTATATTTTCTACAAGAAGTGGACACAATAATAGTAACACCTGCACAATAAAATGCAATTGTTTAATTGAGTGTTTGAGTGATGGAGGAAGTATTCAGTTCTTTTATTTAAAGGTTCAGTGTGTCAGATGTAGGGCATAATATAGCAGAATATGGCAGAAATGGAATATTCATAAGTATGTTTTCATTAGTGTATAATCACCTGAAAATAAAAATAACTTATGCAATGTACTTGAGTAAAAGTACTTGGTTATCTGAATTTTCCACTGATTGTAACACTATGGCCCTGCTTTTGTGGGTCACAATAGGAGTCAAGGACCCACCAGCTGTCCACAAGAGTTTCAGGAGCTCCCCACAAAACATGACTCAGAACTACTGATTCTTCTCACATTCAGCAGGGACACCTGTACAGTTATGTAACAAAATATGCATTGGAAATGTAATTATCTCAAATGCAGGATTCTCAAATCAATTCTTGGAGATATGTGCTGAGGAGCAGTTAATTATGCAGGCCAAGCATACATCAGTGTTTTTAAAGATGTGAGAATGCATTGCAGACTGTGTAATAATACAGACAGTTTGAGTATTCTGAGTTGGTCACAAATGATGATTTATGAATTGCATAACAAACCGCAGTTTATTATGTCCTGACCAGGCCGTAACCTGAAGGAATGGCTCCAGGAACAGTTCTGCGACAAACCTCTGGAGCAGGACGACATGCGGCTCCACAATGCAGCCTACGTCGGAGATCTGGACACCCTGAGGAACCTGCTGCAGGAAGACAGCTTCAAACGGTGGGAGGGAGTATTAATATTAAAGCGGCTAAAAGAAAACTTTCATTGCTATAAATTGATTCATCTGATTTCACAGGGAATTGGATTTCGGGTGCAATATTTTTTTTCCTAGGATGGCAATGGAATCATCCAATCATAACGAACCCTTTAATGATCACCCTACCTTTAACCCTAAACTTCCTGGGCTTGACATCAAGAATGTTTGTTTGCTGTAACTGAGTGACTTTCCATCTGCATTCAGGGAACAAGAAATTACCCCGGGAACAGGCATAGTTTCTCACCAATGGTTTAATTTGCTTATGTACATCATATAGAGTCATTCGTGTTAAATTGGGACTGTTTCATAACCAGTTAAAAAGCTGCTTTAATATATTAAAATTTTATTTCATAGATAGAATTGCAGGTGGAGAGATGAGACATCCAGAGAGACAATGATAGATCATGTGACACAAAAAGGGGTTTCATTAAAAGTTATTTTCATCCGTGATGACATTAGCTATATCTTCTGACGTAAACATTATCTTTTGCACCATTTATTGCATTGTGCTGTTGTAGAATAGTTTTTGTCCCTCTATGCAATCTCTGGATCTGGCAGGTTTTGTCCAGAACATTCATGTGTGGCACTAAGTGGTTTTGTGGTTTTTGTGCTGTGTGGGTTTGTTCAGTAGGTTTGCTGAGTGAGAACAAATCAGTATGTCTTTACATATCTTTGCCATTAAACAGTCTTATATTGCATAACACATCCTATACCAGGTACTTAGCTAGCTAACTTTAACTACTAGGTTATTGGCATACTGTCCAGGCAGGACTATTGTAGAGTGGTCAGCACTCATTTAACCCCAACTTGCTCCCAATCCTAAAACCCAGGCAGCTCATTATTACTGACTTTGGCCAGTTCATCTCTGTTCCGCATGGTTTAAAACATGCTGTTATTTCAATAAAATACTTTTTACTTCTGTGGGTTCTCCCTGCCCTGCTTATCCCAACGTGAATGAGGCAGTAGTGGTGAGGTAGGCATTATATTTTAGCTAGACTTTGCGGTGAGTAATTTATGGTGATTGCACAGTTTATTGTTTTTATTTGAGTTTTATTGTCACTCTTGTTGTACAAGTACACTCCTGTGAAATTCTTCTTTACAGAAAGATATACCTAACATAAGAGATAAAAGTCAATTAAAATAAAATATATATGATGGGCGGAATGGTGATTAGCACTGTCACCTCACAGCAAGAAGGTTTCTGGCTCAAATCCCCCTGGAGAGGCAAATCTCTCTGGGTACTCCGGCTTCCTCCCACAGTTCAAATTTGGTGTGGATGTGAGCATGAATGTGAGCATGTCTCTGTGTGCCAGCCCTGTGATGAACTAGCAGCCTTTCCAGGGTGTATTCCGCCTTTTGTCCAGTGTCAGCTGGGATAGTCCAGCCCCTGATGACCTTGATAAGGATAAGCAGTTATGGTTATTGAAAATGGATGAGTGATGTATATAAGGCATATAAATATAAAAAGATAAAAGGTATAAGGTATTTTTATTCTAAAAAAAATTATTGAAAACTTCACTTCAAATCCAGCAACCACTCCTCTCTCTCTTTGGGTGCTAGGCGTATCAATGAGAAGTCTGTGTGGTGTTGTGGCTGCCTGCCCTGTACCCCTCTGCGGATCGCAGCCACAGCAGGTCACGCTGCTTGCGTGGCCTATCTGATCGCCCAGGGAGCTGAGGTGGACCTGGTTGATGTAAAAGGTCAAACAGCCCTCTACGTAGCTGTGGTTAACGGTCACCTGGACTGTGTCCAGATCCTCCTCGAAGCTGGAGCCGATCCTAACGGAAGCCGGCACCACCGCAGCACCCCGCTGTACCACGCGGCGCGGGTGGGAAGGCTGGACATACTGCAGGAGCTCATCAGGTGAGTTCAGGACAGCAACCAGGATTTTCTCACTTCTCATATACGGTTTGAATGTGTATCTTCACAGAGTGTACTGGCAATAAGGTTTGTTTTATCGCTTCTCATAGTAACTGGTCTAGAGGTTGATGCTCTGCATGCCAATATCAGCCTACCTTTTTTTTTTTTTTTTACATTATTGGTTTTATTTTTTGTTTACCTTGTGGATTGTCTAAGGGTCAGCACATTGATCTTCTGCTAGCTTTGCAATGCACTGCTTCAGGCAGCAGTTTTATTACTTCCCAACTTTAAGAAGCAGCTTCCTCCATCTTTCCCAAAATACATAAAAAGAAATATTTTCAATCACAGGGTCCCACCAGTCAACAACAGCAGCCCTCATGGGACAATAATCACACTGACACATGAATATTTGACAGGAAAAAACAGCAGACTGAAAAATTGTCAATTTAACTCAAATGTTTGATCTTTACAAATACCTCATTTACAGACTTTTCTCTGCAATCAATTAGTATATGTATTTTGTTATTTTTCTTAATTACGGTTTCAACTGTATGCATGATTCCTTCTGTCCAGGTTCAATGCAGATGTAGACATGGACCACCAACTGGGTCCCCGGCTCCTCTTAAGTGCACGCACCCTCAACACTCTGGTGGTGTGTCCTCTCTACATCAGCGCTGCCTACCACCACCTCCACTGTTTCCGGCTGCTGCTCCAGGCCGGCGCTCAGCCTGATTTCAACTACACAGGGCCTGTCTGCCAAGAGGCTCTGACCCGCGGCCTGGCCTCCTGCCTGCTGGATGCTGTCCTGCGACATGGATGTGAGGTGGCCTTCATCCACCTGCTGCTAGACCACGGGGCCAATCCCGCCCTTGTGCCCTGGGACGAGTCAGAGCTAGAGGCTCCTAATCGGAGGAAGGTGGACCCGGATGCACTCAAAGTCTTCCTGGAGGCAAGGAGTGAGTACAGATGGACTGATATATTATGAACATTTATGTTGCTGTGTTATTACATTATGCTGACCTTCTTAGACCAAATAAACAAGTAATGCTGTCCTTCTTTGAATAACTACTATTGATGTGCCATATGTGCCTTTTTCACAGCTAAACATTTTGATTGCTATAATCTTTGTAACAAATGAGAAATTATTGGGTGGTGCCTGTTGGGATTTGTCCTAAACTACCTCTAACTCTGTATAAAACCCTTTCTTGAACAATGATCGGTTACTTGTATACATTATGTCTCACCATTTGTTCACAGCTCAATTTTATGGTCAATTTTATGGTAAATTAAAAGCAGGGCTGACACGACTAACAACATGAAAAATTCAGATGGAGTGGTAATGTGAAAAATAAATGGTTACACTGCTTTCCTGGTGTACCTGAATCTGAAGGTTTGGAGGTTTGCTTTTTCTCCTCTCAGGATGCCCTCGTAGGCTGACACACCTTTGTCGCATCAGGATCCGCAGAGCGATGGGCAAAACTCGTCTAAACCATATACCCTCATTACCGCTACCACAACCCATCAAGAACTTCCTGCTTCACCAAAACTGACAACCGTCCACCTTCTCTACTTCTGCAGAGCTTATCCAACTCCACTCCCTAGGATAGAGCATTTTGTGAACACAATTTGCTAATTGCTTATTATTTTCTAATAATAACCAGTTAATTCTATATTTTTTCCAAATATTATGAAGTTATGTAATACTCCTATCTTCTAATCACGGTAATAATTTATTGAAATGCTTCTTAACGTATCAGAGAAACCTTGAAACTATATGTGCATCCTAAATGTTTGCTTTGACTTCCTGAAGTCACCGGCATGTGTTGCATTGCTGCTTTAGTAGCACTTTTCAGCATCGCAACCAAAGTGAGAATATCATTTGGACTGAAGCAATGACTTAATCATGCCATGTATTAAATATCCTGTTCAGAGAGACAGACGGAGAGACACTATCCAGATCCAACTCCTTGAATTGCTCACATACTGTATCTGTTTTATGTAAACTAGGATTTTAGGCCTTTTACCAACTCTCAGCCAGAGTGAATGCAGAGTGCAGCAACCCAGTATTCTTGTTGTTATTATAAGTTTATACTTATGTTATAAGTGATCAGTAGCGTCAAGAGAACGGATAAAAAAAGGATTAGATTTGTGTCTTAATACTACTATTTTGATGCATTAAGCACTTTATTTTGGCTGGCAATGTGAGTGATGGACAGACACCGCTGTTCTGTGTTTAGATATCTTTTTTAGCCGTACATTCTTCTTTAACCATATGCCTTAATATTGAGTTTTGGGAAATGGCCTCAAAGATTGTTCAGACCAGAAATAATAAATATCAAATTCTAGTTTTTAAGGAGGAAAATTAGCTTTAGATTTAAGCTTAAAATGAGCAATTTAAGTTCCTGGTTCTAAACTGAAGCACTGTTAGCAAGAGAAAAGGTTCAAATTTGGGTCTAATTATTAATTAATCAAAAACTATGAAGGTATCTTTGTAGAATATGGACTGTTCAAGCATTATTTAACAACATTTGACTGAAACTAAGAAGTGTATAATGTGCATATTTGTTGCAGAGCATTTTTTTGTTTCTTCTACATTTTTTTGGTTTGACATGAAATCAGTGCAATTTGCTTTGTATATCTCATGTTTATTTGCATACAGTAAATGTACAATAATTCTATATTCTCTCCTGTATGTTTTTTATCATCTCCAACCACATGGGAGGGTTTCCACACCACCAGAAAGCAGAGCAATTCTTCAAAAGTAAGATCACTTTCCATGCTTCCTGTGCTGTTAGCCATCTCTTTCAGTGACCATGAGATAATTATTCCGTCTCCTTTCCTCATAACTCCTTCCAACATCTGTTCTAGTCCAAATATCTGAGACAATGTCATGGGCAGAATCTCTGGAGTTTAGGTTTGGTTAAATCTAATGAAAGAAAATCACTCCTCTGTCAATACCATAGCAACACAACCCGCAAATGGTGTGGGTTTTTGATCCAGCACAACTTCAGCACACTATTAGTTAACCAGCTCTTTAGGGAAATTCCCCTCACATACAGTACAGTATGTATCATTTTTACAGGTGCATAAATAATTTTTGGTATTTTTGTGATTTAGTACCCCCGTTTACTTGTAATACCACTGTCGCAAATATAGACAGTTGTACGTTATATTAGATTATATTTTTGTTTTGATTATATTACTTATGATCAATAACTAGCATATCAACAACTTTGCTAACAGCCAAACATCAAACAAGTGCAACAACACAAGACATAGCAGCGGGATAATATTACTTATATTACTAGTCCAACTGCAAGAAGATTTACTCTTGTCTGGCAGCTGTCACTCTCCTTTTTTCTTCATAGCTTCTTCCATTAATGTCCCCTTTGGTCTTTTTGCCTCTGTCATTATGTCCATAGAGGCTGCTGAGCCTGGTTACATTGTTCACTTGCCCAGCTTCGGTTCTGGCACGACACCAGGCCTGAAAACCATCTCTTCCTGGTGGTCCAAAACACCTGTGGTACTAACACTAATACTCCACAGTGCCTAACCTCACAGTCTGGGCAGCCCAGTTAACAAACTGAGCTAGCATTAGCTAACAGCAGCTATAATTTACTGCAGTTTACTTTACTGTCCATCAGGAAACTCATGGGTGATCGTACCAGGAGCACAAAGTTACATCGTGTAAGAACAGGTGTATGGGCGCGGAGTAAGAACCAATCACCTGATTACACTTCAGAGTCACATTAGCATGATTTTAAATGTGCCATTTTATGTTAGAAAAGTTACACAATGTTACTTTAAGTAATTGTTTGCTGCCACTTCCTGTTTCCAAAAATGTGTCAATAAATGTTTAAATTAAAAAAAACACAGTGACAATGAAGAGAATCAGTGAAGCATGTATCAGTACCAAAGAAGAGCTGTTTGTTGTTTAAGACAGGAATCTTAAGATCAAGAACCTTCAAGAAAATTTGTAAAATAGTGCTGCCTTCTCGCAAATGACAAAATTTTTCAATCACTACACATTTGCATGCCCTGATACAATATTTTTTAACCCACTTGTTGAACAGTCGCAATGTGTTGCAGACTAAACTGATCACTCAGGGGATTGATCTCTTATCTCTTTCCTCTCATACGCCTGCAGCCTTGTTGTCTAGTTCTCCCTGTTGTTTTGTCATCTGTGATATCCTCCAGAGGGAGTAATAAAGTTTAATACAAGGGTGACAGAGAGCTGCATAGGGACGTTTATTGTTGTTGAGAAGCTGATAAATGAGTCAAGATGTCATGAAGTTTGAGAAAACCACAATTTGGTGAAAACCCAACTGGCCCTGTGGAAAATACAGAGCCTGGGAACCCCGAGTGGAAGCAGCAGGAAGCACAAGGGCCGAGGGAGAAGAGGACTCTCGATCCAAAAAGTTCTGCTAAAGACTTGAGAAGATTGAGTCACTCTGTGAAAAAGCCTTGGGCGGAATTAAACATGTTTATAAGAATGATTTTACTTTCAAAGCAGAAAACCCTTTGAAACTGTATTTAGGCTCTAATTGGACAGTTAAAGTCTCAATTAAAGAAATAAAGGCTTGATCGTTTGTTTATTTTGAATGTTGATGATTAAATAATAACAAAAATGCATGCATGGGATAAGTTACTCAAATATCAAGTAGTATAAGTGTTATTTAGGTAGTTGAACTTTACTTGAGTATTTCCATTTCATGCCAAAAGGAAATATTTTACTTTTTACTCCACTACATTTGTCTGACAGCTTCAGTTGCTATCTACTTTTCAGATTACAACTTTTCCAGTGAAAACCATGTAAACTGAAGGATGATGTGTTGAGAAAATTCCCCTGCTTCTTAAGTTAAATAAATAATTCAAAAACCCTCTTAGATCAGCTGGAAAATACACTGTGACAAAGCTGAAAACAGGTTGTCACAGGACAGCCATGCTCCAACCATATGATGATCTCATAGAATATGATGCATTGCTGTAGATTAAACTACCAAACAGTATATAAAGTAATTAAAACTAGCTCAATCTTAAACATCTACAGCAGCAGTGCAGATGCAGCAGTGATATTAATCTAGAAACGTCATATGTCATAGCAAACACTAACATTAACTAACTTTTACTTTTGATACTTAAAGCAAAATTTGTTTTTACACACTATCAATATAGTAAAGTTGTAGTGGAGTATATTGATAGTGCTTTTACTTCAGTAAAGGATTTGGATCTTCCACCTCTTCTTGGAAATAAGTTTGTATGCACAACCATCACACGAGGTCTCTAGATGGCACTCTCTTCCTTTCAAGCATGGCAGATATCTTGATGTCTCCCAATATCTCTCTTTCCTCTTGTTTCTCTTTCTTTCCCATCTCTGCCTTTGTCTCTCTCTCTCCTCTTACCTCTTCTTTTTCTTCTTCTTTCCATTTCTCTCTGTCTATCCTCTGTGCTACAGAGGATTCAGCTGTGGATCTCAGCGTGTGTTCTCAAGCTCCTCATCTTTTCAGAAAGTCTTTCATTAACAGAACTCACACAGACACAGAATGAGCCCCTTTGCACCAGTGCAGAGTGAAGGAGAGATTGGACAGTTTGGTAAACCACTATCTTCCTGTGGGGACTTTCCAATGCAAGTGACTTTTCTCTTTCAAGTCAAACTTATTTTTCGTTACAATTTATTTAGGAAGGCGCCCTGCTATGTTCACGAAGCATTGATTCATTAAAGAGTTATTAGAGAAGAGAGTGATATCAAACCAGCTCTTGAAAGAAAAATGAAGTCACATTAAACTCACTCATCTTTTGAAGGCTAAATGTTAAACATACGGAAATTATATTTTATTGGCGACTGCTTTGTACATGAAAACATCAAATCATGATCAACATTAACAGTATTTAAACACTAAAGTGATTCTCTTTGGTCATGCCATTGCAACAAAAGAGAAACAGAGATGGTAAACGGTTTATTTCTTTAGAAAATCACTGTAAGCCTGGAAAAGCTGAATGATGTTGTTCATTCCAAAGTTTATTTGTGCCACAAACTGCAATCAAAATCTCAACAGCCTCTGCTAATACCACCACAGTGTTCCGCTTCAGCATGCAAAGGGATGTTAAAAGCAGTGCAGCTCGCTTCATGAGGCGACCGCAGCTTTTAGACATGGATTAAAGGTTGTTTCCATGGATCTGGTGTTTTTATATAAAATACTGTTGGCGTGTGTATGCACACGAATTGTGGTGTTTGCCTAACGAATATAGACTCTGCTGGTGTAAAAGAGAGAGGAAAAATTAGCTTGTTTAGCTCAAAAATCACCTGTAAGTTGTTAAGTAGCTCCACCACAATCACTCTGTCTAAATCTCTATCAGGCAGACTGCTCTCCTGCACTTGCACTGGTGAGTAGCCTGTTAGCATTTGGTAATTGCCACGCGCTGTAATTTGAATGATCTCATTCTTTAGGCTTTCCGGAAACTCAGTTTCCTCCAATGACCACATCACTGTGTGTTTACTGCTGGCACACACACACACACACACGCACAGGTATTCTGACACAATACAGTCGAGATTTATTGAGTTCAGACTACAGCAAGAGCAGTGGATTTCAATGTGACTCACAGAGATGACATTAAAATGACTTGGTTGTTTAATGGTCCAAGAAAAGCATTTCAGCTCATGTCAGATCAATTGAACAGGAAAGCCTGGGTGTGGATGAAAATATTAATCATTTTTCATGTATGTGTCATACAGTAACTCAGCACATGTGAATCACAATTGCACGTCCGGAAGCACTCTTCCTCTATTAAGGCCCTCTTGCTCTATAAACCAACTCAATCAGTGTTTAGCACAACACACACAAGGAATTCCTTCAGTTTTATTGATATAATTAAGGAGTGTATGGTTGGAAATATTGAAAGAATCTTAACTTATAAAAGTGTGTTTTAATTAGAAACCTCAGAGGGACTTAATGAGTCTTAATTTGACTGTTTTCCAAAGGAGACCCGGTAGTTGTGAAATGTGGCAAGGGCAGGAAGGATGTAAAGTGATTGCTTCTGTAATTACTGTCACAGTCTGTAACTTTGCTCTTACAGTATACTTAATGAGCTCCCTCTCATTTGAGAGATGTTTCATTCTGGTGAGTTAAGGCTGCTTGTGTGACTTTCAAGAACAATGAAGTTGTAGAAGTTGTCGCTGGTGTGAAGTTTAATCTGTGTCTCAGACAAAAAAATGGCATATTGCATTAAACTAATATTGATGATGGGAAATGAGATGATGGACTGTGAGCCTGGTGTGGAAAACAGACCCATTATGATTGTCTGGTTTTGTTCTTGCTGCCCTGTTATAATACTTCATTTTAGAGATGGCTAATTAGGTTTTATGAAGCATCATCAAGTCATTATGAGCAGAGCAATGTTCACTAGAATCAGAGCTTGATGAAAATTATGCTGGTTCAACATCTAATTAAGCAGCTCTACATGTAAGAAGACACTGAGATATTTGATGTTTGGAAAAAAGTACATTTATGTTTCTGATGTGTATATATTTGCAGTCATGCTAGCACCATAAGGCTCCAGGGATGGCAGGGAAGGCAAATGATTGGCTGGACTGCCATTGGATTTGCTACAGATATCCACGTTCCACTCGAGTTTAAATGTAATAAGTTTGGTAATCTCTTTTTATTTCAATCCTGCACCATAATCACATCAAATATAACCTAAAGTATTTGGTTTACGACCAAATACCTGTTAAACTAATGACATTCCAGTCAGCCTCAGCTTAGCAAATGTTAGCTTGTTACACTAAAGTAAGATGGGTAACACTGAAAACATGATACTTGCTGGACATAGGCATGTTAGGACTTTCATATCAGCCCTAAGCAAAGCTTAGCCCAAGTACAACCTCATGGAACTGCTAGCATGGCGAACTCTTTTGTTTTGTTATTGGAAAAAAAACATGAAAAAGTAACAGATTGTTGCTCTGCTACATGTCAAAACAGAAAGTTTAGGAACAAACAGTCCTTTTTTGATAATCAGCCCTGACATTATGCTGTGTATCTGAGTTTATGAGCCTGGGGGATCAGTTAATGGCAGCATGACAATGTCCATTACACCAAACTACCCGTGTTTAATTACTTCCGTAGAGCTGGACCACTCATGGGAAGAATTTTCCGCCACTGAGAAGATCCCGTGGTTAGGAGTGGGAAGGGGCGTCTTGGATGGGGAACAAAGCTGTAGAGCTGTCGTGGACGGTGGGGTTGGAAGACTGTGGGCCTCCTCCTCTTCTTCCTCCTTCTTGTGTCCCTCACAAAACGAACCAGGAACCATTGGGCAGCTTCCCAAACCACTGCCTGACAACAACATGGACAAAAAGAAACCCCAGTTAAACAGAAGAGGGGAGAAGAGGAAGAGAGTCATTCAGTGGCCGCCACTGTGGGAATGTTGTAAACTGCACTTTCCTGAGGCCTTGGGAATCCCACACCAGAGCTGGAACCTGCGGGCATGGAAAACGGGGCCTGCCTCCCCTGAGAGAGGAGATGTCAGATGCAGAACAACATCACTTGATCACTTGGTGTGGGGGAGCTGGCAGTGACGCACTTTCTTTACTGTGCATCAGGAGTGTAGTTTGACAGAACAGAAAATCTAAATATTACAATAATGAGAACAAAAGGTTTGTTGAGTGCGGTTTACTCAGATTTACTCTCCACCAAATCAGCTGCTGCACTTTACACTTTTAGCACTTTGGATTAAAATAAACAGCAATTTCAATAATATCAAAAACATATTTTTTGTTTAGAGTTTTTGAGTATTAGGACGTTCATAACTTATTATCACTCACATGTTCATTTTGACACTTAAACCCATTCAGACCCATGGCTAGATTACTGTGATAACTGTGCAAGTGGACAAGTGCCCAGAGGCCAGAGGCTGTTCGGGGTACCGGAGGCACCCAATTCATGGTGTGGTTATTAGTTTGTGGCAGTTTGCAAATTAGTTTGGTAATATGCACAAAGGCATAATGTATTAACTAAAATGATAACACCTTACACCAAATCCAAAGGTGTGGGTAATATTTTAGCATCAGAGTACAGGGCAAAAAAACAAGCTTGCTGCCACAAGCCTCCTCATGGTGGCATCTCACTGCCTCCTCGATTCTCTGCAATAATTACTTGTGGTTCTTTGTCATCTCAAAATGATGAATTGACAAATGGAGACGATGACAAACACTTTCAGGCAGTCACTCCTCGTAGGCGTTCATGGTGTGTTCACATGAAAAATGGCAGAAGTTGTGTGAATCCTTAAGACGCCTTTAGATGAGATGGGTCTTGGTGCAATCTGTGTCAGATTGTGTAATATCAATTTGAGGCATGCCAGGTTGTGTGATAAATCGTTGTGCAATGCTGTGAATAAAAAAAGTATATCAGAACAGAGGCTTGTCATCAGCTCGCATCTGACTGTGGTTTTCTTTTTTGCTTTGATTCCCATAAACTTCTTTTTCCTGTCACCTTTTTCTGTGTATTTTCACTCTGACAGCTTCAGTTATTAGTGTTATCTTTGCACACAAACATATGAAGTAAATATTATGAGCTGAAAGAATAAGTTGATTAATCAGTTAGCAGATTAATTCCTTCTTTATAAAAGTAAATATGATTTGCTGCTTTTCCTTTTATTTTAATAATTCCAATCACTTTGAGATTTAGACAAAACAAAACAAATATTGTGACAGTGTCACTTTGGGCTCTGGATAATTGTGACAACATTTCTCACTATTTTTATTTATTTTTTTTTTTTTAGAATTTTTACAAAACAAACAATTAATCAGTGGATAAAAAAAAATAGCTGATTAATCTATTCAATCCAATGAAAATAATCACAAATTGCAGTCCTATAAAAAATGATTATAAATGAGTTCCACCAACACCCAACAGTAAAATCCTGCTTTTAAGTTCATGCAATACTAATTAGCATTACTTACAAGCTGCTGACAAGCAGTTTGAAGCATACTGAGACTTTTACTCTGCTGGCCTGGGATCAGATCTCTACTAAAACACACATTATACGCTGCCATTAACCGCCTCTCTCTCTCTCTCTCTCTCTCTCTCTCTCTCTCTCTCTGAGTTGCTGTCACAAGTTCCTTTGCTTAGGAAGAGCGATACCATAAATAACTTCACCAGAATTATTTTGGAAATGATAAGCATTCATCATAATATGATGATCGTTTTCTAAAATGTCTGTATAGTATTTTGAGAAAAGTACCAAGCAACCGTAATGCTTTAGATCACAGCCCACAATTCACTTCTTTCCAAATTTACTGTCTAATTTTGGTACCGACCACAGAACAACCACTGCGTAAATAATAATTAAACAAATGAGCTGATAAAATCGATTTCCGCATGACTGCTCACTTTAACATGAGCAGCTCTCAGAACATTTGTTTATTACTGTAATGGGGGGATCAACAAATACTTAAAAAGAAATGAAAACTAAGTATCATTTTAAAAAGTTTTACTGACATGCTGTTGCTTAAATAGAAGTCTCCATACTGTATGTGCATGTTTGTCCCTCTGTACAGGTTCAGCTGCAAGGCCGCAGTGAAACACCACATCAAATCAACCATTTCCTCCACTGATAAGCAGCTTCCCAGATCTTCTAGAAAGAGTAAGAAGAGTTAAAAAAGACATTTAGGGAAATGGTTTTGGCAACAGTAAAACTGAGCTCTACACACTTCAGAAAATAAGCCCTTCACTCTGTCGCTGAAACATAAAATCTGGTTTCACTTAGATAAGTGAAACATTTTTCATGTGGTGTGAGACATTTTCACTTGTTTCCAGCGAACACATCACTGTTTTGTGAACATCCCTGATGCAAATGTTTCTTGAAAAGTGGAATATGTCAGATCAAGCCACTGTTTAATGTATAATAATGTCACTTGATTTTAAAAGGACTCATTGTCCAGTACATCTGCTGTGTTTATGTGTGTGTTTGTACTGCAATCCTAAAAAGAATGAAGAGTAAAGGTTGTAAACAAACACACACAACTTCTTTCTTCTCAAGATCTCAAGATTGTCTAAAAGCTTCTTTGTCTTTTTAGTTTCCCAAAAATCTTCTAAATGTTCATAAAAAAAATATATTTTAGATGGACAATTGCATGGGGCTAAAAACAGGAAACTAAATGACCAAGACATTGTGAATTATAGAATAAACTTGGAAACAGAATAAGTATTGTTTTTATAATTCTGCTGACATGACTGCACCCTCACTTATAATGCAGATTGCAGTAACAAGGTCTTGATCCATTCTGGCAGCGTTCAGCACTCGATACAGATACATGATGATATAATGTGTAATGGGAATAAAGAGTGTAGGCTGGGATCAGTGCAGCATTGCGTGACCGTGAAGCCAACATCCTGTCCTCAGTGAATTCCATGGAGGAGTGTGCGGCTCCTTTGGTTTCCGATGCTTTTTCTAGAGTCCCAGAAAACGTGTGTGTGTGTATGTGTGTGTCTTTGTGTGCATGGGGAGGAGAGCGACTTGATTTATGTTTCAAGAAGTCATCTCTTGCACTGCGACATTCCACTGAGACTAACATGAGAGGATATTTCAGTGTTTGAAGGCAGGGGGGCAGCATTTTTACTGATAGGAACTGATGTAACTGTTAGGGTTAGATCTGATGTTACAGTAAAGGTGGATGGGTAAAGGCAAGAGATACAGCCCTGCTTTTTGCATGTATTTAAATCTGATCAAAACACACCAACAAAATGCTAAATAGTAAATTTCAGTCACCTTTACTCATATATATTAAAATCCAGTACTTAATGAACTTTATCAGACTGCAATCACTGCTCAATAAAATAAAAGTACAATTCAGTGTTATAGTGATACATATTTTATCTGCCAGATAAATTAGATAAATGGATTTTAAATGCCACAGTAGCAAAAAACACAGGTGTAAATAATATTGATTGAATTAGTATTGATGGCTGAATTCCATTCAGCTACTTCAGTTTTAGGGTACTGATATAAACCATAGACAGTATAAAGGAAGGATGTGTTATGGCTCTGGCAGTGGTGCCTCTGCCACTTCACTGCTAAACCAGGCGTGGAGTGTGGGTGGAGCTGACACAAGCTGAATTAGGTCTGATTGCTCAAACAAGCCACCTATAATGGGCGAGTTACATTATAATTCACCACTGACAGTTGTCACGAACGAGCAAATTATCTAGAGACCAAAACGTTTTTTTTTGTACCACGCTGTAAACATGTTTATTTCTGTTGTGAAGTTGGACATTTTAATATAGGGGCCCATGGAGACTGACTTGTAGCCAGCCTCAAGTGGCTATTTTTGGACTTCTGCATTGCCTTCATTTCATACCCAGAGAGGTTACCATTTGGTGTCAACCCTTTACACAGCAGACATTTTGACTGTTATTAACCTATTAATAACATGTTAATTGGCAAATGTAAAATACCCATATATGTGAATGTGAGTGTGAATGGTTGTTTTCTCTCCATGTGTTAGCTCTGTGATGAACTGGCAAGCTGTCCAAGGTGTAACACGCCTCTGACCCAGTGCCAGCTGGGATCTGCTCCATCCTCCCACAGCCCTGATAAGGATAAGCGGTTATAGATAACGGGTGGATGTATTTTTACTCATCATAGTAGGAAAAGCACGGGTGAAGCTACTAATATCTGCAATGGTTCTGGTCTTAAGCATCCAAAGAAGTGTCTCTGTTGAGCCCGCATGTGCTATACCAAGCTCTGGAACTGGCTAACCTAAATGGAATTCAGCCATTATTAATTTTATGAGTAACACCTGTGCTTTTTTATTGCTTTGTCACTGTGTCAAAATGTCTACTAGAAAAATGGCCTATACTAAACTTCTTTTAATTGATACATGATCAATTTTAATATATTGTGGATCTGAACAATAATAGTTATGAAATAATTTCTATAGCATTATATGAATGTAACAAAGTATTTATTTCCTTCCTGGAATTTATGACATCATGAAAGGCTCGATAGATATTTAACTGATGATGTAACAGTGAAAATTCCCAATGTGTGAAGTCACTATGGAAACAGAGAAGTGACTTTTTATTGATCCAACACAAAAATATGTACAGACACTGTGACTAGAGCCAGAACTCTAGAGCTCAAATCAAAATCTGCCCATTAAAAGTGCTTGTTTTTGCCACCGAGAGGCTCAGGTTGTTATTTTAAGTGTCTGATAACACAGCCCTACAGAGAAATTAACAATCAGGTTGATCTTTTTGCGTATATCCAAGTCTTGCTTGGAAATCTCGGGGGGAGGGTGAGGTTACCTGTTTTAGGACATCAACATTGGAAACGTGAGTGTAGTAATGCACCAGTCAGAAGAGTCTGTTGCGGTAGAGTATAGAAAATGTAGCTTAGTGTTGTGTAAAAGAGTTTCAAGGTCAAGGCTGAATATTTAGCTGATTTCAACAATGAATGTGAATTTGACGGCGGCTAGATTTGTTTGTGTCAGAGTAAACAGATAAGACTACAAACTTTTTATTTCAGTGGTTGTCAGATTTGTTGTTTGGTTTCAGTTAGTTTTTAAATTCAAAATCAAAATTCCAAAACTGAATAAAGACCAAGCCTTAAAAAGTTAAAATGTATTTCAGGATTAAAAGTTTTGAGTTATTAAAATAATCAACCTCTAGAGTTAAAATACCTGACAGTGCATGCACTGCTGACTCTATCTGAATGAGGGAAGACCAAGCCCAAAAGACCTAAAGGATAGATTTAGACATTTTCTCCCGCTCTGCTCCTCTCTGGGCTGAATTATCTATGATCTGTGTCCTCTCCTGTGGTCTGAGAGCGAGGCAGCCATTAGCACAACCCATCTCTTTAATCAAGCCACTGGAGGAGGTACCGAAGGACGCTCTGTTGACCGCAGTACGCCTCCTCTCTTATTTTCTCACCCACTGGCACGCCCGCTTGGTGGGAGAGTCCTGAGGTTTGTTAAAGCCTCAGTGAGTCAGTGACAGGTGGACAGGTGGTACTTCAAGAGCACAAGTGGGAGCCTCAGGGCCTCGTGGCTGCTGTGCAACTAAAAATATGTAGGGGGCCACCACCAAACGGCAAACAGACAAGCATTTATTAAGTTGAAAGTTAAAGGATGGAAATGCAAACACTTATGATTTTTATTTTGCAACCATGCTTTAATATTAAAAATATGTTTGCATTAATATTTACAATTTATTTTGGTCATAATACTGGTGTCAGCCCTCTTGGGAATATTGGATGTGGATGCAATCTCCAATTCAACAAATTATCAAAATGTGAGCACTCTTCAGGCACAACAACAAATTAAAATCAAATTAAAACACAAAATCAAATCCTTTCTACAAAATCCTCACACAGTACATGAGATAGATGAACCAAACACACAAAAGCACACACAAAAACAAATATTACATACAAATCATACAATCATACATGCAAGACTAAATTCAAGTTCCTGTTAATTACCTTACAAGGGACATCCAGTATTGCCCTGCGATAAACTGGCAACTTATCCAGGGTGTACCCCGCCTCTCGCCCAAAGTCAGCTGTGATAGGCACCAGCCCGACCATGACCCTGATGAGGATAAGTGGATGGATGGATGGATGGATGGATGGATGGATGGATAGATGGATGGATAGATGGATGGATGGAAAGGTATATTCTCAACTCCTCCGTGCTCTAGACGTGTTTTGGATGAGACTTTTTTTTAAATCGTTCATCTATTTCTTGCTACGTGTGTTTGAAAACTCCTGGAGAATCTGCTACAGGATTTATTAGAGTTCTATTTGTAAGTAACTTACTTATTTTACCATCAAAGCCCAGTCACAAAATTAGCAACACAACATTTCTAACAAATACAAATTGTTTATAAAATCAGCGACATGAATGCATATCAGGGGTTGAGTGGAATTTATGCCACTTTGCCAAGTTATCTACACGGCAAGAAAAATAGACCAACAAATGTCATGACATTTGATTTTTTTAAATATTGACTTCCTTTTATCTTTGCCTATAAAATATAAATCTAACAGAGTCAAAATAAGTCTGAGGTTGACTGCTGCAATTTTGACAAAGATAAATAAAAGTGAAGCCTGTGCAGCTGCAGGATCTGTGGATGATGCTTTTGATTCTTTCCTAGAATAAAATCAGCTTCTCTTGAAGAAACAAAAAACAGCTACATTGACTCCAGTAGGACTAAAGAGCACAAGAAAAGGGACAGCAGGTACAAACCCCTATATTTAACACTATAAAAGTGATTTGCCTGTAGGGGTACTTGTTTTGGGGGCTGCTGCAGGTGTTCATATGTGGAGGGTCTGGGTGTGTGTGCATGTTCCATAATTAGTCTTTCTAGTGTATGAGTTGCTGCTGATTGTTTTTGTGTATTTAATTTGGTCTCTGTTGGAGGAGAGAGGTAGGAAACAGGTCTGCTCTGGTTTGTTTTTTATATCGCACTGCATAAACGTTTCAGATTCTGATCCTGTTTTATTTATCACAGCTCACATCCACATCCTATGGTAATGGTCGCCACATTTCTAGGATGAAAGGGTATGATGTGCTTGCATGTGCCAGGAATTGATAGGGTGAATATGTGTGTATGTATATGTATATACAGACATATGAAGGGCTTGGGGTTTGTGTGGGTCTATATAGATTGTTTGTAGGGGGTTGAGTGTATTGTATGTTTTGGTCTTTGTGTGGGTGTTTCACATGCAACGTGGCAAACTTTTTTTTACCAGTGTGTTTGATGGACAGTAGTCCTGCCAAGCATGTGTATGTGTGTGTGCATGCGTGTACTTGTGTTTACTCTGACAAATGTGTCCCATATGTGGGTGCAGGTCTAAGCCCATGCACACGTCCTCTCCTTTCCACTTATGCCTGCCACCACCACCACAATTGAGTGAAATAGTGCTTGCCAAATACATTTTGAAATGATTGTTCTGGATTGATGATATTTTTCACACGGATGTAATTAAATGACAACAATATTACAATGAGGTATTTGTTCTGACATGGGAAGTGATCGCCCAGTATAATTGGTTTCTGCGTGTAATCTGCTGTAATTCTACTGTGTTGTTAACTCTTTATTTTAAAAATTAAGAGCAGCAAAAATGTTCAGTAGTAGCATTACAGTAGTGATGTTGGCTACTTAAAAGCCTATAAAATGTATGTGTTTTGTAGGCCATTGTAATCCTAATTAGAGGTGTGTACAACAACGATTAAAGTGAAAATGACACGTCAGTCTTTGATGTGATATCCCTCTTCATTCTGTATGCAACATACTAACTGTGAAAATGTGTATTACTGCTTGGATAAAACAAACACATCACTGAACACAAAATGTCCTCTAAAAATATAACAAGAACAACAACTACAGCAAAAAAATCTTGCTAGAGACCATTTAAAAAAACAAAAACCTTTACCACATAGCATGGCAAAACAGTCATCAGCGCTCATCATAGCTGTAAAACCTCATTTTGTTGTGGTTTGTTGTTTTATACTTGCTGTGCTGTCTGTACCCAGAGAAGAAATCAAACACCACCTCATGGCAACAAGCATATTTGGGGTCTCTGTTGACAACAGTTTAACTTAATGTCCCCAGGGCCCCTTCACACTCGGACTGCTTCTCTCACACTGTGTCTTAACCTCCGAATGACACACTACGTTGTTCGCTTAGGTACAGTTTTTCATTTGAATACAACTTCACCTTTGCAAAAATAAACTGCAGTGCCAAATTTATGTTGATTTGCCTGGTCATTCCAAATGTTTCACACAATATATATGTCATGGCTGTATATGCACTTAATCTGTGATATAATCCATGTTTTCCTTTAGATATGCATTGTGTAATATTTGTATCAGCACAAGCTTGCAGTCATGTATATCATCTTTTTATTTTCAGACCAGGGCAGACACATTTCACTCAAGCAAATCTAAATCATTCTGGATCAACCAGGACACTGGATGGTCCAGTGCTTTTCACAGTGTCGTAAATCATAGCCTCATGAAAGGATCAGTGCACAGCAGGTGAGTTTGAAAGGATTGTAAATATTACATTTTACATCAAATCCCTTTCTCGGGCTCTTTTTGTTTAAAAAGCAAAACTAATTCAACTTCTCTAAAAGTATAAGAGAAAGAGACTAGCTAGTCAAACATTCAGGAGAACCCTGCACATACAGAAAGGATTAAAAAGACTTTCATGCACATGAGGATTAATTTACACCCTGCACTGCATGCATCACCTGGAACTGCAAACCAGTAAACATTACTTACATACAATATGAATACTCACACAAGACTACACTCCACAAACATGTTACAAAACTCAAAGTACAGGTTTACACACACACACACACCTACTGCATGTATGTACACACAAAACAAAGTTGTAATCTTATCCCTCTTTGACTCCAAAAGGTTAATGGAAGGGAAGGCTGGTACCATTGAAGGAAGTGACCAAAAAAGAGCAGAACATCATCATCACCACAGTAATTACCAGTTTTCTTCACAGACTTAAAGTTCTCAGTTCAGATGTTGTTAATCCAAACAGCGCAATGGCTAAGTCTCATCACACAGCATGTTACTTCTCTTTGCTTATTTACTGATACATGGTACATGGTAAATTAATTCGATGTTGAAATGAGGCGGAAAGATTTTAAATCAAATAAAAGACAGAAAGTCGATCAGCGGATATTAACAAATAATTTTTGAGGCAATTTAGTTAATGTTTACAGAACACAAAAAACTTGGTAAAACCTTGTAAGACAATGAGAACAAAGAAGAGAAGGCAGAAGATAATTTTAACTGGATTCCTTATAAGCCGACTCCTCACCTCACACTGAGAACCACCAGGTCTCCTCCTCAGGACTCGACGTGAGCATCACTCACCCCTAACTCCCCTCCTCCTCTTCCTCTCCTCTCCTACCATCCCATCCTCCGGCCTAATTCAAAGCATCTTGTGGGGTGACTGCAGCGGAGAGAAGGATGTGGCTGAGGCAAATGAAAGAATCATAACAACAGGATCAAAGCAGTCCTGCAAATCTATTCCTTCTGGACATGGCGGCTCTTGCATGAAACAAAGAAAGTCAAAGACAAGACAGACAGGGCGATGCAGAGAAAGGGAGGAAAGGGATAAAAGGAAAGAAAAGAGGAGAGGATGGGAAAAAAGACAGTGCCATGAACTCTGTATCTCATAGAGACGGTCATCACACGTGTTGCTGTTTGATTGATGCTCTGCACGTCTGTTCCAGCTTCTTTGTGTCTATCACTCTTCCGTATGTCGATCACACTGCTTTCTACAGACTTATCCATTCCTCTGACAAGTCATACTTCCTTTTATATTCTAACTTCATACTTCACTGATTTTTTTTGTTTTGTTCTGTTTGTAGAAAAAGAACAAAACAAACCAATTAGTCAGGGAGTTTATTTTCATGTTTTGATTAATGAGTTGTCATAATCTTACAAATATATATATATATAATAGTTTTTGTCTGTTTTGTGTCATGTACACGTCTTGTGTGTCTGTGCAAGTATACAGTATCTGCATATGTGTGAGTATGCAAACACATTATACAGAATAGTGAGTTGATAACTTTTAATACTCTGGAATCTAGATTGATTTTTGTTTGTTTTCGCAAACTTTCTATTTATTTTTGTTTTTGTTTGGCACATTTTAATTTGTCCTTTTTTTCAACTCAGACTCAAGTCTGAGTCCTCATTTTATCAATTCAACAAACTAGAGGCTGTAAAATTCACTCAAACTTTTACTATGGAACAGTTCATGGTTAAAAAAAATATTGTTTCAGTTTTCATACATGCAAGTACAGCAAAAAAAGGTAAAAAAAGTAAGAAATAAAACTATAATATACTATATTTGCATATAGTTTACTTGTTTTCATTGAAGGTTTCTACTGGTATATACCAGTAAATACCCTTTAATACCCTAAAAGATTTATTTCAAAACATTTTTTATGGGCTAGTGACATAAGTAAAATATTGTGTGAAGGTCTATAAAAATAAAGATTATGTTCCTATAAATTAAAACATGCAGTGTACTCACTGATGAATAGACAGATTTTGGATACCACATAAATGAGGTTGATTATTTCAAAATCATAGAATCAGTGCGAAAAAACATAAAGATCTTTGGATTTAAAAGCACTCTCCTGTGGTAACTGCATGGCACCAGGATTAACCAAATCACAATAAGTATTTGCAGGAAGTTCTTTTTACCGTCTACTGTTAAACTTTTTAAAATGATATCTGCCTTTGTGCGGTCTTTAATTTTACACTTTATGTTGTGCCCCCCAGAGAGCCTTTGTTTGCTTGCTCTAAAGCATCATGTTGCCTCATTGAATTCAAGTGAGATTTAAGTAAATTAAAGACACAAGTTTTGTAGAACCAGCGGCTCATCCTCATTTCTACATTTTCTAAGTCTGAAATGAGCACACTAGTTTATTAAAATAAATCTCAAATATTGTGGTAAATACACCAGCACTGCTATTCCTACTCTGTGCTCCTCCCTGTTTCATCTCCCTCAAGCTGGAACAAAGATTTCAGCATAAAAAAACAGAGCAAAAGCCAGATCTGCACTCTGCACGAACTGCATATTTAGATCATGATGCATCGATCCTCATAATTCACAAGGTTTTGTCATTTTACACTCAATTTACAATATGTTACAGCTTGGGAATCCACAACACATTTTCTCAGACATAAAAGACGAAAAGAAATTATGGAAAGACACGGGGCAAAATCAAACCGGCGTAGCTGCTCAGACCGGGCACTGTCACTTGGACTGCACACTGTGTTTCGAAACAGATCAAAGAAAATCAGGATTTTGCCTGAAAAACCACAACATGACTAGCATACCCCCTCCACCCCCCCGCTTCCCCGGCCTTGCACTCCCCCAGAGGAAAGGAAAATGTGGATTCTCAGAAGTATTATTCCCCAAAAATATACAGACTATGAGCAAGAGTGAGAAATACATATTCCAGATCCATCAGTAAAACCCTCATGTTTGGATTCAGGCCTTTTTGTTTGACTCTGTTGAGATGCCAGGGGGTCCAGAGGGATTGGCAGGTTTACAGTTTGAGGGCTATGTAGGGCTGTTTGGAAACCGGGGTGTTTGCTGTGTAAAGAGCCACCTCCTGAAAGTCTTTGTGAAACAAAGAAGTTGCTGTGTGACAGTTTAGTGGAAGCTTCCCAGTCACTGTATGGGCCTTTGTAATCACCACAAAAGAACATACCAGCAGAGTAAGTCCATAACTCATCCACACAAACAAACTCTGATGTCGGTAAATGAGGCTGAACTCCAACCCCTGAAGGGTGAGACTTGGCTTTTGCGGTGTAGCTTGATGAAGGCAAACAATGCAGCTGTATGCTGACGAGAGGACGGGACAGGAGACTGGAAAGTGGCAAGACATTTTGTCCAAGCCTGACAACGCTGCCGTGAAATTTCACGTTAATGCTCCGTAGATTGCAAATTGCTTGATAAATTTGTTTTATGGTAAATTTTATCGTTCATATCCCATTTGTGCCGCTGGGTATTTGCACAATCACTTTGCTGTAAGTCAAGGGTGATGACAAAAATTTGGGATGATTGTTAGATTGAAAGCTGCTGGATGTTATTTTCGATCACTTGGCTTCAAGGACTGCAAAAATCTGCTAGCAATCACAATGTATGATCTCTCTGTAGAAAAACATGTCCATTGTCAGGTAAAGAAATGTAATATCTACACAAAACCACAGTAAGTATATGTGTGATCTATACATCTAAGACAGCTTTTAAAGACAGTTATTTCAGTGACTCACTCCTAACATACTGACAACAATGCTTGGGTGGCCAACGTCAGGCATCTGATGAATCTTTATGCTGATGTTGTGAAAAAAACTCAACCTGTTTTCGGTCTAAACTTATCAGTGTATGGTTTGACGTGGCTGCCAAAGACCTCACAGACTGCACTTGTAACGAGTGAGAAACACAGAGGCCTGAGGAAAACCTCGGCCAAGGCCATCCATGACAGCTGGCACACCACACGGCCTAAAACAATACACAATGTGTCCCTCCTGACGGCCATCAGTACACACTTGTACAGTCACGGCGGGGGGAAGAACACACGCTTGCCCTGACATCTCCAGACAGCGAAAAATAAACGGACAGATGGAAAAAGAAGACACATAATGAATACCAGTGGTTTGGGAGAAAGGAAAGCTGATCTTCTTCTCCATCATACAGAACGATGTCTACACGCTGGGTGTCATTGTGTCATAAAGATCTAGCAAGCCCTTTTCACTCAGGACCCTTCCATGTGTAGGCTCCATAAGTGTCATTGGAGAGTTAGCGCCAGGACCATGAAAGCACTAGCCGCAGGTCATTAAAATACCTTTGAGAATATGGGATGCTTATCAAATAATATGAACCACATTGCTCCACTTTCCCCCTGTGTAAATGGGGAGTGGATATGGGGTTGGGGTTGATATCTCTACCTTTTCAAGTGCTCTTTGAAGTCTGGATATTGAAACAAGCGCCTGGGAAAGTGGAAAACTTTATACACAAGTACAGTAGAGTGCTGGCTTCTGTAAGGGTCATGACCTGGCTGTGTTTCCCTGTCACAAAAAGTCAGTTGAGTAGATGGTGTGAATTCAACTAATGTCAGTAATATATACTTTAATTTGCCCTCTGAATCTTATCTCTTTGTCATATTTCCTCAGTTTTGTCTTAGGCATAATAAGGCCTACAGCTGCAATCACTGTCCTTAAAGAACACCATGGGATGCCCTGTAAAAATACCAATCATCATCTCCTCATAAAACAAAGGAACGGACGTTTAGAAGAAGGAGAATTTTCCATAATGGTCTTTTTTCCAAGCTTCCAAAGGTCCGGCTGATTTAACAAGGGGAGAATACCGGAACAGCACATCAGTGAAGAATCTGCCAAAGTCACTTAGTCTAATTTTTGCCATGGTGCTATTAAAATAGAAAAAACACACAACTGGTAATTTGGGTATTTGCCTTTTGTTGCTTCAATTCAAAATTTGTCTTTTTATAGAGTTCGATGCCACATGGTCCCCTGAAACAAAGCAGTGCCAGATCACTATCTATTGTTTAAAAAATGTAGCAATTACTCTCCATACCCAGATAGATACAGCTGGGGCAACAGTGGTAAAACCTGTGGGAGATTTAAGCACAAGAATAGGCAAAGTGGGAATACACAAAGCTGGAGACATGCCTTTAGGATTTCATAATGTTTTTTTGATTGCAGAATGTTTGAGAGATTTCATACAATGCATGTGTAGTTCACTAATGGGGGTCCTTAAAAGGAAAAAAAAAGATTATGCAGTCCCCACTAGGGTATCATTCTAGTGGAGAAAATGTGATATAGTGCCCTCTAAGGACTTTCCAGTGGAGAAAATGCAACGCAGTGCTCTTTAGGGCACCCTTCCAGTGGAGTAAACATGTCAAAGTGCACTAATAGTAGCCAATAAAATGGAGAAAACTCAATGCAGCCTCCTCTGGGGTGTCCTTCCAGTGGAGAAAATGTGATATAGCGCCCTCTAAGGGTGTCCTTCCAGTAGAGAAGATGAGATGATGTATGGTATGCATGGTGTTTTATTTTTTCTGCCACTGAGCTTCATAATATCAGTTTCACACACATTATCACATTAGCCATAAATATAACTGAATTCAGTGGGTCACACAAAGAAAAGGTGTGTTCTAAGTGGAATTAAGAAAGTACGTCTATTACATAATATATTCTGTCTTTCAAACTCAAATTCAAATTCAAATTTATCTCCCTTGATATTTCTGCACTGCGGATTAGTGACTTAATGCTCCACTCTGGATGTTGAATTCCTTCATAGTGCAGTTTAATCAGGTATTGAGTAAACAGGCCTGGGCTACAGCAGCCTGACGCCGCTGTCTGTCTTTGACATTTCCCTTTGACGTTCTCAGTCACCCCGCCTTGGAATTCCTCCTGCATGGCTTACACTCCTCAGCTTTAGGCCAAGCTGGATCCCCTGGGGCCCATCTTCAGGAGGAAATTATTTTTCATTGCCCCCAAAACACTGCGACTCTTGCCAGTTTGGCCTCGTCCCCCTCATGCTAGTCTCCAGGTTGTAAGGTCGAACTTCCTCCTGCCCATGAGGGGGCAGCTGTGAGATCAGGCCTTGAAGGAAAGCAGGTCACAACCCTGGCTTAAATGTTGGGCCACCTTATGACTCCTTTGCTTTTGTTCCCTCTATTGAACAAAGCTATGCGGTATATTATCTTAAATGTATTAGCCTGACTTCTCTAAAACAGTAGGACTAATCCATTTTTACTGGGCCCCTGCAGGACTCTTGCCAAGCTTGTTACATTTGTTATATTTCAAGCAGGAGACACAGTGGTTTTATTGTCAAACAAGGGTTTCATGTTGTATTATTAAACTTTGTGTTTTCAGTGGTTAGCTTATGGGACTGGGAAACCCTTACCAAAAATATTTCACTTCAAATAATCTGAAGTGACTGAAAATACATTTTTTGTTGTTGTGGTTTTCCTTATGAGCCACACACAAAATTTAAAAAGTTTGTTTTGACCATTTATGCTTTAGCTGACTTACATTCTTTTTGATGTTAATCCAGTAATTGTGAGGTTTGGGTATCCACTTTAATTCACTGTGTGACAGGTCGTGACTTTTGCTTCAAAAATGCAATGACTCATCAAATTGGCTAGATGGCTCCAGTGTTTCAGGTGACTCAGCAGGAAATCCACTGACAGTATTGATCACAGTGGCTTTGCTGTCTTCCAAAATGTTTTGCTCATTTCCACAAGACACTCAGAATTACATTTCTTCCACAAGACAGAAGGAGGAGACAAGGGGCTTAGTGGAGCTTCTGTCACTGTTACAATAACGTATTATTATAGCATCAACACAATATTCTGGTAAATATAAAAGCACTTCTTTTTGATAAAAAGCTATAACTTGGTTCTCAAGTGCTTTGACTTGAAAACTGAGTGTCTTGGCAAGCAAAGGGAAATGCTGACACTTTAAAGGAATAGTTCAAGTATTTGGGAAACACACTTATTTGTTTTCTTGCTGAGATTTAGATGACAACATTGATACAATTATTATATCCATCCATTCTATATGACACTGGTTAATTTAGCTTAGCACAAAGACTGGAAACATGGGGAAACAGCTGTTCAGAGGAAACAAAATCCACCTGCCAGCACCTCAAGAGTAATTAACTAATTAACATGTTATATCTTGTTTTTTAATCTGTACAAAATCCAAAGTGTAAGACTGTCAAGTTGTTTTATGGGAAGTTATGTGTCACACTATGTCTTAGCTGAGGGCAGTGTTAGTGCTGATAGGTGGATTTTTTAAATCTTAAAACAGTCTTTATGCTAAGCTAAGTTAAGCAAAGCTAAGCTAACTGGCTGTTGGATAAGATATGAGAGAGGTATATATTTTCATATCAAACTCTTGGCAAGAAAGTAAATAAGCGTATTTCACAGTGTCCAGTGTGTAAATTAAATCCCTGTAACATATGTTCCTTAGTGGCAAGTTTTTCAACTGATTTATAAAACTATTGTTTGTTTTTTAGGTTTCCTCCTCCACTCTAATATTTAAAGGGGTACTCCACCAATTTTACACATAAAGTTCAGTTTACTCGCAATGAGGAGTTCCATTCAGTCTGTGATAACAGTTGTTTAATGTCTTCTGTGGCTTTTGAGAAGCTTTCTAAGGTCTGAGAAACACTGATGATGGTATCATTCATATATTCATGTGTCATTCATACACATTCACACACCGATGGTGCAGCCTTCAGGAGCAATTTGGGGTTCAGTACCTTGCCCAAGAACACTTCAACATGCAGATTGGAGGAGCTGGGGATCGAACCACTGATCATCTGATTAGTGGATGACGCACTCTACCTCCCCAGTGTATAGTCACCTGAAAATAAGAACTGTTATACTTTTGATAACTTAGAATGAGCCTGTTATATCTACAGTTGTCCTCTTCCACAGAGTCCGCCATGTTGAAACACTAGTGTGACTGATAAGAGAGACTGATTGAAGAGACAGAGGTAACCCAGGGGATGAAGGGGAAAATAGTGGTGGAGCGACTTCTGTGAAGCCAAGACAGAAGCTCCAGTGGTATCTGGCACACCAGGGAAGAAGCCTTGGAGTGTTCTTTCTTCCATTTCAGTTTGATTCTTTCCTTTCTGTGTCTTCATGGCTCCCTATTTCTTTCTTTAATTCCTTTTCTACTTACTGTAATTTCTTCTCATTCTTCCCTCCCCCTTTTCCTCATCAGCCAACTGTGGCAGACGAAATACAATGAATCATTGATACCAATTCTTCTCTCATGGATGCATTTTCCAGCTCCTGGGAATCTAATTTCCTGTTTCTGCTCCTGTCAACTGATTGGTGTTTATGTTTAGCAATCTGTTTCTTATAACCTTTTTGTTTTCCAGCCTTTACTCCTTCTCTTCTTCACCCCACCTCTTTCTCTCTTTGTTTTGTCTTTGTTTCGGTTTTGCTCAGGATTGTCTGTGTGAAATGTTCCAAGATCCTATTCAAGGATAAAGGTTTTAGTTCTTGGCAGCAGTTAAACCAGTTATAAAATGGCAACACCTACAGCATTCAATCCAATCCAAATTACCATATTGTGGAAGTGGTGCGTGTGGGGGTGTGTGTGCGGGTGTGTGTGTGTGTGTGTGTGTGTGTGTGTGTGTGTGTGTATCTGAGGTTGGGTTGTCTCAAATGGAAAAATTACTCCTGAATGAAGTCAACTTCTTCAACTCCTCACACTTGAGATTGTAAGATGACCTGTTGGTAATTTAGTTCACAAACACCTCAGCTCAGTGCCATATATTTGACATTCTAACAGTGGTGTAAATAAATATAACGAAGCGCAAAACACAACCATCTTCAGCTCATGATGTGCTGATTCCTTTCTTATTTCTCGCAGTGTAAAATTAGAGCATCATGCCACAAGCACTGAGAGGTTAGAGGTCAGTTAGTGAAGTCAAGTGAAGGCTTTCTGGGAAAGTAGTTGAAAGTTGGATCTGAACCATAATGTAATTAAATCTCTCACAGGATTTTCTGAGTAAATGTTCTCCTTATCAGAAATACCCTTCCTCACATTTGCACAGTTAACCCTTGTGTTCTGTTCATATTTTGGTTACTCAACCAGTGTTTGTGGGTCTGGTGGACCCGCTGCATTTTTTGGTTTTTAATTCAACACAATCAAACAATTTTATGTTAAAATACTCTACAGATGTTTACTTCATCCCAATTACAAGCAATATAAACAGCATACGTGATTAATATTTGCCCCTTACCTTTGTTAGATCCCATTTATGTATTAAAGTGCTACTCTTTTTGTTTGTTTTGTAAGAAAAATGTAATTAAAAAAATTACAAATGAAGAAAGTTTTTTCATAACTATTAATTTTGATTTATTTGAACTTTTTTGAATTAGAAATTTAACCCATTCAGGTCATGTCAAATGTCCTGCACATGAGTAACTGCCATCTGTGTTGGCTGTTTTTGCATTCTTATCACATTGGAAGCCATGCATGGTGGCTCATTTCTTGGGCAAGAAGACCATTCCATTTTTTGACATCCATATTTCTTCACTTGCTAGCTGCTGACTGGGGCTCACCACTGCTCGCTGTTTGGTGCCGGGGTTGTTAGTGCTATGGTTTGTCTTCATTTTGCAACTAGCTGATGCTAAATCTCATCGTCTTCTTCAAAATCACTGTCTGACTCTGAATTTTTAGAAATGTGATCCTCATATTCTGAATCCTCTTCCTCTACATCATCATCAAAAGCTTCTCTGGCCTCCTGTACGGAGAATCTTTTGTCCATTTTGATCAGTTGTATTGTATCAGTTGTCACTGGCAAAGCTCTGTTTATTGTGTCCCGCCCCATATTTGCAGCTGGGATAGAGTATGGGAAAATAATGATTAGATCCCGCAAGAAAGAGCGGGAAAAATGTGCGGGAATGTGAGAGCAGGTGCATGTACAAATGCTTGAATGTTGCTTTGACACACACGCACGCACACTTGCACACACACACACACACACACACACACACACACACACACACACACACACACACACACACACTAACAACAGGCCCATCCTGAATGTAATACAAATGTGTGTGTGTGCATAACCACAGTGTACTACTGCTGACTGTTGAGCAACTCCACTTGGGAAATTGGGGGTCAAGTGCCTTGCACAGCAGATCCTGGATGGTGGTTATTTAGGGAAGAGAGAGTGATGTGTCACTTTTACAAAACAGATTTAACTTAGATGGTCTGAGATTTGAACCAGAAACTTTCCACACTAAATGAATACTGACAGCAGTGTTACATCTTACAATAAATAAAATGTATATTACAGATAAAAGAGGTGTATCATTACATATGGGTATTGTTTCATTGGCAGCTTCACAAGCATCTCACATGCACAGTGCATTCTAAACAACATTTTGGCAAATACACGTTTGCTCATGCATTGGTTAGCTTAGCTTAACATAAAGACTGGACATAGGGGGAAACAGCTAGCCTGGCTCTGTCCAAAGGTAACACTTTGACTACTAGCACCTCTAAAGCTCACCAATTAGCATTAAGCTGATTACCTGCTGCCTGTAGCTTGTACAGAGATTAAAGTGGTATCGATCAATTCATCCAACTCTCAGCAACATTTCCCAAAAAATACCAAATTATTTCTTTGAATCTCAAAAAATAAGAGAAGAATTGACCCTGCATTTCAAGATGAGGCAGTGAAAGCGTGCAAACGCATACCCAATGGCAAAGCTTTTTTCTTTGGTGGCCATTTTAAAATAAACATGGGATCTTTGAGGTGGCGCCACGGGGGAGGGAGCATGGCGTACCAGCAAGGAATGCGCCTCATACGTCTGCAAATGGATCGGAACATTTGCAGTGTTGCTGCTCTTATTTTCAACTCTGTTTTGCTTGACTTTGTGATTTAAAATCGCTCAGGCCTCATTGCTAATGCTTGTTGTCTGGTGATATTATTTGGTGCAGGCAGTGGGATACTCAGAGGGTGAATGACCCCCCCCCCCACTGCAACTGTCAACTGGCAAATCAGCCTCTCATGGAAACCAGACGTTTAATTGTTCTCAGATGCTGAAGCTTTTGGTGTGAGCCGCAATGTGTGACTTTGCTCCGTTCTAACGTTGGATTAATTCACTGCCGTTGATTAAAAATGCTTGCGTGTCTTGCAAGCTTGAGGTCTGAATGAATGGCAATGCAGATCAGGGCGAGGTCAAATAGTCATAGCAAAGTTGGGAAAGAATTATTGAGATCTGCTTGTGTCTATATATAAGCAGTAAACACATGAGTTGGTTTCAGTGTTTGATAAGCTGTCAATCACACAAAAGCATACTTCAAACATTTACATGTTATTGTGAAGCAAATTTCACTCATCTGTTGTCTGTGTAGGATAAAAGAAACCACATGAAAATGACTGGTATATGTTCAGTTAATATTTTGTGTTGTACAACGCAAAAAAATTATGCATGGAATTAAAATTTTAATTACAATATATAAAACCTGAGCAAAACTCACAAGCAAAACGCTCAGCTAGTTTAATATGTGCATGTTTAATATGATTAATATGATTTTTTTTTAACACATTCTATTTGGACCCACAATATTTAGAGGCACTGGCTAATGAACAGCTAGGTGATTTCCACTGAAGACTGCGGTTCAGGGTTTCAGAAAAGAACACCTTACAGGGGAGCACTGAGCGTGTGTTTCCATTTACAACCTTTAGATTTGGTTATATACAAATGCTCACCTGCACAGCATCTCACATTGCAATCACATGAGCCTGAGCTGCAGCTGGATGATAATCAATCATGAGCTTCATGTCTCGTCTTCTGCTGCAATATGAAACTCGATCACCAGCCCTGTGTCTCTCCAAACATTAGATTGATGATTTAAAAACAGTCAATCATTTATTCATCGTTCCCTAGTCAGGTTCTAGTTTCACCTTTGAGTTCGACCATTATGATCAAGTTGCTGCGGACTTCTGATGTTACAAACTTTGACTACTGAGCTACCAGTTTAATCTCCTCTGTGCAGATGTGATTCCTGTCCAGTATGCAGGTTTGGCTCCATCGTGGCAACAACTTGGGGAAAAATAATAGAGCGATCATTACTCTTTCAGATGGGACCTGCTCTCTATATGTTTAACAGCCTGACCTTCATCCCTTATGCACCCACTCTCTTTCCTTTCTCTATATCCTTGGCAAGTGTAGGAATTTCCTCCTGGTTGAGATGTTTTTGTCATATGCCAGTTAAGTCCTGCATAATCTGCTATATTACTGGATTGTTTGTTATAATTGAAGTGGCACACAAATGAAAAAAATGTCATTCTACATTTTCAGATTATCTTTTCTGTCTCACAAACGTCAACTCATTTGCTTTTTCATAAAACCATTAAAATGGTCACAGGTTTTTATCACAATGGGTGTTCTATGGTCGTGGCCAAAATATGCAAAACCTCATCTAATTTAAAAGCAATGAATTCTTGCTCATGTTCATCGAGTATTCAGACAAACACAAACACATTCTTTGATGTTTTGGCTTTGCAACAGTGTTACTTTGGATGTGAAATGCAGTTCTGGTGGAGTTGCAAGCTTGGCTCAGTGAAACAAACATGTATTGAGCCCTTCTTGAGTCCTTCTGTCTTCACCCATACAGAATGTAAAACATTCATAGTACTATTCTATAGTACTAACTATTGAATAATACTCAGAAGCACACCTACTTGAAAAAGATCCATCTTGATCTATTTTGTCACAATTTAAAGCAACATTTTCACATTTTCTTGCATAAAATAACATTAATTTTGATGCTACACTGACATGTAATCAGTTGAATGGTGTCTGTTATTCCCACTCTGCATTATGTAATGTATCTACATTATGTAACTTTGTACTCTGGGTACAATCACCCACAAGAAGTACTTAACACGTTACGGCATCAACTATTTCAACTATTTGATGAAACTGGATCATATTTTATATAGAAAATATTTTCTGCTTTCCCTCTGATGTCCTCCAACTCTCTGTAATTTATAGAGTTTCCTGATGAACAGTAAAGTAAACTGCTGCAAACTGTAGCGGCTGTTAGCTAATGTTAACTCATTATGTTAGCTGGGTTCAGAGAACTGGGTGAGTGTTAGTGTTTGTACCACAGGCGTTTTGAACCACCAGGAAGAGAAAGTTTTACAGGCCTGGGGTAAATGTGAGACTGACTTTTAGTTGTTGGCAGCAGTTTTGTGAAATAAAAGGCTGTACAGCTGTCCATATCTAAGACCAGGGCTGCCATATTATAAATATACCATTTAAAATACAATAATATTTCTACACATTGTAGCTTTAATTGCAAAATAAAATAATACAATAGTTTGACATTCAGAAATATGCTACTGCAATTGACTTTCTCATCAAAAATCAGATAAAAATATTAATAACACAGTCTTTATGCAGCTCACAGCCAGCAGCCACCTCATGCAACCTCATGGTGACAACCGTCCAAGAGGTCACTGCACCAAGAAATAATCCTGGAAACAGTCAGACCCCAGTCAAAATATAATGCCCAGTTTTTAATAAACTAAACGGGGCATAATATCTTAATTATCAAGGTTTAGTGGCATTGGTAGGTGGTTTTTCTTAACTTTGGACAGAGCCAGGATAGTGGTTTCTCCTTGTTTACAGTCTTTGTGCTGCTCTGCAAAAATTTCAAAATAAATTCACTACTATATACTTTAGTAATTACTGTTACTTGTAATCATACTTAAAGGATTAGTTTGACATTTTATATAGCTATCATGCTATCTAGTTAACCATGAGCAGGGATAAATCCTAACAGCAATGGCTGTTGTCACTTTCTCCTTTCATTAAGGAAAGGATCATAGACGCAGAGCATCTGTCACCAAATGGAAAGCATTCATCTGAAGAGAAGAAAAGAGATAATTGGATTATCAGATAATCAACCAGTTAACTATAGAGTGACATTAGAGATGCTCTCTGTTTGCATTCTTTGTTTTGTCTCTCTTGTTTCTAAGCATTCAACAACATAACTCTGTGTCCAACGTGCTGTTACACCAATTCAGCCATGGCCGGCTTCTTTCATCACCTTGCTTTGGAAACCATATCCTATCCACTACTCGACCAGTTGAAAACAGAGGATGGTCCTAAGTGTGAATGTCCTAAGTGACAGCGTTTCTTTTCAGATCTAAATCAAATCCAGAGCAGAGTCCACTCAAACCCTGAACAGAAAAAAAGCTTCTTTCACTTTCTCTTAATCATGATAAGAAAACATGCAACACCTCGCTGACCTGAACAACAGGGACAAAGAGGGATGAAGACAACTAGTGCACAACAAAGCCAGCAGCTGGTCTTTAGGGCCAGTGTGTCCAGCGGCATGTCTCTGCATTGACCTAAGACGCCCTTGTGCCTGTTAAGACCATCTCCTGAGTATCAACCCTGTGTGTGTGTGTGTGTGTGTGTGTGTGTGTGTGTGTGTCTTCATGGACCTGATAGTGTTTTGTTCCAAGGAAATGGAGTTGCAGGAGGAGCATATTCACATCTGGTTTCAGCAAGAGTGTCCCTCTAAATGATACCTACAGGCTACGCAACAAAATCATCACAGCTGAAAATCATCCATATACCAGCCTGTCACTATGTTCCACAAGTGGACAAATCACTCTCCAATTTATTTAAAATAACTCAACATGTGACTGATACTAAATCAATTTTGCGATTTAGTACCCCCGGTTTCAGAGTGCAATACCACTGTTGTAAAAATGGATAGCTGTACACTTGTATTTTTTTTATTAAATTACTTATGATCAAAAACTAGTAAGTTGACAAGCCAAACATCAAGCAAACAAGACACAGCTAATATTACTTGTTAGTTGGTCGGCATCTGTTTTTCTATTTCACAAAGCTCTTGCTAACGACTAAAAGTCAGTCTCAGATTTGCTCTTGTGACTTCTTGCGCGGTGACTCTCTCTTTTTTTTTCTCTTAGTTTCTTCCATCAGCGCCCTCTTTGGTCTTTTTTCCCTCTGTCATCAAGTCCATAGAGGTTGCTGAGCCTGGTTAAATTGCCCACCTGCAGAGCTCAGGTTCTGGCACGACACTGTCTCCACTCCCTGTTTACGTTTGCCTGTGACCACAGACCTGAAAACCACCTTTTCCCAGTGGTCCAAAACACCCCAACAGTAACACTCCCCCAGTTCTCTGAGCAGCAGAAAGATGTGGGCATTGATGAGGTAAGGATGGTCTAATGTAAGACATTATCATGTTGCATTGTGGGAACTGTAGGATCCAGGGGAATGCTCCTTTAAAAACAAATTTGTTTCCTTCTCTGATCACAGATTTCCTCCAATTTTCACCATTTTCAGAGGTGAAATAAAATTACGGCTAGCGTGCTTACATCATACTATGTTATGATTTAACCAGCTTTTACAACCAGAGTGGTTTTAGTATACTCTGCCAAAATGAACTGATTCCTTACTCCAATTTTGGTAGTGACCACCTCAGATTTTATTTGGTTGTAAAATACTGCTGGTGCTTTTTTATAAAAATGTGTGTGAACTTCACATCCCCCATGTAGGGACAATTTTTTCACTAGAAAAAGGAAGTGCGTACCCACACAGTTAGAAAAGGCCTATTAGACCTCATCTGTGTCCCTAATATATTGTTGCTGTCATGGAAATGACTTTTCTTTTCATTTTTCTTTTTGGACCTGAAAGTTAAAATGTTTTTTTTTTATGGGTTGAGTGAGTTTCATTGTCCTTGAGCTCTGGAAATATGCTAAAAAAAAACCTTTTTTTGAATAATTTCGAATGAAGAAAATTAGAAATCTTTTGCAGTGATTGACAGCTGGTACGCCGCAGGTGTCACCACTGATGATCACGGTCTCCACATTCCTACAGATCAGTCCTCTGTGGCCATTCAGACATTCCAAAGAGACTGAAAGTCTCAAAATGAAAGCACAGATTGGGGATTAATGAATATAATAGTGGAGTAAAGGGGAGGGTTATGATGTGTTGTACACACGTGCACCCATATATTATCTAAATACCACCTGTTGTCATGCAGCATATACATACCCGTACTGCAAAACGATGTGTTTTTATCAAACCAGGGGGCTCTGATCCAGCTTCACACCCTTGCTGGTCCGGGGAGAGGGGTGGTGCCCCCGTAGGGGTGTTTGCTTAAGGCCTACTTTACGACCGTGATGCTTTTTCCAGACCAGACCTGGGCCTGAAATGCAGACAGGAATGGGCATGGAGCCAGTAAGCTGTTACTTAACTTTGAAAATCAGATTCATTTCTTTGGCAGGTTTTTACCTGAGCTTGTCTTGGTGGCACACAGCACAGGATCACAAATCAATTATGTGGTTTTGCCCCAGAAATGTAATAACAGTTTAGAGGAAATGAATTTTACCCTAAAATGCAAAAATACTTCACATACAAGAGAGGTTTGCATGCAATCAGTCAAGGCATTTCCTGCATTATGTTCATTCAGTTGACTGGTGTGCACTTTGAAGCTGGGCACATACTGTTCATTGCATTATTGCTGATTGTAAGTTACCTTTAAAGGTAAAAGGCCTGCGGCTATCTCAATCCTAATCTGTGGTCAAGGGTAACTTCTGCTCTGAGCTATCGCTTCAGTGTGCCGTGACACTCTAATGGCTCAGTCCCAGCGCGGATCAAAGAGCAGTTTGTGGCCTATGCTGAAGATTACACTTGGCTGCTATGCCATTCTCTCATAGCAGCCAAGACAGATCCCAGAGGCTTTCAGAACCAAGATGTTTATCAGCCTTGTACCCAAACAAACAAGATGTGCGTCACTGAGCAGAACCCTGAAATGTTAATCTTTCTTTTTTTGTTGTTGCATTGATGCTTCATCTCATGTGTGCTGGTCATAACTTTCACTGTGTGTGTGTGTGCGTGTGTGTGTGTGTGTGTGTGTGTGAGAGAGAGAGAGAGAGAGAGAGAGAGAAGGGAGGGTGGGGGAGGCATTGTGAAAGTGTTAGAGAGAAAGAATGAGAGATAAAGAAAGAGAAAGAGAAATATTAGGGAGGGACAAAGCATTTTGGCACCTATTCTGAAAACTCCCTCTGGGTTGAGCAACACAGTAATTTGTAGGAAATGACACAAGAGCTAACAGTGCCCACTCTAACCCCACCAAATATGTCCCTGATTAAAAATCATAATATTATAAAGGACATGAAAGAAGCAGGTGTGGATCAGTTCTAATGTGCGTTTGATTCACAGTTTCATTACCCTCCATGTTTTCCGCACAGTAACTCCCAGGTGGGAAACAGCTTTAAAAACCGCAGTCCTAATTGCGAGCATGTGGCCTTGCGCAGCGTCCAAGGCGCACTTGACTCTTCCACGCTGTCCGGTTCTCTGGGCTGAAAGCCCTGGACGGGATTTTACAGCACGTCAGTCGCAGGAACACATTCGGGCCTGCATGTCAATGAATTAAGGCACCACACACACTAAATCAGGCTTTAACAAGTGTTTATAAGCCAGAAAAACAGATTTCACGTCTCAGTTGGGGGATATAAAAACCAAAATTCCCCATTTTCATCTGCAAAGTAACCAGCTCAGTGTTGAGTTTATTATTCTTATTATATTTTCTTCTTTATTTATTTCACATTTTCAGAAGGGTTGCTATCGTTCGTTCTTTCCAAACCCCTCAGCCCTCTTGAATTGTTGTATAAACAATAAGGTTGGATCTGAATCTGACAGGCGCGTCTCTTCAGCCCGGACCAAACTAAACCAAGACCGTCAGCTGGGAGAGAGATGCCGCTGGCAGACTGGCAGAAGGTCCTGACAGCGTCCGCACCTTTCAGTGCCGGCTGTCTGCTCTTCTTCTTCAGTAATTAGAAAGCCAAGCAAACACATTGTGTGCTCCTGAGCCAAATCTGAATGAGTTTGACTGTGATGAGCTGAGCGAAACACGGACCCTATAAAGTCTTAATTTCTTAATTTCGGTTTTATTTTACGCTTTAAAACGTGACTGGCAGTTCCTTCCAGAATAATAATAATAAAAAAATTTAAATTCACATGTTTTTCTTGCACCAAAGCTCACAGAAAATATCCCACTTTCATTTTACACCTGCTCTCATTCAGTTTAAATTCAGTTTAACTTTAATCCTACCGAGTGGGGTAGATGTAAACTTTTTGTCATATCTCACCGGCAGATATGACAGTTCAGTTCAGTTTCAGGTTTATTTGTCATATTTAGGTTAACACAGGGTCAGCAGTACAATGAAATGTGGTCAGCTCGGCATTAAGAGCATTAGTTGCGGTAACAGCACTAGACAGGAGATAAAAATAAGCCAAAGAAACTTAAAAAAAAAAAATACAATACATTTTTGAGTTAATAAAATAAATAAATAAATAATAAAATCAGTGAAAAGGTTGTGTCAAGTGTATACAAGCGTTGAATATCACTGTATGAATAGATATGAATGTATTATATAGGATATACTTACCTGGTACAGTAACAGCAGTCATGGTTGATGGTGGATATTTAGCAGACAGCAGTCCTGTTAGATTAGGATTATTGTATAAATCCAATCTTTCATGACCTTGTCCATAAATTTCTTCCTGAAGACTTAATATAATTGTAACTTGTTAAATATGTCGGTATGATGAGATTTAAGCGAGTCCAGTGTCATTGAACCCTTTTTAAAGTAGAGTGTTAGTCAGTAAAACCTCCAACAACTATTGGAAAACATCCGGTATTGGAAATATAAACAAAGTGAACTTGATGTCGCGTTAATTCGACATCAAGTTCACTTCTCGTTCGTGCCTAATTTACACTCTACTCGTTTTTTTTATCAACTCTTTAAACAAGATGCCGTGCACGATAACAACGCAGCCATTAATCTGAATGTTGTCCTTTCAGATGGATCAGTTTTACGGGTTAATTGAACTGTAGGATGGAAAATGGTTAGAGCAACACTGGTGCTGTGGGTTCATTAACTAATGTAACTGGATCCTTAAGGGGGGGAAAATAGCAGTAACTTTGATGTGTTTCCTGAAACAAATAATGGAAGTCCCTGCAGGGAAATCAAAAGGATTGTGGACTTTATATCGGTTCTTCAATATAAGCAAACAACTTGTCCGTGCGTCATCTTCAAAAACCCATTCATACTGGACTTTTTTCAGCATAAAATCAAATCTGTAACTATTTAGGAGGATTAAATTATTTCCACGCCTTATTTAACGCGGATACATCTAATACCTCAAGGAAAGGAGCATGAAATAGGAGCAAAATGTTAGAAAAGGTGTCTTTTTTATTGAGATCATTGAGTCAAAACAAATGACACGAATTATAGAACCAACATAAAAACTGTTTTCATCCATTCAAACTTTACAATGAACTAAAACACGTGTCTCTATTATCTGTGAGGCAAAAATATTTGGCACTGTCACCAACTGTTTCAGTCACAAGCTTCACCTGTCTCACTGTTAGCCGTCTGGATAATTTGGTTAAATCAGCTGCTCCAGCCAAAGGCCTCACACCGCCTGTGTTTACTGCAACAAACAGATTCCCTTTAAATTAACATCCTGAAGGACTTTGTCAAATCAAAACCACGTGTTAGCAAACATACAGCCTTCTTGAATTAAAGTTCATCCCCAAGCTGCCCTCCATCCAACCTCGAAGAAAAGAGCTCGCGTATTTGATTAACCCCAGAGTAATTACAGCGTGTGTCCTCTCCATGGTTTGACATTTAGTCAGTCATATCATTTGCAAATTAGGAGCGTATTAATGTGGCAACTTAGACCCAAATTATGTGGGACGCGTTGTGGTGATACTGCTGGAATATTTTACATCTTGTAGGTCTGTTTGGTATCTGACTTCAGTGCGTAAAAATATGTCTAGACCAGAATAAACCCAAAGGCAAAATATAAGAAATACTTCTTTCCCATTGAGATCTCGTTACATTTTCTACTAACAAAGAGCTTTCATGTGTTTCTGACAGTAGTGTTTGTTGTCAGCTGAGCTTTAATAGATGAAACAATCCCTTTCAGAGGCCACCGGGTTTGCATGGCCCGCTGCGCCCGGACAAGCCCTCCAATGACTGCTAAACACTGAGTGTTTTTTGTCAATATTAGCGGGACTACTTGGGAGGAAGTTTATAATTGGACACGTGTTTTCTCCGCTTTTTGTCGTACGGAGATCAACTGATTCTTTTGTAATGCGGTTTTAAAGCAATGAACGATCCACGAGGAGGGGTAAAGTGTTCTTAAGAGCCCCCTTTCAACCTTTAGAATTGGCAAGAGCAACCCGCCGAGAAACATGGAGGCCCTGGAAGTATTTAATCCAGGAGATGTGCCCATGAGGCTGTCACACAGCAGAGATCCAGACACGTGCAGGTAGGCAGTCACCAGTTTAATAACGAAAACCTGCGCGCTGTTGTTGTCTGCCTCCAGAGACTTCATCCATCACTCCTGTTACATTTTGCTTTTTCAAAATATGGAGGACATACTTTTTGATTTCGACCAGGATGGCACCACAGATTTTGCGTTTTGGGGACAGATGGACCAAAACTTCCAGCTTCAAACCCAGCTGGACACCTTCCTGCTGGACTACACAGCAGCCACAGGCCAGCTCTCACCCTGGTCCTCTTTTGGCAGCCAGTCCATGTTCCCGGACGCACAGCTGACCTTCACGGACCTCGACGTGCAGTCTCCGGGGGCTGGCGTCTGCGCTGAAGGCGAAAGTTCCTCCGTGGATGAACCACTGGAGGCGACGAAGCGCAGGGCGCGGCGGCTGGTGACCCATCACCCCTACAAGGTGCAGCGGCACGCCGCCAACATCCGGGAGAGGAAGAGGATGCTGAGCATCAATTCAGCCTTCGAGGAGCTGCGATGTCACGTACCAACGTTTCCCTATGAGAAAAGGCTGTCGAAGATAGACACGTTGAGACTGGCCATAGCGTACATCGCCCTACTGAGAGAGATCCTCATGTCAGGCTGCGATCCCAAATCCTATGTGGACGAGTGCATGAAGAATGGCTACAAGAATCAGACCAACGCAATTTGGAACACAAGTGGTGAGTTGATCACTATTATTAGTCCATAATGAAGCTGCTGAGGTCAGAGTAAGACTTTAGCCAACATATTGAAAGGAACAGTCATTATAACATCATCAGTTATCCTTTATTTAAATACAGCATCAGTCTAAACTCATCCAGGTTTTTGCTAAATGTTTGATATAAAATATATTTTATAGGAATATTAGAGAATCTGATTACTCGTTGTTTACCAAATTTCATAAATACAATGCATGTTTTATTTCCAATTTAATTAACGTGAACAGGAGTTCTGAATCAAACATTGTTTGGTCGTAAAACACCAAAACATAAAACACCCGATCTTCATAGATTGGGTTAAGTTTCTGTTGATTACCCAAATACACCTCATTAACATGTTATGATAGAAAACATAATCACATCCATCACAAGCCTGCATTTATACCATGAACACACAGTAAAATAATCAGTTTTTAGTCTGCATCGTAAGACTTGCAGAGAGGCTTTTTAATGTGTAATTGAAATCTAATTGTTTGTCACAGTAATCCCAGCATATTGACATAAAGCAAATGTCATTTAAAGCAGCTTGTTGTGTGTTAGCCGCACACTTTTATCCCCAGGTGTGTTTCTCTCGAGCGTTTTGCTCATAAATGAGCCTCATTTCGCCAAAACACAAGTATTCTTTCTGCCTCCATGCATTTAACTAATTCTGTGGGAATCTGCTCTGAAGCCTCTTTATGCGTCTTTTTAGCAGTAAGTGTGCCCCCATTCTTTATCCCCAGACCTAGGACTTGTTAAACAGTCATTAAAATGTCTCAAAACTTATGTGTTTGCCCTGCTTTTGTCTCCTTCTGCCCCCGTGTCTCCCCCTTCCCAGATCTGACAGCCCGCCTCTCTTGGATAAAGTGGGATTAACTGAGGAACATGGGGCACCCTGAGTGTGGAGATTGCAGTGGGGAGGAGGTTCAGGTTTGTTCCTCTCTCTTCTCTCTACATGTCAAAGACAAGCTGGCCGGCCCGGCATGACAGACCCCAACCGGTCGACATCTGCAGACTTCTCAGAGGGTCACACACCTCAGGCTTTCTCAACCCCATCCACTCCTTCGTCCTCTGTGGCTTTTAATATTCTAATGTATTGTTGACTGGTAATTGAGAGCCATTGTTTCTGGGGCTGGGGAGGGAAAGATGGTTGGCAGTGTTTGCCCAAATAGATTGCACTTGTCACAGAGAGAGAAGAGGGGCACACTGGCATGAGGCTGAATGGACTCCCTAAGGGCTCATACTTCTGCATGTAGCACTGAAGTGTTTTCTGGACTCTCGCTCATTAGTCTGCGAGTCGATGTGTTAAAAAGAGCCTTGGTCATGTAAATGAGACAATGGGCGTGAGAAGCAGAACAGTGCAATGTGTTTTAGCATGTCAGCTGCTGTTTCCAAAGATGGCAATAAGGCTAGCAGTGTATTGTTTGTTTCATGTGCAACCCTCTATCATCTCTTGTGTTATTTATTCTTTTTTTTATTTATTTATAATTATTTATGAGAAGATTCTTGTATTACCTCTTTGTACAAACTGTGTTTATTTATTGTTCTGTGATGAAATTGTTGTTATTAACTTTAATCTGTTACCGGGGTCAGTCAATGACCTATACACCTATACATCACCTCTTTCTTGGGCTAACCTTTTGTCAGTGATTTATTTCCCTGTTAGCTTCATAGATGACTCAAAATCACATTTAAATTTGGGTGGATATATATTTGTGTTCATGCCAGAGGACTAGGTTTAACCAATTTCTTATTACACATAAATGTAGTCAACACTTTAGGACAGTAAGGCCAGGTGCTGCAGAGCAGTGCTCATCACTTGACCCAAGTGTTACAGGTGTCATTCCTCAGTGAGATTTATTCACAGTCTTAAAGGTCCAGTGTGTAAGATTTAGGGGGACAGAATATGGCAGAAATTGAATTCAATATTCAGAACTATGTTTTCATGAGTGTAAAATATAAGACTTATAAGAATAGAAATAAGAATTGTTATGTGTTCGTTTTGTTAGAATGAGCCGTTTTTATCTACAGAGGGATAGACCTGCCATGTTTAGTTTACCCAGAATGGACAAACCAAACACTGGATTTTCACAGCCACTGTAGATTCTCCTGCCCACTTGGAAAAGGAGAGTAAATCGAGCAGTATTCAGTCGGTTGCAATCTGCAAGTTTGCCACGAGATGTCAATAATTTCCGATACAACGTATCAACATTGAGTGACATGGAAATCCTATTACTTTGCAGTGACATCACAAAACTGCTGTTAGGGTCCGAATTACTGATTTGTAACATGAGAAGAATTGACTCAGTTAATGAATGCATATTTTTAAATTATCTTTAACTTAGTTAGTGCTGCCTGTTAACAAGACAAGAAAGTAACATAAGAGTCTACAGATATACTGTGGTGCTAATGTCAGTATGCTAATATGACAGAGCTAATATGCTGATGTTTAGCAGGTATATGTGCATCATCGTAGATTAGTGTGGTATCATGCTAACATTTGCTAGGTAGCGCTAAACACAAGATGAGATTGATGGGGATTATTATTTTTTGCAGGTCATAAACCAAAGTAAAGTTTTGACCTGATGATGGTGATGAATGAAAGTCAGGGGATCAGCAAATAATGTAAACCCACAAAATAACACACTGGCTGATTTATTTGTTTCAGCAGTGTAGTTTCTCATATCCTGAGCTTTTCTCTTTCAACAGTCTGCAGATGCTGCCCCGAGTCTGAGTCAGATGTGTAAAACAGGTGAAGGGAGTCAACAACGTGCCCATTCTTCTTTTACGCGTATAATTTTAGTGCCACTAATGGAGCCCCGAGGAAACAATTAAGAAGAAACCCCGTTATGAGATCTACACATAGGACGTAGCTTGTGGGTGATGTATTGTTGATGAATTTGTGGTTTGGGAGTTTTGGTCACAGTAAATTTAAAGTGGGTCTCTAGTTATTCTGGAAACTAAATTAACGAGATTCAAACTTTTTTTTTTCATGTACTTGCAATTATGTGTCAGAACAACATTCCACATATTTTACAGTTACAATAAGATAGGATTAAATAAACATCAAAGATTTATTAGCACTCAGGAAAATAGTAGATATTGTTGAGAAAAAAATGTCCTATTTGGAAACATTTCAGGTAGTTACTTCTACTCTGTGTGTGTGTGTTCAAACACTTCAGTGATTCACTGTTCTTACAGGTGTCACAAGTCTTGTCATGACTCTTTCTAGATACTGCATACCTGTTTGATCTATTTTGAGAAGAGCTAAATCTGGGGAAACTGGACTTGGTTGTAGATCCATGAAGACGTTTCACCTCTCATTCAAGAGGTTCTGCTCAGGTTCAGTTCTGACACCAAGTCCAGTTGCCCCAGATTTAACTCTTTTCAGAAGAAGGATGACCTAGCTGATTGAGAACCTTCACAGACTTCTGTGGCTTATGAGGCTGTGCTGAAGTACATGATTTGAAAAAAACACATAAAATTGAATTAAGAACTTGATTTAGGTGTCGTATGGTCTTGTTGTGCACATGACCTTTGTGGCACTCTGATGCTCAGTGACCCCTGGTGGTTTTGGTTGGCTAAATCTACTTAGAGAGTTCCAAGAGGTGCTCATGTGTTCTTTCAAGCTGAAGCTGAGAACTGAAGAAGTCTCTTGGATGAGAGGCGAAACATCTTCACAGATCTACAACCAAGTCTATGTGCCCCAGAATGAACTCTTCTAAAAGAAAGATGACCTGGACGACTGAGAACGTTCACAGACTTCTCGTTCATGTAGTTGTTTCTGATGCGTTCGATGTGTTTCAAAGCTGAAAAATAAGCACTTATCAAGTACTTGACACAAAAATAAAAATGATAGCTAACGCATTTTAGAGATAATAGAGGAGACAACACAAAGTTATTTTTTATTTCTTTTATACCTATAACTGAGTGAGTGTGCTGAAGAAGCCCATGATAAACATCATCTAATGAGTGACTATGTAACTATGTAAACTATGTAATTAGTCACTTATGTATCTATTTATGGATTCAGAACACTGAAAGGATAAAGTTTAGAAATTCAATGTCACTTGACACTGTTCTCTAGCCATAGAGTCATAGATCATGAGATCTTGACCTATCAAACACAGCTCTGAATACCATTCAGATGAGATATGATTCAGCCAAGAGGAAAATTTTGGGGGCCAGAATGAGTAACATTCTTCCAGCCTGTGGACTGAATCAGGGTTCTTTTTTTTCTTTTTTTTTTCTACATTGAGGTAGTTTATTGATTTAACATCCGGCAGACATATACTGACAAACACTGTGAGGCTGCTCTGCCATCGGCCGGCAGGTGTGTTTATCATGTTAGTTTAACTCTGGAGTCTGGGCCTTGCACTTGTAAATATAATTAGTGCATCACATCCTGTTGGAACAATGTAGGTTTCTGGATGGAGGAGATCTGCAACAGCCATGCAGAAAGGTCAAACATTTTTTTACATGTGGCATATTGTCAGTAAATCCTCTGTCACGTGACTGCGGCTAAAAGTTTATACCAGAATGCACAAAAAAAAACCCTCATGTGGTCACATGGATGTTTTGTATGAGGTCTGAGTTTAGGCCACACATATCTTAGTATAAAAATACCTAAGTATCTCATAAATATCACCAGAAAATACATAGCCTGCAGTGTTATCTGAAGTAGACTCAGGGTAAAGAAACATCGTTTTAAAGGGAAGAAATGTCTGCTTCAACACAGATACAATGTCGCACTCAGACAGAGAGAGAAAGACAAATATCGACCCCCGCAGCAACAGTGTAAATCTGTATGTTCATGTGGTGATGTGATCTTTAGTACAATTAGGGTAAATTTCAAGTATTCAGCTGTCATTGTCATCCAGCATGACAACTTCAGATTGAGTGCAAAGGTCTTTGAATGCTCAATGACGGATCCTTTAAGTATAAATCTATCCATATGTGTATAAATAGACTATATAGTTCAAGTTAAAAAGATAGGTCTTGAGTTACTTGATGTAAACAATACTTGAAAAGTACAGTAAGCACTTGTGTGCAGAGGGATTGTCTTACTGACAGTGTTCATCTGCGTCTTGTTGAATCTTCTTTTATTGGAACAAAAGTCTTCATGTACAAACATATTATCTGCAACATATTTGTTCATCCCGAACTGTGACAGTGCTAACCACATCCTGCATAGAAAGTGCAGTTTATCCTTTTTTTTGTTTTTTTGTTTTAGAATTGAGGCATTTCTAAATTGTGCAACAGTGTTCATAATGCACACAGCTTTTATTGTGCAATTGCTCTTCCTCTGCTAGGAAATATCTAATTTCTTGTCAAAGTTAGACTAGACTGTTTTGTGCTAAAATATTTCTGCTGCTCAAGTTTGAACTGTTTTTCCTGACAATGATAAAAACACATATAGTAGAGTGCAGTGATAGAGTGCTGAGTGTGCTTTTTATTTGTGCCCCATTTTTTTTAAAGCAGCCTTCCAGCAAATGATAAATGTGACATGTAAGACTACTCTTACATATTTAGCTCACCCAAAACATGGGCCAGAAGTATTTGCTCTTATCTTGTGCTGCAGTGAGTAAGGATAATTATGAAACCAACATTACCTACTGAAGAAGTGCAGATTTTGCAATCAATTCTGTTGAGTTCTGGCTGAGACAAAAAAAACTTCCTCGAGTCCAATTAGCAACTTGATATGTAAAAATGATGATAAAGACACATTTCTGCTAGAGCACTTTGGTCAAAATATGATCAGCTGTCGCATGATGATGATTTAACTTTTTATTAGATATCTGCATTCATCCACCTCTTTAGCTCTCCACACTGGACTGTTGCAACTAAAACCAGCTCAAACATGATTGCTCATTACTGCTTGGACTACAAATGGAAGGCAAAATCTTGGTCCCCTTCCTACAAATCTTTCATTCATGTGCAGATATCTGCTCATAGAGATTACAGAACCTGTAACTGTTGAAAAAAGGCAGCCAACTTTTCGTATCATAAACCAAACACACATAATCTAAATACAAAAACAAACATCCACCCCTCTCGAAAAACAAAAACTGCTGACTCCCCAGAAGCCTCACACTCATCACCATGGTGACCCAGTGTGTTGGCACTTTAATAGCTGTGAAGCTCTAGTTAAATAGCTCACCTGTTTTTCTCATTACAGCTCCTCTTCACAGGACCACGCTTTTAGCCTCAGAGCTAATAACTCAGATCAGAGTGTGTGAAGGAGAAATGTGGTGTCGTCTTTACAATGAGTCCCAGGGGCCTGCACTCGAAGGTCCTGAACAGTGGGGGACCATGCATTTGAAGCCTTCTCAGATGAGCACTGGAACATTGAATAATTTCCTCCTCAGATTAGAACTGCAGCCCTCCTGGTGGCCAGAGCAAACACACTGCATGGAGAGAAGTAAACAGTGTTAGCTTTTTAAGTACTGACGTGTTAGAAGTGTGAGATAGGGGAGCTATTAGGGTTAAGCAGTGAAATGAAACATGCATTATAATGTAACTTCATGTGTAATTCTTTTAGTTCGGGCCACACAGAGGAGATTCATCATTCAGCAACTTCAGAATAAACTAAGTCTTCAGCAGAGCTGAGGATGTTGTTGGTGACACAGGTGACATTGAGGGAGTGACAGTGGACTGTAAATGCCACCCCTGTGTTGACATCCGCTGATCTTCACCCTACTTCTCCTAGGCCAATCAGCAGAACAAACAACACTACTGTTTGCCCAGCCTTCCTGCAGTTCCTTCCCCCAAACTGCCTGAGCCGAGTTTAAGCTCACTGCAGCCCAATCTAGTCGGGCCACCTGGCTCACACATCGCACTGTGAACCTGGACCAACCACCCTGCTAACCTTGGCACCAGGGTCACAAGTGCAGGACTAATTACACTACATTATTTGTGCAGGAGGCTCTCCCATCAGCACCCAAGTGCACAGTCTCCCTGTCATTTGTTCAGCAAATTTACTCTGACCCTATCAACATGACGGGGCCCCTCCTCCCCCTCTTGTTTGGCCTGGTTAAAGTTCAGATTCTGGAAGTAGTACATGCATAATGAATATAATTGTGTTATAGCTAACATAATTGGTCGGGCAACACTGTTTTTTGTAACTGTCAAGTCAATGAAGTGCATTTGAGTTGAGTTTTGGTTGAATTTAAGGTTTGTTATCTTTTGCCTACCGCTCTCTCTTACTGGACAAAACTCGTAAAATAAACAGCGTGCCGATCTGCACCGTCCACAACCAATCAATTTGTGTACACATATGTAGCTCAGGTCGTTCAGGTGGTAGAGCAGGTCATCCATTGGTTCAGTGTCCATGAGCTACACACTGAACCCTGAACTTTTCCCAATGTGTATGGGGAAAAAAGTATGAGTGGCTTTGGATAAAGGCTGTGAAATTCATGTAATGTATGTACACTGAATAACATTTCATGTATTTATATGTTTTCAGTTTTATTTTGATGAACATTTAATGTTTAAGGTAACCTAGTTCCAAGGTTACCTTCCCTAACAGATACAGCATGTGCCTGAAATGGACACAGTACTGTATATCATGATTTCTTTTCTCCACGCACATCTCCCATGGGGCATAAAGCCTTGGAGTGCTGCACTTCAAAGCTTGGCTTGTTCATTGGATGGCCATAACTCTACAGGGCAGCAGGGCAGAGTCAGGTATTGCGCGTACAGGTTTTTTGGGGGTGGGGTGGGGGTGGGTTGTGGGGTGTATGTGTGTCGGGGAAAAGGGGGGGAGTTATTCTGCCCTATTTGCCCCTCCATCTCAAGATATCAAAGCAAACTCTGACAGTGGGGGTCTCTGGCATCCCGGGCCCCTTTCCACACAGGAGACAAAGCATCGAGCAGTGAGTCTGCATCATATTAAACAAAGCCTAAATGCTTCAAGCTGTTACACACTCCCCAATGAAACCTTTATGAAAGGGCCCCTAATGCGATTTCAGAAACACCTTGTCATCAGCCCTGGAGCAGCAGAATGGAGAAGTGTAGATATATGAATGAATGGGCTCTCGGCGTTACTGAAGAATGACTCTCGGAGTGGAGGTGCCTATGGCTTTATTGTCCAATATGTACCTCTCACTGTTAATGCCTGTTGTTTCATACCTTTTAGAGGCCTCTGCTAAGTACAGGCTTTCCCTGATCATGTTAAGTTTTGTCATTTCATATGAATGAAAGCCTCTGTCTGTGTGCCTTGGGACACTGCAACAGCTGAAAAAGAACATGAATAACATCTATATTTATCAAGAATGACAATAATGCGGGGTGTCGTTTAGCTCAGTCGGTAGAGCATCCGCCCCATGTACAAAGGCTCAGTCCTTGCCGTGGCAGCCCAGGGTTCAAATCCGACCTGTGGCTCTTTCCTGCATGTCATTCCCCATCTCTCTCTCCCCACATTCCTGTCACTCTTCAAGCTGTCTCTGTCAAATAAAGCTTAAAAAAAACAATGAAAATAACATTTTATTGTTCTGGTTGATGTCATGTTCTTTAAAAGTTAGGCAATCAATAAAGTTTTTTTCATATGTATCTTGTAGCAGTTTAAATTCAGATCCGTCATCAAGTCTTATCAGTGAAGTCCTATGATGAAATGAGATGAGTCACATTTACAGGAAAAGAACTGCACAGCAAAACATAGCTTTTGGTTCTTTGGAAAATTTTCCTTCAAAGAACAGTAAAAAGTAAAGTAGTTTGCAAATGACTAAAAGTCAGCCTCAGATTTACTCATGTCTTGTGGCTTCTTGCTTGTTCACTTTCTTCGTTTCTCTTCTTAGCTTCTTCAGTTAATGTCCTCTTCCTGTCTTTTCACCTCTGTCATTATGTCCACAGAAGCTGCTGAGCCCAGTTACATTGCTCGCTTGCCCAGCTCCAGTTCTAGCACAACACCGGCTACACTCTGGCCAGAAAATCTCCTCCTCTTCCCAGTTGTCCAAACGCCTGTGATACAAACACTAACACTCACCCTGTGCTCTGAGCCCACAGTCCAGGCAGTCCCGGCTAACAAACTGAGCTAACATTAGCTAACAGCAACTACGGTTTGCCGCAGTTTACTTTACTGTTCAACAGGAAACTCTGTCAGTATATGAGAGTTGATGCACAGCAGCCAGGGGACATCAGAGGGAAAAGCAGAAAACAATTTCTCCATAAAAAAATATGATCCAGTTTGACCAAAATCAGTGAAATAGTTGGTGTATGTGACTTAGGTACAGAGTGGGACTGAGAGAGATGCCATTTATCTGATTACAAATCAGTTTAACATCAAAATAATTTTGAACCTGTAATTTATAATAGAAAAGTTATTATTAATTCAGTAATTGTACACTCAGAGATCCCATGTACAGATCCCAGTTACCGTTTGGTAAATCGAGTTTCTTCAGTGCACATCATCAGGTGTTCCTTGTTTGCATTACAGAGCTGGGTAGTAGTACAGATATTTAAATGGTTCCTCTAATGGAAATGGCGGGGCTACAAGTAGCTTTAAAGAGCGATTGCACTGCTGGTAATAGACACTGTATTCTGTGCAATGAGAACCAGCTGGGCCTTTCCTCTGCTCAACTTCTTTGGTTCATCTTGAATCACTTTCTGACACATACACACATGCAGATACACACACATACAAGTGCACGTATGAGAAGGCAGATGTACAATGATGCATACAATAATCAGGTGATAATGTATACTGTACATGCATTTAAAAGCACACACACACACACACACACACACACACACACACACACACACATACAAGTTTGCACACAAGTCTTGGCTTTTAGATCCTCTTGCCAAGATCATTTGGGGTGAGCCTCACAAGTGTTTGGGGAGGCTGAAGTCAAAGGTAACTGATCCTGGCAGGCACATGGACAGTAAAATTCCACTCATCACAGCGTCTAACAAATCATCTCTTCCATAACTTCCCTCACACGTCCATAGCCCTTGCTGTCAGATCAAAGACTAGTGAATCATCACGCATCCATATATTTGGCCTCTTTCCTCTGTTTTCCTCTCTGTATCCTTTCTTTTTCTCTCTGAACCTGTTTTTTATCTCTCAACACCTCTCGCTCTCACTTCTTGTCTCGTGAGCAGTTGTCTCTGTTTACGAGGTTGATGTGAAGGAGGAAGGCTGTGCATGCGACAAGGATGTGTTTTCACTGATCTGATCTGGGCTTATTAAGGCCATGCCCTGGACCCATGTGGAGCTGGTTTTAAAGGTGTCAGACAAGACAGAGGTACGTCATTCTGCTCTGCTGAATTATGGCTGGAGCTCATCTTTGATCTGAGAGGCAGGCCATCCCTCTCTCTCTCTTTCTCTCTCTGTCTCTCTTGATTCTGCCATCTTTTGCCTCTATGGCTCCCTTCATCTCTCTCAGGGGATTCTTACGAGAACCACAGGGACCAAGAATTCCTCTTAACTCTGAGCATTGGGTGAGATATACATGAATCACTTACCCACATCCATGGGGGATAGAAGATTACGGTTACTGGAACTTATGGATATTACAGTTTATATTTCCATATCAAAAAGGTTTCACAGAACTTGCTGAGTCAGTTTAATATCTAATTAATGGATTTCTACTTCAATGGGAGAAGCTGAAAATTAGAACAATTTTGCAACCCAAATAGAGTTAAATGAAAAAAAATTGCAAGAATCTTAATTTTTTACATCTCTCACAAAGTTTCACATTACTTTTGCTCTATGTTTTGCAGTGGAATATGATCGGAAAATAATTCTAATCAGTTTGAGTCGAGAGCAGGCTGTCATCCTCATCATCCCCTGCTTGCCTTTTTGAATAAGAGCATGCTTATCATTGCCCAGAGCGTGTACAGTGGATGGAAAAGTGCTGGCCTGGGGCCCCTCGTGCTCTTTTTCTTGTGAAGTGTGTACATGTGGAGCCTACCTCGCAGACGCTGTGCAGGATCAGCCTCTCACTCTGAAGTCAGAACCTTCTCCCCTGGGCATGGAGGCCTCCTGCAGCTGAGCCAGGGAGCAGAAGGTCAGAGGGCATAATCAGGGAAAGTTGTGTGTGTGTGGGTGTGTGCTGCTGCATGTTTTCTTTTTCATGCAATGCACTCACATATTTGAGCATTACTTTCATATTTGCATGTGTGAAACATTACCTTTCTCTATAAAGAGGTTGTATGAACTAGATCGGCAAAATGTAACCACACTTCGACCTATACTGAGGCATGCCAGGGTCTGAATTAAGAGCTCTGGCACAGAGTAAAAGTAGTATGACAGTCACCATTACCAGTGGAATCCAAAAACACAAAGCAGACCAGGGTTTCCTGTAGGCCAAGGGAGCTTTCAAGGGAAAACCAGGATATGTCCCACTACCAAGTGAGCACTCATGGGTTTTAAACAAAGTTGTGCAACTTTCAGGAGGTTTTTGGTTCTGCCCCATTTCCAGTGACCAGTCTCCCCGGACATGTAGAACACACATAACACGGACACATGCACTTTGATTATTTTCAGATACTCTTGGTGAACTAAAGTGTACGCTACAGTGTAAATTAGCAAAATTGCTTCCTAATAAGAGGCAATTATTCAGTACATTTTGATGAATGATAGACTCACTTTTACAGTTGAAGCCTTGTTTCCTTAACAATGTCAGAAACATTGTCCAACACTCTGTTTTTGTGGGTTAAATAGCCTACTTTGTTAAATCTTCAGTCTTAGATGTATTATTTCAATATTGTTATATATGTATAATTTTCTTATAAATAAAGACACAATTGAGCAGATCACTCCTTGAATGTTAAGAATGTATAGTTGATTTAAGAAACATCTTGCAAGTAAGAAACATTCTTTCACCTCACTGGCATATTTATTTTTCCTCCTGTTTCTTTCTTTTTGTACATAAAAATAAAATGACTTCTGACATGATATTTTTGCAGTTTGTAGAAACAAATAAAACACTGGACATCACCAAAAAACCCGCAACAATATAGAACAACAGAAATCTCTAGAGGTCAGTCAGCTGATTTGGACAAACTCTGCATTTTGGCAGTGGATAAATTCAGCTCTATAATGTGAGCCACCTGTGCGCCGCCGCTGTGTAGGGAAAACATGACATGACAGATGAAGAGGTGGGCCGCTGACAAAACGCATGGAGGAGAAACCGTCCACTGGAGGTATCCGCAGAAACCGGAGAGCTCCTCGGTTAGTTTAAGCCTCCTTCCTGTTTGACTTCCACATTATAAGAACTGTGAGTGTACGGACTTGATTCGATTAAAGATCAAGCGGATAGATTTCCTTAAGCTCGATGAATTTGTGCGTAAATCGCCCTCCACAGAGCACATGAGGAGAGGGACATAGTGTTTACTGTTCATGGATGGTCTGACCACATATAAAAGGCCATGCAGAGAGTGACTGGACTATGGCACACATCCCTGATACTCAGAGAACAAATGGATTTTATACAGCAGTTAATTCGGTAGTTTTATTGACCCGCATGGCTCAGGCTGATGTTTTGCTTCAATACAACCCCTAAACCTTCATAATAAAATTTAGATTTCTTTCTGTAAGGGAATAATATTAAATTGTACAAAAAATAGTTGATAGTTTCAACCATATGTCAAAAATCATCACAGATAATTCAATATAAATAAAAGAAATAGGTAAAAACGTTTAGTTATGACTATTTGCGATAGTCTAAATTAATTCATAATTCATAATTTGATTAATTGTGATTGCACTTTGTATTTCTGTCAAAACAAACACAAAGAGATAGCCCGTTTGGTGATGGGATGTGTATAAATGCGCGAAAAAATCAAATAAATTTCCATTGCTTTTGACAGTAAATAAGCGCCTTGTTTCAGTCATATCCCAGACACATGAAACCATGACTGGTCCCTCCTGCTTATTAGCGGACCAAAACGCACACTAGCTCCCCCTCCGCCCTCAAAACCCCTCCCCTTCCACTCTCAAAACTATTTAGCATCTGAAACCAGGATAAAGTTTCCAAAAAAATTGAAGGAAAAAACTTCCTGCGAGAGGAGAAGCGTGCCAACCTCTGAGTTTGAAACCAGATTCTTCCAAAGCAAGAAGCGCAGAGAGTGAGACATTCTGACAGACAGTATTCCCCCTTCTCATCATCTTTACGGATATCTATACATTTTTGTAACCACGGCGTCAAAGGTGGACAACGTTTTTTCCGCTCTATCCCTGCATTTCTTCAAGAAAGAAATGGAAGAGGGCTCCAGTTCTCCGGTCTCCCCTGTGGATAGTCTGGTGACCAGCGAGGAGGAGCTGGACAGACAGCAGAAACGCTTCGCGAGGAAGAGGAGACACAGTAAAAAGTCCAGCGAGGACAGCAGCAGTAGCAGCCCGGGGCCGGTGAAACGGGGGAAAAAACCGAGTCCGAGCAGCACTCAGTCGTACGAGGAGCTGCAGAACCAGCGGGTCCTGGCCAACGTCCGGGAGAGGCAACGGACTCAGTCTCTGAACGAGGCCTTTGCGTCTTTGCGCAAAATTATCCCCACACTGCCGTCGGACAAACTCAGCAAGATACAGACGCTGAAGCTCGCCTCCAGATACATAGATTTTCTCTGTCAGGTGCTGCAGAGCGACGAGATGGACAACAAGATGTCCAGCTGCAGCTACGTTGCGCACGAAAGACTCAGTTACGCGTTCTCCGTGTGGAGGATGGAGGGTGCTTGGTCTATGTCAGCATCTCACTAGCACCCAGAGACCTTCACTTACAATGCCAAAGCGGTGGGTACCACAAACTGAAGCAGAGAATAGCTTAACTTTTATAGTACTTGTAGCATTGGAAGTAACAGGAAATGGGATTTGATTGCAACAAATGGCGAAAATAACGGACAGAAAAGACATAAACGAACAGTGTGATTGTGTAGATTGTGTTTAATGTATATGAGGCAGATTCACAGATCTGTATACTGTGAATGTGTCTCCAAATTAATTCCTTTTCCTGCGTTAATTTTCTCCAAAATGTGAGGAGCTGTGTGGTGGTGATTTGGCCACGTGTCTTTGGAGAATGTAACTTAAAACCTGCTGCCACATTTTGATCCACAGCAATATGTACTCCAATCAATCAAACTACAGAGCAAAGCTGTGGCAGGATGTCGAGATGATTCGTGTGCATCAGCTGTGCACCAAAATTTGAAAATCACATGTTGAGCAGCTGCTGTGCGCGCTTCTTATGTGTGTGACAGATTTCACACCGAGGCCTCAGCATCTTTCCAACACCTGACTGTGTGTCTGACAGGGCCCGGGTGACCTACAGACAATTGGTTCATCAGTTTACACGTTCAAGATCCCACAAGTATCCAGTCAAACCTAAAGTTGAGTTCAGGATGTGGACAAAGTGAAGATTTATTTTGAGACAAGGATTAGGCGCAGGGAAGTAGGCGGATTAATACAAATAATAGTTTTGGAACATTTTCACATGCCAGGCCAAATGAAGAAATGCCTCGTTGGCCAAAAAGGACAACAGGACTGTTTTATTTTTGACCAGAAACGCATTAAATCAGCAATTTGTGACTTTTTGTAGTTAATCCTTATTCATAATAAGTGGGCTAAAAAAAAAAAAAAAAAAAAAAAAAAAAAAAGACAGGCCCGCACCAGAACGCAGCTGTAGTGCCACCACGGGTAATTTATATCCACAATAGTGCTTTCCTGTGCGGAGACCGCAGGAATGGGCAGCTCGGCTGGACATGAAAGTTCAAGCCAGTGCAAGACAATAAAAAGAAAGGTCCGTATTAACGAGCAGTCAGGATTTTTGGTCAAGTTATTCTGCAGCCTGGTGGCGTGAGAGCATCATGTCAGTGATGCAGTAACACCAAAAAAGTTTTAAGAGCCATCAAAAGACGTGACAGCTGAGAGCAAACCGATCTTGGAGCTGTTGTTGTGTTTCACCTTCTCACTGGTGCCATTTTTTTAGTGGATTAAACTTTTGGGCGACAGAGATAAAAAATAAATAAATAAATAAAGCTAAATCAAAGTTTAAACACAAAGATTAAAGCATGATCAGATGATGAAATCTTGCAAATTTTCAGCTAGGCACTTTTTCTTTTTAAAGACAGACAGTTTGAGTTGTCTTCTTTCATTTTTGAGCTCTTATATTGAACAATTTAACAAAATAAAAGCACAGATGTTGTAATTTGAGCTGTTAATTTAAGGTTACTCCTCATTAGATGGTCTGAAAAAAAGTTCCCAGTGAAAGAGCGCAAAGTAGGAGACACTAAATAACATTTCTGGTTAAAATAAGTAGAAGCAGGGTTTGTTTAGTTCTCATGGGCCTGACATGTAGTTAGCAGACCGCCCATCAGCGAGGCTTTGTTGTCTTATAAACCAGTCCTGGTGCCGTGGGGGGAGAGGAATAAGCTTCATTACAGTGATTTGTGTAAGCACACTAAATTTGAAGGTGGATTTTTTTACTCCCTTGAGTAATCCTGAGTTTAATTGACCTCCGTGGAATGTAAAAGAAAATAACAAAGCATTGAAAAGTGTAGTTTAAACTCTGTTTTTCTTATTCAAAATATATGACATACAATGAGTCAGATAGGATGGATTTTAAAAATTTTGTTGCATGGATTAAAATTGACAAAATTCATAATCATAATTCACATGTGGATGTTATTTATAAAGACGAAAAGAAGGGACTTTTTAAAAGGAGACTTTATAAGTGGTGACCTGGGTGACCTGACTGATATATTTCAATAATGACTCTGGGGAATTAGATTTTATTGTTTTAGGACTGTCCAATAAATCCGCAGCGAAATGAAAACGCGTGAATTTACTCAGGTGCGTCAAACTTTTAAAAAAGCCAGAAAACTTTTTTTTTTCCTGTTTCTTTGCAGCTGCAGAGCGACATTCAAATACAAAATGTTCCTGCTTTTCTGTTGCCATGTGGTTTTACTCAGTGGCTAATAATTGATTCATTAATGACTTCCCACATGCGAGGCGAGCCAGTGAATGTTTAAAAAAAACATCAGATGTACAGAAAAGAAGTGAAAGAACCAATGCGTAAATCTAGTTTCACACTTTATGAATAACTCGTATTTCTTTCTCTCCATCACAGACTGTTTACTTCTACAAAGTATGAAGACCAAAAAGGAATTATTGAAGAACCCATCGACCTCAAAGGCATGGCGGAGAGACGTAATGTGACCCACAACTACAAACTCTTGTGGAGTGTGTGTGTGTGTGTGGATGGAGATTCATCACACTGCTTCTGACTGTCTGGAACTGTTTGTGGCAGAGAGGAAGGAAAAAAACAAAAACTGCAATGTGTAGAGTCCAGAGATGTTTTAGCTCGGATTTACGGCCTGTCAGCTAAGCCATCCTTTAACCGGTTTTAGAAGAATATATATATATATATATATATATATATATATATATATATATATATATATATATATATATATATATATAGTTTTTTTTTTTTAAAAAAGACTTTAAAAGTATAAATATATATAAATGACTACATATTGTACATATTTGTGTAATTACGCCTATAGCCTGTAAAAGGGACCAATGCAATTTAGAGTCATTTGCTGCATGGATTTATTTCACCGACTTTCTTTAGCAAGTCTCCAAACTCCGTCCAATGTACATTTTTCTTTTTTTGTTTTGTTTTTGCTTATTTATTAAAACACATATTTTTGAACGAAATCTGGTTGATTTTTTTTTTCAGCCAATTTATTTCTATTTCAGCATGTAGTTCAGCTGAATAAATAAAATCTTGCATGTTTCTGGTGGATTTCCATCTAATAAGCTGATAATGAAAAGGCAGTTAATATACCTCGGCATGTTCAGGTTTCCCCTGGTGGCTGCTCGAATAGGAAAATAAAATACCAACACCATTTTTTTCACTTCTGGGTGTGAGAATTCTCTCTCTCTCTCTCTCTCTCTCTCCACCTCTTCTTGTTATGGAAAGAAAACGCCGACTTAAAAAAAAAAAACGACCATAAAAAAATACAGCTTCATTAACAGTGGAGGAAATTTGAGCCAGTTTCAAACTCAGCCATATAAAATGCTTGTCCGCTTAAATAACGAGTAATCATTTCAAATGGCGATGCCTTTTGGGCTCTTTAACGAGCAGGGAGCCCCAACAACCGCAGATAAGGACAATAACTCTCCGCCTGCAGCTTACAAAAAAAAAAAAAAGCTCCAACTAGACCACTGAAGAAATGTCTTTGAACCTCTCATGCTCACCCTTAAAACATTAAAATTGTTTACATCTCGTTTTCCCAGACGTGGTTAGATGCAATCTAAATACTGAAAGGAGCTCATTGTTAACTCGGGGGCTACTAGTGTAAATGGTAGACTGATTCTCTCTCTCTCCCTCTCTCTCTCTCTCTCTCTCAACTTTGCACTGTTGATCTGCTGCTGAAATCTTTCAAGTTACACTTTTTGAAACAGCTTTAGAATTTTACCACCAGCTAAACAAACATCCCCTCTTTCATTTAAGCTGTACTACATTTATATCACATTTCAGATGGATACAGATCAGTAAATGGAACTAGTCAAGACATTTCCTAGGTGGAAAAAAGAAAATTCCGGAGATAATAAATGCCACAGAGCTTATAAACCCGCTATTGTTTTCCACAGGCATACCCTAACCTTTTGTGGAAATATTATGACATTTATGTTATTGCCAGACTGTCTGATATTCTCAAGGTCAGTCAGTGTGGTTTGAAGGGGATACACCTGCAGCTACAGTGGTTTTTATCCTCCTGCAGCTGATGCACCAAACCCACATTATCCTCTTATTTATTAGACACAACACACACTTTGTGTATTCATAAATGTAGATATGGCAGTTTCACAGAGCATGCAGTTTTTGTAACACAGAAGGCTTATTTGTGTTTAAACGCTCTATTCTGCTCTCTCCGAGGTCATTCATTTGGTGCAGAAATGATCTGCGAGCATGTCATGTATGCCTTGTTTTTTTTATTTAACTTGTGTGGCTCTATATGACAAAGAGAATGATGTGACACTTTGATCTCTGTTGCTCAGGAATAACATTTTCCTCCCTGCATGAAGTTCCACAGTGACAAATCAGTAAATTTGGGTGAATGTACACATGCTGAATAAACACCTGATCTGTAGAGCTGTGCAAACAGCTCCACAAAAATGAGTAAAAAGCCAAAAAAAAAAAAAATTAAAAAATAAACACATTTTCTGGCTAATCAGAATCAAATATTCACATGGAGTATTTTCTAACAAACAGTTAAAGCAATAAGAAGTGAAATCCTTTCTTGAGACTTATAAAATCTTTCAGAATAACACGTCAAAGATGAACAAGTCTTTGCTTTTGGCACGGTGGTCTCAGATCCTGTTGGAGAGCCCTTCCTACCTAGGCCGGCTTATCCATAGGAGCCTGTTTGATACCTGCTCATTATCCCGGGCCCTCACAGCTGAGCAGCACAGAATCACCCGGGGCCACTGCTCCAGCGGTGCGAGAGATCCAGATGTTTCCCGTAAAATCAGACGGAAAAAGCTACAAAACTTTAATTTGCAGTAAAAAGGGAATAAAGTAAAGGTTTACACTCTGTGTGCCTCAAACGGTATTCTGTGTTCGTCTGGTTCAGAAAAAAGGTTAGCCTCATACCACTTTGGAGGCTGATGTCGGCATAACTAAACTTCCTCTCTCTCTGTGTGTGTTTGTGTGTGTTGATACATAAAGTATTGCTGAAACTTCAAATGCACCTCAAGTATTGATCTTTCTCTTTCTTTCTCTCTGCCTGTGTCGCTTGATAAAATGGATAAAAAGGCATGGATATTATAATCACTGTCATTAAATTTAATTATGCTTTGTCAGAAGTTTTATCAAGAAATTAAATGTTGTTCATGTCCAGAAAATCTGAAAAAAAGTAATATTAGTATTTAATAATAGTATTTTAAAGAGTATAATTTGCTATAAAATTGGGATAGAAATCGATTTATACTGGCATATTCTAGATTTTCTCAAATTATTGTAACAATTTTTCAGATGCACTTGTTTGATTAGTCTTTCTAGTTGTGTTTCCAACATCAGCCATGATCATTTCCTCAGTATTTCCTTCCTGTATGTGTTTAAATCATTATATCTTTACTGTTTAACATATTGAAACAGGTGCTGAGTGTATAGTACAATTATTAGGCACAATGGTAAAACAAATACCCAGAAAACTCTTGAGGCCTTGCACAACGCCGTGGTGCTGCTCCCAGAAGGACCACTTTATCTGTGTCACGCTGTGAACATAGATGAATTGGCTTTGGCGTTGGTGTGTACAGACGTATTGACAGCGAAACTAATAGAGCAATCCTGATGCTTAAACGGACAAAACCTCACATGGTGGAGAAAGAGTAAGATGCCTCTTGGCAGAGCCTCGGCTGTCAAGGCTGCCTGGATGAAAAGGAATTAGAAGAGGTTCTGGCCTTTTTCTTCAGCTCCTCTCTGCCTTTCCTTCATTCCATCATTTAATCAGGGACCACTAAGACTTTGATCCTGCACAGGAGGGCCCCGCTGCATTATCATCAGGCCTCGGGGCAAGTGTTGTTTTTTTTTTTTGTTTTTTTCCCAACTTCATTTCCTCAGAGAGGGTTTCCATACACAACTATATACACTCAACACCTGAATTCTGTTTGATCCAGCTGCAGGCTTTTGCTGATAGAGAGCAGTTATTATGATCCCTCGTCTCTTAATAGCCTCAAACATCTAGTGGATCTACAACCCTGGAGAGGCTTTACATGCTGTGACAACGTGACATTGCCTTTGTCAAACACTGAGAGACTCTTAAACTGTGCGGCAGGAGAGCGGATCATCCTCAAACCTGTTAAAGTATCCTTGAGAGCACCTTGACCTCCCTCTCTGCTCCTGGTGTTGCATTCACTGACCCTGTGAGAAGAGAGACTCCCATTGTCTGGACATAGAGTAACAATAAATGTGAAGATGTTACATGTAGTTCACATACCATTGGTGCCTTCATAGCTTTGTGCTCACCCAAAGAAAAATAGCTCTGCTTTTCAATCCTTTGAAGCTCACTGTGCATCTTTCTTATTAAATGACTGAATGCTACTGTAGATGTCACCTCGTCTCACCTCCAAAATCTCACTCTTTATCGCTTGACTCATCAGAGGGTTTCTTGTGGACTGGAGGGAGTGGAACAGTTGTAAAAGCAGCCCTGCTTGGACTATTTGATGCTAACTTTTTTTTCTTTGTTTGTGATGTCGATAACATGCAACTTTCATTTCTGATTTGTGTTATACTGAGGAACTTTGCGTCTGTATAAAACGTGGGGGACCGTCACACGGAGGCTGTGAAATACCTCTGTGTGCAGATAGCTCAATTCAAATCCTCTGTGACGTATGAAGCGTATTTAAGGAGTGTTCCACGACAAACTGTCCAATCATAAAAGCTTTTTTTGTTTGCACATATTGTTTCGATTGACATTTGGCCAGGGTTCTGTTCAAAAAAGAAATCAATTAGGCAAAAAAATAAAGTAATAATATCTGGACAAACAATCAATACTGAGCACTATTAGACCTTTTTGTGGTTTTGAAGAATATGTATGGGAATGTGTCTGTACTGCATTACTCTTCATGTGTGCAACTTGGCCCTTGGCTCTGAGCCTTAAAGCACATCTTCGCTCCTGGCATTGTCTTTTGTCCATCTGGTCTCATCTCTCTCTCTCTCTCTCACACACACACACACACACACACACACACACACACACACACACACACACACACACACACACACACACACACACACACACACACACACACACACACACACACACACACACAAAGTGTAGACCAACTGCTCTAGACAACTTTGTATAAACTGCTTCATTCTTCATTGTTTCCTTCATTCACTCCTGAATAAATCAGCTTTCACCAGCCTCTCTGTCTGTCTGCACTGGCATTATCTGGTTGCTAAGAAGGGCACAGACTGAAGCAATGGTAGCACTGATTATTACATCTCAGTGGCCACAAAGTTAGAAAATATCTAAGTTTAGCGTCCCTGATGTTAGCCAAACAATAATTACAGCTTTCCTAACCAGTTCAGAAGAAGGACAAGCTGGAAGATGTCATCCCAACATGGAAACATTTTTAAAGGGATCACTGTTTACTGTATTCACAAACACACAAATATACAAACAAAACCTATTAACAGTAATCATCGCACAGAAGCTAAATCTATCTTTCTCAGATATTCAGAGAGCCAGATCATTTAATATTGCTGGGTAATTTGCCTTCAACGTGACAATGAGCCAATCATCAAGCAGGAATAAGGGACAGCATCTATACCTTTCCTTTCTTCCCCACTTCATCTAAGAGTCAGCAACAGTTCCAGTGTCTTCCTCACCTTCAGATGTGAAAGTTGATTCGTCTCCAGACTGTGAAGGAGATGGGGGATTTTGGGTATGTTTGGGGGGGGGGGGGGGGGGGGGGGGGGGGGGGTGACATGCCAACATCCCCCTCCTCATTTGCTCTTTATTAGCACCAGTGATGACCACCAGGGTCAGCAGAGGTCAGTGGGTCACATCAGTTCAGGAGCCAACTCTTACTTACTCACCGTTGTTTTCACTCATGGGAGGCAAAAGGAGAAGTTTCAAGGATGCAGTGTTGACTCACTTAAATTCTTAACTTAAATTTCAAGATGTAATTATTTACCCAAAGCAACCATTAAACTGAACATGAAAGCTTTTGTATACTCACTTATATTCACAGAAAGAAGGAATGACATTGCACTTTCAATTTTTAAAAGTAAATAAATCAAGTAAAAATTTACCCTCCTTTATAAAAAATATTTATTTATATTTATTTATAAAAAATACTCACTCACTGAATAAACTACACCTGTTCCAAGACTCCTCTTCAAGGTAAAAAGTATCATACCAGAGTACATTAAAGGAAGCTTCTCAGGGCTTGCATTTCATGAACCACTGTCCACATACAGTGTTTCAGACTGTTTGATGAACCCCCTAGTGGTAGGGATCAAGACAACAAACAAAAGCCATCTACCAACATCTACAAAATTCCAAATTTAATCACTTCAACCTTGTTTTTGATTCAAAAAGATTCAAACACTGGTGCCACAGCGTGTTAGCAAAGAGTTTGTACTTTTTTGAAATAATACCAACTCAAGATAAACTTATTTGCTTTTTCCTGGCTACATGACAACTGAGCAAACTCCATTTACAGATGAACGCCATACGCTGCATTTATCAATCAACATCTGAAAAGTTCAGCTGTTTGAGGTCCAGGGGTGAAAAACCTGCACCTCTGTAATAAAACAGTTGGGGGAGTTTTAACTAGGGGACTGGAAAGTAACCCTAGAGGGCCCTTTATCATGTTTTTAATCAACCACAGGGGGCATCCAAGAAGGCGCTTTTGCTGTCATTTCTCAAACATGGAGATACCCTATGGGCAGCAGTACCCCTACGGATATATACCAAAGTCACCAGTGACCTTGAGTGACCTCATGTCATGGTTAGCTACCATCTATTAACCCTAAAATACAAAAAGAACATAATGGAGTATATATTTAAAAACCTACAGATAGTTATTTTGATCACTTTGTTTCCTGTTTGTTTGAAAGGAATGTCATTCACTATCTACTGTGGTAATGTGTTCCTCATGTTGTCTTTACTGGAGCAGCTTAGCCTAAAGGAGAATTTCAGTGCCAATGCCTCTCTTCTGTTTGTCCTTCACATCCTCCAGTTGTGATCTGGCTTTTTACAGAGGTGACAGGTTAGCCATAATGGAGATTAACACCACAGGAATAAACTGAGGCACGGTTTTCTTTTTAAGATTAAGCGAAAGGATTGTTGGCAGCATGTACCGTTACTGAACTTTGCACTACCTCTTGCACTTTTGACATCCAAGCTGACAGTGACCCAGACTCAGTGTTATGTTTGCAACAGTTCCTCGTAGCCTCGTGTGTCTTCGCCCTTTTGATGGTGGTGCACGCTCAACACTAGACTAAACACATACAGTAGCAAGACAAGCAAATGCTGCGCAGCTTTTCAAATACTCTGTGGATCAGAAATCCCAACTGGACTGGTGGAACATCCAATGGAAAGAACAGCAAACAGTCACAGACAGGCAGACTTGTGCATTTTCATTGTTTCCAAATCCACGCTTGGAATAAAATAAGTTGAGGGAAAACTAAAGTTAAATACTGAATTTGTTTGAAATTTAGTCAGCTACAAATGGACTTGCCAATAGATTTCCTTGACTTTCTATGAACTTTACTTGACTGGGCCACCTCTATGATCTCGCAACATACATATTTGTTGTCTATCTGTTGCAACTCTTCAAATATATCTAACGTGTGTTGATGATCCAAAACTGATTCTAATGACTCATCTGTAATTAGTTTTATTTGTCATCTGAGCAGCTGGCCAAAGCCTCATTGCCATTTCGAGTCAGTCAAACCTGCAATTAAAAAGCGCGGTGATGAGCACAGCTGGAAAGATGAGGCCTTTTTTTGACGTATACCGGCGGCCGGATAATGACAGAGCAAACTGACAACGACCGACGCTGCAGGAAGATGAGCAGGGCAAGAGAGCTGCCGCACTCCAGAATGTCACTGTGGGGAAACAAGAGGGAAAATAGATAGGGGGGGTTTCCCAGATTTCAATCCTTACAGACATTTCAGTCCTTTGTTGTGGGGAAAAGGCAGCCATCTTGTGGGCTAGCTTTCAAGAAGGAGGAAAGTTCAACTAGCAGGGCTCCTCTGACATGACCTTACTGCAGGGTCGCAGGAGTCGCTACATAGCAGAGATGACGAACGTGGTGACGCCTACGGTGAGCTAAAGGTGAGACGGGCAGTCTGTGTGTCACGAGCACGGTTGTTAGAGCATCGCCCAGCCACCAAGGAATCATAAAGAGGTCACATTCCCAGCTTCAGCGTCATCCTTTTTAACTTCTGGGAGCCTTCGGGGCTCTTTACAGCATCGGTATGTTGGTAAATATTGTCCCTCATGTCTCCATTTAACTTCATTCTCTGAAGGAGCCAGAGATGTGCTCCTTTTCGTTTGCCTTTGACGGTGCGTGTCTCAAATCTCCATGATTTACAGAGATTGTGATGAGCATACAAAGCCTGAGGCTGTTGCTGTATTTGCACTGTTACTCTCTAAATTCAGGGTTTGACAGGGAAATGGTGGAATGTATGTTTATTTGAGGGGAGGTAGGGTGGGATTGGTTTTGTTTGCTTTTGGACTGTTGTTTTAACGTTAGTTCCACCACCAACAGGGATTCACTGCTGTTTATTTGGACACCAGCTCAGACCTTTGACCTTTGCAAATGGGTGGCTAATCCCAGTCAATGCTACTGTGGGGGCCCATGTTGCCATTCCTGCAATGCTGCCTCCCTCTGGACTTAAAGGAGAATACCAATTTTACAAATCTTGGTCTGATTATAGGTTTTGGGGAGTATTACTGTATATATGCAACTCCAGAATGAGCACTGCAACGACAAATTGCCTCAAGTCATATCTTGTCAGTCGGGTTTGAAGACTAAAAAACTGTCCATGTTGAGTTTGACAACGTTAAAAGAATACAATGCTGAATCCGTGGAGTGCTCTCTTGAACAGCAGGACAGTAAAATATAAAGTAACCTGTATGATGGTTGTGTGACAAACCTGTGTGCATACTATCTATCTGCTGTTACAGTACAGTAATGTTGTTTGCCTGACAGTGAATCAGCCTTTTGTTTTAAAAGCCAACAACTAATAATTAACATAAAAAACAGACATTGCAGTTTTTCCAAAACAATACTTTATATCGTGATGTCAAAGACAACATGTTAGAGCAAAGGTTCCCGAGAAAAATGTACTATTTCTGTAACAATGGTGGAACAAGTCAAAAACATAACTGATAAAAAAAGAATATGCATTTTATACATATGTAAACCTAGAACTGTTTGTTTTTGAACCACAGTGGTCATATAGATAACTGGCTTATTTAGTGGAATGGACAACCACGTAGTAATGACCAGGCATCTGGATGGAGCCCTTTGATAAGTCCAAATGTGACAAAGAACAAAAAAGTCTTCCCAAAAGTCCACCAAAGTCACATCTTGCCTGGTATAAAAAAGTAAAATCTATTGTCTGTGTTACAAGTGCTAGATACTTTTTTTTTTTTTTACTCCTTTTTTGTAAAATATTCAACTGAAGCCTTTCAGGTTTGATGATTCCATATCCTACAGCTAAAAGCACAACATGGAAAGCACCCCAACTCCTCCCCAGCAGAAACAAAAAAGCAGTAAAAGAGATAAGACAGTTTGGATACAGTGAAAGTACTAACGTCCTTCAGTGCTCTTGTGCTGATATGTGTTATGGGACAGACAGACAGGCAGGTAGGCAGTGCATGCGGACATACAGATCATGCAGAGAGAAAAGAGGAATGGAGTGGAGTCAGACCAGGCCACCTAAATAAACAGTTTCGGACCTGGCTGGACTGAACTATGAGGGTTAAAACAAAAAGATATGCCCCCTCCTAATAAATGGAAATTATAACAAAATGGAACATTGGTGCTTTTTTTGTTACTGGACATTGTGTTAAGACTAACAGTGAAGACAGATGGCCAGAGTAACCAGACATTGATAGTTTTGGCTCCTTTTGAGAAACCAAAGCTTTCAGCAGTAGAAACCCCATGACTGGCACTGCTGTGCGAAGGTTCTGGGAATGTTCTGGGAGGGGTTACCGAAAAGCATCTCATCAAGTGTGTTTACATGCACAGAGATGTGAGCGTATCAAAGTTAAGGTGACATTCAGGGTAGCCTGAGCATTTTCATATTCCAACCACACATACCTCTTTATGCATGAACTATCACAATCATGTGAAAATGTTCCTGGAAACAAATCATGCCAAAATTACAAAAAAATATACACGACAGTGACGTTTGTGTTGGTGTCTGATATAATGGGAATGTACAGAAAAAGCGCATATCTTACACATGGCTATGAACTGAAACCATACTAAATAAAACAAAAGAAATGTGATGCACAACAATGCTTCTACTACCATAGTTTTTTCTCTTGAGTACTCAGTGTAAAACCTACTTTATGGCAGACAATTTACTGCAAGCATGGATTTCAAGCATGAAACAGTTAACACTGACTTCTCTGCCCATCTTCTGCAAAGAGATGCAGCATCACTCTGCGAGTAGAGATCAGATAAATTCAGTCAAAATTATAAAATGTACTCCTTTAAGTCTGACTGAGATTTTTAGAAAATTTAAATCCACATGTGACAACGTGATCATATATATTTTCTTTTATATGTTTTTATATAAGACGAGGTGGTACCAGCTATGTGCAAGTTCTCAGTTAGGGTGTAAAGTTGGCATGAGGGGCAATCAGCGACTAAAATTGATTGCACCATGTTTGAACATGACTAATTTGAATGTAAAGTCATAACTAAGGCAATTGGCCAATCAACAATCAAAGAGTTCCACTGTCATGGTTACAGTGCACATTATCTTTCTGGCTGGTTTATTGAACTAACATATATCAATAAATTAGGTGTCTACTGGATAACTGTGTTGCAACATGGCTGCAATTAATGAAGCAAATGAAACTCTGTGGCAGAAAAAATGTCTCTTTTATCTTTAGTGAGCATAATCCTGACATTTTATGATTTACACCTACCCTAGGGCATGCGCAGCTATTTAGCTATCACTTAGAGTTATGTTGTAACGTTATCTCCATGGTGCAAACGCTTTTATTTTAGTAACACATAAATCACAACTTAGTAATAATTTACATGATAACTACGCTAAGTTTTAATACGTTGTGAGCTGTAGTGGACACAGATGTCAGCTGGTGCAACAAGCTGCTGTGGTCTCAGTACAGGAGAAGCCAGGATTGGTGTTCTGGTGTTCTGTGAGGACAGAAAAACGTGGGCTGCAGCAGGGATCAAACACCTGCGTTCTTTTGGATACAGGACAGTATGCCTAACAACAGGCCACCCTGAAACCCTGAGGCGTTAAACATGTAAACTAGATGAATTTAAAGGAATGTTGATTTAAATTAAAACGGAGGACATTTGGTCAGATAAGGACATGAGTGATGATCACGTGAAATCATTTGTAAGGCCCTTCAGAGGGATTTTAAAATGAGGGAATAGCATGGCCACATTCCAATTCAAATCCACCCATCCCATTTTATATTTTTTTTTCTTGTGTAGAATCCAGATTTTGAATTTTAGTCTCACATTTTTAAACACTGAAACTTAACAAGTGCCAATGTTTTCTACAATAACATCTGCACACAAAGTGAAAAACAAAGTGTGGAATGGTACGAACATGTGCATGAATATGCGAGGCTGAACGGGGCAGAGGGCAGTGGCACACCTACTGTATGGCATGGTGCCGATGCAATGAATAAAGCCAAAAATTAGTCATCAGTGTTGAAAGACAAAAATACAACCAGTAAAATGCTACTGAACACGTAACCAACTGTAACCAAGGACAGTACACACGGTGCCTTCAGAAACACCCTAAAAAGGGTCAACTGTAAGTAAGACCCATGGAAAGTATCGTTTTTCAATACCAACTTCAAAAAACAAGGTCATAGTATTTCATTATGTATAGATATATATATATATATATATATATAATATACTCATTTCTTTTCATATATAAATCTACTATGAACAGACAGTAAATACACAATTGTCCATCATTATACAAAGTAGAAACATTTGCATCCCAATCCCCCCACCAAAACCCTGAACCCAGAAAACGTAGTCATGTCATGTCCACTAAAAACAGAATCAGAACCCTCACCTGTTGTGAAGTATGTCAGCTTTACAATGTAACAGAGAGACAGTGAGGGGGACATGAACGAAATAACAGGGAAGCACATAAAAAAGTAAAAAAAAAGAAATCACTGGAGTCCACTGAAAAAAGAAAGACATAAATGAGAGGAAAAAGAAACAAAAGTAGAGTAGTCATTGACAAACGTGTGGCAGGAATACTCAGGAGATCGATGCTCTATGTACAGTAAACAACAGTAAAAACCACAGCACTCTGTTTTCCTGTTCTCCACTGAAAATATACATTAAATGTGATTTGCTTGTAGATGACACAAAGATGAGAGAAGGTAGTTGCCCAGGGGCCAAACACAAGTTGGAAGGATGGTTACAGACAGGAAGTTAACCTTTGCACACTGAGTGTGTTTTATCAGACGTGTGCAATTTTGAAAAGAAGAAAAGACATTTAAGTGTTTTACATGCCAAAACAAACCAAATTCTACTCCAACTAGGCTGGTGTGTTGTGTAGTTTGGCTAGTAGGGTTAGGCTCTGATAACTTTTAGTCCTGTTTTTTTTCAATACTGAAGATATTTATACCCAATTTACCCAACCGTACAAGAGGACACAGAATCCAGAGCTACATGTGCTATACAAAGCTGCATGGATATTCATTATGCATGGGCTTGTCCCACTGGTTGTATCACCAGTCACAAGAAATGGACAATTAATAAAGAAATAAAAATATGAGTATACACTTGAATATTTATAAAGAGCAGCTTGTGCTCCGCCGTCTATGCACAGACGTACACACACCTGCCTCACAGCACCTGACATTTGGGGAGCAGATGTGCTTAACAAGAGGCTAAAGATGTTAAACCAGCTGTGAGAGCCTGTGCGGCACTGGAAAATCCCAGGTGGTATGGTCATTGTTACCACGGAGACAGAGTTGTCTCAAAGAGAGGGCTGGTTCAACAAATTGGCTCATATGAGATTAATTCCCCTCTATCCTTTATTGTAATGTAAAAAAAAAAAGAAGTGGTTGGACTCTACAGAGATGAAAGTCCATCATGCTTTGGTTTCATTATCGTCTAACTACATATAGTATGAAGAGGATGGTTCTAGTAGAGTGCATGTTACTAAACTAGAAGAGTTGGTGCTGTCAAGATGTGATTTACACTGCTGCAAGGGCTTTATGAAAGTTTAATTATTTTCCATTAATTGTTTTTAATGATTAAAACGAGTGGGCGGCTTTTCTGTGTGGAGTTTGCGGGTTCTCTCCTCTTCTTCCTCCCACAGTTCAATGACATGCAGGCTAGGTTACTACATATGAACGGCTGTCCATCTCTACGTGTCAGCCATGCCTCTTGCCCAATGTCAGAACCCTTTAACCCTTTAAAGGATAAGCAGGTATAGGTAATTAACGCATTCTTAAAAAATAAAACAAATCAGATGCCTGTCCAAGAGGTTTCTTCTGCAACAGGTCTGATACACGGTTACACTGAGTAATACTAATCCCACCTTTACTTCCTTTCAAACTGAACCACCTTCAACTTGTTGCTGGGAACTACCTTCTAAACTGAGATTATTAAAAATGAGCGGAGGGAAGGAATGATGGAGGTACAGGGAGAGAGAGACAGTAGGCTGCTTGCAGAGAATTATAGGTAAACATGCCAAGGTCCTCCAGTCTATGTGCCAACAACATGCAGGCATTGGATGGCTTGCCAGGATAGAAATGTTTAAGGGGTTAGGGAGAAGAGGCCTCACTCCCCAATCTGTTTTTTTTCTCTCTCTCTTTTTTTTTTTTTTTTTTTTTTTTTAAGGCAAAGCTCTTTCAGTAGAGTTCAACAGAAAATCCACCAGGTTTGAAAAAAAGGCACGAATGCACAGTCTTTCACTGTAATCAGAACACCTGCTGACCTCTCTCATCTGTAATCTTCAACCACGTTGGAAAGCTGCAGGAAATTCAACCACTTTGTTCCGTTCATCCGGATACCTCAAAATAGCAGGAATGATTCATCCGTAGTGCAGAGTTACAATCACATCAGAAAGTGAGAAAATGACGATAAAGCACAGAAAGAACAGAATAATAAGAAAAGAAGGTCTGTGTATGGTTCCGACAGGCATTCAAAAAGTACATCTCGTCTCGTGTTTTAAAAGCACTGGCACTCGAGGTTGTCACTGTGGGATGGTTGAGTCAATCCTCTTATATCCAAGGTCTTGAAGAGACAATGCGACACATTTATGCTGATCAGTCTGTGCACTGCTGATCAGTGAATACATCCCTCCTCTTCAGTGTTCCTTTGAGCACCACTTTTGTCAGCTCTGCTTGTTCTCTCCCACAATAACATGCCATCTTGATATGGCATGGGTGAGACACAAGAGCGGCATTTAAATTGACACGGACTGGATAAGGACACTGTTAAAAATGAAGACTGGTCTCAGTGGTCAAAGGCTCGGGATGTTTCTTTACATAGGAGCTTCCTCTTCCATTGGTTCCTCTTCAGCCCTGAGAAAAAAGATAACATTCATCAGTCTCTTGTCTGTACAGTAAATTGCAAGCTACCAGCTATCAAGCTACAACCAGCAGCTGGTTAGCTTAGCTTAGCACAAAGACCGGAAAGAGGGGGAATCAGCTCACCTGGATCTGTACGAAGATAACAATATCCTCCAACCAGCACCACTAAAGCTCACTATTTAACACGTTTTTCATTTGTTTAAACTGAATTGTAAAATCAACATGTTGTGGTTTTACAGTGACTGTACCCGCCCAAGAAATAAGTCAGGCACAGTCACTTCCTGGAGGTTTGTCGTCAACAAGAAGTTGCCAGGCAATCAGCGGCGGCTCCTGGAGAGCGGTACTCATTGATGTTAGACTACACTACACTAAACGTACACTAATGGATACCAGTCAGTGAGACCTACTAACACAAACAACACAGTGTACCTCTTTCCAATATGCTTGGTGGCAACAGACAATGAAGCCATAGCAGAGACAGTCTCAGCTTCTTCTGCATCGCGTTGAAGAGCTTCACTCAACGAGCAACCGAGCGTGGAGGCAGAGCGCTGCAGTGAGCGCCAGTATTTACCTACAAACACCAGAACAGAGTAAACGCCTGATAACACACAGTACTCACTGGCTACTTTATTTATTATTTAATGCTCAAAATCTTAAAAAAAAAACAAAACTTAAACAGTACATCACATAGATGCTGATGCATGTTGTGTCTATGTGTAAATAATCCACTCACTGTGAGCTTCAAGAACTTTTTCCATAGAGTGGACAGCGTTGGCATTCGGTCTCTGCTGTAGCACCTCGTCAGGAATGGGCTCCAACTGAAACAAACAGAAAAAATAACATCAAAAAAACACATTTCCGGCTTTTTCTACTAAAAGCAAAAAAAAAAACTTCCCTGCTTGATTTCCACTCTCCACTAGCCACATCTTCCAGACCATTTAAGACATTTTTGCTGAAATGAAACTGCCAAACAGCTTGGCACTGAACCTTTGCCTATTGGGAACATCGGCTAAGTGTATTAAATGTGTCAATATAGTGGATACGGCCACATATGTAGTGCTATAAATGTGACTGACAGGTGTTAAGAAACGCTGTACCGAAACGAGACAGAAACCTCTACCCTCCAGGATCACTTTTGACTGAGGACCACATCCCGGTGTTGAATCACTCCAAGAGATGGGGAACAAGCTCGAGCTGCTGACACAATAGCAAATAGGCCTGCAGATGCACACCTCCTCCCACTCACCAAGAGCTTTGCTACTCTTTGACACAAACTACAATGTGTGCTTTGTACTCTGTCCCACGCTAAGGACACATACTAGTGTACACAGATGCGTACACATGGAAACCGCTGGCTCACACAAACACATACATAGTCATGCACACACTCAAACACACACACACACACACACACCTCAGGGAGTGCGGCAAAACCTATGAAACTCTCCAAGCCACAATTCAGAGGAAACAGGGCTATTCCCCAATGTGCTTTCCCAACCCGGAATGATTCAATTTCCCCTTTGGCTGACTGCACATACGACACTTTCTCATCCCATTTTGTAAAACAGGCCCATTCAGCTCTACATTCCAACACAGACGACATGCATCCCTTTTCTGCTCAATCCTAACCCCAATGGAATAAAGGACCAACATGTAAAAAGAGACACAGAGAAAAAGAAAAAGGCTTGGCCAGAAATTTCGGAGTAGAATGTCAGAGAGAAGAGGAAAAAGTCATCGACGGTCGGTCTCGCTTGGCAAAGGTTGGAAGTTTTCTTTTAATTAAAACAAATAGTGTGTGGGAGGGGTCCACAGGGGCCGAGGGAAGAGGCAGTCTGGGGAGAGGGATACTTTAATCCTACTGTGGCACGACAGGCTACATCATACACACAGAGATGAAGAAAGGTGCATACATATATTGTAGTTTGTGCGCAAATATTTACATTTGGTTATTTGCCATTTGGCAAGCCCAGCCTGATTTTCTAAAAAGGCATGACAGGCCACCTGCAGATTTTGTTTTATGACTGTACATCAACTCCTCTACAGTTCCAATAGTTTATCCATGTAATCACTCAAACCCAACCTTATTTTTTCACATTGCAACAGTTATAATCAGGAGGCAAAACAAAAAAGCCCTCAACGTCTGTGAACATAAAAGCGATAATAGGAGTTCGCCCACAAAATGAGCATTCTTTCCTATAACATGTGGGATTTACCACAACAAGACATGTCATACAAATTCATGTAATATGATATTCAAAACCTATGGAGCTGAGGAGACAACACAAGTAGCTATTAGTCTGTTTCTGTTGGTTTAAGCATTCAGTTTGTTATCGTAGGACAAAGCTCTTGCTTTGTAAAGTATGATCCATGACTGTGTCTATAAAGCACACATGTAAACTTCCCATTATCACTGACTATAACCAGAGAGATGTTTGAGTGTTGTGTTGTGTTCAGATTGACAACAGCACACACCCTGTGAATGGTGTAGTTCCACCCACAACAACGCAGCCACTTGAGTTTTCTTAAGGCAGGGCTATTTTTGGTCCAATCATAAAGCTACACTCAAGCACACCTGGGAGCTGCCCCAGTACACTCAGCTATGGAGCTCATCTTCTAAGGAACTTTAGCCCTTCAGATTATTTCAATTGTGGCCGAGGGGGTAGACAGTAGTACTTATTCATCACTCAAATCCCACATTTTCCCCAGCCTGTCTTGGGACTCATACCATCAATCTTTCAGTTAAAACTTACTTCTCCAACCTTCGGGTTACAGCCGCCAACTTTTCACTATAACCCTAGCTAGTCCCAGTCCCAGTTCAACCCATGCAAACCCAGCTCCCTGTCAGAGCAGGGTCAGGGGCTCTCTGGGGTTTCGTGGGGTTCACCTAAGAGCAGGGTTGGAAGGGGGCAGCCTGTCAGCTTGATTGACAGCTGGGCCTCACGCTTATAAACTTTAATGGCTCTTGTCAGGGTACTCCAGGGGCCCCTACCTGGCAGGTATGGCAAACATACCTTACGCACACACACAGACATGCTTCTGCACTATATATAAGCACACATTTGTCTGCCACATCATCCATAGCGACGTTTCTGTTTATTTAAGTTTGTGGTCCTGGCTGTGCCTGGACCTCTGTATCTTCATCCCATCAGATGTGGAGCAGTCTCTGAGAGACAGGGAAAGAGAAATGTCCTTTAAAGATGGTTTGCTGTGACCATGTGGACTGATTTCTGAGGAAGTCTTTTTCTCTGTGTGACATAACCATCCAACGCACTAAGCCCTGTCCAACAAAACTGAGACGCCGTGGAAAGCCATGAGCTGAGAGTGAGGAATGTGCCCGGTAAAAACATTCCTCAGGGAGGCTGAAACCAAAACAGTGGAAAGAGGAGGAAATCCACTTGTTCAGCAAAAGAAAAGTGCACAAGGCATCCATTGTTTACTGTTGTGTCCATGTGCATATGTTGGCGGTCACTAAAACCGGTTGATTATGTTATGCTAACTGAACAAGGTAATGATGTGTATTGTGCAAAGCAGGTGACCTTTTCAGAAAGGGGTGTAGGTTTGCCTTGTAGTCGGAGGGTGGTGGTGAATAGTAAGGCCCACGGGGGGACAGGTGAAGTCGAGCGTCTTACTGTAACTGGAGTGTAAACACACAGAATAACCTCATTGACAGCTGGTAACAATTAGCATATTAGCCTGTTGTTTATCATATAATTGCTAACAACCATGGTTCGAACTGGGCCAACATCTGTTTGCGAGCAATCATCAATTAGTCGTGAGTTCAGAGTTGACTAGTGTAGTCGCCAATGCATCATTCATGAGCTATTTGACTAAAAAGACTTCACGATTACGCACTACAGTGATGGGGGTGAATAAAAGAGCCTGTAAAGTCCATTCAGCAATTTTCATCCCTCTCTTTCCCAGCTAATTTGAGCTGCTTTCAAAGGAAACCTAATGCTCATTAAAGCAAAGCTTGTGTTAATCTGCCAATAAAAGCTCAGATATATTTCTCACACTAGCAAGCAGTAAAATACTGTAAGTACAGGTTGCACAGTACATGAAGAAGATATGAAGAACAGCTTTAGGATGTTTTGGCTTCGGTGTGAAGGCTGCCAAAATCTGCCTTTAAGATTGCCACACAACAAAAGCACTTAGGCAATATAATAAACAAGATCAGGCATGTGGCATTTCTTAACTATTTAAGACACAGTCAATGGGCTTTGCTGTATTATGTAAATGGATACTGTAAAGACTTACAGACATATACAGTATCATTCAATCCCTACTTTACAGTTTAAGATACAGTATATGCTATAGTTAGATAGATGGTGACGTCTTGGATTCTGGACTCTTCGAGACAATACAAACCCTCAGTCAGTTTGAAGCTTCATAAACAAAAGCACAGCTGACCAGCTAATCCAGCTGTGGTCCCATGCCTGAGCCTACTCATTCGCTCCATTCACAGTCAGCCAACACACACATGCACAAACTAAAATATATCCTCTAGAAATAACCCACTCTGTGGACACATTGAAACGAGTCCAAAATGAATCCAACTGCTGACCACTTGCTGCCCAGATTTGCCATGATGCTTAACCTGGTTGGTGAGGCTACAGTGCCCACTATCAAGCCTTTTACTTCTTCTTCTGATTCCATTGCCATCAGTGGTCATTGTTGGACTTTGTCAGCAAATGAAAAAAAGAAAAAAATACAAAAAAAATACCGAGCCTTTTATCTCTCCCTCTGGCTCAATTCCTCACTGACGTTTCCCAGCTACATTCCAAGTCCATTACAGAGACCTTTGCTGAGATTATGATAAAAACACTTGCTTCCTGCCATTTTGATCTGATCAGGGACATTTTAGCCTCTCTTTTTTCCTTGCTATCAGTTATCAAAGCTCCACACAACTGAATGATCTGCCTTTGTTCAAACAGCTGACATCACTTGCTGCCAAAGAGCCAAGGCGTAAGCAAGAACTCTAGGTCTAATCTTAGCAAGTCAACAACATCTACATTTGTGTTGTTCATCACTTTATCAAAGCCATCTCGCTAATGAGGCATCCTGTACAGCTCTTTGTATCAAGCTTCTGTCATGATACCTTTCAATGTTTCCCCAGAGTAAACACTGAAACCTTGCAGTTGTGACTTGTATGCTGCAGGTTGTAGGTTTAATTTAAAAGTCATATTCTGATATTATCAGGAGTCAATGACATTATCTGACTTTTTGACTTTCTGATTTTTTTGTATGATAGAATTAAAATGAATCCCATACCTTTCTATACTTTAAAGACTTGCACAGGTACTGTACACCAGCTGTTTTATAACAATACTTTTTCTCTCTCCTGACTTCAAATGACTACTCTATTTCCCTTATTATCTGATCTTTAGTCCAGCCTGACCCTGCTGGAAGAGGTGTGAGGGTAACCATTTTCAGATGTGTACCAGTGATGAGGCCCCGGGTGCTTGGGTGAGAGGGGTGTCCTGCAGGGCTGTGGCAATTGACGCTCCCTGCCTCCTACCTATTTTCAAATTTTCAGCTCCCTATGGCACCCATCCAGTGACCTCCTCCAAACCCCTGCTGGGGCCGATGATCTGCAGACTGGTGAAACCTAAGAAGCAAACCCTGTGATTCAATTCCTTATTTTTGCAGAAGGGCGGTGTTGTTAGTAACGAGAGCGTCTTTTAAAACTGGAAGTCCTGAGTACAAACCTCTGTGACAGTAAAAAGCATCCGCCCTGCTGAAGTGTCCCTGAATTCCTGAATCCTTACCAGCTGTAATGGCAGTATGTAACTTTGAGTCATTGATGGGCACAGTGCAGGTAAACAGAGTTACAATATTAGATTAAGCCTCTAGTTTGTGCATTTCCCCTCTCATGCAAAACCAGCAGAGCTGTTAGTTTTCTTTGACAGGTTTGGCACTTAGAGGTGCTTTCCTGTTAAGCACAAATATTCAAGGGTTAATGACAGTGTCGGCATGTCTACCGTGCTTTAACCAGTGTCATGTTTAAGTTCCTGCACAGTTAATTTGTCTGCAGTGTTACACAAGACGGTGGACTGGTTGGTTCCAGTAGGTTTTATTAATGTGATCCTATGTTATTGTTCTGTTTGTTTTGCTCTGACTCCAAGATCCACATGGAACAAGGCCATGCGGTTTTTTATGATTCCAAGAACTCATTTATAGCTCGAGCTGCCTGAAAGGCAAGAACAAGATGCCTCAGGATGCGCAGATACCACCTTCAACAAGGCAGATACAGAGCTATGCATTTAAGTACCATTTCAATCGATTATTTTTTTACGTTAAGACTGAAATAAAATGATTTTGTCAATCGGATAAACTTGATAGAATACAACCGTACAACTTGAATGCTTTCTTTTGAAGACCTTAACGAGCACTGATGTTAGCCCATATTAAAACAAAGACCTTGACAAGAGCAACAATCTTTAACTAACCGTTTCCAGATATTTGCCACTGACTGTATTTTATGTTTCTCACTACACAAACACATTGTTACAATGTAACATGATGACTATATGCAGTCAGTCATTTTATGCTAAAGTACTGTATATATTTAATGAAAAGTGTGGACCTACTGTATAAGCATGAACTTTTCTGCATGTCTCACTGGACAGAAGATAATGGCTTTAACAGGTAGCCATTCCAATAGCAACCAACGCTCAGTGTGTGCTTGTGGCTAGGCCTGCAGCAATACTTGACAGTGGTCAGTTATTCAAAATAAATGAAGTTGATGTGAGTGTCAGTCTGGATATTCACTCGTGATGTGGCGCTTACTTTCTTGGTATTCTTGGTGTTGACGAACTTTACTTTTAGCCCCATTGCCTGTGAGAAATAAGGGCAAGATTTTTGTCAAGTAGAAAACCATTCGGTCTTTTTACTTCATCTTTATTTCTCTAAGGAGTGAATTTGAACATGTTTATGTGCCCACAGTGAGGTACAGTCTTCTTGCTCCTCTCTGGCTGTATGCCTAAAAGCAATTGTTTATTTTTATCCTGTTCATTAGTGGTCAGAGATAAAATGGATTGTGGACAAAATAGCAACAGATTACTAGTTGACTATAGAGACACACTCTGTTGCCAGGAACAAACTACAAGCTGGCTGAGTTGGCTCGAGATGCAGTCTGGACATACAGTATCTCGTTATGAAGCACGGAGGCACAGCTGCGCTTGTACTCAGTATGCATCACTTCATTACTAGAAAGAAATCATGCATCACATCCTATTCTCTTCCCATAAAGCTATATAATTTCCATTCTGTATCACAATTCAGTAGTCCTTTTAAAAAACAAAAGCACGGAGAGATATCTTGGATGCATAATGTGGGGGGAGAAAATGAGACTGAGCAGCTTGTCCAAAAAAGCACTCCAGCCTCTCCATTAGCTGGAAGAAAAGAGTGGGCGGCTTTGAGGAGTTGCTATTCTGTTGTGCGCCATGAATCACAGAGCGCTGATGTTTGTTCAGTTCCACGGCCCAACCTACACACTCCCACAATTAACCTTCTGCCTGGAAATCCTCTCCCTCTGACGTGTTTGTGCGTGCGTCTGTCTGTATGTAGCGTGTGTATGTGTGTGTGGTGTTGACTTCCTCTCTGAGTGGTAGAGAGAATGTAAGGGAACATGGAGAGAAAGAAAGAAAAGTGCTTTTGTCAGAGGAATATACAAGCTTGTTGTGTATTAGTAACCTTTTAATTCTTAAGACTTAATTCTTTCTTAACCTTGATTCAGTCCTCACCATTGGATACTTGATGCTGTAGTTTCTGTTGGATTTTTTTGTGTATTTTAGTGTGTCCTGATTTGATATGTTGTGTTTTATTGTAACCTTTTTTAATAGCAGATTTCTGCGCATGCAAACAAAGATGCACATAAAAGTATTTTGTTGTAATATATCTATGTAAGACAACCATCAAATCATTATTCTTCTCCTTTATCGTGTTACCATCAGAAGACAATCATTGCTCAAGTGTTCATTCCCAGGAAATCTGTTAAAGCGCCACTTGTCTTAGTCACCCAGTCAGCGGACACATTAGCTTAAAGTTACTGTAAACATTCAAGGAAATAGGTGGAATTATCAAACTTCAGAAGGAATCAAAAAAATCTGTTATCAAAATGTTATGCTCACTTATTTGCAGCATGTTGATTTGAATTAAATGTTTTCAGGAATAAAACTTAGAAACAAGTTGAGTGCAATGGCATTCTGACAACACAAATAAACCAGACACTCTCCATCTGCTTTAAGTCCTGCATGTTTTCTTCAACATAAACATAAAAACTATACTAATGAGGCTTTTACAAAATCTTATCAATGCATTAGAGTGGAATCCTAAGTCTTCTATATGAACTTTACACAATAAAAGGAATTTACAGTTTCAGGAAAAAAAATCCAAAATTACTGTAATTTGCCAATTTATGCCCCTGGGATCATATTAGAACAGATCATATTTTGCATATGGGGTATTCATGGTGCATGTATGTAGCTCTTGGAGTCTTAGTACTCAAGGTTATTTAATTTAATTTATGTTTTGACGGTAATTTATTCCTCCTCTTCTCATCTTACCTCATTGCCAAGCAGAGCAGAGACGCAGGCTTCGGAGGCATCACATATGGCTGTGAGGTCATGACCCCCCTCCAGGGCAAGCACCAACCTACCGCCTGCCAGACCCATCAGCTGCCTGGTCAGGTAGCCAAAGCCTGGACACACAGGAAATGACAGCAAAAAGAAGGTAGAGAACGAGAGGGGAAAAAGAGCAGGGGAAAAAGAATGAGATGGGGGGAGCACTGATGTTCAAGCTCTAACTTCCTTTTTGGATATTGATCAAAGAAAAAAAACATAGAAAAGGGGTTTTGGGCAAAGAGAAAAAAGAGAGTGCACTGTGGATTTACTGGGGGCCAAAAAACAAGCCATAATATGAGCCAGGTTTAATTTCAATAAATGCGGCTTTGCGTTTAAGCTTGGTCACAGTCTTTGATCTTTTCCTTTCAGGAGGAGTTTTAATGTATGCATTCAGCCATACTTTCTTCTCCCCTGAATTCTCCCCATATCCTTTCTTTCTGCAATCCTCTCTAAACCAACCATATCACCCCCTCCACAACCAAGATCCCTGCTCTTATTTGAGATCTGCAGGATAGTTTTAGAAAAGCTCTTTGTTGGCACGCCAAGGTTCTTGTCTGAATACACAAGTCAGCAGGAAAGACAGACAAACACACAGAGACGCTCAAAAACACGCCTTGTGTTTATTTTGTGCCTCTATCAAAAATTGTGTTGCTGTGCCCAGGCAGAAAATAAATATGAATCACCCGAGTGAAGCTGTGAAGGGAATGCATTAAAATGTGTATTTTTATCTATAGCATAGAAGAGAGTAATTAACTGGGTAGCTGTGGTCAGTACTTACATTTGGCTGTCAGTTTGTATCCTCCCAGGGGTGAGGCATGTCCGTCTACCGCATCAAAGCCTGAAGATACCAGAACCACGTCTGGGGCAAACTCATTTGCAATAGGCATAACCACCGTCCTAGAGTAACCAAGAAAAAAAAGGTAAAGTCACAAAATATTGTATAGAGGATACCATTTGAAAACAAGTGCATGCATTTGGTTCTTGGCTTGCTGTCCTCAGGAAGCAGAGGTAGTTTAAAGATTCAGTGTTTCAAAAACACTAACTTGAGCTATTGAGTGACATCTTTCTGAGGAATAATTTCATAGACAGATATTGTTGTGGCTGCATGTGTAATATCTATTTACTAGACTGGCTGGATGACTGAGCTACAGCAAACAGTCATCTCTCCAAAACACAGTGAATACCATATATATTCTGAGATAAGAAACTTCTGCTTAATCAATTCAAAGTCAGAACCATTGAGCCTGATGAGCAAGTGTTCAAGAAGATTTTGGAGAATAGTACGTGTGTGTTTTAAAATATTTTCATTACATGTAACTGAGTGAAATTCACAGCTAAACTACAAGGAGATTCATGAGGTACAAGAACTGAAAGACTAACAGCTGATTTGAAACTAAATTGGTATTTTAAGTGGTATTACAACCCATCCCATCCCATTTCATCCCATTTTCTGATAAAGCTACACTTAAAAATAATTTTACACCATTTTTCCTTTCTGCCAAATAATCAGAAAATTGCAAAAAGTTGCAGCTGCAGGCAAAATAAATGCATAGCAAACTTTGTCACCTCTGCCTAAAGGAGGACTACTGGTGAACTCCGTCACCCCTGATTGCTAAAAGAAGACTATGTGAAGATATGCGTTTAATGTGCTCGCCGTCCTTCTGATGAAGATTGTGGTATATGGTGTAACCAACTGGAGATGTTACATGTAATTTTTGCCGTATATCAGTCGCAGTATTTTTCCATTCTTTAACTTTTTTTTTCTTCCTTTCATGGTTTTCAAAGCAAACGTCCATCTAATATGTTTATGTTGTATGTGTGTGGCAGAGAAAATCACAGCACACACTAAACCCAAGTTTAGAAATTTGGATGCAGCAATACTCTACAACATCCTTAAGTAAAAAGGAGAAATGGAAGGACAGATATAATTGCATGTGTGTTAAGTATGCAGGATAATTCTAACACTGGATGGGTGTGGTGAATGAGGACTGTTTGTGTACAACCTTCATCTAACAGCCAGCTGGTAGGGAGGGAGTACTTGTGTGCAATGTGTCATACGCATAAATCCAATCAACAGCGGGGTACTGTGTAATGATTCACTGCAAGTTGTGGTTGGAAAATCCAGTCCGGTTTATAGGGTAACCGTGTTTGAAAAAAACAAAATGCAGTTATGTGTTTTACAGTATGTGAACACATAACTCAAAATAATTAATCCAATTTTAAATGTGCTAAATTATTGATTGCTTAAAGAAAAAAAAATATTTCAACTGTTAATGACAAAACTCTAAGTTTGGTTTTCTGTAAGGGCATCTATAAATTAGGAATCAGTAATGAATCACTGAATTGGTCTATAATACTAGAGGCACACCAGAGGCTTAGTCAACTTTGTATAAAAAGTATAATGTGTCATGGTAATCTGGTTAACCATGATTTAGGACGTCTCACTTAGTTCATAAATAGTTGGACTTCCCAGTTGGCAAAATAAGTGGTTCCCGGTGATTCACTCAGGTTCTACACAGGAATTTTTTGGGGGGTCTGGGATACTTGGTCAAGCAGTGTTTTGGTGAGGTCTGCGAGTGACGGAGTACCACAGGGTTCCGTCTTAGGTCCTCTGTACTTTACAGACCTCAGGAACACGGCGCTGGTTTGCTGGCTGTGGGCGAGCAGCGTGCCCTGAACTCCACAGGCCACCGGTTTTTCCATCTCTTGTTCACCACCAAATTATAACTCTTAACTGTGCACACCACACCCCCCACCACAACACAACACACATACGTACACACAGCTGTCTGAGGGTGAGGCGGGAGGTGGTATTAGGAGCTTTTTGGTAGTCCCAGACAGCAAGGATAGATGGAGTGCGTGCGTCACTGTGTGTTAGCGTGCATCTGGCAACATTTCAGAGGACAACGTCATGTAAAGAAGATGAAGGAATGGGATTGAAGACAAAAGTCTGAGTGGGAGAGTTGAATATACAGAGAGCAAGAAAATGAAACCTGTGGGGGAGGAGTCTCGAAAGAAAACATGGAGTAAGACTGAGTGAGTAAGGAAATGAATGAACGGTAGATGAAAGAGGTGAAAATTATGTCAGCATTATGGCAAATGAAAATGTGTAACGTGATCCACTGTATCAACAGTTCATTAGCTTTTAATCAGACAGCATTCAACAACACACTGGACAATTATGTAAAATGAACAACCACTCTGATTTGGTTAATATTTTCCAGGTCTAGTTTCAGAGTTTATCGCTTATGTTCACAGGTTTTTTTTCCCCCTTCTTTCTCCATCTTCTCACAAACTTACACACACACACACACACACACACACACACACACACACACACACACACACACACACACAGCCTTGGTCCATTAACATTTAGGCCATAAAAGACCCCACACTAAACGGAGTTGGCCACAGGCAAGCATGTGGGCTGACACACAGCGCAGGGGGAAACCTTGACCGCCAAGGATACTTTTAACTACTGAGGGCTCCCACTCCTGCCCCCACTCCTCCAGCCTTGAACACAGACAGAGACAGTTCTGGTCACGATGATAAAAACTGCTGGTGTCATCAGTTCCAGCCCCCACCTCCTGAAATAATATCCTGACATTGAAGGAAATAAAAACCCACAGTAATCAATTAGCTGACTGGCATAAAGCGAAACGAGTGGTTTTAGGGAAGACTAGTGCGTGAATCAGAGGCTATGTATGTGGAGATGAAAAAGCCTTTCTGTTAATTATGGGAGGGGAGAGTTTACGACTGAGCTGTAAGCAACAGGACATCCTGAGCGAAGGGGCTGCGATCTAAACCACCGCTGGCTCTCACGGCTAGATCTTAATGTGAGTGGAATTACTTGGGCAAGCATGTGGTGTAAACTTTTGTTTAGTGTTGTTTGGTTTACCTAGCAACAGGTGCATGTGTCAAAGTATCAGCTGAGGAGTGCTGGGCCTGTGTTTGTATGCGTGAGTGAGTTTGTTGTAATGCTGTATGGTTATTAAACTCCAGCAATTCAGTTCAGTCATTCATAAAGTTCAAGTTCATAAAAAAAAATAAAAAGAGTGGTCAAAATCAATGCAGCAGTGGCCAAGCTCCAAAAACATTGGATCCTGCGCTTTTACTTTCCCAGACTTTGGTAACCACTGCCAGAGGGCTTACAGTAAGTGAACCTTTTTCACAGGCTGAGTAGTCTTCCCGATGATGGGTAAACTGCTCTTGATTCCCCTTCAAATCTTTATCAGTGATTGCATGTAGGACTATAGCTAACTAGACTCGTCGGAGTAAATGCTGATACTTCGTCAAACAGAGTCATACTGATACTGTGATACTCACAGTGCTTAAAGCAGTGTTGAATATTGTGTGACAATGAATATAAGACTTCAATGAAAAAAAACTGTGACAAAGACACTTTGGAACGTCATTCTCATGACAAAAATGGCAGTGACCACCACCTCTGCTTCTGTGCACACACGATATATCCCATCAAACCCTCTTAACACCAGCTGTATTCTATAGACTACTAACTTCACCAGGCTAAAACTCACAAAGGGCTTTTTTTCCATTTGCTCTGCTCTGACTAATTATTCCTCTTCTGATCCTAATGAGTGTATTCAGATTTTGGCAATAGTCATCCAACATGATTTCAAGTGGATAGAAATGTACTCACACAGGTTAATACAGCAGTAGGTCTTGGCATAGTAGTAATTCTTTGAGCCAAGGAAAACTTCCTCTGCAGGGACTACTCATCTTTGTGTAATTACACAGGTCCCTAATTTATCCTTTTCCGCATCTTGATTATGCCTTCTAATCCAATGAACTCCAGGTTTCTAACATGGAGGGCAAAGGGCTGAAATGTGGCATTGGTGGTGGACCACAGGCTGTAGATAAGACATTTAATATTTCAAAACAAATGTTTGGTACTTTCTTACTTATTTCTTGTATGTTTTGTTAATGTACAGTAGAATTAACTACTTATCTAATATTTAACTGTTAAGATGCCATCAACCAAAGATAACTACCATTACAAGCTGATTCCCAGGTTTTTAATGATTTAAGTATCAAAAGGCCAGAATGCATCCAAACTATGAGCCAATACTATTAGAGAGATTCAGACTCACTGTAAAGGGCCAGGTGAGGCCCATTTTTAGAAGAAAATATAGATCCTGTCCTTTAGAGGGAGCAGCGCTCATCATATCAGTCAACAAATGGTTAAATTGCAGAGCTTCAAGGCTTTCCCTCTCCGTTCATAAAAAAAAGTCGAGGAGAGCGGGAGAGGAGAGAGAGAATAAGAGAGCGAAAAACTCACACACGCACACTTACACTTCAAAGCCCTGTCATCTGGCGCTGTGGAGAGCTGGTTTGAATTAAGTTTAATTCTCCTCCTCTCTCGTCTTTCCAAGTTCATGGCAGAAGAGGGAGTGAAAGGAGGAGGAGGAGAGAGAAAGAGAGCAAGAGAGAAAGACGGTGCTTCTGGTTTTCATTAGGGCCAATTTTCTTATCTTTTTTCTCTGTGCTTTCTGAAGGCTCAGACTTGATCCCCTGCAAATGCAACGTGGCACAGGCCAGCGGAGGAATGGGAAGGTGCCGGCTACAAGGCACGCATCCCCTCCCGAAGAGGAGGAAGGAGAATAGAGGGCCACAACACACAGATAAACAATGAGACTGAAATAGAGAGAGGCTGTGTGTATCAGGTGTCCACGCACATGTGTCTGTCTGCATGTGGTTGTAAATGTGTAAGCATGCTGAATGTAAAAGCTGCAGGTGTGAGCATATGTGCATCTTTGCTTGTCTGTGTTTTCGTGCATATTCATGCACCTTCATTTAAGTCTGAGTCAGGGCCTTTTGTATGTATATAATACACAACTATCCAGCATCTGTAACTGTGTTACTCTGAGTGTACAAACATGGTGTAGGCATGTGTGTGTGTGTGTGTGTGTGTATGGTAGACCTCTGAGCTGTAAGACACGTTTGCTGCTGTCCTGTGGGACCTATGAATTGTCCAATACTGCTACAGCCTCGGGGGATTAAGGGCGCCAGGGTCTGAGGTGATACACACCCAAAATCTTGTTTTCCTTTACTTTATATCTTTGGACCTGTTCCATAACGCAAAGAATGCTGATTTTATAACCTACAACTACATAAACAGAACACACAAACACAGTTCAGGCCTCTCCATATGCAGCTAACATATGCATTCAAAAACTACCATATAACAAAGTGGCTCCAATTGTTCAACAGTGTTTAATGCAAGCAGAGGTTAAAGGGGCACTGCACCAATTTTACACATGAAATACAGTTTACTGTTTATACTATATGTGGTTTATAGTTGGAGTACCATTTTAAAAATAGCAAGTATACATTCGTTATTATTAAAACAAGTTCATTAGTGGTTCATAATAAACAAATGTAAACTACATTGCAAATCCGCAATACTAAACACACACACAGGTCTACTCTCAGCCACGAGTTCTAGTTGTATTTATAGTATCCCATGGACAGGATACACTGCTGATAAAATAGTGAATAATAGTGAGAGAGCCTCCTAAAGGAAGTTTTTCCTTGCCACCGTTGCCAAGTGCTTGATCATGGTGGGCACTGTTGGGTTTCTGTAAATAATACTAAGTGTCATGAGATAATTTGTGTTATGATCTGGCCCTGTATAAACAGAATTGATTTAAATTGAACTGAATATGTATAAATGATTAATGATATATTATTTATGTGACTAATACTCTGTTTTGTGTATCAATATAGAGGGAGAAAAATAGTTTCTCTTCTTATGTGAGGCATACTGCACTGGCTATTGGCTTCAGTGATGGACTATAAATAATATTTGTCATATGATGTATTATATATTAGGCGGTTGTCATCAGTGCACAGGGGTAGACAGAGGGTGGAAAAGAGTGAAGAGACGGAGAGTTGGAGCACACAGAGGTCTGGGGTGCATTAACAGGCTAAGGTGTGCTTCCGGGGGCTTGCGTGCCGAAAGCTGCGAGAAGACAGTGGCCTGTCAGTTTGATGTGTTTGGCTCTGGCCAGATGGACACACGGTCGCAAACATGGATTAATCTTCAAAGAGTGCTGGAACCAATCCAGACCTGCTTCTTACCAGCTGTATGAACCACAAATGTGGATGAGACATGTACATGTCTGTGGTGAATCCATGCCTGTACATTTGTAGGCCTTTCAAGCTGTGTGTGTATGTTTTACATGTGTGTGTATGTGCATGTGTGTGTGTGTGTTGGTGGTGGTGGTGGTGGGGGGTTATAAATAGCTCCAGAAAGTGGACCTACTGTAATAGAAATCAGGCCTGGCATGAGGAGGAGCTCCTACCTACTCAACAGCCACTAATAGATCATTTGTCAAACTATGCACTGCATAACCTTCACCTCAATACACTTTCAGGATAAATATTTAGCATCACAATGAACTAAATCTAGCGCAAAACCATTCAGGTTTTATCATTGTCTTACCTAAATGCAGCCAGGTACTCTGCATCACCCATAGGAGGTTCCAGTCCTCCGGTGAAGGCCATGTTCACATTGAAGCCTACACCTGGTCCACTGCCCACCTGTAAAACACACATACATGCCAGACTGGGTTACAACGTCTGCATAAATTCAGACAAACGGGCAGGCAGACAGACAGACTGGTGTTCATTTCTACCTCATCGGGTGCTCCACTGCCAGGGAAGAAGTTCCCATCATCATAGCGATGCAGTGACAGGTAGAGAACACTGGGGTCTGTGTAGAAGGCCTGCTGGGTGCCATTACCATGGTGAACATCCTGGATACAACAGAGAAGGAGGTTAGGGCAAAATCTCACACAGAATGTCAGAAAAGTAGTGACTAAAAAAGGAAATGAGAATATTCTCAGGGTATTTAGCCTTTGATTCTTGTCAAACAATCAACTAAACACGAGATGGTGTCTTATCACCAAAAGGGCATCAGAAGATTTGGAAAATTAGTTCCACAGAGACAGAATCAACTCCTGCACCTGCACCAAGACCAACTGAAAGACAATCTACAGACTGCAATACTGCCAGACAGTCAAGTCAAGTGTATCTCAGCTGCAGTCTGTTGTGATGTCAAAAAGGCATGGTCAGCAGGATTCAATATAACACTCAACTTCACGACATCAATTAAATGACCTCATTGTCTATATCCCAAGAATGCTTTAATACACTGATCCTAAAATGTCCCTGTTGGCTGGAGGCAGAGTGGCATGACAATGAGTTTGCTAGCTTCACTAAAAGTCCTCCTGTGACAGACAGAGAGGAAATGAAAAGGCCCTTCAAAGGCTTTTGGAAATGGCCATGACCAGCCGGGGACGCCGCTGAAGAGCAGCGCTCCTAGACATTACTGAGGCTTTGTCATACCTTCTTATAAATTACTTTGTGTCTCTTTTGAAAAGAAAAAAAGCGACAGAGGATGACCTAAATAGCCAATATTCTAAGTGCTTTTCCTCATAGAGTGAACAGGTTGTGGTTCTTGTGCTGTTCTAATAATGCAATTGTAGTTTTGCAAGTCCTTGGGCTTGAATGCGGTCCATTTTACACAGTGCCTTCTGCCTTCCTCTTTTTGAGAAGAAAAACTAAAAACATACAACATTACACTGCAAAAAAATGAAGCGTACCCATGATTTTAATACTTTTATAGCCTTATAGTCCAGAGACAATTCTTATTTTTCCTGACAGGGGAGCTGAAGCAAAATGGTCATTAAAACTCCAAAGGTTTAATCAGTTAAGACGATGAGAACACTCAGCAAAGTTAATGGGAATCTAGCATACTAGTTATCAGATGTTTTGTGCAAAGTTGACCTTTCAGAGCAAGAGAACAGAAAAAACTTATGAAGTAGCCTAACAGTGTTATTCCAGGAAAAAGTTAAGATTGTAAAAAGACCAAATTAGATCCAGCAATTAATTTTTGTAATTGGTGTACACTTAGAGGTATAAGATGAGGCGTCAAGAAAGATTAGGAAACAATGAAGATTAATACCATAAAAAATAAACACCAGTGCATTGGTGATCAACCTCCACATAGATAGTTATGTAACAAGCAACCAAGTGCACTGTATGCAGAACTCACCCAGTCCACAATGAGGATTTTACTGACATTGAGCCTCTGTTGCAGAAGCTTGGCTGCTATTGCAACTGAGTTGAAATAACAGAAGCCCCTGAAAGTGGACAGAGAGGACAGTAACAAGACAGCGTTATTAACTTCCTGAGATTACGTTATATATACAAGCTTGAGCAACATACATTCACGTCTGCTGTTCAGAAACCAAGTAGAAACTTTAAAAGTGTAAACGTATAAATCAAAGCATGGAGAAATTTCTGATGAAATTGCTATAATACATATGATCTTTCTAAATCGACTTACATAGGCGTGCTCTCCTCAGCGTGGTGTCCAGGTGGTCGAACTACAGCAAAGCCATTCTGTCACGGAAAAGAAAAATCATTCACACACAACATACAGCAGTTCAAACAGTTACTGCACATAAAGCACCATGGTCCATGGAAGTTTGTTCTGTGTGACCTTAAACCTGCTCACTTTAATCTAATGATACTCCCTAACTTCTCTTTGAGAAACTGGGGGGTCAGATGATGCTGAGAGATCTACCAGCCCCTTTTGGTAATGTGTAATTAAAACAAAGAAACAACAAAAATACATAAATTAAAATTAAAATTAATTCAATCCCATGACCTCACTTCTACAATGTGTGCCGGTAATCATTATTCTTCAAAAACGAAATGTCACCATGTCTTCGTTGAAGATTTAAAACAATTTCTCAGTTAAGGGGAGCTTTGCTTAAGGCAGGGACCTGCGGGACTTGCAGCAACTGTTTTTGGGGCTCCAACTGCTATGTGGGGACATTAGATAGATGTTCGGGCTGATGTAGAGCGAGTCAAGCTGGACTAATGATGTTGAGTCAGCTGCTGTGGATTAGCAGCCAGCCGGGAGTTTATTGTAGAGACAACTGCCTCAGCTGGTTTGAAGACACTCGGATGAAGCGGGCTGCATAACACAGCATGTATGTAGGTGTATGAGAGACATGGAGGAGGTGGATTGTTTCTCTATGCAGAAGGAAAATAACAATAGATTAAAATAGACATGGGGAGAGAAATAGAAAGCAACAGATGGAGAGACAAACATGTGCGTGTGTGTGCGCGGAGTGGATTTATGGCATTCTGTGGGGTTCAGAGAGTTGTTGGTGCAGGTGGAATTTGGTCATTTGGGTGTGGAGGATCCTCAGAGGACCATCTGTATGTGTGTAAGCATGCATGTGTGAACATGTGTGCGTGCATGAGCGTGTGTACACATATGCATGTATGTGTTAAGATCAGGTTAAGCTGAGGGCAAGTCAATATCTGTGAACTTTAACCCTAGTTGAAGCAAGTCCATATTATTAATGTTTCAGTTAAGCTGAGCATTTTTCCTCCTGGAGTGTGAGATCCATTTGATTTTCCTTTTCAACGCTGATATTACCAAACACACAATGTACTATATAGAAAGACCAGACCATTATTTCTCTAAATGGCCACACGTAGAAGAAGTACTAAACGTTAGCACAGCCAGCTAACACCAAGTGTGACGGCTGCTCTGCAGGTGGCTGTGGTGTAACGCTAATAAAACAGGCCTGTTAGTGGGGACTGTTGGCATTTGCAGTGCCAGTGCGCCGGGCCTCCCTGCTGGGTTCAAACAGTAAGCATCCATTGCCACAGACACAGGAAGGCTGGCTGGTGGGCAAAAGCATGACGGGGGTGGGGATGTCTGTCTGAGAGGTGCTAATGAGACCTTGGGATGGAAAGCTCTGGAAAGAGTTTTCTTAAGGTGTGAATGGATTAAATCACACAAGGTTTAATCAAGATTTGATTAATCCAGCCTTTAATCCATGAATGCATGTGTGTTTGATTAATCAATTTGCAAATATTTTCAAATAAGCATTTACATAACCGCCCATGTGCATAGAGCATTTGTTCTGAAATGTAACTCAGCTGTAAAATGGAAAAAAGTAGTCAAACCTGACAGGCAGACTACAATCGAACCCTTTAAAGTTCTAGTCACGGATCTATTTTGGTGGGGTCCATCTGAGATTTGTTTCATGCTGGCTCCATCTTAAAAAGGTTATTAAATGCACACAGATAATTACCCACATATAAAGACCACACAGACATGACAAATGCACAACATCCTTTAGTCATTCCAGTCCCTAAAAATAAAGTCTAGCAAACCAACCTTCAGTTCTGCCGATGCAACTTTGAAGACGAGCTCCACCACCGAACCGACGGCCAGACGAGCCGCACTGGACGAGTGGACCTCATTCCAAATAGTGTCGCTGTCCACCTGCAGACACAATCACACATGCAGTCATGTGTTGTTTATATCACATTTTAATCAGGAGCAAACAAATGCAACTTTGTACTGTTTTCCATTTATTTAAGGAGATTTGATGATGTGGTTTACAGCACGCCAGTGTGACAGCACTTGTAAAAACCATGAGGACATTTGAAATCATTTAGCTTGTGTCATGTCACAGCATCAAAGTTTGTCTTTGAAAGTGGCAATTTAGAAACTGCTGGAAAACGTTTTCACTGACTGATGGAGGGAAAACAATAGAGAGAGAAAGCGTGAGGCAGTAACACATATTTAGAAGCTTACTCATACAGACAAATGGTCAAACTTGCACGTACTACACACACGACAAACAGCATCATTTCTAAACGTTTACTTGAGCACACTAAGGAGCAAATGTAAAATAACTCTAATCATACAATTTTTGAAAATGAAAAATAGTTCCTAATTAATAATGGGCTGGTATTTTTTTAAACTTCATGTATCAAGGCAAAGCGTTAGGAAACATAACAGTTTGAAAATATGTTGACAAATCAATCGAGAAATATAATCAAAATGATTAAATTTGGTGTCTATTTCAGATATTAAGATGGAAGAGGCCAAACGTAGTCTGGATACAAACAAACAAATTCTGTGTTTTATTTATTTTATATGAGTGAGTGAAAATAAGATTTCAGGACTGATTGTATGCATAATTGTGTGTGTGTGTTCAGACATAGGGCCACCATTCAGTGGTCAAGCCTGATTAATGCTGAGGCACGCTCAGCCCTCAGCCCCAATCACGCACACATCTACACACAAGCCAAATGGACCACAATATTCTACGGGACTGATTGTAAGCAGGGCCGTGCACAGGATAATATACACACCCTCCATCAGGCATGGCAGATACTGCAGGCAGATGGAGCGCATGATAAACACAGAGAGAAGAAGCTGGCAGAGGAAAAGAAGAAAAGGAAGGTCTGTATGTCAATGTGTTTGAACTGTACACACATGTGTGGAGCGGACCATGCCAGAGTTCTAGCGAGGCTTTCTGATGTAAACCCGGGGGCTCTTCTACTTTGAATATGTCAACTTTAACCAGACGGACAACCGGCCTTTTCATCCAAACTGACGGCCTTTCAGTCAAGTCAACTGGCCGACTGGTACATGAACCCCTGCCACCCAGTCAGCCCCCTCGGTCCTTCAGCAAGTCAGCGCGTTAAGCGACTCAACAGCTTTTCAAGCCAGCCGGCCCACTTGACTTCCTCTTGTCTCCAGTGATGGGAGTGATCAAGGCTGGAGGAGGACTTCATAATAACATCCACAGGGAAAAAAAACGCTCTTTTTAAGTTGTGCCAAGAAAAGACTTTGTCATGAAATAAAACTGTGGTACATTTACCATAGACTTAAAAACTAAAAAAGAAGGAAGTGAGGCGGTATAGTTGTTGATGAGTGACTGATGGAGCTGAATGGGAAGAGAGAGTAACGCTGTGTAGTAGCTGAGTGATGGAGCGAGTGAGCAAGTGAAGAGCCAAGTGAGTGAGTGAATGGGAAACTGAATCATATATACAAGTCAGGTTAATGAGCATAAACAGATGTTGTTCTAAAGCAGCATGTGGAGACTGAGTGGTTTATTATTTCCCATGTTGATGTTAGTTTTGCCTCAAGCCAGGAGTGGGACACAAGCTAGTCAGGAAAAAGTGAAAGGGAAGTGTGTGTGTGTGTGTGTGTGTGTGTGTGTGTGTTGGAGGTAGAAAAGAGCGGGAACGTGCTGGTATGACAAAATGATGGTTCTCCGCAGGCTGACAGCCTAATTTCAGCCCCCTTCCTCTGTAAACGTGTGTGTGTGTGTGTGTGTATGTGTGTGTGACTTGTATGTGTGTGTATGACAGGAAGACAACAATTTAGTCCCATTTGCCGTTATAAAGAGCAGAGCAGGGCAGCGTGGAGCCTGGGCTCTTCTTGTTCCCACCACAGCAGCAGCAGTAAGCCCCGAGGGAGGGAAGACGGGGGGGGGGAGGAGTGAGAGAGAAAGAGAGCCAGTAGGTATGGATGACATGTAAAAGAGTTGGAGATGAAGAAAGAGCAAGTAAAGGGCAGTGTAGGTGTAATGTAGGTGGGTGGGTGCTGGGCTGGCCTTTGGAAAATTGGAAAAAAAAAAAGAAGACACACATACACACACACACACACACACACACACACACACACACACACACGTACGTACAGGTGTGAGACTGCTCTAACATATCCGTTTCAAAAAGACAGCACTTCCAACTCTCCAACAACTGCCTTTGCACACAAACATCCCCAAACACACTGCTATGCACACAAACAAAAACATACCCCCCACCATACCAACACACACACACAAACGCAAGCACACACACACACACACAGACACACACACACAATCGTATGCTGAAAACATCTGGATATAATTACAAACACGGCGGAAAGGCAAGCAACAGCTTTTGTTGCCTCTGGTCCTTGAGGGGCGGTGTTTGTGTGTGTCTGTGTGCGTGTGCGTGTGAGTGTGTTAAGGTTTTGTGTGTTTGTTTGGTGAAACGAGAACAAATGGGACCATTATTTAGGCAGGGGGCAGAGAGAGAGAGAGAGAGAGAGAGAGAGAGAGAGAGAGAGAGAGAGAGAGTGGGTGGGTGAAGGAAACAGTTATTATACCACTATTTGATGATGCTGAAACTATGCTTATTTGTTTCATTACAAAGTTAGATGGAGCAGTGCCAGTTGGGTATTGATTAGATTAACACAACGTTGTAAAAACGCAACAGTCTATTACAACAATTTTCCACTGAATAAACCAGCGTGACTAACACTGGCAATTTCCAAGTAATATCAGGCACACAAATTACAAATACTTAATTACACAGTGAATATTTTTAAAATGACTTAAGCTTGGCTTAACTTACTTACCCCTATGCCTCCACATGGTAACCTCACAAACATGGGACTCACTGAACCTGGAATAGAAAGAAAGAAATGGAGAATTAGAAAGAGTAACAGAGAATTAGAGAAAGAAAAGAGTGAAAGGTTACCAGGTGAAGAGGTAACATGCAGGCACACACTGATGCATGACCCCCTGAAACTGAGTATTTGACTTTCTGACCTAATCTAACAGCAAGAGTATACAGGGGCATGCTTTAATTGGGCAAGGTGAAGAGGAAAAAAGTATCCCGTTGCCCTGATAATCAAACTTTCTCCCTCATCAGGGTGAATCAAGGTTTTAGACCAGAAAGAGATCTGTTTTGTCATACAGCTTTCTGACAGATCAGAAAATAAACAGAATACTGGCTGATCTGGAAAATATGATTTTGTCTAAAGGACAAAACCTTCAATTTTTATGTCTGTTAAAACTCGATACAAACCTTTTTATGTAAAACAGATCAAACTTTTTTTTTTTTACTTTAACAGGAAAAACTCTTGCTTACCTCATTTATATGTTTTTTGAGAAATGTTTCAATGTAAAAACTGCCCAAATTTTAAAAACATTAAACTAATCTCAATCCAGTGTTGACAACTGGATTAGTGTAAAGTTTCATGAGTACAACTGCAGACCTCTGAAGCTCAATGGGCAGAGTGTGGCACTTGCATTACCAAGGTTACAGGTCCAAGTCTCATTCATTCAAAATACATGTGAAACAATCCCTAACCAGATATTTAATATAGTATCTATAAATACTTTAATCCCTGACTAGTTGCCACCTTTGTGGGTTTATTTCCAAATTCTTTCTCTCCATTTTCATTTCTTTAGAAAGGCTGAACCTTACACGGGAGTATCTGGTAATTCTCCTGTGTAAGCAGCAATAATAAGGGGAATTTATGTCTTCACTGGAATGAAAGCTAAGATGACCACTGGGGTTTGCCCCTTAGGCATTTGAACTTACACACAAACACAGACTGCCTCGGCTACACCTGCACTTTAGGCCACAAAGGCCAGACCTAAGTGACAAAGCAGCCTGTGTTAGTTAACAACCTTCAGCGGGTCCTCACCTTATCATAACACCTCCAGGACTTTATTAGACCGGACCTTTTGTTATGACACGGTTTAAGCATTAAAACAGATTCCTTTAACAGACACTGCAGAGCCAAGATTCAACATGAAGGTCAAAGATGTAGTCTGCTGTATGTTGCATGTATGCACATTGATATGTGCAGTGTGTTGTCTGTTTTGAACTGCACCTGCGCACTAAATCTTTGGCCCACTGTGCTTGTAATGTGTGTAAAATACTGTGAGCCCCACCTCAGACAAAGTTTGGAAAAAGGCACCGCCACGCCTTAGTTTACTTGCTTACTTATGCCTATGGGGTCATTATTGTTATTTGATCCCATAAACACTCAACAGTTAAGCCAAGATAGCCTAATATTGCTGTTTGACATAACTTCAGACAACACCAAATACATAAAAAGGGTCTGTTCTAAGCCATTTATTAGTTTCTGACTATCTCTATAACCAAATCCGCACATTTAGGTTTTGCAATGTAATTATTTTTTCACTTCCATCCAGCTGCCTCTGGGACTCTTTGGAGCACCCCTGGGGAGTCCCACCTCCCACTCTGAAAACCTACACTGAAGTGTATCTCAATACTCACTCGTTTCAGTGTTAAATCTTCCACATTTTAGCAGACTAATTGAGATTAAGGTGGCTGGAAGTCAGATTGCCTAGAAATCTATATGGTTGCTGCTGGATCAGCTCAAATTTGTGATGAGTATGTTTGTGAATTTGTGCGTGTCTTACAATCTAGTTTCTGCCGCAGTGGGTTGGTCCCGTACAGCAGGACATGGGCTTCAGAGTGGACTGTCTGCAACTCCTCCAGTGAGGCCTTCCTACCGCGGATACACTGACCACAGAGTAGAGTAGAGGAGAAGACACAGAAACAAACAGACGAGACAGGGAGAGGAAATTTATGTATTTGGTTTAAAACTCCGTGCCCACCATCCAAACTGCCAGAGTCACCCGAGAAGATGGTATGGCTAGAGTTCAGGATACCGTGACCTGTACTCATGAAGAAGTAGTGCATATAGGGAGGCCCAATGGTGTCTGCATGTGAGGTGAAACTTGTTTTCAAGCCATAAGTTCATAATACGTTGTTTTTATTGGTAAAGCCAAGTGTCAAGAGAAAATGGCTACACACTGCCCCCTTCTGGACATCACAACAACCTATATTTTAGAGCTAGCATGTTATGTTATGTTCATGATGAAGTATGCTGTCTATTCTTATTACGTTTGTCTTTTCTCACAATTTCAAATCCAAGAAAATGATAATTTATGTTTAAATGTCGGTTATATCTCAGTTTGTTTCATTCTTGATACTGTTATGGTGCTGTGCATGTGCCATACTATTATTACATTCTACAGTTTCATAAGAAGAAGGAGAAACGCAGCAGAGAGAATCGCACTAGATCAAATAGGCCAATTTTTGAGCTTACTGCAGCTCTAGGACAAGACAATTCAAGTGTATTAGCTTTTATCTAGTGCTGCATAATAATAATGATAATAATAATAATAATAATAATAATAAACATTATTCATATAGCACTTTTCTTTCCAATGTTACAATGTGCTCCACAGACAGGTAACTACAATAAAACCATAATAATGAATAAAATGAGACCAATTAAAATTCACACAGAAATAATAGCTTTTTGAACATAGCATGTTGAGAACGTTAAGATTTAAAAGCGTTCGTAGATTCAGTAAGTCATTCCAGAGTTTGGGGGCCTGGTCGGGCTCTGGGTATGACCAATAAGCCACCATTAGCTAAACTAACAGGGTGCCCAGTCTCATAGGGGTTAGTAAGTCTAGGTCTAGAATACTATATAAATTCATCTCTATGTCTCGTAACGTTACATCCACTGGGCTCTGTGCTCAAACGTAACTGTGGCCTTACCTCGCAGTGTGCCCTGAGGCCTGTTTCCTGCAGTCGGGACCAGATACTCTGGATGCGGCCAGCGTGCTCTGGATGACTGGTGGTGTTCCCACACATACACTGGTGCTTCTGCATCAAAGAGTCATAAACCAGACCTGGAAGATACACACACAGAAACACACACAGAGTTTCAGAGTAATTGTATATCTTTGACAACAAGGACATGAACAGTTGTCACGACAAGATTCCTATAATCACACAGTCTTATGGTGTCATTACGTATTGCACCTGCTCCTTCATAAACAAGAGGTCATGTAGAGAGATTCCCCAGAGATGAGGTGATTCTGAACAGTAAATTACACTTTTACTGGGTTATATCACCAGGGGGGCCCAGAATACCTAGCAACAGTCTTGTGCATATATACACAGCCACTGTACAGTGTGATGGCTCATCATCCTGTGTGGTTCCCTCTAACCTGCAATCAGCAGGATGAAAGTGTGTTTCTAGATTGCTGTTTGCTGCTCCACTTTATGACAGATGATCTGTGTGAGAGCAGTACACACAGCAATAAAAAGATATGTGTAAGTAAGACCCATATTATTATCATTTTTCAACAGACCTGTAGTAAATCGAGGCTTGGCAGGTGGCTCCTGTACTACCATGGGGAAGGAGGCGGACGCTGGAGAAGACTGAGCCCTGGAGAGGGGGCGGTGTCCGGCAAAGCTGACTGATAACCCGGCTGCTTCCATGGAGGCTTGGTAGTTTCTCAACTGGTGGATTCGCTGCTGCTCTAACAGCAGAGCCTGCTGCTTATACACACAAACACACACACAAGTGACATGTACTTTAAGACTGCCGGACTGCAATATCTTCCTCTTGCCAGAAGATGGCACTCAACGCTTTACAATACCAAAACCGCTACAGAATATACTGTAGGTTGTATTCACAAGAGTTGATATTATGTTACACGGTGACATACCGGTTTTCTGTTCTGTACAGTGATCACATGACAACACCAATAAATGTGGTAATAATTCAGGGGAATCTGTCATATATTTAATTGACAGGTTATTAACCTAGAGGTCCTACACTACCTTTCATGTGTTCCTTCAGTTAAAAAGACTATACTTAAAGCTGTCTTCTGACAAATGGTTGCTACTAACCTAAAAGCATTTTATTCTCAACTTGAGTTCACATAATGATTACTCTGTTCATTGGACTATAAAGGGAGCAGCCAAGAACACTAGACAAAAAATAGTCCATCAAACTCCTCACAGAACAGCAAACAAAGCGAGAAATCAATTTTTGGAACACGGACTTATTCATGATTTTATTTGAAACAGTCTCATGTAAGCGCTCAGAGACTTGGAAATTAGAAATATGCGGGCGCTCTTTTCACTCAAAAAGAGTCTCACCGAGCGATCCTGTTGTTCAATTCTGATGGGCGTGTCTGCTTACACTATGGGCGCCATGGCGACAGTGAGAGGAGTGCCTGATTGAATTTGGCTGAGCGGACAGCAGGGATGGGCTAGACAGATGAGGACATGGTGTCCTGACTGTGTGTGCATGTGTGCTCACAGATATCGAGTGAGTAACACAGAGATAGAAAATGTATGTTGTATGCAAAAGAGGGTTTTTGTGTGGGCGTACAGCGCATATTTTGAAAGCATGAGAATGTGACTGCACATATGGAGTCGTGTTAGGGAGTAGTGTGGAGGAGGCACACATGCCCTAAGCCATTCATAGAAAACACACTACTCTGGATTAGTAGAACATGTGTAGTGTGTGTGCAAGAATGTTTCGCGTGATTTGGGGGAAAAACATTGAAAAATAGCTTAAACTATGCCGGAGAGTGGGCAGGACAGACAGTCAGGAAGGATCGAATATAGAGTGTAATGTTTCAGTCAGTCACTGCAAGCTCCATCTGTCACTGCTGTCAGATAATTCTCATCCATTTTCCTTAAAACCAGTGAAAATGATTCCTCCATGGTGTTAAATTACAGTTACTTTGAACCAGGTACATAAAGACTAAAATTTGTAAGCATTCTGGTTTCCATCTTTATTTTTCACTCTGGAATTTCTGAAAAGCAGGATGAACTTGTGAAGTCTGCATTTTAACCAAATCCAATTTCATTCAGTCTGCAATTTACATAATTCACTCTCCTTGCCTCCTTACCTGTCGGAACAGGAAGTCCTTCTCGGCCTGTCTGTCCCTCTGCTCCCTCTCATCCTGCTCTTGAGGGTCTGGGGGCTCCTGCTTGATGACCAGCCCTCGCAAAGGCCCTGTCTCCTGCATAGATGTAGAGGAGGAGGATGAGGATGAGGTGGAGAGCCCCTGGTGCTCCCTAAGTTCCTCTTCCGTTTCCTCTGGGTGACTCTGGTGCTGTCTCGCCGGCCCTGAGGCGCTGGAGCTTACGGCCGAGACCTGATCACTGGGCTTGGACATGATCTGGAAGATGATAAGAGAAGTTCAGGTAAGATGTTTTACAGCACACTGATATGATTAGGGGTCAGATTTTTTACTGGGTCATGCATGAACACACTCTCGGATAAAAAAATAAGTGTTGGATATGGAGTAATAGCAACCTAAAATAAGGAACCAGTGCTTGTAAATAACAAAATTGGACACAGAGAACCATGTATAATATGAAAAATCTTGTATACTGTCAAGAGTGTAGCTTTAAAAAATCAATTACTATATATATTAAATATTTGAAGCTATAAAACTGCCTCAAATGTCTCCTGAAGAGAAACAAATGATCAAAGTTTAGGAAGAAAGGGGACTTAACCCTATTAACTGAGAGAACATCGAAGACAACAATGTCGATGATGAACCCCTTTAACAAATGTTGGTCCAATAAAGATGTTTTCCATTCCAAAAATAGCTGACCAATCAGATCGAGCGCAAAAAGAAAATATCTAAAAGACCTCAAGTTTAACCAAACAAAAGCTAACATTAGCCAAACACTTGTACTTTCTGTACACATGGAGATAAAGGATAAAGTGAACTCTGAACTCTGATTCTGATTGGTTATTCATTTAAAAACTCCTCAAATGAACTCCATGTCTCTGTTTGACATTCATATGCAGGTAGAGGAGAGGAAGAAATGTAGAGGGACAATTGTGGGAATTTTGTTGTGGCAGCTGTCCCTGTCGTCAAAGACCTCAACCTTGATGGGTAGGTCATGATTGGAGTGGACCTCTGTTTGTGCATGGAACACACAGAGACACAGAGACACACACACACAGACACACAGACACACAGACACACAGACACACAGACACACACACACACACACACACACACACACACACAGACAGACACGCAGACTTGGCTGGCATATTGCCCAGGGAACAGTCCATTGACGTCAGAGAGCAGGCTCTTGCCTCATCCCAGTCCCTCTTCTCCAAACAAACTCAAAACACTCATCTACTCCTGCTGCTCTGATTCTCACTCTTCCTTTCTCTCTTGCTTTGTGCTCTTTCTCTCCTTCTAACTCCCCTTTTTAGCAGACCAAATAGTTGCTGGGATGTGAACCGTAAGGAGGACCGACACTACACAAGTCTGTCGAATCAGTTAGAAGAGCGGGGGGGTGGAGAATGAAGGGTGGTTGTATACACAAACACTTGCTACTAGTTGACTCTTGTCACTATTTGTGTCTCTAAAACACTTCAACAACAATAACATGTAAGTGAGGATACCACAGAATGCCTTAACTGTCTCAGGTAATTAATTAAGGGTAGGCAGCAGGCTCGAGTTGGAACCGTTTCAAGATTCCTTTCTTTGCTGCCAACATGTCTGACTGTTAAAGCCAACTTTTAAGTTAGCAGGAAAGGCCCCTTTTCATTGCTGACTTGACTAAAAAATGTGAACAACGAGAGGATGTAAGGCCTCGGATGAGTCATGTTTTACAAAGTGGTGAATGTCCGACAATAAACGGGGCAGATCAATGAAACTAAACACACCACACCACTGGGACATTTTGTAAAGATAGTTTGTGATACTGAACTCATACATATGGTAAGTATCAAATTTAATGGTAGCCATGATGGTCCTTATCTCTATAATAAAAACCGATATTAAAATCATTCAGTAGAGACGTGGAGCTACACTTCCTCATGTGAAACAGAAAGTGTGCTGCAAGTGTATTGTTTTCCAGAACCTGACTTTATTATGCAGCAATCAATAGTATTTCTTAGGGGTACTTTTGTATTCTGCTGTGTTGCTCGAGAGGCAGAACACAAAGAAAACAAAGTAAAGACTAGCTGGGGACATGTAATTTATTTATATTACATTTTGTAAGAATAGGACTCCTGGGTTTACAGTCTAACGACTGTACACCAGCCATATGTCAGCAAGCTGGATTTTTTGCAATAGTCGGGAAAAACAAGTATCTGAGACAGCTGTAGATGCCACTGTCAGAACCTTCTTTTGCAGCTGTTGGTGATTTTACTGTTTGTGCACCAATAAATAACAATATTAACGAGATGGTTTGGTTACGGTGCCAATACTCATCTGATGTGCATCATCTGTAGCACTATCACAGGGCTGACACACCTACATATTCACAGGCTACCTTCGAGGAAACCAGAGCAGCTAGAGGAAACACCGCTAACACACAAACTCTACACAGAGAGGCCTCAGCTTGGGGTGTCGTTTAGCTCAGTCGGTAGAGCATCCGCCCCATGTACAAAGGCTCAGTCCTTGCCGCAGCGGCCCAGGGTTCGAATCCGACCTGTGGCTCTTTCCCACATGTCATTCCCCATCTCTCTCTCCCTGCATTCCTGTCACTCTTCAGCTGTCTCTATCAAAATAAAGCTCAAAAAGGCCAAAAAAATATCTTTAAAAAAAAAGAGAGGCCTCAGCTGGCCCGCAGGTTCAAACCTGGTACCAGCTTCCTTTGAGGCAAATAGGGAACACACTGAGCCACAATGCAAGTCAGTGCATATTCCAAAATACATTACAATAATAGTAAGCAACATCTGGAATGCGGGAACTTGCAGATTATTAGTGTTATATTATTATTGAAGGTTGAACAGGTTACCTTTAACTGCTGATAAAGTCAGGGGGAAGTAGAGGAAATAACATAGTATAAATTGCAGGTACATGTTTTTACCCGTGTAAGGTGCAGATTATCAGTAATCGAACAGGAACTTGGAACTTGAGCTGCTTCAAAACAGACTGGAGGAAGTTACAGTGGTAGTAATTCTGCTGATGACAGGGGTTACGCATGCTGTATACATTTATAAACCTTTGATTTATCTGAATTATATACAGCAATAACTGTTTGAGCAAGGGGCAAGTATTTCCCCTTGCTGTCTGTAAACACATCTTTATGTAAAAACCTGAGTGAAAAAAAGAATTTCCCCACTGAGGGATCAATAAAGTATTTATTAATTATTTATTATTAGAGGTTAATATGGAGATATTCAAAAGCAGGAAGGAGGCAAACATTACTTGTATTTCATAAGCCAACATTGCCCAGATCATCATAGTTACTATAAATCTGTGCTATGCACTTATGTATGAATTGGTTATTATCCGAGAGGAATGCCTGCTGTAAATGTCTTAATTAACATGGATCTACATTGAGTAGTCTGTGATTTGATACACTCGCTTAGAGAAGGAATCCTGTTTCACACATCCACAATGAATTGAAAGCATAGGGCCAGAACATGCTCACAATAATTAGAGATGGCCTTTTTTGATTTTTCAGCCTCACATACAACCTAAAGCAATGGAAAATGTCATTTTACAACATACCTGTTTGTATTTTTTAACATGCAATGCAAGCTCTCAAATTCTCATTTTAATTTGCCTGAAGAAAAGAGCATTAACACAAATTAATGTAACATGAAAATAACCTGCTTCAGCACCTAAGCTTGACTTAATTAGCTGGAGTCACAACAGCATGGAGTCTCAAAGAAGAGGGAGTCACCAACAGCACAAGTTAATGGCGCTTAATCCTACAGGAATCTCAGCACACGCACACATATGGATGCACACACAAACACAAACAACCATCTCCCTCTTTACAATAACCTTATAATGCTGCAAATCCCCTCATCACACACACACACACAATGATGCAGTGAGTCACACTTCCCGTGTGACCATATATGGTGGCGGCTTCCTCCAGAGCACAGTTGCCAGGGTGACAGAGAGAAGTAGGGACACACGAACACAGACAAGAAAGACTTGCTAGAAGACTTGCTGATTGCAGGCTGATTCATCCTTTTCTTGGAGCAAAGATGGGATTCACAGACATTAACCATATCAGCGTTATGTAGATGGGATGGACAAATGTGCCTACACACACACAGAGACTCCTAAACACACTTGTACAGACATGCACATACATATAGCTGGCTGCTTCACCACAACTGTTCAAATGTTGTCTTAGATACCTTTATTGACACATGCACACACACCTATGTATGTATAGTACCCACACACACACACACACATTGAGCTACCTTGTTGATGATGTGCTGCTGCTGTTGCTGCTGGAACTGTTGTTTGTGTTTCTCCAGGAACTGCTGGTGCTGCTGTTGGACCACTAGCTGCTGCAGAGCCTGGGCCTGGCCACATTGCTGCTGGGGCAAAGGTGCTGACTGGGTTCTTCCCAGGGGACGGTGGCCCCGTGCAAGTTTGGAGACAGCGGGTGACGGCAGTGGGAGGCCACCCAGACCAACTGTGGTAAACAAAGAGTAGTCACAGGAGTATGTTATTAGGTCTTATTAGTGAATCATTCCTATTGGGAATACATTTCACTCTCCAGCGTGAGTGTAGAGATGTACAACAGGGAGGCAATGACACGACTGGAGACTTTACACTGGAGTACACAGGGGCATCACCACATAACAGACAGGAACTGCTCAACAAAAATATTAGCTGTACATTTTAGATGCAATGCTGTTGGTTTCCAGCTCTGCCAAGGCTACTTTTTCTTTAAAAACAGAGGATTATACCGGACAGTTTGGGTACATTTCTATTCCTTTTCACAAGTAATTTAAAACATTTCAGGAAATGTGTAGAGTAGTGTACATTATTATGGCAAAACAATAATAATAATAATGACGCCAGTTACTGGCTGCTGAAAAGTAAAGTAAATGCAGTGAATACTGACCAATTGGACTGTGGCCCTGCTCCAGCAGTACCATGTGTTGGAGAAGGGGGTTGTGACCAGCCGTACCCCCTCCAGCCCCCTCCCTGTCCAGAGCTGAAGATGCCAAGTAGGAGGGCAGGTGGGCAGTGGGCAGGAACGGAGGGGTCAGAGGAATGCCCTGCTGTAACGCAGGCAATGCCAGACGACTCTCACTATCTTGGTGTCCTGATACCACCTACAAAGAGAGAGATTGAGACACAAGGACAGAGAAGAAACGAGGCAGGCAGACACAGAGAGAGGCAGATGGATAGAGACAAACAAAGGTCAAATGAGACAGAACGGGAGTGAGATGGAGAAAGAGAATCAGATGGAGAGAGAGACATGTAAGACATCTCCATGCCAGAAATCATTTATTAGAGCTTTTTTTAATTTTTCTGTGGAATCCCAGTTTAGACTTGGCAAACTCTGTGTGCATAGACTAGCTTGAAAGATAACAACTCAGTGACGGATGATTTTAATGAACACATTATTATTCTCTGTAGTAAACTAACCAGGCAGTGAATGCTGTCAATTTATTTCCAAGTAAGCCAATACCATCCATTAGAGATACAAGGGTACATTTTGGGTGCATGTTTTGCAAACTAAATATTCTTTGGTGTAATTAGTGATGCTGTGTTGTACCATTATAATATTGTGCACTGACTGATACTCACAGTGCTAGCAGGACCTGTGGCTGGTAGTCCCAGGGTGATGTTGGGCAGAGAAGGGGAGGTGTAGAGAGAGAGTTGGCTAACTGAACCTTCCCTTGCAGCCAACCTCTGAAGCAAGGAGGCCTGAACACACACAACCACACAACATTACAGTAAATACTCAGAGTTTAGACACAGCCATTGATTAAAATAGATAATCATTGCCAATCTCCTCCTGGAGTTCTCTGGCCACCTGTCTGCCTCATACACAGACGCAAAAACACAGATCATACACATGCAGACACTGGCAGCCATGTTGGTTACCTCTCCTGGACTGCTAGAGATGGTGACCCCATTCTCACTGGGGATGTTACTGGAGCTGTTGTTGGGGGAGCTGGGACCTGAGCCTGGTGCACTGTTGCATGCAGACTCTAGAGGAACACACACGGCACAGAAATTAGATTTTTCTAACATGCTGGCCTGGGCCAATCAGCTCTCTGAGATGAAATATGACTCCATTACTCCTTGACCTTTTTTTGTTATAGCCCTTCTGGGATGTATTCATACAACAGTATTGGTTTTAATTTGTGTTTTTTTTCCCCCAAAACCTCAATAACACAAATGATGATGATAGTATTTAATTTTATTTTTATGACACCTTTTGAAAAAAAAAAAAAAAAACACGTTGCTATGCAAAAAACAGGATATTTGAATCTTTTTTATGTGTCTTGGAAAGAACTTGGAAAATCAGATTGTGCACATCTTTGCCATGATACCAAATTATAACACATGAATCCAGTGACAAGAGTGCTCACCAGCCACGTCTAAGGAACGCTTCTTGGCAGTAGTGATGGGACCATCTTTCCTTCGGAGCAGAGGGCTGCTGCGACGCTCTGTCACTTTCTGCTTTAGCCGGGAACGAAGCTTCAGATTGGGCTCAGAGGCTGACAAGACACAGAAAGGAACAAGAACATGATGGAGGGTTTACTCAAAAGGTGAAGTGGATAGAGTTAAGCAGTGGCAGGGTTAAATATCTGATTTCCAACTGGGCCACCTAGTCTAAAAATATTAATATGTTACACCCCATAAATGAAAATTACAGATTCTCTCTAAATGACTGCTCTGGCACTCAGCTTTGTGGTGGATTGCTGGGCTGCCCAAGTGGGAGCTTGTTCGCAGGCATGTAGTGGGGCTAATGAGCTTGTCCCCATAGGCTACACTGTATGTGTTGGCTGACGGACTTGGGAGCTGAGGTTAGCCATCATCCTGTGACAGTGGGAAGCACGGCAACAAGAGGGGAAGCAGCCAACTGGCAGCTTTCTTGACCCCACGCTTAATGATGCTGCCTCCGCTCTCTGGTAATGAACACTGCTTGTTTCCAGACACTTTCAATTACCAAAAAAATGCCAGTGTGTGTCCTGACGTTTGTTTGTATGGGTATGTGTAAGCCTGGTTCTACGTTTCATAGGGCTCTGCAAAGAGGCGTTCATGTTCTGGATTTGGAGTCTATGAGGGCAGGAGGAAAAAGAGGCAAGCATTCAGAATACTGTGGGAATCTTGTCAGGCTCAGGGATAGGACCTGACCTTTTCTGGCCAATCTTGCGTTGGTGTCTCTCTACCAGACTACCCCAGACACGGGCAGCTTTATTCCCTCCTCCACTGGCTCACTTCCGTTCAATTAGCTGAAGCTGGACAGTTGACCAATGGTTGACCCTATGCTCATCCCACAAACTTGTATCAAACAGACCACGCTACATTCATTTGGCTCACAGATAGAGCTGGGACTTTTTGGTAGAGCCAAGTGGAAGCAATTGATTCTTCTTTGTGTACTGTAGCGCTTTATTGTTAAAAGACTTATTCAGGGTCATTAGAAATCCTCTGGCCCTGGCTTCCTGTAGCCTTGAATGCTAATCAAGGCAAGATGGAGCTACACAAAGTTTTAATGTAGCTTCAAAGAGGTGCAAGCACTCAATACACCTCCTGGTCAGTGGGGTTGAGATGTCTAAGTACGTTTTCAAATGCACTTTCAATTTTAAGGGGAACATGCTGCTGAACTTATGAAACTCAATTATTTAAAAAAAGAGCTTCTTCTAAGTGGAGGGCAATCTTCCAAAGTCTTTGTTAAGAGAGATGGAGTGGGTCAGGATAAAATGCTAATGCTATCCTTCCATGCATTAGTCAAGAAAGTAGGACAGGGAAAGACTATGAGAGGAGCATAGTGCATTCAAGTTCAATTTTAGCCTGATGCACAGGGAACTGTAGTTTGATATTACCAAAATTATTGCCATATTTATTATAATATGATCTAAAAAAAAAAAAATACATGTATAATTGAAAATCAGATTTCTTCCATTATTGTTTATGTTACAAAAAAGCATTGGGTGTTTAATTAATGCAGGCACACTACATGAATGTTGGCATTTGCTGATGAAGATTGTTGTAATCATTCAACATTATTTTTAAGCCTGTTTGATTCTTATAGTGCTTAAAGCCATAAAATTGTATTGACAATGAGGAGAGGTAATGAACCGTGGTATTGAGAGTTTGGCTGAAATTAGACGACACCCTAACTATGCTTATTGTCGACCACTATCAAAAGTCGACTCAATTATCTCTTTCTATGCACATACTGAATCATAAACAAATATCTGACATATCCCTTTGTTATGCTTTACAAATATCAACCCGGTGTCACGGGAAACTTTATTATCCTCCACTGTTAAGAGCTACAGTTGTCTGCAAATGTGACGCAAGCTGGACACGGTCTGGTCTGTAGCCAGGAGACGAGAGAGGAGGCACACAGAGATAGTTGAATAGAGGAGGGGGGTGGTCAAGGTTGTGTTTGTGCGTCCTCAGTCATTAAGAAATGAACAGATAAAAGGTGGAGAGAGAGAGAGAGAGAGAGAGAGAGAGAGAGAGAGAAGGATACATGGAAGGTTAGAGGGAGGTTAGAAGGACAGTAAAGGAGAAAGAGAAGGAGGGTGAAGCAGGAGTGTGTGTTTGCTGGGCACTGGTCGCCACGGGGATGTTCACCTCCGGACACAGTGACTTTGAAGGGTGTTAATGCCGACTGGGCAAAAGCACACCAGTGTGCACACGTGCGAACACACTCACTGCAGAGGGCCCAGACTGGTTTTACTGCTGATGCTGGCATTTTACTGCAGCCCTTTCTCCCTCCTTCACCTCTATGCATCCCCTTCTCTCTGTCCCTTCCTCTAAATCCCTGGCATAACTTTGTCTCCCCTCTGTTGTCGAGCCTTTCTCCCTCATTTTTGCCTACAAAAAACAGATGCAAAAAATTACTGTACAACCCACAGTCCTGGCTTTATAACTGCTTTTAAGGCGAGGAAGTGAAATAACACACAATACTGCCTGAGTCAAAGTAGGACTGTATAGTCACGTACGGTTTATATGCTCATATTATTATTTCCTCTCACACAATGTTGCTCGAGACAGAAATAACTTTCAAGGTCTCTTTCGCAAATCGACTCTCACACTTTAAGATAGCCATTAAAACTATACAAGACCCAGTAAAGTCCCCATGCCTACCCCACTGATGACATATCAATACCAGATTAAACGTCTCTATAAGTGGTGCTTAATATTTCAATGGGGAGTGGAGGAGGAAACAGGTTCTCTGATACAAAACATATTGATCAGTTGCTCATCTGTTTTGACAGATGGGAGTCCCGAGCTGCAAGAGACATGCCGGGGGAAGCCATGCTGCTCTTCCAAGGAAGGGCAGAGCGGGAGGGAGGCTTATGGAAATCAATAGAGTAGTTTGCTGAAACTCATCAATGCAGCTTCCCAGAAATATCTGATGTTGATGATACATTAGACAGATAGGTTAGAAGGACATACTGTAGGTAGCCAGATGCTTGGATAGACAGACAGATTTGTTGTGTTGTGATGAAAGGCATTCATTCAGTGTCAAATTCAAAGCCAATGAGACGAATAAGACGTATAAAATACCATGCTTTTACCAATGAGTTTGGTTTAGTAAATACTGTGAAGTGGTTACTGTCTGCCAACAACCACTGGGGATTCAAGCGGAGAGGATTGAATGTGAAGGAAGTCATCAGGAACTGGGTCTAATCTTGGTTTGTGGGTTTAAAAGCAGGAAGGGAGACAACCATAGTAACAGCAAATACATTACATTGTTCTCAAGTGAGACACAGAAGCTCACTTGCTTGGACCCCAAATCAAAGTGTGAAAATGTACAGCTAAGTTTTTGACAATGAACATGGAAGTCCTGCAGGATTTAAATGTTCAGTGCAGTGTGTGGGAATGTGTGTGTGCGTGTTTGTGTGAGACAGTGTTTGAAAGCGTGGGGGTGGAAAAGGGGGTCAGCATGACAAGTCTGTGTCTGTCATGAGGGCCTAACAGACTTCCTGCCGCAGCATTCAAAGTGGCCCTCTGTGTTCTCAGAGCCATTATCACAAAGCCTCTCAGACTTGCACAATGAACCCCTGTTGTAATAAACTGTATGCCTGGCCTCACTTCTTAACGTACATTTTCAATTTACACGCATACTGTACAACACCAAAATGGGTCACTGAAGGGAACAACGTCATGTGTGACAGCTCCAGTCGTCAGAGTGGCGCACAACTATGGTGACCACTGTCACTCACTTCCTCTTGAGCACAGTTCATCTCTCTGTCTGCCTGACTTATCTGATCTATGTCTCCTCACTGTTGACACAACAGTTCCTCAACAGCCATGCAATATGTGCGCAAATGTCAGTATTCCCTTTCTGCCTTTCTTCACAACTGACACAAATACAAAGAACACCGCTTTCAAATCTCAAACTCCATTTCTCATTCTCATTCATTTTATTTTCTTTATGTATGTTTCTCGTATAGTGCCTGTTGTGCTGTCGGTTGTGAATATTTCTCAGCACCACCAGCACCCCAAGAAATTCCTGAATTACATTTGAGTGGCCCTGAAAGTTGAAACTTGCCGTCTCAGGTTGTGTGCCAGGATAAATCATTCCTGCCTCCAGCTCACAGCAGGTGGGCAGGAGTGGAGAGTACACAGAGCTTGGCCTCCAGCTGTGAAAGCAGGCAGCGATCCTGCCAAAGCAGCTGCTGACACTAAGTGAACAATCACAGCTTGGCCGTACTTGACATGGACAGAAGGACGGAGAAATGCGTACTAAAGGCAGGAACTGTGGTTTTTACGTGCTTCCTATGACACTTCAAGGGTTGTTTTGTTGAACAGTTTGATCTATGACGTCTGTGAAGGAGCCTGCCTGAATGTGTTAGTCAATATCTGTGTGAATTAGTCTGAAATAGGAGAAGAGCCAACAAGCTTTTTAAAAATCTCTTTCTTCATCAAAAACGCATGATGATGAAGCAAAAGGCTGAATAAAAGTAAGCAGCCTTCAAATATTTCCAAGTTTATTCACTGTGAGACCATGAAAGCACTGAAAGCAGTTGGTTGCCCACTAATGAAAACACAGCCATGCATATTATATTCTGTATAGAGCCCCCTAAATCTTAGACACTGGGCCTTCTATTCTATATTCTCTTATCCATCCATCCTCTGTAATTTACATAAGAATAGAAGACCATTTTTTGATAATATTTTATTAAGGGCTCCTTTTAATCCTCCAGTGGCTGACTCCTGGTTCATGTGCCTGACTTTGAAACCAAATAAGCCATTTCAGAGATTAGGGTTCCCGTCAAGGCATGAAATGGCTGGCTGGTTTTAAGAGGTGGAGGAATATGGATGTCAGAAAGAAATCATGGCACCGTTCTGTACCTGTTTTGCGGAGAGGGAAGTCGTCTTTTGAGTCGTATGTGCCCAGCATTGGGTGGTTGTACGCTGACAATGCTGTTTGAGGAGGAGAGCTCTGGTCCAAAGAGCTGTGCTGGGTTTTTCTACAGAAAAAAATGAAATACATCAGTATAACATGCAATAAATCAGATGAGCTCTGGCTCCATGCATGCTTCCCAAGCTCACAGTATACCTACTTTACCATACCTGTCCATAGACCTCTCCACACACACACACACACACACACACACACATACAGACACACAAAAGGCTTAGTGACAAACACAGCTTTCATCTCCCTCCTCAAGGTCAACAGTTTAAAGGATGCAGCAGAGTGAGGACAGCAATGTGGGTGGGATGGAGAAGAAGACAAAGGATATCCTAGCAGGTGAAAAATACACATAGACGGACGGAGTAGGTGAGAGAAGCAGGATGAGAGGAGATATATATATATATATATATATATATACATAGAGAGAGAGAGAGAGAGAGAGAGAGAGAGAGAGAGAGATAAAAGAGGAAATAACTGTATGGAAGAACTTTAAAGAAAGCAAACAGGTTGGAGAATAAAGAAATGGTGGTGACAATGATAGGAAACCTCAATGATGGCACACACTAGATTGCTCTATCATTTCCTGCCTTGGCAGAAATGTTTGACTGCTTAGAGCCTCTTCAAATATTTAAAGCACAGGAGAGGTGCCATTGTCTTTTTTCTATGCCCACTTCAAACACTCGCACACACAAACACACCTCAAAGAGAACCAGCTGTCAATCAGAGACTACAAACGTAGACAGAAAAAAAGCCTCGTTCCTTCAACATTTTGTCTGTACTTTAACACTCAGAGACGCTAACGTTGATGTTGTTAACTTCTTAACTCGCACAGGAACACCCACTCATCAGGGGTTCACAACACCACAAGATATGCCATGTTTGCATGATGACGAGGGACTTCCATGTCGCTCATCACTGAGGCTTTTATGTTTGATATTTTCCAAGTGAGGCAATTTTTTAGCTGAGATGAGAAAAGGCAAAAACTAAAAGCCCTTTAGGAATACAAAAAGCATACAATGCTGTCTGATATTTGATAGCTCAGAAATGTTGTGGGGAAAAAAAAGGTTTCATCTGTGTGGAACATAAAAAAAAAAAATCACAAACTAACATTTAAAGATCACTAAAAGGTTTGTATGAAAGAGAAAAAAAGGACAGGTTCTTGTCCTTGATTTGTTTTCCAGTTCAGCTTTTCTTTAAGGATTTTGTAGAAGCATTGAAGTATGTTGTTTGTAGACATAAAATTTTACACTTTATATTTGAAGTGCACAATGAATTTTTTTAAATGTGACAATGAAGCTTGCTATTAGAAAAGATGCACATTTCTAATTTCAGGCAGTTAGGTGGCATAATGAGTTGTATGAGTACAGGAAAGCTCAGCTCTCATTGTGCCCATTTCTCACAATCAACTTTTAATTTGAAATCAATATTTTAATAAAAAGTACTACTTGAATCTTGACTTCATATCACATTCATTTTTCATTTGTGTACAACCGGTCACATCCCAAGCCATAAGTGGGTCTGCGGTGATGGGCTGTGACACTCACCCATACCAAAAGCGTGGGTCGCTGGGCAGACAGTGGTTTAGGTTTCGCTGAGCCAGGGCTTTCTTCTTGTTCAGGACAAACTCCTGAAGTCGCATCTTAACCTCTGTACTAGCGACTGCACCTGACGGAGACAGAGAGATACACAGTGACACAGGAAGTTCAGTAACCAAATGTTTGTGTACTTTTCCACACAACTACCTTATTTATTGCCACATTTAGTATTGCATTTATGGAGATGTTTGTGCTTCAGTGCCTCTACTGTACTGTGCCCTTCTGCTCAATCTGTGACACTTGCATGAGGATTATAACAACATCCATCCATACTTTGACAGATAATGGTTTTTTGTCTACATACAGAGTGCACCATCTTGCATCAGAGTTTCACTGAAATTCCACAGAGACGACAGGAGTGCAGTGTAACTCGCCTCGAAGACGCACATCATGAGTTTCACTCAGCTCCTGGTCTCTGCTCAATTACCACTCTCATTCTGTAGCTACAAACAAATTGTCCAGGGAGAGGAACGTGGATGAGTGAGAGGGAGAAAAAAATGAAGAGCCGAGTGAGGGGAGCAATAAAGGGGGCAAAAAAAAAAATGTTGTTTTGAGAATACAGGAAACAGTGGAGGTGTGTTTTTCCAAGAATGCGACAGTGTGAGTGATGTGTCACAGCTGAGAAAGAAAGTGGTAAATACAGTATATGAAAGTGACAACAGCTAATATATGCTCTCTAAATCATGGTGCATCTGGAAGTGCTGACATCCCAATATATCCGCTTAGCCACTGAAGCAAATTGGCTTTTATGAGACTGCCTTCTATGCAATTTATTGCAGTACTTAACAAAGCTCCCTCTGTTTACAACCCAATGCTCTTTCCATAGACGTCAAACTGTAGGCTCACTTTGCCCAGCAGAGAATGGTTGAGGAATAGGACTTTACTGGCAGACAATCATGGTACCAAATGTGGGTCTCTACCATTAACTATATTCAGGAGGATTTGTGCTGAAAAACCACATCACAGCCTGCCAAAAACAACCCACATCAGAGCATTTTACAGCCACACTAACAATAATCAATCTTGATTGACTGATTAACTTTACTACGTGAATTAACTAGGAAATATCTCAGTCGTCATACTTGAATACTCCATTATTGCATGGCTCGTATTCACTGTGGACTTTGTGACTACAGGCACTGACTTAACAGTAGTTAAACAAGGCATTTTCTCCTCAGCAGCATATGTATGCAGCAGTTTCCAAAACATGATCAGGATATGCACATAATTATGTGTGGTCCACGTAAATGTGAACATACAGACACCAGTATGTTGAAAGAAGGCACCTTCACCACATTTTTAGAGCCATTCAAATACTGTATTAACTGGATACAAACATTAAGTAACATACAGCACTTTTTAATGACAAGGCGATCAGGAATGTCAAACTCATTTTAGTTCATGGACCACATAGAGCCCAATTTGATCTCAAGTGAGCCAGACCAGTAAAACTATTACATAATAACCTATAAATAACAACACCTCCACACTGTTCCCTTTCTTTTAGTGTAAAGAAGAAACATTTTAAAAAACACTGACAATTAAAGAACCAAACATTTACAAAACAGATGATGAACAGCCTGAGATGCCTTGAGAAAAATAAGTGTTCTTCCACATTCAGTCAGTCTTCAGTCATTATGTGCATTACAATTTACAGATCACAGTGAATCTACAAAGGCACAAAATATTTAATCACTTGTATTTTGGAAATTGGAAAAACTATAGTCTTTACTTATTTCTTTCATGTCCTTAGTAGCAGTGCATATTATTGAAAAATTGGGATTTAGAACTTCTCTTTAAAAAAAAAAGCATCCAGAGGAACGGATTGGATGCTTTGGCAGGCCGGTTTTGATATGTTTGACACCCCGACTCAAGTCTTTCATGCTGCCTTCTATTTCTGCAGTATAAAACAATTACAGTAACAAGAAAAGCAATCTGACACAGCTCAAAGAACAGCTACAAACATTTCCCTCCTGCCAGAAAAATATGCAATTGTGTCAAAACTCGTTTGAGTGTTAATATCAGGACAGCTTTATTTGTCAGTCCAAGTCAAAGCACTTTGGAGCAAGACTCCTGACAGTATAGGCACCATCGATGCTCTCAAATCCAAGTGAGTAATATTAACGAGTAACTTTGGTTTCATAGCTTTAGCCATCAATTCTATGGGTTATGATTACTTAAAGTGTACACAGTTTCCAGATGCAATGAGAGATTTTTACCAACAGTTCTGACATGCTTTTGATTTTACCTCTGAATAAACTGGTTTAGATAATCTGGTTGAACTGTTACTACTGCTATTTACAACCTGTCTGATCATCTGACAGCTTGTGTTTCTGACTTGCTGTAGAAATGTCACGATGTTCCCAGAGTACAATGTCATCATAAAAGATGCAATGATGGCTAAAGCAACAGAAAAAAAGGAGTTGAAATGATCAATATGATCCTTTAGAAGGAAAGTAAAAATAAATGGATGGAGTCAGTGAATTGCCTGGTTTCATTTTACTGCTGTCACTTTGTTCCTCCAACAAAATGACACTACAAAACAAGAACAAATGATAAAAACGAGGGCCATGTGGGCCACTTGAACGTCTTGCTCCTCTCAGCTGGTCTTGGCTGTCTGATATTCCCTGTGGTAAAGTGTGAGGTCAGGCTGTTCTGACTGCTGGGACAAGTACAGGCACAAGGACAGGTGCTGTGACAGAGGGTCTGGAAGGGGCCAAGACTCTCTGACACCTGCTGTGATAAAATGACACAGTGCTTCAGCACGGTTATAGCAGATGTTGGCAGCGCTCAGAAGATGGAGGGGGAATATATGCTAAGTCAAACGTGACAGCTTCATTTAGAGCTTGACACCACTGAGCCGCAAGAATGACGCAATTGATCTTGACTTTACTTTTTATTCAATTAAATTTGTTCTGTGTATACCAATGCTATTTTCTCACTACATTTCAGCCTCACAACATCTTACAAATGCAGGGTTCTGTCATTTCCTTGAAACAATCACTTTCACTAGCAGTTCATACTTACTCTCCTGTCCCCTGTCCTTGTTTTTAAGCTGTTGGAGTTTGTATTCACGTTGCTGTTTCTCCAGCTCCTGCTCGTGACGCTGCTGCTCCATCTTCCTCTGGTGCTCCAGCAGCTCCTGTTGGTGCTTGAGCGCCAGTAAATCCTGTTGATGCTGGTGCACAGAGAGTACAAGGAGACAGAGAAGACAGGTAAAAGATTCTACACAGGATGGGTAAAAAAAATATGGAAACTGAGGAGGCGAGATGCACTGTAAAGAATCAATGAGTTGACATCCCAGTCCAATGATGAGTGCCATGCTAAACTGGAGACTGAGCAGATTAAAGAACACACATTAGAGTTATTTTCATGACGGACCGATTGTCCTTATTGGCTGATTTTGTGGTCGTTACAACACCAGTGAGGCTTTTCAGCAAAGTGAGTCGCATACAAAATTGACAGACAAGGTTTACTGGGTCCAAGGTTCCCATGGAGATGACTAAGCAGCAAAGATAATGCCACTAGATCAAATTACACCACCATACTCGCATCACTTAAGTGTACACATGCTTATGCTTCCTCCTGTCCTACACAAGGTGTATGTACAGTACAGTCCTCACTCCTCATTCACACACACAAACACATATATGGAGGGATCTCACCTTGATATGCTCCTGCAGCTGGACTTCATGTTGTCGCGACAGCTGTTCATGCTGCCTCTGAAACTCAGCAATCAGTAGCTGTCTCTGGAGCTGCTGCTTGTGTTTGAGAGCTACCAGCTCCTGCTGCAGCTGCTGCTCCTGGTGGTCTGCAGGAGATTTTCAAGACGTTATCATTCAGAGCGTCTGGGGGCGAGGGGTGTGCTGGAATGTGACTTTTAAATAACGTCAACCAGACATCATCAACACTTACTAATGACTGGACCACGGCCTGGCTCTGAGGATGCGGAACAAGCTGTGGAGGTGGGCGGTGTGGGATGGGGTTGAGGAACCAGGCCGAAGGAGGGCTGCTGGTGGTGATGGTGGTGGGGATGGTCTACTACGCGCAGGTCCATGGGAAGAATGGCTGTGGCGGTGGGGGGCACCTGCATGGGCAGTGCTGCCGAGCTCACGTCCACTGGAAGAGGATTGGGAGAAGAAAGAAAGACAAGAAAGAAAGGTCAAGTTTGTTTAGAAAAAGCGAAAATAAAGTATTTACTTTCCAGATTTATAGACTAAAATCAGCCTAATAATTAACATTAACATCCACAACCAACTATGACAGGTCAACACACATACAATCCAGTTTATGCAAACAATTAAAAAAATCATAACACATAAAAATGAAGATTCCCAGAAAGATATGTGCAACATGTTTGCTTTCGACTAGACTCTACTGTATGTTGAGGTGCTGATGTGTACAACGTGTAGCTCAGCTTGTGTCTTTGTCCATAACAGCAGATTTGCCTCTAAAGGTTGTTGAGTTAAACTTGGCACAAAGCAATTCTGCAATTCATTCTCACTACAGTGTTGAGTTGTAGATCCTCAACATCACTAAAAGCCCGGTCTCTTAGGAGAGTTATTAAAAAAGGAAAAGAGAGGAAGCAGAAAATTCTGAATATCTGTTTATAGTACGATTACATAATTAATTCAAGGTCCAGACTGTTTAATATCCTCTGATGGCAGCCAAAATACCCTGTCCTCTCTGATCCAAATAAGACACACGAACACTTGTTACATCAGCTGTGTGGACACTGCAGCCTTGACTGTTGCACTCAGCATTACACTTCATACTGGCTGCTCGTAGTGTTGGCAAACTAGAGACTTAAGCCCTGTTTTAGAGTTGTACACATTGGGTAAAAGCATTAGCAAAGGACTAAAAACTTCAAAATGAGTCTGTGATTTAGAGAGCCCGATCATCAGAGCGACAGTCTTTGCTGTGGTGGGAGCAGCGTACAGTACAGGAAGCGTCCCTCATATAATGTTTACACGCATCCATGCAAACATCATACTCGGAAAAAAAACACACACTTCTACACATTTTCTGTACACAAAATAGACAAGCACACACACATGGGTAGAATGATGAAACATGGCAGCAGAGAGCAAAAACAATCCCCTTGAAACATGAGTTTTGCAGCAGGGATTTGCTGACACGCATGCAGACTTACTGTGTGTATTTGTGTATGCGTGTTTCCACTTTGACTCTGTGTATGTGAACACTAATGCTACAATGCTGACAGTGTACTGTGTGCTTGCTTGAGCACAAGCAAAGTTGTGTCTGATGTTGAAGGAGATGGATTCCCAGTGCCACCACACAATACACCCAAAATCCACAAACTGTGTATCGGTCACAATTTACTTAGACGCTGCACTAAAACACACAGGCTTAGCCATAAAACAGAAAGGTGCATGAGCTCCTTACAAATGTCATGTCAAAAAGTACCTGACACAAAAATATAAATGACTGTGTTACAGTCCTTCAACTGCATTCAGTCTGAAACATTTATTCTGCTTTATCTGAATAATCCAATGCAGTAATACAGGTCAGGGGTGCTGTTATGAGCAAACGCTGGTAAAGCAATATCTCTACAAGATTATTAGTGCAATCAGATTATTTCTCCAAAACAAGCAAACAACACAGCAGCTAACTCACAAACATGAGTAAACCCAAATACACAACACAAGGGAAACAAGAACAAATCCAAACTAAATGTTTGCCAACTTTAAAAGCCTTGATATGTAACTGGAATATGGTGTGCTGTGAGCAAACACTGTCAACATGCTAAGTTATTTATTTTAAATACTTGCAAGCTGAATTGTTCAATCTAAAACTGGCAGCGCTGCTGGGACAATTGGAGACGTTATGTAGTATGAGCTTTATATGTGCAGGTGTATGAAAATAAACCAGTTAAAGCAAGGTAAACCAGATCTCTAGTTTTAGATTGGCGTGTTTTAAAAAAAACACGCATGCAATTCCCAATTTTCGCTTGATATCTGAACTCAAGATCAAAGCCTCCTGTGTATCATCCGGTCTTTTCTGATCGATATCTGCTCTGTAGAGAGCCACCGTGCACCGTGCCAGACCCTCTGCCAGTCATCAATACCCTAAAACCAGTGGAGAGCATCTCCGACCTATCATGGATGTCCTGGCATCCCCAGTGACCAATGAGGTGGTGATGGAGTTGCAGTTACTTGCTGAGATAGCCAATGACATCTTTGGTACCGGGCAGGTTTTCAGTGCGGGAGGAAACTTAACACCACCCAATGGGACAACAGGGAGAGAAGAAAGGGTGTGGTCGGCCCAGACATGCTGGTGCTTCACTGGCGCATGTGTGTGTCTGTGTGTGTGTGATTGTATCACTATACTTGTAAGGACTCGTTTGAAAGCTGGACACTAGAAGTAACTATTGTGTGTAAAGTGTGGACCCTCAGTTTGAAAATATAAAAGATTTAAGCCAAGAGCGAAGAGTTTAATTTACCAAAATATACTGTTCTTGCTAATAAATTCATAAAACTCAGCTGCTTTTATCAACATTTAGGATTCAGTTTAATCCATTTTTCTATCGTTTTCAAGGTTAAAGGTCAGGCATGTACCGATGAGGAAGCCGTATGCACATATGGGTGTCAAAATGATTTCTGGACCTCTGACCTACAAACTTGTTTCACTTCCAGAATAACAAGCATACAAAAAGATGGACACATTACAGGAAGCCACCGTTTGTCAAACTTGCTCTGGGTAATCGGTGCCAATCACCCGTGTCATCCAAACAAAGCCTTTCCCAGTGAACCATGGTAAACTTTTAGCTGACATTCGCTGTACAAACACACACACACACACACACACATTTAATAAGCAGTAAACAACAAGGTCAAACAGACAAAACCTTTTGTTGGGTCAGTGCACATCAAACCAAGTGACAAACATGCATCATCGCAATTAACTTTTCAACTGTATATTTTCCCATACAGATTTATGTTATGTGGCTACAGATTTAGCCTTGCACTCTCATTCAAACCCCGCACTATTTATGTACGGTTGCCCAAGTGCCTGACTCAGTAAGCATGCCACAGGCTTCACAAAGGCTGTTTGTTTTCGTAGATAAATGGGGTTCCCACCCACAAAAAAAAAAAAAAAATACACATCCTGCTCCTACACTTTCACGTGAAACAACATAATCCAAACAGTCCTTTTGGGAATGGACAATAATTTATGACTTCTACTGTATTTTACTACCAAACACTATGAAGTGTCTTAAAACTCACTTTTACAAGATGGTCTACGCTTAAATTTTCTTTACTACACTTTATCCTTTTCCATTATCGCATCAAACTTTTAGATTTGCTCTTCATTTTTATTGTAACTTTATTGTCATTGCACATTTTAATTGTTCAATTGCTTATTTTAGTATCAATATTTCAGTATTTGTATGTGAATTTATGTGAATATTTTGCACTTTTATCTGTTTTAAATTCAAGAGCCGGTTCTTTTATTGGCATTCTAGCCGCTTCATATTAGATCATTATCACCGTTGTATGAGATCATCTCTAAGATTTGCATATTATTTGTTGTGTGTGTATGTATGTATGTATGTATGTATGAAGTTATCCCCTTGCTTTAGTTCTTTTATCCACATTTTACTTTTTTATATGAATTAATTTCTTTTCTTTTAAACATCTGTTTATGTATGGGCTCAGTGCTGCTTGATATTTGTGTTCCTGTGTGTATGCCACATGGGTTTCTGATTTTTCAATGTCATTCTGTAAATCTTTTAATCTGGAGTTGAAAAGCTGTATGAATAAAATTATGTATACAAAATTATTATGGTTGCTTGCACTTGACTGATTATTTGAAAGCCTGAGATTAGAAGTGATTATTTTTGTAAGGATCCTCAGTTTAAAAGGTTGCAAGAGCATGTACCGATGAGGAAGCTGTGTGCACATGTGCCTGTTAAAATGATCTCTGTACCTCTGACCTGCAAACTTGTATATTTTATTTCCAGACAAGCTAATAGAAAGATGGCAACGTTAGAAGAAGCCACAGTTTGTCATTCTTGCTCTGAGCAATCTGTGCCAATCACCCGTGTCATCCGAACAAAGCTTTCCCAGTGAACCATGGTAAATTTTTAGCCCACCACTTCTCACATTCACTGTTCACGCATACATTTAGGCACACATGCCCGTCAACTGTTTACACACATATTTAATAAGCAGTAAACAACAAACAACAAAACCTTTTGTTGGGTCAGTGCACTTCAAACGGGGCACCACTCTTTCAGAGGGATGCTGGTGCCAGCTATTCTGGCACCACAGTGCCAAAAATGCATGGAGCATCACCACAATTAATGTCTTTTCTGCTGTATATTTTCCCATACACACTTGGCAAGACTCACCAATAGAGTTAGCCTAACACTCGCTTTCAACCCCACTCTATTTATGTACGGTTCCCCCAAGTGCCTGACTCAGTAAGCATGCCACAGGCTTCACAAAGGCTGTTTGTTTTCATAGACAAATGGGGCTCCCACCCACAAAACTACGAACAATATTACACATCCTGCTCCTACGCTTTCACATGAAACAACAGAATACAAACAGTCCTTTTGGGGAAAATGAATGAGTAACATAATCTATGACTTCCACTGAATTTTACTTGCAAACACCATCAGTTGTAACAACACTGACAGGTCTCTTGCAAAGACCCAAACAGGGTTGTAATTAAGAATAAATGAAACTCATATTTTCACAGCAGATATCAGTAAGCTGGCTAATAAAAAGATAAACATTTACAGAGAGGGTGATGTGCCGTATCATGATGCACAAAACAAACAGGACGGGCCAGCTGAAATCACCAAAACTACTCTGTGCACCTGTGATAAGAAGTGGCCAGTGGACATGGAAATGCAGTCATAACCTCATGTAAAAACAGCTACCAAAACTGTGTCAACTGATATGAATAAACAAGCTGCACCCACCTAGATGCAAGCAGTTTTGACTGAATAAACACAAACTTGTGTACCTTTTCCATGTGCAGTAAAATATACACGTTGTCTTATTTATTAAAAGATCTTCTGGAAGTATTGCTGTATGGTGTGTGTGTATGAAGAGGACAGCAACTGCGCCAAAGCCAAGTTTCTCCTTGGAGACCAGTAAAGCAAATATAAACCTTGAATTTCTATCTGCATGTTTTATTCTGTTAACATGGTCATTTACAGACCTGTGATGGGTGATTGCGGGGCTGCAAGGTTGAACCAAGGCAGATAAAAACACACCTGATTACAGCCACTTATCCTCAAGCGGAGGGGCTACATCAGGTGGCACAGAGGGAGAGAGATAGAGAGGAAGAGGCAGGTGGTGTTAAATACTGCTCAGACCAGTTACTCAGAGGCTAACCACACTGGCTGGCACATTAACATTGTACAGAGTGCCATAGCCGTATGTAGGTTTTGACATTAGCTTCTTTAAATGCTTTTACTTTGGTGGGGGTAACAATAATATCTGGGGGATTGCCAAACGGTTGTTGAGAATAAAATAATGTAACATATTGAGGCAAGCAGCACAGAATGAGAGGAAGGGACAGGAAGCGGCTCATAGCAATGTCAACCCTATAATGACATTCAACACAGGGGACAAGAACTCACCCAAAAACATTCTTATAGGCTGTATACTCTGTTTTTAAACATGTTAACAGGCCCCGTTACTTCAGTGACATGAGAATGTATTTCTTTGAATTATTATTTTAAACAGGACATGTTGACTCTGCTGGTGCTGTTATTTCAATAAATCTAATAAACTTAATTAAAGGCAATATCGAATTTGAAGACTTAGGGCAAAGCAATGGTCCTCCTTAGTGAGTTTGGTAGCTTTCACGTGGAGGTTGTGAAAACGAACCTGATTATTCTGGGGGTCGTGACTCTAAAAGGTTGAGGATCAAAGGTTTTAAGGCACAGAGCTACAAAATTGGTGCATGGTATAAGATGCAGAAATCTGATTCTTTAAAATCAAAACCTGCCGTCGAGATTTCGACTGAAAAGATTCTAATTAGTCAGACAGTTTCGCTGGAGATTATTTAAAAGGCTGTGTTTTTAAGTGCTGTCAAAAGATTTGATAGCACACATCCATGTCACGCCTGACTGACAGTTCCTGGTCAAGCTGACATGGCGCTACTGGATCACTGTACTGTTCTGCCATGACAGAAAACAACAGCATCTCTGAATAACAATCCCTCACAAGCATGTTTACAGTAAACAAAGCTTTGTGAATGGCAGCAGACAAACAGGGCGACAAACACAGCGCCCGACAGGGTGCAGGCACCTGTGAAGTAATTAGCCCAGCTTACAAGGATGGCACTCTGCGAATGTGGCATGGGAGGGTATGGTGCCGAGCCAACGGCAGGAGAGGTGGATGCACTTGCTGACTCACCCTGACAGCCCCGGACATGTTAATGCAAACAGTCCTGCTGCAAATCATGGCCAGGCAGGTCGCAACAAGGGCCGCCACTGGAAGTGACAGAAGCGCCTTTTGTGCAAATGAAGTGTAGAGACAATTAAGAAGAGTAAACGACACAAAATCACATGTTCCTTTACTTACATCACCATCAAAGCAAGTCTAAAATGTCAGCAAATAGAACTCATAAGTAGTCCAATACATACTGTAGTAGGTCCTGAATGTGATGCAAATGTGTAGCAACTAAAGGTCCATTAAAGCCATGAAGGACCATTAAAGCTATGACAGCCGGAAGTGAGATAAACTCTGTTGATTTCCAGACGGGAAATTGTGTGTACTTTGCGAGAATCCCATAGAGATGTGAGGCTTCCCCACTACAGGCATGATGAAGTAAACTCTGGCTGAACTCACCGAAAACTGACACAAACACGGCTGTTGAAATGTCAGCCGACGCTTCCTATTTTCTGTCCGTTATCTATTCATCCATCACTCTCAGTGTCCCTCTATCTATCCCTCCCTCCTCTCTCTCTCTCTCTCTCTCTCTCTCTCTCTCTCATCTGCCCCCCTCTCGGGCTGAGATCATGGATCACACAAGAGGGAGTTATTTATAGACCAGGATTCCCGAGGGAGCTCCTCGCCCCATCGGGCACCTATGCACTCAGACAAAACCCCATGAATGTTTTACTCACACTTCATGTGGAACTGAGGGCGCATGCTCATTTAAAATTCAAAGATATTCAGCACAGTGTGAGTGATAAAAACAAAGCAACGCACCAAAATAAAAAGTGACAGCAGCGTGCAGTAATGCTTGAAGATTAAGAATGAATAGTAATCTCTGACACAGCCGCCCCACACACACACACACACACACACACACACACACACACACACACACACACACACACACACACACACACACACACACACACACACACACACACACACACACACAGGTGCTGGCAGAGGAGGGAGGCAAACACCATGGCGACTGGTGAGATTGTGGCCAGCGGTTGGTTGGTCAGGGGAGGAGGGGTGGGGTTACAGATGAAGAAAGGACCAATGATGGTAGGAAACCAATTCAACACATGGCCTGCATGTGCATTCAGTTCAATGCTTTACTGTCAGGTCGAGGATGGCTGTGTATGCATGTTGATATATGTCACTGCATGTCCCCAGAGCCTGGTTGTTTGTTGTACCGTACGTCACCACCTCTTTGTTTTCTTCATCTCTCTTTTCTCTTTCTCTGCAAACAGCTGGTCAGCGTTCACAGACTCCACTGGGTCAAAGTGGCCCAATTCAAAGCAACTTATCAACTTGTCTTTAAAATATTGTTTAGGCATGCTGTGTTTTCAGAGACAAACACCTTAACTGGCCTTTTCCAACAAGCCAGTTTCCAGGTGATTTAAACCTAAACTGCATACTGAACAGACACTACAAGACAGAGGGATGTGAAGCCACATGGTCTCTCTGCATGTACACTGGCCACCAACCAAAATGCAAAATCAGGAACCGAAAATAAAGACCTGGCATAAGAATGTAATCCAGAAAAAAAGGTTTTACTAATTAAAATGTTTTAGAAGATTCAAGCATTTGCATTTTCTTCAAAAGCCGAGCGTTCAGCGGTGAAAATTAGTTCTTCAAAACTGATTTTAGAAATTAAATCCCTTATTTGATGTGAGAACATAAACTTTCATACATATTCACACACACATACACAGAGGCATGAACACAAACACGCGCATGTACATAAACACAATGCACACACACGTACACAATAGGTTGTGGGGAGGAACAGACGCAGCCACTGCCATCTGCTCCATTCACTTAAAGGCTGCACCGAGTGGTGCTGAGCAAGAGTCTCCATACATCAGTACCACTCAATAAACACTGCCGCTACTCGAAGCCGCACACCCACACAGCAAATGAACACACACACATGCACTCAAGTGAGCACACGTACACAGCGACATGTCCATAGGCTAAATGAATTTATGTAAACACATGTCTCGGGCTCAAACACATACGTATCGACTAAACATAACACAACAGTGTAGAATTAATCAGCACTTAATGAACTCGTCTTTTACAAACCAGGTAAAACTGAATGAGAATTTCATACACACACACACACACACACACACGCACGCACACACGCACACACGCACACACGCACACGCACACACACACTAAACTAACAGTGATCCGTACATAACAACAGGAGCTCTTACCCATCAGTTGTGCCGTGCTGTTCGGTTGTTGTGCGCTTGTTTGTGTGTGTGTATGTGAAAGAGTAGTGTACAGTATCTAAGAGACAGAGAGAAAGTGTGTGTTTGTAGCCAAAAGTGCGACTCTGAACAGAGCTGTAAAGTCCACTGCAGCGCGAAAAGACAGCAGACCAACCTGGTTGTTGTATAGTGAGAACAGACCTCTCTCCCTCCCTGTCTTTCACACTCTCCGTCTCTCTCTTGTTTCTCTCACTGACGTGCTTCGTTCGCTCTGCCCTCCGGCTGCCACTCTCATTCCCTCCCTCTGTTCCTCCTGTCCCCTCCCACTCTCTCTCTCTCTCTCTCCCTCCCTCCCTCCCTCTCTTCCTCTCTCTCTCTCTCAGTGACATCAGAGGGCAGTCTCAGGCATGTTGAGGATTTTATGGGAGTCTCGCTCTCTCTGCCTGCTAACACACAGACCAGCAGAGAGGCAGAGGGCTTCTTTGACTGGACAAACTCTGCACTTTTATGAACCCCCTCTGCTACCTTTTTTTTTTTAAAATGAGCTCAGTGTTTTCAATGCTCACAATTCTGCCCTCCTACACACCAGCAGCCCAACAGAACAGACAGTTTTGAAGTTGCCTTGATGATAATGGTAGCTGCTTGGCTTTGCAACTGGAATACTTTACAGCCAGGACGGAGAAAAGCTGAATCAGAGTAGAGACAGATTTATATATACATCCCCTGAAAAGTGTGAGTGATGAGGTTTGGATTGAATGATAATCAGGGGTAATTAGGGCGGTTGAAGGATTTGCCTATCGAGTGGCATCATCAGTCCAATAATGACAAGTGCTCCTCTGGGGGCGACACCTGACATATGTCTTGCTGTCAGTTTGACACTCGGCCAATAAGAGTGAATGGAAACAGGCAGGATGGGACTGACTGCAGTATGAATAGTTGTTTACTTGGCGAGTGTCTAATTGTATAAAAATTATCACATTTGGGCCAGTCCTCATTTGCAAAAGTGGGTACTTTATAATCCCCTGTTCTGTCATACAGTTTCAAAGGATGGAGAAGTGACAGGATGCCAGTAGTGAATTGAATCTGATGGCTGCTGGCAGCAAAGACTCAAAAGGCGCTGCGCAGCACATCGTGGGGCAGTTGCTAAAGTTTAATTTCACCCAAATGTCCTCTCACAGGCAGGAACAAAGAGCGACAGTGCTTGTTTGGATTCCAGTGGAAAAACAGAAGTTGTATTCTGCGTCTTCAACTGATCCTAATAATAGCTTCACAATTATCGACTATAAAACTTTTGCAATTGTCAGAATATACCCAATCAGATCGGAAATTAAATGACACTGAAACGACACAGGCTCAGGAGAGTCACACATCAGTATACGCACCAAAAGCACACAGAAACAGCTAGATATGACAGGATCTAAAGCCACATTTACTCCCATGTGACCCTGATCAATGATCAACACGCTAAAATTATGTGCAATGCAGTCTGATTGTTTTAAAACCAATGATCAGGTATCTCACTTTGTCACTACCATGTATTTAGAGATTTCTGTACATTCATAGAAACATAAAGACATGGGCAGAGAGGATGGTTGAAGATGGTTGTAGTTATACTGGAAATTATGTAATGTCACAAAAGTGTCAGTACCAATCATGAATGAGGTTGACCCACGCTATGAGGTGAGACAGTGTGAGTAAAAGAGATACTCACACATTCTTCAGAAGAAGTTTCATCAGTCTGTAGGTGTGTTGATATGTATATATACTTATTTATTTAGTTTCAGTTTCAGCTTGAGTCAGACTTTCATTGTAATATGAGGCACAATAAGCCTCTTTCCACTGATCCCACTGCTGTCTACCAATCCTTTATCTGTGATGCTTTCACCTCCATTTGTGTACACATATAAAAAACAGTTGTACATATGTTAAAAGCCAGTTAACTGATAACACTGAACAGAAATAAGGTGGTCGCTGTCAAAAACAGCAATGTATCCAGATTTCTCTTCAATTCAATACCTCAGTTTACTTCAGAAACAACAAAAATGAAGTTGATGTAAACACACTGATTTTTTGCACACATTATAATCTCATTTGTGTGTGTGTTTGCATGTGTGGGGTGGCCTGCATCTGTGTGTGTTTGCAGGAGCTATTTTTGAAAATTCAGCGTAGAATCCAGGAAGCCAAGCTTTGTTTGATCAGACAACACGCCCACGCACCTGGCTGCGATAAAAGTCTGCGTTATCAGCTTGTTGTATGGTGTTGACGTCAAAAGCTTAGCTAAGCTTCATGCAGCCATGACACTGATAACAGCAAACGCTCGTGAGCCCAAATTACAATGGCACACACCTACACGCACGCAAACACACACACACACACACACACACACACACACACACACACACACACACACACACACACACACACACACACACACACACAAAAGAAAAGAAAAACACCATCAGGGAGGGGCAGTAAGCAGACTGTGAAACTGAAGCAGATGAACAACACTTGAACTTTATGTTTTAAAAAAAAAAAAAAAAAAAAAAAAAAAAAAAAAAAAAACAATATATGGACATTAGGTTAGATGACAGGTAACATGGTCAAAGATCAGTGGCGGTGAACTGGTAGCTTGGTAAACAAAAATGAACAGTGGGATACATTTGTGCTTTTTTTTTTTGGCCATGACACAGCACACAAAAAGGAAGAACAGAAAAATCCAGAAAACTTGTTGAAGACTGCCAGTGCATTACTAAACATTGAAACCTGTTCGATCAACCGCATATTACGTAAGCAAGCAAATTGAATTTGTGGCATGCAATGGACTGTTCACTTTCTCACAAGATATGAAATAGTTTTAAGACAAAGAGAACACTAACAAGAATGCTAAACATCTGAAACACACAAAAGTAATAAATGGTTAAAGCAACAATGTGTACCATAAAATAACAGATCGTAAAATCGTTTGGATGCTACACTGATGTGTAATCACGTCAATGGTGTCTCTGTGGTTGCCACTCTGTGACTTATACATCTGTTCTAGCACTAGTAACTTTGTGATCCAGTAAAACTTAATCATATTTAAATGGAGAAAATGTTTTCTGCTTTCACCCTCATGTCCTCCAGCTACTCCTCCACAACTATAGATTTCTTACAGGAATTCTTGATGGACAGTAAAGTAAACTGCTGCAAACTGTAGCTGCAGGTAGCTAATGTTAGCTTGCACTGTTAGCCGGGCTGGCCGGACATAGCACAGTGAAAGTGAGATTTCAGGTCCAGGGTCGTGCCAGAACCGGAGCTGGTCAAGCAGGCAACGTAACCAGGCTCAGCAGCCTCCATGGACATAATGACAGAGGTGAAAAGACCAAAGGGTACGCTGACGGAGGAAGCTAAGAGGAGAAAGAGAGAGTGACCAAGCGAAAGGCCGACAGAAAATAATCAATCTGGGACTGGCTTTAAGTCTTTAGTGAGAGTTTCATGAAATAAAAGACTGAAAGACAAACACCGAGCTGGGCTTCTTGCTCTGTTATTGTATTTGCTTGTAAGCAAAGTTGTTGACTCACTAGATTTTGATCATAAATAATATAATCATAACAAATACACGTGTACAACTGTTTACGACAGTGGTATTACACTCTGAAACTGGTGGAACTAAATCACAAAAATACCAATTTCTATAAGTTGCTTTATAACTTTTTTGTATTTTGTGTTTAAAGATGTTTTTTTTGGCCAACAATTTGAGTGTTTGAGTATTGCATTGACATAGTCCCAACTTTTTTTTTAGGCTTTGTTACAGTAGTTGCTGTGGTACATTCTTCAGACCAGAAGCCAAACAGAGGCTGATCTAACTTCTCTGTCAGCCAGTTCTTGTCCTGAGTTTGTGGTCCGACAAAAATCAGACCCCAAATTATATCCACGTGTAAAGCTGTAAGAGAATAAACTTTGCCACCTGTCCGTGTTCACAATATGGTGACCAGCACGTGAATACACAACAAGTCTACATATACAGACCTGGAGCATATAGGGATAAGGGATTTAATGAACAGGGCATGTGTGCACAGTATGTATGAATAAAAGCATGTACAAGTGTGATGTTTGACCTGAAGATGAGGTAATGAATGTCCATGTGGAAGAGGGCTTGAGTAGTTATTTGCAACAGCCTGTGAGAAAACCAGACAAGGCGATAAGTGAGCATATCCAAGATAAATAGCTTGTGTAGCTATCTGCATCAGAGTCAGCGTGTGCGTGTGCGTTAAATAATGCATGTGGCATAATGATTGCAAGGCATGCTGAAATACAGTGTGGCAGCCTGGCAGACAGGACTGATGAATAAGTAATGGATGTGTCCGCCTCGTAATGTACACACGTGTGCGCGCACACATACGCACACACACGCACGCACAACCACACATGCATGCTAACCATAACCACAAGCTGGTTCATGCTCAGGAGAGAGAAAAAAAGATAGCAACTCTTATTTTTGTACCTTCCTATGCTCTTGTCTCCCCCACTCCTCTCCACAGTGACAGGGGGGTAGTAGGGGGGAGGGAGGAGGGTTGCTTTTTTCATCCATCTCCCCTGAGAAGCCCAGATCCGACTCCAAATATGTGAGATACTGTGTCGTTTATTATTGATTTGGGTTATTTATAATACACACTTTCACTCACTCTCTCTACAACTCCCCTTTACATCTCTCTCACTCTGCCTCCCGTCCCATTGATTAGCATCTCTGGGAGTCTCAAAATACAGACACTAAATCTGAAATTTCTATTCCGAACAATCATTAAACTTTCTAAAATAATCCTTTTCCAATATCTTTCTTTGTAAAATAAACACAGATTTAGGCGATGCTAAGAATTTCTAAAGACAAACAGAACATGTTGATGCAAAATATGACAACCCGCCCTATTAGTACTCGCTTATGTCTTAATTTAATACTGCTATAAAACACTGCTAAAGTGTAAAGAAGGTATTATTTTGTGCCAAAATCTTGTACTTTCTCCCTCGCATATTCTGCCACTTCTCTTACTTAGCCAACACATGGCAAGAGACTTAGGTTATAAAAAAAATATTTCAAAAGGCTTCACAGATCAGTACAAGTAGAGAGTCGTGAGCTATCAGCTGCGTTACCGGTCAGTGTTTACAGCTGTTCTTGCACAGATAACAAATGTTTTCTTTAAATATGTTGACAATTAAAAACAAAGTACAGGCGGAGCAGACTCATATTAAATGAGTAAACACGCAGATTTGTTTATAGTCACTGAAAAGAGGAACAAAATTGAAATAAGTTATGTGTTTTATTGCTTTTGTAAGATAAACACTTTTACACCACAGAATTAAAAACAGAAGAACAAGTAATATCATCTGACCAAAGTTGTTCCAGGCACATTTAAAATGATAAAGTTGTATTGTGCATCATGTTAACATGAATACGTGATAGGAATCAATGAATCAGTGAAACCTCTCTCTCTCTCTCTCTCTCTCTCTCTCTCTCTCTCTCTCTCTCTCTCTCTCTCTCTATCTCTCTATCTCTCTATCTCTCTCTCTCTCTCTCTCTCTGGGTTTTGGCTGAATGACAATAAACTCCATTGTAGTGAAGCAGCTACAGAACAATTTAACATCCTCAGAATCAGGCTGCTGTCCCACTGGACTGTTTATTAGTACAGTTGTCGGATATGAGGCTATATACAGTGAAAGCTCTAGATGTTTTGCAGTGCCATGTCTACAGAAGTAGCTATGACTTTAACATCTCACATGGCTTTTAGTGGTTTTGGTTTGATTGAATGTTTTCTGTGTGAAGAACAAACTTAACTAAGGGGGAAAACACAACAAGTTTATCAACTCACACATTAAGCCAAAGAAAAACTTGGTTTTTAAATGTCCTCTTTCCATCTCACAATTATGCATACAACCATAACAAAGAGCATTGTTATTGTTCAATGTTGTACAATCATCATATCAAGTTCTACAAAAATACCCATAACAAGAATTGACTCCTCGCCGTCCTGAGGAAGACCTGAAAACATCCCAGATTCAAAACTCGAGTCAAGGTAAGACAAAGAGATGTTTTGAGCCCTTGGCTGGAGTTGGGAGCTCCGTTCATTCATATTTTACGCCCTCTCTTTCCGTCTCAATGGTAATGCCTTCCCAGTCCGTGCCGGGTTTGCAGCAGACAGAGAGCCATTAGCTGCCGGCGATGCTAAACTGAACTTATGAGAGATGTCAGCTTTCCACACTGATCCCTGTGCACTTTAAATCACATGGGTCACAGGAATGGCCCTGTGCACTAAAGCTAGACTCACAAACTCTTAATGTGTAGTGCAATTATAGCAACCTGCCTAAAATGGGCCTCATCAATATTTCCTAGGGTTGTAAACAGACATAGAAGGTAGTAAAGTTACAGATATAAATGGAGTACTGAATCAAAAAGAAAGATGAGTTAGGGGTCGAGGATTCATACTCAAAAAACAACCTATTCATGGAGGAAAAAATATGTTCTACTTCCTCCTGGTGCAGATTTGGTGATAATCAGTTGGCACTTGTCCCATTTCCTTCTATCCTTGGTCTGCGTTCTGTGAGAAAACTACTTGTGGAGGCTTGTTTATTGTTGTTTATCAGCGTTTAAAGTATAGGCAGTCATTCTCTAACTTATCTTTTCAAATGCCCAAGTCTCTTCTCAGTGACTTCTTGCAAGTTCACCCCACTTAGAAAACTAGACAATTGCAGACAGCAAACCATGGTCTATTTCTTCTCTTAAATGAGTTTGTGGTAAAATACAGTATATGACTGACAGCCATGCTGTAGCCATTAGGCTGTGGGCTTGGCTTGTAATGAACCCCTATTCCCGGACAGGGGGAAGGCCCGCCTTTGGTCATGGTGGTGTTGTTGGTCAGAAGCTAGCAAACCCCTTGCAAGAGCAAAGCAAAGGTCTGAACCCTGGAGTGGTCATCCATAATAGATAGCTTCCAGAGAAGTCCTCTGGACTCATATGGTCCTGCTCTGGCTTTTAAAAGCCTTTACAAAACACATCTCTGCATTAACAAGTGAGTTTAAGAGGAAGTGAAAGGGCAAAGTATGGCTGGAGTCAAATGTATGTAATATCCATCTGTCTACCTTCATCTTACCAAATTCACAATCTGTACAACTTCAGGATATCTAGTTTCAAAGATTTAACTGTAAAATGACATAAACAACATCATCTGATATGTAGCACCGCATGCTAGCTCTGATAAGAATAAGAAAGTGACTTATTACTGAGAATTGCAGCTGAAATACAATTCTGAGAAGAACCTGTTGATATTATCACCTGTTGGTTTGCCACAGCACTACCAAGCTCTCAGACATCTGCCTTAACTTGCAGAAAGGGAAGGTAAAAGAAACCACAGACGCAGTTCAAGCATAATGAAATCGACCAGTCTGCTGTTTTTTTTTGTTTTTTTATTACAAATAGTGGCATTTTAGCACTTACAATGTAGGTTTCAGAGAATGATAATACTCCATCCACTCATGTAAGATGGACATGGATAGTTGGACTTTTAAGATTTCAACCACGCTGTACGCAAATTTGCACCCCTGAACAATTGCAAAGCGTCTGAACAGTTCTGAGGACTGAGGAGTCCGAATTGGAGGAAGCTGTCATATATACTGTGTTGCGCCATCCAATTTTATACAACACTGCTCTGCAGCAAGTATAAACTGGTCCACAGAGGAGATGTGCCAGTGAAGAGCACAAATACGTTCATTTCACCATTGAATTATCTTGTGATATGGTTAAAAAATAAGTGTTCAAGAAGTCAGTACAGCATCTGAGGACAAGTGAATAAATGTTTCTGTTGTAAGCAGGCACATCTATTACGAGATCTACGAGATCTATTTCAAATCTGAATCCATTTAGTGTTATCTTTACTCATCCTAATTATTTATGGGGTTGTTTGTCACTAGTTTCTGCACAGTTTAACCTATACGCCAATTACCTGGAATGATAAAAATAACTAAAGATTTGATAGCTGGATACACAAAGACAAGTTTAGACTAATGATAATATTTTGTAAGGAATATAAATTCCTCATTAGTCTCTGTCCCTCTGTCCATGTTTGAGAACATAAATTCATCAAAACACACACTGACATACACAACCTCATTCTCCAGACGTCTACATCTTTGAAAGCCCAACCAGCCAGCAAAACACACCAGGTCATATGTAAAATTCATGACATGGTAAAATCCTTTTTTTTCCTCTGCACCATCCACATGAACACAAACTCTCTCTCGCACATGCACAATCTGCTATAGCTGTCAGTATAATGGCATTGATGCAGACAAAGTAGGTTAAGGCATTGCCTGTTCTGCTGAAAGACAAAAACAAGTCTGGCTCTGAGCACTCTGCCATACTTTGTTAGACCTGAATGTGAAGAGTGTGCATGTGTGTGTATGTGTGTGTGTGTCTTTAACAGGGTTGACATGAAGGCCACAACCTCAGGCTATGTCTGTAGATATAATTAGGCACTGGTACACTGTCTTGTATTCCCTTTATAACTCCAATCTTTCTCTAGGGATCAAATCTGATTTCACCTATGCTCTCTCGTAGCTTTAGGTTTCCTTTAGCATGCTATCATAAACCCACTACATCATTACACTGTACATGCTGTTATTCAACTTCCATTTATAATCCAAATGGAAATAAATTATTCTGTTAATTGTTAGATGCAGGAGGAATAAAAAGACATATTCAAGGAGATGAAATGAAGCAAAGTGCATGAGGTTACAGTATATTTCAGTTCATCAGCAGTTCAAGAAAACCATTTGGAAGCATCCCCTGGGCAATGAGTTTGACATGGTTGTTTGTGTGTGTGTGTGTGTGTGTGTGTGTGTGTGTGTAAGCCTGATGGTGGATGAGCCGAAAAGAAGCAGCTGCCCACTGACTCCTGCCTACACCAAACTGGCACCAGGCACGGGAATCCATGCCAGGTCAGGGAGTGTGTGGGGGTAGTAGGGGGGCTTTGGGGGCCCATCTGGGAAACTGGCACCAGGGTCTGAGGGACGTGTGGACTCCCCGGTGAGCATGTGTATACAAAACAGGTTTTCCTCCATTAGGAAAAGTGGCAAGTCAAGCAGGTGCTGATTGTGTCTGTCACGGTTGACTAAAATTCACTACAAGGTTACAATCTTTTAAATTAAGACAAAGTGATAGGAGGGAAAATTTAATTTGGTGATTCTGTCATGATAATTAATGCTTCATGCTTCATTGCTCTATAGCTACACTTTAACTATGTTACAATATGGGCACTTGTTGCAGCTTTAAAGCTGAATAAATGGTGAATAAGTGAAATTTGTTGGCAAATCTCAGAATTTGTGCAGAATATTAATGCATTTTATGCCCATTTTATTTTCTAATTATGATTAGAAATAACTTTAAACGTGAACTTTAAACTCACCATAGATACTACTTTTCCTCTCTTCCCCATGAGATTCTGAACTGCAGCAAAAGCAAAAAATAGTGGGATTGAGAGACTGTGTACAGAAAAGAAAAAGCAGATGACAAGCAGGTGAAAACAAGGTTGTTACAGATCAAACGGTCTAGCTGCCAAACTCCCAAAATCTTTGTGTAGGGCATAGAGCACAACACAAACACACATATTTAGAATGTCAGGATTAAGGTCAAGCATTCAGCCGCGCGCACACACAAACACGCGCAATTGCAAAACCCCCATGTTCCAGTGAGTAGGGAAGGAGGCAGCAGGGGTCTGGCCGCCAGACAAGTGTCTTCTCGCGGTCATGGTGACCTACAGACAGGGTGTCCCCTGGAACACACCTTACTCTACATATCTGGCTTCTCAACACTAATCCTGTCCCCTTTCAGCTGCTTTCCTACTCCCTTCTCTCCATGCATCACATCTGTTATTAACAAATGCAGACTGCATTCATCAAAAAAGGTTCAAAAGATTCAAAGCAAGAGGGAAATGGAAGTGACCAAATGAGATGGTGTTATCACAGTTCACATTTCTCACAAGGTGTTGACTGTTAATCACTTTCTTTATACTTACTTATACTTATAATCTCAATACTTCGCTACATATGCTGCTTCTTTTGAAGGAGAAACTTTAAGTGCTTAAAAATATTGAACAAAAGGTCCAATGTATGTTTCAATGGGTTTTGATATATTCTTTCCGTGTGACTGTGGGTCAGTATCGGTACACCTGCACCTCCTTAAAGCCTGCAGACACAGCTAAGAGGTTCAGTTGTCCAGACCAAACACAGAAATGGGATAAAGATTGTGCTCCAAGTTGGTTTTGACAACGCAGTGATTGTTGATGGTTTCAGTGTCTCATGGCAGTCCCTAAAATTTACAGCAAATGGCAGTTCTGTAGGTCAAAATGCCATGTGAGTGAGAGAGGTCAGAAACAGATCACTGGTTCAAGGCAACTGTATCATGTTTTCATCCAAATGTATTGCAAATTTTAACTGAATTTTGAATGAACTGGAAAAAGAAAATGGGAATGAATTAATGCAAATATTAGAAGCTGGTTCACAAGATAAACAGTGGGTGGCACAGGTGCAGTTAGAAAACCAGGAGAAGGGCACAACAAGGTGAAGTAATTCAAATTCGCCAGTCAGATCTCACCCAGTGACAAATAATGCAGAACACTTGATAAACTTGAGGGTTGCATCTGATCTGTGAGGAGCCATCATGGATGGATTGGGCAGCCGATGGAGGGATGAGGAGAACGTTGGATCGGCAACAGCTGATCAGTCAGTTAAATGTTTGCTACATCAGAACTGATTTGAAAAAGCCAAAACACACCAACTGAGTGTGAAAACATCTTTTTCAAATTCAAATTTTTACCCTTTCAAAAATGTTCTAATTCGATACTTAAAAACGTGCATCAAAGGACATGGAAAGACAGCTAGTAGCTCAACAGTGGAGTGCAGAAGAGCATCACTGAATGCACAACAAGTCGAACCTTGAAGTGGATGGGCTACAGCAGCAGGAGAGCTACACTGAAATCCTCTCCTGTCAGCTTAGAACAGGAAACTGACATGCTCTGTTTGCAAGGTCAGGATTTGACATAAACAACATGAAAGCATGGATCCATTCTGCCAAGTTTAGGCTGATGCTGGTAGTGTAATGGTGAAGGAATTATACCCATAGAGCCTTGTTGAAATGCCACAGACTACCTGAGTATTGCTGCTAACCATATACATCCATTTATAACACACAATCTACCCATCTTCTTATGGCTACTTCCAGCAGGATAACATGCCATGTCACACACTTAGGATGTGGTGGAGGGAACATTCTCAGCAGTAGCGTGCAGCCAATATATCATGATGCTATCAAACATCAACATGAAACAGAGTCTTGTAGGAATGTTTGCAGCACCTCGTTGAATCTGTGCAACCAAAACTCAAGCTGTTCTGGAGGCAGTGGAATCCTACTCTGTACACGAGGGTATAAACAGCTTAAGATGTAGACCGAACATGTAAAAATCAGAGGCCATGTGAGCACAGAAATAAAAATTACACACCGAGAAATGAGAGACTGGAGTTAAGTACAACAGCAAGAGCGAGTGTGTGTGAGAGAGAGAGAAAAAGAAAAAAAGAGTTTGAGGAATGGAGATGGATGGAGAGAGTAAGATTGAATTTGGCGTAGTCCAAAAATATGCATCTCTCCACTTTTCGTAATTTCCTTTCCAGAGTTTTGAAATGGTAATGAGCCTGCTGATATTTGCATAATGTGCCTTTCCTCATCCCTCTTTTTCTACTTATCCAGGCTCTCTTCTCCTAAAATTTCTATTTCTTTTCTTCATCACCCTCCCATCCACCTCATTCATTGCATTTATTTTACCTGCTCCTCCCTCTCGCTCCCTCTCCCTCAGGTTCTTCGGTGCTTGCAGATAACTGACAACTCTAAATAAAGATAAGCTGTTCAGTCAGAAAACAGAAGCTGGCCAACAGGTCTGCCGCTTCCTGCGTGAACACAGCTCTTCATCCTTCTCTCTCAACTTGCCCGCTGCCTAACATTCTGCTAAGCCTCAATATCAGTGCTGTGTGAACAGAAAATGGACGTGTGCACCAAGCATTAAGACTAAAAAACTAAAAGAGACATCTGTCACGTTTCTTGACGATTACCAATGGTGCACACCAGGCCGTGATAAAAAGGAGCCAAAAACGAAGCCCCTCTGTGAGCTACGAAACTACTTCTGGTCTACATTATCTGTCACTTCTTCTCTGCTATTTTCCCATCCTCTTTTCCCAATTTGTCTCATCCCCCCCGCTCCCTCCTTCCTCATCACTTCTCTCACCTTCCCCTCACTCCTCCTCACTCCCTGCAGTGTCTGTGCTCTGACAGTTATGTGTTAGTGGAGCGTGGGCTGCTGCTAATTTGTGCAGAGTGGGAGAAAGCTGTTTTGGCTTGGGGAGAAAAGCGCCTAGTTTAGGCTATATGGTGGGATGGACAGACAGACATGCCGTGCAAACACACACACACACACACCATCAATACGTGTTTATCTTAAATTGTTGCTCCGCTTCATAATGTCACGTGCATTCATTGACACAAACAGATGATCAAACCCACATTCACATCAAAGTGTGGAAGTGACTGAAAGGTGCTGACTTCTGTTCCTCTTATAGGACCTCCTCCTGTGCACAATTTAGTCACCCTGTTTAATATGCACCCAAATCTGTCTCCATCATCAAGTCTTTTTCATCATCCTCCACCACCTCTCTCTTCCTCATTTTCAATTTGTCAAGTGAGTCATTCACTCTGATTGACACTCATTCTACTTTTCATCCCTAACTCATCTGTAACAAAAATGCACAAACACACAAAGAGACTTGTAACTTTAAGGTCACGAGCGCCAGCTGCAGCTGTTGCTGTTTTATCAGGTTCTGTGTTGAAATGGACTTCACATCATAGGACAAATACACACACACAAATAGGAAGTGTCACTGTTGCTCTTGGCACCCACTTAATTAATTCTAACACATCTCATGAATGTGTTAATAGAGCATTGTACTGTACTTATTCCAAAAAAATCATGTTGTCCTTTTTTTGGCAGGCACTGAAACATTTTGTTATTTTAGGGTTGTACCAAACTTTGAATTTTTTAAAGTCTAATTTGAATGAGCACTTTTTCAGCATTTACTTGAAAGATTGTGATGCCGTATGCCTGTCATTGGTCCATACCCTCATTAATTAATTGAAATAATAAAAAACGTTTTCATTTTTTGTGATATTTAAATGAATTGCTGCCATCTGGTAGACACAACAGGGATCCAATTAAATACAGGAAAAGATACCTGACGATCCTGAATCTTAAAACAACAATGGGCACAGAACCTTTAATTAAAGTTCAATTAAAGTTGAGAGACGACAAAAAAAATACACACCGCATATATCTCTATCTTGAGTGTCACCCACTCAAAAGTCACAGTTAAACAACATTAGATAAAGAAACAGATTTTGTATAAATTATAATTTATGTCATTATTAAATCAATTTTTGTAAATTCCTGTTTGGTTATAAGTCAGGAATATAGCATTTGATGGGAAGATAGGTTGCTGTTGCTTGTTGAACTTTTTTTGTGCGTTTGTGTGAATGGGACTTTGTGTATCGACGTTTACAGTTAACAGTCCCCTTTATATATGTGTCCATACAACATGCTCCTGTCTAATGAACATGCATTCAACCTGCATTCGTCTTATGTGAGACAGCTGTCAGAGGTCTCTCTCTCTCATATTACTTAATTCATTTAAGTATTTATATCCTTGTTAAAGATGCCTTTCCGCCAAAAGCAGGTACCCAACTGATATTCAATCCAGCAAGTGACCCGCATCACTCTGAGTGAGTGTTAAAGTGTACATGCATTAGCAACAATTAATGCTTAACAGGCAGTGAATGCTCTTCTGTCATTGCACCATAGCTTTCAAAAGAAATTCCCCAAGTCTTCACCTCTACATTATATAATTTTTTATTTTTGAAAAGTTGGCCTCCACACGAGCATAAAGCAGCATGTTAATATGTACATAACTCGTCTACTTGTTGATGCAGTTTTGTGTTTCACTGCTGCAAGCGACGAAACATGCCATTAACAGACTAAAGCTTCAGGTCTTGGCAACCAAATCTGTGACATCACTGCCGCATCAGCATTTCCTCGCGCCACATGGGACAAACATACCGCTTGTGGGTTGATGACATGCTGATGTGGCGTGATCATCCCACTTTCCTGTCAACAAGAGCGTGAAGTCCCAACAAAATGTCTCGTTTTCACACGCACTCCCGCGTACATGCACGTGTGCGTTGGCATGTGCGGTACGAATTCTAAAAAGGAATCGGCCACTGAATAATACATTGCCATGTGCTAAAAACAACACGCGACATCAGCTGGTGGAAATGATTACATACTCAGGAGTAAATGATAAGTTTCCTCATAAACAGACACTGACAGAGTGTATTCTTGAGCCCTTCATTAGCCAGCTAAGGCAACCACGATATCACCAAATCCCCCTTTGAGCATGTTCTGTAATCACATGTCACACATCAGTAGCCCAAAGACGTGACTGCATCAATCACTGAGATCCTGGTGAGTGTGCTTCTGAAGTAAGCAAGCACCAGAGTTTGTACTGATATAAATACCAAACAGAAACAAGAAAAACTGGTCCAAACCTGTTAGCGAGTTAAATCAAAGTCAAGTCTTTTTTCTGCTTTCACACAAAGATATAAAATATGTCCATAAATATATGACCGTTTACTCAAAACATGGACAGCAATCCACAATACTCACTTTGGCAACATAGTTTCTGCTGTTTTCTGTACTGTGCTTCCCAGAAATCACTTATTATTACCATACTTTGGTCACTAAGGTTTTAGATCTTAAAGGAGAGAGAAAAGACTCAACAAACTGGTCAAGAGGACCAGCTCTGTCCTGGATTGCCCCCTTGACTCCATAGAGGAAGTAGGAGAGAGGAGGATGTTAGCAAAGCTGACATTCATCATGAACAACTCCTCTCACCTCCTGCATGAGAATGTGGTGGGCTTAAGCAGCTCTACTCCCACCATGCAAGAAGCAACGCTACCACAGGTCCTTCATTCCAACAGCTGTCAGACTCTTCAACACCAGCATGTCTTTATCTATATATTTTTTACTTGTGAATAATTTATTATCAACCTTGTGTATATGAGCTACCGTGACAAGTGAATTTCCCCGGTGTGGGATCATTAAAGTCTGTCTTACCTTACCATAAGATATCACACCGTTTATTGATGTTTAACCTGTTCTCACTCCCAAAGTCATCAAATACAGCAACTTGGTCAGTGGGTCTATGCTTCAAACTGGGACACTGTAGGTACCTCTCTAGCACTATTCCTGGACGTGCCTGTCTGGTGTAATGTTTTGATGGCGGTGACGTAGTATAAAGAGCAAGAAAGTCCACATATAGGGGAGGTTGGGATGGATCAAACATAAAAAGGAACCAATGTTTCCATCCTGTGTGAAACCTGAAGTCAACATTTTTAACTATAGAGTTACATATTTTAACCCAAACCAAGTGGTCTTTGTGCCTAAAACTATCCAAACTGTGTAAGTTTAAATTCAGAAAATGTGAAATGTTCCTCAGCAAAGCTTATTTTGAAAGTCTAACTGGAGGTGGCATATTTATTATTGCTAAGTTGACCATGGAGCTCTACACTTCAAAACTGACTGTTTTGAAGTTGTTGCCGACCTGCTACAAGATGTTTCTTACAGCAAATGCACAACCTTTTATGAATCAGGCTGATGTTTAGTCATTTTATTTTCAAATTAAAATCTCCACTTTTACTCTTTACCCATCTGCTTCATTAAGCATAGGATTAACTTCATTCACTCCACACTTTAACAAGCCTGAAAACTATTTATTAGTCCATCAATTTGTTACTCCAAATGTAGTTGACACACAGAGACACACACAGATTTCCTACCGAAATGGTTGCGTGTAGCTGGTTTAAGAAGTTCCAAAGGCTGCTCGTTGTTGGTCAAACCACCTGTCAAAGAGTAGAAAATATGTAAATGTGGCATTCAGTGTGGCGTTAAAAACAGCATCTGAAAACATTCAAATCACCATCAGCTCCTAGGAAAGAGAGGTAAAGAGTGCTGGACAGGAATATGGAGAAACCAAGAGGATGAAGGAGAAATGAGAGAAAACAAGCAACAGAAAGTGTAAAGCAGATGTCTAAGAGAGACTAAGTGATCATTACGTGCCAGTTACACCAAGAAATCCAACCAGGAGTGGTCAGTTTATGATATTTTAAACTTTGAAAAGTGACTCTCTAAAACACATCACAAAATATTCTAAGTTATGTCTCAATGATTCAGCATTGGATTGAGATGAATTCGTGCAAGTCCTCAAAAGTGGGAGTATTAGGATGCTAATGGAATTGGAAACGGATTTTTAGAAAAATCACATAATTTGGTGAAATCTGAGGAAAAGAAATGTAAAAAAAAAATCAGAATTAGTCAAATCTCAGTCCTTTCTTCAAGTGATCAGTATTTAAAGTCACAGGTCTTTTAACAACAGTGCTTATCGGGTTTAAACCATGAAAAGACTGATTAATTTGGTTTAGAATGTCACTAGTTTATAACTGGACCTTCATGTGCTTCTATGGCTAAAACAAACATCAGCCCTTATCTTATAATTGTGCAGTTACATGCTGCAGATGATAATAAAACCAGTAGCAGAAACAGACCGCTGCATAAAATCCTGGAGGACCAATCTATAAATGGCCTGCTGGGAAACACAATAAATCTCCTCTTCTCACCTATTCCCACTCCTCGCCACAAACTGCTACAAAGAGACCCAAGGCAAACTCAACACAATTTGATTTATTGACTAGCTGAAGCTCTGAAGCTCTGAAGCTCTCCCACTTGAACTAGAATCACATGTTAAACATGACAGAAAAGTGACATGGTAAATTGTATTCATGGCTGGATAGCATGAGGACAAATCGTCATGACAGACTTCAGTAGACAGTGTGTTACACTATAATTTGTGTACGGCAGCCTTTGGAGCCAGCAGGGGCTTTTCGCCTTCAGACTGGTTTTTAGCAAATAATAAATGGAAAATGAACTGTACTTATATAACGCCTTTCTAGTCTTCCGACCACTCAAAGCACTTTTACACTACATATCTTACTCACCCATTCACACACATTCACACACTGATGGCATAGCATTCGGGAGCCGGGGATCGAACCGCCGATCATCTCATTAGTGGATGACCCGCTCTACCTCCCGAGCCACAGGAAAACAATTTACAGACCCGAGGATCAATCTTTGCGTTTCGACATCAAGTTACTAGACATAAAATGTAACATACGTGATAGCTACATTAGCTGCCTTGGGTCAAAACAGCCTCATAAATTGTGATCATAGCCAATCTAGAGGTTGCATCTACGTGTGGGATGAACTGAAAAAAGATCTCAGCTCTTGGTTTGCACTGACAACATATTATATCTGGCTATGAGATGTCAACCCGTGGAAGTGGACTGAATAGTGGATTCTGCTTTTTCCAGTTTGTCCCTGCTGGGTAGCTAAAGCTAGCTGGCTAATTGTCTGGCATGGTGTCTTGTCAACACAAGTATTGGTAAGCAGACTTTAATTTTGTGCCCTGCCTGTGCTCAAAGTTATCATTAAAGTGGATGTGTTGTACTTAGTGGAAGCATCTGGTGCCGACAGTCTATGCGATACTGTACAGCATCTTTTTTTAAACATGCATAACGATGACACCTTTGCAAGTTTTGCTGCTGTTCTAGAAAAAAATACAGATGTGTCAAGTTTTAGGTGTTTTGCATTTGCCAAAAAGTTTTATAACCAGGAAATATGCATAATTGCATAATTGCATAACTCAGACTAAAATGTGCGCTTCACACAGTTTTATTCAGGGAAGGTTCCCAGGATAAATTCTGACAAGAGCTTTATGCAGCATCAGTATTTAAATGATATAATTGAATCATTAAGAATTGATTCAAATTGAATTTGGAGATCAGTGTCAATATCCAGCTCTTTAAGTAGATATGAACAGCCTAAAAGCACCTCATCTCATAGTCAGCGTTTATTATTTCAAATCCAAAGTGATGGAGTACAGCCAGTACAACGAAAACCATATCAATGTCCAAGTACTCTCTGACTGCACTGTGCACACAGACCAGACTATTAGCCTGTCAGTGTGAACTGTAAAAAACCCACATTTCAGAGCGTTTCCCAGGATACCATCATGTAGAAATGTTGGCTTTTAGATGACACTGCCAGGCAGCAGACAATGAACCACCGTTCTCAGGCCCTTTGGTCTTAAATCCAAACTCTTGTTGAAAGAGTCCTTGCACTCACTACACAAACTTGCTGCCATATTTTTGCTCCCACCTGCACACAGCTAGGCTGAAATTATGTCATCGCTCAGCCTACATCACTTTATCCTGAAGACTGGCAGCTGGTACGGATGGTGAGGTCAGTAATCCTGCAATTATCACCACTTTCAGGAAGCAGACTGTCTTACGGTCGTACATTTCAAACTTTGCCTATGCTCAGTGGGTGTCAGCGCTGTTGACAAGCAAACATCGTTTAAAACCAAAAAACTTTTCCCAAAGACAGCAAAATGTAAAACTCCTCAGAGTGAGTATTATTTCTCATGCAAATATCATAAATCTCCATCGCCATCATCCCTGAACCGGTGGAGACAGACGTGGGGAAAGAAAACTTTGTGTGGAAGGAAGGAAAATGTGAGCGCCGACCATGTGCTGTGTCACACATGAACGAGCAGCAGCACATGACATACCCACAACTACGATGGTTTTTGTTTTTCTGGGTTGCTAGGCGCTATTTTCAGCCTAAGCAGACTGCGCCATGATTAATACATGATGGAGGGAGGGGCTGAATTAAATATTCATATCTTACGCACAAACACACAACAAATACATATTCTTGAATTTCATATTCCAGGCGAAAAGACTGCTCCCTTTGTTATTTGAAAATACATACTAACACAAACAACTACACCAGAGAACCAGAACAAAAAACACATGCTCATCTGTGGACAGTGGAAACCTAACTAAGCCTCTCTCAAGGAAGAGAATTAAAAGAGAAAAAGCAGGTTTTTACGATGATAGAGTATTACATGATCGCTCAATATGTGTGTGCATGTCTGTTTGTGTGTGTGTGTGTGTGTGTGTGTATGTCAGTAGGGTGGCAGTGGCAGATGGCAGAAAGACGACACCAGAGTTTTATAGGCGAGAGACAGGCCAAGCGTGCGCACACACACACACACAAACATGGAGAGATGAAAATATAAGTGTTTTGCATTTTCCCTCTGCTGCACTCAACAATGGCCAACTCTATTTTTCATTTTGCTCTTCGGCCTCCTTAAAACCCCTTGCAAGGAATTGCGTCATGATAAATACAGAGAATAATGGACAAAGAAAGTGAGACAGACAAACTGATTTGTAGATTTGCATACGAATGTGTATGTGCTGTGAGTATACGTATAGCGACGAATAATGAGTGTATACAAAAGGGATGAATGTCCACACACAAATGTGTATATTTATCTCTATGTGTACAGGAAACATATCTCATGGAAACCAGGCAGGTTTATAGGTTGTCAACCCATGACTGAGCAGACGGTGACCTCTGACGTCTTGGGAGGAAGACAGGCCAAGTGCTCTTTGCCTTAACACACAGTGAAGAGAGAAAATCTCCATGGAAACCACAACAAACAAATAGGCAGAGAGAGAGAGAGGATCTTCTACAGGCAAGGAACAGTGTTCTTTTAAATCTAACATCTGTTCTTTTAAAGCTTTAAATCTAGTTCCAGCTGTAGTTCATATACATTCTGCATACAGGGCAGGATATTAATGCAGAATAGTCGTCTAATCGTGGTGAACAACAGGAGTACCCCTAAGAACCTAATATATTCTCAAACATAGTAACACATGTTGACAGGTCATGTCAACATGTTAAGGGGATTCCTATTATTAATATGATTATGGCAGAAAAAACCATCCATTGTTTTTTTGATCTTGTGGATGAGTAGTATTCATACCAAGGCATCAAGAGCTTCACATACAGACCTATTTGCTAGCAATGCCGAGGATCAATTAATTCAGTTGTCAGTCAAGTAAAAAAAAAAAAAAAAAAAACAAGCATTGAACTGTTTCTTGGTTTAAAATGTGAGGATTTGTTCTACTTTATATCACTATAATTTGAACATGTTTGGGTTGTTGCACTTGTGTACAACTGTCCATATTTACCACAGTGGTCTTGCACTCTGAAACTAGGGGTGCCCATTTCTACATAACGTTGCTTTTAATCTGACATTTCATTGAATTACTAGTAAATCTGTTGTTTAATATGGTAGCTTAACCTTTCCAATTATTTATTTTTGAAAAGACCTACTATCAAAAAAATAGTGTGTGAAATTAGTTTTGCAGGAATTTGGTTCGAAATAAAAGTATTGGACAACTTGAAAGTCTGACCTCATGGTGGTGTTAGAGGAAAATTCAGAAGATCACTTAAGTTACTAAGATTCATCATCGGAAACCATGAATGTCTATACAAAATTGACTAGCAATCCATCTCATAGTTATTACAATCTGTACCAATGACTAACACAGATATTGTTAGAGCCATGTCGGGGATAGGATACATGTGGGCAACCATTTTGGTGATAGTATGTAATTCTCTACCTAAGCACTGGTATTATTTCACCCATCTCGCTCCTGATTTACTATTTCCGAGAACCAGCCATAATGGATAGGGAGCCTGTACACTATGCATACAGCCACACATTTGCTTGCAAAGCACTCTTATCCGCTCTAAACAAGGTACTTATCCATCCTGTCCAAACCACGTCATCAGTGTCTCTGAGTTTGATTGAATAGTTGTCCTCTCCACAACACGACTATTATCTGCTGTTACAGCGGCAACAAAAGATAAAGTTCAAGAGAGATGAGACAGACAGCTTCGCTACCTCTTTTAGTTAATTCTGTGGTCCAAGCGTTGGCTCTGCTTATACTGTTGTAGACTGGTTTGATGGAAAGAAGGGCACTTGAAATGCCAGAGAGTTTAAGTGGGAAATCAAATCATAACTGGAGGTCTTTTTGGACGCTTTATTGTGGTAACAAGTGATATGTATCACTTGTTTTTGCACCATTTGGAGCAAACGCTTGTTTGTATGTAGCAATATACTGTTATGTAAGTATGTAATGTCCTGTGGGGTGTTGGGGGATGAGCTGCAATGAAGGACACTCTTACTGTGGGAGTCTTGTGGACACTGATGGACACTTTAATGGGTTGACCTATGTGACCTGTGCTATATGCATGCCCCCCCATTTAAGCATATTTTATCTCCCGAGTGACATTAGGAATACAGATATGACCGGTGAAACTACATATACACCAAGAAAAAGAACAAGCATGGCTCCAAGCCCAGGCAGGAAAGTGATTTGCTCTTTTTACATGTGTCATATCCCATTTGTAAAAGCTTAGATGTGTCGACAGACTTCCTTGTGGATAGACATACGTGATCACCACATGGAAAAGGAAGAGATCGAGTGCCAAGTTACCAACGTCTGGCAACAGGACAAGTTGGCTCAGGGGCTAGCAGGAAGCAGGAGTGCCTGCTTCAGTGGATACACACCCGGTGTACAATGGGGAGGAGAACCCTTCCATGATGTAAGAAAAGATACACAGAGGAGCACTCATGAACATTCGTAAAAACACACTTTTACACAGAAGTACACGGTGCAGCTGAACGTACACACAAGCACACAACTTTCCTCAGGCTACTGTAGACCGTGAATGCGCCAAGTCACCTTGTCCTGGGCCACCTGTACCTCCACCTGACTGCCAATCACCACAACAACGTGCCAGCCACTGCAACCTGTCTAGTCCACTACAACTCAGTCTGGTGTATTCTGAGCCCTCGATATCAGCCTCAGAGCTCTGCCACCCTCCGCTCTGCCAAGTATGCCATCCTGTCTGCTGAGGCTCCACCAAAATTGCCCTTCTGCTACAACCAAACTCTGAGCCAGTCTGAGAGTGTGCCAGCAATGCCAACCTGTCACCACCACTCTAAACCACAAGATAACCTGCTGGGAAGCCGACATATGAGGAGATTCATTCCAAAATGAGATATCCATCATGTGACTGAAAACAAATGTAATTATTTATTACGGGTTACTATGCAGTTTCACGTCAAAGTTTTCAAAAACTGGATGTTTTCTCATACATGGCTGATTCCTCATTGAGATTTAATTTTCCTCTAATGTCTGAAATCTTTTTTTACATGTTGATGGTCGCTCAAAAAGCACTATATGTCAAACTGAATGACTCATGAGCTTGACAAGAAGTTATGTTTCTAATGGAGAAGTCAAGTGACCTTGAACCTTCCCAACAACACTGGAAGGTGACAGGCTGTAAAATATGTCCTGCTGCCTTGTTAATAGCAGCAAGTCAAGCTGCCACAACCACTGCCAAATCTCTGCACTGAGAGTTAACCTTGGTAGAACACTGTCTCTTACAGACAAAGTAGCTAGCAAAGTAGCATATCATCTATCTAAGTGTATGCACACTGACAAATCATTTTCACAGTTTGCCGTACATTTGTGAGTGTTCACAAACAGGCTGTGACCATCATGATTCACTATGGGGACATGTAGTTATTTTAACACAGACAACCAGCACATGAAGTTCCTCGATAGCGAGTCTCATGCAGTTTTACACATATTACACTGAAAATGGTGTGGCATGTACAAGTGGTTTTATCCTAAAGACTATATTTACCATCATTTTAAACATTCACGTTTGGCCTACACATTGGAGGTAGACTTATACACTGACCAAGCCGATATATACTTCCAGTGTTGGTGTATTGCAGCTGTATCGTATTAGTGTATATGTCTGGTGATAAGAAACTGCAAGACAGAAATGAGAAGATTTGGTGCTTCAAAGTTAATTTGTCTGTGTCTTGTGTGTAGGTTTAAACTCATGTATAAGTTCTCCTCACCACTGCCTTGCTAAAAACCACTTGTTGGTGTTGCGGCCATGTTTGCCTACTACTCAGCACTTCCTCTGGGCATTTTAGACGTACAAGACAAACCACAGCCTTTGACTTTGTTTCTACAAACAGTCCTTTTAGGTTTGTGTGCCTGTCTCTGTGTACATGTGTGTCTGTTGTACATTTGTGTGTGACTCTGAAGGGGATGAAGTAAGTGTACGTGTGTATGAAGTATGAAGGGGACAAAGAAAGATAATTTAGGTGTTTGTTAGTATCTTGTGTGTGTAGATTCATACACAATTGATCATCATCATAGACATAATACAGCAGGGCTAAATTAATTGTCTGAATCCAAAATAATCTAACCAATCCACCAACAGTACAGTACAGAGATCCAAACTCTTTGTACTGTTATTAACCAGGATTAACATTAACATATCAAAACGAGAAAAATAAAAACATATGCTTTTCAAAAGTTTGGAATGACCCTTTTATGTTTTTTTCCCTCTCCTTCAATAATGTCTATTTTAACACAGATATAACAGTATAATTCAGACAGCAAATGTATTATTTTTTTAAACAGTTTTTTCCCAAAACACAAATAATTAAATGATTTAAACTTTCAGTTTTGAATTTCTTTTCCAGTCCTGAAAAAAAAAAACTAAAATCTTTATTAAATCACAGCGGTGATTGTAGTTAGGCTCTAAATATTTTGGTAACCTGTTTTTCTTTGTGTCCTCTGCAGTTTACTCTGTGGTTAGACTGAACAGGTTTAAACTGTGATTTGTCAGTCCATAGTATGTTCAGCTGAGATTCCCTGAACCAATTCTAACAGTGCTAACCCGAGGCCAACCTTCTATTTCTATTTCGAAGTTTTAAGAATAGCCTAACTAAAGCAACACATCTCTTAATTACAGCTTGTTCTAGGTGTTATTGCGCACTTGACACTAAAACAGGAACCTGTTCCTGTTCAAATCTGCACAGATTTTGTTGCTCAGCTTTTTCTTTCTTTTACGAATTACAGGTGATTCCTTATATTCTTACTGTTGCTCAAAGGGGTCTTTGTCCCATGTACAAAACATTTACACAAACATTTTCTACAACTTGAAAGCATGAAAGACAGTTCAAAAATATAGTGTAGTCCTCTCAGCTATCTGACCATGCCGAAGAAAGCTTTTTTGTGGATTGTGACTCCAAACTTCTGATTGGTATTGTACACATGAAAAAACAACTTGTTATCAAGGTAAATTTGACAATTAATCGTGGTATAGATTTTAGGTCAGACGGTCCAGCCCTTCAATCCATCACTCTCATTGTGCCTCACACACACAATAACTGTTTAGAAAGAGAGGCCATGTGGTCTGGCAGCAGGCAGGCAACACGAGGTCCACTGGGAGACAGAAGATCCCCGTGATACCTAAGACGAGTGCTGTGTGTGTGTGCGTGTGTGTGAGGCATTTCAGTGTTGAAAGGGCTGAAAGTGTACTAAAAGGAACAGAGACATCTGTAGAGGAGTGGAGGGGTCACTGGGTAGAGAGAAGGGCCTTTTTGTTTGTAAGAGTATTACACATGTGGACATCACATGGTGGATTCCACTTACTGGATACACAATAGGTCACAAATATTGTAATATACACATATGCAAGGCTTCAATATACACATTAACGTCACTGAGGCAAAATACAGTCTCCGTGTGCGCACAAAGTCTCCACAGTAAACAGGACACTACTTATTTGGGAGCTAAGCACATCTGCAAAGTATCTGTTTCCATCAGATTTTACAGTGAATAACGCACCCATTCATTCAAGTATTCAGACCTTCACATTCATGTTTGTGGAGGGGTTCCAAATTTGGTTGAGCTCCGTTAAGTTCCTGTGAAGATGAGCAAACTTTCCAAACTGTAATATCCCAAACATCTGTGTTTGTTGTGACCATGAGCTTGGACCAAAGCAGTGATTACTTGTTGTAGCTATGTGGCATTTGTGCTTTTGTTGACGATCAGAGTGACAAAAGAGTTGACAAGTTAACAGAAATTCCAGGCAAGGTCAAGATATCGTTTAGTGTCCAAGCCACAAAACACCCTGAGACAATTTGGTACAGCAGCAGCTACAGTTGGCAGCAGTTTACAATACCGTCCATCAAATATGAAAAAATATGATCCATTTTGACCAAAATTAGTAAAATTGTTGGTTGTGTCTGATTTGGTGCCATAAAGTGTCATGTACTTCTGGTGAGTGATCGTACACTGAGCACAAAGTTATGCAAAGTGGGAATGACCAGTGGGAGTCACCATTTACCTGATTACATGTCAGTGGAGTATTAAAATAATTTCAAATCTGTTATTTTATGGTAGAAAAGTTACACAATGTTGTTTTAATTTAAAGCTAAGAGTACCCTAGAGTCCTGACTACCATAATGACCCCTTTAACAATCTTTGAGACTCTCACAACCTCCCCTCAACTCTTCTCTTCTCCAATCAGATTCTGTTGCCTCTTTATCCCAAATTACTCTTATTACAGAAAAAAGTGTCCATGTTAAAGAGAGATGGTGACAAATAGAGACTGGACATAAAAGCTGGTTACATCAGCAGGCTGCAAACTAGAGTTAATTACACCTTTTGCGTCTCACAGTCTGTTTTCACAAGAACTGTATTCACTGTGTGTGTCGATGCCTGGAATATGGGTGTGATTCCCAACATGTCCAGTCATGCTGAATCATGTTAAGTGTGTGTTGCAGCCATCAGCTTCGAAGATCACAGTGTGTGTGCATGTTTTTGAGGCCTGTGATTAGTCCATGTCTCTCTGTACACTGTGTGTGTGTATGAATGTACAGTAAAAGCTAATAGCCTGTCCATGTTTCTTTGAAGTCATGTTGTTACCTGGCTTTACTTTATTTCCTAAATGTCATTTAAGGCTGCATTAATTAATTTTTGGTTACTAGGAGGCAGGTGACCCACAAAACAAGCCAACACACGCAGTCCTGACATATTAATTAAATTTTAAGTTGTGAAGGTTATCTTGTTGTCTCTGGTCTCATCTCCATTAATCTTTAAGAAACATATTAGTTTTATTGGGTTCATCAGACCCCAGATGAAAAATGATGCTGTGATGTTCTTTAGCTGAGACCATAGACAGTATAAAGAATGGACGTCATATCTGGACGTCACCTATAGGTTTCTGAAGAGCCGTTGTAAAGCTCAAAGTATGGTGGTTCCGTGCCATCTTGGCAGTCCTGCCTCTGCCACCTCCCACCTAATCTAACAATGGGCAAACCTGAGGTGGACTGAATGACACCTGGGTGCTCAAACAAGCCGTTATGTACGTGAACATTAGCTATAAAGAACAAAACTGTTTTTTGTACCAGGCTGTAAACATGTTTATTTCTTCTGTGAATTTGGACATTTTAATATGGGGGCTTATGGAGATTGACCTGTTCTGTAGCCAGCCTCAAGTGGCCTTTCAAGGAAATGCAGTTATTGGCACTTCTGTATTGGCTTCACTTTACAGTCACAGAAGTTGCTGCTTAGCTGAGACTTGTGATGTGCTGTAAAACCACTAGAAACATTTTTGGAACCACAAGCATCCCCTTTTCATGATAATGTGCATTTGATTCATTATCACTTGTGTTAAAAAAAAAATCCTACCTCCTACCCAAAGAAATACAGTATGTGCCACCTACAAGAACTTATCAGCAAGAGTTTAAGTTTAGTTTAAATTGAGAAGGTGGATTCACTAAAAACTTAAAAATCCTTCAGTAAAATAAGTTTTAATTCCAATTTGAGGCAGAGTGAAAGCACATGGACATCTGTTAAAAACACAAACTTGCTGATGTATACACTGAGACTCCGACATACAGACAGTGTAATCGGACTTGTTCAACTTCACAAATCCACCAATACATCCAACCACACTGCAGTGCAGCTTTTGACAATGAAGAAATGGTTATGTTGTAAAAAAAAAAAAAAAAAAAAAAAAAAAATCAACGAGAAAAAGCTTTTCCAATAACTGCTGTTTGTCTGTGATTTTAACTTCAGAGTCAGAAGGATCATAATAATTAAAAAATAAAAGTGCAGTAAAGCAAACAGGGAAGACATTACACGAATACAGTATTTAAGAGGGCTGGACCAGAAGAGGGCCATCCCAGTGTCCCACAGCCTCAGGTGCTGGTTATGGTGGTTATGTTGTCAGGTCAGGGGTGGGGAGCATCACATCTTCCAAGAATAGTGTGTGTTGTGACTGATGAAGCAGAAAAAATAGCAGCAGCCTTGAATGGCCTGAGGGTGCCACTCATACTGGTGGGGAGGTTGGATGCAAATATTCTAGACTGCTCTACTGATGTTTAGAAATAGATAGAAAGTAAAAATAGAAATCGGACACAGGGCTAATAAAGATGAAACTCCATGATCAGTCTTCATCAGTATTAATATCTCCCAATATTTATTTAGATGCATATAATATGTTGTTCAAAATCTAAGATAGCTTTGGATAAATTACGTTCTGAGTTTTGATTTAAGGGTAGACGATATGCTCTGTGATCACTCTGAACCGAGTTACCCCGAAACCCCACCAGGCAAGTCTCTGTCACGTAGTGGCGCCAACACTGTTTTGGCCTGTCTTCCACGTGACTTCAAACCCCACCGGGAGAGTTTCAGAAGCGAAGCCGTTGATGTAAAGTGTCTTTAATCCATTAGCCTGTATTATGCAGATTTCAATCTAAAATTGTTGTAAAAGTAGCTTTGATTCGGCCAATGTGGAAACATGCAGGACAGCCTTGCTGTTGAGTTTTAACAACTGAGGTGGACATAAACAGGAGAGTCGAGGCTCAGATCCACCCATGTTTTATTTCTGGTGCTAAATGTGTCTCATTACAGTGTTTTAGAATACCTTCTATTGTGGAAAACAACATTTATTCCAGTACAGAACAGTAAACAGTCAGTGGTTTGGTTAAAATGTATGTGCAGGGAAGCACTGTAAGCAAACAGCAGCCAAGCATCATTATTTTTCTCAGAAACACTGATGACTCTAACTGGTGCTGAAGTGCCTGTCTAAAGAAACGAAAAGGGGGCTGCTAACATCACTGTAGTTCAGCAGCTGATGGCCTCTTCCTCCTCCTTGCCTGCCAACTCTGTTTTGTTTCCAACATCTGTCTTCCCATCCGCCAGAATGTGTCCGATCAGTAGCTGTCCCCCACTAATAAAATGCATCCAGAGGGAGGAAGAGAAAGCTTCAAAAGCATTCCTCCAGTTGGGAGCTTCCACAAATCCCCAAGTTCCCTCCTATCTCCATTTTCAGCACAAATACTTCCCTGTGTGCGTGTGTGAAACCCCATAACACCTCACCATCACACTCTTTTCTCCTAAATTAACTAGCTCTACACTCATCTCGGTCAATGCCCCGTACTCTTCCACTAAGACACCATATCTCTAAAGAAGCTCATTTCAGAGACACCCTGTTCCACTTTTAACTTTCACTATCAAACCCTGTCTTCTAAAAATGTAAATTACTACACTCATTTGTAGAAACATGCTAATATTCTAGGAAAAGCTGATATGTTTAGTATCAGAATTTTGGGACTTGCTGGCGTATTTTAATTACGTTGAGGATAATCCAGGCATATTTTCAGAATGCTTTTGCTGTTGCACAATAAGACAATAAAAAACTAATTTCTAGGAGAAACAGATGAACTTTTTCTTTTTTAGTTCTATTATTTTGGGGGCACTTTTGCTTCTATCTGATAGGACAGCTGAAGATAGACAGGAAAGCAGGGAGGGAGAGAGGTGACAACATGCAGCAAAAGGCCACAGGCTGGAATGAAAGGTAAGTAATGACCTTTGTCCACACGCTCTACCAAGTGACCAATCTGGGAACGACTGAAGACAATTTAGCCTCTGTTTCTGGGCTTCCAGTGTAGCTAGAGGATATCTTGAAAGTCTATACTGGATATTTAGGTCAATGCTTTCTCTGCAGTCCGATTAGCAACTTGATACGTGAGAATGACAAGAAAGACACAAGATCAAGATTTCTGCTAATCTCTATGAACAGATCTGTATATGAACACAGACAACTTTAAAAAAACCTAAACAGTCAGCAGACAATAGTCATTTTAATAGGTCGAGATTTTCCTATACACATACCAATTCTAAGATTTGTGTCCATGTTAATTTCATTCCATTTCTGACTTAAACTCACGTGGATGTTTGTGCAGAGTTTCCACATTAATCTGCTGTGGGGGGGGGGGTTAAATCTCAGTTTAACACAACCACATACAAAAGCAGGATTTTGTGATGTCACAACCAATATTTTCATATTCATTGATTATGGATTTTTCAACGAAGGAGAAGATGCAGATTAACAGTTCAACTGATTTTTTTTTACATATAATATATAGATGTGATTACTCAAAGAAGGGGATTTTTCACAGTAAAAAGTTTATTTAATTTTTATTTTTTGTATTTTTATATCAAAATCCTTCACAATGTGTCACCATTGTATTTTTCAGAAAACCTGCCTTACTACCCTTCTAATATAATATAACTGTTAGTAAAATAAACTGTCTCTATTTTAAGTTAGTTAAACCCTCAGTTCAATGATTGCTTTCCTTTTTTGTGCAATCCTAAGATCTTTTATCCAAACAATGTAATTCAGACCAAATGAAGGAAATGCTCCCACAGCAGCATTACAGATGATTACAGACCGGTGTGACAAAAACTAAACATATTACTTATTAATTATATGTGTGACAGAAAGATTGTTTAAGGGAAAGGTGAGCCAAAATAAGACTAAGCCTAATTAGTTGAAACCCGTTTAAAACTGTTGTGAAAACAAAATCACCACACAGGAAGTGTTCATACATTCCTGGAAAGAGGAATAACAGGTGCAGCACCAAGACCAGTTGGTCAGCAGAAATAATCCAAACACATCAGCCTTACTGCACCACCAGACATAAATCCTGCAGAAGTGGGCGTAGGTGTCAGTTGGCAATTTTTAAATGATCTACCGCAAAGTCGTTTTGTAAGTTGGAGTGCAAGAGGAAGGACGGAAGCAGGGGAGGGGGAGAAATAAGACTGGTCAAAGGGGAAGAGGAGGAAGAAAAAACTGAAGCTGCAGGAGGAAAAAAGAACATGAGAATTAAAACACTGAAAGGTAGCACGGACTAGAAAACAAAGGCCCACCTTTTAAAAGATGAATATGAACCAGAACATTTTTTATACAATAAGCCAGTGCATTCCCAGTAATTAGGAAGGAATTTCTTACATGTGGCTCTCTCTGACGTCAATCCTGTACCTTCCCAGAGTTTGCTTTCTCTTCCCCAGTGCTGTGAATGTTTAGCGTTAGGCTGCTTTTGGCAAAGCTCCCGGACTTGGGTGCTAGGAGAGGTTTAGGGGGAAGGGTGGGGTTTCTTTGCTTGTTTAAAAAGCAAGCAAGGATGAGCATGGTAACCTCAGTTCAAGTATTTGGCTCTGCTGTGATTCTGCACTGTGTTTATGTGTATGTTGGCAACTGCCACATCAGTGGAGCTGAGAGCTTTAAAACGTTGGAGATGTTTAGAGTAAAGTGCTTAAAAGTCAGGAAAGTTCTGTGGGATCTTAATTGACAAATTCTGGACTGGTCAGCAGTGTATGCGCTTATTTGACAAAATGATTGCCTTTTGCAATGGTTGTTTGGCATGCATAGTTTCAGTGTCTAGGGGCTTTGGGGTGATTTCCTGATTTCTCAGTAGTGACGTTTTGGGTTTTTGACCTTAGAAGTTGTAACATCCAAAATATATTTGAGGTTTAAAAAAAACAAAAATCATATCACTACCAAATCCCTGGTGCATGTTTCTCTGTTAAGTCCATAAACAAAGAATATCTATGTCCAAGTTTAGTTCCTTACAACAGTAAGTGCTCCCGTCTTTTGATGAAATCTCGGGGACAGCAACACTCTTCTTGAAAACACATTCTATCATTCTACAGTCGTGAAGTAGAAACAATTTTTATAGGCATGCAGCAGGAAACAAATCCATCTCCTGACCTACGGCAAATTTCTATTCAAAAGAACGGAAAACTCATCCACATGCTGAACAAGACTTTATAGAGTATCCAGTCCAATTTTGACCTTCCATAACATTGTGGGAGTGTGTTTTTTTAATCTCTTAGCAAACTGCAACTCCAAATAAATAAATTACAACAAATCAGGCTAGGTTTAGGGTTGAGAGTACGTGCCCATCTTTTGTTACAAGACTAAGCGCTTAAGCTAGTGGCACTGTGAGGCCATGCTTTGAGCTAACTGCTAATGTAAAGCTGCTAACATGCTCACAATGACGATGCTAACATGCTGATGTTACACATTATGCTAAGACAATGTTCACCATACCAGTTTAGCACATTAGCATGCTAACATTTGCTAATTAACAATCAACACAAGCGCAGCTGAGGCTGATGTCATAATTTTTAGTCATAGACCACATCTGATGGTTTGAAATAGAAAAGTCAGGGGATTACCAAAGTCAATTAGGATTAATCCTCTGTGTACCATTACAACAATTCATCTAATAGATGTCGAGCGGTTTCATTCTGGACAGAGCGGCAACCTCTGTGGCTGTGAAATGAAGCCAACGCCAAGTGCCAAAAACTGCAGTTCCTTGAACGGGCACTTGAGGCTTGCTACAGAATGAGTCAATCTCCATTACAATACAATACAATACAATACAAATAGAAGAATTAAAAAGTCTTTTATCATCGCTAACTAAGACATCGCTAAATAAGAGTGTGGGCGCTTTAATTGACAGTTGGGTGCCATCACAGGTGGCTTGTTTGAGTACCCAGGCTTCATTCAGCCCACGCTCCACGTCTTTTCCCATTTTTAGATTAGCCGGGAGGCAGTAGAGGCAGGACTGCCAAGATGTCAGGGACCAGAGCCACTATAACTTGAGCTTTACAACGGCTCTTCAGAAACCTGTGGGTGATATAACGGATCTGACGTCCATGTTTTATATTGTCTGGTTTATATTGGTCTGGACCAAAGTAGTAGCAGACATTGCCATCCCTTGAGCAATGCAGCTAGCACAAGAAGAACCTTTAACTGATTCTTTATGAAAATATTCACGTTAGTATTTCTGCACCAAAACAATGTGTAACAAGTGAACACTGGGCCATACATTTAATTGACAGCAGTCAACATTCTGCCCTGCAGCACTGCATCGATAAGCTAAGGCACTCTCTTAGTGACATTATACACGGCAGCCATCTGCTTTGTACTCTGATCCGTGTGGCTGTTGAAACTGAGACAATAGCTAAAATACAATTGGTTTGAAGGCAGAGTGATGTGTGTGTGGTTTGGGCCTGCGTTCACTAGCACGTCACATAAACCAAACGAGGGGATTATCTGTAATAATACTGACTCACTCAGGTTTTAGTGAGAGTTTACTGTGGGATTACAGAGCAATCTGATGCTGAGTGGACTGCGCTGTCATTGTGATCATTATTATTATTATTATTATTATTATTATTATTATCATAGTGGGCTCTGTGATTTACTGTATGTCGTACGTTTCCTTTGCCAGAAGGTAAAGGAAACGTATGTAAGAATGCACAAGCATCCTAAATTACATTACACCTACAATTATATCAAGACATATTGGCATTGTTTTATTTGAAAAACAAAAGACGTTTCAATTCAGACTTAAAATAACTTGATATCTTATAACATTTCCAAAGATGTTACTGAAAACACCAATAAGTCTTATTTCTGATAACCAGAGTATTCTTGTATCCATCTTGTCTCTCTACCAAATGTCTATGGGAACATGCCAACTGTGGGGATACTTGCTTTGGGCTTAGTTTATTTGTTTTTCCCCCTCTCTACGTGCCCGTTGCAAGTTTGCTTGAGCTCCATCGTTGAGCCCCGTGTGTGGATTCATAGTTCCCATGCCATCTGATGTCAACAAGCTCCTTCAGCAACACTAATCCACTCCCAAAACTCCCCGAGATCAGTCAGCGGTGGTAGCAACCTGAAGGACAGCCAAGTTTCACACAAGTGTTGTTTAGAACTCAAGATCACCTCATAAAAAAACACTCCTCCAACAGACTGTGCTGTCCATCACTTGTAGACTGAAACGAAACTGAATGAAGCAGAAAATTGCCCAAAAAAAAAGTGAATTAAACAAAAGCAATGCTGTCTGTAAATGCAAGTGGTTGAGTGATGTTTAAGTAATGAATTTCAGGGCTATTTTGTACCTGTATCTATGGCAACAAGATAAACATTTGAGCACTTTTTGTAAAACTGTGATATTTCATGATTTTGATTAAATGTAGTTTTTAAACTGCGTCACTCAATATTGTTTGAAATCTGAGACTAACTTAAAGCTTTACAATGTATGATCATTTTCGTCTCTATGCCACTGTGTATCGTTTAAACTATTGAGTATGTAATTTATCTGAAATTATAAAAAAAAGATTTTTTTATAATCTGTAGCTTGTACATGAGAGGACATTCAGATCACACTGGACCCCTTACTGTCCAATTTAGTGGATGCATTATCTGTTCAGACAACTTAACTGGAAAAACCTTCAAGGTCAATCTCTTCACTTCTCTCTAGTAGTAAGCAGTCCATTAGCCAGCTCATCTTTCCTTAAACTGCTGGGATATTTGGAAAGGCAGTAGTGGGGAAGGCTGGGCTGAGATGACAGAACAATCAACACGGGTCTCTGACAAGGCAGAGCACTGCCATTACTTTCATGTGAGAGGATGGGTTAATTATAAGATTTGGTTTCTAATACGGAGCCTGTCAGAGGAAGTGCAGAGCTTATAACCGGTAATTAGACATAAATCGTTTGACTGAAGCAAATGTAGGGATGTGGGGGAGGGGGTGGGGTCGAGTAAGATCAGGCTTTGTCTGTGGTAAAGAGGAGAATATATCATCCCTTGGAAACAAACTGTAAGCTTTCAAGGTCTAAATGGCATATTCTTCGTCGGGTGGGGCAGTATGAGATAAATTATATCATGATGTGTTTTGATTATTGACTGGTAACACACAATATCATGGTATTCTGCGCTGTGTGATGATTCAATATTATAATTTTCTCAGAGTCTTAAATGTAATCATGTGATATAAACTATTTTGCTAGAGTAACTGCATGTTTTTTGGGGAAAAGGGTGCTACATTAAACCGAAACATATCTGTAGTATGGCTAGAGTTTTGAAAATGTGCTATGGGTCCAAAACAGCTTGTGTCACACTTAAAAGCGTTAGTCTGACACCATTTCAACACCCACATTTTCTTGGCATGCAAGCATACAATTGTTTAAGCATAAAAGCATCATGTGTTTTTACCATATATAGTGGCATGGCTCTTGGGATGTTGTCCAACCGTTTGGTCCAGAATGAAATAAAAATAAATCCTGAGGACTTTGGTGATCCTCTGACTTTTCATGTAAGTGCTATCATCCAATTAACATTTTATACTGCTGTAATACAATCTGCAAAACTAAAGACAGTCCCATCAGCCTCAGCTGCACTTTAAGCACTTTTGCACGTTTAGCGATCAGTTGCAACTGCTAGGCTACAATGGTGAACATTGTATAACATTCCACCTGAAACATTAGTACATTTTTAAGTTTAGCAAGCATGTTAGTATGCTGATGTTAGCATTTAGCTTACAGCATTACAGTTAGGATAACTAACGTACATAAAGAGCTAAGCTATCTAAACTATCAGTGACCAAAAAGTGTTAGCTTAGCAACAGTAAATCCAATCATGTTGTTACATAGAAATTGTGATCTGTTTTTGTTGAAGAAGAATGTATGCTTGCTGACCGCACTGCGCTATGTTTCTGCAAGCACTATGCCCTGTGCCCTACCTCGCATTGAGCGAAGAGCAAATCTCTTATCATGTGATGGCAGCTTTAAGTCTTTGTATGAACCCACACATGACAATGCTTATAGCACTGCACTGGTTGACATGCAGTTTCATTGCTAATTGTTCATGGGGGTAAAAGTCAAAATCAAACTCCATTAAAGTACAAACAGTATTAAAAATACATCAAGTCTGACCTGCTGTGAATCTCTATCAATGTCATTTTAACCAATTATACAGCCCATTTAAAAGGGTAACTCCTGGAAAGAAAAGAAAAATAGAGATTCATTGTTCAAGAAAAGCAATCAAAGTGATTTTCTCCAGTGTTTCATAAAGTGTTCACATACTGGCCTGAAACACCAATGGACACACTGCAGCCAAGCGCGCCGCAGATTTTAAGTGGCTGAGATGACAGTAAGATGACACACAGGCAATGAAATGTCAGGATATGAGTCATGCTAATGAAGCAGCGACTGGATAAAGGTAGAATAAACCCCTCTGGAACACTCTCACACTAACTAATGTATTAACAGTATGACTAAACACGCTACAATTACGGCCTTTGACTGGTAGATTTTAAAGCACCATTTCATGAAGTGTCAGTCATGACAGCTTCACTATTCACATAAAAGGGAGAAATGAAAAGGCCTTTGAATGTGCCAGCCATGGACAACTATACAAGAAGTATATCGTCATACATTAACAGACACACAATGAACCACAAACACGCACACACACACATACAGTCATTCGCTCTCTATGATTGGCTCAGTCCCTACAACAATTTTCTCCCTCTAATTACAATTAAAATAGTCACGCTTGTTTTCTTGCAGCATAAGCACACTAGAGCAGAGCTGAGAATGGCTTGCTTGTTTATTGTGGTCGTGTTCACAAAAGGGCCTTCAATAACGGGGACCTATGCTCAGCCTGACCTTTGTCGCTGGAGATAGAGGCTTGCCTCTTTCTTTGGCCAGAATATTAGCAGATTGGTTCCACATGCCATCTAGGAGCTACAAGACTGCTGGTTCAAACCCCAGTACATAAAAATACCCAGTTCTACTTCCCATGAACAAGGATACCCGATGTGTGTCTGTACTAGCTGATTTCAAGGAAGCACATTGCAGACCACCTAGGATTACCTCAGGAAGTCATGTCAAACTGACCCAGCACCAATGTATTCACTCTGACTTTTAAATGAACACTTTTGACAAGCAAATTTGTGTGTGTGTTTTTTTATACTGCTCAGGTTCAGACTTGATAAATATCAGAACATGATAAATAAGGCCATAAATAAGCCACAGTCACACTGGCGGATCTGTTACATGGTACTTAGCTAAATGGTTGCATAGCAACATGTTCAAAATGACAATGTTAAGATGTTGATTAGCGGTTATTGTGTTTACCATGGTTACTTTATCTTAGTTTAGCATGTTGGCAAACAAACACCTGCCAGGTTTTGCAGGCATTTATCATAAACTATAGTCAACACATGTCCCAGTTTGTCTGCAGTTATTCCAGTCTCAGTCTCAAACTGGGTATTCCAAGCCCCAACAAATATCTGTGAAACACAAAAAGCCCTGGTTTTCAGCATTCACTACCAAATTGCCCCACTTTTCACCACAATTAAAATAATACTTGCAATATTACACTCATGTTCTGTCCCTTATTATCTAATCCGATATAAAAACATAAGCAATACTTATTAATTCTACAATGATTTGTCTGCATGTGTTACAATCAATGTGTGTCCTTGTCAAGGCTGTTTCTAGCCTGTGAGTCAGCTTGTGCCTCTTTCTGAGAGAACCTGACAGCATCCTAACGATTAGCTGTTATGCCAGAGAGAAAGTCGGTCTTTTCTAAAGAGCTCCAGAAGGCTTACTTTTTCGCAATGTACCGGCAACCAAAGTACTGTATTTGTGGTGTTTTGTGCTGAAATAATTGTCCCCCACCCTGATGAAAACACCTATTTTGTATGCACAAGTTCATATCTTTAGGGGTCTCAGTTTCGGAAAGTGAAAATACGTAATATCACTCTATCGTAAAACTAAGAAGTATTCAACAATCTGATATTTTGACCTAATGATGCCACTCAATCAAAAGTCAGGACATAACATTATGACAGTTTAAATGAATATTTGACTGCAATCCATCCATTAGTTTGAGAATATGAGAATATCCCCACCATCAATCCGACATGTGTTAAGGTATTTTGATCTAATGTTGTTTCAGACATTAAACAAATGAATTTCTGTGGCGATTCAATTTATGATTAAATAGTACTAACTGAAAATCTCAGGATTCTCAGAAATCTGTTTACTTGCCTCCACCCTGCTGTCAGTAAATCCACAGAATGAAAGTATCAAAAACAGCAACAACACTGTGTATTAACGGCACATTAAGTGACATTACATAGACCACTATGGTCTGGGTGATTACATAGGCACTGTAATCTGGAACTGCTTTTAGATCACTGTCAACCCTAATACAGGTCTTTACTTCATTGGGTAATGTAACAGGCTGCCTTGATCCTCTGTGGACGTAATACCAAGGCCATAACATCACTTGGCAGACTGACGATGACGCTGACCATCCATGGAGAGCTTAAAGTGATCGTCTAGGTTTATAAGAAAGAAAAAAAACATAAATTATGGACTAGTTTTTTGTTGCTAGTGGCAGTGGTAAAAAAAAAAAACATTTGGAGTCCTGGTAATTTTCATTTGAGGCAGATACAATGCAAGTATGATGCAATAAATGGCTTCTACAATAGAAAACCATAATCATAATTTCACAACTGAGGAGTTTGTACTCTGATGTAGTTTGTTGACTCTTGTTTTGGCATGAGGCTACTGTGTGTCTGGTGTAGACAAAAGACGATAGGGGCCCCATTCGATCCGTGTGTGCAACAAAATGGGCTCTGTTCTCCAAATGACTTAACTAAGTTTCTGAGAGGAAAACACTTTGGGAGGAGGACGGTTTGTGTCTATTAATAGTGTCTATAAATAGATAAAACATAACCATCTTTCCCTTCTCTCTGTCCAGTCACTAATAACAAAGACTGCATTACCTTTCATGTTTTGAACTTGAGATGTTTTATTAGTGCTGATTTCTGAATAAACTGTGTTACTTTGGCATCACAATTACACATTGCTTTCAAATAGGGTTTAGTGTTCAGCAAATGTTGAACAGATTTGTTTTAGCATAGGTTTGACCTCTGTGGCCTCATGACAATGCAACAAAATGATACATGCATCAACTAAATGTATGATTACATTTAGACTTTGCTAACTTTAAAACACATTTTAGAGTTGAAGGAATCAGTCTTAAGATGTTTACAAGAGAGTTACACACATTGGTGAATTTGAACAGCCAAGAGTTGAGAAGTTGGCACGTCACACAAACATTCCCACGGAAGGACCAGTGTTTGCGTGTATTACATGATGTGTCAGCATCTTCCATTGCATTTCCATGAAGTGCTTGCTGTATGGCTTGCCACTGCATGGATGCTCATTAGAGTGTTAGCTCAGAGTGCAAATCGTGTGATAATGACACTGACACAAAGACAAAATCAGAGTCAGGGTGACAATAACAGATAGTGAGCAGAACAGAACAGAAAGTTCAGCATGAGATAATCATCACTGATATTTCAGTGAGCTGCACGAGGAGAACAGCAAGAGAAAATGTTTTTTATACACTTTATATACTTTGCCTTAAAGAAAGTTTAGACATTTTATTTCAGCAATGCTCAGTTTCCATTCGGTCTCTCTACTTCTTACGTACAATCTAAGCTAAGCTAACTAACTTCAACTACTACAAAACCAAAGAAAAATATTGATAGGCATCGACCAAAGTAACTTAGTACTACGAAGTATCTAAACTTCTCCAGTGAAACAATACATGCATTCAATCTTTCTTATAATCACATCTAGAAAAAAAATGTATGGTTTTGCTAATAGCCAATCACCACAATGCAATGTGTGACTGGCCCACTACCGCAGCTACAGCTAGCAGCTCAATAGAGTTTGTGGTGGTGAAGTAGAGTGCAGTGTATTTGACTGCGCTGGTAATTCAAAGTGCCGAGATGCCACCAAAACATTCAAAAGTATGGTACTATATGACACGCCTGTGGCGTCTGATAACAATAAATGCATAAAATCCAGAAGGAATATTTCAAGAAAAACTGAGAATATAAGAAACATGCTAAAGCACTTCATCAAGCATGGATAAAACTTCAGGGTGGACAGCTGCACTGTGTTTGCAGGGCTAATGTCTTGCAAACGTGTAGTACTCTATTGGTATTGGTAACACTTTAAGGGTATTCGTATAGTGGTAATGAAACAGTCTCCAGTCATCGAGATATAAACCTTTTTGACAATTAACTTTGATAACAAGCGTACAAACCCACAGGTCACAGTAAGCAATATTTTTATTCAACTAACATATTCAGACCAGCTCATTTATCTAGCCAACAGCAAATCTACAGCATTCCCTTGCTGTTTCATTCATCTAATAGGCTACTGCTCCTGAAAGCTGAAGTAATGAGCTTGCTATGTTATGCAAATGGAGAAAGAGAAGTCTCCTAAATTACAAATGTGGGAGGACGACAAACCTTGGTTTCATGCAATTTGACGGATGATGAGTGCTGCTGAACTCCGTGATCTCGGCATAGATTTCTACAGAAGGGTTCCTGGGTGCACCACTGTAAATCCTTCATGTAGGCTGCTGGGAATGGTAGTACAGTCACACTTTCTTAAGGCACACAGCTATACCAGATAATAATGGGTTATATATTAATGGAAAATTCATAATATATTCTTATGAGTTTATGATAAATATTGATGAAAATTAAGCCTGTCTGATAATAATTGAACACAATTGGCAAGCCAGTGTTTACAGAAGAAAGTAATGTAATGGAAATAGTACTATCCTGAACATCCATGATTCAAAACTGAGCTGAAAACTAGCATTTTATCTCTTGGTGACTGGAGTATATGTTGCCCACTTCTTGTTATAATGTCAATTGATCTATAAATTATAAGTTAATAACATGACTGCCAAACTGTAAATGCTACTGTTGACATTTGCAGATAGCACAAAGGACAATATTGAGTTTCATTCAACCCTTTGGGCAACATATGAAATTAAACTTTAATTATCTACAGCTAATTATTTTTTTCAATAGTGGCCAACCAAAACTAGATGTCTTAATTAATTTAATTTGAATTCCAAGGACCCGCTGTGGCCCAAGAGAGCAGAGAGGTTTTATCTCCTGCTCTGAACTTTACCAACCAAAGATCAAACACCACGGAGCTTTTATTCTCCAATGTCTTCCCCCCTCTCTCTCTCCGAAAAGGCTCTTAAGAACAGATATAAAGTGCTATAGACCAGTGTAATGCCTATCACCTTATGTTTCTGAGGAATTTTTGTGAGGCTAAATATACCAGAAACATAAACTTGACATTTTGCAAGCATGCTGTTATTTGTCACTTCAAATCCAAAATACCAAGCATGTTTAGCCAAAACACTGTGTCTCAGTGTACTATAGGTCAATACTAACACTGTGCTAATGCTACAGTTGATTTTTATTTTTTATTTTTTTTTATTGTAGGTCTATATTACACTCAGACACACTCATACAAAGAAAAATAAATCACAAAAATCCATTAAAAAAAAAACTGAAAAGCTGCATTTAACCTAAACTTTTAATCTTCTTGTTAGTTTTACAGCTTTGGTGCTGCTTTTTTAATGCTTTTAATGTAGAGAGTCTATGAGGAGGGATCTCAACTGTTATTCATTTAAGGGATGTTTACCAAGCAGGGTTGCTTTTTTTTTCTTTAAAAAAAAAAAAGGCCTTCAAATTACACACATTCACACATGCAAGCTGCCAAGTACAACCACAGGAGTCTACCGTTGGCAGCTGAGCAGCTCCAGTGGAGCAGTAGGAGTTCAAAAGTCTTGCTGAGTAGAAGCCTCTGAGTGAAGAACATAATACATTCACTTTAACAACCCTGATTTCCCCAGCTGAAGCAGAGTTATAAACCCAGAAAACTCCTGGTTTGAAATCTTCCACCTCGGGCAAACTAGTCATATTCCACTTGGGGCGTATTAGGACTAGTCCGCTGCTGAATATCAACAGTTATTCAGAGACCTGGTGCTGCAGATTACAAGGTGGACAGTTGATAACTGTTCCATGTTGGCAAGTATCCCTCTTGGAATGGATTGGTTTGAAAGTACTCTTACATATCTCCTATCTCCAGACTTTGTTTTAGTGCTGTGTCACCAATGGAGAAAGGTCTGGCTGAACAGATTATCATTCTGGTACGGAGGAAAAAATACTGCCTTGTTTTTATCTCCTTAAACCAATCACAATCGCCGCTAATCCCAGGATGCAACGACGGTGCCTTTGCAAAGTAGTCTCGGAGGGGAAGCGGAAGTGGAAGAAAAATTCAAACTGAAATATTCGGCCAATTGCAAGCTTATACCCACAGCCCACTTCCTGTGAGATTGAAGTAACAAACAGATTCAGGTGGGGAGTGTGTCCATTCAGTTATGATTTTTTGTGTGAGTAAAAAAGTAGGGATGGGAATCGACAGTGAGTTCCAGCTGAGAACCAAACAGTCTGACCCATTAGCATTGTATTCCTCTGAAATTATGAATTCCTTTTTAGCAACGCTGGCCTGTTGTTCTGTTTTCTGTCAAGGCCGGCAGTTTCAAATTGCAAACAAATGACATCACTCACTCATCTACATTACTAAAATCTTTCAACAAATAGGAGTCATGGCAGAGAGGAAGAAAATGGTCCAAAGCATGGCATCATGAAGCTAAACATCTGTGTATACCTACTTCACAGAAAATTGATCAGGAATCAATAAGGGAATCTATAAATAATCTGACTGATAATGGCATTATTATCAATAAAATCTTATCAATTCACCTAGTAGAGAGACCCATTCATAAGTAGTCATTAGAACTGGTTCCTGACAAAAAAAAGGGGGCTCTCACCTTAAATGAAACTATGTCATTTAAAGTTGTAAATGACCATCCTGAGGTCAACACAACTGTAAAAGTGCTTGAGCTTCAAGTATTTGATGTTGACTAAAAGTACAAGTGTTTTTAGGAGCATCATAAAGAACACATGAGAACTGTTCAGGAGGTCAAATTGCACTGCTTAACCACGGCTGACCACTGTAACTGAGAATACAGATGAACCTGTGCAGTTATGCGAAGCCAGTACAATAATACAGCCATCAGCTATAGCTCAGCTCAGTAACTGTTGTGATCCACTGCACGCGCTGTCAAAAACACCCAATTTTACTTCATTAAACACAGTCACTTCTTTTTTACACTTGCCACACACACACATCACATGTGAATAAACTACAAAGCAAAAAAATAAGCAGTGGTATCCACAGCAAGCTACAGTGGGTGACACACAAATGGTATTCAATCAAAAATAACAATACGCATAATAAAATAATGACTATCATGTGCCGCACAAAGAAGAATTGTATGACTACAGAGGACAAAATACTTTTCACTGGTCAGTCTGTGTGATATTTTAATTAGATAATTTAATAACTCATTAAGAGAACTGTGTGCTTTTAGACTCATAATGTTTTATAATAATCTCTCTGCAGCAGATCCAGTAGGAATGTTAAAGTCCTTTTTTTTTTTGACCAAAGATTAAATGTAGTAATTTAGCTATGTCTGGGTAGTTCTGCATTAATAAAATGTAGTCTGTGTCACACTTTAAATTCTATAGGATGTAAAACAAAATGTCAATCAGCTTATTAGAGAGAAAGAGTAGCTACTGTCGCACACCTAAAATATATTTTCCTGTGTAAACATTAACTGAATAACAGGGACACTCATTTGCTCATCCGCTGTACGTACTTCAAACAGCAGCTGATTGATTCACTGCTCTCACAAGTTAATCTCTTGTTGTCTTGTTCAGTCTGCATTTGTATTTCCACAGACTCCTAAACAACAGAATTATATTACATAAGATGAAGATACGTTTCAGTGTTTTCTCACCAGTCGGTTTACTCTCTCTCTCTCTCTCTATCTCTTTCTCTTTATAAACAGTGGGGTCCAAAAGTCTGAGACCACATTGAAAATTAAAAAGAAGTCTGAGGATTCAAAAAAATGAGTTAAAGTGTCAGAAGTCAAACTGTTATTATAAGCAAGGAAGACCTTTCACAGCATCAAATCGTGGCCAGACTGAAGGTTTCTAAGGGGGCAGTGCATGAATGCTTTGCAGAAACTGTATCAGTTGTATTCAAAGCACAATAAGGCAAACCAAAAAAAAGAATGCAAGAGTCCAACCAGCAAAAGAGTAGTAGTTTCTAAATACCTTTTCAGGAGGAGTGACAAGGCCAAACACTTGGGTTGGGCTAAGAAAAAACAGCGTTTCACAGTGGATGACTGGAAAAAAGTTGTATTCATTGATGAATCCAAGTTTAAGATTCATGGCAGTGACATAAGGGTGTATGTAAGGAGACAACCAGGAGTGAGAATAATGCAGTGTGTCAAACCCTCAGTGTTTTCCTGACTCTGAAGTTGGACACTTCACTGACTCCACCAAGGAGAAGTAACACTCAATTCTGAGACATGTCATGCCCCCTGATTTACATCTTTATGTAGAAGGATTCATAATGTGTCATGATAATGACCCCAAACACACCTGAAAGCTTTGCAAGAACTACTTGAAGACTAAAGACCAAGGGGTCCTGACTGTCATGGACTTTCTTTCACAGTCATCATCGCCACTGAATATTTATGGGGGCACTTGAAGATTTAAAAAAACTGAGGAGTCTGTGGCATCACAAAAGTACAATTTTCAAAGATTTAACTTTTCACTCAAATTGTTAAGCTGATGCGAAAAAAAAGTATCATGAATAGTGGTCTCAAACTTTTGGATCCCACTCTTTCTACTCTCACTCTTTACATGAGTATGAGTCAGTTAAATTTAATTTCACTTTCAGTGACATTAACTTAATTACCATCCAACCAGAAATGCTTATTCTTGAAATCACAGCAAACCCTAACCTGCATAAAAGCAAACTCAGAGTTAAGAAGACTTAGTTTATTTTATGCTATGTTAGGTTGTGCTGTGAGTTGTAGTATCTCCTGGTGCAGAGAAGGGTGGGGTGGGATTAGTGATTGTATTGATTATAAACCCGTGTAACTGAGTCAGTCTGAAAGCCGTACATCTGTTTCGAAGAATATTAAAAAGGTGAAATGTACTTAAACTTTTAAACAACTTTCCTGAAGGGCAGGACCAGAATTTTTAATCAGCATTTTGGCACAGTGAGCACAAATCTGCAGCAAATGCTAATTGTGGCGAACACAACAGCTCCATGGGGCATTTCATGCATTTTTAGTACACCGCAGCACACAGTGGAGTTTGAAGACCTCTGTTTCAGGGCTTATCTTGAGATTAGTGCCTGGAAAAGTTCATTCTGCCCTGGGAGACCCAGGGTGCACTGAGCCCTTCCTAACAGGGATTGTGTAACTGCTGGGAACTTTTGATTTTGTTTTGTTCATAGAAGCAGGAGGATTACATCCTCAGAGACCCACCTGACCCGCCTCCCTCTTCTGCCTTGTCCCCTGTTGAACCCATGCAGAAGGATTGCACCTCCCAGCCAGATGGAAAATACAGCAGTGGATCAGGGATTCTCCATCTTACTATACTGAGGCTGTTTGCTGCACAGAGGAGGATCATAAACGCTGACCGTGAACATGACCTCCTGCATTTCTGTCAGACTCTAAGCTTAGTAGCAGATGTGGATCCTTATGGGTTAATCTTCAAGGTCTTGAATGTTCTTAATCTCCATATTTGTTATAGACTGGGCATCTGGGCTATTCTGAGTGTTGTGTTGTACGGTCAGCCGTCAGGAGCTGTTTCTGTGTATGGTGTCAGGTCGAATACAAACGCTATACCTTGAAGCTTGCCTCAGGCCAATCTAACTTACAATCATACTTTTGCCATGGCTATAAAACCCCTTGAGTTATAATTATGTTTTTGTCTGCAAAGCAGCAAACATTTGGTGTGTTAAACCTTCAAGGCAGCCACTTGACTGACATGGCTGCTTGAAAGCCAGCCAGAGTAAACGAGCAACAAAAAGGTAGACACAGAAATAATCAAGAAATCAAGAAATTTAAAAAATCCAATTCCAAATTGCTTAATTTAGCTACCAAATAAAAATCAGTGAATAATGAATAGTGAGCGAACAAAAAGAAGATTGGTGGATCTTTGTTTGTTTGAAAGAACAGAGCACTGCAGTTTCAGCACAAAACCATAATTCAATTCTGAGCTTCTCTTCCGGCAGAAGCAAAGCTTTGAATGGTTAATAAATTCTTCCGAAGGCTAAATTGCACACTTGTTTCATCTGGCAATGAGATTACTTGAATGGAATATTCTGGAAAACTGTGGAGAGGAAGACAATAATGAGGCAGTAATCTTATTTCTCCACAGCAGCTTCCATTGTTCTCTTAAAAAGGCTTCTGTTTAGTCTGGTTCAACTGTCATTCCCATCCATCTTTCCATTGAGGAAAATTTTTGCAGAGCCAAGGATAAATGAGAACAATAACATTTCTAAAGCACTTAAATGCATCAAACGAGAGACTGCTACTGTGTCCCTCCGTCTCTTCGGACAATCACTACCCAGCAGTGGCGACTATGAGCTCAGCTGCAAGCGCACAGAAGCACAGATCAACAGAACAGTATCACTCTCCCTAAAAACTTAAATAACTACCTCTCCACGAGCTCAACTTATTTTGCTTCTTGCTTCAGTTGACTTCAGTCAACTATTCGAATGTTCACACTAAAACATACCATTTAACACTGCGAGTCTTTTCCCTGTGATGATGGCCCCTGTAAATGAGAAATCATCCATGTGGGCCAGCAGGGGTTAAGCTCCCTTTTTGAAGATTATGCTTCACTTTCCAGTGCCCTGGCCCAGACACTAGCCACTCTCTTCTAATCCACCACTGCAGGCGTTTGATAGCTCCCACTGTGAGTCCTTATTACACTTACTGATTAAAACAGAGAGACAGAAAGGAAAAAGAGGACAGAGGAAATTAGAGTGACAGAAGAGAAGGAAGGGCAAGTGAGAGAATTAAAAAGGACTCTTATTTCAGAAGCATGAAACTTTGATTACCTCTAAATCTAATGCTTCAGCTTAAATTTAGTTACTTAATACTCACTTTTACTTCACTTGAGCTGGACAAAAGGCCACTTAAAATTTGCTTTAAAGCAAAAACCTGACCCAAAACAGTAAAGTCCAAAACATTTACTTCATATTTAACAGGCACCAGAAAACCTAAAAATCACATCCCTGCATTTGGAGTTGAGCACTGTAGCATTTAACACCCTCAAAGCACTAACAGGTAAATGCTAGAACTAGACATGGCTGCAAAAATGGACAGTAACAGAAAGAACTTTAATCCTGCGTAATGACGTCGTAGCGCGCCATCAATCATAATGGAGAAGAACAACAACAGTTTTATCTGGCATCAGCTGTTTACACTCCAACATCTCTTGAAAAGCACTTATTGTGCTGTCAGCCCTCTCAATCACTGCTCCCCTCCTCTCTGGTACTGAATAATCTGTGGGATAAAAATCTACACATGGCCGTGCTCGTCCCAAAAACTTCACATGAATAATTCACGACCATCTGCCATGGATCAGCAGTCTGAATAAGAACACACCCTGGAGGTGCGATTCTTGTGTTTATTTAAAAAACCAACTCCTCTCAGCGGCCCAAACCCTGAAACCTCAACACTGCACTGCTGCGACGACTGACAGAAAGACAACTGCAACTTCCCACATACGGACCAGCTAAAAACCTGCAGGTTAAGGTAATGTGTTTCCTTCCATCCACACCCTTACTGTGCTCTGCTCTTTTAGTTTTTGTTGCTTGCATGCTGGGGAAGGGTGTGAATTCATCTTAGGATGGAGAGATGGATGAAAAACATGAAAATGTAAGTTAACAAGAGGGAAGGATAATAGCAGAATTGTCCCTAAAAGAAGTCCAAAGGGACGTTCAGCTATCTATGACTAAATCCACTTGGGAAAAGCGTGTACCCTGCAAACGCACAAGTGGGCAAGAAAAAAGATTCTCTACAGGCTGCCAGCTTAAAGTACAACTATCAGCCAGCAACAACTATATTATCATGGATAGGACACGATGAAGAGGTTGGGTTCACTCCAAGAAGTAAAATACCAACTTAGACTAGTAAACAATCTCAACATCTACTAAACCCAGCATGAGCTTTCTTTTTGGTCAGACTGTACGGACCTCAGAGGGTTTTAACAAGCTACACAAGGCCTCCAGCAGCAGACGGCCCCTCTCTCTGTTTGTGTTCCAGGCTGGGGAGTTGCTCTGCATGACGATTTATTGACGCAAGACCCCCCCCCCCCCCCCTTCAGCCAGGACCTGCCACCCATTACTGCCGCTGGAAAGCGGAGAGGAGGGTCTTGTTGGGATGAGAGAGTTTGTCTGTGTGTGTGTTCTAGCTCTGGCTCCAAGGCCATAAACCCAGTTCCAAAATGCCAAGTAGCATGTCAACATGCCAGCTTTTGCCACCCAAGTTTAAGTCAGACAAAAGGCCCTTCAGTGCTCTAAAATGGTGGTTTAAGAATGGGAAACGATGATCTGTCATATATGGAAAAGGACTTAGCAATACTGCACAGACAGAAGGGCAACATGGGGAAAAAGAACTTCTAACAGGAGGTGAAAGCTTCATTCTTAATTTCAAAGCTCGTCGAGGTGGAGAAACGTCTGGCAGTCTGAATGTTTTGGCTTAGTGCAAAATGAAGAGAACTAGCCCTCGCCTATTTTTGGTGTTACGGCGCTGTATGGAAAATTTGGCTTCATTATGAATCATAAGAAATCTGCTCTCCAAAAGTGAGATTACTGAGACATTGTGACATTGAGTGTGAGTAAAAAAAGGTTCCTTCCCTTATTTAAAGGGTTCAGATGAGATGAAAAATGTGCCGTGATTGCACTGACAACTGTGGATTCAGGTTGGGACCATTTTTCCATTACACTAAAAGTGGATTCTTGGCTATTGAAGCACAAGCAAGTCAGATGATATCTATCAAATAACCAGGAAATTGACAAGCATACCTCCAAACTGACGACAGTAAAATTGCAATCCGACACATTAAAGTTATTTTAGAAACGTTCAAAGCCTTGAAGGAAAAAACTTGTGAGAGAGTAGACAGGGCATGGAAATGATCTGAATAGGAGGAAAATAGAAAAGGAAATAATGCCGCACTCCAAGGTTCCACTTACGTAACACGATGTACTGAAGAAAAAAAAAAGAAATCAGAGCTATCTGGAAGGTCTGAAACATCCATTCTCAGGCAAAACCATTTTGGCTGGAACGACACCATGTCTCTACTCACAGCTCCAGAGAAAAGAAGGTGACGCCAACAACCCACATTGTGCCACACAGGACCACAAGGACCACAACATTTAAACAAAGGCTGTGACATCATTGCGTTGAATACGACCAAGACAGCCAAAGCATGATGGGTAAAGGAAGGAAACAATTGGCCTTTTGTCCACTTTTGGTCTGCAGTTGAGAAAGAGGAAGAGCCAGATCTGCAACATGGTTGTGATTTAAGAAAAAGAGGGTTAATGAGTAGACCACATGAGAAGCCCCCAAAAGGTTGAGGTCAAGCACACCAGGGATCCATGCAAAGAGAAACCTAGTGTGAAATATAATTCATGACCAGTAAACACACCCTGTGAGGGTCATGCATGCAGGACGTTGCTCAAGAGACAAACTTTCTATGGACTCAATTCAAAAGAATCTGGATCAACAACTTGTCATATATAGTCTGAGAGATTTAAGAAATGCATAAACATTGCAGAGAACAAACAACAGCTTTACTCCCACATGAGCAGGAGACGCACAAAAAACATCTATATCACAATATTTGTTTTCAACTATCTCTAGTTGAACAACTCCATCAGGAACTGTACCAAGATATACTATTTAGCCATAAATATAAAAGAACAATTATCTCCCAGGCAAAAAGAGGGTGCCACATCTATTTCTAAAAGGTTGGTTGGGTGTATTAATGCACAAAAAACAAAAGAAAACAGTCACTTGGTCTCTGTGACAGCAGCAGCGCACCACACTCTTCCCTTCCCACTCTGTTTTCTCTCCCTCTCAGGTGCTATAACAAGTTTCTGTGCTGCTAAATTTAGTTGTGACACTTTCCGACAACAAAACAGCACACCGCTTTGCTCGACGCCAGACTTTGCAAAACCAAACCGCTTCCAGTGAGGACACATTACCACCTTGCTTACATTATCTGACTCAAGTCTGTGTGGTCAAAAAAATCCATGTATAATGAGTCCACATCACAGTGTACATTGTGACTACAGGGAGCTAAGTAGCTGGCTTGCGAGTCAAACGAACAGGGCAAAGTTTGCTTCATACGAAAGAGACAATAGGAGGTAAAATATTAGTTGAGCAATGTTGTGAAATTAAAATGACATTTAGCTTCAGCAGTTTCACCCATATTTCACATCAGAATCCCACTAAATGACTGGATTTCACACCTACAATCATACTTTCCTGCATCAGTTTGTTTTCTCGACAAATGTTTGCTCCCCCTAGACACCGCAGCATAACTGCTGCTTGAACAATGCCAGATGACTCTTGAGAGTCTTGAGAGATCACTCTTCAGAGGATTGAAGAGCGCTCGTAAAAAAAAAATGCAAAGTCAAAATTTGCCAAGGTGTAACCAAATGATCAACGAAATCAAAGGCGGGCCGCCTGAGAAAGGATGGGACAAGTCTTCTGGTTCTCAGACTCATACTGAGAAGGAAACTGTCATCATCGATGCATTAAGCCGACTGACTCTAAGTGCTTTGTCAATCATCACAAAAGCACAGACTTATAAACTTCTTACACGAATCAGCACACTATTATTAGATTATTATCATAATCTTAATTCCTATTTCCAAAAACATTTTTAATTCCAATAGCAGAAAGCAACTACGCATGCAATTTTCTTTTTTTTTTATCTTACCTGATCGACTGTGAGAGCTCATTGTTATGGTTGTTGCCGCCAGGCAGATTTGACAGAAGTAAGCGGTGAGGGGTGAGGGTGTTAGTGCACCTCCGTGGTGGCTGTAGTGACCACCATGCGCTTCGCAGCCAAGTCAGTGCTGCCAGGTAGAGGCGCCAGGCCAAGGAGGGACAGAGAGGAGCTGTTTCTTAAGGCTTCATCACACTGAGCCACAGGTGGAGACCCCAGTGGTGTGTTGTGGCACGATTCCTTCCACCAAACAGTCAGGCTGTGAGAGGTGGATGCAAAAAAAAAAATGGTGTTTACACATGAATGGGAAATTCCAAAAAGACAGAAATTAAACTTTTACATTTAATAAACAGGATTCTACATCAGGATCTGCTGTTCTGTAGAATTTTTATTCCTCCTGTAGTTATTGAGTCCAAAGATCTGAACGTCACCAGCCTGTGGTTCAGCATCAGTTTGTCTCAGGGCTGAATGATTATTTTGATCAGTATTGATCGCAATTATTTATAACGATCATTCAACAGCACTTGTTTTCTCAGGTGGATTAACAAGTTAAGTGTGCTGCTCAGACACAACCCACATGCACTCTTTGCATATCACTTGTTTGTGCTTTACATTACTTAGCTTAAATCCCAAATACTTCCCAACAACAGATGATGATCCCTTTGAAAAGGGAGTAGCTCTTTGCCTTCTCCTCCAGACATATGATTTTTGCTTTCTGCTCTCTAGTGTATGTTTCTCTACTACTCTGGACTGCAAAATCCAGAAATCTTTTACACATGCTGCAGCTGGAGGGTGAAACCTGAACATGTTGATCACCTGGCTTAAGGAAGCACTTGATTTGATATGCAGCGGAGCACCAGAGTTTTCTATGAGCGGAGCATACATTTTCAACATAAATAACTCAGTCGATCATGTTGTTGAACTGTGGAAAGCCAAAATTGTGATCACGATTAATATTCGATTAATACCTGTGATCCTAAATGCACACGTAGTAGTAGTAGGTTCAATGATATTCAGAAAGTTGTGGCACATGTTTCATTTTCTGAACAGCCAGCCAAGAGCTAGAATGAGGCAAGCAGTCACAACAACAATTGAGAAAATCTGAAATTAGATTACAGTGAAACTTGTTTTTTGTTCAAATGAAATGAACTGAGCTCTTGTATGATGCTGGATACCATGTAATAGTGAATTACATGCAGTGAAACTCATCAGTCATTACATTAGTCATTTGGTTTATTGTGGGCGAGAGAAAAGAGGCAGTGATGTGAAACAGTTCTGACTTCCTCCAAATAAAAGTTGCATCACATGTCTGTTTTTCTTATTAAATGAATATGGTTTCATTTGAATCATCTGGATTCACTAAAATCACAGAATGTTTACAGAGTTTAAATGCAACAGCTAGTACCGCAAGTCACTGTCAGTGCTGTCACCACACCCAGTCAGTGAATGTGGTCTAATAGCTGAATCAAAATGCTAAAAAACATGCACTAATGTTCTTGAGAAACAGTCAACTCCTGGCATGGATATAAACACAATTATTAAAATGTGTCTTTCCAAGAGTTTCCATATTTGCCAGCCTCTGGGGACGTGACGAGGTCAACGCTTCCACAGCTTGCCTGGTCAGCTGTGGAAGTCAGCACCTTAACAAAAGCTTCATCCCTGAAGGAGAGCACGTAAGGAAATGCAAACAGAGGATTTCTGGAGGCTTAGACTTACCTCAGAGTCGATAGCAGAAGAGAAAGAGGAAGAAAACTTTTCACACTGTCTGGTGTGTGTGAGTGTGTGTGTGTGTGTGTTATGCAATCAAAACTGCACGGAGTATGTAAACACACACACATACCGGGGAAGCCTTTGGCTATTCAACACGAACAGAAGCTAAAACTCACCTCTGTCACATCTAACAGGTGTCAACAGAGCCGAACACAAACAAGTAGTAATGAGAGCTGCAATCAGTCACTAGAAATACCACAGAGGCCACAATAAGGTGTGTATGCGCTCCCTTCATCTCTCTCTCTCAAACACACACACGCGCACACACACTCACAGTCTTTGTTGTCGCTGTTACTTTAAAGCTGTTCAGCTGAATTACAAATGAATGAGTTCAGTGGAAAGAAGGTGCAAACACTGCATGGCCAAATAGAATCTCATGGAAACACGTTAGTGCCAGGATTCTCCAGGGTCTTGCTTCACTTATCAGGAATTACTGGAGAAGAAAAATAGTCCCTTAAGTGAATGACAAATTTAACAGAGGGCCAGCTCATTCATTAACACAGTGAAGAAATAAAAGGCATCACATGGGAGTAATATTAAAAAATATTTTATAAATCTTCTAGTTATATTTTGAGGTGTTTGTGAATGTCTGGCATAGATGTGTGTGTGTTAATATTCACATGTATGCAGAGAATACATTGATGTCGAGGAGGGATACTCAAAGTTGATGGACTTGCTGAGGTATGAGGTGTCAGAAAGCCTGCAGCGTGTCGACTGGAGGGCAGCGGTGCTGTTCTCAGATCCAGCTGCCTATTTTTGCCAAAGGAGTCATCTGTCACACAAGAATTCAGACTGTGCTTTTACAGCTTGTCATACTATGTCAGCAATGACCTCAGGCATTCAGTCCTCTCATTTTCTCTCTTTGCCGCACTCAAACAAACAAACAGAGCAGCTCAAAGGGAAGCCAAGTCTGCTCCTTTTCTGACACCGTTAACCTGCAGTTTGCGGCCCCGGTCAGCTGTCAGCTGTGCTTGCGCGGTTTTTAATGATATGATTTCACTTTTTGCCATTTGAACTGTTCTTCGGGGATCCTATTAAAAATGAATCTTTGCACAACGCTGCAGGTATTTTTACTGCACTGTGGAACCATAAAATAATATACCACATGCATATGTCTGCACGTCTCATTTCCTTGACACTTGAGATTGGGACAAGATTTATTGTTCTCGTGCAGTTAAGTTTGAACCTGGAAAGCGTTTCATGGCGCTTGACAGGAAAACAGCTCTCAGGACCCCTTAATGGACTTCATTTCCCAAGCACTCTAAGCGCTGCCGGGAGTAATCACGATGGCATAAAAATAACATGTGGTCGGGCAGCGAGCAGTAAACAACAATTAAGAGACCCCTTGCATAGCTCATGAAATGAATCATTGAAAATGCACTTGTGCCATGAAGACAGCTTCAGCCTCTCAGCTCTAATTGACTATGAATTATTCAGCTGGCGAGTGGCATTAGTGGCACCGACAGTATGCTACTGATTGACATGTTACTGATTTTTCTTTGTTGTTGGCAAAAATAGTTGAGGTGTAGAGTTTTCGCAGCGAGCGATATTCAAAAAGAAAGAATAAATCGACAACCACCTGTTAACCCAAAGGGAAAAGCTCGCTGCTAGCAGAGCAAGGCCAGATTATTGTGTCTGGACTGTCGCTGGTTCAACTGAGGGCATGACTGTCTAACTGAATCCATTCTCCTGTCGAAGGAGGGAGGCTTAAAGTAAAAGCGAGTAAGCAGGAGAAGCATGACAGCGGGTAGTGAGTGAGCACACGTTTTGAGAAGAGCGAGCGACACTCTATCTGCCATGAAAAGGTCCCGCAGTAATATAATACTCTCTGCTGCTTGTTCATGTTTGCAAGTGAACAAAGCCAGCTATGACCGCAGGACACCACATCAATCAGCTGCTGGCTGAACGGAGACAAGACGAGAAGCTCAGGCATCAAGTGGCACGGTGGGGATCATTTTTCTTGATACGGAGCTCTGACAGCGTGGGCACGGGTAAGAGCGTGGCCATGTAACACAGCAGCATTCACCTCTAGTCCCCGACTAGTGCCTGGGGGGAAGATATCTGCCATCATCACTCTCCCAATCTCTCACCTCTCTCTCTCTCTCTCTCTGCAGGGAGTGATTATGTCAGAGCCAAGAAGTCAAATGTTAACTACTCCGCCATGCTGTATTCTCATGTAAATACACTTTTATTCTGAAGCTGACTGACAGAACTGAATATTTCATAGAGGAAAACAAATGAAGTGAGCATTTAACATGGTGGTGATGAGCAGGCTGACAACAAAATCGTGTGACTGTGCTTGAGACCTGTCACTTGAGTTGTGCACAAATGTTAATTGGCATACAACAAAGACAAATTTAAACTGCATTCGTGATGCATGCCGAGTGCTTGGTTTGAATTTTAAAGTTGCAGTTAGCAGACCTTTATTAACCAGGCTCAAAAATATGAAAACGCTGTTTTTTCCCCAACTAGGCAGCACAGCAATTTATGTAAATGTCAATGAAGCTCTGCAGGACTACAGAATGGCTGCACGTACACACCAACAACAACATGCCTGAAAATCCAGTTCATCATCTGTCGAAGTCAAGCTGAAATGTTTTACAAGGTCTTGATTTAGCAGTGCTACAGCACTCATTATGTGCAACCTTTCCCGTGTGGACTGTAGCTCAATTGTACCTAACCTCAGCTTAAACTTTCCCTCACACCACCTATAACATTCAACAGCTTCTACCGAATTGCTTATGTCTGCATTTCATCTCTCAGAGCAGCACTGTAGCGCCATGAAAGAGAAGCAGAATGTAAAGAAAATTTGACTAAAGTGAACTCCACCGAGGTCGGCCGTCTCAAACCCAGCTCTGTCTGTTGTTATATAAATGTGAGCTGTAGAAACACCTCTTTTTTTTTTTTTTTTTTTTTATATAATGGTCGTCATGGTGAACAGACAAATGTGAAAATGTGTTTACACGACATTAACATAGACATATTAGTGTGTTTGACATGTCATTTCTTGCCTTCGGTCGTATTCACTGCTTCTCTAGGTCTGACCTAACATCAGCTGCATAGCAGTAATAAAAAGAACACCGTTAATACAAACAAAAAGTCTGTTGACGTTAATGGACAATCAAACACCCATGTGTTGTTACCCTGGCAACAAAAGGCCAACTGTACTGAGTCAAATAAAAAGCAGGAAGTAGCATCTTTCCATGTAGTGTGCCAAGTCCTGTGAATGGCAAAAGCCCACTCCACTTCCGCTTTTTTGTTACTCACATTATTTTAATCCAACTCTCACTCACCAGCCCATGTATGTTCTAACTTTGACGTTGTTAATTATCCACCCTTTAGTAATCTTCCATTCTGCGCTGAGTTCAAATTCTTTGAACTTGGACGTATGCCACTTTAGTTCCCCTCATTTGGACTCGCCACCTGACCGGGTGACGAGCAACTTCATCTTTCAAGCTGCCATGTGTTTACACATTCAAGTCAGAAAGACCCATCCAGCAGTTAGCAAGTTAGGGCATACAACCAAAACGACAAATAATGTACAGATAATACTGCAAAATGCTGCTTTTGAAAGCATTAGTAGCAGTGTAGAGAATACTTTGGAACAGTGAGCACATCCTGGAAAACAACACACAGTAAGGCAATTTTGCAGTCGGTCTCATGAAGCCATCTGTAATTGATATGTGACCGGCTGATTCTATTAATATTGACTGTGATCACAATCAACCTGACTGGGACAGCTCTCACTGAGGTCCACCTATCTTTATGAGAGCAGTGGCCCATGGTAATATCTATTTAATTTGTAAATGATAACAAATGATTGAGTCTTGACAAGAAAAATATACACTGAATTTGCAATACTGATTTGCAATTTCCAAACTGCAAATTGGTTTTTGCCCTTTTTACAAACACTCACAGACAAAAACAGGAAGCTTTAAAATCAGGTTTCAGTCTGTGCGAGAAAATAAATCATGACAAACTGTCAACATTTTAAAAGGTGTTATTAAAATGTAACACCACTGCAGCCGCTGAATGGATAAGATGATAAGTGATGAGATGATACAGTAAGAAAGGGGTGGCGGGACAGTTTGCACAGTCCTGCTGGTTGAGTGTGCCTGTGCACCACAGGGCCCTGACATCAGGCTTGTACCCAACACTACAGTGCCATGAATAGACTAAATGAGTAACCATTAGCATGACATCCACGACATGTCCACAAACATGGATGTCTTTCCCAACTGTCAACCCCTCTAACACTTGCTAACTGAGTCTGGGGAGCTGAGACGGGATCGAAGTCAGAACAAGGTCCCGACAAAACACAAAGGGGTTTATTTATGGAGCTTTGAGGCACAACAGGGTATACAGGGTTGAATCTGGAAGAATGTTTCACAGCCATGAACTCATTGGGTGACCATGAGGATTCATCAAGCCTCAAATCACATCAGTTGAGGCTGAGAGCTTCTATATAGCTGCCCATTAAAAGCTGTGTCCCTTTTTTTTTTACTGCTTTGAATCTTCCTCTTGTCTACTTTTACCGCTTCTCTGGCCCCCTGGCCAATATCCAACTTCCTTTCTTTTATTAAGTTGCACAACAGTAAACGTAATGAGAAAAGGCAAAGTGACTGTGTGATTGAGTTCATTGACCTCTGTGTTTGAGGTTTACTTGATCCAAAAATGAAAAAATAAAAACATATTCGATTGGTTTAGATGATTGTCAGCGTTCACTAAAAGGCTGCAGTGAAACGATAGATTCCCCCAAGTTGTATTCAGACTTAACTGGAAATGAAGTGGCTTTGAAAATATTGTGTGTAATGGAGAGACAGACAATCAAATAAACAGGGCCTGAGAACTAAAATACAATAATATGTTGAAACACAGTGGATTTAAGAGAAGACCCTGAAATCCACTTACAAATTCCTGCTGTGTGAACATGTGCTTTACAGGGTCCTGTCACCTTATTTGTGCTCCAGTACAACAGTGGCATTAATAGACCCCATTAGTATCCATTAGCGTGACAACATCCACAAAATGTCCGCAAACAAGCAAGCTTTCCCAGTGCCAGCTTGTGCTAAATGATGGGAGGAAGTTGGAAAGTCAGGCCTGGGCCCTGACAAAGCACAATGGAACTGAGCTAAATGAGCTTATTAATTAGATTACAAGAGGCAAACTTGAGGGCAAGTGAAGAACAAGAATTACGTGCTGTGAAACTTTGGAAAGGTAGATATGTGCAAGTTGGACCATGAGCTTAACAGTCTAATGGGCTGGATTCAATTCAGAAAGCTGACTGATGACAAAATTAAAGTAAAAAACAAAAAAGAGAACAAAGCTGGACCTTATTATTTCCTCCAGGCATAAGCTTGGAGTTTGGTTGTGTGTATGTGTTATCTGTCTGTAGCTAATCTCGCATGTGTATTTTTATGACTGTGTTCTAAACAGCCTCTTGTGGTTGTGGTGATTCACAATTTTTGACCTACTTTATCCACTACTCTGTTTAATGCTGCCATTGACTGCTGAGTCCTCACTCCTTTTAACCGTCCGGTATGGGCGCATTATTTGCAATTTTAGAATGTGCATTATGACATAGCAAAAGGCATTTCCGGCCATCGGCTAGTCTACAAAAAAAGGCTCACTTAGTCTGTTCCAGGCCACATTTTCTCCTTTGTCGTGGCTCAAAAACTGAAAAGTTTAGTCTCATCTTAAACAGGAGCATCTGCAGATTAATTACATTATATGGTATGTAATTAATTAAATTAAATTAAATTAAATATCCATTTTATTATCTAAGCGTCAATATGTAGATGTAAGTAAAATTGTATGTCAAAGACGGTAAATCCCACTGAGTCAAACAGCAACAGTCAGTTTGAACTCAGTCACATAGCCGTAACATCAGCTCCTGATGCTCTTAAAAATGAATTTCATGTGCTGCTAATGGCAATATATATCATATATTTTTGTCATCTGCATGGTGGAGATATTAAGGCCGACACATTAACCATGTTTGGACTTGCCATCTATGAGGTCCAATTACTCTGAGTAGTAGCTCGCTACATTTCTGGCTAATAATACCAGTGTCAAAGTCTGGCCGAGTCTCTATCATCTGAAGTTATGGCGAAATGAATCTCTGGCTAAATTAATGTCTGTCATAAAGAAAGATGGTGGATAGAGAATTAAAATTAAAACAAGGCGGGGGACACAAGAGAAGTTTAATTGGAGAGACACTGTGAAGTGGTCAAAGTTGAAAATCTCATCCCTAAATCTATTTTGTTGTTTTACAGTGTACTTTTCACACAGACAAGGCTGTGTGTAGTCTGTGCTACTGAGAACGGCTTCAAATAGGAAAATTTAAATATCAGGAGTTACTGTCAGTTCCGGAAAATCAAAGTGGAACAATTCTGCACAAATCATCAAAAGAGAAATCATTTAAAAAGATACCATGACCACCAGCAGCCTCTAAAGACCACAATGCAGTGCAGCCACAAAGCATGCTACACATTCAATAAATAGCATGATGACTAGTCAGGGGGAAACAGAAACTGTGATTTACAACATACTGATAACAAAACAACTCATGGAATGAACACCACACACACCAAAGAGTCGAGTGAACATTTCCTCTTTGTGCAGGACTCAGCAGAACTCTGATCACTCAGTCACACTGGTGATTCAAGCCACAACTGTTCTCCAATGCATTACAATCTGTTGAATCACTGTCAGAGAAAGGACCATCATCCCTTATTGCTCTATGAAGGATTTCTTAATGTGAACTTGTTGGAACAGCTAAAAACAAAGTCACACAATAATACCAACAAGCTAACTGACTGCAAAAGCAGCAACTTATGCGTTCTGCGACATAAAATGTCTGATTTTTTCTTTTGCCTCGATGGAGTCTGGTGCCTTTAAACCAGCCAATGTAATGGCAGTTTCTGGCTGAACAAAAAGGATCATAATCTTTAACAAAATGTCTAATGCTGTTAGACTCAAAATAAGCACATGAACAATCAGAATAAGGTTTAATGTCAAGTAAGTTTTCAATACAAGGAGTTTGCCATGGTGTTTTGGCGCATAACTAACAATAAGAAAGATAAAAGATAAAAATCAAGTACTGAACTATGTACAATGTGTACATAGTTTAAAATGAAAAGAACTGTACAGTTGTGTGCAGGAATAATTGCAATACTGTACCAATTTCAAAAACTGTTCTGCCACACAATCGTGGGAGAATAGGATCCAAGTTGAAAAATACTGAAGTTTCCCTTTAAATGGCTGAAATGTGGTTGACTTCAGCAAGTAAAAAACTGTCGATTGTGTAAAGATATGTGCAGCTGAAAAGAAAAATAACACCAGATAAAGTCAACAAAGATAATCCTGCTTTACTTCTGCTCCAATCAGGGCTCTGTTCACAGCAGAGACATCCTCAAAACGAAGAACACCACAACGAGCCATTTTTTTTTTTTTAGAGGGCTGCAGTGACCTTGTTCCCGTGGGGCCTGAAGTTTACAAGCCTGCTCCAGCAGTCCTCCAGAGCTTGTAACGCTGAGGGAATAGTTTCCACAAGTGAAGGTTTAAAGGAGTCTCAGCAGAACAGAAGCACAGCTCGACGCTGAAGTTAGCTTTCAGTTCGTAGCTTCCGATTCAGTTAAGGAGAAACTTGAATGACAATATTGAGCGACTGATTCTTTGTTCTTTGCACCACTTTTTGTTGCGAGAGTGTGTTAGACAACATAGTTAAAACCTCTTTATCCATCCAGACAAAAATAAACCACATCTAGCATAAAAACCTTACATTACATTTATCGTCACATAAACCCCAGTAACTGTTTATAACACAGTGCCACCTCCATTGTTTCCCCCCCTATTCAAACCACACTGGACCAGATCTAAAACCACTATACTTAAGACTTAGATCTGGACCACAATAACCCAGACTTTTTAAAAACACAGTTTCAGCACATTAATTCTATTTGTGAAAACACAGATTTCACTGCTTTTCCTCCCACATCACACCTCAATCAAAAATCACAATACCTAGACTTTGAATCTGTACTAGATTAACTCTGAGAAGTAAGTAACAATGTATTTAGCCCTTTTCACTGATACAAGAGCAATAAACAATATACAACAAAAACACAACAGAAATATGTGATGGATAAACGAGATGACCTGGTGATGACCAGGATCTGGAGCATACAGGTTCCCCAAACACCTGACCCGTCTGTCTGAACAGGTATGTCTTTAACTACCCTTTACAGAATTAGCATATCATAAGAGTGCAGGCAGAGCTTTCCAAAGTTTCGGTACTAAGGTATCAAAAGCTCGACCACCACGGGTTTTAAGGTGGGTGCTTGAGGCAGACAGCAAATTTACTACATTTGACCTGAGAGGGCGAGCTAATGAGTATGGGTGAAATAATTCAGACATGTTTACGGGGGACTGGCCTGAGAAGCTGAATAAAATAAAAGAAAAGAAAGAAGGTTTCACAAAGGTTTGACGAGTGTCTATGTAATGTTTTTTTTTAAGTTAAACCTGGCTATTGTTGTATGGATTGAGTAAAATCAGTGACATCACCATATTTTTGCTTTCATAAAAGGTTTCACAGATCTAAAAGTTGGCTTTAAACACCTTTAAGTATCTTTTCACAACGATAGGTGGTGCAAATAACTAAGAAACTGTCTGACAATGCAACCACTCGAGTTTTCCCTTAACTTTCCCCTTTACTTTCCCCTTTAACTGCCCAATCGGAAACTTACTTCAGCGTTGTCGTCCTACTGCTGCTCTCTTGTGTTTACACTTCATGAAGGCACAAGTTTACACCCAAAGCTGTGGCAGCAGCGGTTCAACCCCAGAACAAACCTCCATCATACAGACACAGCTTTCTCCTCACACACACACACACACACACACACACATGAAGTCAAGTAGTGGCATTAAAATAAATACATATAGAGGATATATAGAGGAACTTTTTTTACAGCACTGATGCAGCTCATTTTAACGTGTGACGTACTTTACTGGTAAACAAACATCTGTAACTGGGAGACAAAATTCCCCAGTACATCTGGTAACTCTTTACACTAACCTCACACTTGGACGGGCAACAATATGTGAACGGTGTATGTATGGTGCTGTGCTGCAGCACAACTCACAAAAAGGACAGTGAAAATTTTGAGAACTTTTTAAGCGTCCACAGTGCATAAAAAGACATTTTTCTCTCGACATGACAGCAGAGTTTGAAACAATAAAGCGAACAGAGAGATTAAAAGTCCAACTTGAATCGAGCAGCTAAAAGGTGGCGGAGTGACAATGTTGCACAACACGTTCAGACGACTGTTCAAAATCCACTCCAAAATGCTAATACTCAACAACAATGCCCGCCTTGCGCAACACTTACATTGTCCTTGTGCTGACTATAAAATACGATACAAAGTCGCAGGAAAAAGTCAAGTACAGCAGCAACACAAACTGTTTGACTTCGAGAAGGAAAAGGCGCAGAGCTGCAACAAGATAAACACTTTTTGAAGTCATGGTTCTCTCTAATATGAGTTTTTTTTTTACAAACTAAAACAGAAGGAAACACACTACCTGAATTGTGCACCTCCCCCCGCCCCCCACAGTGTCCAGGAGCATCCACAAACACACGGCAGGGTTTTAGGACCCGTCGGTACTGTACAGAAATCATTCAGCCAGCTGCTCCGCCATTCTGACTTCATCACGTGCCCAGCAGACCTCATGTATTTCCGCAGGAGGCGGGGTCTGCAGCACGGGATGACTGACAGCTCAGAGGAGGATTATTATGTCAGGGAATCAAGTCATCAAGTCATTGTGCTTTTAATGAAGCAGACCAGGGGCCACACAGGTGCATCACAGCTGTTAGGATGCACACTGAGCCTTATGAAGTACGTTTATGTTTCTGGTTTATGTGGTCCTTATAAGTTTTTATCTCGTTTCATGGGAGACAAGATGCTCCTCAATACTCATTGCCTTTAGATAATTAATGACTGAACAGAATATTTTGTCCTCTTCTTTATTTTTACAATCACATTCCTCATATAGTGTCTGTGATATTATACAGTATGTGCATTTTCTTGATCTACTGTTGTAATAATGAATATTACAGCTCCAACATGTGATTCAGTAATTCAACAATGAGTCTAAAGAAACATTATTTGTATTTTTGTGCCCCCAGTTTCAGAGTGCAATACCACTGTGGTCAATGAGGACAGGTGTACGTGTGTATTTGTTATAATTATATTACTTATGATCATAAACTAGCACAGCTTTGCTAAAACAAACATCACAGCCAAACATCAAGCAGATACAATAACACAAGACATAGCAGCCAACTAAAAGTACTTATTAGTTCAACAGCAAGAAGCCCCGCTCTGCGTCTGTCTTTCAGCCTTTTATTTCATGAAGCTCTCACCAACGACTTAAAGTCAGTCCCAGATTTACTCTTGTCTGGCGGCTTCATGTTCATCTTGTTCATTCACTTTTTTGTTTCCTCTTTTTAGGTTCCTTCGTTGTCTTCTTCAGCCTTTTTGCCTCTGCCATACTATGCCTCTGCTGAGTCTTCAGTCTTTAGTCATGGCAGCCTGACTAACAAACATTAGCTAACAGCAACTAATGTTTGTTAAGCTTTACAGTTGTAAAATGAACACAGACTAGTCATTCAAATCATCATGTCTTTAACTTTCAAGTCAAGAGTAGTCTCAATCTATTTATTTTCTGTCTAGTCAAGTTGAAAGTCATCAAGACTCAATTTGATTTGAGTCCAAGTCACAATGATTCGAGTCCACATTTTTGGATTATGCTGGTCTGTAATACGTTTTTAAAGACAAAATTACTACATGTTTCTGCCCCTGAAACCTTTATTTAAAATCTTTAGTATTTTTTCCATAACATTGAATAATCATGATTAAATAAATACTAAATTTATTAAATCTTTAACAGTCAAAAACTCATCAGGACTGTCTGTCTGTGGTTTAATCAGATGTGATAGACAGTAGTATCTCTTCAGCAATAAAATGTGTATGTTCATGTCACATCAATCACACAGTAATTACACTGTAAGTCAGAATAAAACTCAGCCTCCAAGTTGTAATTACAAGTCGGAGATATCAGGAATTTCTGACAGCTACAATGGCACACTGAAAGGAACTACAGAAGTGTCAACAAACTGCTGGCAGCATTTCTGCAAAGTCTCCACTGCTGACACTTACATTAAATAAAATCCAATATTAGCACTAAGAGAATCAATTCAGCAAATTAATGGGAGTCTTATACTGTATCACGTTTCACTTGACATCAAATATCTATAAATAGGTAGCAGTTTGTTGTTGTTTTAAAGTCGCCATGAAGACTAAGACCATGAAAATAAATGTTTAAATGTTTTTTGTCGTATAAGTCTATAATGTCTAAACTATACATTATCTATATTCCAGTATCTGGCTCAATAATGACAAAAAATTACTCTGTAGGTATTTTCAGGTATTCTGAATGGTATGGTACAGTACCGAGGTTATTTACAGATTTTTTTTTATGAAAGCATAGCCTGTCTGACAGGCTGAGCACATCTGTTATCTACAGGATACCAGGAACAACCACATCAAAATGTCATCAAACTGGCCTTCATCAGTCACGAATGCTGTGTTCGGTCCTGGTCTGGGTTCACAGGAAGCTCCCAGACGAGCCAGCTAATAGTGACTACTCTACAGTCAGTGGGTCCACTATTGCTCATAGACTGCATAAATGAAAAGCTATTGCTGCATGGTGGTAGGGGTGTGATGCACACTCAACTCTACTGGCTGCTGTAAAACAATATCCGTAACAAGTCCCTCCCCAGCTGCCTGTTTTTACAGGAAACATGTAAATATTAAGTCATAAAATTCACAAAATCCTTGTCCTGTGCACAAAAAAAGTGGATAAACATGATATTCCAGTTTTAAAGAATGGTATTATGGGGTCATAATTAGAAACAGGAAGTACTTCACGTTTAAATAAAGAGAGAAAAAACAGCGAGGTTGTGCTTTTACAGGCTCTTGTTTGCATCTAAATGTGCGCACAGTCAGCACATGTCAATAGCCTGAAAACTCGCTGACCAGATAACTGATAAAACCGTCATCAGTCCTACAGGATCCTGACAAAAGTCTTCCAAAGTTTACAATAATAACAATGTGTAGCCTCAGTCTGCCTCACCTTCTTCTATTTCACTTGGTGATTTCCAGGCAACCCTGTGTGAACATGTGTCAACTTGTCGCACTCAGCAGTTGGTTTAATACTTAGGCGGAGAGACATATACCAACAGTAGATTTTCCAGTTGATTTTTTAGCTCTGAGAAACTTGACTGTGAACTTTCTCCAACAAACTGGAGCGGGTCTTTGATGTGGGTAACCTTTCCCAACAGTCCAATGACACAATAACAGGCTCCGGCTCATTATGTGATGATGAATGAAAGTACAATTTGCGACTGGATTTCCTTGTTTTTATGTTAACTATCCATGATTCATGGCTGCGGACAGACTGAGGGTGGCACAGAAATCCTCTGTTAGCTCAGCTAATGTGAACATAATTACAAGCGAGTCTGGCACCAATATAAAGTTGTACACAAAAATACAAAATTAGGCTCTAATATCAAATAATTAAAATCTATCTTCCATACATTGAATACATTTTTTTTTACATAAATACCATTATTTGTTTCATTTTGTAAGTGTGGAGAGTTGAAAATGTGGATTTTAGAACAAAAACATTTTAAAAAGACGGTAACTCTGTCACTGACAAAAGCCTTTAATTATCAAGTCACATCTCCCGTAACTTTTAATAATAAACAGTTGTCAGCATAGGGGAAGTAGCAAAATAGTAAAGACATCATTGACAGGCATTGCCAAAACAACAAAAACGACACAATATCAGTGAAAACAAAGACAACACTCGATGGGAAAACTGTTTTAATTAGGTGTATGAAACAGAAAACTGAGTTGGGAATCTTTTTTCTTCATCCCTTTGAAACACTACCTCCACTTTTTATCCAAAGTCTGGAGCTGATTATGGGGACCGGACAGCAGATTATAAAAATGGGCTTTTTTCTTTGTGATCAAAGCAGAACCTAGAGACTAGAGAGCATTCATAGAAAGTAAAAGCAAATAAGATAGGATGGATAATATACGCAGAGGAACAAAAGAAATGAGTTGCAGGTATATGTGGTAACTGCGTTCTGACATCCAGGAGAGTACAGTGTGTGCTGCAGTGCTGCATGACAGTGGACCATATTAATGCCAGACCTCAAAAAGACACCTGTGAAGCAGCAAGTAAGACCAAGATTATGTAAACAATGGCAAAAAGTGGGGGCTCATCTGAAAAGAAATGGAACAACTCAACCCAGTGGAGCTGTTCTCTAAAGAAAACCCTGACAGCATAATAAGTATCCACTCAAATGGGCTTGTCCACATTAGGAAGTAAAGAAAGCTGATTTGAGCATAGATGGGACAACTCAACCCGGCCACACTCTCCTCTGAAAGGATACCACTGACAACATAATAAGTATTCACTGAAACTCGTCCACGGCAGTGTGAAATGTGATGCATCCAGAGTGTATCTGCTGCAATGGAAGGAGATGTGGCTCACACATGATGCCATATCATTTAATATGACATTCCACTGGCATTTGGGGCAATCACCGAAGATTTTATTAGGACCATTTGCTTGTCTATCCCCCTGAACTCTAAACTATATATCTAATGCTTGTATTTTATACAAGGTATCAAAATTAACTGTTTACAGCCTGGTACAAAAAACTGTTTTGGTCTCTTTAGCTAACTTCCCATTCATGACATGACAGATTTTTTATATAATTTGTTTGTTTAATTTATATTAAGGCTTAAAGTTATGCATAATTTAGAGTATGGCCACTTTTATTGATACGTAGGTGCCATTACAAGTGACTTGTTTGAGCTACCAGGTTTCATTCGCTCCACCTCTTTGACCATTTTTGGATTAGCCGGCAGAGGCAGGTCTGCCAAGATAGCGGCAGCCAGAACCACCACACACTGTGAGCTTCACAATGACTCTTCAGAAACCTGTTACTACATCCATGTTTTATACTGTACATGGTAACAGTCATCCTCTAGCTCTTCTGCTTTGCTCTGATGAGCTCCACTTTCTATTTAAAATATCTTTTTCCAAACTTTCTTTGCATGTGTGCCAGTGTTGTAGCACTCGAGATTGGTTGACCTTTTTGAAGGTCTCTGTCTTGTCTCAGAATCGATTCCATTTATACACGGCCTGTCTCGGTCTCGGACAAAGAGGACTCAGGAAGACCCCAGCTGTGGGGATATTACCAGCGTTTCCATATTATTCACTTAATAATGTGGAGTTTGTCCTGCCACAGTTTCATAATTAACCGAAAATATTTTTACACTTTAAAAAGTTCCACAGTCTGTAGAGCAAACACCTGCGTGGCACAGAAAACTAAAGAGGACAGAAGAGGTCAGATTGAGGTTTAACCACAAGACCACAAGCCAATATCTGCAAAGTTCTTCCAACAAATTAAACTCAGTATTTTATGAAGCAGGTCATTAAAAAAAGAAATGAATATGAACTTGGTAAAATTTCCTGCTTCAAATGACATCAATAACTTGACTTTGATTTCAAATCTTAAATCTTTGTTACTGTTAAGGGCGACTAGTCTTTGCTGCCCTCCTTCATATGCACTGCTAGAAAGTGACTGTCATCCAAACCTACTGTAATAAGATCTGACAGTGTCCAAAAGAAAACACACAGCAGTCTATAAATCCTGCAATATGCTTACTGAGAAGGCTGCGGGGCGTGTGCTTCACCCAAAGAGATATGGCAATGTTAGCCACATGTTAACTACCTAAGTACGCTGTGTACTGTCTGGTCTTGGTCTTGACCTGGTCTCAACGCCTCAAAGTTTTGGTCTCGTCTCGGTCTTGATACACTCCGGTCTTGGTCTTGACTTGGTCTCGGTTTAGCTGGTCTTGACTACAACACTGATGTGTGCCTTTTTTTAATGAGAACGAGGCAATACATAAGTCAGCGTCTTCCAGTGTTCTTAGATTCTTGCCTTTATTTGCAGACACTATACCTGTTTTTGCATACAGTACATAATGGCATAATGAGAGGCAGATGAGAAGAAGAAGAACAAGTACTATATTCATTTGTTTGCTCTAACCTTTTATTCTACCTGACAGATAGATATCTAATTACAGACCATAATTTCTCCACAATAGCTTCTTCTATAAAGACTCCCAGTAAATTTACTCTAAATGTAATTGTTATGGTGCCCTAAGTGCCCCTAAACCTAAAGTTCCTCAGGTAATGTTGTAGTGTGGTGATTAATAAATACAGTCTCTGTCACATCACTGGTCTCATCGCTTGTGTAAATCACTAGAATTCATGGTTAGACCTGTCTGATGTGTGTAGGGTCTGTTACTTTTGTAGCAGTCTTTCGTTAGCATGTAATTGAATCAAGGTAAACTCAGTGGACGTATGTGTCTGATAGCACCGTTTTCTGGAACTTCTCAAATCCGATTTATCGACACATCTGTCCTGCTGCCTTCAGATGGCTGCAGGGATTTAATGAACTGAAGAAGAAGCTTTTCATACAGTTTATAAAGAAGCAGTGGAGAATGTGCTCTCTGCGTTGTGCACCAAAGTATCGCACTAAAAGGCAATGTAAAATTCATGCCACTTCTTGTGCTGGATGTTGTGCCACCAACAAAATATGACCCTGATTGCTCTAACCGACATATCCAAATATAGTTTTACAGTAAAAATGCTTAAGTTCCTCCTTAAATGATCCATTTCCCTTTGAATTTTACATCTGGGTAAAATGGTCCTCTATTATTTATCTCTCTCGTGGTAATGTACAATTAAATTTACATTATCAATTTGTTTGGAAAGCATAAAAACCAAACTAGTGTTTGTTGGCACGAGCAGTCAAAATGGTTGAACAGACAAAGAAAACATCACCAACAGAACTGGAATGACAAGGCACCATTGTCTCGTCTAGACTGTCAAGAAACAAATTAAGTTTTGCTTATTTGAATTTTTAAAAACACACAAAACAAGTCATTAAGCCAAAATAGAGAGGCTGAGTGAATCAAGGTAGATGGACAAAATCCCTGCACTGTGATATATGTTCACTTCTGTGTGTTCAAAGATAACTAATCCTCTGATAATCTTTAGATGCAGGTGTTGATCACTTTGATGCTTTTGCTGGTGGTGCTGTTTTCAGAAGACAAATTGTTGTGCTGTAAATAACATATTTACCAAATTAGGAACAAGATAAGGTTCATTTGAATTGTTCTTTAAATGTTCTGGTGTACAGCTGATATAACTGACCGGAAAGTGCATCTAAAACTTATCACAATGGACTGTGGTTCCACAGGGGGTCAGGACCTCCTAGGGGGTTTCCGTTACTGTGAAATGCTGTTAACCATGTGATAATTCACATGGTTTTTAGGAGGGTCACATGGTTGTAAGACAATTTTGAGGTATTAAGAGATTAAAACGTGAAAGAAAAAATGGATTTCTGCTACACATTTTTTAGATGTTCAGCTGGCTATGGATGACAGTGTCAGTCTGTTGGTCAGTCAGTCCACCACTTTGGTCCACACACACACACAAATATCTTGAACTATTGAAAGGATTGCCACGAATTTCAGTGCAGACATTCATGCTATACTGCTGACTTTAGTGAACCTCCTCTGGGGAGCACAAAAATGGGGTTGACATTTTATTGAAATATTTGGGCAACTATTAGATGGATTGCTGTGATATTTGGTATATACCCATGGGCCCCAGAAGATAAATTGCAATACATTACTTTTGTAACAAAACATTCATTTTAATACAAATGGTAATATCCTGAGTTGTGAGGGTTAACATGGTAAACATTATGCCTGCTAAATATAGTGTGGTAAAGTGTTAGCATTATTATTTGGAGCATGTTTGCAAGCCAATGTGAGCATTTAGCTTAAAGCAAAGTCTCAAAGAGTTGCTAGTGTACCTGTATAAAGTCAAATTGCTCAACTCCTTTATGAAAGTATTTACCAAGCATTTTATGAAGTGTCAGAATGGCAACATTTAACATATAAAAATGACAAAAGTGGCTTTTTTCTTTTGTTGTGTTTAAACGACAAGAAAATGTGGCAAGGGAGACTTTGCCACACCTGTGTTGACACTCATCTTGTCAGCATTGTTAGCACTGGTGACACCCGTCTGGGCTTCAGAAAAAAAAAGAGTTGACAGAAAAGGAGGCTGTTATTGAAACATTTAGCTCACTGGAATTGGAGACAAAAGAGAAATCTAAATACTATGACAAACCTGAATGTTGTCATTGGTAGAGACCCTGCAGCTATGCTGTATAATCTGACATTTTGTTTTAATTCAGTAATGTCATGTCAATATAAACCTAAATGACTTGCAGTCTCCACAATAGCTCTTTTTCGTGATTTGCAAGTCAATTTTGTGTCTCACATGAAACTCTGGAGCAAGATGGATTTTCCCCAAGTTGTCTGTCACCTGTCGACTTACCGCCAGTGGCTGCATAGTTAATAGAGAGGGAAAAATGTCTCTGAAAAATAGTGTGAGATGGGTTGAATTACTTTGTCATTCATGTTGATTGGCTTTGCTTTCATGTTTTGGTGCTAAAGGTAAAGCTGACCCCCACTAACACAAAATAATTTTGAGTTTATTTATGACTAGATTGTTCAATGCTAAGACATCTGGGGCAAAACATGAACATACATACTTGTTCTTGCTTTAACAAGTATGTATGTTCACTGTTTTACCATAAAATAACAGTTTTAAAAATCATTTTGATGCTCCACTGACTTGGAATCAGGTGAATGGTGTTTCTGTCTTTCCCACTCCCCATATTTGTTCCCACACTATGTAACACTAAATCGCACACCATTAACTATTTCACTGATTTTAGTAAAACTGAATTATATTTTATAGAGAAATTGTTTTCTGGTTTTCTTATGATGTCCTTCGGCTCCTCAAGGCTCAGTTATTTACAGAGTTTCCTGATGAACAGCAAAGTAAACTACTGCGTACTATAACTGCTGTTAGCTAATGTTAGCTCACTTTATTAACTGAGCTGCCTGGACTGTGAGCTCAGAGCAACGCAGGAGTGGAAGTGTTTGTCCCACAGGAGTTTCGGACGCCGCTGGCGGAATGCTAACAGGGGGCGGAGCCGGTGTCCCACCAGAACCAGAGCTAGGTAAGGTAAGGGCAATGTAACTGGGCTCAGCAGCCTCTATGGACATAATGACAGAGGCAAAAAAAACCAAAGGGACGTTGAGGGAGAATGCGAAGAAGAGTAAAGAGTGAACAAAGCAAGAAGCCACAGGATGGAAATCTGTGACTGACTTTTAGTTGTTGGCAAGAACTTTGTGAAATAAAAGACTGAAAGAGAGACACAGAGCTGGGCTTCCTGCTGTTGGACTAGTAAGTAATATTAGCTGGCTGTTATGTCTTGTGTCGTTGTACTTGCTTGATGTTTGGCTGTTAGCAGAGCTGTCATCTTGTTTTAAAGTTTCACCATTTGCAGAGTGAGGTGGGTAAGATGTGAGAGGAAGCTGAAAATCAATTCACCCCAAACGGGGGCTACAAAAGGGTGAAAAGCATTATTGCTGATGGGAAACTTTAATAAGTAAGTAAAAAAAATTCAAATAATTAACAGTAGAATCTGTAATCATCTCTGAAATCTTTGGAGTACACTGCAATAAAAGCCAATGGCTTTATTTTAGTTTTTTGCAAGTAAAAACAATATGCATTTTGTCTTCATTGCATCAAAATACTAATAAGCCACAACTAATTCCTCTCTGCTGAAACAGCTTGTACACACAAACACTACCAACAACCCTTTAGAAATGCCAATACAGGCCTTTCAAAACACCTGCTTCATCAAATCTATCTGTTTTCCTTCCAAACACGACTGGTCATTTTATTTGAGCTTCAGAGTCACCCAAGATCTGCAGGAAATACGCACTGTATGCGTTCATGGTAATATTGCTTTGACAGCAGTAGATGGATTTCCTGCATGTTATGACGGGAAGATCAATTCTTCCAAACCCACGATAGCTGAGCATTCTCCAGAGTGTACAGCATTATCTTTTAGGAGATAAGCTAAAGTTGGCACATTCACACACTGTAGGTTAATGCAGTTCAAAGCGGGACAGAGCAGCAGATATAGATGCCATAGCATGCAAATGTGGCACACATGATAAACAGGAAAATTACTGGTACTGTGATAAGCTGCTGTGAGACAACAGAGTTTTACTTGTAACCCTTTTGGAATAATCTAATAATGGTCCTCTTTTCCATTATCTTATTTAATTTAAAGATTTCAGCCACCCACAGAAGAAGGGAAAAGGCTAACAGGGCGTGTGTTTGTCCATCCAGCTAACTTAATTAAAACCCAGGGTTTTAGTCCTTTCTGTCATGATTGCTCAGCTCATTGATTTGGCCCACTGGTCCAGCACGATGACAACTTTCTTTCAAACTCGAGTGATTTTTATCCAAGATGGTGAGAAGAAAGATTTCCTACTCTAGATAGGGGCCACATTATGTTACATTTGCATGATTACACACTGATTGCAATAGGTCAATTGATACTCATACTATTCAAAGTGCTAATGAGAAGATTGGCACTCACTCACAAGACTGTAAATCGAAGTAGATGGTCAATTTTAAGGCGAGGCACTACAGGCAAAAACATTTTCTTTTCATGGACTGGTCAGATTGTGGGCTCTTTTGTCTCCATAACTTTAAACTGGTGGAAAGATTTCTTTGAAATTCACCAAAAGTTACCACTGGAAAATGCCTAACTTCCATATTTAAACACAATTTTAGAAAACTAAAAAAATAATTGTAAATAATGAACTGAGAAGGTTTTGTGGTGATAGCTATTCATTAAAATGTTATACCTGTACTGTCCTACAAAATGTATGGATTTTTACAATACATATCTTTAAAGGCCATTTTCTCAAAATGAGCTTTTTCTCAGACTCTGAGCCAGAAATTTCCACTTCAGCAGCACGTACTTACACCAAACCTTCCACTTTCATTCGTATCTATATTCTGAAGGTTTTTACAGAGGGATTTGTTCATATGTCATTCATTTATAGAACATTTTATTCCTAACGTCTGAGTCTTTGGATATATGAGGTGATAAAAAGATATATCCAAAATTCTCTCTGTAAAAACCTTTGACTCTAATATGTCAACAAAATTAAACATATTTTGAACCTGGAAAAGTATGCAGATGAGTGCAGTTTTCATTAGATAACACCACATTTGCTTTTTCTTGCTTTTTCTTTTTAGGCATTCATTTTACTACAGTTTGTCTATTTGCATCAGTGGATTTCTCCTAAGTTTACCAAAAGTTAGCATTTAGCATATTTAAACAACCTCAGATAACTTATAATACAACTGTAATTAATTGTCTAATGTAAAGGATCAGCTGGGGAAGTTTCATGGTGATATATATTAGTTAAATCTTTTCCCTACTCACCTGTAATGTCCTCCCATAAAGGACGTGATCTGAAAACAGAAAAAGAATCAAAGGATGATAAATAAAGCAATAAGGAACATGTGCATCCACAGATTTCTGGATTCCAGGAATGCTTTTTAAAATAGCATACAATACAATGCAATACAATAGAAATATCAACCAACGCAAATGACTTGAGCCATGGAACATAATTCAAAACTCAATAAGAACACACATAAGTGGTTTTGGGTGTAATATGAAGCTTTTCCTCTGCCTCGGTTCAAAGAAGGGATAACCAACAGGAGATAGCAACAATCCTTCCTCTACAGTTTAAGGTGCAGTAAGTGGATAAGAGGGATTAATGGTATCCAAGCCACAAGACACCAGCCAATCCTGTTAAGGCAAGCCGGGCACAGAGGCAGTAGTTTAGATGTATATGGCTCCTGTGATCCCTCGTGGGTCTCCTGGCAGTGAGGATCCCTCAGATGACTGTTATCCTGCCTCCCTACATATGTGCCATCTCCCCACTGCATGTTCCCCCGTGTGTCTCTCTTTCTGTATGTGTCTTTTGCTTCCTCTTTGTCTCAAATTTTCAGTACAGTTCATGAGACTCGATTTTATTTTTTCCTTACTTTACACTTTGTTTCAAAACTAGACCAAACTCTTCTTACCTCCTTTATCTGTTTTCTTTTGACATACTATTTTATCTGTGTGTGTAAAATGGATTGGACGAGCCAGATAAAATACATTTCATGAACTCTTTCTCCTGAAAATATATAACTGAATATAGCCATCATTTCTCAGTTTAGTGTAAACCGATTCGTCCTACAATGCCAAGCCTTATCCCTCTCTTAGACCACTAAAGCTGAACCCCTGTGATAATGAGACATCACTGACTGGGCTATTACATCTGTTCGGCTTTGTTGTGCACACAGATGCTCAATTCATTGCACATCCATACAGCAAAATAATCCATCCTGGATTTACAGCAAAAGCCAGAACAGTTTTCTTCTCACTTTTCACTCTTTATCTTGTGTTTTTCATTAGATTTGGCTTAAGAGTTCAACATAAGATGAAATGTGTTATTTCGGTGGATTAGGTGTATACTTGTTTCTGGAGTCGAAACAATCCCTTGTTTTGTTGCAACAAATTTCGATCCTCCGGTTCTGAATACCTACGCAGAGCCTTAAACAAGCCAGTACATTTTGTATGTCTAAGCTTCATAGTATCCTCCAGACTGCGAGCTTGGGAATAATGCTGCTCATGAACATCCGAAAGGGACTAAGAGGTGTAGAGGACACTTCCAGCAGAGTGAAAGTCCTGTGACAGTGTGATAAACAGAATGCAGCTCTAATCCATCAACAACACTAACACGTTGGTGCACGGAAAGAAAAAGAGCTTGAGGAATGACAGCGAGGTGGAAAAAGCACTTAGATTCTTACTTTCACCACAGTGCAATCTCCACGCCAGTTGTGAGCAGCATTACTATGGTAACAGCGGATTATCACCTATTACATAACTGGGGCTGTGCACTTAAACCAACTGGATAAAGAGCCACATTGTGCTTGTTTTTCTTTTTCTGTTTTGTTGCTGGCTTATAGGCAGTGCACACAGCGCGACATTAGTTCACTGATGTAAAATATGAAGATATCAGTGAGTATATGTGCCTTATACACACTTATTGTGCCTTAACTCAGTTTTGCAGTTGCATTGTAATAAATATGTGAAGAGATCATTAAGAATAAAATTAAATAAAATACAATAAAAATCAAGAAATAATGCTGTAATCCTGCAGCTCTGTCTGCACCATTTCATTAATTCATGTAATCCTAACCCCCCCTCCAGAGATAAGAATCATGGAAAAAGGGAAAAATGTATGAAGGTGGTGGTGCACAAAGCTACATATGTGCTCAATATTTAAAATGTGTTTGTATTTGTAAAGTTATCTTATCTGTCCAAGGTACACTGTATTCAAAACACTCCACTGCTCGAGCCAATTAAGAATTCTTTCTACTTACTGGACCAGATACAAGAAAAAGAAATTGTGTTTTTGTATGCTGTCTTAGATGTATCATAAACATGTAACACATACAGTATCTAAAACTGTTTCATATAAATCAAGATAATCTACACACAAGCACAAAACCCTGCAACACTTAACTCTGTTATTCTAAATCAGTGCTTGATTGTCTTATTAGGTGACCTTTCAAAGTAAGAGCCACTCTGCCTGCATGATTCCACTCCACAGCTAATCACATAAGAGGTTTACTAATAAACACGGGCACACACTTAACGCACATTTTCAATGCCATATTGTATAATTACAAAACTGCAGACATTTTATACTCTCCTACACACATTCAGTACAGTAACACAAGCTTAATACAAGTGCCACTTGACAGCACAATAGCATGTGGGAGAAAGGAAAGCTGTAATTAGAAACATCTTATCAGAACAACAAAGATATTATAAATGGTGTATAGAATGTATAGATAATATGGTGGTTTTAAAGTTACTCATGTGAACCAGTCAAGACTGGGAATCTGATGAGTGTAAGCGGTCAAGCATTATATTTTAAGTGGGCAGTTTGTACAGAGACTGATAAATCCATTTCCTTCTCTATAAACCATGTTGTGCTTACCTCAGTACACAGAAGGAGCCAAACAGTGAACACCTACAGGGAATTTAACTTGCACTCCAGTCAACATGTAAAATCCACCAGGGCAAGTGTACCTCTCGCTCCTAATTACTATGTTCCCCGGTGAAATTTAAACTCATTTATTCCGTTTGTTCCCTGAAAGAACTTTTAATGTAGAGCCCCCTGAAACATACTGATTGTGTTTTTTAAATCAAGATTAGCAATTAAGCAGAAAACTGGTATTCACAGCATGGCTGAACCCCCTGCTACAACAGGTAGTTTCATTTATGGAATCTGTTTGTCAAAGATGTCCAGCTGATTTAGTTAGCTCTATATTATCATTAGCAACTGGTAAGTTAGTTCATTGTCTTATACTTTCTCAAAAATGTACCCATTTTTTCAGATTGTAAAAAGTTTTCAGCATGTATGTTAAAGCAACATTATGTAACTTTTCTACCATGTTAAATCAGATTTTAGATCTACTACATTGACGTGTGATCTGGTGATTGGCTTCTTTTCCACGTTGCACACTGTATGTCTGTTCTTGTTCTATGCAACTTTGTGCTCCGTAACACAAAGTTACAGAGTAAGAACAGACACAAACAACACCCGTGAGAAGTATGTAATGCTTTACGGCACCAACTATTTAACTGATTTTGGTAAAACTGGATCATATTTCATTCGGCTCCCGCACATCAACTCTGTGATTTACAGAGTTTCCTGATGGACAATAAAGTAAACTGCTACGAACTATAGGTATTGTTAGCTAATGCTAGCTAATGTTAGCTAAGTTTGTTAGTTGGGCTGCATGGACTGTAAGCTTAGAGCACCGGGAGAGTGTTAGTGTTTATACCACAGGCAAAGGAAGTTTTCAGGCCTGGGGTGTGGGGAATGCTGATGGGGAGCAGTGCCAGTGTCATGCCAGAACTGGAGCTGGGCAGGCGGGCAACCTCTGTAGACACAATGACCAAAGGGGATAATGATGGAGGAAGCTAATAAGATAAAAGGAGTGAGTCCATATTTACAACAGTGGTATTACACTCTGAAACTGGGGGGGCATTAAATCAAAAAATACCTATTTTTATGTAATGTTGCTTTAAAGTGAGTGTAATTTGGTCGGTGGAGCTAGATAAAACCGTTAAAGGATCACCAAAGTTATTACAACTCATCTTGGGAGAAACATGAATGTTTGCAACAAAGTTTTTTGCAACCAATCCGACAATTAGTTATTTACATGTTTAGTAGATATTTTACCAGAAGACAAAAACCTTAACCTCACCTGGTGGTGCTGCAAGAAAAGGCAGGGGATCACCAGAGTCAGTAGGGTTCATCTTCTCATGAATCTCATATTTGAATATTTATAAATGGCCTTTAACGGAACAATGTTCTCGTCATCATCATTGGTTTTATATGTGTACAGTTCCATTCTGGGACCATCCCTGATGCTCATAGCACAGCCTTATCTCACACAAAATACATACCATTAATTTGCCTTGCCACATACGATGGCAGACTGTTTGGAGGAAACAGAACTGCTGCCTTGGTTACAATTACTGGCAACTTTTTTTTCCAGTCCAGGAAGTGTGATGTCCACATTATGCTGCAGGGAAATGACACTGGAGACCAGTTTTCCCACATGTGATTACATTAAAACACCTTTGGTTAAGTTTAGGTAATGGTCCTGGTTTTGGTTAGATATTAAAAATGTAAATACATCCTGTCTCATGCTTGAATCCAGCGTTAATTAAGTTTAACTACATTTGACTCACTCACATGCAGCAGTGGAGGCAGTGAATGGCAAATGAGTCAGTCAGTCAGACTCATTTGTATTAAACTGGCAGCTCTAAAATAAAGTAAATAAATTCTGTGTAATCCAGTTTCACTTTTTCCACTTTCTATGTTTTACATTTTTGTTTTGATTGCACAGCAAAAGAGTAAGAGAAGCATGCAGAGAGAGGCATGTGACAAAGATCACCCGCTTGGATATTGTGGTTTAATGGTATGTGAGAGTGGCCAATGCAGAAAAACCAGTAAAAAAGTGCTGATGAGACAATGTTGATATTGTTTTGTTTGATAATCAAATCCATTAAACAGTATCAGTCAACAGAAAGTGCAAGTAATAATTTGTTTTTGTAATAATTTGTTTACACATGACTGATTCAGTGTTTCAGGCAAAGCACTGAGGTCATGCTTGCATCATCTGATGCTTCATTCATGCGTTACCATCAGTGGCTAATTCATCAGCTGCCTAGCGACCACCTGACTAGTAACACCCAATCATATTCATAGAGCCATATAACACTTTTACTCAGCTTACACGTCCATATCAACACCCTTTGCTGAGGCAGCCACCATCCCAACCTCCTTCTTATGTGTTTAAAGACCAGTGTGTAGGATTTAGTGGCATCTAGTGGTATAGTTGTTAATCGCAACCCAGTCACCTCACCCTCTCTCTGTGTAGCTTTGAAAGAGAAACTACGGTTTCCACAAAAAAAAAAATTAACATTAAAGGCCCTATCTAGAGCTGGTGTTTAGTTTGTCCTACTACTGTAGAGGCAGGGTGGTTCAACTTAAACTGACCACTCAGCCATCAGCCATGGTGCTCACCAGGAGCAGTACAGTGCTTCCTATCCAGATCTCAAATGTATCAAATGAAAAGTCCAAGATTGATCCTTGGATTAGATTTACCAATTCACTTCTATCATCTCTCTGATGATACATAATCACAGCTCAGCGATACGCAGGTATGCTGGGTATGCTGATGTCAACTCCAGATATTTCACTACAAATCTATCATTCTTGCTTCTTCCCATTTTTATAACGTTATTACAAAAGCATTTCTCTACTTAAAGTTAGTACAGTGCAAAATCAATTCTGATATCAAAAGACAGTAAAATAAACACTTTGCTGTAGTATATACCTTTATATCACCACTCTCAGAGAACTAATTAAATCACTCTTCTACCCGACGACCCTGAAAGTTTCCTCAGTGTTTGTTTGTTTTTCAAAAGGAGGATTCAGTAGCACAGGTTCTACTCAGCAGGGTGAGTGAGCTCAGCAGAAGAATGGCGGACTACATCCTGTCATGGTGGGGCTGTTGCTAATTGTTTCCCGGAGACCAGTGGCACACCAGACAGCCAGACCTAATTAGGATTTTCAAACAATCCAACCTGGCAGATTGTTAAAACTCACTCTGTGAGCGGAGGCGCACAATGACTTTGCAATGATCTTATCAGACATGTACAGTCATACACTTGTATCAGTGTCATGTACTGTTACATAATGGCCTGTCAGATGATGGCATGAAGATTGTCTTCTGTTTTGGTAATAACTAGATAAAAATATATTTTTTATCTTCATATGAGATGTAACAAAGTGGTGTTTTATATAAATGTAATAGACAAATAATATAAAATAATGCAGAAGAAGAATAAAAGTTACTAACTGTAGTAACAAAACCAGACTGTGGTAACTCATAATTTTCTTTTCACCTCTAAAAATTAAGTGCTATAATCTGCAGAAACTCTAAACTGGCTTTGGCACCCAGTAAACATTGGTGAGCAGCTTGTAAGCCACAGAGACACACCAAGCTGTATGCCAGCTGTTGTGTGCCATCCTGCCGCATGTCCTTTGAAGTACTAAAGCCAACCAGGCTGCATGAAGAATGAGCCAAGACAGGCTGAGGATGCCAAATACCCTGCCCTAACAATAAAAATTAATCTATCTCCGAAACAGAGGTAATATTGAATCACATGTCTGACCAGAATTTTTCCCTCAAGGACCATGAGGATTATTAGAAAGGGCACACATACATCTGGTGAGTGTACAAGACTGGCATGTTCAGAGGAAATAGCAGTAGGCACAGCGATCTCCACAACACAACGGGACCCCTCTTTTCAATTTCCTGCTCCAGTTTCCATTCCTGCTTTATTTCGTGCAGGGACCTGTGAAGTGGGAATCGCGAAGAAAGAATGCAACATTTAGCCGATATGGCACCACAGAGCACAAAACAAGGAAATTGATTCTGTCAGAGGCAATATTTGTGATAATGATCTCAATAAAAACATAGGGTGATTTCAAACGGGGTTAGCAGGATTCCCTCAGGAGATTTTACTTCAAACACAGCAGTGGTCTCTAACTGGCTTTAAAACAAGTGCTGTACAGTTAAAATGTAATACCAGCATGTTACGTGATGTGTTTTTTTGTTTCCTTATCCAAACTAAAGCTTGTCTTTAGTAGTTTGACATCAGACAAGAGTTAAGTAGTGTTGATGTGCATGTTTTTTCCAGTTTGATTTAGTAGCCAGAAGGTCTGTGTGGCAGATGTCTTTACGTCCTAAGCTGATGGCGTTCTGCTTTTCTTTTCTTTCCTATATCTAATGAATCCAAACGTGTCCATCACAGATACATAATCCACTTATTTTTCCTGTAAATTCAGAGCTTCACAAGAATGCCGTATAACTAGACTTTAAGATGAGACTTTAAAGGCATATCTACCAAAATAAAACGTTTTACGTGTAAGAAAGGGGCTATAATAATATAATTGTTATAGTAACAACGTATGCTAATGTGAAAGTGTTGCTTTCCCTTGTCAGGGACGTTTTTTGCATGACATAACCCTCTCTCCCATCATTTCCCGTCTGCCTCAACTATCAGTCATGTGAATTGAGGCAAAAATAATCTTTATCAGCTGATTTATCAGTCTAGCTTAAAAAAACACACACAACACAAGGCAGAAGCTCAAGTTCCTTTACTAAGCCTGTGTTCATACGTGTGTGTCAGTGAGAGAAAGGAGAGACATGTGCTTCCCTAATTAGACTCATAAAAGTAACACACACCAACATGTGCACCAACCTGGATTTCCCACATCTAAGGTTGCCACGGGAAGCAGACACAACAACACCCAACAACCATTTATTAGTCTAATTCTTTACAGATGGTATGTTTGTGAAAATATTTTGTTTGACTTTTTGTTACAACTGAAATTTTCCAGTTCAGTGATTGGAGTCATACTCATAGTGATACCTTGATATGAAGCTGTAAATTGTGTGTATGTGACTGCAGTTCTTTAAAGCCAAAATTGAATCCCTAATATAAAGAGAGCTACTGAAACACAGTCATCCAATGACAGGTTTTGTTTATATTTTGATTCATAGAACTAGTAATGATCGGCAGAGCTTTTTATGCAATAAATGCATGATTATTTTCTATTTCTGTGTTTTACTTAAACCGTACTTTAAAAGAATGACACCCAGTATAACCTTAAGATCTGTGTTGCAGAAGTTGCTGGCTCCGACAGCCTTGGCTCAGCTGGAAACATTCTTAGAGTATCACATTGCTATTATTGGAATGAAAATATTCCCCCTCCATTTTGGGAGGCTCCAATTCCAGCGTCCCATCCCACACGATTCTTTAACAATAATGTTTTCCTGCTCTAGTATTTCAACTAGGAAGATCTCAGCCTCTTTCCTGGAAGGATAGAAAGAGTGGAAAACAAAAAAAAACTTTTGCTTTTGTAAAGTGCAATTTAATCACTCATTTTACGTCAGACTGTATTAGAATACCAGGAAAAGCTCAAAATCTAAATATAAAACTATAAGTACCAGTTACACACGGCCACAATATATAGAAATGACAAACAAGCACTTTAGAGCAAAGTTCTAACTATTATCCTTGCTTTGAAAAACTCTTGACGAGACTAACTGTTCCATGCGCCCATAAAAGCAGAGGGCCTACTAGGGAGCAAAGATGGCATGCAGCAGTTTGCAATCACCATCACTCTGCCTCCATGACACAAACGGGAGACCTCCACCCAGCAAGCCTTTGATTAAAAGCAGAACATCAAATCTCATCTTTGTGCCAGTGCCACATGCGGCAAGGAGAGGTTGTGCAGAGCAGCAGGTGTGTTGTATATTGTTGGTTTGTCTGTGAATATGAGGTTGTCATAGACACAGATGAGGGGTCAAAGACATAATATGACATCTATAACTATACTTACATACACAGGTGAAAATCATTCAGATAAACACAATTGGATTCATGCCAACAGTGGTAGAGCCATTGACAATATGTTCTGTGTTGACATACTATTGAAACATTAAATATTGTACCCACTTAGCAATGAAAGGGCTTTATAATTAACTAAATAGCGCATACGACAGATGTTCCTTTTTGAAAACATTTTGCCATTTCAAGGTTCTGTCCTCCTTCTTAGTTGCACGTTTCAAAATTGAATGTTGACGATCTTTAGCAACACATTATGCATTGTCAGTCTATTGGTATTAGTGTACTGTCATGTATTAATGCACAAACATTAGACAGATAGGGTAGACAGATAAATAAAGAGAGATACAGAGAGATAGAGAGACACAGATGCACAGCAGCAGCAGCAAAACATTAACTAACTATAAACTGTAATGGAGATATGATAACAATAATGACAGTAATAATATATGTAGTGGATGTCGTGCAGGACCACAGAAGCAGCCACGATCCATGAGAACCTGCTGGACGAGACAGCACAGAAACTCCGGGGAAGAAGTTTAGTTAGTAATATGCATTAACATGCATTAATGAGACATGTATGTTTACAGATGGTGGTGGTGGTGATGGGGAGAGAGAGAGAGAGAGAGAGAGAGAGAGAGAGAGAGAGAGAGAAGGTTTGAGTTTTCAGTAAAGGGAGATGATTACATCTTCAACCAGTACCTTGCCTGACTAGGCATAACCCTGAAAGAGACAGAGCGAGAGAGAGAAAGAGAGAGAGAGAGAGAGAAAGAGAGAGAGGGAGGGAGGGAGGGGGAGTCCCCCGGCAGTTTAATCCTATAGCAGCATAACTAAGAGATGACCTGAGCCAGCCCTAACTATAAGCTCTATCAAAAAGGAAAGTCTTAATTCTGCTCTTAAAAGTGTTGACCGTATATGCCTCCTGAACCCAAAATGGTAGTTTGTTCTACAGAAGAGGAGCTTTACAGTGTCTTATACAAGTGTGTATACCCCACAGATTGGCACATTCTCCATGTGCAGGTCATCAAACTTTTATGGAAGTTAATCAAGCTGACCTCAAAACATTCCCTGAAACTATGAGCAAATATGTTTTCTTCCAGTCTGACGCATACCCCATCCTGACAGACTCTGGGGTTTCAGATATTGAACAGACCCCTTGTTGATCAGAACTGCTGAAGAGCAAGCAGGAGAGAGCATGCAGAACAGACACCCACCGTTCGTTAATGCGTACATCCTGTTGAGAAGACGGGTCGCCCTGGAGACCAGACGTAAGTATCCTAGCAGGAGTGCAGAGAAGATGTGTATTGCCTCTTGTCAAGGAAGAGTTGTTTGTGTGGATCATGTTATTGAGTGGGAGAAAACATGCAGGGGCATGTCTTACTGGCTCCTCCAGGCTGCAATGGTTTTCTAGCCACAGTCATTGGTGGAAAGGTGGCAACCGAAAGCCTACTGGTGTTCGAAGAGTTGATGGTTCAAATCACCAGACTGTATATGATGGTAGGGGGAAAAGTTGAGATAAATAAAAGGTGCACTTAAATTCACCTCACTGGAGCAACAGACTGCCCAGAAGTTTAAGACATGTGTACCCACAAGCTATCAAATGGATAAATAAAGTGCTTTATTAGTCCCATTGGGAAATTCTGTAAGCATTGCATCAGCATGAAGGTTATAGAGTTGAACTCAGTAAACAATTAAATGTTTCATCCTTATCAGGATTTTGAGTACAGTTCCTTTGGTCAAAATGGTCATGAAAGAGCAAAATGTACGTATTAAAAAAACAAGACACTGTGTTGCTCAAAGTGTATGCCCACTGTGCAAGATAACATGATCTATAATTTGTTGTCTTGATGTATCATCTTTAATTCATACCCTTCGTTAGTCTAACTTCACTTAAATATTGATGTTTAACGTGTGAAACTGCTACTTATTGCATCATGTCCAATGTCCATATAGAAAATTAGTTACTGGCGCCACCCAGTGGAGCTTTATTGACAGTGACACAAACAGCAGAACATGCGACAGGCATAGACTTTATTTCTCAAAACAAGTATTGGAAACACTAAAGCAGCAATGATTACATTATATTGACAAACCAGGTGACACCCTACTGAATCCAATATTTACAGTTTTGTTTTATACTATAGCTAGAAGTAAAGGTCAAATCAAGTCATTTTTTTTATTTTTATAGCCCAGTATCACAAATCATAATTTCCCTCAATTAAGGGGCTTACATGCACAGAAATGGTTTAAATGAAACAGAAGCTGGATTCAATGTGTGATTGCAAATGTTGATTTGAGTTTTGCCTTTGACTCAACTTCCTATATCAGATAATGTTGCAATGGTACACATTACAACAATACTAGGGAGGCAAACTATCTTTACCTAATAATTGAGCCTAAAGTCCATAGCCATTAAAATGTCAAGTTTTTCACTTTCCTCTATAACTTTCCTCACATTCTCTCCATCTTCACGGATTCCACTGGAGCTCCCTTTAACTTACTTTTTATTTTCAGGAGCCGATATACGACAAAGATTATAGCAAGCACACTTACAAGAAGAAATGCAAATATGACATAAAGACCAACTTCAGCATCATGAGGTGAAAGCTCAAGACCCAAGAAGTCCACCATGTTCTGGGGCAGAATAGGGACACTTGTATGTACAGTATTCTCTGTGGTCATAGTGGGGACACTTGTAGCTGTTGAAAGAGAAACACAAGAAACAAGGTTAATGTAATTAACCATATAGTTTGCATGTAGACCAGAACTAGCATCCGGTAAGTGAGCATACAGTGATTACATTGCTTTTGAATCTGTGGACCATCGAGTGTTACGTTACCTTCAGGTTCAGGGTTCAAACATTCATGGGGTCCGAGGGCTGGGTCTGGGAAGCCATTGCAGGTAATGATGGAGGAGTAGCGGGAAGCTGATTTTTTAGGGATGCGAGGAAGAGTGGGGTTGGAGCGGTTCACATAGAAAAGTCCAAAACGCTCAGAGTAGCCAGCAGCCCACTCAAAGTTGTCCATTAATGACCATGCTGTATAACCTCTCAGATCAACTCCATCCAGGAGTTGGGCTGAAAAATCACAGTAATGGCTACATTTAACATCCATGTACATATCTTAAAACTCTTGAATTAATTAGACTGTAAGATAATGATTTGGTGTTCAGTTACTCGTGATAATAATAAATAATCAAAAGGCAGGTATACAAAATAAGTTACATTTATTTTAACTTTTACAAAAGCAATAAAATATCCATAAGTCCATCTAATACTTGGTTTTTATGAGCTGTGGTACCTTTCAGGGCCTGATTAATGTAGTTTTCATAGTAGTGTGTTCTGTGGATGTCATTCAAGTTCACCGCTCCTCGTTCTGAGATCCCATTCTCTGTGACATAGACGGGTGGGTTTCCATACTCATCCTTGATAAACTTGAGGATTTTCCGAAACCCAAAGGGAGTGATCTTTAGCCAGAAAGAGCCAGATTCAATCCAGGTCCGGTCATGGGTTGTTCCAGTTCCCCTGGATATTGAATTGGACATTAGCACAGCATTAGTCAAGTACTTTATGAAGTCATCTAAACAAGGAGCTGACCAAGTTATGACATGTATTTGTGGGTTTAAAACTTGTGCCAACAATCCTCTACCTAGGGCTACAAAAAATGTTATCAAGGCACATTTTATTTTAATTCCAACCTACCTGTCACCTTCATAATCCTGCTGATTTCCCAAATCAACTGGGTAAGAAAGAACTGTGGTGTAATGGTTGAAGCCAAAGTAATCATGAGTCCCTTTGATCCTCTTGATTTCCTCAGCAGTAAATTCAGGAAGCCTACATTACAAAGAAAAGTTGTTTCAAAACTCAATTTAGTTCTTCTCCAAACATTAAAAATGTACTTGTGTGCATACAACTGTAAGCAATTAGGTTTTAAGATATTGAACTGAATTATTACCGTGATTCTGGGAGACCGGCAGCCAGGCTTCTTTTGCGAATGATTGTTTTCATTAATTCAGGATAATCACCGTTGAAGATGGGATGGGCAAACCATCCAATGAAAAACTGCAGAATAAATTATATGTTAAATGTTTATTATAAGTTAAGTGGAAGACCCAGTTATGGTGGAGAAATGTATTTTTCTACCTGCAAGTAGCGCTCGGCTGCGTCCACATCCTCCTGCTTATATGGGTTCCTTGGCTCCACCCAATCAGAATTGATGGTAATGGAGATGAGACCACCCTGCGTTGCTCGGTACTTGTCATTGTAGAGGTGCCAGGCTTCAGCATGGGCCTTGATCAGGTTGTGAGCTGCAATATACTGCTTGCCCACAATTCCTAAAGCATTTGAGGGATTATTAGCATTGTCATTTATCATCATACACTGTAACGTTTTCAAATATTTGTTGAGGCAAAATCTATGTTCTTCGTACAGTGTCCATGAGACAAAAAAAAAAAAAGTTAATATAGGAAGTATCTCAAAAGAAATTTGTTTAATTACCTGGAGCAAATGTACCATATCCATAGCCAAGGTTGGCTACAATGTAGGGTTCATTTAGAGTAATCCAGAACTTCACTCTGCTTCCAAATCGGCTGAATAAAACATCAGCATAATCTCTGAATCTCTGGACAATGGTCTCATTCTCCCAGCCTCCAAGTTTCTGTAGAGCAAGGGGGAGGTCCCAATGGTAGAGGGTCACCTGAGAAACAGAGGAAAGGAAATATTTACTACAGTTCTTTTCCTACAGGTGATTTTTTTTCCCCCCCTTTGGGGCGAAATTGTATTTTTGCTAAGACAATAACAATTTTTAGCATGACATGCACTGATGTTCCTGATACTACCACTAGAGGCCATCAAAGTCATCCATCCATCCATTATCTGTAACCGCGTATCCTCATCAAGGTCTCACTGGGGCTGGAGCCTATCCCAGCTGACTATGGGCAAGAGGCAGAGTGCATGCTTATCGCAGGGCACATAGAGACAAACAACCATTCACACTCACGTTCACACCTACGGCCAATTGAGATTCACCAATTAAAATGTCAAAATACAGTACTGCATATAGCAACCATTAGTGGGTACTAGCAACAACACTGTCTACCTGGGGCTGAATATTAGCAACTTCCAAGGCATCCAGCAATCTATGGTAGTAGTTCAGTCCAGCTTCACTGATATGGTTGTTGGTGCCATCAGGAAGAACTCTGGGCCAGGATACAGAGAAGCGATAGTGGGTCACCTTCAACTTCTTTAGCACCTCCACATCCTTGTCAATCTTGTTGTAACTATCACAAGCAATATCGCCATTGTCACTGTTGTCCACTCTCAAAGGAGTATGGGCAAACTTGTCCCAGATACTCAATCCTTTTCCATGGGCTCTCCAGCTTCCTTCAATCTGAAATGAAAGGAAAATTGAAAGAAAAGCTGCATCCTAGTGTATTAATAAACAATATGTTAAAATAACTAACAATGCCAGTGCACCGCACTCTGCCACTGGAGAAGAGAAAAAGTGTCAGTGTTGCTTACCTGGTAAGCAGCGCTCGCAGTACTCCAGTTGAAAGTTTTGGGAAACTGTCCATAAAGTATCTTCTCTTCATCTGGCAGGGGAAAACCATTGTCCTTCATGACACGGTAATAATAGTGAGCAGAGCGTTTGGGTGTCCTTGGTCGGTTTGGGTTAGTGAAGTCCACATGGTGAAGCCCAAATTCTACTTTGTACCCATTAAGCCACTCAAAAGAATCCATGAGAGATGTTGCTATATATCCTTTCACCTTCGCACCATCAAGATTATAAGCTGTGTAAAATATATTAAAAAAGAGAAAACATAATTTGTCAAAAAAAGTTGACATTGTGGATTTGTGGTCTACGTTTCATTGGTCCACAGGCCAACAACTGGTCATGAAGGGTACTGTGGGCATGTATCTATTCAAAGATAACAACCATGTCCAACGATTTTTACCTTTACAATGCCAAATGAAGGGACCTAACAAACAGTATGTTCTAAAATTGTAGTAACTGATGTGCACTCACCCTTTAAAGCCTCATCAACATAGGTTTTGTAATAAAATACTCTGTCAGTATCATCAACTGTGGTCTTAATGTCTGTAGCTACTCCATTCTCAGTAACATAAATCTCTGGATCCCCATACTCCTCTTTGATCCAGTTAAGGAGTCTTCTCAAGCCCCATGCTACAGCTCTCTGGTTACTGATGACAGTAGTTGGTGAATCTACTTCCTCTGCTTCAGACACATCCATGTCATATTTATAAGATTGAGGAGTAAGCCGGACTGTAAGATGGCTTACTATCTTTGTTGTGTAATGATTTATGCAGAACATATCAGCAGTTCCCTTGATGAAGCTCTTTTCTTCTTCAGTGAAGGAAGGTAGTCTTGTTTCTGGAAGACCTTGGAGTTCACTTTTGTTTCCAACTTGCCACTTCATTGCATCAGGATAGTCACCATTCTTGAAAATAGGGTGTGCAAACCAACCTAGTTGGAACTGCAGAGCACGGTCAGCAGCCACCACTTCACGAGGAACATTAACATCTTTAGGTTCAATCCAATCAGCATTGAGGGCAATGGACACTAGACCACCTTGGGATTTGCGATACTTATCATCGTATGTGTGGTAAGCCTTGGCGTGTGCTTTTATAAGGTTATGTGCAACTTTGTACGGTGCAGTGCCTGGATTCTTAACATTTGGTGGGATCGTTCCAAGTCCATATCCTGACCATGCAATTGTGTGAGGCTGGTTGAAGGTCATCCAAAACTTCACTCTGTCACCAAAAGTAGCAAAGCAATAGTCACAAAAGTCATTAAAAATGTCAATCATGTTTACATTTTCCCAACCACTGATGTTTTGCAAAGCTTGAGGGAGGTCCCAGTGATAGAGTGTCACCATGGGAGTGATGTTATACGCTATGAGACCGTCAATGAGTCTGTTGTAGTAGTCAACACCTTTCTGGTTCAGGGAGGTATGCTGACCATCAGGAAAGATCCTGGACCAGGATAGAGAGAATCTGTATGACTTCACTCTTAGAGCTCGCAGCATGTAGAGGTCTTCTTCCAGTCTGTGGTAGCTGTCACAGGCCACATTACCATTGGCATTGGCAGGAATACTGCCAGGTTTTTGGGTGAAAGTATCCCAGACACTGGGCCCCTTCCCATCAGCATCCCAGCCACCTTCAATCTGGTAAGCTGAAGACGATACTCCCCAAATGAAGTCTTGTGGGAAAGTGCCATAGTGGTAGAGTTTTCTCTGAAAATTGGTTAGGCTGGAGAATTTTCTCCAGACATTCTTGGCTTGCGATGGCACTGTGGAAGGTGGCATTGAGGGAAGTTTATTTGACGCTATGTTGTTCAGCTCTGGTACATTAAAGTACTGTTTTTTGGAGGCAAAACCATTTTTCTCAATAACTTTGGTGTAAAAGTAGGCAGACTGCTTTGGAGTCCTGGGTCTGTCAGGCAGGTCAAAGTTGACATGGTGCAATCCAAAACGTTTACTGTAGCCTTGCGGACCTTCAAAGCCGTCCATTAATGACTGGACAGTAAACCGCTGCACATTTACTTCATCCAAATGTATAGCTGTTGAGAGAAGAGACAAAGGATGGCTGCATTTACAAATCATTCATTTTATAATGCAATCTAATGTCTGGGGCAAAAGCCTTGTCTAAAGTATAAATACAGGTATATGAAATTAGAAATGTATTACTTAAACAATCATTTTCAATACCATACCTTTCAGGGCCTCATTGATGTAACTCTTCATGTACTCTATTCGATGACTGTCATTGAGAGTGTCCCCACCGTACTGAGTAGGCATGCCATTCCCAGTTATATGGATAGGCACTTTGGCAACATTCAAGTATTCTGTGGAAATGTAGTTTAGAAGTCTTCGGAGACCCCACGGTGCAGAATATATCCAGTCAGAAGCTGTTATGGACCATGAAGGATCCACGTGTGCCTGGAAGTCGCCCACCCCTTGTGGACCTGGGGTGCAGCCACCATCACTGTTGTTGACCAACCGGGAGGTGTAATGGTTTAAACCAAAAAAGTCAGCAGTTCCACGTATCCTCTGGCTCTCTTCAGGAGTGAAAACTGGAAGCCTTGCAGGCTCAGAATGGGGACACTTATTTTTTTTCTGTTCTATCTGAGTTTTTAGAGTTGCAGGATAATCTCCATTCACAAATATGGGATGTGCAAACCAGCCCAGCATGAACTGCAGGTAGCGATCTGCAGCTGCTATGTCTTCAGGTCTGGACTGGTTCATGGGCTCAGCCCAGTCAGAGTTCAATGCAATGCCTACTTTCCCACCTTGTGTCTTCCTGTACTTGTCATTGTAGATATGCCAGGCCTCAGCGTGGGACTTGAGCATATTGTGAGTGACCTGAAAATCCAAAATAAATGGTTATGTAAATTTATACGAATGACAATTAAACAGTATATACTCACATTAAACTAAGAACACTGCTCTCACCTGATAGGAAGCAACCACATAGTCTTTTACACCAGGAGGATGTTCACCAGTGCCATACCCAGCATGGCTCACCACCCAGGGGCTACTGAATGTGTTCCAGGTCTTGACCTGGTCTCCAAACCTGGAGAAGCAGAAGTCTGCGTAGTCCTTGAATGCTTCAACAATGGAAGTGTTGGTCCATCCACCAGAGTCCTGGAGTGCCTGGGGCAAATCCCAGTGGTAGAGAGTGACAACAGGCTGTATGCCAGACTCAATGAGAGCATTGATCAGCTTTTCATAGTAGAGAGCCCCTTTCTCTGATTGGCTGCCCCGGTGGCCTAAGGGGAAAATGCGGGCCCAGGAGATGGAAAATTGGTAGGTGTTGACATTAAGACCTCGCAGAAGGTAGACATCATAATCCACCTTGTGGTAACTATCACAAGCCAGATCAGCTGTCTGATTGTCAAAGACCTTGTTTTCATGACCAAAACGGTCCCAGATGGTCTCTCCCTTCCCATATTCTAACCAGCCTCCCTCAACCTTGAAGGACTCACTGGAGGTGGCCCATTGGAAGTCAACAGGAAAAGATTCATTCAGGAAGGCATCTCGCTCAGATGAGGTCATGGTGGCAAAATTGCTCCATGTCTTGCAGTAGATCATAGAACATGAAGGTGTTTGAAAATTGTTTCTGTTTTTGTCACTTTGGTGTGAATGACTGAAGACAAAAAGAACAAGATGTTGAAAAAATGTAATACTTGAAGAGTAATCCAACAAATATGTTTTGGTGCACGTGATGCCATACAATTACAATCTGAAATGCTTATTATCAAACATGGCCACAGACTACTTTGCTACTTTGCACTACAATACCTTTTTGGGATAGTGTCATCTGGATGTAACATATCTCCCATGTCAATTCCAAGGACATTTTGGTCTTCATTACTCAGCACTGTAAAAGCATAAAAATATGTCATGTACCATATAATAATATTGTTAGGAAATTATGTTACAATCCTTGAATCATTTATGACATTTTCCATGACATAATTAAGTACTTTCTATCTCAGGTGTCAAATAAATCAAATTAAAATGTGACATGATATGAACATATTGAGCTGTGGTACACTTTGCTTTTTAAATTTCAGTTTGAAGAATGCTCATAATTCACAATAAAAAGCAATAGTATCATATACATTACCTTTCAAGATTTTTGTATCAGACAAGAACTGATAAGGAGAACAGTCACTGATGTTCACCTCATAAAAGAGAATAGGTTTGTCTCCACACTTTCCCTAAAAGAAAACATTTATGTTTTATACCATATACCATATAACAGCTTCCCATTTATCATATATATAACTGAAGACTGTTAGCTATATTTAGTTTAGTACATACCAAGACATTTAGCAGTTCATTGGCCAGGTTTTGTCCAGTGCTGCAGTCATATTGAATTTTAATAGAGAGGAAATCTAAATATTTCTGGAATAGAGGTATATGTGTGAGTGTAGCTGGATGTGGAAGGCATATTACTCTTCATTAGAGCAAATAAAATTAACTGAACACATGTTTATCACATCTTGACATACTTTAAAAATGTGCTTATGTTCTATGTGATCTCACCAGTAGTTGAGTGTCACAGATGATTGCGACTTTACTGGCCTTTCCCCCAACTGATACTCCTCCATCTGTAACACATAGCATGCTATTTCAGTTATTAATCTAAGCTTTTCCTTCGGTTTTCAAACTTTCCCCTGCATTACTTCAGTTCCTTATCATGAACTTTGGTTGAAGAGATATGGGAGCCTTTATCATCTAATAAAGCTGGAAAAATGAAGATAAGAAAGGTCACATCCAAAAAGTCACCATTATAAACAGATGTAATGTGGTCAAGCATGCGAATAGATATCACAATGTTTTCAAAGGTACCAAAATAAAAATCGTACTTGTGTCTAAAGTGTTGTACAAGACATCTTCAATTTATGTTCTGGCCATACACAGTTTGTTGTGTTTGTATTTGTTTAAAAAGGTTTTGTACTGAAGTAAGTAAGTGAGTGCATTCTATATATCATACAATATAAACACTGATTAACATTTTCCCATTACTATACAAGCAAAACATTTTCTACAAAAAAGCATTAGTCTGTGGTTTTGCAATCATGTAATCGAAGCTCAGCACATAATGCAATGAAATATTGATCTCCTACCTCTATGAGGAAATAGTTTGCGGTAGCGGAGGTAGACATTGGTGTGTGCATCAAGAGCATTTTGCAGTTCAGCGTCTCTCAGCTCATCCAAGCTGCTCAGTGTCACCCAGGAGTCTGCCAGCGCTCCAAACTCTCCAAACACAAACTCTGCATACTGCTCAAACATCTCTACCAGCTCCTGGCTCTCCCAGCTTCCATATTTTGATCTCAGAGTGTCTGGCAATGTGGAACTATGTAGGACGACCAGAGGCTGAAGGCCCACCTCCAATAGCTGTTTCATCAGGGTGCAGTAGCAGGTAACCACAGCCTGTTGGGGCTGGCTGTAGAGGCCTGTAGGCAAAAGCTGACCCCATGATAGTGATACTTTAAAGTGGGTCACCCCTCTGCTCTGCAGGTACTCAAAGTACTGTGTAGAGCCTGGAGGTATGGGATGACTGCAGTCAAAGGTGTCCAACACTGCTCCATCAAAGAGTTCATCGGTCACAGGACCTGCAAGAAACATGGCCTGATGTTTATCATCATGTTTCTGACACATGCACCCATACACAGTGATCAAATACAGAGAGAGAAGGTTCCCCAGTAACGACATGATGTCCGACTGCAGGGAACTGAATGAGCCACTGGATGGTTAACCTTTTATAGCAGGACAATATCAGACAAGTTTCATAAGTGACACTGCTGTATGCAGGGTAACCACTGCTGTGATACTTTATGAGTGCTCTCAGCCTTGAATGCTTCTGATAAAATACAGGAGGTCAAACAGGAGACAAAGATTTATGATGCAAGGTAAAAACAAGAAATGTGTGTAGCGGTCAAGGAGGAACTTCACAAAAAAATAAAAGCAAATATTGGTTAACTAACTGTGTTGTGTTTTGTAGTTGCCTTGGATTGTTATATCAAACTGTGTTGCAAAAATATAATTGAGTGTAAGTACCTAGTACAGCTGTCGCAGGTACCTGGGTATATTTTCGCCAGCCAAGCGTTTGTTTAGTGCACTCTGAAAAGAATTTTACATTGCAGTAGGACATGGCTAGCACACATACAAAACGTGTGGACCAGACCAAGGATCTGGCCCCACTGATTATTTGATATTGGCACTCCCATTTCCTCTTCCCAAGTCTGTCTCAGGTGGGCTGTTGGTTCGGCGTTAAGGGAGTCAATGGAGTTATAAATCACAGAGGTGGAGCATCTCTGAGCAGGGTCCAAAGTGAACAGTGAGTCAATCAGGGATCCGGGCGGGTGGTTGGCGAAATGGGGCTAAGTGGTCTTAATAAAGTGCCTAAGTGTTGCAAGTTCGGTGAAGTCAGTAAAAGTGCCTTCTTTATAAAGGTCTTTGACACTAAGCAAACCTCTATCCTGCAAGCTATGGAATGTAGGGTCAGTTAAAAAAAAAGGAGAAAATAAATGACTTTTTAAAACCAGGGCTAGAGTTGAGTGGTCGTTTAGGCCAAAGTGTTTCTGGAATTGTATGCAGATCCTAATTGAATCAAGGACTGGGAAACATATGGGGCGGCTGTGGCTCGGAGGTAGAGCGGGTCGTCCACTAATCAGAAGATCGGCGGTTCGATCCCCTCCAGTCTGCATGTCGAAGTGTCCTTGGGCAAGATACTGAACCCCAAATTGCTCCCGAAGGTGTGTGAATGTGTATGAATGGTTAGCTCTTCAAACTGATGAGCAGTTGGCACCTTGCATGGCAGCCAATGCCATCAGTGTATGAATGTGTGTGAATGGGTGAATGAGATACGTACTGTAAAGGCGCTTTGAGTGGTCGGAAGACTAGAAAGGTGCTATATAAGTACAAGTCCATTTACCATTTACCATTATGGGTTTGAGCTGTGAGAAGAGATTGCAAGGTGAAACGAGAGGACCGTAGCTCTATTTGGGCCCATGTGGGACATGTCTTGGCTCTGCTATCAAGCCAGTGACCCAGTTTGTTAATATTACTTGCCCAATAGTACTGGATAAAGTTGGATAGTGCGAGGCCGCCCAATCTTTTGGGGAGTTGTAAATTGGCTTTCCTGATGTGGGGAGGCTTATTAACCCATAGGAATGAAGACATCATCTGATCCAGTTGACGAAAAAAGGATTTGCCTATAAAAAATTGGAATGTGCTGAAACAGGTAGAAGAATTTGGAAAGAATCACCATCTTTATAGTATATTTATAGTTAATCTTATAAAGATGGTGAATCTTTAGGTTAACTCTGTCGGTTAGGGAGAGGGAGAGCAAGGACCAACAAGTCATGTTGAGCTTACATCTGTCAACAAGAGGACCTACTACTGAAGAGGTCTTTGAATGTTGCGGTGATGAACACGCCTACATATCGAAATCAATCTGAGACAACTCTGGAAATGGAAATGGAGGACAGTGACATAGTACTAGATAAATGGTTGATGGGGAGGAGTTCACTTTTATTAAAATTTAATTTGTACCCGGTATTTGTCAAATTGAATTAGAAAAAAAGCAAACTATCACTATCACTTTTTAAATAAATGTGAACACTTAGTCAACATTTCATGTGTGTTAACAACACAGTGGTTGAGAGTTCAGTCATTCATGGGGGTCAGGGTCTATATATGGGAAGTCACTCCAGGTGAAGATTGTTATCATAACAACTGACAATGCAGAAGTGAACTCTAATTGTTATTGATGAATTTGTACTAAAGTTACACAATATTCAGGGTAGTATTGGTGCTAAATAGTAGCTTCAGTGTATCTGCAGGTTTTAATTCAGTTTAGATTTTATAGAATCTATATTATGTATTCTGATACTTTAATTAAAATTTGTTTGCTAAGAGGTAAATAATATAAAATTGTCAAATAATATATAACTTGTTAATCTGTTGTGATGCCATGCTTACAATTATCTCAAGGTACATTATGTTGTCTATAACTGATCTTTTGCTCAGAAGACACTGTAATACAAATCGTAAAACTTGCTCAAGATTTTACCATCCTACTGCACTTGTAATGAAGAAAGGATATGACACAAAAATTGACTGAAGTGTTTGCTTAAGCTAAACAAAAATTAAAGGAATTTCTCAGTGTGTACATGAAAACACATATAGCTGAATTCAACCTATTAAAGACCACGGGAAACAAAATCAAGGGAAACATTATTTATTATGTTTTTGGATTTTCATATCCAAAAAGCTGAATTTAAAGGTTGTGATCATTAACCTTTCAGAGATTTGATTAGTCATGTTTTTACAACCCAAGAGGTTCAGTTGAATAACCCGGAGAGTATGTCTGTTGATAATAGTTTATGATGGATATCGTGATAGTTGTCACATGCTGTTAGTCCGAAATTAACAAGATTAAGCATAGATAGTGGAAGTGATACTCCGATGTTGATTCCATTTCACTCTGAAGTGTAAAAGCAATCCAAAAGGCTCCTCATGAACAAAACTCACAAATCCAGGTCACTATATGTCTTTACCTGCTTGTTATCAAGGAAGTAGCTGCCCTATGTACTAGCTATCCTATCCCATAAAGAAAAACATTATTTTTATTGTTATGTACATGGAAATTCAAGGAGAAGGATATAAGTTGGAAGAGGTGCGAAAGAACAAGGAAACCAAAGAGGGCACTTTGGAAGACTGAAAGTTGCAAACGGGGGATTATATAGTTTTTTTTTTATAGTAATAGTTTATTATTCTACTTTAAGCATGTTGTGCATACATATTTTATGGTGTTCAAACGTGCAGTTATCACTTGATGTCTGAGTCCAGAGTCTTTCCCACCGTATCACACAACTGTAATAAAACACTGAAACTTGCACCACTTGGATGTGATATTGATCTTAATTGTATAAAGATGTGATTAGGAGAATAGCTTTAAAGAGCTTGGCTATCAATGGATAATATCAGTCCATCCATTTCAAGCCACAATGAAGTATCTATTGTGGGCTGTGTTTCTGTATGTTTTTTGTGTGTATGGTTGCCTGAGCAGTGAAGTTAATGGACAGGAGGACTTCATGCTTCTTGGAGGCCCTCTGAGAAATCATCTGCAGAGAGCATTAGGGGTGAATGGTGTTTTTGACTGCAGTCATCCCATACCTTCAGGCTCTATACAGTACTTCCAGTCCCTCCAGAGCAAAGGCGTGACCCACTTCAAAATACCGCTGTCATGGGCTCAACTCCTGCCTACAGGACACCCCAGCCAGCCCCAACAGGCTGTGGTTACCTGCTACCAGACCCTGCTGGCACAGCTGCTGAAGGTGGGCCTTCAACCTCTGGTCATCCTCCATGGATCAACAGTGCCAGAAGCTCTGAGATCAAGGTATGGAGGCTGGGAGAGCCAGGAGCTGGTAGACATGTTTCAGCAGTATGCTGAGTTTGCCTTCCAGGAGTTTGGAGCAATGGCACACTTATGGGTGACCCTGAGTGACTTGGACGAAGTTTTGCATGATGGGCAGTCTGCAGGCACTTCTAGTGCTCTGCAAAATATTCTCCAACTCAACAAGGACATTTACCAATTCTACCATCAACGGTTCCCTGACAAAGGTAAGAAACACTTGTAGAAAAGGTTAAGATGTGATTAAGAGCTCCTGTTTTCAGAATTCTGCATTTGTAAAAATGTTTTAATAGTAGAACAGTAATTATTTGTTGTCACCTATAATCACTTAAAATCTAAATTATTATGTAATATTATGTAATATATACATTCTAATTATAATATTATACAATATTAAGTTATATGTCATCTTTTTAGTGTGTCTTGAAAAGCAACTTTATGATGAACTTTATGACCAATTCGTAACTTTCACCCCCTTTTTTATGGCATTATCGTGCCTATCTCAATAATCCAGCTGATGTCAATAAAATAATCGAAGCATGCATTTCACGCCTTTTACACAGCAGACATTTTGACTTGGGAAAGCACAGGTATTAATAATGGCATTATACATGGCTCTGTTTATTTTGAGTATCCCAGTAATCCATGACAGTGTTACAGTGAGCCAGCATGCAAAATACCAAGACCCTGAAACTGAAGGAGCTAAATGGAAATCAGCCGTCATTCATTATATTATTCATACCTGAGCTTTGTCAAAATATCCTCAGTGAAAAAGGTCTGTTTATGCTTAGCCGAAAACAAACTGCCACATATTCCTCAGCTGGTGGAAATTGAATTAAAATGTTCCTTAGTTTACATTGTGTTTAGTGCCTTTATGCTTCATGTTCACAGGGAGACGTCTGTCACTTGGGTTTAGAGTGAGAGATTTTGCTATTATTCCCCAGATCAAAGGTTCAACTACAGTAAGCTACATTTTCTATTCTCACATAGATATGTTTTTTCAGAACTTCTTCAGACTTATTTATATACATTGTCCAAGTGCTGTTGCTATTAGGCTCCCAATAATTTGAAAATAATTCAATTCAATAAATCTTTATTGTTCCTGGAGCAATAATAAATTAAAGCATAAAAACACAGGGGAACTGTACTGTACATACAACATAAAAAAAAAAAAAAACATAATCAAAAATAAGAGACAAGAAACATGCTGTATATATGACAGCAACAAAGACACTATAAACAACAAGTAAGTGCAATGAGTAAAAACATACAAGTTGTCTAATGTACAAAGTGCAACAATAAAAGGTGGACTATAGTTCATGGTTACGCAGCAATTGCCTTAGGGATAAAGGAGCCTTGAGCTCTAGTGACCATACCTCCACCCAGGGGGCAGAAGGTGGAACTCCTGGTGCATGGGGAACAATGGGTAAAATTCCCAAACCAGCAGATCAGGACCAAAGTCAAAACTGATTCAATAAAAGCGCCATAAAACAGAGGCATAACCATTATGTCCACATTGAAAGACGTTAGCTTCATCAGTAAAAGCAGCCTTTGTTGTCCTCTAGAATATATGTTATCCTCCATGTTATGTAGTTTGCCATCAATGATTGTGCCCATTATAGGTACTGTATTGACACACTTTATACCAGTCAGTACAAATAGAAAATAAAATAAAGTAAAAATAAATAGTAAATTATCATAAAAAGAAATGTATTTTATTCTATCATTTTGTGGATGTTATGTCAACCTAAAAACATACATGTATTAATAAAAACAACATTTGTTACTAAGCAATTCACTTTTTTGGTAAAACAATTGTATTTATTTGGCAATACTTAGATGAATCTCAAGTAACTAGCTTAGCTATAAGAGTTCATTTACTTTACCTCAGATAAAGACACTCAAACTGCTGACCATTGTGAAATAATCCTTCGTTTTATCCTTAATCTTTCTGTGTGCGTATCAATGTTTTGAAGAAAACTGAAATCTTTTCAAATCCAGCTCTTTAAAGTGAATCCCTGGTTTAGTACCTACAAGTGGTTCATTTTCCATTCCAATGTTCTGATAACTTATTGTCTATACTTAATTCAACATACTGTTAGCCTTTTAAAGTGTTTTATGCCTCTCCTTATCTTAACTATTGGAAATGTGCACACATAGCATGTCAGGAGCTTGTTTTCCATGCCTGTCTCTGCCCTCTTACACACATCGCAAAACAACAGCAGTATAAAATCAGTATAGACCTATAATGAGTGTGTGTATAAAAATCTCTATAAAACACTCTTTAAAACACTAAAACTGTTTCCCACATGTATGCCTGTATTGCTTCTATACCAGCTGCTGTTACCTAATGTAACTTTCTACTGGGATATTCTCCTGTTCCCATGACCATAAATATAATATTGACAAAAAATAATGACACGAACACAACATACATATTGTCGGAAAAGTGAGATTTTACTACTACTGTTTGAATACGATATTACTATGATCAAAAGGATAACTGTCTTATATAACGGTGTATTACCTTAAACTTACATAGCACTTTTTTTTTGTTTTTTTTTTTATTAAGAGACATGAGTGTGATAACATATTGTGATGCATCTCTTATTTTCAACAGATGGATTTCTTGTCAGTGGCAATTGAATATAACTGTGCCTCTGCATTAAACTTTGCAGAGGAGCTGAGCAGTTTATGGGTAAAGCAAACATTAAAATGTGTTTCTTCTCACTTTGCCTTTCATATTTTGCATTGCTATTACACTGCAGTTACATGCATGTTGTGTTATGTTGTAGATGTTCAGTAGCGGTTTGCCGATCCTGATATACGAGATGACTGTTAATGGGGGTTCTGACAGTCAATTTCCACTCTTTGGCAATTTCCTAGAAGGTAAATGTCATTACAGCTGACTTAATATTACTTTTGTCGCTGTTAGCTAGTATTTTCCTTTACAGTCTCAATATAATTAATTAATAATGCTTTATCTTTATCTATTTTTATCTAATTTTCCTCATTAAGACTAGGCTATCAAGCCTAACCTAAAATTGCAATATCGTAAGCTTTTACAGTACAATAATCATTTGAGTCATATAATATAGCAGTGATTAGCATAGCATCTTCTCACTGTGGTCTAGTAAAGTTCAACAAGGAAAGGTGCAGCACAGCCAGAGGTCTTGCATTTCTATTTATAAGTTCATGCATAAAACACAGCTTAAAGTTGGGGTCAGTCATACTGGAGAAAGATTGAAAAAAGCTTGCCGAGTCTCTTTCCCAGGACATCGAAAACCGATGTGAATGTTCCACTGGATTTTGGGTAGAAAATGGTTAAATGGTAGTGGACTTAATTGCAAATACCAGCCAAAGACACCAAGGGAATATGTGGTGCAGTCGGTGGAGTCACTGGCAGGGCATCCAGCGTGGTGGACCTGGACGTGGCAGGGGATTGGCACGTCCTGAAGCACGGGGAGATCAGAATAACTCACAAAGACAAAAACCACAGAGAAAGAAAGTTACAAAAGAACACAGGTGGCCGTAGCTCTGTTACCGAGAGGGAGACTGAACAATCTGGAGTCTGGAAGGTTGAGACAGGTTTTATGCAGCATGGGTTGATTGGTTGGTTAGGCTCAAGTGGTGAGGTAATCAGGCAGGTGAGAGGGAAACTGGAGTCCATCCGTAGCATCATACACACACACACACACACACACACACACACACACACACACACACAGCAGGACAGAAACACAAGGGAAGGGGAAAACAAAGAAAACATAGGAAGAAAGGAGGCAAACAGCCTTGACAAATATTGTTGATAGAATGGTAGAATTATTGTCAAAGGTTTATGGTTAGATGAATGTAGGGTTTAAAGCAAATGTCTAAATTTTGTATTTCTTGTTGTTTTAGCAAATATATCATCTGAATTTGAAAGTTTAGTTTTTAGCTATGTTTAGAGCATTGTAGCTCTAAGCGGGGGTTCAGACAGGATCAGGCACTGCGGCAAAAACGGAGGTCTTTTCATTCATTTCAGTGGGGGTCGTGCGTTTCCGCACCGGCAGTCCGCAACGCAGGGGTTGCCGCAAAAAAACGCACCGGCGTGCGGGAGAGAAGTTGAGCCAGATTCAACTTTTGGGAAACCGGAGCCCCACCTCATTGTCCACAAGCCAATCAGACACTCAGATCGGCTTCTAAATCTGAGTCCGACTCGCAATTTACGGCGCAAAATAGTGACATGAAGAAGTTTAATTTGATTTGTGTCCGATGGTTTGAGAGAGAGAGAGAGAGAGAGAGAGAGAGAGAGCGCTTTGGTCGAGAGACATAGAGTAACAATAACAGTGAGTGAGCGCTGGCCTCGATCAAGCTGTTAATCAGCTAAATAAAAAGTTATTTCCTGATTGTTTCAGCGGTTACATTCAGCAGGTATAGACACGCCCATGGCAACCCACCTCAGCTCCCCTCACCCCCCCACCACTGGACAACCCTGCTACGAGTTGCCGCAATCCCTGATCCTGTGTGAATCCGCGCTAAGGATGACAATAACAGTCTCTTGGTCAGTCGACCACTGAGTCCAGACTGACTCTGTTCTGACGTTTTGTGCAAATACCTACAAAGCAGTTAGCGTGCTAACATGCTAAACTCAGAGGGTGAACACTATACCTTCTTAGGATCAGCATTAAGCATCATCATTGTCACCATGTTTGTATGTTGATAACATTTAGTAATTCACTTGTGTGCCAGCATAGCTGTAGACTGTTGGTCTTATTATATAACAAATAGAACTGTATCTTTTTACTTTTGCATAATGTATTCATGTTCGTTATATGTCAGTAACTTTGTTTTGCTTTCATTACAGCCTTAAGCGTCAATGATCTGAATATTATTGGGTGTGACGTAATGGAGATGTTGGGTGTACTGGACACGCATAACATCCCAACCAGGTAACAGTTTATCTTGGTAAAGTGGACAGTTTTATTTATATTAACAAACTGTCTTTCATGTTTTCACTTTTTACTTATCTTTTCCAACAGTCACAGCGTTTCAGACTACCGTGGATTTGCAGCATCTAGATTTAGTTATAAGAACGTTTTTAATAGGTTTGGAACCCAGACCACAACAGAACGAGATCATTTCTTTAATGAATCATTCCCCTCTGGCTTCCAATGGGCCACCTCCAGTGAGTCCTTCAAGGTTGAAGGAGGCTGGTTAGAAGATGGGAAGGGAGAGACCATCTGGGACCGTTTTGGTCATGAAAACAACGTTTATGACAATCAGACAGCTGATCTGGCTTGTGATAGTTACCACAAGGTGGATTATGATGTCTACCTCCTGCGAGGTCTTAATGTCAACACCTACCAATTTTCCATCTCCTGGGCCCGCATTTTCCCCTCAGGCTACCGGGGCAGCCAATCAGAGAAAGGGGCTCTCTACTATGAAAAGCTGATCAATGCTCTCATTGAGTCTGGCATACAGCCTGTTGTCACTCTCTACCACTGGGATTTGCCCCAGGCACTCCAGGACTCTGGTGGATGGACCAACACTTCCATTGTTGAAGCATTCAAGGACTACGCAGACTTCTGCTTCTCCAGGTTTGGAGACCAGGTCAAGACCTGGAACACATTCAGTAGCCCCTGGGTGGTGAGCCATGCTGGGTATGGCACTGGTGAACATCCTCCTGGTGTAAAAGACTATGTGGTTGCTTCCTATCAGGTGAGAGCAGTGTTCTTAGTTTAATGTGAGTATATACCGTTTAATTGTCATTCGTGTAAATTTACATAACCATTTATTTTGGATTTTCAGGTCACTCACAATATGCTCAAATCCCACGCTGAGGCCTGGCATATCTACAATGACAAGTACAGGAAGACACAAGGTGGGAAAGTAGGCATTGCATTGAACTCTGACTGGGCTGAGCCCATGAACCAGTCCAGACCTGAAGACATAGCAGCTGCAGATCGCTACCTGCAGTTCATGCTGGGCTGGTTTGCACATCCCATATTTGTGAATGGAGATTATCCTGCAACTCTAAAGACTCAGATAGAACAGAAAAAAAATAAGTGTCCCCATTCTGAGCCTGCAAGGCTTCCAGTTTTCACTCCTGAAGAGAGCCAGAGGATACGTGGAACTGCTGACTTTTTTGGTTTAAACCATTACACCTCCCGGTTGGTCAACAACAGTGATGGTGGCTGCACCCCAGGTCCACATGGGGTGGGCGACTTCCAGGCATACGTGGATCCTTCATGGTCCGTAACAGCTTCTGACTGGATATATTCTGCACCGTGGGGTCTCCGAAGACTTCTAAACTACATTTCCACAGAATACTTGAATGTTGCCAAAGTGCCTATCCATATAACTGGGAATGGTATGCCTACTCAGTACGGTGGGGACACTCTCAATGACAGTCATCGAATAGAGTACATGAAGAGTTACATCAATGAGGCCCTGAAAGGTTAGTTTCTGGAATGTCTCTTGTAGGAAACCATCTTTTACACAATGTTGAAAGAATTTTAATTTAATGTTCTGTTGTGTGTGTCCATTTTGTAGCAATAATCATAGATAGAGTGGATGTGCAGCGATTCACAGTGCAGTCACTCGTGGATGGATTTGAGGGAAAACAAGGCTACAGCCAAAGATTTGGTCTTCACCATGTCAACTTTGAAGATGCAGACAGACCAAGAACCCCAAAGCAATCTGCATATTTCTTCTCTCAGGTTATCAAGCAAAATGGATTTGGTTCACGCAAAGGTCATGCCTTTAAAGAGGCAGAGATGCAACTTCCCCACCGCCCAACTGCTTTATCACCCTCAGAGGTTCCCTCTAAATCAAAGGTTGTCTGGGAGAAATTCTCACGCCAGTCAAAATTCCAAAGAAAACTCTACCACTACGGCACTTTCCCACAAGGCTTCAACTGGGGAGTATCGTCTTCGGCTTACCAGATTGAAGGTGGCTGGGATGCTGATGGGAAGGGACCCAATGTCTGGGATACTTTCACCCAAAAACCTGGCAGTATTCCTGTCAATGTCAATGGTAATGTGGCATGTGACAGCTACCACAGACTGGAAGAAGACCTCTACATGCTGCGAGCTCTGAAAGTAAAGACATATAGATTTTCTCTGTCCTGGTCCAGGATCTTTCCTGATGGTCAGCGTACCTCCCTGAACCAGAAAGGTGTTGACTACTACAACAGACTCATTGATGGCCTCATAGCGTATAACATCACTCCCATGGTGACACTCTATCACTGGGACCTCCCTCAAGCTTTGCAAAACATCAGTGGTTGGGAAAATGTAAACATGATTAACATTTTTAATGACTTTTGTGACTATTGCTTTGCTACTTTTGGTGACAGAGTGAAATTTTGGATGACCTTCAACCAGCCTCACACAATTGCATGGTCAGGATATGGACTTGGAACGATCCCACCAAATGTTAAGAATCCAGGCACTGCACCGTACAAAGTTGCACATAACCTTATAAAAGCACATGCCAAGGCTTACCACACATACGATGATAAGTATCGCAAATCCCAAGGTGGTCTAGTGTCCATTGCCCTCAATGCTGATTGGATTGAACCTAAAGATGTTAATGTTCCTCGTGAAGTGGTGGCTGCTGACCGTGCTCTGCAGTTCCAACTAGGTTGGTTTGCACACCCTATTTTCAAGAATGGTGACTATCCTGATGCAATGAAGTGGCAAGTTGGAAACAAAAGTGAACTCCAAGGTCTTCCAGAAACAAGACTACCTTCCTTCACTGAAGAAGAAAAGAGCTTCATCAAGGGAACTGCTGATATGTTCTGCATAAATCATTACACTACAAAGATTGCAGGGCATGCTACATTGAGGCTTACACCTCCCTCCTATGAATATGATTTGGACTTGTCAGAAGAGGAGGAAGTAGATTCACCAACTACTGCCATCAATAACCAGAGAGCTGTAGCATGGGGCTTGAGAAGACTCCTCAACTGGATCAAAGAGGAGTATGGGGATCCAGAGATTTATGTTACCGAGAATGGAGTAGCTACAGACATTAAGACAACTTGGGATGACGCTACCAGAGTATTTTATTACAAGACCTATATTGATGAGGCTTTAAAAGGTGCAGTGACAAAAGTACATTTCTTAAGAGGAATATTAATGGTTTTCATGACTCAGTAATTTATTTGTGTGTGTGTGTGTGTGTGTGTGTGTGTGTGTGTGTGTGTGTGTGTGTGTGTGTGTGTGTGTTGTAATAACAGCCCATGACCTTGATGGTGTGAAGGTGAAAGGATACATTGCAGCATCTCTCATGGATTCTTTTGAGTGGCTTAATGGCTACAAAGTTGGATTTGGGTTACACCATGTTGACTTCACTAACCCAAATCGGCCAAGGACACCCAAGTACTCAGCTCATTTCTACTACCAAGTCATAAAAGACAATGGTTTCCCTACACCAGATGATGAGAAGCTACTTTATGGACATTTCCGCAAAGATTTCATTTGGAGTACTGCAACAGCATCATACCAGGTAACTGTACTGTTATATAGCTGGATCAGGGAATTGCACATATATTCCTTACTATGTTTTTCTGTCTCCAGATTGAAGGGGGATGGAGAGCTGATGGAAAAGGTCTCAGCATCTGGGACAAGTTTGCTCACACTCCTCTCCGAGTGTTCAATGATGACAATGGGGACATAGCCTGTGACAGTTACAATAAAGTAGAAGAAGATGTTGCTATATTGAAGCAACTCAAGGTGACCCATTATCGTTTCTCCATATCCTGGCCAAGGGTGCTTCCTGATGGTACCACCAAGCACATTAACGAGGCTGGACTCAACTACTACCACAGACTAGTGGATGCACTGCTCACTGCAAACATCCAACCTCATGTATGTATATTTTTCTGACAGCATCTCATTGCATATTTGGTAAATCTTAACTGTTTCTTTGCTTTCAGATCACTCTTTACCACTGGGATCTTCCGCAAGCTCTGCAGGACATTAAAGGATGGGAGAATGAGACCATTATTGCCAAATTCAGGGATTATGCTGACCTCATCTTTAGCCGCCTTGGCAACAAAGTGAAATTTTGGATTACCATTAATGAGCCGTACAATATAGCCAATGTAGGCCATGGCTATGGAGCAGCTGCCCCAGGTATGCTTTTACATCACACTACACCTCACACCTATATGCTTGTTTGATGTGAAAAAAGTGGTCAAAAAGTGGAATTTTATCAAAACATTATTAACATTATTGCTCTGCCGCATTTTATTTGTGCCACCAAGCGATAACATCATTGACAAAACAAAAATTATGGCCCAGGGGAAGATAAGAATCTGTCTTAAATCAGTCTGTTTTTTGTTTTGTATTCCATAGTCTTGACTTTTCTAAACCACAGTGACAAAAAAACTTACAGCTAAACAAACTAGCAAATCTGTCTGTTGCACCTTGTGTGTGTTCAGGGATCAGTTTTCGACCAGGCACTCTACCCTACATTGTGGGTCACAACCTGCTTAAAGCTCATGCGGAGGCCTGGCATCTCTACAATGACAAGTACAGGGCCAAACAGAAAGGAATTATCTCCATCACCATCAACTCTGACTGGTCAGAACCCAGGAATCCCTATAAGCAGGAGGACATTGATGCTGCAAGACGTGTGGTGCAGGTAAAAAATAAAAAAGGAAATACTTGTATATTATTGTTGTCAGATTCTTCTTTTGTACACAATTCCTTTCACATTTTACTTCAGACATGTAAAGCAGTTGTTAGAGTTAAGGTGTCTAATAACTGTTGTGTGTCTCCGTGTTCAGTTTTACATTGGCTGGTTTGCCCATCCCGTATTTAATGGAGACTACAGCAACATGATGAAGACAATCATTCGAGAGCGAAGCTTAGCTGCTGGTCTGCCAAAATCTCGGTATTAGAAAAACAAAAAAAACAAAATTAATAATGGAAAATTGTTTTACATTTATCGGGTAGATTTAATTTTTTCAATACAACTTCTCCAGGCTGCCCGAGTTCACTCCTCAAGAGATTAAGAGGATTAAGGGTACTTATGATTATTTTGGGTTCAACCATTACACCACTGTGCTGGCATTCCCTGTGGACTATGGAAATCTTCAGCACTATGACGCTGATAGGTAAGCAAGTACCCACATACTTACACATACAGTACCCAAGTGGAAGAAGCAATACATACATAGCTACGTGGTGATCATTTGAAAATTATGTTTCTACTTACTTGTGCACTTTATTTTAACTTTTCCACTGACTTGATTGACCCAGGGGTGCAGGAACTATTGCTGATCGCACCTGGCCGGATTCAGGTTCATCTTGGCTGAAAGTCTCACCGTTTGGATTCCGGAGGATATTAAACTTCATTAAAGAGGAGTATGGAAATCCACCTATTATCATCACAGAAAATGGCATGTCAGAGCGGGGACCTATTGACCTAAATGATATTCCTAGAAGCTACTACTATGAAAAATACATCAACCAGGTGCTGAAAGGTATAAAACAACAACTTTCATTGTATATGTCTTAATTGTCATATCAACAGTTTCACAATATCTCATGTAAAGTATGTAAGTATATAAATAGGTAATGGATGCAATATAATGGTTCATTGTAATTCTGCTGTTTTACAGAATATCCATCATGTCTATCATACTGGATTACTAGTACATTAAAAAGAATTTTGTGTTTGTCTTCATTTTCTCCTCCCAGCTTACTTGGTAGATAATGTGGATATCCATGGATACACAGCTTGGTCACTGATGGACAACCTGGAGTGGGCTACTGGCTTTTCAGAGAGATTTGGCCTTTTCTATGTCAATCACTCAGACCCTAACTTGTCTCGAGTGGCCAAGACTTCTGTTGCCACCTACTCCACCATTATCAACTGCAATGGATTCCCCGACCCTGCTTTGGGACCCCATGAGTGCTTGAATCTTATCCCTGAAGGTAAGCTGATGCAGAGTTGCTCAGATGTCTATTTTGACTGATGAATGTAAGCGATTTACTGTAGATTGTGTAGACTAGTAGTTTTATCTGTAAAGACATTTCAAATGAATATGAGAACCTCTGTGTCTTTTCTAAAGGAACAAGCGTGCCGACCACAAACCCTCCCTCAGACAACGCAGTGAGCTTCCTGGGTATGACGCTTTCTATCAGTGATGCTGAGACTGGACTGAACACCATATTTGCTTTAATGATTGTTGCACTGTTTGGAGTTATTTGTTCATCCTTTTGCTTATATAAGGCAAAAAAAGCCAAGAAAACGACATTGATTGGTTAAACATAAAGAAAAAAACTCTTATTGCAAATATGCAGAGTTAAAGTCCAACATACACTGAACTGTCTCAGTAAACATCTGAGCAGCACATTCATATAAACATTTTATAAAACTTCTTGTAAAATGTTTAAGGCATTTATTGAGGGCAAATACTTGTACTAATGCCTGATTCAACAAATATAAATATATCGCATATGTTACTGCTGTTCTCGAGGCTATGATTAAAAAAATCTACAATTCTCTCATGATCCATGGTATTGTACCCTGTAACCTGAGTTAAAGTAAAACAGAAAAAAGTAATTTAGGAAGAAAACACCAAATATTTTCTGAGTTTACCTAGTATCATAGTAAAATCATCAATATACAAAGACAAGAGCCGTTACATACTGTACCTTTAAGTATATGACAGGCATCATGTGCACTTATGTTGTGAAACAAAGATATTGCATAAAACACCGACCTGCAGAAGTCAAACATCTGTCCTGTTGCCCAATAATGCTATTCTTAAAGGCTACAGTTAGCATTTACATTGTAGCAACCCCGTAATGCCACTAGAGGTCACTGTAGGATTAAGATGATCTCTGTGCACACCTGGTTCAAGAGGACATTCATACCTTGATACTGTCATTGATTCAGACCTCTTAAAACATCTTTAGCCACTGATAATCCAAAGAAGGAAACAGGTTCTATTATCCAACTAATGAAATATCTCCTATTTGCATTTTAAATATTAGACATATGCTTTAATTCATTATTAACGCCATGGTTTGAGTTACTAGGGAAGTTAGTCAACCCCATAATGAAAGAAAAGATAACAAAAAATGTCCTATTTCCACTGCGATTTTCATTTAAGTTGGTATATTTTATATTTTATTGATTCTGTAGTATGTTTAGTAGTTTATTTTAAGGGTAAATATTACTGGTGATAGCTACAATACTCACCACTGTATCCTCTATGATAAGTTGTGTTCTCTAACTGAGAGACACAAATGTCTGCAATGCCTGTATATCTATAAACCCTGGTCATAAAATTACTGTCATGTCACATCTATGTTGCATTGGACCCTGGTCCACCTCGCTTCAGTGTCTGGCTGGTTCTTCAGATACCTCATGGCAGGGCTGAAGATGCAGCAGTGCAGACTGTTCCAAAGTGAAATTATACTGAACACTCCTCTTTGACACACTAGGAATGTGTCAACCATTGCCTCCCTGTAACAGTTTCTCATGATTGTTTTGGTATGGTAACTATTATACCTGATTGTTTGATTTGGTATATGTGTATTTTCCACAGTGTAATCTCAGCATCAGTGTAAATGAGGTCACCCTCAATAATTTGTGTGACTCTTAAAGATTAAATGAATTATGAACTTAAGCATGTCATCAAAAAGTTCACCTGGTCTGATATTGTTTTATTGGCTTTTCTGAATATTCCCTCACCAGTTAAGTGTTAATGATGGAACTTAGCATGAAACTGCCTTTCAGCTTTTTAGAACCAGTTTAGCTCAGTGACCCAACATTAATTATCTACTCTTGGAGTTAGTACAAAGATAAAGATGCATGCTTATACAATCTATTAACTACTTCAACAAACCATTTACCTGGAATTGGCTCTGGACAAGTTTAAAAATTCAAGCAAGTAACACCAGACTGAAAACACTTGAATTACTTTGCTGAAAAAAATTTATTTTAAAAACTAACCACAAAGAACTATCAATACAAAAAGTATAAAAGTACAAAAAGCGTTGCTCAAAAATAACTTGAGATGACAATATCCGAGTTAGCATTAACGGCACTGTGGGTATGACTCAGAATACAAAAAGATGGCATCTTCGAACGCATTCAAGGCATTAAATTCACATTGAAATGATTACTTGGATTACAACCCTTGTTGAGACTCTGGAGCAGTGACAACACAAAGACAAAAACCTGCACTTTGAGACATTGAACATGACAGACTATTATCCCTTATTTGACCAACCAATGCAATAAAGTTTATTATTTTTAAAATAATGTGTAAATAAACTAAGCTGCAGGTTATTGAGTACTTAAAAAAAAAAAAAAAAAAAAAAAACTCAAATTGTACCAAACTGATTGGACTGGGCTTCAGGAAGCTAAGACAGCAGTAAATATGATTCTTTTAAAATTAAAAATAAGCCACAGTGACAAGAGCCTCTTTTCAATACCACAATACTATTACAAAAATAAAAAACAGTATCAAATACATGTTTGAACAATACAAGACAATATCAAGAGTTACATGTTTTTCAAGCATTATCCAGGTTTGTTTATTCCTTTGGACAAAGGCACCCCAAGTGTGTTCCAGTTACCGTCGAGGCACCAGGCTTGGGAATGTTGACTGGTGCAGTGCCAACATTGTCAAAACAATTGAAAGAAACCTTTGTATGAAAATTAACACCTCAAAAAAAGTCTTCATCAGCATGACAATAACTCCAGTACCTTTCGTTTTATGAGTGGTGCCTTGTCTGTTAACTTGTTTGCATCTACAAGCTCTCACTCACTGATTTACTTTCTCAAAAACGAAAACGATTCTTACAGTTCAAACACATTTTTTTTGCACTACAACTGGCTTGGCCTTAAATAAAATGCCATAAAAAAATAAAAATAAAAAGTTCCAGTTTCGGTCTAAGGCAAACTTGAGATGGACTCACTGAACTTCAAACAGAGGACAAACTCTTTAAAATGACTAATAGCTCTATGTCTCGTATTAAAAACATAAAAAAGAATAGCTGCCCTGAGGGAGAAGTACATATTAACCATAACCGCTCTTGCTGCACAACGGTTGTAAGCACTTTGGATCTTCAGACAGGCTGGTGTCTCAAGTATTGCTGGGTTGAGACGACCAGTCTCCTTCTCGTTTGACTCGATGCTCGACCACGACTGGCCGTAACACTGGAAGGCTTGGGTTGACTTCATCCACCTCAAGCAAATTCACACAAACCCACACTCATTCTCACTTTGATTCCCTTGTGTCCACTCTGATCCTGACGTGAATTTAAATCTATAGTGTCAGCTCGACTGATCAGAACCTATGCGCGGATACCTGTGAACACACAGATGGAGTCAGTAAAGCATCACATCAAAATAAAGATTAAAAGAAAGTATGAACTTAAGAATGAAAAGATGGGAAGTCTCACCTTTCTCACACGTACTGCTCTGCTTCTCCTGGGCAAAGTTTAATCTGTTCTGCTCAGCTGCAGTGCCGTTGGACTCTGGACTGCTGCTGCGGGATGGGCTGCTCTCCTCATTCTGGTAAGCCAAATCCAGATGCTGCTGGGCCAGTTTTAGGTGTCTCCGCAGCCTCTCCAGCTCCCGCGATGAAGCCTCATCCCCAAAAGATTCGCGGCCAGAGTCTCCCAGGTTATCCCTGAAGGCCATTTTTCCTGATGGGTCCTTCTTCAGAGCTGTGTGGTAGCCTGGAGGTGCAGAGGGCTGGCGGCAGATGGAGGACCTCTGGCTGGCCAGAGCTGGGTGCCGAGGGGTGGGAGGCCGAGGTCGTGGTGCACAAAAGCAGTCCCGGATACCACTGATGCCCAGATGAAGGATCTCCAAAATGGTGAAGAGAAGACACAAGGCGCTGACTGCATACATGATGAGCAGGAAGATTGTTTTCTCTGTAGGGCGTGAGACGAAGCAATCCACTGTGTGCGGGCATGGAGAGCGTGTGCATACATATGACGGTACCACTTCAAGCCCGTAAAGGACGTACTGTCCGAACAGGAATGAGCCCTCAAAGATGGCACGTGACAGCAGCTGAAACACATAGATCTTCATCAGGCCGTCACGTTTGATGCGACGGCGTCCATCGTGCTTTTTGCTGGGCTTCTCCGCAACTTCCTTATCCTTTTCTGGCTCAATCTCTTCCAGGATCATTGGGTCCTCCTCCCCATTGTCCTCAGCTTCCTCGTAGTCCCGGTTCGCACCTCGGCTCACAATCGGCATCCTCTTCCTGCCACGGGGCCTGTAGTCATCATCCTCCATGCGGGCAATCTTATGCATAGCAAAGCCAAGGTACATGATGGTGGGGGTGGTGATCATAATCACCTGAAACACCCAGAAGCGGATGTGCGATAGCGGCGCAAATGCATCGTAGCACACATTCTCACAACCAGGTTGTTGTGTGTTACACACGAATTTACTCTGTTCATCATAGTAGATCGACTCGCCTCCGACAGCTGTCAGCACTATACGAAAGACGATGAGGAGGGTGAGCCAGATTTTGCCCACGAAGGTGGAATGGTTGGAAATCTCATCCAACAGACGTGTAAGAAAGCTCCAGCTCATTTTGACTTTGGAACAGGAGGATACCTCTCAAACCTGTGCAGACAAACAGACATAAAATTTTATTTTTAATTTGAAATGTCTGTTCACTGACAATAACTAATCAAGATGCACATGCTCCATGAAGGGCAGTCATTCATAAAGATAGATGTGCTAGCAAACAAAAAGGTGATTTACATCGAAATGAACATATCAGAATTATCTGGTCATGATCGTCAAAATATAAAGCTACCATATTTAAAAATACAAACCCTCATTTTTAACTTTGGTGCATTTCAAATTTGCTCATGTTTAACTCTTAACCACAAGGTGGTGCTATTGTGTCACTATTAAAAAGCTGAGATGTCACAAAACAACAGTCATTGTTATGACAAAAACATGCTGATGCAACCAAACTAGATAGCTATCTGAAGCCGGAGGTGAAAAGACAGTAAACCTGGTGCTTATCGCAGCTTATCACATCACACTGAAAACGTTCAAGTTAAGAGCTCAAGTGGATTAAAAACTGCAACCAAATACCAGCAAACATTCATAACTGTATACCATAACTTATGAACCAATGATCTTAACCAAGACTACCACACTTTGACGGCAATATTTCCTTTCCGTAGTGACTGGCACCGTTTGTGTTCTGATCAGCTGTCATATACTTTTCACTCATTTGCACCTCATGTAATACGCCACCGTAGCTCTATACTGGAAACTAGTGTCACATTCACTTGCCGGTAGCTGAGGCCTCATAATCTGTCTCAGATTTGAAAGTGAAAAGAGGCACAGAGAAGCTTCTGTGGTTTCGCTCCATCTGGGACCAACCTCATAATAAACTTCTGTTGAGTAATTATCTACTCCTATAAAACCACCAGGCTTAGTAGATAATCTACAACAGTGTGTTTGTGTTTTGGAAAAGATTATGCCATTCCATTTCTCACCTTCAGCACCATTTCATTACTTTCAACGAAGTTCATGCTGCCATAGACCCAACTGTTTTCAGGCCTATTCAGAACTATTGGTGACACTAATGGGTTAAAAGTACTCCCAAGTGTATCTTTGTGAGTCTCGGAAACTGCAGATTCCTTCTAGGAAACCTCTGCAGCTGCATATCTCACTGAATACCACCAGATTAAGCAGGTATCAAGTTGCCAGGTTCTTGGCCCCCACAGCACAGGATGTATTTTTGATATATATCCATATATATGTTCTATCAGTAGTGTGGTACTATGTTTGAATCTCTTAATCTTGCTGTCTGGCCAGTATTTCAGGAATATGAAACCTAAACTAACAATATAGACTCTAAAGACAGACAAAGCTTAATGGTTATGGAAAAACTGCAATGAAACAGATTATTGACCCACGTCTAAACTGTGTTAAAAACTAAACAGAAATATCTTACAGTTTCAGTCTTTCCAGCATCATCTCCAAGTTAATCTATTAAATCAACATGGACTAACGAATGCAGTCTGTGTAAATATGTTAATGAAGTTGAGGTTATAAAACCTATTTTTTAAAGTTCTACTCGCTATCTTAACATAAAAAAGGTTCTTTAATGCTCATGGAAGCACGATGCAGAGAAATGCTGGAAAACACTGCTTTAGTCAGTCCGAGGACCCAAGTTTAAAAAAAAAAACAGAATATTTAGACTGAACAATATTCCATACAGGCCTAGACTTCCATTTAACTATGTGTGCATTAGAGCTGCAGTGATTAATTGACTTATCGATTAGTCAGGTCAAGAATGATAAATAACTCTTTTGATCAACAATTAATCATTTTCATGCAGAAATGGCAGTTTTATCCTCTCATTTTCTTTCGATCACATTGAACTGAATATGTTTGAACTGAGATAAAACATTTAAAGACATCACCTTTAACTTTGAGAACTGGCATCAACATTTCATTTTTTTTCCTGGAATTTTATAGACCAAACGACTAATCTAGAAAATAACAATAAAAATAATCATTAATTGCAGCTCTAGTGGTGCCAGGGCTACTAAATTTCCAAATTCCAATTTCACATTTCCAAATGTGATCGATTACCCAAATTAAAATCAGATCAGATTGTGTAAATCTGCAACCTGTAATAAACTTCAAGTGGACAATTTTCCCTTTTGATAAAAGTAATGTAGGAACCTAACACCTAAGTAACTACATCAAGTCAAGGGAAAGCACTGTCAAACAATCCCTTAAACTAGCACAAAGAAGCCTTTACAGATGATTCATTGCCCCAAAGTCTGACGAGTATTGGGCAACTCCCAAGGTGTGAATGGGAGTACTGTATGAATGAAACATTTGATGCTAAATCTGAAGGAAACCATCCCTAGATAAATAAAGAGAATAAAGAACACAAGTTCCTATTGTGCAGCATTAGCTCTATGAATAATCTGAAGACAATCTGCTTTAACAGAGAGCTCACTTGCATGTATGACCCTGTGGCTGCTCTGTCAGACTCTTTGAAGCGATGATTGACTTTTAGTCTCGTGATTAAGTGTTCACTCTCTGCTCATAATTTGTTTACACATGTAAAAAACGAACACAAGAAGGGCTGAAGAGTTTGTATAAAAGGTCTACTATTCTATGGATTCTGCCGTCTTTTCCAGGAACGTCAGTGAAGCTAATTTCACCTTCATGGTTGCATATTTATTCACTGCTTTTGTGGTGTTTGCCTATTTACTTCTTACACTGACTACCACTGTCATTAACAGTCTGTGAGTTCCTGCAGTGCCGCCTGCATGTCCCTGCATCCTGTGGTTACACCTGAACAACAACATTGTGTCAATTTCAGGGCAAAGTTTACGCATCAAGATAACTGACGAAATCCTCCACTCTGTGGAGGTATGCAGGTTTAAACAGAAACTGCATATGGAAGAATGCTGTGTCTCAACAACCATCAAATCAAAGCTCGAGGCATTTGTGTTATCGCCACATTCTGCCATCACAGTGGTCATCTATATTACTTATCTGAAGTGTAAGCTTTAGATAACTTGCTCTTCTGTCAGGCTGCACGAGACATGTAAGGAATAGAGGTCAACAACACAGATCTCTGCTTGTAATGTGGGCCAACGGTCAGGAGTTGCCCCAAGCTACTGTCAGCACTGACACCCATGTCCAAGGAAAACCACTGCCTCATATGCAAGCGTCTGTGTGAGAGTATGTCTAGCACCTGCACAGAGGCAGCTAGCAAGACAAGAAAAACTTTAACTCGTAACCAAAATATTGTATTTTCATGTGTTTTTAAGACCTACATATGGGCGGACCTGCTGTGCATGTCCTGCTATTCTGGCTTTCTTGCTGACGATACAAAGTCGGTCAAGCCTGAGCTGCCATCGAATTGGTAGTAAAAACACACATTAAGTTACTTACCAAACAGAGCAGGACAGTTGTGTTCATAACAGTTGTGGCTACAGATTTATATCATCCAAGCAAGAATGAGTTTTTCTAGATAAATGCCAAATTGTTAGTTTTGTTTTTCACTTAAAAACAAGCATCTTTGATGTTTAATAAGGATCTCTTTAATTTGGTCATGACAAATCATAATGTGCTCTCTCTTTATTTTTTTTTAATTGTCACATACAGCAAGACTAACGTTTGCCATAAGCTGATATTGGTCTGACTCTAAGCTACCATATAAAAGCCTTTAAAGCAATTTTTGAAGAGCTTCTTTACCTTTAATCTTGCATATCCCCAAATGAGCTGCTGTTTGTTTCTAGTAAAACTTGCCAATTAATAGATGTCTTTTTACCCTTTAAAACTACATTACATGTACATTTCATGCCCTATCTACTGAGGCCTATGTAGCTGAGGCACTATGAAGAAAAACAGCCTGCTTCCAAGTAGGCGCAAAGTAGAGTTTCAATACAGAACAGAGGGGCTTTTGTGGCCCTCACATCTGGGAAGCTAGTTGTGGTTCTCCCTCCTTTTATACCAAAGGGCATTAACGCTTAAAAGCCAACGAGCTTATGGGAGGAAGAGTGACCAAAATTACCAGAATATGAATCATACCGAGGGGGGACGTCTCCTGAGAAGTGGTGCTGAATCAAAAGAACAAATTAACTCATCCGCCCTTAGTCACCACGAGCCATAACACCATAAAAACCGGGATACACGCGTGGTGCAGCCTGCTTCAGAAGTGATTACGCACTTTAATTGGGTAGGTTGTGGGCTATGGTAAATTTAGGTAAAGGTTGTTTAAACACTATAATGAAATAGAAAAACTAATCCACTTCGCACGCGGGGCATCAGGAGGGGAAAAAAAGCCCCTCGTGCCTAACGGGACAACGTCACCGCAGGGCTGCACACGCGTCCACCACCGCAAACCAACGGTTAATTAAGCAAACGGAGACAACGGCGACGCCACAACAAAATAATTTATAATAATTTAACTTATTAACACAGCTTTTCTCCAGAACGTGTGTTTTTGTGGACGGGGTGGGAGCAACCGAGGGGGAGAGAGGGGGGGAGAGAAAAACGAGACAGGGTCCCTGTGCGTTCCTCCATCACCAAATCCAGTCGTCACAGTCAAGTAAAAAAAAAAAAAAAAAAAACGACCCAAAAAACGCTGCGTATCATTAAAATTATAAACGCACGTGGCGCTAATTATAACACATTCGCGCCTTCTTGTAGTTAATTGCAACTAAGTCCACACAATGCGGCCAATTTGACCAATTTAAGCGTTAATTAGCGCTGCCTGCCGCCAGCTTGTGCGCGTAAACTTAAGTTAGCCTTCAAACAACACATTTGCCGAGCTTGTTTTTACTACAACGTGTTATTAAAATGTTAAAATTACATCAGAGCTCCACAATTAACTCCCCTCCTCCTTTAAGTGTAAAACTTAAAGCTCTAACTTGAGCCTTTAAAGCAGTATTGTTAGCTTTAAAAAACAGCTACGTGGTGATGCTGCTGCGTTACCACACGATTTGTTTGCGGGTATTTTTACCTTCAGTTGTGATTTCTAGGTCCTCTGCTTTCGTCCGACGGCCCCTTAAAGTTGTTGGGGTGCGTTTTTTCTTCGTTTTCTCTTTATTAAAAGAAAGCCCTCGCGCTCTGATATCAAGCCATCCAGTTTTTCCAGCGAGGAGCCCCCATGTCCGTCTTCAGTTGTGTGTTGTACTGCGGGGTGAGGACAAAGAATATTCCCAAATCCACCACCCCCCTTCCTCCTCCTCCTCCTCCTCCCCTCTTTCTCCTCCCAGTTTCGGCCGGGTACCCCACCCCCTGTCTGCGCAGAGTGGAGGAAAACGATCGACTGCCAACATTCCTGATGCAATCCTTGCTTCGTCTTTCGGGTTATAAGTTTTCCCTGGGATAACTTGGGAGTGCAAAATGTGACACCACAAGGACCCAAAAAAGCAAAGTATTGAGTGAAGAAATATACAAAGCTGCTCGAAATACAAGGACAATACAGTTTCAAACAATTCAAAGTAGTCTTAATTGCTTCAAATTAATGGTGCATCATGCAGGTGAAGATAAAAATGAGTCAGTTTGTGTGGTCTCTCAGGCAACATAACCTTTGTTTATGTCCAGGATGTGGAACAAAATACAGCCTACTGCTCCTGAGTCCACCTCTTCCTGCTGATGCAGATGTTCGGAAGTTGTTGCCATCATGAGGCCCCTTCCACCATGTCACACTTTCTTTGGCAAGGGTCACACGCGCCTTTTCCTCCACCTCCTCCTCCTCCTCCCTTAGCATCTCTTTGAAGCTACATCCTACATTTAATAATGTTCATTAGCAGAAGACAAAGTAGTTAACTCTATTTTAAGCCAGGATTTATGTCCCACATTAGGACTTTTAGAAAGAGGTCTGGAGCAGTAGTGTCATGAATCACAAAGTGACTGGACAGATATCTGAACTCAGCACTATGTGGATTTGGCCATTCTGAAAAAAGGCAGCATGGTATTAGCCTTACACTCAATCAAAGGTGAGATTTCCTTTAAGCAGCTGAATTCCAGTGGGCCTTACACTGCACTTTCCCCTGGAGGAGTGACTTAAATGAGATATGTGCTGTTACCCAGATTAAATATTGCCAGCATCTAGTCAGCATCAGTCTCCTGAGGTAGTCACTCAAATTGAATGATCACATTGTTCTGTCCGGATCTCCCGAAATGCCAGTCTTCATTGCTCACCCACCTCTCGAAACAAACAATAAAACGCAGACAAAGCAAGATCTACTCTACTCTCACATATTGCCTGTTGTGAATGGACGGTTGTGGCTTGTCTTGTCTTGTTTTGATAACCGTCCACAGCTGGAGAAAGCACATTATTACAAGCAGCAGTTATTGTTTAATATCTGCTACGAACAGGAGGTCAGTAGAGGAATGCAATGCCCTTCCCCCCTCTTAGGGAGCAGCTCTATTGTGAACCACAAGCATGCTTTTATTCATAGGATGCAATGTGGGGTGCCCTGGTAAACCACATTCCTAATGACAGAGAAAGATAATCTGGAGATTGAACGGCTCAGCCTTGTGGTTCCTTTAGACGAAGTTGAAACTGAAGTTAGCTCTCTTTTATATGCAGTTATACTTGATATTGAAGTATGCTGGTTGTCGTTTTGAACTTGCATGTTAAGGATTAGGATATATGGATGAATACACTTGCATATAAATGCCACAAAGTGAGCTTACTTGTATTTAGAAAGGACAACATTGGTCAAGTTGTTAATGTACTGTGTTGAACCAAGGCTGATTTTCAGTTCCTCTATTTTGTAATATATCTGCATATGAATGCAAAATCTGCAGACAGAGGATCAAGATTGTAGCACTGGAAGTGTTCTGGTTTTCATTTGTAGTCGGAGCAGTATTAACCAGCCACATTTGAACAGGCTTTTGTTGCAACAATGCATTTGGAGAAGACAACAAAGGCAGAAAGGCAGAACACATTGCCCAAAATCCAATCTCTGAACATTTCAGCCATTGTCTGATGACTTTTTATAAACAGAAATGCGTCTTTCTTTTCATTCTTGTATATCAAGTTGCTAATCAGACTGCAGAGGAATTCTTGGCCCAGATATCCATTATCTGTTTTCTGGATATCCGCTGGCTACAAAGACCCAAAACATTAGCCGCTGCCATCCTAGTGGCTAAACCATCATCAGATCATAGCTGATGGGGTCCAAGATTGCATTTCAGCCAATGCGATCCACCTCTTTTGCTCTCCACATGCACAGTTACAAGAAAAGCCTGCTTAAAACTATTGGGATGGGTTCCGAGGTGGGCTCATGGTGTAATCAACGTCATATGTGGTCATTTTCAGGCCAGGGTAAGTCTCTCAGAAGTGCTACATTGGATTGGGAGTGGTGCTCACCATGTTATGACACATTTTATGACAAATATACTGCATGTGAACGCAGTCAGCCTCAAGGGGTTGGGACGGATTAAAATAAAGCCATTGTCCGTACTGTTAGAAAACACATTTGTTTTTCTCCATCTTCATTCCATGCTAAGCTGTCCGGACCAAAAACACCTTCCAAAATAGAGGAATTTAAAAACAGCCCTTCAGCATTGATGTGAAAACTGATCTTTTTGTAAATACTGATGTATGACCCACAGTCTGGCTTAAGGCTGCTTGCTCAAGTTGTTGTGATTACCCAATGGGAGATTTAAACATTCATCATTTGTTGTGGTGTTTGAGCATGGGGGCATTAAAGTTTTCAAAAGCATAAATAGCACTTTATAATTCATCCACATTGGTGTGGACATGGTTTAACACTACTTCTTTGTCACTGCTTTTAGTCCATAGCTTCCTATATTACTTTGGTCAGTGTTTAACCACAACAAACTGGCTCCTCTTCATGACTTCTTACTAAGGGACATGTTTTTCTTTGTGGTGAGAGCGTTACAGATATGACGTTGGAACATTTCAAAAGAGGTGAAAGGGCTTTGCTCAAGAGTTGCCCTCTTGTTTGCTTCAGAACCTGGCCTACAGTGAATCACCCCATGTGACATGTGCTTTCCTGCCAGAGACACTCACTCATTCACACACACTTTTGATGAACGAGACAGCCGACAACTAGTTTTGTGGCTTATTGCTTGTGCAAGTTCTATTAGGAAAGCCATACCACTCCCCTTCAAGGATTCGTGGTCAGCTCTTTTGTCAGCTGCAGGAGCTGAAATGCTTCCGTGAAGATGGTAAAAAAATGTGTCTGCATTTCAGACAGCTGTGCTGGTGTTTCCTCAACTACCCTTTGTAGGAAGTAATACATGTATTCACCACAATGTTAGAAATATACTATGCAGGCACATGAATGCTAAGCTACAGTCTTTAGACAGCAGAAATGCTTGCTGCATGCTCTTGCTGGTTTTAATCTTTTAACTTGCATTCTTGAGGCAGTCTCCCTGCCAACTCACCCAGGAAAATGCACAAGGCCACTACTCATTTTATTATTTTATTGGCATTAGCGCAAGGTTAACTTGGCAACCATCCAAGATGACTATAGAAAAATGACCGATGTCTTCGCTGCATGCCAGAAAGGAATTCCTTTCTTCTGCAGCCATATTGTTAATTTTGTCCACTCCTTGTGGATATTTTGTTTTATTCTTTACAATTCCTTTCTTCAGCCATCTATACTTATGTCAATCAAAAAGACAAAGTTAATGTGCAGGTAGAAAATCTGTCTGCACCTGTAAGGTTTTTGGCAGGACTGAATCTCGCCCACAATGTTACATTTAATTCACAGTACAACAGGGAAGTTTAGTTTCCTGCCAGCAAGACTAATGCTTTCCATCTGTGTGTTGTTTCTGTGTATCCCAAATAGTGCCTAATAAGGTTCTGCCTCAGATCAGAATGACTCAGATTAACTTAACCCCAAAACATGACAGATACAGAAGATTTGGCCTGGCTGTCATCGATAGAGAGGAGTTTTGGACCACATTATCTCACAAAGGCCTATGTATTCTTATTGTTGCTGTATTTTACATTCACAGTCCCATATGCATCAAATATCCAGAGGTGTTTCTGCCATGCAAGAAAAGTCAATGTAATTACCATGAACACAAATTGCTTATTAAAAAAATGACTTTGGGAGTTTTTGTATTTTTAAACCTTGGCACACAAACACTACTAAAAGTCTGACATTTATAGTGTGTCCTAAATACCGCAGTGTACGCTATAAGATTTAATGTTTGAGGAGGTTCATTTAAAAGCAAAATAAGATAAACAGCATCATATTAAATTAATGATTGCTACCACAAGCAGTAAAGATTGTTTGGCATTAATAAAGTTTATGTGAAGTAATTAAGTAAGCAATTCTCTGCATTTTTTTAAGTTTGGGCTTTCTGGAGGGACTTGAAGACTTTCTTTGGTGCAGTCTGAAGTTTTCAGTCTGGTTTACTGCTCCTTCCTTGCTGGTTTACTGCTTGCTCTTCCTTCCTATCATCCCACTTCTTGGACAATCTGCAGAGGGGGACAGGGGTGACTAGGCAAGGAGTAAATGGGGGGTGGGTGGGCTTAATTTGCAAGGTCACCTTGTTTTGCATGGGGGAGGGGGACTGATGTAGCTCCTTAGTTTTTTTCTCGATATAGTTGTCTTTCCAGTGCTGTAATTCCCAAAAGCATCTTGATACTATCTTTGTTCCACTGTATGATAGTAGACAATGTGTGTACTGTGTAGGATCTATGGGTGCAGATCCTATTACGAAACTCCTTGTGTCTATCATGCAGTCAACACCAGCACCCCTCGACAGCATGGACTGGGTACAGTTTGAACAGACTGCACGTGGGACACACAAAAGAAAGCTCAGTGCTTATAGGGAGGAGGGGTACAGAGTTACCATGGAAACAGACAGCCCTACCCCCGTAGCAGATGGTGGTGGTGAGGGTATCGGGGGCTGGGTGTAGTGATGGCGGGATCCAAAGATGATTATCTGTCCCGCGTTTCCTTCCTCAAACAACAGCTTCTGTGTGTCTTCACAGAACAGGTGGCTTGGGTTGTGCGTTAAATTGTTTGTTAATGTAAGAGGCAAGTTTTGTTCTCATTGTCACTCAGATCAAATTAAAAGCATTTGTAGACTAGCAGCCTTTCATTTAATTGTACTTTAATGAGCTGTAGCTTGATTAAAATCTTTGATTGAGGTTTAGGTTTTTGTCTTACCTCGATGAAACTGTTTCTGATTCTAAAATTCAGAACCACCTTTAACCAGGTTTCTTGTAGCAGACATTTTAACAAAATTTCCAGATAATCTGCAAAAAAAAAAGTGAATTAATGTGTGTTCCCTATGTGGATATCAGAGGCACATGGAAATAAACAGCTGGTGGTGCTAATTCTCCATCTGAGTGCCATTATATCTTTGCAGAAGAAGAACCCATGAAGTAATTGAATGAGCACCAGTCAAACCTCAAATGATGAAAAACCATGTGGACAACATGATGAAATGTTGCATTTATGTTTGCCTCATCTATTATTTTGGAGATCATTAAAGTCTCATCATTCCCCCATACAAACCAGGGCTCTCACCTTTTTCTCCACCATCCCAAACCGCCCCCAAATACAATTTAAACTGTCCCCAAGTAAATGCTGGCTGGTCCCAATTATAAACTGGCTGTTTTATAGTGCTGGCAGCATCAGTAATTTAGAGTTTAAAGTGATGTGCAGCATGAATAAAATACTATGGAAACGATTCAATTATGATCATGCACCTGTGAGAATGTTAAACTAATTCAAACTTCCAGCATCTCTCGCACTGAGAAGGAGTCCCTCTGGTGTGGCTGCTGGTGACACAAGAAAGGACAAGATCCACCAACGCTTCAGGGCGGTACTGTAACTGCCGGACAGTCTCCTAGATGGTAACCCTAGATTTGCAAAACTCTTGTGAGATTTGTTTCTACGCGTGGGAGAAGTTTGCCTTCAGGCCTTATTCCCAGAAAGCCATTGTTCATGTCCCGTATCAAAGCAAAACTCTTGTTGACTCAAACTCCGATCTGTGCCTAACCCTAAACCGAACCAAACTGCAAATGAGAACTGAAAATAAGAACAAAAAAATGAATATAATAAGTCAACTGAGTCTAAAAATAGAAAGCCAACATCAATGTTTGGTTCCAGTCTTTTAGATGAAAATCCCATGTGATCCATTCCTCTACCACGACCACATATATTTAGACTTTATCACTATTTATAGTATGCACCTGCCTTCCTAAAGGTTGTGTCAAACTTATTTGTTCTTTTAAACAATTTGTTGCTCATCAAAACAACGTACTGTAGAAATGCTTTAGACTCGGTGATGTAAATTTATGAATTAGTACAAATCTTGCATTCAGGGTTATCTTATCACTGTGTCTGCGCATATCAGTGTGTGTGTGACTGCAGTGTCACATTTGTGTGTTTTTTTAGGCTGAATTTTTTTCACTGTCTCTGTTTTTTTTGTCCCAGGATGGTAGCACTGATACAGATGCAGATCTGATGTTTTCTGTCTGTATGTCATGACTTTTTTACTGCTGTCTGTTTTCATTGCACTTGATACATATATGTCTATGTGTAATTGAAAAAGGTTGATGTAATCGTGTCTTGGCCATGAAGAGATTCCTGCAGGCATAACTACACTGTTAGAGACAGTTATTCTTTGCAAAGTTTCATTGTAAATTCAGCCAAAGCAAACTGGAGGTTTTGGCTGGGTATTTTTCAGATTTAATCTTTTTAATACAAAAATGTTTACATATGTTCACCAATTTCCTCTTTATGTTTGTTCAAATGCATTTAAAAGGTATAAGAAAGACATAATTTCATACAAATAAACAGTAACTCTCCACTAAATTTGGCTAACTCAGGCTGCTGAACCCACCTATCAGTTTTCTCTATACAGAACAAGGACTGTGAATTTTGTCCTCTTACTCTTAGGCTGTGTTCAGACCAAATTTAGCTCTGTGTAAAAAAAACAAAACAGAGCTGCCATTATAATTCTCCAGACTTGTAAAATCTTGTCTCAGAATATTATGAAACCACAGTGCAGTGTTTTGCTGTCTAATACTCCTTCCCACTCAAGGAACTGGGCTTCCTGAATCATAATTTATGTCTTGCTGGCATCTGAAGTAACACGTCCCCACCAACTCAGCTCCCAATGTTGTTTTGAGGAGAGATGAACTGACCAATTACATCATAATCACAATGTTTAAGTTCCAACTTTCTCTCTGACATTTCTTCATACAGTACTATATGTGACTTAACCAGCTCAGTGAGGCAATGATTAGCATAGCTGCCATTGAAGAGAAAAGATTTGCCCGCACACCTCTACAGTTCGATTTTCAGGTCTGTTCTCTGTGTTTTCAGTCTTTCATTTTCCCAGACATGTCCAAAAGGTGTGCATGGTTTGAAAAAGGGAAATCATGTTAGCTATCAGGCGTCACTAGTTTAATATGCACTATGATTGTGTTAGTTAGATAGCTCTCTCCTCATGTCAGCTTAACCCTTTTCTTCAAGTCCAAGTTCTCACAGTGTTGACTGAGATAGATCATTGTTACGTCAATACAAATTACTACAGAGTTTCACACAAGTGTAAAAAAGGAACAATCTTTGATGTCTTAGAGCAAACATCCGAGAGGCTGAAGAGCAAAGGTAGCCCTTTAAAAAGAGAAAAAAGAAACACTTCAAGGCACAGGAAATGTGGTTACTGAGGATGGCCTCTGTGCCCCACTGCTGCTGCTTACAACACATCCCTGATTGACAGAGCCTTTCTTTCATTTGCAGTTCAAGCACCCATCAAACTTCTTTGTGAGATGTTTTTACTTGAATTATAGCAAATGACAGAAAAGTTGATTTATTCAAGTTAAAACTATTACTTACTAGAAATATTTAGAGAATTTCACACAAACTTGTTATCGTAAGTAACTCAGGGCAATGTTTTTAGCACCAGCTATACCAAAAAAGACTCCCACACACTTAGTTATCTCTGTGTCTGCATGTGGATACCTTCCCTTAACAGACACCACGTGTAACTCAACTCTCCAGCTGCCCACATCTGGTTCGGAGGTTTTGTAACTCTGCACTCACCCCAGCTTGTTTACCCCTTTTCACTTCCAGTGACACCCAATCTTGAGCCTTTATTTCTATATAGAGCATTGTTTTTCTTCTACAATTTTCATCTCATTATCACTTGTTGAAGGAGTAAGCATCAAGGAAATGCCAACTATTAAAGTAATTGCTCTTCATTTAGACTCAGCCTTTTTGTCATAAACAGGATGCCCTGGTGATGTCAGCATGACTACGCCAAGGAGCCATAAATGTGTAAAAGACTTGGCACTCATATTGCCAAGCTTTCCAGTGGAGTTGAACGGAGAGGAATTATGGGCTGAGTAAAACTGCTAAGATCACCACTGATTCAGCATGTACAGCATCTTTCTTCTGGGTGACAGGAAAATGAGATAATCTATCAAAGAGGCAGTGAGAGACTGCAGAGTAAAAAGATGATTTGGAGTCATGAAAATATATGGTGAAGTCTGGGCTTCAGTATCACTCTAGATATGTGTGAAAGTTTACTTCACTTGAAAATCCTTAATAGTTTTCATCCATTAATCATCTCACAAACTCCAAGATTTTTTCAGATCCAAGTATCTGATGGACTGAATAGAAGCATTATGTTACAAAACATTCATTGGGGTGAGGATTGGTATGTCCTTACACTTGTGAGGGTAGCTTGGACATGGTTCTTGTCCTGCACATGTGTTTATTCCATCTGGCCCTGCCCTCTCATGTCTGAGTGGTGATGTCATGAAATGAGAGGTTTTTTGGTTCTTACAGCTTCTTGTTCCACCACAGTTTACGCACTGGGTCAAAGTCAGACTTTTGGGATATGTTGGAGTATGTGTGGGCTGCATGGGATATATTACACATATTGTACTAATGGTTGAAATTATTTTCTGACAGAAAACCATGACTACAGCTATGAGCCACAGACTTACCATGATGCTTGTATTTATACAGAGTTTGTCATCCAAGTGGAAACAGTGTTACCAACCGTTGGAGGATTTGAGTGGTAACTGAATCTACGTCTCTAGCTTTGAATAAAGTACAATATACGGCAGTTGTCAAGGGATTAACGGAGTTGGAGAAAACATTCAAATTTGTAATGGGTGTGGTATCTACCTCATTAGCATCCCATTCATCCCCCTTTGTGCGTTGAAATGTAAAAGAATGAGGTGGAAAAAAGCAAGCCATTTGCCATTTGATGTGCTCATCTCATTGAAACCTGAGTGTGAAGCCACAAATAAGGAAACTTAAAGGTGTTTCTGAGTACATAGTCATTAATGTGACATTGAGTTCTGGGTGAGGATGGTAAGTGTTTTTTTTTTACAGCATGTAAAGACTGTTGTGAGCCTATTGTGTACAGGTGACATAAAAATGCTCCTAAAGAAGACTGACTTTGGTCTTTTAAACTCAGCTCGCAAACATTTATGCCCTTGGAAACTATCCACAAACAAATGGACAAACAAATGGATAGTGCTGAGTAAACTTCCCCTCATTGACTGCTCAAATTGTAGAATTGTTTACTTTCCGCTTGTGTAATAAACTTAAGACATCCAGTGGTAGAGAGAATAACACGTCACTCCATCTATGGATGATGACAGAAGTCTTGCAACATCACCACCACTGGTGGTTTACAGCAATAACGGGGCTCCTCGGGTAGCTGTGTTTGGTCCTTTGTTGCATTTGTCAGGATTTCAATTAAGTTACTTACTTAATTGATTACTTAGTTAATTACTAGAGAGTACATCAGTGTCCTGAGATAACTTATTTTATGAAAATAAAAGTATGAAAGGAAACTGTCCAATAGACTTCTGGGCACTATGTAGTGAAAAGTCAACAGTCAATAAGCTGAAACAAAGAATATTAAAGTCTACTATAAACAAGTTCATAGACAGATTTAATTATCTACATTTTGCAGTAGCTATCTTCAAACTGTCCAGAACTTCAACCTGTTTGATTTATTTTTATTTATTTTATTTTTTTTAACATGTCAGCTGATCATTTAACTGGCATCATGATTTCCCCTGGAGAGCTAGTGAACATTTCAAAGATATTAAAGCAACAGTCTGTGAGAATTGATGTGTAATACCACTGTTGTAAATATGGATAAGTGTACACAGCTGTATGCATTTGTTATGATTACATATGTTTGTTCAGTCATCCAGGTCATCTTTTAGTGAGAAGGGTTAAATCGGTGGCAGCTGGGCTTATTTGTAGATCTGTGTAGAGGCTTCTTCAGTTCTGACTGAATGGTGGGAAAAAAACAGGTATTTGGCCTTGGTGGGATGGTTAACCAGACCATTGTGTGGTTCGTTACTGTTCCTTGTGGTTGTGACGACTGTCCTCTGAGTCATTACAGTCACCCGAGGTCTCATTTGAACGACAGTGATTGAGGTCACATAAGGCCAAGTGTATTTATAAATCAACAATAAGTTTGCTAAGAAAATCAAACATCAAGCAAGTGCAACAACACAAAATGGTCCAAAATGTCTGCAGTACAAACACTAACCCCTAAGAAAATGAGGCTGGTTTTAACAGATGCCGCAACAAGTAGCACAGAGCATATTGAACTGGCCGGAAGTCAGACACAGAAACAGTACAGAAAATTTTGTTAATTTAAATAAAACACCCTGTGCGGGCTACTGATCGAAAAAACACAACAAGCAATTTAACTATGCAGCCAGCTTCTCATGGTAGAAGTACATAAATCAAGAAAAAATACTAAATCTAAGCACGATAACTTGACACGCTTTCGAAACACTCCTGGTACAGTATGAAGACTAAAACAGCGTCAGTGTTAACACTCCCCCTGATGATCTGAATTCACATGACAGGCAGCAACAGTTCTCCGGAGTTTACTATCAATCAAGAAACTTGAGGTAGAACAGCCAGAGGACTTTTGAGGGAGAACCAGAAAATCTTTTTGAGTTTCTCTAAAATAAGAGAGATAGTTCGTGTTCGTTACTTTTCGAAGGACACTGTATCTAGAGCAGTTACATACTGTAAAAACAGAGGCACCATTCACCCAACTTGGTATGTGTAAGAAATTATTCTTTTAACATCTGAGGTTAAAACATTAGTCAATTTCTTAGTATTTTACCAAGTAATAAGAAGCTGGTATTGGTGTCTTTGTATCTAGACTGATGGATGACCAGAGGATGAATTTTGTCACCACAGAAATTATGTTGGTTGGCTCAGCATAAAATATTTCTTAATCGGTCAGAGTGGACTTTCCTGTGATGACATTTATCTGACAATTCAGCATTTTCATCAATGCGTGATTCATATGAAATTTCCTCTAACTGATAAATTAATAAAGAATCTGGCATCTTCACATTTTTTGTAATGTGATTAAATTCAGAAAATCTTGCCATTACTCAACAATTTATCAGATTTGGCTCAATGGTGTATAACTTAATCTTTATGATTTACAGAGTATATCTCTCTATAAAAGAACAGCTGTTCAGTGACGACAATTGTAATCTAATTCCATGTAAATTAGTGGTTTTGGTAACCTGTTATATACTATTCATCCTCTGATACTGAAGAGCTTAACTTTAGGTTTAATTATGATCACATCTGAGAAATTCTGAAATGTTCCCTTCTTACGCCACTTCTGGTCACCAACCAAGGGAGGTGGTTTGGTTCACTGACCAAACCATGACAGACAGCCCTGCTGCTGAGCCAGTCTAATCGGCATGACCAAACCTTGTCTCACCAACTGACTAACACAGTGGGTTCACCTTATTTGAATAAATCTATCCGTGTGGTGAAATGTTGTTCATATGAGGAATGATTGTTCATAAAGATAGATTTATAGTAACAGCTGTGTCTTCCTCCAATAGAATTTATGGACTTTCCGTGGCTTTTTTCCAGTCAATAAACAGCTGGAGAGTTTTAAAGTGTAAGACTCAGGCTTATTCATCCAGGGAGCCATGAAAGAAGCCTTAATGACTATGCTTGACAAATTCCTCGCAGTGTAGTTTTCACATCCAGTAAGACAAGGCAAACCGTAACTTTCCTCTAGTACCGAAATACACTTTACTTGTATATTTCTCTTTTCTGCTACTTTATACTTCTACTTCACTGGAATTCAGAGGCGAATATTGTACTTTGGTACTTTTTTTTTGATAACCTCAGTTTCTTTACAAAATTAGATTACCAATACCAAAGATAATGAATTTTTAAATTATGATATATTATTATAGATTAAAAAAAACATTGTGTAGAAATTGGTATTTTTGCGATTAACTGCTCCCAGTATATTACTTATAATCATCAAAGTCAAGTCAGCCAAGTGTCTGTCTTTCAGCCTTTTATTTCACTGAATTCTTGCCAACAACTAAAAGTCAGTCTCAGATTTACTCTAGAGGATTCTTGTTCGGTCACCCTCTCCTTTGCTCTTCTTAGCTTCCTCCCTCAACGGCAGCTTTACTCCCCTAACATTATGTCCGTTGAAGCCTCTGAGCCGGTTACTTTGCCTACATACCCAGGTCTGGTTCTGGCACAACACTGACTCTGTCAGCATTCCCCCACGTCCCTGACTTCAAAACCTCCTCTTCCTGTTGGTCCAAAACACCTGTGGTACAAACACTAACACTCTCCTGGTGCTAAGAGCTTACAGTCTGGATGTACTGAGGTAATGTTAGATAACAGCAGCTGTAGTTCGCAGCAGTTTACTTCACTGCCCATCAGGAAACTCTGTAAATCACCAAGAATTAATGTAGGACATCATTTGTAAATTAGAAAACATCCATTCACACCTACAGGCAATTTAGAGTCTCCAATTAACCTATTAACCTGCTTGTCTTTGGACTGTTGGAGGAAGATGGAGCACCTGGAGAGAACTCACGCAAACTGGAAGGAACCTTGTTACTGTGAGGCGACAGACCACTGCAGCACAGCGACGCCCCACTACACCCAGACCTAGACCTACAACCAGATGTCACTAAATCTTACACACTTTTAAGAGCACTAAAACCCTCATTGTCTGTATTGTATTAGTAACTTTTGCATGCATAATCCACAGAGGCACATTAATCATCACAACTGCTCTTTGAGCAACTTCCGTCATACAGTTAGGAGATTCTGGAGTCTTCACTGGATGCCTAACAAACAACAAGTCCTCTGAATTAAAAAGTAAAGTAACTTCCAGAAAAACAGTAACTTCCCTCTAGGACAGGCAACATAAGCCAAACATTTCAAGTGTGTATTAAACAGCCTTAAACACAGCAGTGTGAACTGCTAGTTGAATTGGGTGTTACCTTCTCACCAGTGTCTGTATAAATAATCCAACACATGACTAAAATCTGTGGCTCTCCCCAGATTTCTACATGCTAATGGCTATATCCTCTCCAGGCTAACAGGGAGTTTTCCCTCTTGGGATACTGAATATGTTCCACCCATTATTTTATTTACTTGTGTGATTTAAGGCTTGAAAACAACTTCTTTTGTTAAAGCTCTCATTCGTTCTGGTTTGTTTTCTGCCATCTGACTGCCTGAGTATCTCACGGTGACGTTGTCATCTACTGGTAGGCACTGTCATATTTTAAAGACTGGATAGCTTCAGTAATGTAACATGAAAAAACATGAACATTTTTCGCAATAGTGTGATGTAGTGATGACACCCCAACTGTCAGGGGATGAGGAATGAGCTCTGCTGCATTTGCAACCCACATTTGGTGCAGAAAAGATCATGAGTTGCATAAGAAAAAGCCTCAGGCTGCTATAAAGAAAACTGTTTTTTTTGTTTCTGGAGTGAGAAGCTTGTGTGTGTGTGTGTACATGCATGTCTGAGTGCATAAATGTGTGTGTAAGAGAGGGAAAGGCAGGGTTATTGTCTGCTGTTTTGCAAGGTTGCACTCGATGCTCAAGTAAAGTCATTATAGTGGGACAAAGATATTGGTGTTATACTCAACAAATCTGACCCTAACAATGAAGAGGTGTCAGTAAACTGAAGTTACATGTCCCATCAGCAGCCCCCTGTTTAACAGGTATTCTATGCCAAGTCATGAAGCACATGAGCGAGCAAAAGCTGCTGTTGAGTCACCAAATACTGACGCAGGACATTTATCCACTGAAGGCATTCACTCAGCTCATAATAACTGTATGGTGAATGCATACAAAACTGTATTTGATGTGTTTAATCTCCTATCTATCACTGTTTGCTGTTGCACTGTATCCAGTTACTGTGTAAATAGTAAATGTGATGCTCATTCTTCTTATAAAAGGGTCAATATTTGGTTTTATGGTTGAACTGGTTCCACTGGATAAAGAAGAATAAAGTTTTCAGGTCACTGGATGAATCTTGGTCTTTGTCAAACGGGCTTTTTCTTTCACTATGTCCTCTGGCACATTGGACTGTTGCCTTATTTTGGTATTTATTTGCTGTTCTCACCAACAATGGGCTGACTTTGACTCTCTGTCAATACTGAGAATGCAAATACGTCTTGTGACCTGTCAGATTGATGTGGCTTGTGTACTCAGTTCATTGCTTTCACACATAGCCCCACCTAAGTACGATAATCTTTAGCAGCATGCAATGTCTTGATTGTGGTCCTTAGGGTGAATTACACATTTTCAAACTGAGCTTTCTCATCCTGAATAGCTTCCACATCACGTGGGAAGTACAGCTGTTTTTTCTGTCACCTGACACTCCAGGTATGCCATCTAGATAACTCATTTTACCATTGTTCAAAGAACCTGATATGGCTTGTTTTAAAGGCTGGGCGCAATCACATCATGCCAACTCTTTACTATGATTCAAATGGAGTTTCTTGTGTGTTGTAAACCCTTGTGGGGTACACAGATAAGTTGAGAGCATCTAACATTCAGACAATGTTTCAAAAGACAATGAGCATTTGCAGCTATGTTAAATGCTTACAAATATTTTCCAAACTAATAAGCAGATCTTAAACTTTGGATAAGTGCAGTAAACTTTCCATGGTATTGTAAACTTTGACACATGACTAGGACCTCATGTAATCCCTTATTGATTATTTGCTACTGAAAATCTCTTCATTATCTTTTGATTTATCTCCTCTGCTGTCAAATGTTAATAGCTTGTTAGCAGAAAAAGCTCTTTGGTGCATCATGGAGAAATACTCCAGCTCCAACCCAAAGACATGGATTATGGGTGGAGCTGAGGCTCAAACAAGCCACCTGTTACGGTACCCACCGGTCAATCAAAGCAGCCGCATTGTTAATTATGCAGAAAAGCCTTAATATAAAAATTCACCCTCAGTACACTTGTCATGGACGGGGAAACTAGCTATAGAGACCAAAACGTTTTGTTTTTTTTGTACCAGGCTGTAAACATGTTTATTTCTGCTGTGAAGATAGACATTTTAACATGGGGGCTTATGGAGACTGACTCACTTCTGGTGCCAGTCTCAAGGGGCTGGCTCCAGAAGTGGAGTGGAGGAACTGCAGTTTTCGGCACTTCCACCTTGGCTTCATTTCACAGCCATGGAGGTTGCCACTTGAGGGTAACATAAAAAGTTTTTTTTACAAAAACCTTTGAACAAGAACAAAGACCAAAACACTTACACACAAACATAATGCAAACAAATATGGTGTCAGAGTCTCCAAGGCCAAAATAATACAAAAAAAGTTCAACCGGTTACGAGATGAAACAAAAAGACAATACCAAGCCTCCCAACTCCCAAGAAAAACTAACAGGGCTGTATCAAATTACTATCAACAACAACAATAGCAACAAGATCACAACAGGCCAACAAGCAGTTCATTGACCAAATGGAAAGTAGGAGTGGTTCCAGTGGTTGACATTCAGCTCTGCTGGCTGATCCAGGCACTCAGATAGGGGTGCAATAGACCTGAAACAGTGTAAGAGAGACAGCTCTATAGCAAGAAGAAGCCAGAGGCAAAAGTCAGAGGACCAAACAACAAACAAGCAACTAGTGAACATCACGTAACATTTATCAGCTAAAGAGACAGATATAAACAGAGAGTGAATATTGGCCTTGATTTTTAATTAATGCTGATATCATGTTGGTAACATTCACCCAAGCAATGTTGTGCTTACAGCTTGCTCCGTAGCCAAAAAGTCACTTATACATGATTTAAGATGTGAAGATTAAATTCATAATTAAAATAATTGGATTAACTTCAGTATACAAAAACATTATGTATCCACACTGATATGGAAAAAAAAACAACTTGAAAACTGCAAGTTACTTATTGGCCAGTATAAGCTTTCTGCTTACGGTCACCTGAGCTGGTCGCATTGTGAACAAAACCTTCCAAAAATCTTTTAAAAAGGGTACTCGTATGAGCAACGCAGCCAAAATATCAAGGGGAACTTACATGTTGGCAAAAGAGTCACTTTGTGAGTTGAAACTGAGATAGCTTGAGCCTTTCTCAGCCACTTAAACACACAGACTTCCTCCTGTCCCAGGCAAACAACATACCACCAGTGTGTGGGTTGGCATAACATTTCCATGGCTCCTTTCTGCTGTGTGACAGAACAGGCATGTTATTTTAGGCTTGACTCGAATGCTCCAAAATATCCTAAATGGCACAGCGGTTGACCTTGATTAAAACTTGGTTTTATGCTGTGGTTTGGTGTTGTTGTGACTCATGCTGAGTGTAATATAAACCTGGAAATCCAACCCTAAAGCCCCTGGCTCTTTGACACGCCTTCCATTGAATGAAAAAGAGTTTGGATTCTAAAATAAGACCATCTGATGTCATCGTTTGTATATAAAAAACGATCAGTCCACACTTTTGTTCGCCCAAAGCCTGACTAACATAAAGCCTATTTAGCTTTACAGTTTTCTGTTTCACAGCTTTCCAAACTTGTAGACATAGAAACAGGCTTCTGTTTTATGCTGTCTCTCAACTCCCAAGGTGTAGCTATGACTATATGCACCTGGAACAGGTACAACAGGAAGAATGAGAAGCAAGATAAAAAGATACTGAACTCAGAGGGCACAAGAAAAAAAAACAATGCAGATTTTTATGGTTTTTTTGAAACTCAGACTGCTGACTCACTGTGAGTGTGTCTGAAACATCCACAGTGAGGCAAATTTCCTTTTATGTGTCAACATGGAAGAAGTAGTCAGACCATTTACTTAAGGAGCAGTAACACCAAACTGTTACTTGTGCAGCAAAATGGTTCCTGTCACTGTTTTCTATTATATATGCTGTTTTTGTATCAATATTACTGCTACATTTATTTGTGTGCAGCATGTGACTGCTGTAGATGTTAAAGGTTGAGCTCATTTTAACTACTTCAATCAAGTGTTTTTTTTCCCCGTGTTTGTCACAGTTTAGTAAGGCTGAACCCAAATGCACAGAACAGACAGGTAAGGTGAAGACATGCCTTTTATTAAGCAGTGTTTGGGAAATGGAGAGATGTGACTGGCTGGGGAGAGGTAGAAGAAAAACAAGTGGAGTTTGGCAGAGGGAATACCAGTCACGAGAGCTGTCTGAAGGGATAGGTGCTGATGATCCTGAGACAAAGAAAACAGGTAGACAGATGAACTAACAAATTGCAAAAGCAAACTAGCGCTGTACAGGCATGCCGCATAGACTAACTATAAGTACAACTATGATCCAATGAAGACTGACAGTTTGGCGGTGCTCTAGCAGGGAGGGGTGATGACTAGATGGCAAACAGGTGTGCTGATTGCTGATGAAGGACAGGTGTGTAGAGAGCCGAGCCAGAGAGTCGGAGTGAAGAATCAAAACCACACCTGTACAAACACTGACAGGGAAAAACTGGAGACACAGGGGAAGAGGGGAAAAACACAAAGGCTTTTACTTATATCTAGAAAAACTGATGTCATTTCATTTCTTGAGCTAGCTTCACACCACAAAAGACACATTCTGGCTGAGACGAGAGTTAATGTATCTCTCTTTGGTAGTGCTGATTCACAAGCGTTTTCACATTTCTCAGATATGTTGTTTCATTGATAAAATAGTGATTGATAATAATGATAATAATGATTGTAGGGAAAAGGAGGATTGGCTAACTTCTAGCTAACCTGATGATACTGCATGCGGTCACAGAGATTGAGCGGTCACAGGTGTTTGGCCTGAGTTGCAAACTATTTTTAAAGAGTACAAAATTATGGTTTTAAATACATTTTGTATAATTTATACAGTGAGTAAGTTATGATTTTTGTCAAGATGATGTGCAAACCTGATTTAACCCTATGATCTTGCCGCTCCAGACCCCAGCCTGGGAACCACTGGTTTAATATACAGCAACACATCATAGTCATATGATGATGATTTCTGTGAACAGGTCATGTAAATGTATCATATTAGTAAGAAGATAGATTGTTACAGAGAAAAAACAAAACATCCAACAGCCATAAAACAATTGGTTGTAGTAGGCAGAACGGCCATGTGGTAAAAATAGTCTAACACAGTATTTTGCTGGTTCCAGTTAAATACAAAAGAAGAGAAAAAGGGGTATGACTGACTTTTTTGCACAGCAAGTGCTGAGTCAGAGTTTTTATACGTCCAAGGATCCAGCGATCATTTTTCAAAACGCACTTGTCCTTGTGAATGTCCGTAAAATGATCAGTGTGTCTGTGTTGAGAATAGTTTATGAACTATAAAACACATTTTTTAAAAGATTACTAAAGAGTAATCTTTTAAAAAATGTAAGCTGTACTTCAGTGTCAGATACAAATATTAGGAACTAAAGGAAAAAAGGGAGGAAGTGTGTCACTTATTGCAATACTGAACTTTGAAAATATGACTGATGACCTGCGTACGAAACAGCAGGGACCACAGGTTAAAAAGGAGTTAACAACAACAACAAAGGTCTTAACTGACAAGCAGGCGTGTACACTGGCTACTGTTTTCTCATCCAACTCAATACTCATTGAAAAAGACAGGACCTCTTAGCAGTGTGTCCACAAGCTAATCTCCTGCCATCACACAGACACACAGACAAAAACAAAAGCAAACAGAGCCGGCCGTGTAGATGGGAGGATTGTCTGGGTGGTCCCATTTAAGACTTAGTTCATAAAGCAAACAGGCTGGTGCGTGTGCTGGATTTTCTTTTTAATGTAACTGTGGACTGAGTGAGGTGTTCGAAAAGCATAAAAGTCTGAAATATGACATTGAATGGATGCTTGAGGAAAGGGGATTTTGTAAGAGCTGCAACATCATCTGAGCTTTCAGGCTAGCATCTCTTATCACTGATATGTACGTAAAACAGACACCATGCACCTGCTCTGATGGAGTATTTTTAGAATCCACAGCAGCTCTACAGATATGAGAATGTTTTGTTCAGTTCAATTTGATGTATATAGCATCAAATCATAAAAGAAGTTATCTTATGACACTTTCCGTATAGAGCAGATCCAGACTGTACTCTTTATACTGTTATTTACAGAGACCTAACAATTCCCACCATGAGCAAGCACTTGGCGACGGTGGTGAGAATGTAAACATCAAACAAACAGATTTACAAACAGGGGTATAACTATCACTTAAATCATGAATGTATTACCTCACCATTAACAGAAATGTAATGATTTATTTGTTACTCTTCACTTATTTCTTCAATTTCAAACATGAAACTCCTTCCCCGGTTTGGTCAGATCAGGCAGTCATAGAGTCATAACTCTACCATGTTGTTGCGGTATATATGGCATGACTTTAAGTGGCTCCCTGACCTATCATGGTTTGTTGTCTTTCATGACATGTGTGATGTCATTGAGAAGGAGGTGCTCAGGACTGACTTTCAGGAGCAAAAATGCAAACAAACAGTGGTGGTGCGTTTGATACTGGCTGTCTTGTGTTTGCAAAAGATTAAAATTAAATAAAGGCAATGGTGACATTTCATAGTAACCCTTTACAGCACCAATAACATCACTCCTCTTTTGTTTTACTGTGTTTGCAGATGTGCACAGAGGAGCATTCTGTTTCTATTGGAACACATAAAATCCTAGTCTTTTTGTGAGTTGTCCAAGATGTAGCTTTGGTTGTCGCTACGTAAGATAAAAAGATCAACTGTTGTCCCTGATGCTTATTGACAGACCCAACATCCTATATCTGCCAGATCAGACTAGAATTGGGTTCACATCATGTAGTCTGACCCGAGCGTAACTCATTTTAAGTAATTCAAAAATGAAATGACAGCTCGAGTCCCTATGCAATACAAAATGTATCCTATAGGAAAAATGGATGATTGGATTGGATTATAGAGAAGGAAGTGAAACTGGAACTTGTTGACAACTGGAATCATGCAAACTACTAAAAATCTAAAATCTAGCCCAACATGACCTGGTTCAACAGTATGCCTTGCACTTCACTTTGTTAAACGGATATGCGAATATAGTAGATATAGTATTCATTTAAATCTCTATAACTATTTTTATTTTTATGTGAGTTTTTTTTTTTTTTTGTCACTTGAAAGAAGCAGAAGCAAGTAGTGAGCACAAAACTGACATTTAAGTTGATATGGCTAACATGTTAGCAATAGTTGCCTGTTTATGTCATGTCTAACAGACACAGAGAAACAATTAATTTATTTGAAGTCATATTTGCGGCCACCTGACGAATGTAAATTAAGTGTAAATAGTCTCCTTTTAACTCTACTTTTGGTCTCCACCAACCCCTGGGGGAAATATCTGTCTTTTTAGCTGCTGAATGCTCCATATGATCACAAGCTAGGTGCTAATTTTGTCTGTCTTCTGTTTGGGGCTTGACAGGTAGTTTACAGTCAGAACTTTTCACCATATTAAGATAGTTCTTGGATAAAGTTGTTCACTGCTAACTACTAACAAATGGTGTAATGGATATTCATTTATCTTGGAATATGGATAGAAAACTCAAGGGACCCACATTTCACTTTGTCAGAAAGACCAGTGAAAAAACAAATATTTGAGATTCCATTGAGTTAGTGGCCCGCCCAGAAGAGACTCTCTACATGTTACATTTACACTGCAATCACCGGACACTCACTGAAATCTAATATATTATGAATAATTAATATAATGTCTGGTGTGTTGGTTCTGAACTATGTGTTAATAGTTATTGTGACGAGGAATGTCTGGAAACAGTAACAGAGAGTGAACAAAGAGAGGCCTTTTATGTGTCAAGGCTTTGCAGAAGTAATACATCTCTATGGAGCTGCGTATCCAGAGAGGAAGAAAACATCACAAGACCACAAGATTTATTACTTAAGAGTTTGTCGCCAAGGACATAATGTGAAAGGAGTTTAACTGCTTTTTGGTTTTCTAATTTTACACTGCATACTGTATGTTTTGATAATAAAAGCATGTGACAAAAAAGACGAGGAATGACCTCTGCCCAGGCTGCAATGTGCTGATTAGAGCAGCCTGAGATGCAACAGATGGGAAAAGACAACAGTCTTTAAATGGACCTGACCAGGTTATATCAGGAAGCGTTTTCTTTTAGGGTGGTGTAGGATCTCCAGGATTCACCAGTGAAGGAGCCATGTGGTGGTGATGTCAGCCAAACTCTGTGTTTAACATCTGTGGTGGGAGGTGCTGACTTTTAACCCTGATGACACTCCAGCTTTCCATTGACATGGACAGGCTTTTTTTAAGTTATAGCCAGCTCTATTCATACAAGATTAAAACCTTGATGCTGCTTCAATATCACATCAACCCTCCTACTATTAAACACTGTTTTAGCTTTAACAGTTGCTTGGAGATGTAACATTGGGTTTATTGTATTGTTTGATGGAGTGTGTCTCTAATTTCTTTGGCCAACTGGCCAAATGCAGATCATGTTACTATAGTAACATAATCCACCAGAAGTCAAAGTAGATTTATGAACTTTACATTGCACTATGGTTTCTTCATTATAAGTGATTGTTTTTTAACAAATATTATAGTATTTTGAGGTATTTTTTTAGATATTTTATTTCATCATGCTATGTACTTTGATTAATCTGCTTACTTTATATTACAACATTTTTAAAGGGCTGCTTTAGTGTTGTACCTTTGGGGGAGTCACAAGAGACGGATGGCGCTAACATATCCTGACTTTTAGACCTTATGGGTCAAGAAACACTGGAGCCTACATTTCCCATGTTGCAATTCAATAGTATCTTTCATTATAGCCACCTGCCTTCTACCCAGTTCTTTCAAACCCAACACCTCAGTTTGTTATGCAGACTTTCTATTAAAAGAGTTATTTATTGAACTGCAGTTCCTCTACAGCCTCAGAAGGCATGATAGGGCTGTTTTGGGGGGCTCTATAACAAGGTCTTCTCCTCAAGATAGCTTAATTTTATTTTGAAAAGTCATACACATTTTATCAATTATTGTCTTTCTCTCTTCTTAGTCCTCTATGTCCTAGAGAAGGTCTGCAGTGAACATTTAGATCTAGTGCTGCTGCCCTCCACTGGACAAATAACTAAATAAATTAAAGGCCCATTGGCAAAAATGGAATAGAATATGCATAACTATGTTTTCATTAGGGTAAAATAATAATAATAATAAATAATTATGTTCTTGTTACTACCATGTTGAAAAACTATTTTTCTACAGTAGTTTAGAACATACAAACTAAACTGACTCTTAGCAGGGCCTTTCATGTTTTTTGCACGTTTCTCAGCACCAGTTTCCACCTCACTCTTTGAACTTTATGGTGAGCTGAGGGGGTTACAATCAGCAACTGCACCACTAAATACCACTTAATCCTAAACACGGGTCCTGTAGGGTAAAGGGAATTATTAAAGAAGGTTTTCTAACTAAATTTTGCAGGTGTAAGCCACTGCAGCTTCAACACCGATAAATATTTGTTGACTCCAGTGTCTTACACTGTGAGTTTCTAAAGCTTACTTTGTTAATTTTGTGGAATGAAGAATGACCACTCTCACTTTGACATACAAGAATAAAAATTGTTTTTCCTTCACCCTAAAATATGCTTAAATTCAAGACGGCCCTGGAGGCAAACATACAGGACATAGCCAGAAGCAAGTAGGACTACGGTCACTCAAAAACATGTCAAGAAAGGTTATAGACATATATAGTTATCTGATGCAACAAAAGTAAAATGTCAGATGGCAATTGTTCTGCTTTTTCTTTCACAACCCTTAATGGGAGTACATTACAAGAAAAAGAAGAAAAAAGAGGATCTGTGAAAGAGTATTCTCACTTGCAAAATGTGATAACTTTCATAACCTATTAAATATACATTTACACTCTATTATTAAACAATGATATTTTAAAACCGAGTGGTCTAAACTGAAAGACTATCAACATTGAGTTAAGCAGAGGTCAGGACAATAATACTATTATATTATATTTTCTATTATATTTTGTTGCCATTATAAATTGAAAAGTTTACTTATCTTCTAGATTAAAAAGCATGGTTTCAAGGATTGATCCTTGTGGAACACGAACATTATTTCTGACTAATAATAACTACATAAGTACATAAGTACATCTCTTCATGGTCAGGCACCATCATATCTAAAAGAGCTCATAGTACCTTACTACCCCTCTAGAACACTGCGCTCTCAGAATGCCGGGTTCATTGTGGTTCCTATAGTTTCCAAAAGTAGACTGGGAGCCAGAGCTTTCAGCTACCAAGCTCTTCTTCTGTGGAACAAACTACCATTTTGGGTTCGGGAGGCAGACACGGTCAACACTTTTAAGAGTAGACTTAAGACTTTCCTTTTTGACAGAGCTTATAGTTAGGGCTGGCTCAGGTCATCCCTTAGTTATGCTGCTATAGGACTAGACTGCCGGGGGACTCTCTCAGGGTTATGCCTAGCCAGGCACGGTACTGGTTGAAAATGTAGTCACATCTCCCTTTACTGAAAACTCTACTCAAATCTCTCTCTCTCTCTCTCTCTCTCTCTCTCTCTCTCTCTCTCTCTCCCCATCACCATCACCATCACCATCTGTAAACATGCATGTGTCATTAATGCATGTTAACGCATGTTACTAACTAAACTTCTTCCCCGGAGTTTCTGTGCTCTCTCGTCCGGCAGGTTCTCGTGGATCGTGGCTGCTGCTGTGGTCCTGCACGACGTCCACTACTTATATTATTACTGTCATTATTGTTACCATATCTCTGTGTACTCTGTATACTGTAATCATTTTATCATTCATTGTAATTGTACAATATGTCTCTGTTGATTTGTTCTGTACATGTGACATCTATTGCACGTCTGTCCGTCCTGGGAGAGGGATCCCTCCTCTGTGGCTCTTCCTGAGGTTTCTTCCACCTTTTTTTTTCCCTGTTAAAAGGGTTTTTTGTGGGCAAGTTTTTCCTCACTCGAACCGAGGGTCTAAGGACAGAGGCTGTCACTCCCTGTACAGATTGTAAAGCCCTCTGAGGCAAATGTGTTTTGTGAATTTGGGCTATACAAATAAAATTTGATTTGATTTGATTTGATAATAGCTACAAGATGGAAAGATTGACGCATCTGTCCTTGAAGTAGGCAGAAAAACAATGAAGAACAGGATTTGATTAACTAAATCATCTATGTTACTGGAAACCATTTTAAATTCACATCATCTTGATCTTGAGGTCACTGATTACTCTGAAAAGGGCTGAAACCAGACTGAAAAATATCTTATATTCTGTAGAAACTCTCCAGTTGTTTATATAAAATGATTTCCAGTATTTTTCTAAGGAAGAATAGATTATAGATTGGTCAGTAGTCACCACCTGTGATTATAACAATATTTTATTGGTACTTTGTTTCTCTACTTTGTTTTTAAGACAAAATTGAACACACTCTAATCAAATTAAGTATTTTGCTATTATCAGCTTTGCTCTGCAGGTGTCATTCTACCATTCTACCATAACATCCTGTCACATAGAAGAAGACAGAATTCTCATTCATGCTGATTGCTTGAAACAGATTTTATCAAACAGCATCTGTGGTCTGTGTACTTCCCTTAAAGGGCAACAATTTGCAAATACCCTGACAATACTCTGCATGCATGTTACACAAGGACTTAGATCACGTCAAAGACAGCACTCTTTGTCAAGTAACTTTGTTTTTTGTTAACTTGTGAGCCTCAAAAAAGGGATGAAGCTGCAACTTTTGATCTTCATTGCTTTGAGGTATTTGGTTCTAACCAGTCAAGAGGATGATGAAAACGAGGTAAACAATTGAATTCATTATTTTTATTATCATTTTCAATTTGAAGTGAAAATTGAGAACTGAATCCATTAAGATGTTTCATTTAAATTTATGGTAAATGTGTGCTAATGATAAAAAAAAGACTTCTGCATGTAAGGCTAAGAAATAGTTCAATGTTATTGTAACTGCGTGGTAAAAATGGTAAATATCCAATTATCATTAACTAATATGTAATTCTGTTGACTGAAATGGTGATAATAAGCTAATTTTAATTAAAACCTTAAAACAACAATTGAGATTGATTTGTAGTACATTAAAGTTGAAACTATTAAAGCTGCATGAAGCAATTTCATGCACCGCTCAGCTCTTTCTATGCTAAGGATTTCACTGCCCAGAAACCATCTTTTTGAGCTTCATTTAATATAGTTTTACATTGTGGGACGTATGCTTAATCACATTCTTGCTTAGAATTAGACTAGAAAATACATGTCTATCTAAGGCTATAACTAGCAGCTTAGCTTAGCATAGGGTGACCATATTTTGATTTCCAAAAAAGAGGACACTTGAGACAGAAATTCAGACAGGCTTCTCAGAGGTTAATGAACATGCTTTATGCCTCAATGGTACAAAAATATCACTTCGGGCCCTCTGTCACTCTGCTCTGTGTGCTCCCTGCACCCTGCACTCTGTCCTACGCACACACAGCTCTCTCTCTGTTGTTCCTCCCCCACAAGACCCCAGAGTCCTTTGATTGGCTAGAATACGTCATAGATACCCTCCACTGATTGGTTGAAAAAGAAACTAATCTGCCTAGTAACGTTTTACCATTCGTCGATTGCGTATGGAGTCTGCCGAAAATCTATTTTTCGATTGGTCTTTTACGCGGTGGCGTAGAACAACAAGTTCTTCTGCGGAATCTCAGGAAAACAGTGCGAAAAACAACATCTCTATATCATAAACCGTTTCGGAGATATTCACAGATATGTAAAACTTTAGACTTTTGGGTCGGATCCGCCCAATCCGTCCTCAGAGGGTCAGACACTGAAACATACGTGGCAGCTTTGCACACGGTGCACTCAGCCTCCCACTTGTGGTAAATTTATTTTGCAGTTCATCTGTGAAGCTGCACGTCCGCTGTCTGCTCTGCTCCCTCTGTGTGTGTGCGTCACAGAGCCGCCCACAAGGCAGCCTCTCGGGAATTACTACACGCAACAAAGTACCGTAGTATTCTGTGCAAAGCGCCAGTCAGTTTAAATACACGCTTAATGGTCCCATGAAAAACTGTGAAAACCGGACATTTTCATGAATTTATAACCAAGTGTTCACTTGTGTTTCATTTTGATCCCCTCAAGTGAAGTGCAAATAGGGCAAAACCATATGTGCAGCTTCAACATTATTTTTTCAATTTCACTGAAAACTGAACCATCAGTTCTGCTACTGATACTGCTGCTACTTTTACAAACTGTAATGACCTGTTTTTTGTCTGTTCTCAGTTGCACACAGAGATGTATGACCTTGACAACTTTACATTTACTATGGATGGAACTGCATCCAGTCCTTGCATGGTAACTTTGCCAGCATCTTGGAACTTGGGTCTGATGATCATCTTCATCACCGTGTTTGTCTTCAGCATGGTAGGCAACAGCGTGGTTGTCTATGTGGTTTGTTACATGAAGAAAGGTAGAGCCACCACAGATATCTACCTAATGCACCTGGCGGTGGCAGACCTTCTCTTCAGTATCACGCTCCCATTCTGGGCTGTCGACGCTTATTCTGGTTGGATCTTCGGCAACTTCCTGTGCAAAGTCCTGTCAGGCTTTCAGGAAGCATCAGTGTACTGCAGTGTGTTCCTGCTTGCATGCATCAGTGTGGACCGTCACTTTGCCATCGTGCGAGCTACACGTGTCCTGTCCTCCCGTCATCTGTTGGTAAAAGTGGTGTGCTTTGTGGTGTGGGTGATGGCTGGACTGTTATCCTTACCCCTGACAATTCAGAAGGAGAGCATGGATACTGAAGACCTGGGGCAGTCCATTTGCTATGAAAACCTAACTGGTGAAAGCAGTGACCACTGGCGTGTTGGCATACGTGTTCTGCGTCATACAGTGGGCTTTTTCCTGCCACTCGTGGTGATGGCTGTCTGCTACGGTTGGACCTTAGTGACGCTGTTTCACACACGTAATCAACAAAAGCATAAGGCCATACGCGTCATCCTGGCAGTGGTGTTAGCATTCATTGTGTGCTGGCTGCCTTATAACATATCTGTACTGATTGATACGCTCATACGAGGAGGAACATTTCAGGAGACATGTGAAACTCGCTACAGATTGGAAGTGATGCTAAATGTGACCCAATTGATGGCCTTCATGCACTGTGCAGTGAATCCAGTGCTGTACGCCTTCATTGGTGAGAAGTTCCGTAACCAGCTGCTCTTAGCTCTATACAAACACGGCCTCATCAGCAAACAGGTCTGGATGGCTTTCAGGAGGGGCTCTGTCAACAGTGTAGTGAGCACCAGATCTAGAAACACCTCTGCTACTATGTGAATAACTCCTGAAGGATTATTCAATTACACGTTTGGGTGGTGGTCATTTTAATTCACCCCTTCAATTGGCCAAATGAGGAAAGTGTTAAGAATAATACAGACCCAACAACCAAGTGGTCTAATTTGATATGGTAGACGACATGTAGGGTCTGTACATTAAATACTAGGGGTGCAACGATAATTTGACACAAAATTTACGGTTCGGTTCGATACTTTAGTGTGACGGTTCGATATTTTTTCAGTACAAAAAAGAGAAATTTCCATGCCCTTTTTTATTGAAATTACCAACATGTGTTTCAACTCAAAAGTTGAAAACCTTTTCTACTTTGAGAACTGGTTGGTTGTTGAAGTTTTATTGTTCTTGCTGTAAATTTTTCCAAAGCTTGTGTGTGTTTTTTTTTTTTCATGAAAAGAAGACAAATTTAAGTCTTTTAATAATGTAATGTCTTTTGTTTTTTATTCTGAGACATTGTGAGGGAAAACTATCTCTTTATTTTGGGCTAGTGTTAGGAAATTTAATCTGCAAATTTGAATACTATGAATTTTTGACTCAGGAAATGTTTTCTTGTCCTTACACCCAGGGGCGGCCCTAGGCTTTTAGTGTCCTTAAGCAAGATTTTGTTTTTGTGGCCTTAAAAAACTCCTAGTGCAGTCAACAAACCACACACACCGCTAAGCCTCTTTGAGGGTCATACATTATGTAAAAAGTAAATGAAGGAAAAAAAAACCCAAATTGTTCACAGACCGTGGATCCCGTAGAATCATTTTGTCCAGAAAACAAACAAACTAGTTGTTATTAAACTACAAAATCAGCCTAGAAATAGAAGAGAGAGAAATAAAGAGTTCTTATCTGAACTATTTTGTTTGGAGTAAATTGATTTTTCTCATTTATCATGTCAGAGGTTGTGGTCACATTTGACTGAATAGGTACCGAAGATTACAAAGACAGTTCATCGTCTGACACGTTTGCAGCCAAATGAAGATATTAACCAGTGGACCTGTCTAATAAATGAGAGTGAGGATAACTATGATGATGATTTGACCTTTTATTTGGCTTTAGATTTGTCACGTACAGTTATGTTATAATACAAGATTCCAGCATTGAGGAACAATCAGGCTACATTCATGTTCTTATTGAGAATCATTAGAAAGTTTCAGGGAGTCTCGGTAACCATAGTAATTCATGATGCCAGAGGGGAGAAAGATACGCTGAATGAAGCTGTTCACACAAATATACTCCAGACAAAGTCTAGACCGGAGTCATTATTTCACACATGTTGTAGACAACAGGAGACTCTCTGTGTCTCACATGTGGACAAAGCTCCACAATGCTTACACCATGCAGGGGTGAAAACAGTGGAAAAAAGAAAAAACTGAAAAAAATATCTAACAATCAGATATCTTGATCTCTCAAACAGGAAGTGGTGAAATCAGCTCTGTTTTCGAAAACATCGTCTTTTTCTAATCTGCTATTAGGGCCTGTACAAACCGCTTTAAACAGCACACTTTGTGGTAAAGGCCTTCTTCTTAGATGTATTATTTTTGCAGATGACATTTGGCTATAATACATATAATCCATATAGGTCACCTATTTGCAGGTGACTTATATATGGATATTATGCATTATATGTGGGTTTTTGAGTTTCTGTCTGGTTGGCTCTGTGCATTACATGGAAGTGAAAAGGGAAGAATGTCACTTCTGAGAAATTGTGCAGCAACCACGGTTGCAAAAGAAAAAGGTACATGCTTTTACATTGTCTAACCATATTAAGTCTTTATACTCAGCTTTTCTATAACATAACGCTCCCACATATTTTACTTATTCACCTCAAGCTGATGTTTTTTTACTAATACTCTGCACTGTCGTTGAAATAAATCCTTAAAACCTAAACCATGTGTGGTCTCAGATCATTCCTCAGTCAAGGTATATGTCCCTCAATTCCTCTAATAATATGAAGATTTGCTGTACATATTGTATGTGTAATAATACTCTAAAGAGCACTAATGGAAACTCAACGGAAACCAAAAAACTAAAACTAATAGTAATTTTTGTGGTCCCTGTGATGATTCATTTTCTCCCTACATGTATTTACATTATGTTCCTACAATAATGATAATGTTAAACTATATTCAAAACAATTCTAAATAAAAAGGAGTAAAATAAAACAAAGATAAGCACAATAACACACATGTTGGAAATCAAACACAGTGATGATTGCATTGATAAAAGGCTGTGGCAGACAGGACACAGACAAGATAAGTTTTGAGAAGTGGTCTAAAAGATGTCACTGATTCTGCAGCCCTCAGATCTGTAGACAGGGAGTTTAAGAGCTGAGGGGCTCTGACCATAACACAGCCAGCAGAACCCTCACCTGAGAATCTGAGGCTTCACTCTGACTCATAACGAAATTGAAATTGAGGCTCAGAGGTAGAGCGGGTCGTCCACTAATCAGATGATCGGCGGATCCCCAGCTCCTCCAGTCTGCATGTCGAAGTGTCCTTGGGCAATATACTGAACCGTAAATTGCTCCCGAAGGCTGCCCCATCGGTATGTGAATGTGTACTGAATGGTTAGCGCCTAAAACTGATGAGCAGTTGGCACCTTGCATGGCAGCCAATGCCATCAGTGTATGAATGTGTGTGAATGGGTGAATGAGATATGTAGTGTAAAAGCGCTTTGAGTGGTTGGTAGACTAGAAAGGCGTTATATAAGTACAGTCCATTTACCATTTACCAAATTCAGCAGAATGACTGGGAGATAAACCATGACTGTGATGAATGTTTAATCTGTAAAATCTTAAAATTAATTCTTGGTAACCAGTAAAGAGAGAGACCATTACAAATAAAAAATAAATGATGTTTTAAGTGTTTTATGATGTTAAAATAACTGAATACTAGGGATGGTTGATCTTAAATGAGAGCGGGCAGATGAACCGAGTTGCAACCAGCTCACAGGTCAGTACTTATTTCACAAGGTAGAGATGACTATGAAAAAGGTTTGGAGGTGAACCTGATAAAAAAGAAGAAATAAAAAGAGGAAGTGCAGTATTCTGTAAAAACAAACAAACAAACAAACAAATTTGTCCTGTTTTATTAGTTGACACCTCACTTTTGTGCTTTTGCTGAAAAAGTGTGTTATACTATGTTGTGCCGTGTCTGTTGTGTTCTGTTTTCATTACCGTCGCTGTACAGTATCACTTTTATTATTTATTATTATCTATTACTACAAAAATCCATTGTTGCTCACTGTATCTCCCTATTTCTAAGACCCCTCTAATCTTTCATAATATAACAAGTCAATGACAAAACATAATTGACACTTCTTGATTCATACAAAAAAATATAGACTTTAATGATCCCACACCTGTCACTGCAGCTTGGCAGCTTGTATAGCTACTCATAAATAAGAAATATATAGAAAAAAAGACATGCTGGAAAAAGGGTACATATGTTTATGGAAGAGGATAAGGGCCACATAAAAAAAAAAAAAAATTCGCAGAATTCTGACTTTTAAACTCAGAATTGTTGGAATCAGTTGCGGGTTTCTGTGGTAGCGGCCACTGCCTTGACGGTGTCTGGGCACGGCAGCTGCTGCTGTTTGGCAATTGTGTTTAGTTTTTATTTTATAAAACAGTCGTCAGTGTGTTGTATTTGCTTCGCTGGAAATATCATTTCTATTACGTGATTTCTGCTTTAATTTGCGAGGTTTTCTTAATTCATCTCTCAACCGCTGCCGGCTGCCACTGACCTGCCGCGGCAGGTGTCGTTGTCTGTGGCAGCCTGAGACTGCCTTGGCGGTGTCTGGGGCAGACACCGGCAACTGTCGTCAGTGTGTTGTATTTGATTCGCTGGAAGTAGCATTTCCGCTTTAATGTGCAAGGTTTTCTTAATTAATCTCTCAACCCTGTGCGGGGCAGCTGCCACTGGTGCCGCTGCCCTGTCGGTGTCTGGGACAGCTGCCACTGAAATGCCGCGGCAGTTGCCAAGGCAGTCTCAGTCTGCCTCAGACACCGGCACCTGCCGAGGCAGGTCAGTGGCAGCCGGCAGCGGTTGAGAGATTAATTAAGAAAACCTTGCAAATTAAAGCAGAAATCGCGTAGAAATGCTACTTCCAGCGAAGCAAATACAACACACTGACGACTGTTTTATAAAATAAAAACTAAACACAAATGCCAAAACAGCAGCAGTTGCCGTGCCCAGACACCGCCAAGGCAGTGACCGCTGCCACAGAAACCCAAAACTGATTCCGACAATTCTGAGTTTTAAAGTCAGAATTCTGAAAAAAAGTCAGAATTCTGAGAATTTTTTTTTTTATGTGGCTCTAATCCTCTTCCGTACATAGGGTTGTTTAAGGGCCTTGTGACAACAAAATCATATCAGGTTCATTTTTTAAAATGTTGTAATGCAGTGGTTTGGCAGCAGGTCAGTTACGTGTAATAATGTCACAGTGAAATCATTCATCTGTCACGTACAACACTGTATGTTCCATAAAGACTTTTCTTAAAGGAGATGAAGCAATCACCTACCATTACCCTCTCTTCTGCCAGGAGATGAGGCTGTTTTCCAGCAGATCATTTGGTTTCTTAATCACTTGTTAGTCTTAGGAACAGGTGTAAATAACAAAATAGTGTCAAATAGCGTTGTTGTGTTGCTGTTGAAAAATGCTATTGTGCATGCTGGTTCACATTGTCATGGGTGACTGGGACACTTAAATATAACTTAGCCATCTTAATGTTTTTAGTGAGCCCCTTAGTAACAAGTAAAAATGTAATACAACTACTCATTTCATAAAATGACCATTGTGAGTGTTGATATATATTATTGAATTGTGAATTCTTTTGCATTAATGTGTAAGTAGTGTTGCAGCCGGAAATACAGGCGGACGCTGAGATGTAGTTCACTTGAAGCTACTTTATTTGATGTGTTTTAACACAGGGAAATGTTCAGATTCACACTCTCAGGTCTGCCTACACATATTTTCATACCACCACCATAACACCAACCTAACATTTTAGAACAAGAGCAGTTCCTCTGCCGTTTAACTCTACTGGTTTCCTCACAGACGCAGCCTGGTGGCGAAACCGTGCAGTGCATTTTCCTATGTTACTACTATCTTAAATGATAACTGCAGCCTGAGAGAATTAACAATAACAACTATATATTAACCTGTATATTAAACCATAAAACTTGTATGCATATGCAGAAACAAGATAAAAATTCTCATCTGAATAAACTGAATTAAAATACTAAAAAAAAATAAGTTGTGGGGTCCCTAATAACCATTTCATAAACATAAACAAAAAAAGGAAGGTTTTTAGATTGATTACACCTGATTGGCTTAGATTTGGTTACATTGTCATTTAAAAATATATATAATTATGACAATGAAAACAAAATTGTTACAGAACATTTGTATGTAACTTGTATTGGTAATTTTTCCCCCCAGGCATCTTCACATTGTCAAATCTGGCCGTCTGTAAAAAAAAAAAAGGTGTAATGGAACACAAAGTACTTTATTTCCCTCTGAAATTATAAACTGGCATGAAATAGAGTACAAATACTTCAAATGTGTACTCTTTGTCCTCTTAAAAGGGCTATTTCCTGAGTGGGCGTGGTCAAAGCCTGTACGTTGGCGGATATCATGTTACCATAGCAACAGCATAACCACAGCTCGTCTGTTGACGCTCTACCGTGGCTAATTACCTGTGAATAAACTTCGCTATAAAGTGGCCTGCTGAGCATTTGTTACCCTCTGAGCTAGAGCGCTTACTTCAGGACCGTTAAGGTAATCCCCGATGTAAAGCGAAGGATGATATATTCCTGAGATAATGTCTAAGGTTATCCTCCTATGGCAAAGAAGGTAACGTTAGCGGTTAGAGCTACTGAAAAGTTACGCAGTATATTGCTTAGCGTAGTAATGCTTCCGTTCTCTTTTCAAAATAAAATGCCAGTTTATTGAAAACGGCTAATTTCGACAGTTTGATAGCAAACAGACAATTAGTATCCGCATTAAAATAATGTTTTAGTTCTTTGTGAAACGTAGAGTAAATAGAGACTTCGAAAAAAATAAAAGATTTTCTTCCCTAGAGCCTATTGAGCCTGTAGGTGGTACGTTTCGAAGTAAAAATATGTTTATGTGTAAATGAGATGCTGATTTACTTTTTGAATACTTGTCCCGTATATATATGGTTTGCTAAGGCTAAACATCTAGTTAGAAACCACACACACAAGAGCCACATTGTTAAATTTTAACACAAATATGTACTGCATTAGGCTAGTTCAAAAAAACTACTTGCTTTAATTTTGAAAGGAAACCCCTAACACCGGAAGTTGTATTGCAACAAACAGCGGTATCTTTAGTCATGTTTCACTCACGAGTTGACCCGGTGTAAACATTTTAACATTATTCGCTCTAAATACTACACATAAACAGTAGTTTATACGTGTAGACAAACGCTTGAACCTGCACAGAAAAGTGTGATTCGGTTTCACGTCTTTATTATCAGCTAACTAACGTTAGCGCGGTCTGTTAGCTCGCTCTGTAAATAGCGGTGGTCATGCATTTGCCTCTACGTTTAGCAGACTAGTTGTTTTATTGCTCGTCTCCAGCAGGGTTTGAAGAAAGCATGATGTCGAATGATCTTGCTGGTGTGTGGGAGGTGGCACTGAGCGACGGAGTCCACAGGATAGAGTTTGAACACGGCACGACCACCGGAAAGAGGGTCATCTACGTTGATGGGAAGGTATGGATCATGATCTAAAGTGATTTCAATCAAGTTAGAGAGACTATAGATGTGTTTCATGAACCCAAGCTGCTGTCAATTTCTGATTTTCTATCATATTGCAGGAGATCCTGAGACGGGACTGGATGTTCAAACTTGTGGGGAAGGAGACATTCAGTGTGGGCAAATCAGACACCAAAGCAACCATCAACATTGATGCAGTCAGTGGTTTTGCCTATGAGTACACTCTGGAGATCAACGGCAAGAGCTTGAAGAAGTACATGGAGAACAGATCAAAGGTCACCAGCACCTGGGTTCTTAACTTGGACGGCACTGACTGCAGGGTGGTCCTAGGTGAGCCTCTCTGTGTTTGTATATTACTGTCCTGATCATTTAGTAAGTATGTCATTGGTTATTATGATGTTTTTTCTCATAGCTTAGCCAAAATATTTAATATTTAACATTTTCCAGTATGAATTCTGAGTGCAATTAGTTACTTTGGATACGTTTTATTTGTTCATTCGCGTAATCAATCGGTATCGATATTGGATTTGGCATAGTGTGATTTCTGCCCCTGCAGGACTAGCCACTAATATTATGTTGGAGCTGAGGCTAAGCTCTTTAACAGCTTTAAGCCTTACGCCGTCTTCAGCCTCCTCTGTTATCTTGGCAAGTTAATCCTCCTGATAATTACACTGCTCACAGATGATCAGGTGGCATATCACTGAATCACAGATGTAAAAGAACTATTCACCGAACTAGCAGAAATATGCGGGTGTGATCTGCAATAGCAGATAAAGCTTTGTGGCCTGGTCACAGAGTTGTTCATGATACATGTTGTCATATGAACCATAAAGCCATACTTTTTGTTTTCACAAGTGTTTATTTATCAGTCAAACACAAGTAAGTTTGTGTTTTTTTTATTCCTTATTTTTATATTTCTTATTTTACCACAAAAAGGGCCATCCTTAAACAAAGAGCAAGTTAATAACTACATAAATGTTACATAACAACGTCAGATCACAACAGGTATGACAAAAACTACATTTCACGAGCAAGGACCACACCATCAACAAGATCTTTTTAAATTATTTATTAAAACACTGAACAAATTGTGAGCGAAACGTGACCTCTTGTACCTCTTCAGTCTGTTGCTGCATTGTGGGGATCACCGTAGCACCCAGACACGACAGACCCCATATGGAGAGTAGGAAGGAGAGGAAGACATAAAGGGAAGAAATATAGTGGCAGGAGGGCTGCAGAATACAACAGCACAAGAGGAGGAGAGGGTTAGGAGGGTTATTTATAGGAATATTGGAAGTGGCACAGTTGAGGTGTGGTCACAAGGTGTGAAACAAGGTGATCAGAACATTCTCAAACCAACGCCCAGCAGCATCATAAACAACGAGTCAAACCTGCGGGTACACATAACTGCGACTTGTTTAGCAACTGTTCGCTGGCAGTCACATCACATACTTTTTGTTTGAAGTGCTGATTCAGTGTTTGCTTTGTTTCAGAGAAAGACACCATGGATGTTTGGTGCAACGGACAAAACATTGAGACTGCAGTAAGTATAACAACAGTCACTGATGCTGATTTGTTCTGCAATAAAGGACAGACCAGTGAACTTAAGAGGTCACGCGTTGATTCTAGTGTTGAGAGAAATCAAAATCAGCAGTCTCCTTAAAGTCAGTACTATAAACACTAAAACTTCTATGTGTAGGAAGCCTCAAACACCCAGTGCTTCTACAGTTGTCTGCATATAGACCAGGTCCAGAGCTGAACTGAATGATTGCCTTCTTTGTCCACACCTTTATCTGGATTTGCACCTGCAGGGGGAGTTTGTGGACGACGGCACAGAAACACATTTCACCCTCGGAGACCACAACTGCTGCGTGAAAGCTGTGAGCAGCGGGAAGAGACGAGACGGGATCATTCACACGCTGCTGGTGGATGGCACGGAGATAGCCGAGTGCACAGAGTGACTGCATTTGTGTGTTAACGTGTGTTGAAGCAGAGATCTGGTTTGTGCGTGTGACTCTTGGTATCTTTTGAAGAGTAGAAGTCATTTAAAGCTGGTGGAGTCAGGGACAAACTGTGCTCCTATGTTTGGATGGCCACACTCTGGAGGGTTTATTAGCCAAATATTGATGCTCTAAAGGTTGTCCTGTAGTTAATATGTACAAGTTGAAGACTAAAGAAGTTTTAGAGAGGATGCAGCCATACATTTCAGTCAGAAAAAAGGATTTACTGTCTTAAAATCTAACTTCACACTGAGAACGTTTTTTTAAGTTGTAAACAGGACCTTTATATTCGTATAAATATGATAAATCTCAGTATTGTTATCAATATTGGAGGCCAGATGTGCCATATTCATCCAGGCTTTGCCCTCCAGTCGTTAACATGAGCAGCTGGTGTTCTCGTGGTCACATGTCACAAATAACCTGGCCCAGTAAACCCCAGACTCAACCTGTTCTCCCTGCTCTTCGTGCTGGCTTTCTTAATTTTTCAATATTGGACGATTAAATAACATTGTATGAGATTATTTCTTGAATGTAGCATCATTCCAGCGTGCACCACTCAGGAATGATCCCTGTTTAGTCCTATGTTGATGTCTTAAATGGTCTTTGTGTGACTGATTGATATTATGGACATAATATGTAATTAGCTTTTTGCAGACTGCTGTTGATGTGTCAAAACATCCTTGTCTACAATTTAATGGCTGTAACAAGTTCCTTGACAATCACTCAGATGTGACATTATTGCCAGTAATAGGTCATATACACAGCTCAAGTGAGTTACCTGCTGATATCCTGATATCCTCAAAGATGTTGGAATTTTGTTGTGCTGTCAAATTATCAGTCTTGTTTTCTGTGTGAAGGCCAGATGTCGTGGTTACACCGAATTTAAGCTAAACATTTTTTTAAATCATGGTTACAAATTAAAGATTGAAAATGTCTCATATCTCAAATGTTTGTCTGTATTTTGCAAAAAGAGACATTTACTATTTATTGTGCGCTGTGGACGACACAGTGAAAACACTTAAAACACTTTACATAAACTACAATCATGTGTTTTGATGAATTCGAGGTCCAACCCAGTTGTCAGGGTGAGGAAGTGTCAATGTCAACTGAGGAAACATCTGCTGATGACTGCAAGATACAGTAGAAAGCTCCAGTAGAAGCTACTGAATGTACCTTGATTTAAGATTTAATTTTCCTTGTAAAGCTATTTCCAAGATCAAGGATAAACTTTAATACTCGATAGACTGTGATTTCTAACATTTGTGTTGTTGTATCATTAAAATATATTTGTACTGTATATGAGATTTATGTTACATGTATTTCATTTTGTTTACTGTTATGGTATGTTTGTAAAATATAAATTGTTTGATCAGGTTTTGTTGTCGAGCTTCATAAAATAAATAAACAAATCTTCAAATATACATTTTTAGTAAACAAGGCAGCAAAAGTATTAAAGAGTATGCTCTTTATTTCCATATACTCGAAAGTGATGTGACTGACAATAATGTATCAAAAGAAAATCATGATGAATCAAACTTATTACATCTGATCTCTGCATTAGGCACAATTTGACAATCCTTCTCAACATTTTACAATTAACTTACAATCATGTATTGTAGTGGAGCTTTAATATACGTCCCCTACCTGTTAACCAAAGTTTTTCAGTTATAATGAAGGATTATATTCATCTTCCTCTAAATTTAAAGAAATCACACAAAGTATCTCATCACTGGTAGAATATGCTGCTCTAAACCTGTTTGCATATATGGTATATGGTATGGTGGTGCCCGCTAAATAAAACTAGACTAGATTCATCCCATTGTCACAAGTATGATACAAGACGGTGCATTTTTAAAGTTGAATACAGAGATTGATTAACAAATGATTGTGCTGCTATATATAAAAAAAAACTGGTAATCACCCAAAAAGAAACTTGTAATGTAAAATATGAAGTTCAAAAGTGATCTTAACTTAAGCTATGAAACAAAACATCTGACATATGTGATTCCTCTGTAATATCGTGCTACTGAGTAAAGAAAACAGCCTTTGTCCAATAGTAAATACATTCATTAAGAATGCAGCTTGTTTTAGAAGAATTGTTCAGGTTCTCACTGCACAGTAGGACACATTCCTACATTTGTATTTATACTATACAACAAAAAACCCCAAAGGAAACAGTGAAAGAAATCACTCTTCAGTCTTTACGGATCTTACAGGTGATAATGTACTTGGGCAGAGCTTGATAACCACTGAATACGACAGAGATTTTAGGTCCACTCACACTGTCGCACAAAGTGAATGGATCCGTCTTCAAAGCAGGTGGCAGGATGAGACCTCGTTTACCATCAGTGGAGTTTCCTGTCAGCACCTCGGCCTCCACAAGGTGCACATACTCGCTGCTCGGCTCCTTCCACACTTCCATGGCCCTTTTCACTGTGCTGGCAAAGTAGATGCCCTCTCCACATGCTGGGTCTGTATACAGAGGAAGACACATAAGAAAAATAATGAAATAAAATGTTATTATCCCATTTCTAACTTTGATGTTTTATATTTGTATGACCCTAGAAAACCAACATTTACCACATTTTTTGCCTTATGAAATGCTTTTTATAGAAGTATTAACATACCATCAGGTGGTGCGTACTCGGCATGGAATCCAATATGACTAACCATCTCACAGAACTGTGCAGGTATCCTTTGAAACATTTGTTGACCAGTGAAGCAGTGGAGCTGTTTTTTCTTGAGGTCAAAGAGGTGCTTCAATGCAGCGTTCTCCACTTTGTCCACCTAAAAAAAAAAAAAAAAAAAAAAGACGTTTCACTGGTCAGGCAGTGGTTCAAGATAAGCCACTTGCGGCTAATTGATACACAATATTTAAAAAATTAGTACAAACACCTGGGGAAGTTGCATAATTAATTTAAATATCAAATCATATAGTGACATTAACCAAATGACAAAGCTGTATAGTTTCAACATCAAGCATGTTGCATTTACACATACTGTACCTTCACTATCCAGAGGCCTGCATGTTTGAAGGCAGATAATCTGTCTTTGAACTCTGAGGTGGACTGTCCAACCATCTTTCTTTCAAAGGACACAATCTGAGACGACATCACAATCATGGCATGCTCTTCCTCTCTGACAAACTCCCTCTGGATGTTGCAGAGCATGGCCTCCACCTGCAACCGAGCAACTGCAACATCTTCATCTGAATTTCCGTATACAGTCATGCTTGCACGACCTTTGTCAAAACACTCCGCAATGGAAACGCCCTTATTCATAAGACGGGATAGCTGCAGATGTTCTTTTTCACCAAAGTGCTGGATGAAGTTGTTGCAGATCATAACAGTGCCGAAGGGTTTGAAGAGGTCATGGAGCCAACGTTCAGCCTCGCGTGTAGCTTCATTGGAGGGGCCGCTCAGACTGATCTGTGGACTGGGAGCTCTGCTGCCATGGAAGTCATCTCTGTGGGGGAAACTGTCTGTCTCTACTGGGGAACACATCATAAAGTCCACCATCAGTGCTATCTGTGCACAGCAGCTGATCTGTGCAGAATCCGTTCAGAATAATCCCTACCTGCGGCAGCATCACTACATGGCTTTGACAAAAATCAATGGTTAACCTCCCAAACACAAGCGAATTTCAAGATTCTGCTTGTGTTCTGTTTTGCAGTGCTTCAGACAGCACAAACACATCCACAACATCTCATGCATTAGAGGTCGCCTTTGTGTACATGAAAATAACAACTGAATTATTGTTACCATGTGTGAAGCTGGGATGAGATGCTTTTTTCCGGAGATATCCCATTTGTTCCTCAAAAGCCTAAAAACAGAAGGTCATTTATTTCTTTTGTATAAGACAATTCACAAAGCATAAATGACTATTTCTTGAGATATTCAGTTAAAAAAGCATTGGCAACAATTCGTAAGGTGTCAAGTGTCTGACAACAATATAATGTCCCTGTTTGTTTTTTCAAGGCTGTGTAACTTGTTAATTATTATTTCTGCTGCTACACACATGGTCAATCCTGTAATATCCTAATATCATGTGAGCAGTTTTGAAATACAACCTTAAATGTCTCGTTGTCAGAAGGAAATATGACAAAATGAACTTCCATCTTCATTGGGACTTTTTGGGCAAAGTCGGCCACGACATCTGACATGATCCGGGCAACTTCTTTTTTCTGCAACTTGAGGCCTCCAGTGCCGATGGCAGGAAAGGCGATTGACTTGTGATGATTTGTGGGTGCTAACCATAAGCTTTCCAATACTGATTTTGAAAGTATCTGTAATGAACGAATAGGCAGAGAGACAAATGCAAGCTCTTGTTACAGAACAACCAATATATATAAACTTTCAGTGTGCATTCTAGGTTTTCGGTTGTGCTATAGTGCAATGAGCTGTATTTAATGCCCAAGAAGATGCATTTAAACGAATTAACAATACATTGCTATCAGACTATGAACACAATATTTTATCCATTTCTTAAATGTACCATAACAGTTGAACTCAAACTGTACCTGGTGTGTTGTGCCATGCCCCATTTCAGTAAAAACAACATGATACACTGCTTTACACTGCAGATTGTAGGGTCTTGTGATGATACATCCAGTCTGAGGAGCAGTACGTAATTCTTTTTGCATTTCATAACCAGCTTTCCTCAGTAAGGCTCTGGAGATCTCTCCATCCAGTTCTCGACCGAATGTTGTGTTTACGATGACGTCTGTCTGAGAAGATACAAAAACAAGGACGGTAAATAAAAAGGTATCAGAAGAAGAAGATAGCTTTTTGGTATATATTATAAAATATCTGTTGGAGCTCATTAGACAAAAAACATATATGACAAGAAGCACCTGCTAACATACTGTTTAACTAAAAAAATAAATGTTCATACAAGCAGCTATTCACACCAAATAAGTAAATAACTTTACAGGTTCTTACCTGCTGATCCTCAATGTTACCCTTCTTCAGTGTCAGATGGACATTTCCCATCTGGACAGTAAGTGTTGAGTTTTTGCCATCACTTCTGTGTGTGCTTCCTGCTGCCTGACTGTATGTCATGGCCTCGTTGGGGGCTAATATCTGACGGCAGGCCATCTCCATTTCCCTGACTGTAGGCTCGTCATGGTTCACAAACTGGATCTCTTTAGGACGATATCCTGTAGATTTTTCATAGTAGTCCTTCACGGTTTTCACTATGATGTTTGCACATTGTGGCAGGGGGTAGTTGAACAGTCCAGAGCTTATAGCAGGAATGGCGACACTATTCAGATGTGTATCCTTAACTTTGTCAAGAATGCTCTTGATGGCCTTCTCCAGCAGAGGTTCAGCCCGAAGTACCTCATACTTATTTGGATTCATTGGTAATCGTGGACCCACAACATGAATGATCTTCTTGCATGGTAGTGACCCAGGATCACTGACTACTGCTTCTCCTGTGTTCAGGGTACCATGCTTTTTGATGTACTCGTCACTCTCATTTTGGATCTGTGGACCACCGGCAGTGGACAGAGCTAGAGCAAGGCCGCCATAATGCTGAAGATGCTCATTAGCAGCATTCACAACAGCATCTACCGGGAAATTAGTAAGATCACCCTTCCACACAGACACCCGGACCCGGACATCTGAATGAAAAGATTTGATGTTAACATCAAACCTTTTCTCTGCGGCCACAGTTGGCTTTTTCTGTCGTCCTTCAAAATCCACACCATCGATGGTGGCCACACATCCAAATTTGCTTTGAAGGACATCACACAGAGCAGGCCCACATCGTCTCACAATGTTGAGTGAAGGCCCGTGAAGAGGAACATCCAATCTACCTTCCATGGTTCCTAAAGGGAACGATAAACAATGTTGTGTGAGTAAATTATAAAATGACACCAGTGTCTGGTTTTGATTTTCAGTGCCGTGAAAACAATGAAACAGTAACTGCAGGAGAGGAAGGGCATTTTGGAAACTGGCTTATCGATCAAACTAGAATCATAGAGCTAATTTATTAAATCAACGCATGGGAAGTGATTTGATTATTGGAATCAAAGTGTATCACAGTTGTAAAGATGTAAAAAGGAAAGTGAAAGGTAGTGCTTGCCCCTCCCTTATTTCCACCAAAGGCCTTGAACAAAGCCTTTAACCCCAACCCTCATATCAGACTGTGGTCGTACTGGGCAGGTTTCGATGTATTAGTGTGTGAATGTGATCAGGGTGTTCCCGGAAAAGAGAGCATTGCTCTCAGTGACACCCCTCTGAATAAATAATAATAATAACAACAGTAATATCATACTGTTGTTATCAGGGGTGATATATCCTACTATGCACTACAAACTAATTTATAAAGAACTTTCCTAGCCTAACAGGGGATTTAAAGTTACAGTACATATTTCCATAAAGTGCTGTTTTCCTCTCACTACAGTAGAGGGAGACAGTATCCAATATACAAGGTTGTCCCAATCAATAATCAATCACATGTCCCAAACAGACATTAGCTGAATATATAATGCACTTAGTACAGTATGTACTTAGTACTTGGCTACTAAAAAATGTAATAAAGTAATGAAGCTCCATTTTCTTTTGTAGAATGTAATGCAATGTACATGGAAACTTTAACAGGAGAAAGTGAAGCTATATTAAGAGCAGATCAAATAAAATATTACTGCAGTTTGTCTTGTTTGTCCACTCTGTGAGTTGCTCCTTTCGTGCATTAATAATAGTTCTCTTATAAACACTGCACCACTATTTAAAAGGTTTAAAAGACACATATAGTTGACGTTATATGCATGCGTTTAAGTGTTTGCATGTTTACTTTGACCTGTAAAAACAGTAAAGTTAGCTACGTTTTATCTGAACAGCCATTTTCTGTGGTTAACTGCGTGCACCCTGACGCGCGGCGTTCACGAGACAATACAGTTTTATGCTGGTTTTAATCGTCGAATCGTTACGTATTATGTATTAACGGCTATATTCAACGCAGCGAAGCATTGTGTTGAATTTAAACGACAAACGAAAGTGTGCCGAGATATCATTACACTCACCTACGACACAGGAAAGTCCCGAAGAAAGGCAGAAAGTGGTGCGAGAAAAGGTGCGGAGCTCTCCAAACTGCCTCTTTTCGGGATGTTAGCCAAAGTTTTACGCTGGTTTAACTGGACGTTTGAGTCGTGTGCACGCTAAGTCTTCATGCCAGCCCGTTCTGCATCAACAACAAGGTCGAAAAAAAATCCCCGTTTAATTTCCCAAGAAACAAAAGTGAAACTAAAGCAGGAGCAGGCAGACTGTGCCTGGCCGGCAACGATGGCCGACGCATATACGTTTGCTCTGCTCGTCGAAATAGAAGAAAACGACACACCGAGATTAAAAAACAAATTAGTGAAGTACTTTCAAAGTAAGAAGTCTAACGGTGGTGACTGTGTAGTTGACTATGAAAATGGCAGCAAGACGGCGGTGCTTCGCTTCCGCATGGAGGAGGGTAAGTTTGACCCGATAAAGTAGTGCGTAAACACAACTTTGTTATTTTAAAAACAAAAAATAACGTTACCCATATTTTTATTAATAGGCTTAGTTATTAAGAGAGTATGCTTTCCTCACAGACCGTCAAAATGTTCTGGCGAAAGAGGCGCATCAGATCAGTTTGGATAAAGGCGTGTTAAAGATGACAGTTCGCCTGACACCAGATGACACAAAGACGCAGGTATGTGCTCAAAAAGTTAAAAATTACTCATATTACCTCTCCTGAGTATGCTCCTATACTATAATACGCGGAGGTGACAGACACTAAAGAAACCTGCTATCGCATGAGTCATTCCTGTAACATTCACTTTCACTCATAACTTCTAATGAAATAGCATTATTTTAACTATTCCTCATTTAAATGAGCCTTTAGTTCATATAAGAGAGGAGGAAAATCTAGAAAGCTCTGTGCAGCTTCCATCTGACTGGAAGTCACATGAGTAACTTGGGTGGTGCTGCATGCTGTGATATGCAGTTTTCTCAGTTCCTGGTGTTTGGATATTACAGATGTCTGAACCAAAAGTATATAAAGCACTTGGAATGCACCATCATGAAAGAGAATTGTTACATTGACACAAAACCTTTAATTTGCCTGGAGTTTGATTCACTAAACCAGCTGATATTTATCGCATTGTGCCATCTCAGACTGGTTACATGAGATGCCAAAGTGATATAACAAAGGTGATTGTTATTTTTTTCATTCTATACAGGAACCTGCATCTGAAAAAATCAACAAGAAATGTAAGTACTGATTAAAACAGCTACTCATATGAGTGGTTAAGATTGGATAAGATAAGATGGATGGATGATCATCTTTCCACTTAAAGCACACTGTCTCATGTTGTACAGTATATGTACGAGGTTAGATTGAATAGCCAGTCTCTACAGCAATATAAGTAAAGTACTCCTGTTTATCCATGTATATTATGGCATTTATGAACTGCCCGGCAAAGAGGCATATATATATATATATATATATATATATATACACACACACACACACACACACACATACATATATATATATATATATATATATATATATATATATATATATATATATATATATAGCTACTATCAGAAACTGACAATAGCCACAGCAAAATGATGTGGACCATGTCTTGATATGAACAATTGCATACAGTCACAAACATTACATCATTTATATATCTTAATTTAACTTTCTCCAGTGCCCTCAACAAGGAGAGTTGATGTCTAATAATGAGAGAATCCATTAGGAAATCAGATGTCACATTCATAAAGCTTCTTATTATAAAGAGTTTCTCCCCAAAGTTAAGACTTGATCCTGGTCAAGATAATATTGTGTGTCCAATGGTGATGTGATATCTTTGCATGTTGGCCAGACAGGTACAAAAATCAGAAACAACATGGTAGTAAACCAGGAACTGCGGTATTTGCTGAAATGTTCTTATTATAACCTCTTAGTAGTTTTGCTTAGCCTTGTAGGAGTGATAGATAGCTGTAATGTGTGCAAAATGTGTAGTTGTCCCTGTGGCAACATACTCTGTAGTCAAAAGGTCATTCTAACAGACTTTTATATTGTTTCCTTTTAAGAGTTTTATCATGTAACATACATAGTAAAACAATTACAGTTAACCCTGTTAACATAATAACCAACCTAATATAATTTAACATGTACAGAACATATTTGTGGTTACAAATGTTATGGTAATTTAAAAGGGAATAAGTGCACTGATGGATTGAGAAATTGCTCACTGTTTTTTTATGCGGTCACGATTTCTAATAATATATTAAACAACTTGACTGAAACTTTTCATAGTTTAGTTGTGTTCTTGTGTAGGCTAGTTTACTGCCAAACCACATCATTGCACACAAATACATTACAAAGCAAATAAAGTTCATTTCAGTTTTATTTTTGTAATTACAGTCCTCTGCTGTGCTTTTCTGCCCTGCTCTATCTGTCTCCCTTTTTTTTTTTTTTTTTTTACTATTTGTGCAGTTGGTTAAACATCAGTTACATAAAAATAAGATACCCAGCCCAGCAGATGATCACAGTGATCTATCTAAAATGGATGTTAAGTCACTCCCCTTTTTTCTCAGATTTGTTTATTGACTTTTCAGTGACACACCAGTATCAAAAGATAACATTTCAAGTATCAATACAATGTCAAATATAACAAGTAATAATAATAAAAAAAAGAAAAACTGACATCAGATACACAGAACAAAACAAAACAAAACACAAATTGGTCACCCACTACTAAATAAAAGTCAGACAGTAATAGATAAAAACATTCCCCATGTTATAAATTCACAGAAAGAAAAACAGAGTGGCTACTCTAGAATAACAATACGGGCTGCGTGCGAGACTTCCACCTCAGCAAGATCAAACGTCTGGCCATTGAGGAAACAAAAGCTACTCAGTCAGTGTTGATAGATGCAGATGCCCGTCGCACTCCTAGTGGTAAAAGGCTATAAAGACAAAAATACAAGTACTGTGCTGAAATGTTGATAACTCTGCATGACTAGAGGGCAAAGTACATGTCATTTTACATAATGATACACAGGCAATAACTTTGAAGCATTATTAACACTGAAAAACAAGATTATAATATCTCACTCAGGTATGCTGCAAAGCCATACTGTTCATAGTTCATACTGTAATTGTATATAAACAAATAAATAATTAAGAATGTAAATGAGGGGGAATATTTTAGGGTGGCCACCAAACTAAATCAAATGTATGGAAAAACCCAAACAGATTTAATCCATAGTGGACTGTTGTTTAGTGTTTTGTTATATTACTTTATTAAGAAGTCACTTTCCTTCATGTCTCATTCGCAGCGGCTGTTGTTCTGAGCAACCAACAATCAAGCACTGAGCCCACGCCTGCAGCTGAAGTTCAGACAGCGGCAAAAGGCGGAGACGATGAGTCAGCGGATGAAGAGCTCTGCGCCACTTCAGCTGTTTTAGGAAATATTCCAGAGCCAGTAAACCTGGAGTTTTTGGAGATGCTAGTTGAGAACATTTTAAAAGATCCTGACTCTCCATCTGCCTCCCAAACCTTCACCTTGGAAGTCATTCCTGACGTGTCATCTGTTGTGGTAACTTTCCAGAGTGGAAAAGGTACTCATTTAGCTTGTGTGTGTGTGTGTGTGTGTGTGTGTGTGTATTAGTAGTTCCAGACTAACTTACACAGAGGTTTTCATTTTATAGATTCCTGTGCAATTTCCAGCGTGCCTCTGATGATTTTCAGCATTTAGAAATAATTCAACCTGCCACAAGAGAAATTTCATTTCACTTTTGCAGAATTTAATATGTATGAGAAAATATATTTCGCATGCCACACCTTGATAGACAGGTAATGACACCAGCTAACATACCCATTACAGAGAGACAAGCTGAAGTACACCGGTACATTACTTCTTGTGAGTGGTGAGAAATGACTTGATTCCTGCAGTTTACCAGATCCTGAAATTCCCACACATGCCAGATGTATATGCCAGAATATACATCAGCAATACACTAACAATAGAACAGCAGACAAACTGCTGTACTTATTTAATCATTGATGAATAGTTAAGGTACCTTAAGTGTATTTTCTTGTAAACAAAAATGCATGGTGTGAATCTTTTCCAAACCTAGAAACCTACTAACCTGGAAAGCACATTGAATCCATGAAAACATCAACACAACCTGTCATCTGCTGGTACTAGTGCATGCATGTGTATCCTTATGCATGTGTTTGTGATACAAACAAAATCAAAAACTCCACAGGGTACTTTTTAATAAAGTGGGTTCAGTTATGTGCATCCCAACATAATTGTACACTAATCTTATAGAGAAGCCCACTGAATATACCCTATATTGTATATACATGCTTATAACTCACTGATGTACAGTACGCATGTTGCCCTTAAAGAAACATAATTCACTTTTGCAGTTGCCCCAACCACTCCTCCTCAGCTCCTCTCACCAATGGTCTCTACAAGAATCTAAGGAAAATCTTATATAGCCATTGAGCTATGTATTGTTTATGAAAGTGTGATCACCTAACTATTTTAACTTTTTATCATTATCTCACAGAATGCACCAATTTCGTGACAAGATGTCCCAAAAACAGGACGTTCACAAAGAAGAAACTCTCAGTCCAGCCTCTTCAAGTCACAGATCAAATTCTTGTTGAAGACCTACAACATAGTAACGAAGATCTCCTCCGCCTTTATTTTGAGAACGTAGGTGGGGATGTGGAAAATGTTGAGTTTAATGAAGGAGATCAGTCTGCCATCATCACCTTTAAAGAGTGCAAAGGTAGTCCAGTTACAGCACATTATAAATAATACTGCACGAATACATGTATAATCAACATCAGAGTTTATCACCTTTAAATGAATTCTAGACACTGTGACTTTGTAATATTTTATTTTAATTTCTCCCCATAGCTGTTCAGAAAGTCATGGAGACGAAGCCTCACATCAAACAGAACATGATCAGAGTTTATCCTTTTCACAAATCTTTGGGAACAGCCCTGTATGGAAAAGACAAGCCTTCACTAAAACTCCCTGCTGCCATCTCTGAACCCATTGACAGTGCGGTCTGGAGATATCTAAATGACAATCAATCAGCAGCAAAGACCATTCACAGCCAGTTGGCAAAACACTTCTGTAATGTGAACCTCAAGCAACCCACTGTGTGCTTGAGCCCTGTATCTTCTCTACTACAGCAAAAGGATGCCAAAGGAATCATCAAAGAATGGGGGGGTACTGTGAAGTTGGCCTTTACACAAGCTCTGTCACAATTCAAATCCCTGAAGTTTCAGCTGGAGTCAGAGGCATGGGAAGAGTCTGAGGAGAAGATCAGACAGACGTTATTGAATGAGAATGTGGTTGTAGTGCCTGATGAAGCCGGCAGTGTCATATCAGTGGTTGGCTTTGTTGCAGATGTCAGTAGACTAGAGCAAACTCTTCACGAAGTTGTAACTAAGATTATGAAAAAAGTGCAGAGAAAGAAATTGACTGTAACCGACGAGTTTAAAGTGTCACAGTCAATTTTCCACATGCTTTGTCAAGATGGTCTTCAGGATAAGCTGCTTCATGTGTACCCTGAACTGAAAATGTCATTTAGGAAAGACAGTCCGGATTTGGTATTAACTGGCTTAAGGGATGAGGTTATGGCAGTAAGCAAAGTCATATATGATGCCATGTTTGCACTAAAACGTCAGAATTTGGAAATAGATAAGTTTGTGCTTGACTTGTTGAAGGATGAACAACAAGATGAGCTTACAAAGACCCTTCTCACATCTAATGGAATAAATGCAGTCTTTGAGATTAATGCACATAGGGTGCAGCTCCTTGCTGTTTCTGACAGAGATCTGAGTGATGCCGAAGACCATCTAGGAAGTGTGCTAATATCTGAATACATTGATGTTGAAGACAGTAATGTCCTGAAGAAGCCAGAGTGGCAGCACCTGATCATTCGGTTAGAAAACGCCAACAATATGTCAGGCAGGAGAGTCCGAATCCACACCACTGGTCAACAAGTTGTGGTGTCAGGCCACAAGGACAGTGTCAGAAGAGTTAGCAGTGAACTTGATGACTTTTTAATGCTGAATGCTCAAGTGGAAGAAACTGTTGTGGTCAAGCCCAACACCATAGTTAAATTCATTGAAAAACAAGACACATCTTGGTTGGAGCAAGTGAATGAGCAAGTGGAAGTGTCTTACAGAAATGAGGCCATCTGTCTAAGTGGTTCTAGAGTTGATGTCACAAAGTGCAAAACCTTGGTTCAAAACGTAGTCTCTTCTGTGGTCTTTGAAAGTTTGAAAGTCACCAAACCTGGAGTGAAGAAGTTCTTCCAGGATAAAGAAACAATGTATGTCTCCTCACTCTTGAGTGAAACTGGCTGCCTGGTCCAGCTCGTTGACGATAAGTCAAGTGTAAGTGTTATACTAACACCTGCGTACAAGTTTCAGACAGCTGATGGAGTTCAAATAGCTGTTTGCAAGGCAGATATGTGCAGCTACCCAGTACATGCGGTTGTCAATGCCTCTAATAGAGACTTGAAACATAATGGAGGTCTTGCAGGAGCCCTTCTTAATGCTGCTGGCCCTCAGTTGCAGGATGAATGTGACAAAATTATTAACTCGAATGGACAGCTCAAGCCTGGAGACTGTGTCATAACTGGTGCAGGGGGGAAACTTTGCTGCAAAACAGTGATCCATGCAGTGGGACCCACATTTGATCAAGCTAATCCCCAGAAGTCTTTGGCACTGTTGAAAAGAGTTGTTAAAGGAAGCTTAGAACTTGCTGAAAAGAACGGCTGTGTCTCTGTGGCTCTGCCTGCCATCAGCAGAAGCCAAGGCTTTCCTCTCAAGTTGTGCGCAGACACCATCATCAAAGCAGTGAAGGACCACTATGATGACATGTACGATGATAGCACACTGAAGGAGATCCATTTTGTGAACAATGACGACATTGCTGTTCAGGCTATGGAGGCAGCTGTCAGACAGGTGTATGGAAATCATGATGTCAGTCATTCTCAACAAACTCCTACTAAAGTTGCCACCCCTCTACCTGTGAAAGCTGCTGGAGCTGACCCCAACTGCTTGGGTAAAGTGACGACCAAAGAGGGTGTGAGCATCACTCTTACCAAAGGAAATATCGAGCATGCCACGGTACATTGAATTTTTCAGTATCCTACACTTAAAAGAAAAGAAATGTGGACTTTAATTTAATTTATTTTGTGAATTCCTACATTAGGATTACAGACTATTAGAGTATGTAGCACTGATTCTTGACTGTTTTATTATGTAAAAACATGTAAAATGATGAACTGATAACATTCTGTTATTCTTAGACGGAGGTGACTGTGAATACTGTGTTTGAGGATCTTGCACTGAACCGAGGGGCAGTATCAAGTGCCATTTTCCGGGTGGCTGGACCCAAACTTCAGGAGTTTGTAACCGCAAAAAATGCAAGTGGAACTGTCGGCGAGGTCATTGTTACTGAAGGCTGCAAGCTGAAGAGCAACCAAGTCTTTCATGCAGTAACACCTCGTTGGGACAATGGACAAGGCACTGCTGAGAAGGTTATGTCATGTATATGTGTATATTTTTGTATTATTATGGTAGTGTGTTAAATTACTGTCTTGTGTAAATTTTAATTATCTTGAACCTAGATATTAATAGCATTTATGCCTTGCCTTCCAGATCCTGAGTAGTATTTTCAAGGATTGTTTGGATAAGGCAGAGGACACTGGTCTTACCTCCATATCCTTCCCTGCCATTGGAACTGGAAACCTTGGTTTTCCAAAAGACCTTGTAGCCTCATTGATGTTGGATAAAATCTTAGAGTTTAGCAGTAAGAAACAACCAAAGCACCTGAAGAAGGTTGTGATCATACTTTACTCAGGGGATGCACCGACTATCCAGGTAAGGAAAGAAAACAGGTTTTGTTGTATGCCCTCTACCATACTACAAGTCACAGAATATTGAGAATCATGACCCTGAAGCTCTCTGGGCATGTTGAATTTGCATTTGTCATTTACACACATTTTCTTAAGTACAGCTTTGTTTGTTGTCTTTTTGTTTTACAAAGAATTTTACTTAATTATGGTAAATGGTAAATGGACTGTACTTATATAGCGCCTTAATTATGCTTTCCAAGAATGCGGGGATCCACTAAGGTGTGAGTGACATATGTATGTGTAGGCTGTAGGCTATTTGTCTGGAGACCTGCATACCTCTTTTATGTTGTGACCACACAGACCTTTTGCACACCCCCTATACTACAAGAGGTCTTTTTGTAGTCCCAGATTTGTGGTGTATTTTCTCCAAGTGGACTCATGAAAGTGTTAGAAATAGAATTATTATGTGGCCGTGTTGTCCAGACATGTATGTATACATAGAAGGATATTCAGGGTGTTGGTCAGCTCAGTTGGTAGAGCATCCGCCCCCATGTACGAAGGCTCAGTCCTTGCCGCAGTGAGGTTCGAATCCGACCTGTGGCCCTTTGCTGCATGTCATTCCCCATCTCTCTCCCCACATTCCTGTCACTTCTTCAGCTGTGTCTGTCAAATAAAAGCTTGAAAAAGGCCAAAAAATATAAATATAAAAAAATAAGTATATTCAAGCCTTGAGCAGGCAAGACTGATTCTTGTACCTGTATGATTATATATGATACACTGAAACTAATTATAAATACTATTAATATTATCAATTGAAAAATGGTAACCATAAATAGTTATTGTTTGATTTTTAGAATTATAATTTTAGTGACAAATCAGTAATATTTACCAGTAGTAGCCGTTATCAACGTTTGTGAATGCTTTGGTATCAGGTATCTCTCTGATTCTTTCTGCAGGTTTTTAGTGATGAATTTAAGAAGAAGTTCCCCAATGCTTCGGGTGTTCCAGTGGCCACAAGTTCCCCACAAAGTCAAGGTAGGTAATATTGTTGCAATATTTTAATGTACAGTTGCAATGTAATGCTGTATTTGAGAAAATGTATAAGGATGAACAAACTACATTATTATAGAGTGAAGCACTTTGTATGATATGCAGGAAAGCCAGTATATCTTGGCTGTTTTGAAGCAGAAACGAAAGAGTCAAATGATTCAGTAATGATCACATTTTTGTGATATTAACAATACTGAAAAAAAACTTTACTTCATCTAATGGGTTTTGGACTGCTGTTAATTCTTTATTTGTGTCTGCTGCCTCAAGGTCCCTTCACTAAAGTGGCCTCGACCTCAGGAATGCATGAGACCAAAATGGGAAGCGTGGTTATACAGGTGGTCACAGGAGACATAACCAAGGAGACCACTGATGTCATCGTCAACTCCTCCAATGACAGTTTCTCTCTTAAGTCAGGTAAATAATATTGTTACTAATCCTGTAACACATAACTACCCCTTACTGATTATTCTATGTATTAACGCTAACCCCTCTACATTTGCACATACTCTGCACTAGTTAGATGCTAAACTGCATTTCGTTGTCTCAGTACTTGTACTAAAGTTCAGTCTAATCTAAACAATGGTAGTAAAAATGTATACATAGTCGTAGTGGTAAGTTACCTTGAAAGTACTATCCACTTTGAGGCAACATATTTGAAATCCCGCTTTATATCAATATCTACACACAAAAAATGTCCTCATTGTAATCATGTCCTACAATTTATATTCGTTAATATTTATATGATATTTTTTATCATCCTCTCTTGTAGGAGTATCAAAGGCTATTCTGGATGGAGCTGGTCAGGCTGTTGAAGCAGAATGCCAAACCCTTGGTAAGGAAACATTTACATCCAGAGTTAACACCTAACTATAGCAATTTTCTTGCTTGGCAATGAAGTGAATAAAGCCAATCATTAAGCCAAATCTATAATCATATCCCATGATCCCATGGTTGTCCAAGCTCAGAGGTATTCATATCCACTCTCTACATCTTTAGGTGCCCAGGCCAACACAGGCATAATAATGACCCAGCCAGGTAACCTGAAGTGTAAGAAGATCCTCCACCTTGTTGGACAGACGGACCTAGTAAAAATCAACAAGGTTGTAAAGGAAGCACTCCAAATGTGTGTGAAGAACTCACACACTTCTGTCTCATTTCCTGCCATTGGCACAGGTGAGCATTCTTCAGCAGACTGTCATGTTTATCATATATAAAATCTTCACCTCTATCCTCAAACCCATCTCAGCTGATTGATTTGTGTACATAAAGAAAACTCAGAAATCCCATCTATTGCAAATTTAGAGTTTAAACTGGCTTTGCAATCAATTGGGGTTTATTTAGGTGTAGTTGCAATGTAGTTGCTGATCACATCCTCTCCTTCCTCGCGTGGATGAGAAACTATGGCGGCCACAAAAACATGAAAGACCCTATCTAGAGCTAGTTTTTAGTTTGTCTGTCCTGGGCTGCTATAGAAACCTGCTGGTTCAATATGGCGGACTGGAGTCCTCTAAATCTTATACACTGGAACTTTAAAGGAATGCTCATGCATTAGTCTTATTTCTTATATCTTTCAGAGACAATGATGATAGCTGATAGCTTTTTTTTTTTTTACAGTATTTTACAGTCTACTTTTGTTCAGGTAATGCTTTGTATGTAATATGTAATCTGTCCTCTACTATTTAAGGTCAAGGCAATGTACAAGCAAAGCAGGTGGCAGATGCCATGTTGGATGCAGTGATTGATGTGTTGAGCCAAAACACTTCCAGTACCCTGAAGACAGTCCGGATAGTTATTTTCCAGGCACCCATGCTAAAAGAGTTTTACAACAGTATGCACCAAAGGGAAGCCTCTGATCCTAAAAATCAAGCAGGGTTCTGGGGAAACATCGGCTCCAAAATCAAATGTAAGTACAGTATGGTGTTCATATTTTTGGTGTTGATGTTCCTTAATCCATCACTTTTAATTCTAATGTAGGTCTTCATATTTGTTCTTTCAGCATTATTTGTTGGAACAGTTGATAAGCCACAGAAAGAAGAGGATTTTGTCATTGAGCCTCTGAAGGTGGACCCTGCTTGTTTCCACATCTGCGGCGACTCACAAGCTAGGGTTGACAAAGCCAAGCAGTGGATCAACGACCTGATATCGAAAGAGCAACACACCATCTGCATTAAAGACAACAACATCCTCACCTTATCTGATGCAAGCCACCAGCGCATTGTTGACATCCAGAAGACGTTGTGTGTGACCATAAAGACTGAGAGCAAGAAGGCCAACGCCTCAATCACCATCGAGGGGCTCAGCAAGGACGTTCTCGAAGCCAGCAGTGAGATCCATGACATGCTGAGGAAGGCGAGAGATGAGGAGGACCTGAAGAAGAAAGTGAAGCTGGCAGGCACAGTTGCAGAGTGGCAGTACCAGCAGACTGGGTTTCAGTTTCAGAGTTTTAATTCAATGACCAACTACGAGCTTGAACAAGCATTGGAAAAGAAGCTTCCAAGTGTGAAAGTTACCGTCCAGGGTCAAGATTACACAGTCACCATGCCGAGCGGACCTGCCACTGATAACCAGGGACGTACCCTAGAGATAAAACGCATTGACAAACTAAAAGGTATCTTATCTGTTTGGAAACATGACATTTGTAGTAACCCTGCTTTATCTACCCAACTCACAATAATGCAGGAAAAAGTGTCCATTAAATTATCATGTTTTTTTCAACCGTTTTCTCAGCATCATATTGTTATATTTATCTGATTGTCAGCGCAGATTGTATATGTTGCAAAAATATTGCCAATAATTTATTCATGCCACGAATAATACTAAAAATGAAATAATTGCCTCTAGATGATGATGTGCCTGAGTTCTGGGATACCATGCCACCCAACACCTCGAGTTTGGCCGTCGACATCAAGGCTGGGACAGCAGAGTACACAGAAGTTGAGAAGCTGTTCAAGGCCACATGTGGACAACCCATTATTAAGGTATGCTACATTTTACATGCACTGTATGTAATGAATGTTCTAGCTGTCACATTTCCATCATCATCATCATTACTTTCATTTTTTGATGAATCAAATCAAATTTACTAAAAATTCATTATACAGGAAAAATGATTCATGCAATACATGTAACCCCCCCCGTAGATCGAGAGGATCCAGAACCCTGTTTTGTGGAAGAGCCTTCAGATCAAGAAGCGTGACATGGAGCAGAGAAATGGTCATCAGAACAACGAGAAACGGCTCTTCCATGGCACCTGCCAAACCACTGTGCCCATCATCAATGAACATGGCTTCAACAGGAGTTACGCAGGAAAGAACGGTGAGAGATTTATGTTGAAAATATGCGACACCCTTTAATCACTTGTGTGTTTCTTTGTGGTGTGCCATGTGGTATGGCAGTAATAGCAAAAAGGTGCTAGCTTGCTGAACCTAACTGCTGTGAAACAATCAGGAAATAACTTTTTATTTCTCTGATTAACCGGTTTTATCGAGGCCGGCCCTCGCTCACTTTCATTGACTGTCACTCAATCAAAGCGCTCTCTCCCTCTCTTTCTTTCAAACCATCAAACACAAATCAAATTAAACTTCGTGTCACTATTTTGCAGCCTAAATTGCAAGTCAGACTCAGATTTAGAAGCTGGGTACATGAAATACACAAAGCCAGAACACAACAGATCAGAGTACCAGAGTTTAGTCCATGAATCTGAAACTGAGGCTAAAAATGAGTTTAGCCTCAGTTTCAATGACATTTCAACAAGTAAAGTGAAAACACGAATGTTTTCATTCAATGCAGATGAAGCAACAAACTTTTACATGTACAGGATACTAAATTTTGTTTGATGTTTTTTATTTCTGTTCAGTGCTAAGAAGCTCAGCTAAGACAAAACACTGTTAGTGTGTTATAAGTGTTATAAGATAAAGCACTACAGAGATTTTTTTAAAGTTGCACTTACTGCTATAATTTTTAATTAAAATTTTAATCTTGGTGCTGTTTGTTTGATGGATTTTTTTGTTAAATGATAAATATGTAATTTCTTTACAAGGTGTCAGGTGTTTTTTTTTTTCTTTTTTTTTTTTTTTTTTTACTTTAATACATCTAACTCTATAACTTTTGTGCTACTGTTCCTTTTTCAGCTACTTGTTACGGCAAAGGCACATACTTTGCTGTCAATGCTAGTTATTCCGCCCAGGGCACCTACTCCAGGCCGAATGCAGCTGGGGAGAGATTCATGTACGTATGTCGAGTGCTGACGGGGGATTACACTGCTGGAAAACAAGACATGGTTGCACCACCATCCAAGGGCGCTGTCTCTGTTCAGCTGTACGACAGTGTCGTGAACAACATGGCCAATCCCATCATGTTCGTTATCTTCCATGACAGCCAGGCTTATCCTGAATATTTGATTACATTCAAGTGAAACACACACAAACACAAAAGCCATACAACAAAAAACTCTTTGCTACATCAACTGATCTTGATTTTTTTTTTATTTGCATCTACTTAACATATTTTAACAAAATACAATAAAAGTCATTTCCTCATTTACAAACAACTAAAATAAATCCTAGGGGTCAATGATGTAATGATGTAAGTCAATCGATCAATGATGTAAGTATTTGTGGTCAGATACAATATAGTGCCTTGAAAATATCCTGGTGAAAAAAATCAAAGAATGAAAATAAAAACTGTTGTTTTTTTTTTTGCTTATATGTTTTGCACTGTGTAACTGAACTGTTCACTGTACTGATGTGCCTTTGTATGAGTAAATCAGGTTAACAATCACTTTTTGAGACAAATCCACTGTTCTATAAACAAACGTACGCAAATAAAAGTTAATACAAATACATTGATGTGTTGACTCTGTGTTTTTAATTTAAAGTTAATTACTATCAACATTTGTGTCCATTGTTTGTCTATTACAGACACAGCCATTTTCAGATCAACAGTCCAACAATATGTCCAGTCAAACCCTGCCGGTTGGCCTCATTTTCAGTGTTTTTATTTAACTGGTTATATAACCAGTTAAATCATATATGTGTTTAAAGAAAAAGAAAAAAATATGTCAGGAAATAATCATCAATTTCCATATTGGCATATACAGAAACAAAATAAGGAACAAATAAACCCTAATCAAATGAATAAAAGACATCACCTATAAAAGCATTATCACAGAGAGAGGGTGCTGTTGTATTGAATATCTGCACGGCTGTGATTTAGTCGTAGTTAATCACAGCATGCTAATCTGCAGTACAACACATAAGAGTCTATTGAGTCAGTGTTTAATTCGGCGTTCATCTTATCCACCAACCAGCTCTCATTTAATAAGAAATCTTAATTTTTTTTTCCAGCGGTCGTCTCTAACTAAAATAACGGTTGGTACCGAGTACGTTACTTGTTAAGGCTACACAATCCAAAATATAAAGTTTGGACGCGATTATAGTTTATCTTTATAAATTATATTAATGCCGAATTAACAAGAAGACTGTCGACATTTAACGTCCTTTAACTTCTTTTTCTAGAGTGGTGTGTTTTTACAGACACATAAGGAAATGTGCAAATGTCATATTTCATAAAGGGAGTCTGGTGTAATATTTTCCCCCTGGACAGCGCAGGGAGCTGTAGTTTAATTCAAGTGTGATAAGGTTGTCTGACGTTGACTGCTGCTAGTTATTGATTTGATTAATGGTTGTGTATTGATTACTGACGGTGGCTGATCAGGTTTATTATCAGCTATTCAGTTTCAGTATGCAGTAAATTGTTGCCCCTTATGTGTCTTTTTAAACCACTTGTAGAAATATGATCATCTATGTGATGCAAAGTTTGTTACAATCCAAGATAGATGATGACTGTTAATGTAACGTTTATGTAACGTTTGTAGTTAGAAGCCCCAGTGCTGGTATACTCTATATCAGCACTCATTGAACAACTCTCTAATTAAATAACTTGTTCAGAATTAACTTCTGTATAATGTTAAACAATGACTAAACTGTTTCTACAAATACAGTTTCCCTCAATCACAATCACTCACTTTAACTCTCATAGTTAATTATTATAAATCTGTACAGTAAAAGTTCTGATATTTTTAACCATAAAAAAAACAAACACCTATAAGCATATTAGTTTGGTCTAAAATGAAGATCCAGATGGTATAAATATTTACAAGGGGAATAAGTCATAACTTTCATTTTAACGCTTTCCTTGAGGCTCATTACACTAAAAACAAATATTATATTATCATTATACAGTTGTACTGAAGTAGGCTCAACTTAAAAAGTCTTACATTTCAGTAAGTATATTGTATAGTATATTATATCATAAGTGTGTCGCATCTATTAAGATTATAAATCCCTTCAAGCCTGTTCAGTGCCTCAACATACATATTGTTATGTCATAGTGAGACAGTACTACAGAGAGAGCAAGCTGGACCAGGAAATCACAGATTTATTCAAATGACCTCTGCTGGACTCTGTGGCTCCACCTGCAGGTCTCACTGCAGAACGGACTATTTTCTCCTGTTGCCATGTTAAGATCACGGTTGAGATTTAGGCCTTTCAGACAACAGAAATACGCCACTGTTGTTCTATCAGCCTTAGGTGATGATGTTCAAAAGTCAAAAATAGTTGCAACAAAAAAGAAAATACTAGAAGACACTAAAAGAAATTTAATGTAAAAATACATGAAACATATGACGACATGAAAGTCACTGCAAAAAAACACACATATGGTTGCTTTTGGCATTCATTTTTAGGGTGGAATTTTTTCATTGTTGAGCTCATTCCCCTCCCATGTGCGCAGGTGTGCCTACCTGTCTTGGAAGTTTCAAACACGGAAGTTTTTTCTGGGGACTACTCATTTTACTACTGCACCTATGTTAAGTGCAGTACATAGACTTCCCCGTTTTGTTTGAGACTGAGATAAGCTACAGCAACGACAACAAAAAAGCTGCTCAGAGCGTAAACAGCTCTTTTGGACACCAGGATCGAGAGTCCAGCGAGAGTCGGACACCAATGGCATCCGCCGGACAGATGTATCCGAGCGGCCCGGTGCAGGGAGCGGGGCTCGGGGAAAGTCTGTCGATCCACGGCAGCACGGAGAAGCTGAGCTCCTCCGCTGTCAATCGCATCATGATGGAGTTCCTGATTTACTTTGGCAGAGCCGTGTTTGTCTTCTATCCCGTGTATATGACAGGATACCTGGGTCTCAGTATCAGCTGGGTGCTGCTGTGCATGGTGATGGTCACTTGGTGGAAGAAGAACCGCCAGTGGAAAGACGCCCGGATCGGAACCGCCATCGAATTTGTGGATAATGAAACACAATTTGTCAACAAGGAGCTGCAGAGTGCCTTACAAATGGCATCATGGGTATGTGTTGGGCAGAGGTGGAAGAAGTCCTCAGTTGTTTTACTTGGAAATACTTACAAGTCAAAGTAATGCATCCAAAATCTTAAGTAAAAGTATCAAAATAAAATACGTAGAATAATAATATTAATAGTAGCTGTTATCGGTGGGACTGATTTGAACTACTTTTTAATACTCCTACCTACTTTGACCTTTAATAATAAAACATAATAATATTCATTTCTATTAATAATCAAATCTGCAAAGTAACTAGTAACAAAAGCTGTCAAATAAATGCAGTGAAGTTAAATGTACAATATTGGCTTAGAAAATTTAATGGAGTACAAGTATAGTGTACATTGGAAAAGGGCCTACTCAATTAAAATACCTCAGCATTCGGATAAATGTATTAAGTTACTTTCTGCCACTGGTATTGTGCTCATATGTGATTCAACACCTTTACTGTGACATATGGTGTGAGGTGCCTTGCTAAAGGGCACTTCAGCAAGCAGACAGCAATGAGATTCAACCTAGTAACACTCCAGTCATTGAAGAAAGGTCCAATGTTGAACTTCTTCTTTGTAATCACTGATATGTTTGCAGCCAAGCTGCGTGAAACATCCTGAAACACACTGTGTCAATGTCACACGCTCAGTTTATTTGCATGACACGCCAGACTTTGGCTGCACCTCCCATACTCATAGGTGACAGTATGAGAGGTGAGTTAAGGCGGACAGACTTGCTGTTATTTTGCAAAAGGTTTCGTTCATCCACATTTGGTTACACCACACCCACTCAAACCATGACTCATGAGAACTTAAGAAGGGAGGGGAACATTGTTCTGATCTCAGGAATGTAATAAATGCACAATAAATGTAATTATCAGATTTTATTTTAATGGTGGGAGCAATTGGTGTCTTGCAACTTCCTCTCATTGTGTGTGAGACAGAGAGATGATCATGATTACATTACAGCGCTAAGGTTTAAAACCTAAAACAGGACTCCGTGCTAAGATATGTAGATTTATGATTTTAACACAAGGTACAACAGTTGAAAGATGTACTTTAGCATCTTTAGCAGAAGTCACTGTAGTGTATTTGGATAAGGGCTGGGTCCATCAGATGCTCTGTATCAGAACATGATTCCAACCCTCTGTTACAGTCCACAGTTTTGATGCTGCGAAGAAACTTGGGTAAGCCCCGAAACAACAACAGTGATTGTCCGTGTCCATTTTTACTAAGGAATGCTGTCAAATTTCTATACATTTAAATAATTGCAGAGTTCAATCCAGTTTGCTTTTTTATTGGACTGATTTTATGTTAATTTTAAAATTTGCATGATGGAATAATTACTCACACGATCTTCCATCGCCGCCACAGTGCATGCTTTCTATGTTGTTTGAGCTAAACAAATATCTGAAGACTCAATTCTAACTTCACTATCATGTTTTTTTTAAAGGTCCACTTTCCAGATGTTGAGAAAGTTGATTGGGTTAACAAGGTACAGTATAAAAATAAAGTTCTTCATAAATTAATCCTCTTATCTCTAAATGAGGTTGATTATTTTTAACTCTGGTTTAAAGGCTCAGCAGGACGCTTTCCACCCCAAACATCCTGTCATGGTAGAGGTCACGTGGCCTGTATTTGAATGTATTTCATGTACTTGAAAATGCAGACCACGTGGATCATGGCAGTTTGGGTGGACAGGGTGTTAAACTCACTGTAAATATGTCGTGACCTGGGCCAGCCTGTCATGCATACTGTTTTTTTAAAGTAATCCCTCTAATTAAAAGTCCAAGTGAAATTATATTTGCTGTTTGATTAAGGTGTGGAATCAAGGTGTTTTAACACGCTCTGTTTTGCTTTGTATGTTCAGGTGTTGGAACAGGCCTGGCCGTTCTTTGGGATGTACATGGAGAAACTCCTTAAAGGCAACATCCAGGCAGTCGTCAGACAATCCAACCCTGCGCTCAGAACGTTCACTTTCACCAAAATCCACTTTGGACACATAGTAAGTTTGTATTTGTATTCGGTTTATATCAATTTGTCCTCCATTACCTTTAAAGGTCCCATATTTGACACTTTCCCAGTATTTTATTTGAAGTGTTGATATCCATAAGAAGATATATTTACATAATCCATATTTTAAGTGTATTTATTTATATATATTTGTGGTTTTAAGTATAAAAAAACATCTCAGTATACTTACATATATCTCCTCTCTCATGCGTCTCTTTGTAGCTCTTGCAAGATCTCTGTTTTGTGTTGCTTCTGTCTCATTAATATTAATGAGCCTGATTGGCTGTTTTCTGAGTGACACATGGCCAGGCCACCCACAGGATTGTTGTCTACCTGGACAGTGGGTCTAGGTGGGCCATGCTGGGGGCGGGGCAGAGCACGGTGACTGTATGGTTGTACCATCGCAACATTACATTCCTTACAGCTCATTTAAATACGGGTTATGTGTGTTTCTCCATGATTTGAGTGTTTTGGTACTGTATTTATATTGCACCTGATTTAGAAAAATGGAAATCTCCCTCTCTACAATACGGGATCTTTAAAGGCAATAACCAAATAATTTACTAGTTTATAAAGCAAGGCACACCCCTGTGATTTACTGTATGCAGAAATGATGCCATCACAGCTGTGTCTGATAAACCAAGATCGTAGTGTCTCACTAAAGATGGCTGAGGTTCCTTTTAAAATGTTTCCCTCATTTCCAGCCTCTCAGGATCACTGGAATGAAGGCGTTCACACATGAAGTTGATCAGAGGGAGGTGGTTCTGGACTTGAATATAAGGTTGGTCTGACACATTTCTCACTTCAGAGCTGTTTGTATCGTGTCAAAGGTGTTTTTATGCCTCTGAACAAATGCCTGCTGTAGTGAGTGTCAATCATTCTCACCAGCACTCCTTACTTTACAGTTATGAAGGCGATGTGGACATCGACGCTGTTGTGAAGGAGCCAATCAAAGCTGGTGTCAAAGGACTTTCAGTGGGCAACTCATTTTTCAATATTCTTTGCATCATCATCATCATCAACATCCTATGTGTTTACTAGTCTTGTAAAAACTATCTTGAATCTTCCAGCTCAAGGGGATGATAAGGGTCATTTTAGAGCCGCTTATTGGTGATGCACCACTGGTGGGAGGAGTCACCTTCTTTTTCATTCGCCGCCCTGTGAGTGCATACGGATATTTTCATTACATTACTGTTATCAGTTGAGCTGTGGCGGCTAGCAAAGTGTAAAACTCTAAATATTTTTTTCCAGACCCTACAGATCAACTGGACCGGCATGACTAACCTTTTGGACAGTCCTGCCTTCAGGTCAGTTTTCACAGACGAAGTCAATCCTGTCTTTTTGGTCTAAAGAGAGTCTAATAGTCACCCCAACATTTTGCTGTTTAGCTGTCTGGTTTTAAAGCTCTCTCATCTCATCCGTTCCCTTCCAGTTCGTTGTCTGAAGAGACCATCATGGACATCATCGCCTCGCTCATGGTGTTGCCCAACCGCATGTGCGTGCCCCTCATAGACCAGGTCAAAGTGGACCAGATGAGGTTCCCACTACCTTGTGTATGTAAGTGCATTGAGATGTAATCTTCATCTCAATGCCTGAAGTCACTTATATTTTAATTGTTTAATACAGTACCATTGCATAGTTTAGAAGATCTGATCTTTTTCTTTCATGTGTGTAGTTTGAATCTTGCTTTCTTGTTTACTCCACAGGGTGTGGTGAGGGTCCACTTGCTGGAGGCCAGAGACTTGATAGCTAAGGACACATACATGATGGGTTTAGTGAAAGGCAAATCAGACCCCTACGCAATGCTCCGAGTCGGCAACCAACATTTCAAGAGCAAGACCATCAAAGAGAATTTGCACCCCAAGTGGAATGAAGTGTATGAGGTAGAGTAGCACAGTGACATGCTACAGCTGTCATGTTAAAACTACAGTCATATTAGTAACATTTTTACAACTTTTCATGCTTTGGTTTCAATAATATGATAACACTCTATTTTATTTAAACCCCCATGGATACACGCTAGTTAAGCCCAATCCGGATTGTTTTTCGTACCCTGTAATCCTGCATGAATTCTGGGATCCAAAGTCAACTGATAAAATTCCTTGATTGTGAAAAGCAAAGCAAAAGACAAATAGTTTCTGTCACAGGTTACATGAAAGAGCTACTCAAATCATCACTGTGTGACAGCTGAGGTTGCCTCCACCATGTGACAATTTTTGTTTCAGTTATTTGCAGTACTTCAGTAGTGCTCATCTATGTGTAATCTGCTAAGCAGAATTTCTCACAATGTCTTAAGAATCATATTGATATTGACTTTCTCATCTGAAAAAACATTTAATATTGTCCACCTTTTCTTCATCTCTGTGCAGTTTGTTGTCCATGAAGCCCCGGGGCAAGAGCTGGAGGTGGAGCTATTTGATGAGGACACAGATAAAGATGACTTCATTGGAAAGTAAGAAACACTATTGGCACCACATAAGAAAACACAAAGTAATGAGTTGAATATCAAACTCTCATTTTACCAGTCTTAATGTATATGTATGTACAAAGGCTTCACTCTCAATAAAGAGGTTTAAATATTTGTTGAATGAATATGAGTATGACGATTTATGATACATGTTTTGTATTCTCGTGTGATGGGGGGAGATTCTCGTGGTAAATAAGTGAAAAAACATGCTGAAATATGAATATTAGTGCTGTGAGGTTTTCACTCACTACAATTTCTCATTTCTCATGATCACCTCAGGTATAACCTTGATTTGGGAGAAGTGAAGAGGGAGAAAGAAATGGATCAGGTGAGCTTTTATTTACACATCATAGATACACTGTGTAAAGTGAGCCAACACTAACAGGACAGTATCTGTTTCCTCATGTTTACTTTCATTTTGAAATATCTCACAGTTTTAGTTTAAGTCTTTTTTTTTTTTTTTTTACATATTATCGTGTTGATAAATGAATTCACTTCGCTGTTGTAGTGGTTTCCTCTCGAAGGGGTCCAGAATGGAGAAGTTCACTTCAAGCTCCAGTGGTTTTCTCTTAAGTCTGACCCCAACCTGCCGACAGAGGTAATCTCATTCTTGCTTAAAAAATTTTTATAGTCAGTATCATCAGGCACATCTCTACTTGTCAGTCTTCTGGCTATAGTTTGTAATCATATCCTATCCTATTCATTATGTAAAAAAACCCAACTTGAGTTACAGCTCAGTTGTTTAAATCATGTATCGCTCTCTGCCATCAATCTCTTCCAGTCTGGAGACGGCCTTGCTTGTGCTATGCTTGCAGTTTATCTGGACAATGCATCGAACCTACCAGTGAGTGGCTTCTAACAGGGCCTGTTGTTGTTGAAAGCAGTTGGAACGACATGAATATACAGCTGTGCTGATGTATGTGTATTCTTGTGTTTGTCTCCAGAAAGACCACAGTGAGATCGAGCAACAGAAACATGGGAAGCACTTGAAGGAAGCTCGGGTAAGACCATTTTGAGAGCTATAGTTGTTCCACATTTGAATTGTTATAGTTTGTTTCAAAAGAAGAAAATATGTGATAGAAAATTTCTTTTCTTGGAGGGTTAAATCAGGCAGTAATGTAGCGTCTCTTTCACTTTCCTGCCCTATATTTCTTTTGTATCTTGATGTCTAACAAAAGCCCAGATTGAATCAAATGACTTCTGTTAGGGCTCCAGGCATACTTGTCCCTATGCAAAGCTGGTATTTCCTGTTTGTCTGTTGCATGCCTTTCATTTTATATGGGTGTGTTATTACCAGCTGGTGTTTTATGTTGCTAGATTTCTTCCTCAACCTGATGCTTGTTCAGGATCCGTTTCCCAGATTAGAGAACCTTTTCATGGCAAAGACATTTTCCCTCTTTGTGAACTAAATATAGGCTGATGTTTCTGAGGATTTTAAGATTGTGACCAATCAGTGCCATTTAGGTCACAGATAACTTTTCAGTTTCAGTGACAACCGTTTGACCTACTCAAACATGTGTTTTAATCTGGTAATTAAAGCACTTATAATCAAATTGTAATAATTTAGGGACACATTTGGGCCTGTTAAACAACACAGGAATACTTCTGTCAGCCCTCTGCTGGTGATTGTGTGAAAATACAAAGAAAAGTAAAGAGAGAGAGAGACAACACTGATTTTTCTCATGTTATTGTGTCATTGTCATGAGTTACATTGTGTCACAGCAAGCAGAGCTAAGAAAAATTCTAAAAATAACAAGAGGCAAACACTGATTATGATGTGTTTCAACCTCTGCATTTTCCTTCCCCCTTTGGAATCCTGTTAAAATGAGGGGCAGACATGCTCAAGCGAGCATGCTTGCTGTGGCTACTACCAGTAGCATTCACATTCTTAGGCAGTTATAATAAAAGTTCACTTCTTTAGTTTTTTTTGCCAGCATAAACATCTGTTTTTTTAGTCCCAGATGGTGTGTTGCATCTGCAGTGTATTAGCGAGTGGAATGCATAACCTACCCAACTAGGCAACAGACTGCTTGTGGATATACTCCCATAACGTTAGCTTGTTGCTAATGATTATAATTTATAGAATGATAGAACTATGTCATATGGGAAACAAACTGAAAGCAGTTGAGATATCAAGTGTCAAGTAGTTCCAAATATATTGTTGATAAAAGTAAATAGTGACTAATAATCCTCAGCATTTTCAGTATTATTGGCACACAGCATATGAAAACATTTTGCCAATTTGCCTCACTGATTTGCTTTGTTTTCAGCTCACAAGGAGAACTGCCTGCCCGAACTCTTATGTGGAGTTTACCATTGATAAAGATGTTCAGAAAAGCAAGGTACAACTCTTTAATTTATAAAATGAATCAAGTCATATCTGTTAATATTGTTTATAGTTGTTTTGGTGTATTCTAGAGCTAAACAAGAGAGCAGACTTATAACTGTCAAACTGGAAAGCATAATTTCAAATTGACATGGTTGTGTAAAGATGTTGCTGTCAAAAATTTAAACACACAACACAGTAGTTGTTTTAGCGTTGTGCAGTGAAGCTGTTCATTTGCAATTACTACCTGCTACTGGCTTCTGTTTCCACAGGTTGTGTATGCATCTAAAGACCCGGTGTGGGAGGAGGGCTTCACCTTCTTTGTGCATGATATCAAAACACAGCAGCTCAGTCTTCAGGTGTGTTATTTAATGTGTTGTACACAATATATGGAAGGTTTTATGGAAGGAACAGAGACAAACCTTTTTTCTGTAATAAATACGTAATAATTATGTATTGCTCCAACAAACGAAAGTTAACTTGATTTCTCTGTTGTTTTGTCACAATATAACATAAAATAGAGGAAACACCAATGTTGTAATTGTTGGATAGACCTGTTTCAGTCAGTCAAATATCATTAGGAGGTATAAAACCTTTCCTGTTCACTGCTTGAATAGTTTCATTTTGTGTTCTTGTGGTCCAGGTCAAAGAGCACGAGAAGAAGTCTCAGCTCGGGGTGCTCAACTTGCCCCTGAGTCGCCTTCTCAACGCCTCCAACATGACTCTAGACCAGCGCTTCCAGCTGGAGCGCTCCGGAGCAAACAGCCAAATCAAGCTGAAAGCCACTCTCAGGGCGAGTACATAATGTCGACAAGCATACACAGATGTTTTCTTTCAGCCTCAATTCCAAATACGGGCGTTGGGGGCCTTGTGTAAAATGTAAAGAAAAACAGAAGGCAATGATTTGCAAATCCTTTTTCAACCTATATTCAAGTGAATATAGCACAAAGATATTTAATGTTCAAACTGATAAACTTTGAAAAAAGCTGGGACAGGGGCAAGTTGTAGAGACTGTGAAGGTTGATAGGGAATAGTTCAAAATCTGTTTGGAATGTTCCTACAGTATCATGATTGCAAATGAAAGGCATACTTGAAAGGCTCAGTCGTTCCTACTTTAGGGATGTGGCAAGGTTCATCACTTTGTGAAAAATTACATGGGCAAATAGTCCAACAGTTTAAGAATGTTTCTCAACTCACAATAGCAAAAAAATCCTTTAAATTTCACCACCTACAATCCGTAATATCATTTAAAGATTTAGAAAATCTGCATGTAAGGGGCAAGGCCAAATATGCTTGTGATCTTTGATCTTTGCATTAAAAACTGACACAGTTGTGTAAAGGATATCTGTACGTGGGCTTGGGAACACTTTGGAAACATGTTGTCAGTTCATCTATGTTAAGACTCAAGTTAGTTATGTTATACTCAAAATCAATCAAGCTATATATCAACAACATCCAGAAACGCCACCAACTTCTCTGGGCCGAAGCTCATCTGAGATGGACTGACAGAAAGCGGAGAGTGTGCTGCGGTCTGACGAGGCATTTCAGATTTCTTTTGGAGATCTCGGAAGTTGGGTTCTCCAGACTTGATTTACATTTTACACAACATCCCAATTTTTGGGGAATTGCGGTTGTCCATAGAAACTCAGACAACGATCAGCTGAAATAACAATAAAGAAAGGGAATAATAAGATGTTATTTAACCACCACTGAGCTGATGAGTATTGTGTCACTAATATTAGCCTCTTTCCTACGATAGATTCTTACTCTGGAAAAGCCACCACCTAAGATTATCCTCAATCCACCTCCACAAGCCAAACAGGGACCACTGACCAAACAAGGAGGTACCGCACCTGAATCCATTTCTTCCGTCGCTACGTCCTCCTCTCCAGCGCTTTCCTCCAACACCACCCCGGCTGCCCAAGCCACATATGCACCCCAGCCGGCTGATTTCCACAATGGCTTTAATGAAGACTATTCAACTCACCGCCGTGGCTCCTTCCTGGCTTCTGAAACCTGGGGTCCATCTTCTGCCAAAACCATGCGTCGGTTTGACTCCCACAGCTTGCTGTCGGACAACTCCATCGCTTCGTCACGTTTTGACCTTTCAGAGGGAGCCTCGTATCCAGAGTGAGTCTATAGTTTTGTTCTGTGTGTCCACGTGTCCTTTTCACATCTTTAATGTGCTGACTTCTAACCTCTCTACAAGAGTCATGAAATAAATTATTAAAAGTTAAGTAATGTTTTGTTATCATTACAGGGTCATCAGGAATCATCAGGGTTCATTTGGGGAAATCCACCTGAGTGTACGCTATGCCACACTGAGGAACAAGCTCATCATCCTGGTTGATGCCTGCAGGTACATCAGAAAAATCCAGTCTCACTAGTGTTTCCCATCAGCACTAATACTGACCAGGAATATATTCATTTGCTTAAATCAGCTCTCAACACATTTTAGATCTCAAAAAACAGAAATTCACATTTCAATTTGTGTGTGATAACATAAAAAACAACTTTAACAGGTTCTTTGAGTGTATGTTGAATGTATGTATCTATGAGTGTGAAATGTCAATTCAAAGAATGTGTCAGAATTTGTCTTTTTGGATCCTCAAAGAATAAGTCAGCTTAACTTAACTTTAATTTTTTTGCCCCTAAAGAGCCTGCAGCAGTCCCAGAATATGTGGGAATGATTCACCTCAATTGAACCACATTTTCAACACAACAAACGCATATTCCTGTATTTTTCCTGGGGTTGGGGTCTTGCTAATGTTGTTTTCAAGCAAATTGTCACTTCTCACACACATCACAAACACTAGCATTAAACTACACCCATAGCTCATGCCATAGCTGCTAGTAGTTAAGGATGCTGATTTGTCCATATACACTGTTTTAAGCCTCACAAGGTTAACTTGATCTGACTGAATCCAACATTGCTGTAATTAAACATACAAATGATCTTCTTTTCAAATTCCTTTGGCTAAGTTGTTACAAAGAACTGTGAAAAAGAAAATGCAAAGCCAGCTATGATAACTCTGTGTTTGTACCTGTTGTCTACAGGAACTTATTCCGCTGCGCTGACAATGGCACAGACTCTTATGTCCGCCTGTATTTGCTTCCTGACCAGACCTGGAGACACCGTAAGAAGACACATGTCAAGAAGAGGACAATCCATCCTGTCTTCAATGAGAAGTAAGCTTTCAGGATTCCTCCTATATCACACATTTATAGGGGAATTGACATTTTCGTCACTTGCTTTTCTGATTACCAACATGAAGTAGTTACACAGAGTCACAAGCACAGAGATTGAGACTGTGTCTGGAACCTCTTTTTTTTCATCACAGGTTTGAATTTGATGTGTCACTTGAAGAAGTAAAAACCAGGAAGTTGGATGTTTCAGTGAAAAATAACAAGATGTTCTACACACGGGAGAGAAAGGACATTGGCATGGTAAGTAATTTTACTTGTGTGTGTCATTCCTGGCACAAGATTTCAAAGGCTAATGGCAGTTGAAATGCTCTGTGCTGTTAGACAGCATCATTGGTGAGACAAATATAGAGCCTGTACATTTCCAACTTGATTTCTTTCATGGTTCATTATGGTTCAGTGTTGTGAATGTTTTTATTTCATAAATGTATTTTAAAACCAATGTCTTGACCGCTGTGGTTGCCACACTTTTGCAGTTTGCAACTCAGTCTGAATAATTGACTGAATGTTTAAAGTTCTGCTCCTGTCCACAGGTGATGATCGATTTTTCACAGTTGGATCTAGCCAAAGGCATCACACAGTGGTATGGGACCCAGTTTTCTACTTTTCCATGATTTGTGTAACTGCAAATAAGTCTCTGTGTTTTGTTCTGGATGGACCCAAAGTTGAGTTCTGTGTATTATATCAGAACTATTCTGTTAGTAAGTATGCTGAATTGAATTGGCGACTATACAGTCCGGTTGGAGGGCAAAGACCCTTTCTGGTAGATAGTAATAATGCATGTGGAAACAAATGGATTATTTGGTTCAGGTATAAATACTAATATCTAATTTCTCTTTGCTCTTAAGGTTTGAGCTGACATTACCAGGGCTGAAGAAATCCAGCTAGCATGCAAAGGTGTAAAACTTGTGTTTGCGGCTCCTTAGCCACCGCGAGGCCAAAAGCGGGCCTGATAAACACTTGGAGTGTTACATATTCTTTTGTCTTCCTTATCATTGCGGACCAGATTTGGGTTTTTCAAAAGCAGCACTAAACCCTTCTCAGATACAGGACACATTGGTGTTGTATGTCATAAATATATATATGGATATTTTTATTTGGATATATTTGTAAGAGGTTTGGTTTTTGAGTTGATCTGAACCAAAGTTATCATTTTGTATTTTAATGTAAATAGTTGTTTTTAAGTAATATAGTAAGGGAGATAAAGGAAGAGCCAAAGGAATGGTTACATGGTTCAATACACACTGACAACCATAAATTCACACCTGGAGAAGCCAAATATTGAACAGTTTTGGTGGGTTCATTACAAGAAACACTGCACAAGGCACAGGACACAGTTCTTCACTCAAGGATGCCTTGATTATAGTTACTGAGGAAGTACATTTTTGTAAGCTTATTGATGCCATAGGCATATGGTAGCCGGCTATGCTAAAAATGTAAGTAAAGAATTTGGTCTTGATTAGTGGTGAATTGTTTATCTCTTGTCTATTTAACTTATTAAGTTGCTGAAAAAATTATATTTCTGGTGTTGACAATCTAAATGACTGTGAAATGTGTTTCCAGCTAACAATTTGATGTCAAATAACCATCTTCAAGCAAATAAATGTTGGATTTTTTTCAATAAATCTAAATGCTAGTGTGATTGGTTGTCTCATTACATAGCACTACTAGAGATATGACTTAGCACTAAGGGCAGCGGTTTTCAGGTAGAGGGGAAGTGGGCCTTCAAGAGACAGAAACTAATAAAGGCCTTAGGACAGAGCTTTTTAAGACGTATTTGGTGAAGCTTACTCTTAATGAGGTCCTGCATGTAGATATTTTATCATCCAGTATTCAGCACTGTCTTCAAAAATGTAAAATTCAGGTCAGGTCTATTTTTATCTAAAATTGTCCTGTCGGGTCAAAAGGGGCGGGGATAACCATGAGGTAAGCTCCCCCCGCACACTACAGATGAATGGACTATTCCATCACAGGACAGCACCGGAGCTATAGAGAGAACAGGGTTTGTTTTACTCTATAGCTCTGGACAGGACTACACACCTAAACATTGTTGTTGCTAGGGCCGCTGAACTTCCGATATTGTGACTCAAGGTATTCCACACAACACTAAAGCAGCGCTATCACAGTGGACATGTAAAGATGAAACACACGAGGGGAAGTAGACATAACATTAACAGCAAAACTCACAGCGGGAACCTCTTTTTGAAGTTAGTTTGGCTCAGTATGAAAACGGTGTTTAGGCATGACGAGCGACCCTGTTAACTGGCGTCTGTGGTTGTCGTAGTTACGGCAGGAACTTCATTTTCATTGACGTTACAATGTTAAAAGAAATCATACATGATTCATATTTGGTGTATTGCTTGACAGCTAGGTATTCTTTCCAGTTTTCAACAGGTGTAACCACGACAACCTGCATTTGGTCACCAGTTAACAGGGTCGCTCGTTAAACCGAAACACCTGTACTCAAGTCACGACAGAACCAATTGAATCGCCGTTAGCGTTACACTGTATGATGGAATATCGACAGAAATTAATCTGGACTAATATCTTTCTTCCGTTGTACTACTGTTGATTAAGAAATCGTTGTATTTATATCATGAATTGATTTATACACCGATGAAAATATCCACAACTCCTGCTGGTGCTAAGGAGTTCACGAGAGTTCACCGTTGCTTCCTTAGCAACGCCCCTAGCAACGGCACAAGAGTTTCGTGAAAGAGCGAGCGTTCGCGTAAATTTGCACAAGTAACGTAACGACGTGAATCCAGGCAAAAAGAAATATTAATGACAGTCTACTGATACCACGGGCGAGTTTATAAAACAGTAAGTGCAATATCGTTACAGAGTATGGAAAATGTCTTTCACTGACTGTTACCTGCCACCTAACTGGCCACGACACCAAGCTAACCTTTTCAGTTATTATTTAGCGTTAAGTTATATGTTGACACTTGACACTGAAACAAGTGTAAAATGTTGGTACCTTGCCCGTATTACTTTTAAATTGTGATTTTGTGTTCTGAATTTATTTGAACTTATTTGTGAAAACAGCACCAAACTAATGGTTAACTCCGCTGTACAGGTCCACAGAAAAGAGCCGTGGATGGAATCAAAGCCTTCATTTTCGCTGTTTCCCTCAGTCGTACAGAGACCTCCAGGAAGTGAAGCAGCTGTGGAAAGTGGGTTCAGTGGTTTTATGCCAGCTCAAACATCAGTTATGCTCAAATATTCTTAGATACTGTTGTCAGTACTATAGTATTCCTGTTTCAACTGTTTGCCATGTGTTTGCTGTAGGAAATGAGGTGACTCAAGGAGCAGCCAGAGAAACAAGTAAAAGCTATGGAGAGCCCGTCCCTGGGACCTCCAAGCATCACGACAGTACCCAGACAAACCTCAAGAATGTTTGGAAGTACAAGATGAGCATGCCGTAAGAACTGCTTTTCTTAATGATATGATCTGACCTGATAATGATTATGATAAAGTATCAACGCAACACCTTTTGATGGCAACTTAACCACTGCTACATTATACGCTGCTCAGGTTAGTAAATAATCAGTTCATCAGTTCAGTGGCATTTGTTCATCCATTCTTCCACACTTTTTAGCCAGCTGGAGGAGGAGGAGGACAACAATTCTCTATCAGGCGGCTCTCCCAAATTCAAAGTAAAGGGTGAACCCGAAAAGGTGAAATGCAATACACTTTTGATACCATATATTATATCACAGGCTATCTTTTGTTGTGTATGTACCAGTAATGAAGACATTGTTCACATCATTCTTTTAGATAGTCTTTTCAAGGCATTTGACATTGTAGCCTGCTTTGTTTTGTTTTGTCAGTCTCAGCGCTTGCAGTTGCTTTCTGAGTGTACTCATTTTTTCTTCACCCAAAGATGTCTTTGATATTTGAAAATATTGCCTGCATCAGTGACTGATGTGTGACACGTTGTCTTATTACATACTACTAGTACAGATATGAGTTACCTGTCTGTATGTATAAGCCCTAGGGCAGTGGTTTTCAGGAAGAAAGGAGGTGGGCCTTCCAGAGTTAGAAACTAATAAAGGCCTGGGCATCCAGGAATTTGTCAAAATTAAGTAAGTAAAGTAAGGGGTTAAGGGGCCCTTTTTTCCAAGACTCAGTCTCAAGTCTCAGACTGGGAAAGCCCCAAGAAGTGATTTTGTGTTCTGAATTTATTTGAACTTATTTGTGAAAACAGCACCAAACTAATGGTTAACTCCGCTGTACAGGTCCACAGAAAAGAGCCGTGGATGATATCAAAGCCTTCATTTTCACTGTTTCCCTCAGTCGTACAAAGACCTCCAGGAAGTGAAGCAGCTGTAAAAAGTGGGTTCAGTGGTTTTATGCCAACTCAAACACCAGTTATGCTCACGTATTCTTAGATACTGCTGTCAGTACTACAGTATTCCTGTTTCAACTGTCTGCCATGTGTTTGCTGTAGGAAATGAGGTGACTCAAGGAGCAGCCAGAGGAACAAGTAAAAGCTATGGAGAGCTCGTCCCTGGGACCTCCAAGCATCGCGACAGTACCCAGACAAAGCTCAAGAATGTTTGGAAGTTTGGAAAGGCTAAACTCGAAAAGGTGAAATGCAATACACATTTGATACCATATATTATCACAGGCTCTCTTATGTTGTGTATGTACCAGTAATGAAGACATTGTTCCCATCATTCTTTTAGATAATCTTTCAAAGACATTTGATATGGTAGCCTGCTTCGTTTTGTCTTGTCAGGCTCAGTGCTTGCAGTTGCTAGGTATTTTCTTTCTGAGTGTACTCTTTTTTCTTTACCTAAAAATATCTTTGATATGTTTAAAATTATAGCCTGCATCAGCCAGTAAAACCATGCATGTTGTTTTTTTTATTTTAGTATTTTAGTGCAGTTTTAGCTCAGGTACACAGCATGGAAATCAAGCATTGGCCAGTGAAAAGGGAATATTTACACACTGAATAATATGCTCCACAAAAACTGAAGCTTAATGAGGTCCTGCACGTAGATATTTTTATCATCTAGTAATCAGCACCGTCTTCTGAAAATATAAAATTTTTCAGCCTATGTTTACATAAAATTGTCCTTACTGCTACTAAAAGTTATTTATAGTACTCTATCCTATATCAGGATTTTGACCACCTCATGGAGAAAGGGATGGAGCTGCATGATGTGGCTCCTATGGAGGACGCTTGCCTGGAGAATATTCTGGCAAGGGTCCCCCCCAACCTGAAGAGCCTGAGGACAACCATGAAGATGCTGGTTGATGAGATTAAAGAGGATTACTTGTTCAGCGTCCAGAAAGCATTTGGTACATATGATCAATTATCTGTTATTATACGTAAAGTTATTATCTTTCAAAGATGCAGATATATAACCTACATGTGCGTGCATTAGCCTTTAAAATCCACCCACCATAATCAGGATAGAAAATATTTCTTTATGGAAAAATGATTAATCACAATGCTTCTGGAAAATTAAAATTAAAATACATGATATAATGTTGTTGTTTTTTTTTTTAAATATATTTTGTTTGTGATTGCAGTGGAGTACATATTTACAAATTCAAGGGTAAACGACAAGGATGAAGTGAAGGATCTACCCCCTCACAGACTTGAGTAAGTCAGCAGAGAAATATACAGTGCATCTACTTACTCATACTGTGCCACATTGCACTCATGACCAGAGCACATTGTAGAGATTCCTTGTTTACCTTTACCTTCCTGTACAAGGAAAACCTAAGCCTTAACAAGCAGTGACTGGAAGCCTTTAAAAGTACGAATCATAAAACAAAAGTGTGTTCCCCACAATCCTTATGTTATCTTTCACTGTCAGACTGGAGGTAGTGCCAAAACCATGGAACGAGGACTTTGTCCGTGCACGAAAGAGGATGGGAGTTAAGCTTCATTCTATCAACCCCACTATGCTGAAGGTGCGGTACCTTTGGCATGACAGTTACAAGTAAGTATGCAATGACACAGTTTTGACTTTTGTTAACACTCCACTTGGGGTTCATTTATTTTAACCGTTTATAATGAAATAAAAATGTAGGCGTTGAGTCACTTCGATAAACTTTGGTCAAATTAGCCTTTTTAATAATTGCAGTTAATTCATTTTCACATTTTATTTTCACTATAATAACTTTAAAACAGTTAAAAACATTTTATCATTAACATTTATAATTTTATTATTACTTATTTTAGAATGTTGGATTAAAAAGTCAGAAGTACAACATGTGACAAGCAGATAACATTATGTGACCCACACAGTATGAAGACAATAAACCTTCTATTGTTTACTTATAGATGTCTTTTAGGCTAAAGCTAAAGCTACAGCACGACTTTGATGAATCCTGCGTCCTTTCTTGAAGACTGATACAATTTGACTGATTGGCGCTAAAGTCGGGCTTAGTTTCTGGTATAGAGCAAAACACCTAAGCTGACCCTTTTTTAACCCGTCACCTGCTTGCAGAAATCTCCGTCTGATCGATGTAGAGGAGTTCCACGAAAGAGAGGAGTCCATGGAGCTCACTGTGTTTCGGCAGATCATCAACAGACATGTTAATGATGCCAAAGAAACCCTCCTCAGACAGTGAGTTCATGTTATCAACTAACACCAAGATACTTGTGCTCAGTTACATCATAATCAGAATGAAAAGCTGCTTGTCTCTGTGGATTTCATGTACAGATTTCAAATATTGAATTGGCTTTGGATAGAGCTCAGGGGTACAAAAAAGTTTAATCTTTGAAGAGAAAATAGAGATACTCACATTTCGTAGTCTAGTCTTTCTGTAAATCTTATACTTGAGTGCTTGTAAATACAAACTGATTCAGTGAAGTAAAGTGGTGCCACACTGCTCATGCTAAGTAAGAGTCCTTCTGGTTGAATGCACTTGTTATGAGTCACTTTGGATAAAAGCCTTTGCTAAATAAATGTCATGTACAAAAAGAGACATGCCTCAAATGCAAATATTAATCTATTCAGTGCTGTATACCATTTCAACAAATACACCAATGCATCAGCATAAAAGTCTGAATTGGAGCTTTGACCTTTGAATGGTTTACTTGCATTTTAGAGAAATAAAACCAAATGCACAGCGCACAGTGTGTCGTTCAGGAGTGGCAGTATTCCACAGCATTTTCTTCAGAAACTCAGCAGCCATTAAGGTGACAGAGGAGTTAGTGTGGATCAGCAACATTAGTCTTGTGAATGAATTATGGTAATTTTGTCCACAATGACTGCATAACACTCATTCAACCCAGTCCTCCATTCGTAGCATTAAAGTTTCAATCTATGATTTGGATTGAATTATTATCATTATTTGATATTTGCATAGTTTTAAATTCACATTAACATACTCTGATTATAACCGTACATCTGATTTTGCTGTTCTCCACGCCAGTTGGCTTTATGAAGTTCAGCTGATTTACGACCAGGGATGCAGGCGCAGGCTGGTGCCTCCCTCCAGCAACATGCCTATGCTTATATCTTTCTTCAACTGTATGGCTACACTGATGACCTTCCAGCTGCAGAACCTTGCAATAGATTCAGTGATGGACTATACACACCTAATTTCTCAGGACCCGGTAGGAGAGCGTGAGACTGGGTGGAAGTCAACTCAAATAAAAATTTAATAAATGTTTGATCTTGTCCTAGATAAACAGGTGGACACTTAAAGTTGTACTCTTTTTCTGTCTTGAGTAGCGATCAGTGCGAGCCCACGAGCACCCAGGCTTTGTGCTGCATCTAGTCCTGGAAGACAAGGAGATCAAGTTTGAGCCTGAGCTTAAATTCTATGAGGAGATCCTCCTTAATGTTTATGATTTAATGCTCAGTTCTATCAGCATGGTACCTCGTGTGGAAACCCAACTGTACCCTGAGTGGGTAAGTGGAAAACTGTGTGTGTGTGTGCATCCTACTTTCATCAAGGTTTTAAGGTTATTTCATTTAGTTTTAAACACTACTCCATATCTTCCCAGCCAGACTCTCAGTATGGAAACTTCCTGAAGCCAACCATCCTGCCAGAAATCCTTCTGGCCCAGCAGGAGGAGGTGCGCAGGGTGTTCTGGGCGGAGTGTGTCAGGCCCAAGGAGTACATCCACGAGTACGATAAATATGCCACATTGGTATCAAGACAGGCGGAGGAATATATAGAGCAGTTCCTCAGTGAGCAGCACTCCCCCCAGGAAATCGTGATGGAGTTGATACACTACCAGCAGCTTGCTGACCAGATCCAGTACACACCATGCAAGGTGCTTAGTCAGCAAGGTGGAATGACAAGAGTTAGATATGTTTATTTAAATTAGACAGAAACATGTGGACAACCTAAACAATCTGAATATCTCAAACTCTGACTCCAAATGTCTATGCTTATTTAAAAGTCATTTCTTAAATGATGTAATGTAACTGTGTCACTGACCAATACTCTGGGCTTTAGGCGGTGCGTCTTGGAATGTTTGAGGTTCATTCCCATAAGCTTATCAACTCTCTCGTCAAGCGTGCTCAGGAGCTACAGCAGAAACTGCGTACACGGATGCTACAGGAACAACAGAAAATCAACAAGCAGTCAGTTGATTTACCGTTTTCCCTTTTTCTCTCCACACACATGCACACATTTCAAAATGGAGCTGAAGCAAGTTAGCATTTAAAAAAAAAAAAAAAAAGTTGACAGCAATTTCTGACTGACATACTGTATATTACTGAAATATGGTTAGGGAAGTTTCAGAGTTCAGACTTTAGTTGACCACTGTGACGCTCCAAAATAAACACTGTGCTGGTCAAAGGGAATGTACAGTGGTGCTCTTTTTGGTTTTAGACCCAGTGTTAGGTGCTTTATTAGCCTCCATCCCAATGGTGCTTTTTAGCTCCAAGCTGTGCCATAATAAGATTATGAGTCTGCCACTGAATTAATGCTCTTCCTCTCACAGACTCTGTAATGAATTTGAGAAGATTGCAGAGAAGGCACTAAGCACACCTCAAGACACGCAGAAACTGATGGAGCTTAAGGTAAGCAAGTTCTTGGCACACAGGCCATCATGGTGTGCTATGTATAACCTATTGTCTCTCACACATTTGGCAGTAATTAAATACTTTTAAAATGTAAACTATTTTTACAATATAAATGAAGCACTATACCAGTTTATTTTTGCCCTGTACCCCATCCAGGCCTTCATGAGTAAGGTGGAGGTCACAGAGATGCCTCTGTTGGAGAAAAGATTGACAGACTCCCACAAACAATTGTGTTTCCTGATGGACTTTGTCACCCTCTCACCATTGGACATGGAGTTCAACACAGAGACCATCCAGTGGTTCAGGCGTATGCCATCCATCTTTATGGAACATCGACGGATCATAACTGAAAAGACAGAGCAATATCAGAATGGCCTTCAGGTGTGTGTCTCTGCTCTGATCTATCAATTTATTGATCTGTTGACTGGAATCTGGATGTTGATTTGCATCAGGACTCTAGAACTAAATAGTTAAATCTAACTGTAAAATAACGATTGCTGGAAAACAAAGACAGCATTTCTGTATGTGCATTCCAGCTGCGCCGTGATCGCTTTGTGGAAGAGCTGGAGAGCTACAGCGTACAGGTGGAGGAGTTTACCACATTTGGTGATCTGACAGATCTCAGCAAGTACTTGAAGAAATCCCAGGCCCTCAATGCTAAACTGGAGTTAGCCGTGGAAAAGGTACATGATGATTTCAGTACTTGAGGCCTTGAGGTTGTATGAATTGGTGGTCATGGATAGACATGCTTCTGGTTGAAAGATCTCATTGTACAGTGGATTACTGTATTGTTTTTGAAGTCGAATTTCAGCATGTGCTAGCAAATAGTGTACCTCTAGAGGGCAGCATTGACTGTAAAAATACCTCAGGGGAGTTGTAACACGCTTTATCACACGCTCATCAATTTAGTCACCTATCTGTTCTTTGTGTGTCTTTGTCTCTTCTTTCTATCCTTACTTCTCATGCAAATGCTCTGCCTCTCTGGAAAGATAAACAATTTCAATATGGAGGAGGAAGCCTTTGGCTGGTCTGTTTCCAAGTACCCACAGTGTAAGAAGATCCAGGACAAACTCACACCCTTCCTGCGTCTCTATGAGACAGCCTCTGATTTCCTAACCCAATATGAGCAGTGGTTCCATGGACCGCTCTCGGGTGTGAACCCAGACAAGGTACCAGAACTTTACTCTGTATTCTTTGAAAAGTTTAAAAGCTGTCTCTCTGCTTCCTAACATAACATGTAAACCTTCAGATGTACAGGTTTTAGTCACAATAACGCTGTACACAAGCACACACACATTTATGGATTTCATTCCTCAAACATACTGTATGTCAAAAATAAATAAATCATATGATATAATCATTTCTGCTTGAATTAGCTGCATTCACATAGCACTTATGTGAAATGTGCTATCTCCTGTTAGAGACAGAGAAATGTATGTGTGAATAAATGTTCACACACTCACCCTTTGCCAATGTCCTTCTCTCCGCTGTCTCTGAATATACTGACGTGTTGAAGTGAAACAGCTCTCTTTGGCCAACTCTCTTTGGCTTTTATATAGCAGCCATTTTGTCGTCAGAGGAAGAAACAGAGGATTTTTTTGGATTTAAAAAAAAGAGTAAGCTGAAAATAAATTAAAAATTAATATGACAGATGAAAAAAACTACAGGTGATGCTGATGAGATTAACGATGATAATTTCTAATGCTAGTCTGCTGCCATTTCTATAACTCAGGCCTTGTAACAGATATTTCTAAATGGAAAGCAGGCATTATAATTGTCATTGATCACACCTGTACACCACTTACATTATTATTTTACAAATTAACATGGTTGCTGTGAAAAAGACATATGGTACTCATTCTTAACTTTATACTCACCCCTCATTCTGCCACAGACTGTATAGCTCCTGTAGCACAATCACACAGGTGTTTTCACTTGACTGATTAGACCTCCTCAGACCAGTGCTCTATGCAAACCTCATTTTTATGCTTAATGTCCTTTGCTGTCAGCATTAACTGCATTTTAAAGACTAAGCACATCCACTATCTGTTATTTCAGCTCCTATAACTGTATTTCAACCTGGCTACCATTCAGTACTCCCTAACAACCACCCCAAATCACTGAGGCAGCCACCCCATCCATTTAATTTATAAATACATATCGAATCAGCACCCCAAGTATTGTGATCAGATATAATTAGGTGATAGGCCTATCGTTGTCCTATTTATCATCAGTGGAAACCTTTCCAATCACCTCAAACTACCTAAACATGCCCTGCCAACAGCCCCTCTCTGTCTTACTTCATTTACCATTTTGTGATACGCATCAGAACTCAAATCTGCAAATTCTTTGTTATTAATCTTTAAGGTGGTTTAGTTATTGAAACAGCAAAATTATGCCAATACTTGATTTGTTGTTGTAACAGTTTCTATGAAATTACATCAATGATTGAAAGGATGAGAAGATGATTTTTATTTACTGGATCATGAGTTACTACAGTACATGATAGATTCACAATGCACAAACTGTATAGTAAATACATAAATATATACTGTTTGGTATAGCAAACTGTTGTATTATATTAATTCAGTTGTTGAGTATTATAGTCATTTTAGCTTTTTTACAGTGTCTTTGTCATGCTTAATCCCACTCTTGTAGGTAGAAGGGGATGTTAATAACTACTGGCGCACCCTGTATAAGCTGGAGAAATGCTTCAGTGATGTACCCAACGCCCTGAACATAGCCACCACCATAAAGACTAAGGTGGATGACTTCAAGGAGCACATTCCTATGGTGCAGGTAAGACCCTAACAGAAAGATTTATTGTCCGTAATATATAGAAATTAAAATGTCTTTCCACTATATTATTAAAATAGTTTTTGTGCTACTCCTCCTTCACAGGTAGTGTGCAACCCAGGCTTGTGTGAACGCCACTGGGATGCCATGTCGGAGGTGGCTGGCCTCCCCCTGCGATCACCTAATGACGAGGCCTGTGTGGCTAAGTTCATATCCATGCGCCTGGAACAGCACCTAAGCAGCTTCGAGGTCATCAGCGAGGCAGCCAGCAAGGAGTACTCCCTGGAAAAGGCCATGGAGAAAATGGCCAGTGAGTGGGGTGACATGGAGTTCAACCTCCTGGCCTATCGAGAGACAGGCACCTCCATCCTGTCAACTGTGGATGAAATACAGATGCTGTTGGATGATCACATTGTGAAAACACAAACCATGAGGGGCTCACCCTTCATTAAGCCTTTCGAGGTGGAGATACGGTAAGAAGATCTACTTGAGGACTGTTTGAGTTAAACATTTAGTTCTTTTCTGATGATAGCTGTGCTGCCATGTACCCCAGTAAACAAGATTTTACATATATAGTGTGTGTCTGATAGTGAGTTAATCACTTCTGTCCAGAAGGACATGATTGCTGGTGATGCCAGCGACTATCCACAGTCATGCCAGCAGAGATAAGAGCAGCTTGAATCTTTTTTTTTTGGAAGGTCTGTGTAAAAGTCTTAATTGGATAACTCTGAATTGTGCATCATGCGAGTCATACAGACCTGATACCTCTATCTGAAGCTTCTGATCCACATTGTTTGTCTGTCTCAGAAGCACAGTTCCACAGTGGTTTCACTTGAGCACGCTCTATAATTTATTTATTACTGTTCAGTTTTTATCTGCCTCTGAGTTCAGCAAATGATAAAATTTCCCATCTCTATGATTTGTGAGATTATTGCAGTATTGGTGCTGCCAGGCACAGTTTGACACAAGATTCCCTGCTGCTTTTGTGTCAGTGTATTGCGCCTTTTTGAGCAGGATGCTAAATCAGCTACTATAAAGTTTTTGATGAACTTTTTTGTAATATGACGTGGCAACTTTCTAATGTCATTGTCAAGTTTGTGGGTGGGAGAGGATGATACCATAGTGAGGACAAAGTACAATCTACCTTTTATATTGAGTGCACTGACTACAGATCAGAGGATATCTAGCATTAAATGCAAGATAATATAAATACATATCTATCCAAAGCCTATTTTACCTTTGAGCAGTGTTTTTTAATGATTCACTCAAGACTCATTGGTTCATTTTACAAGTTACATAGACCCTATTATCACCAATACACAGTCAGCTGAACACAGTGAGCTGCATCCCTTACTTTCATGTACTTATTTTCTCCTGTAGGGAATGGGAGGATAAGCTGCTGCTCCTCCAAGAGATCATCGATGAATGGTTAAAGGTGCAGTCCACTTGGCTTTACCTGGAGCCCATATTCAGCTCTCCAGACATCATGACTCAGATGCCTGAAGAGGGACGTAATTTCACAACTGTTGACAAAACTTGGAGGGAGACCATGAAACAAGTTTCCCTGGTAAGTTGTTGGGTTTTGGACTTCAGGGTGTACCCGGCTCTTGTCAGATGTAGGCTGGGATCAGCTCCAGTCCTCCAAGACCCTAATAAGGATAAGCAGTTATGGAAAATTGATAGATGGCTAGTTTTGTTTCATTATGATTTTATTATTTCAGCAGGATGTGGTGATGATTAGGAGAACCAGCTTAAATACAGGGAACTGTCTGTAGAGGGTCACATGTAAAAATATTAATACACTGTCACTATCCAAAAAAAGAGCATTGTATTTAGTTACTGACATACTGATACTGATCTTTAGTTATAACCACAATCATAATCATAAAAAGGTACATTTCAGTCTGTGGAGTATTTCGAAAAGGTTGACAAATAGGCAAACATTGTCTGTGTAGCCAGGCATCTACTGTTGAAAGAGTACATGAACTGCCCCTCTCCTATTGGCTGACCTTTGGTTGCAGGAGTCATTCTATTAAATGCAACATGTAGTGCATAGTGCAATCTAGGATTGTTGCCGTTGGTGATACATACAAGATTTTCTCTCCATGTCCCTACCATTACAGAGATGGTTTATCATGCAGAACAGACATACCTTTGTTAAATAACCACAAGCTATAAGGTCAAAGCCTGATTAGAAGGTTTACTGGTCACATCAGCAGAAAGCTGATGTTAATGTTTTGATGCAGAAAAGAAGGTAACTTTTGAAAAGGACTCTTTTTTTCTCATGACATGTAACACCACAGTTGGTGGTGGGACTGACAGCAGAGGGTGAGAATAAAAAACAGAGGAAAACAAGAGATGCACATGTGTACAGTAGAAGTGGAAAGCAGTAGTTTTACTGAGACAGGGAAGGAAAGAAGAAGGGGAATGGGTAGGAAAGGGATGGAGAGCAAGTCGGAAACAACAGAACAAGGATAAAGTCAGTGTTGCACCAGCATCCTCAAAGAGTTTCCAAAGGGTAATTGGCGTCCTCAGTAGACCTGAAATGAGACACATCAATTTCAGGCAGTGTCCTCCAGAAAGCCCAGGCTGACTGCACCATCAAATAGAAATTATGGATTTTGTCTGGAAGGGGCAGGGCTATACTGAGCCACAAAGAAAATGAGGTCACCAAGGGACAGATAGCCTGCACACAGATGTGCATGTGTATTGTCTTGTCTGCTGTGAGTTGTGTGTTACATGTTGTGTTACGTAGCATGTGGACACAAATGTTTGTACGGTACCTTTTACACTTGCATTAGCACTCACCCAATGTCAGTGAGGTTAGTATTAGTTTTTGTATTCTGTTAAGCTGGTGAGCCTCCACGCAGCTACTTCAATGTTATCCACTGTGTGAATTTAATCAGACAGTAAATATGCTATTTGGTTTTTGCATTTTCTTCCTTAGTAAGGTAAATTTTGTAGTTTCAGGGCACTGAGGATTGACAAACAGTTTTCCAAATGAATAGGCAGCCAGGTGCTTTACTTTATTGATTACGACTGTTTACTGTTCAGGAGTATCACAGGTCTGAAAAGTGACACCAATTTGCAAGTGCCTTAAACCTGCATTCTTTCTAATGACCAGCAGAGGGTGACTTCACTGGCTGCAAAAAGATGTCAGACTATCTGTAAGCTTATGAGAAAATGACCCTACTTCTTACTTGACTTATTACCTCAGTTAACATTTTCACAATGAGTTTATGGTCTCAGTTGCTGGTTTCAAGTCATCCTTCCATACAGCATGATGTTAATTTTGTGAATTATAGTTAGAGTAAAAAGGCATGGCTACCTTGTGATTCACAGGTCACTACCATAGGTTCTCAGATCCAATCAGGATAGAGGCAGCGCCACACTTTTATCCAAATAGGGTTGCTTCTGGCTCCGAAAAAAACAAGATGTTGACGGCCTAAACGCCACACTCGACTTTACTTTCAAACTTTAAAATCATCAATCACGACAACTGAGACGCAAGATGTACGTTCCCAATATAGTGAGACTGCCCTTACATATTTGGGACACTGAAACAATGACTTGTAGTTGTAGGTATTTCTTGAATTGTTCTGAAAACATAATATACATTTTTTTTCTCTGTACAGTTGTGCAAGTCATCTTCAGTAGTTTGTTTTTCTCTTAAAGTCAGCAGTCATTTGGACACAGCAGATTCATAAAGAGCCATTTGAAAGCAATTTGAAAATTGCTCTGAGTTAAGTTGTTTACTGTCAGTCTCTTATACTATCACAAGAATAACAAGAACTCTCTTAGGGAAACAAATCCATCAAAATCTGTTGCTTTACAACCTAATTGTTATATCAATGTATTTTAGGGAATTTCAGCAGTACAGCTACTATAACTAAATAGCCTTTTTAAATCACTACCCCCTTCAATGCCTCAGATTTCTTGAACAATTCTAAACTGCTAGCATCATCAAACTGAAGAGCTTCAGAGAGACACCCTTTTTACACTCAAGCAACAGTGCATGCAGACTGTTTTGTCAGTAAAAAGTACATTCATCATTGTAAAATTCGTACTGTAGAATCGAAAGATGGATAAATAATCAGTTTGATTATAAGGTGATACAAGGTGATAGTTGTGGGAAATGTAAACTAGGTTGTAGCCAGTTTTCTGGCTACATTTTAATGCAAGTGGATGATTATGCTGTCATTTTCATAATTCATACACTGAATGGCTACCAATGTGGACATGACTGACTTGTATTGAAACTGAGTAAAAAAGTAGTAGTTTTGCAGTTAGATATCACTTGGTGTAATCCCAAATGAGAGTGGCATCCACCATTTTTTAGTTCTCTGCCCCAGTTATTCGTCTGAATGCTTTTAGAAACACAGTTGATAATAACATTTGCATATTTTATCTAAATTTAAATATTTCCAACCAATGATGGGAACTGTTCACCACTGCAGATTAAGATGAATAAATCACGGAAGACAAAATTATGGTTTGCACTCTGCCCTTCCTTTGTAATTACCTATTTCTTGCAATGTTTAAAGCTAATGGTTCAATTTCACAACATCATGTAGGCCGGTTGTAGGGTGAACACCCCTCTGCATAGGCTCACACTGCATCAAAATCTGACAAAGAAAACATCCCTTCATCTTGTCCATAGCATTGATCAGCAGTGCATGAAATTGGAATCATCTCAACTCCATACTGCCACAGAACACAGTGTGAACAAAAAGGCAGGCTACGGTGCAGCTCTCCTATCCACAAATCACATCAGGGTTTTTTGTCTGGGCTGTTGTCATCAGATCAGCCACTGGGAGCTGCTCAAGATCCACTGATTTTCCAGTCTCCACGTCTTAAATTCCACTTTTCCGTACTTGCTGCCTGCTTGAATGTGTAATTTATCTATTATTGCATGCAGATTTGCAGATAAAAAACGGGGCTAAATCAATTTAAAAGACGAAGATTTTTATGAACCTACTTTTTTTCAACCTGGCAGCACACCACAACGTTGCTTCCTCTAATGAGCTGCTGAAGGGAGAAACAACATCGACTGCCTGAGCTTATGGAGATGATGACTGACATATTGTTTACTAATAGACTGATGTATTCACCCAATAATAACACAATTATAGTCAATAAAAGAATAGCTCATTTAATATTACATTCATGCTCACTCTGCAGGCTGTGGCTTGAACATACAAGATATTATTTTGTCCTGGATGAGTGGTGTGTGTCACATCAGAACACAGACTTTCTTTAGGTTATAGTTCTGTATTTTTTTCACCATAATGTTTGCAAAGCTGCTATAGCAGTTTCTGTCCCTCATTAAAGCCTTTGTGGTGCATTAAATTATTACATTATCACATATAATCCATGCATTACAACATTGTTATCCCTTCAGTGTGCTCATGAATAGCTTCCCACTAGCAGACTGAGGGTAAAAATAGCCCTTTTATTACATTCCCCTCTTAGAGACTGGGCCAAAATCACTGTCTGATAAAATCTTTGAAAAGCCAGAATCACAGTTCATTAATCAGACACCCTTAGCCAGTATAATTGTATGACCCACTGAAACACAACCAAAGCTTGATAATTTCATTTAGCCTTGAAAGTGAGTGTCAGTTACTGTCGTCTATTCTACAAACTATTGACTCATAAAAAAGCGATCACAATGGTTTTGATCTCTGTTTATTATATGGTGAGTCCATAGGGGAAAAGGTCATTTTGGTATGAGTCAATCATATGAAATCAATAACAAATTGATAGACACAATAGATCAAAAATAATTTTATACCATTCTAGGATACTCATTGTGGTTGTGGTTTCGAACAGAACTTGAAGAGGTTAAATGCATCTTTCAGTGGTTGTCTCTCCTTTTCATGGACAGTGACCCAAAACAGAAGTTGTGCCCAATCATGTGTTTGTATGTGTGTGTGTGTGTGTGTGTGTGTGCTGCTATGTGTATTCTTTATATTACTATAAAATTGTTTGCAATAAAAGGCAAAGATGTTGATGTCAGACGCTGGCATGTTCTTGTGTTACTCCATGTTTTGGCCCCAGGATGATATCAGGCCGTGCGCTTCATTTCAGAACGTTTTCATCTGAACATGTTCAGGCATTCACTGTCCAACCTTGGAGATTAGATAGAGTGTTTATTTAGGCACTTCCTGGGGGTGACAGTTCCAGAGGATATTGACTTAGTGTACAGATGGGATGATATCAGAGCTGAAATATTTCATAGGTGCTAGACAGGCCTCAGGTGAAATCTCTATTACTGCCCCATCATAGATTTTTTAGGGTGTTGGGTGACAAGTGGGAGTCACTGTGGAACAAAGAATGGATGTTGCTAAAGGACAATATTGCAGTGTTTTAGTGTTACCTTCAAGGCAGCTGTGACAACAAACCACTGGAAAAATATGAACACAACAAAACGTCATCCTGTCATATGCTTCCTTAATGAACTAAAAGTTGCCGTATATTGCCATCTCTTAAAAAATTCCTAAAGCCTAAGAATTAAAAATGACATTTGACTGGGGAGATAATGTGATAAAATTGCTGCTTTCTTGCAGATATAGTGGCCTTGAGTGCTCCATCTGAAAAAGTTTTACAGTCCAAAGAAACAAAGAAAACAGATATCTCATTAGTGACTACGTAAAACTCATCACAAGTTGGCACAAGTTATCAGCTTGTGCCAACTTACCACCGTCAAAACCAGAGACCAGATACTGTGAACTTGAAATCAGTCTGAGAGGAGCTAAAATTGTCCAAAGGGGTAAATTATGTCCATTTATGTGTTTTTTAAATAAATGTTTATCCTAACTAAATGCTGTCGGGAGTTGTTGACGATAATAAAATATCTCATGTTGGTAATTAACCTCAGAAACTATTGTTGCAGTCAACTGAAAACTCTTAACCAAAGTGATTATTGTGTTTGATCACTATTCTCTCCTGTTTTTGTTAGGACAAGCACGTGTTGAAAGTGATAGCCATCGACAAGATGCTAGAAAGGCTAAAAAAGACCAATGAGCTTCTAGAGATGATCCTCAAAGGTCTTAATAACTACCTGGAGAAAAAGCGTCTCTATTTTCCACGTTTTTTCTTCCTGTCCAATGACGAGCTGCTGGAAATCCTCTCTGAGAACAAAGACCCCACAAGGTAAACAGCTCAAACACGTAGGCCTAGTTGTGTGCACAATAATAATACTTTTATTATAATATTTGATATTCCTGATTACAATTAAGCCCTAATGGCCATGCGCAGCACCCTAGTAAAGTCAGTAAAATCAATAACTCACTCAATTCACTCAACATTTCGTCAAAACTATTCTGGGCATGTAGACAATGATAAATAAACGAAACCAGCTTATGTACAAGAAATGGTGAAACCACAGACCACATTCCACCAAAAAACACCAAAACAGAAATCCAGCATGTGTAAGAAGCATATCTAGAAAAGGAAATAGAAAACAATTTTCAAAGAGTTTGGGCCTCTGTGAAACTGGTGTTAGGACTAGGAAATATTCAGCTAACTACAATACTTATTCAGCCTCCAAAGTGGTTTCCCCAGAAGCCAAGTCCTTACTGATAACCAACCCTTGTCTCATTTCACCCTGGGCGTTTGGTTAATAATGAATGCGATTCCAGACAAAAGATGTTCTAGCCTCTTACTCTTTTCCTGCCATTTCTATTTCTCTCTTTGTTTCCACACTACAATCCCTCTGCTCTCTCTTTGACTTCTGGGAATTGTCATCACATCAGTACAGATGCACACAATCATGAGCTCTTCTGTAAAGAAGGGATTTCTGCAGTAGTAGATGGGAAAGTGCTAGTTTCATTTTTGAGTCATTGGTCTCTGAATGTAATGCGAGACTGACAAATGGACTTTCTTTTATTTCAGGGATATAGAGAAAGCAAATTTCTGTTTTTTAGTTTCAGTGTAGAACACTTGCTCCTATGTCTTATTTTGCCTGAATGTTTTTATGCCTACGATTTGCATATATACACATACATACAGTTCAGCCACAGAAACCTAGATATATAAAGCAGTATAAAAAATTGGAAAGACTTTGTTTACTGTGTGACATTCAAGAAGAGTTAGTAACTATAAGAAGGACCTTAACAGACATGATACTTAAGTTGCAGTTACATGACTTAGGACAGGGTAAAAGAAGGGTTTCATAACTGCAAAAGTCATAGGAAATGGTGTGAATGCAAATGAAAAAATGGTGAACGAGTGTCATCTGCAGAAGGATTTTGGAGTGCAACTTGATTGTATCACATTTCTAAACTAAACTCTTAAATATTACAGATCTATAGAAATGTAACTTAAAAGTCATAAACACAGTGTAAAATACAGAGAGTGAGCAACCCTATGACATTCACTGAGCTTTTTAAAGCATCTCCACACTAAAACACATTTGTGGCGTGTTATGCCTCTTATGGGTTATAAACGACAGCTTTGTACTAGTGATGAAATATAAAATATAAAAATACAAATTTGCCAGTGTTGTAGTTATCTCACTAAACCTGGTTTGACTTCTAATGTAAAAAAACAGCAGCTGGTGTTCAGGCAGCCACGCTCAAGGGCAATCGTCCTATAACATGGAACCTAATTTAAGAGAAGGAAGCCTGGGATCAGGAACAGTAAGAACGTGTTCTAGCTCTGAGACACAGTCCTTCTTCTCATGCTTCAAAGTTTCACCAGAGGGAGACAGGTGTTCGAACTGGGTGCATAATTACTCTTTTATATTAAAAACTGCAAATGCTAACATCGTTATCTGCCAAAATAAATAAATAGAACAGCATGCACTCTCAGAATAGATGTGAACTAATAAACCACCTTCATTAGATTGTGGCATCTTTCAAACAAAGGGGAATACAATATCAACATCCATTCTACAATGTGTTTTTTACAAACTGTCATCACTAAGATTAGAAATGTTCAAATTCTACGCACAGGTGCCTTAAGTGCATGTCTGTATGTGTCTGGCTCATATTGATCCAGACACATACAGACAATTTACTTCTTGTCTGGCTGGTTGTGCAGTGAAAGCAGCGCATAAACAGCTCATCTATAGTCGCCCTTCATTGTCTACACTGGATTCTATCGTATGCAGTTCTGCTGTGTACTGAGATGTTGACAAAGCTTGCAAGTTCACAAGTACAGTACACCCGGTACATGTACTTGTGTGCGTAAAGTGTGAGTAAAGCTTGGGCAATGGTGCAACCAGTGAAAATTACTGCATTGGTTACAGCTGTGAGTATCAGTGTTGATTCTGGTACAGTGTGAAGAGCCAGTGTAAGATATGTGTTAAATCAGATATACTGTGTATGTTAGGCATATCTCAGTGATTTACTTTTTTACGTTACTCTCTTCAGGGTGCAGCCCCTTCTGAAGAAGTGCTTTGAAGGCATTGCTAGTGTGGTGTTCACTGATGTGCTTGACATCACCCACATGAAGAGCAGTGAGGGTGAAGTGGTGCAGCTGCTGGATGTCATTTCCACCTCCAAAGCCAGGGGCCAGGTGGAGAAGTGGCTTCTGGAACTGGAGAATGGCATGATTGCCTCCCTCCATAAGGTGTTGTGTGGATTTTACATTTTAAGCTTCAGTTATAGACACAAATAAATGCACATTTCTTTCTTGTGATTTAAACACACTTGATTCAATGTTTGACACTAACATTCTGCACATTCAGGGCTTCTCTCTATATGTTTTCTGATATCTTCCATGATACACTTAAGTAAGTTAAAGCTTCTGTCATGCTCGTGGTCCATTGTAGGTCATTGGGGAGGCAATCAAGGCCTACCCCAATGAGCTGAGGATCAACTGGGTGCGTGCTTGGCCAGGCCAGACAGTGCTCTGCGTCTCACAGGTCTACTGGACAAAGAACATTCATGAAGCCATTAATTCAGGCCAGGAGGTAATCAACTCTGTATTATATTTGTTGCAACGTGGATTATATACTCTGAATTACACTTTACATATGTAGTCTCGGGGTCAGGTTCTTTTCATATTATAAAGCACTCCATGTTGTTGCTCACTTCAAGTTAACCCAAGCTGTGCCTCTCATAAACACTGTTGTCATTATATTCTAGTCACAGCATCTGAGCTTCTGTTTTTCTAAAAAAATAAATCCTTGACTGTCTTTGAAAAACCCAGAATGTTGTTTAACAACACATCTGTTTTGACGGTATTTCTAGCATCCTCAAAAGTATCCTGGTAATTATTTGGATAGAAAAATGGCCTGTCCATTGCGTGCACACTTCTTATACTGACATACTTAGCAAGCAAGCCAGCATGTTCTGATAAAATACATACTCTCCAGTATCCTATGAAGTTTCATGTTGTCTGCATCAAAGCTGTCACCATGGCAACATCTAGTATCTGAAATACATGATCTACAGTATGCTGTAAAGTTGCATGATGTCTGTATCAAAGCTGTTACCATGGTAACACACGCTGGGAAGTATAGTATGTCATGTCAGACATGAGAGTGTGAGAAACAGCTTGAACAAAAAGAAATCTTAAGATGCGGTCAACAAAGTCTGATCTGTTCCCGGATAAACTCCATGACGAATAGATTAGCTCTCAGTGAATGGGTTACTCACAGTAATGGCTTACCTGGTGGCACTATCTACAAGCTATCATCTAATTTAAAGCTTTAAACACAGAGGCTGAGGTGCATACGGGAACAGCTGGTGTGAATGAAAATTACAAACTGTATTAAATCTGTCACATCACATGAAGAGCACCTATATTTCATAAGCTGACACATCTTATTTAGTTGATGTAGCCAGCAGATTTCTGCTGCCATAATCAGCTGCGGTATAGTGCTGTTTTATAAAGTTTGAATGGAAAAGCCCTTTATATCACAGGTTATATGATCTACAAATATCCTTCAAGACTTAAGAGTTTGCACATTTTACCTAAGTTCAAGATCATACCAAACCTATAGCACCTATAAACAAGCAAAAGTGGTGTCATCTTGACTGTGATGGACTCTTCAGGGACCAAACTTGTGACCTTCAGTTTATAGTTGGCGCCTCGATAACATCCTTTCTTTGTCTTGATAAACTCCAGCATACTCTACCATCTATTTAATCATGCCTCTCTCCCCCAGGCCTTAGATGCCTACCTGGAGCAGAACAATAGACAGATTGACGACATTGTGGCACTTGTACGTGGAAGGTTATCCAATCAGAACCGATTGACCCTCGGAGCCCTTGTTGTGCTGGACGTGCATGCCAGGGATGTGCTCGCTGCACTGGTGCAAAAGGGAATAAGTGACGAGAATGACTTTGAGTGGCTTAGCCAACTGCGCTACTACTGGCAGGTATGTAAAAGGAGTAGGGATTGGTGGAGCTAAATGTTTTCTACTCATAATACTGTACATACTCAGTGATTGACTTATGAACTCTGTGTCACACTCTGTGCAGGAGAACCACCTCCAGACCAAGATGATCAACGCTGGTTTGCCTTATGGTTATGAATATCTGGGCAACACTCCACGTCTGGTCATAACCCCACTCACTGACCGCTGCTATCGGTAAAACTACAACACAAGCACTGTCAACAGTTCACTTTCTGTCACTTTTCAAAGTGTATTTGTTGGCAGTGCCTGTGGTTAAAAGTCTTGTTCCTCTAATGACTCTACAAACCCCAAGTTGGAGAATGTAGACTGGTCATACCACACCATGTGGGCAAAGACATGTATACAGTATGTTGCAAAATCACTGCTTCAATTCATTAATATATTATTGCCAAGTTTCTCTATTGCAGTGCAAAATCTGCTCACAAATGAGATTCCGGTGTGTCAGAAAGCCTAGCACTCAAGCTGCCACCTTCCATAATGCAGCTTCCCTGCAGTGAGGCCCTCAGTCACTTCAACGTCTGTCTAAATGTTTTGTCAGCCAGCCGGAGTGGACTTATTTTGACACATTACTGTCGATAAAAATATATGTACATAGCTTAGTGAGGAAACACATAATCACATGAATCACTGCCAGGCCATAAGGTGTTACATGAGTTTTTTTCCTGTCTGTTCCTCTTACTTCAGCACTTTGTTCGGTGCCCTCAGCCTCCACTTGGGAGGAGCCCCTGAGGGCCCGGCTGGCACAGGAAAAACAGAGACGACCAAAGACTTGGCCAAAGCTGTTGCCAAGCAGTGTGTAGTCTTCAACTGCTCTGATGGACTAGACTACATTGCTCTAGGCAAGTTCTTCAAAGTAAGTATAATTCTCTCACCATGAGTTTCAAATTATTATAATTTGCTTACTACTTGCTAGCTACACTTTAACTCTCACAAACAGTTGTGAAAGCACAAACCAGTTCAAACGGATTCCAACACAAGCGTGGAGAAGACATACTGTATTTTACACCCGATAGTTAATCAGAAGTAGATATTCCCAGGTGCTGTTGTCCTCGTCTTTCAGATGGAAGCGTGCCAGAACAGATACTTCTACCTTGGAATATACCAGTAGCATAATTATGAGCACTTCAAAGAGTCAGTTAATAGAAGGTGACTTATTTCCTCCTGTCACAGAATTGCGAACAGAACATTTAAATGTCAGTGTCTACACACCACGACAACCTATCCTTACAAATATAATGCAGTGTGGTAGTGAAATTGTGTTTGCCTATTATTATGCAAATAAGATGTCATAATAATGATTTGTAAAATATATGCAGTCAACTACACATGTACATTGGTCATGTCACAATTTCCTGGGGCTGGTGTAAGAACTGTACAATGTTAAGATTTGTCCCTTCAAAAATAACACTGCATCGATGGCTCAGTCATGAACTCCTTTGTTCAACCCCCCAATTTCATGTCATTGTAGTGATGTGTGTGCTTTGAATGTGGGAAGCCACAAGAGACAGTAAATGACTGCAAAAAAGATATGTTTTTGTTTACACTGAAATTGCATGAAATGTCCTGAAATTGCCATGCTGAAATAGCTCTGTCTGTATGTGTGTGTGTGTGTGTGTGTGTGTGTGTGTGTGTGTGTGTGCACGTGTGACCAGGGCCTCTTGTCTTGCGGAGCTTGGGCCTGCTTTGATGAGTTTAACCGCATTGATTTGGAGGTGCTGTCTGTGGTAGCTCAACAGATACTCACCATACAGAGAGGTTTGTGCTGTGCTTTTTGAACTTTGTGGGGGTTTTTTTTGTCCTTTTGATGTTTGCGAAAATCGGCAGTATACTAGAAACAAGTTTGGTGTATTCTCACCAGCAAAAAGCAGGTTTTTGACTACAAAAACACACAACACAGAGCCAAGGCAATTTGTGTAGGCTGTGCAGCAGAACTTCAAGCACAGCTTTGTTCAACGCAGCATAGCAGTGTGTCCTATCTGTGTTACCGGCGTTGAGTGACTTGCACCAAAAAATGTAAAAGTCTAGACGTATACAGATTTCTCTTACCTCAAAACTAAAGTTTGGAAATGCTAATTGTTTCTGTTCTGCTGCTGCAGTAAAACAGTTTTCACGGTTGTTTTTAGACCTGGAGACCTGAATTTTGTTGTTTGTTATACAGGTTATAAAGCCTTGATTTCGGGCTAAATACAACTGATTCCACATCACTTATCTGACCTAAGCCTCTAAGCCCACATGTGGCCTATTAGCATAAGTGCTATGGTGTGCATTTGTCATCTACTGATGAGGCATACAGTTGTGGCAGAATCTCATTAGAAAAAAAGTATCCAAAGAAGCAGCATCCTGAATCTGCAGTGGGAATAAAGACTGGAGCCTTTAACTACTCTTCTCTTTTACAGTCTTTATCAGAGTCAAAAGGCATGAAGTACAAGTTAATACATACTGTATCTAACTGCATCTGTTTGTCCAGGAATTGCGGCCCATGCAGAGCTGCTGATGTTTGAAGGGACAGAGCTAAAACTTGACCCATCATGTGCCGTTTTCATTACTATGAATCCCGGCTATGCTGGACGTTCTGAGCTACCAGACAACCTCAAGGTAGAGTATCAGTATCTCAGCCATATCCCTTCTCTTTTGAGTGACCAAACTGTGATTTTTAGAACACAAAGTGTTTCTCAGGTAAAAGCGGCTATGCCAGTCTCTGAACATTACTAATTAAAAAGCGCTAAAATAAAACATCACAAAAATGCAAAGCTCCTACTTGAAATCTTTTGAAATTAAAACCATTCAGCAAAAGTATCTCTTTACATCAGGCTCTGTTCAGGACTGTGGCTATGATGGTACCAGACTATGCAATGATCGCAGAGATCGTGCTCTACTCATGCGGCTTTGTGAACGCGCGGCCCTTGTCGGTGAAAATTGTGGCCACTTATCGACTGTGTTCGGAGCAACTTTCCTCACAGCATCACTACGACTATGGCATGAGGGCTGTCAAGTCTGTGCTGACAGCAGCTGGAAACCTCAAGGTATGTCAGCACAGTTTAATTTTCATATGATGGAAACCACAAAATAATTCCAGTGTCAGTTATACACAACCCTAGTGTCACTATCAGCATGTTTGTCTTTTGTTTAATGCCTCAAACTTTTACTGTGAGAGTTTTGAGAGATTTTAATGGTGATTTTTTTTCTTCAAGGAAACACATATTGATAAAGTTGAACACTCTTTGATCAGTGAACGAAGAGTCCTTAATTAGGATGCAACAGTTTCTTCACTTTTGCTCAGTCTATGTTGATAAAAACAGCACTGAGCAAATCAAAAGGCAAATGTGCACATAACTCAGTGTGACGTCTTTGCTGGATCTGGATTTGGTTACATTTTTAATGCAGGGGAAGCAAGTTTATTAAAGATTATTAAATTTATTAAGTAGGATCGGGTTGGTAGTTTGGATTGTGTGAACTGTTAAAATCACCTTTATGCCACGTCATGCAGTGATGATCATAAAAACTGGCCCCAAATGCCCCTTTAGATTCTCACTACACCTCTGCAGTGACAATTGTCTTCATGTTTCGACTGATCCTTATTACAAGTCTTTTCCTCATTTCACTTTATTTATTTCTGTCACTGTCTCCCTTTTTTACTCATATTGTCTCATCTCCTTTTCTCCTCTTCTTCCTTGGTTGGTGGGTTCGTTGCACCGCAGCTCACGTTTCCAGAAGAGAACGAAGACACCCTGTTGCTGAGATCCATTATTGATGTCAATCTGCCCAAGTTCCTGGCCCATGATCTGAAGCTATTTGAGGTGCAATGGAGTGAAGCTCCTCCTGTCTTGATTAATGGAGCGATACACATCAAGTGATGTCAGCCCATGTTAATTCCAGTCAGTTCATTTAGGACCATGATGCACAAGGACAATTTAACCCTGTTTGAGTCAGAACGGTTCACTGGAGAATGTGTGTGTTTGCGAGTGAATGGTTATTTACAGAGTTTTTGAATATGTGTGTGTCCATCATTTGTCTAACTGTCCTCCCCCGACACATCTCAAAGTGAACAAAGTTTGTGTTTTTCCATTGTGTTTAAAATGTGCGGAAGTATGAGTGGTCTCTCACTCAAGTTGAAGATTCCTCCCTCACTGTTCCAAAACTGCTTTCCATCTCAGGGTATCACCTCTGACCTCTTCCCGGGGGTGAAGCTTCCAAACCGAGACTACCGCATCTTGCTGGAGGCCGTTGAGGAAAACTGCAAGCGCATGAACCTGCAAGTCGCCGAATTCTTTGCTGAGAAAATCCTGCAGGTCTTTGAAATGATGATAGTGAGGCACGGTTTCATGCTGGTGGGTGAGCCCTTTGGAGGCAAGACCAGCGCGTATCGTGTGCTGGCAGCAGCCCTTCATGACGTCTGTGAAAAGGTATGATCTCCTGTTTAAATCTAAACAATAGGGTGTAGAGGAAGGTGGATGCAGCGCTCTTTATTTGTTGACAGTAAAAATTAGGAAATAGAAGCTAGATATGCTTATTGTTATGTTTAAAATAAAAGACTACTGTATTTCATGATTCCTTACGTGGCACTAAGTCTTGATCGATAGCTACTGTAAACTACTTTGTTTTCTTCATTGCATTCCTGTAGTTGTCCTTGAGATCCAACTTATTTATTATGTTCCTGTCAGACATTCACCTGGTCAATTTGTCAGGCATTTCTGAAAAAAAATCTCATTTTCTGATGGTTAACCATGCATTATTTAATTGCATTCTATTGCAAATGTGATCGGGTTTCCTGAGTCCTTGGGACATGAACTCGCTCAGTCAGTAAAAAATATCATATAAACCTTCATGTCAAGTAAAAATATGTTTTGCACTCAATATCCAAGGCTTATCTGAGCTACATGTTTGTCCCAAGTAAACACATCCATCCAATTTGTCAGAGCTGTAGTCTTTGTTTAGGAGTTATCGATCTCACAGAGAAGAGCAGAACTGGCTTGTTGTATTTACATGGCTGAGAGGCATCCCACGAAGGAGACAGATGAAGGCCTGCTGATGGAACGCCTGGGAATGCTACATTTATCATCGTCATCCTTGTTGCTGCGCATCCACTGATCATGTCCAACTCCCCCCCCCCTCCTTTTTTTGGTCCTTTTTTTCAGAAGCTCACTTTTCTCATTGTTTTTAACTCAAAGTGACACCTTGTCTGAAAAGCCGTTTGTTGCAGTTTTTGCTTTTCTTCCTTGGTTAGCAGAAGTCCTGTCATTCAGACACTATTCTTCTAAGCAATTTATGAGTCTTGGCAGAGACAAATTGGTCAAATGAGTGGCTAGTCATGCTCATTTTTGCTGTTTTGAGTGTATTTATATACTGTATTTATATGTGTGCATATGTACATGCTTTATCTAATTTGTATTTGTCTGTTCATCCCTCTTTTTCTTGAATATATATATATATATGTGTTTATATTCAGTATGTCTGATGTGTGTTTGTATGCATGTGGTTATTACACCAGGGTTTGATGGATGAGAACCAGGTGCAGATCACCGTTATCAATCCCAAATCCATCACCATGGGCCAGCTGTATGGCCAGTTTGACCCTGTTTCTCACGAGTGGTCTGATGGCATCCTCGCCATCAGATACAGAACCTACGCTGCCTCCCAGGTAAGTCAGCTGCCCAGAGTACAGCACTTCAAGACAGTTCAAGACATAAGCAAAGAAACACACAGTATATTCAAACTGCAAGCCACAGGCTCCGTCAGACCTTCAAACAAATGTTTACACTTTGCAACTGTGCAGGGTTAGCGACACACCACCTATATTTCTCTGGATACAGAGCACTTTAAATCCAGTATAATTGCATTGTCAGCCCATGTTGATATGTGTGGTAAAAATGTACATATTCATATAATATTTCATGCTGCACAAACTCCAACATAGTGCCAATTTATTAAAGCATCTGTGAGAGCTGTAACACATCCTACTAGCTCCCATGGGTTTCCATGCGTTTAATGCAGTGTATATTCACAAATAATAGCTGTTGGGGAGACGGAGAGCAACGTCCTCAGGTGAGATTGCTGTCTTTCAGAGGCTGTAGCAGTGAATATACTGGTATCATATGAAACTGCAAGACCTAAGGCATGCGCTGGTGCTAACCATGTCATGCTATGGGTCAATGGGTACGCATGAGTCTTCCCTTTACAGACATGCCAATTTATGGTAAACCCATGCAGTTTTTTTGGATGCAGTATGAATGTGTTGTTTTCAGTTAATGTTTTTGAATATTTCTGCACACTGGGGTACATAAACAGTATTGGAATTGCATAAATTGGCTATGACATTGAAAGCTGAGACTCTTGTGGATTCAGTGAGACCAATTGTATTCATGTATGATGATTTTAATCCCCATACTAGCCATTTCATTAATGTAGGACCATTTTTTGAAAGTTGGTCTCACTGTATAAAATGACCTGTTGTGACCTCTAGAATAATTAAACCACAAACTAGAGATCTAGGGCATTCGGAGGACGTATGGTTTTCCAGGGTGTGTTGACATTAAGCAGGTTTCTGGTTTCCAGAACAGAACTGCTCGCCATCTAATTGCCAGCAAATACAATTCATACAGAACTGTCCAAAGATCAAAAGTTTTTGATTCCAAATCACAGCATGAATTTTTTATGTCCAAGTTCTCAAGGTCTTGGTGTCTTAATACCAAACAAGTCTGGTGGTAATGGTATCTCCCCAAGAACTGCTGCAGTGACTTGAATTGAGCATGGGAATGGCCATCATAAACAAACATTTAATAGGCTCCTAATGAAAACACAATATTTATGACAGAAATGTTTAGGTTCCCAGCTTTCAGATGATATATAACAATTCTATGTGGCATATACTGCTGACCTACTATCTCCCACTAAAGACCCCCCCACCCCCCCAAAAAAGTAAAAGACCTAGTGTCCTACTTCAAAATGTTTTGTAGGTTTTACTGAAGACTTCACTATGTGAGTACCAACCAGGCAGAATTGTCTAAATTATTAAAGTTCTCTATTGTGTTGAGTGTCAAAAACAAGCTTTATTTTTTAATACTTGTTAGTCACAGACAGATTTTAGTTTTTTGATCTTTAATTAATTTATTTTTTATTGAGTTTTTGTTACAAAAGAATGTCTTTCAATTGAAAATGCAGCTGTAATGATTTAACTGGTTACGCACTGTTGCTATGGTTACCTCTAATTTATTATAGAAGACAAGCGTTTAACTGACACTTTGTTTGAGGTATCCAGGTAAAGCATTTTAATTGTCTCCTGCCGGTCAATCAGAAACAAGTATTTACTGTTGATTTGGTATATAACAAACATAAACATTCCTCTGGATTTGTAATTGTGGAACTGAAAACTGAAAACCTTTATTGGAGTGGCTCCCTTAGGCATTTATCCTTGTGGAGATTCCACACCTCCTGGTGAAAGGACATGGCAGAGGAGACGAGCTGCAGTAGGAAGGGCCCGTACTAATGGTATCCTCAGAGAGATTTCCCAAGGTTATTGATTGAGTAAAAAATACCGAAAACACCCTCAGAGCTCCCCTGAGATCTGTTATATTTTGATCATGTGCAACACGAGCCAAATACTGTGCTGTGCTAATGTGTGAGTCCAGATATATTTAGCTTTCTGTTTCATTGAGACTTTTGCAGTTGCTAGCAAGTTTTTTCATCAAAAAAATGTCAGGACTTTACAAAAATATGATCTTGTGTTTAGTTTGTTTCACAAAGCTGTTTTCCTGAACCTGTTTCATTCAGAACAGTCTTGATTTTTAAATTTTTTTCACACCCGTCAAAACTTTGTCTTTAGCTGTAGGAGAGACGTAAACATTTTATAAAGATGATGTTTCTCAGAGGAACACGCAGTGTAGTGTCAATCATTCTGTTCAGTGTCAGCTGGATCACAGTCGGTCAGGTTCCTTTTTGGTGGAAGCTTCTAGCATTTTAGCAACGTGTCAAACTGGGCTTCTGACAATAGGCAGTAGAACTTGAAGCTATAGTATCGGAGCAGTATACTTTCTGCTATTCAAACATTTTTTTGTCCTCAGGAGTGAAAGTTGAAATTGCTGCATTTACTTTACTTACCAGAGAAAACTCATCTTCCACTCATCAGGTTCTGGCACTTATTCTGACTCCAAATGTGTTTTTATTTCCACATATGAATGATTGAATCACAAATGAATCATTTGTGTATGAAATGACTGGCTACTATAATATCAACATTTAAGCTATAAACGTAGTTTATATGTAACTGTAATTTTGGGGTTGTGTTTACCCCCCAAAGAAGAAGCTTCGGGGTGTTTGAAGAATCTAGTAGAGAACAGTTTAGCTGTATGCTTACTTTACTATGTGACTGGATTTGTAGTACAGAGGTAGCAGTTGCTACTTCATTAAGTACAGTACTATGCACTGCTCAAATATTGATATGGAAATGACCATGATTAGTCAAAGAATGTCAAAGTAATGAAATTTTAACTGACTACTGTACGGTACTGTATCAAATCAGCATAGATCGGGTGTTGGTTAGCTCAGTTTATAGAGCATCCGCCCCATGTACGAAGGCTCAGTCCTTGCCGCAGCAGCCCAGGGATCGATTCCAACCTGTGGCCCATGGTCATTCCCCCATCTTTCTCTCCCCAACGTTCCTGTCACTCTTCAGCTGTCTCTATCCAATAAAAGTTTGAAAAGGCCAAAAAAATATCTTTAAAAAAAAAAAAAAAATCAGCATAGATCACACTGTCTATATGGAAACAGACATTTGAACCAACCTCATGTCACGAGTTAAAGCAAAATGCATTTGAATTATACCTCCGCCTCAGCTACTTTGTCGCGTGCAGCCATATAGCTGTTCAAAATAGCAGGTTACCTACTACTTGTAAGGCAGCACTGAGATGACAACAGTAGAGATGTAGAATTATGCTATTATTGCGTGAAAGTCATGTGCTGTCTCCATAACAACTAAGAATACTTTTGCATGTTTTCTTAGAGGTTAAAACCTACACTAAACATTAGGATGTGGCCAGAGGTGCAACATACTAATTGTTTCATGTTACGGGGAGCTGTGCAGCATGAAGATGAGACTTTATCGTCCGCTCAGTCTCAGTTTACTAGTTTAGGAAGGATCATTGTACAATAGGCATGACATTCCAATTAATTTCAAGCTAGTGAAAAGAGAGGCTGCAGTGACAGGGTAAACAAAAGAAACATTTTGCTGTCTTGTTAAATTTAGATCTTTAATAACTCTCTTTCATTCATGCGCGCACACACTAGACACACATGGACAGACGATTTATAGATGGCAGTGGGTGTGTGTCATAATGGAAAATCATTTGTTCGCCCGATTCTCAAATTGTTTCCAAATGAACTTGTCATTTTAAAAATTGTCTCTGTATATAAAGTTGTCATTTTACAAATTGTTTTTTTGTCAATGAATAAGGAGTGTGAGGAGTGGTTATGACAGCTGAGGCAGTACATACTGATGCAATGAAAGTAGAAAACGAGAACAAGGCTGGTCTTAATTCACTTTCAAAAAACTCATTTTCTTCTCTGGCCAAAAGTCTTTCTTTGTTTTGCTCTTTTTTTTTTCTGCATCACATTTACTAAACTAATTTTTTTGTGTGCTAATCTGGAGTCAGCAGCAGTGTAGTGTATTAAACTCACTGCATACACAATGTAATATTTTTTTTTTTCAGTGCCAACACTCTCTGTCAGATCATTACATTACAGCATACTCACTTCCCTCTCAAGCACCAGATGGCCCTAGCCCAGGCATCTCCATTTGTTTACATTTCAACAAATCAATTCAAAGCACAGCTCTTGCCAGTCCATTTAACTGGAGAATTGACTCTTGTTGTCAGCCACCATTATGACGGTGTAGGTGTTAATTTCATTCATTTAGCAAACATTCTTCACTCAGATTATAACGCACAAGAGTTTTTCCGCGACCTTGAAAGTGCGCACGGGGATTTCTGGGAAAGAAATGAAAACAGTGCGTGCATAAGATTAAAGGATACTGTCTTTTTAAAGCAAGTGGTAGAACTGAGTGAGTTTTCTTTATGCGCTTTTAAGCTCTTCTTCTAAACTTAAAAACTCCATGAATACTTTCATCTTTCATACTTTCACCGCAAGGCCCAACCTTCTGGTAAATCTAGCTTGTCTTTTCCAAGAAGTAAAAATCCTCCCCAGGTGTTTTTCTGTCTGTCTGTCTGTACAACTGTCTGTTTGTACCTCCTCACATCCCTTCTTTTATCTGTCAAGCTTCTTCAACATGAAGAATTAGACAATTTTACGTAGCGCTGTTTTAGTCGTGTTTCTTTGATGTGATTATGCATTTACCTTTTGATTAGTTACAAGTCAGCAGATCACCAGTGTGATCAATATAAGTTGTGTAATTGTGCTCTGAATTGTGCTGACAATGTCCTCTCAAGGTGTGAGCAATCCTATTTCTTCCTTCTCTCAGAGCCCTGACAGAAAATGGCTTATCTTTGACGGCCCAGTGGATGCCGTGTGGATTGAGAATATGAACACGGTACTCGACGACAACAAGAAGCTGTGTCTGATGAGCGGTGAGATCATTCAGATGTCACCACAAATGAGCCTCATCTTTGAGCCCATGGACCTGGAGGTGGCGTCGCCAGCCACAGTGAGAAGCACCTTCACTTCGATTAAGGGTTTCATCACAGTGTTTCCTGCTTTTTCCATTTTGTAGCAATCCAGTCTCTGGATATAGCTAAGGATGGATCACTTATTGTCCTTATTTAGAAACATACAATTTTTGTACACAGATGGTAGTTCTTTTACTGTAACGCTGCTGCACTGGTTCTGACCACATTTTGGGAAATATATCCCATCACTCTCTAACCAACATCATCTTATCATCCTTCCGATTACACAAAGGCTTTTGCTCATGACGTCCTTCATGCCTGTCTCTATTACACACACTCTCTTGTTGTCATCTTAGTGATCATGCCCTGGTGCTGTCTGCTTTCATTTTCTGTTATCTTCCCAAATAATGTAGAGTTTGTCAAGAACTCCCCAAAAAATGTGTTCAACACATTTGTAGATGTTATCTTTTATACATCCTTGGATGCAAATCATATTAATCCTTTAATCTTTATTGAAGTGTCAAATGGTAATGCTATTAACCTCAGACAATGTAGTTTAAGTGTAAGTATTTTTGCAGGCGTTTCAAATATGCGCAAGGAAATAACCAGCATATAATAAATGCAGTCAGTCAGAAAACTTTGCAAACAAAGACATGAAGGGGAGATTCACAACTAAATTCCTTTGAAATGAATTGAGGAACTGAACTCGTATAGATCTTTTTTCCAGTACTTAAAATTGTACCTTTCCTTATCATTCTTTGTTGTGAGGCAGTAACAAAGGCTCACGGTTTCAATGCATAGATGCCTTGGAGAATGCCTTTACATCTCCCTGGCTGTACATTTCTTTTATTAAACAGACTCCTATTTTTGATTCTCTATAGCCTGCCAACTGTTCCTTTCATCATGCTGAATGCAGAGATATCAACATTTGTGGGATCACAGTGAACTCTTCCACTTTCTGCAGGGTCCCGTTTTTTGCACTGTTGCTTTCTGTTCTTTCTGTCTTTTTCTTCCTTTCAAGTATTATCCCAAAAGCCGCATTCTTCCCTTTTCTTTTTCTCTCCTATCATATCTACATGTCCTTCAGCTCCTGCTCATACATTATGTCTTCACCCATCTCTTTCCTTCTAACTTTACCTGTACTTTTTCCTGAAGCTATTCCTTGGGTGCAACTTGGAGCTATGGGATCTCATTAGAAAGCTTTTCTTCAGGGAAAGGCTGTAATATAGTTATCACATAACCATGGAATGCACACTTATTTATGGTATATACCAGTATGACGGAAATGATTGGATAAATTTCATAAATGTGTGTGTTTTCAGATGTGGTATTTGTTTGCGGCAGGTGTCTCGCTGTGGTATGATCTACATGGAGCCTCATATGCTTGGTTGGCGGCCGCTGATGCTGTCCTGGCTTAATACCCTGCCCACCACAGTCAGTGCATCCCACAAAGACCTCATCACTGCCCTTTTCGACCGCTTACTGCCAGCCTGTATACAGCTCATTCGAAAGGCCACCAAGGTACTGAACCATCCTCAGGAAATGCAATATTATAATTATATATAATATAAGTGGTTTGCAAATGAAATTAATGTTTTACTTTGGTTTTATCATAACAAAATTACATAAATATTATATTTAGACTTAAAAAAAATCTGTTTAGTTATTTTGGTTTTACTTTTCAGTATCCTACAACAATGTTTCGTCTACAGCTATATTAGCTTTTTTAAAATAAGTCATCTGACATAACTTCTGTGTGTGTTGTTTCTTTTCACTTGATTTCAGGAGCTGTCCCCGACCTCTGACACCAATCTCGTCAAGTCCCTGATGAATCTGATGGACTGTATGATGGATGAGTTTCATGATGAAGCAAAGATGAAGAGCATGAATGACAAAGATATTTGCTCCTGGTTGGAGGTTTGTGTACCCACTACTACTACTACTGCAACTGCTACTATTTATTATTATAGTAGTATTAACAATAATAAGATATTATTGAACCTGTAAACCCACAAGTGGGTACAGCATCATAAAACAATAATTTATGGGTAATTAGACAGCATTATTGAGTTACTGTAAGTCCACAACCCAGTAGTTTGTCACACAAATGCAACAATACAGGGTTTTTGTCAAATTGGTCGATATGATACGCCATATAAGTGATTAGAAACACCAAGCTGACATCCCACACTAACTGATGTGCCTCTTCACATTTCATCACATCTTCAGTTGCACATCACAAACACTAAAGCTGACCGTGCAGGTGTGTTCTGTGTTTGTGTGGGAGGAAATAACTAGAAAGCAGTGTGTCTTTGTACAACAAATAACAAACTGACTGTTTTTATACCACTGTGAATCTGACTAAAATAGTCTTGTTATATGCTCAGAATACAAAATGAGAATATGTCTGCTAAAGAAATTGCAACCAGTCCTGTCAAGTTTTGTTTTTGCTTCTCCTTGTGTTGTAAGCCTGTGGTTTTGCTTGTGGAAGCAGAAATACATGGGTGGGGGCAAAAAAAATGCTTACATAAAGAGAGAAACTGCACTAAATCAGTAAAATCACTGGTTTGCTAGGCTGAACAGCAAGAGAAAAGAGTGGCGCTGAAAGAAGATAGCTCTCTATCGTGATAGGGACTGACAATCGCCAATGGCGCCTGATACTCTGCACAACTACAGGGAATTCTGGCCATGCATGACCCAAAGGCAGCTTACAATCCAAATGACACCTTGCTGACAGGCCAATAGCACCAATTATATAGTCTGTAGTTATTTTCAGCTTCATTCAGATTGCTGTTACCTTTGCATTCTTGCATCAGAACAATATAAAAATTGACTTTTGTTTATATAGCATTTTTCTGCTCTACCAACCATTCAAGGTGCTTTTTACAACACCTGTCCCATTCACCTATTCACACACACACTGATGGCAGAGGCAGCCATGCAAGGTGCCAACAGCTCATCAGGAGCAATACAAGCTATCCAAAGCATTCATGATAATACTAAGCTCACCCACACACACACTCATAAACAACAGCAACAGCCATTAGGGTTCAATATCTTGTCCAAGGACACTTTTCACTGAACCACAGGACCACAGGAATCAAACCAGCGACCAAAGGGTGTATACTGTATCTAGTTTACTCCCTTTTCCTTATACATGCTGTTCCAACTGAGTCAGTGCCAAACAGGCCCACAAGGATTGGGAAACTTTTTAGCAGATGAGCTGTTTCTTCTGCCCCCTGCATGAGTTCCAATTGATTTTTTTTGCCTCTGAATCCTGTCTTTTGAAAGCACTGCTATTATCCCCCTGTGGCACATTGCACTGATGAATGCCTTTCAACTCTCTCTGCCGTGTTTCTCAGCCAGTCATTATCAAAGTGTTGAATTAATCAGCCTTTTAACAGCAGGAGCTATCATGAGGCTGCTAAGCTCATGATAGCTCATGATGGAGTAGGAATTTCCAGTTCCTACAGTATTCCTGCTGCTTTTCCCAACATAGACATCTCTCCTGTGTGGGTTCTGGTTTTTGTCTCATCAAATAATCTATTCACTTTGCATTTTAATTATTTTTTACATTTAATATTATGGACTATTGCACACATATCGTATCAGCATATATGTAAACCAATATCCATTGATATAAAGATTTTTTCAGAAAGAAATGCTTGTTGCTTCAACCTTTATCCAGCAGAGTGAACTTTCATTACAATACTATAGCAAGCAATACAGAGTACGAGAGAAGAAGCAGCTCCAAGAAATGTCAACTAGAATTGGTTGGATTGGTATATGTTAAATTATTTAATATGTTAAAGAATATCGAACTTAAACTTGTTTAAAGAAGACAGTACAGTACAGTTCATTTTATAATAATTTACTTTACTGTGCATTTACTCTAGTACGTTTCAGAGGGAAATATTATTTACACTCCATTGCATTCATTTGATATTAGTTATTATCTGACAGTAACAGTTGTCCTTTCCTTCTACGCAGGGCATCTTTGTGTTCAGCCTGGTGTGGTCAGTGGGTGCCAGCTGTGACGATTCGGGTCGGACAAAGTTCGATGCTGTGTTAAGGGAGGTACTGAACGGTCCTTTAAGTGAAGCAACCCGGGCTTGCCACGATATTCTGGCCACTGTCGAAGCTCCACCTAAACAGCTCACAGTGCCATTGCCCACTGAGGGAACAGTCTACCAGTATCTTTTCATTAAAGAGGTAGGGTTGCCTCTGATAATTGTGCAGCTGAGAGCACTTAGCTGTATTTTTTTTACTAGAATTTGTACTTTTTCATGAGCTGCTTATGGAAATATCTGGGGGACATTTTAGTAATGTAAAGAAAATTGAAATCTCTCTGTCACATCAAATGCAGTAGTTTTGTTTACATCATTAACATAATAACTGACAAGAACAGAACACAAACAGAGAGCACCATGGACATGAAGTGACATGCCAGTATTACATTTTTCTTCTCCTCAGACGGCGGGGGGAGAGGGATGCTCATTTTTTTGTCTTTGTGTGACCTTTATAAAGTGTCATGCTTCAGTCTCTGCCACATAGCTCCACCTGTCTTGAATTTGCTGCCAATGAATTTTTATTTTATCACAGAGGATGGTGAACAAAGGAATGTTGTTATCATTGTTATGGCCCTGTTCCCCCATCTAAGGGGATATGTGATATTCTTCTTTTGAATGTGCTTTGACAGAACACTATTAAACATTTGTTTTAGGTTTTAGATTTTAAGAGACAAAGATGTTTATGGCACATTTGAACTGTGTGACATTATCATAGCTAATAATCATTTTACATTATACTTTAGTCATTATCAAGGTCATATTTATTTATATTACATTATTACATGTATATAGGAGGCACGGTGGTACGGTAGTTATCGCTGCCGCTTGGCTCGAACCTCGGCTTGGCCTTTCTGCGTGGAGTCTGCATGTTCTCTCCGTGTCTGTGTGGGTTCTCTCCGGGTTCTCCGGCTTCCTCCCACAGTCCAAAGACATGCACTTAACAGGTTAACTGGTGCCTCTAAATTGGCCGTATGTGAATGTGAGTGTGAATGGTTGTTTGTCTCTGCGTGCCCTGTGATGAGCTGGCAACTTGTCCAGGGCGTACCCCATCTTTCGCCCAAAGTCAGCTGGGATAGGCTCCAGCCCCACCGTGACCCTGATGAGGATAAGCGGTTACAGATAATGGACGGACATTATTACATAACAAGATAGTTTTGGCCAAGATAATGATGAATGGGGCTTTTCATATCGTCACAGTTGGATCAGAGTACTTTTCTGTTTAGCAGTGGTCAATTTTGTCTTACAGCCTGATCAAAGTAAAAGAGCTGATGTGGATTTAACAAAAAAAATCCGACTACACAAGACTACTATGGATTTGTCTTTAGTACAAAAGCATTAGAGATGGTCGATGCCACATTTAGCTTCTGAACCATTCATATCCATCGACTATTGAAATTTCTGTTGGCTATTGATATAACTCAACACAACACATAAGAGTAGATACCTTTTCTGTACAAATACATGTATCATTGTCATATGTCCTTACCTACCCTACAGTCAAAGACCAAATATGATGTGTTCCCTCGTGTGTTTTGATGTTTGTTTCAGGGCCCGGGCAGGTGGGAGCTGTGGACAGATAAGCTAGTGAGTGCCCCCCCAATTGGCAAAGACATGCAGTTCAATGAGATCATCGTGCCCACTGAAAACACCGTACGCTACATGGCACTGATGGAGCTCCTCGTGACCCACCAGAAGCCCACTATTTTCATTGGTCCTACTGGTACTGGCAAGAGTGTCTACATTACAGTAAGATCTGTGATGTATTATTTTACTAACATAACATTTGGAAAGCACTTGGTTTTTTAATTTTGTGTTGAGCAGCAAGGAATTTCAGGTAACTGTAGGTAGGTAAGAATGATGCAGATGCACCATCTTGAGCAGATTTGAAGCATCTTTTGTATCCCTGAGGCCTGACAAAGATGCATTTCCTCACTTAGCTGAATAGTTTGAAATCTTCATTATTCATGTGTATATTTTCTAGCTATTGTAGCAATGTTCTTCTTCTGCTTTTGTTAGTGCATTGCTACGTTTCTCGGTGCCTTTGCCGTCTCAAACTGGTGATCATTGGAATAGCAGGAAACCAATAATAATAACCTATAATAAACATGAGCTGAGTTGGTCTGCTTATTTTAGCTCTCGTCATTTGTTCTCCGAGGGAATTTGAGATTGGACTCAAATTTTTATTAGCAGAAATTGTTATTGTCATACGCAGAAAGACACTGCCTGTGCAATCAATAACATCATTCTGTAGGGTGAGTGAGCATTTGTTTCTAGCAGTGTTGTCCCAGCCTCAGGAAACTAAAGTAAGTGCTCTGCACTCACAAATCATTTGGAGGCAACACAGCTACAGACACCAGGTGTGAAACGGCCACCTTGAAGGAATACTGAGTGTCTCTCAGCAGACCTTCAGCTATTTATATCAAGGACTAATCCCCCCTCCTTCCCTTTGCTTCATTAGTTCATTCATTAGTGTGCTCAAACTTGAGACTCTGAGGTGAATAGAGATCATCTCACTGGGGAGCCTGCCTCGTTCTCCACTTCCTTCCTGCCTGCGTAGTGGAGCAGCTCTGTCCCATGCAACCAGCAGACCGTTGCTTTATCACCCTGTGCCTAAATCTGTAGTGTGACAAAGGAGCACCCACTTCTCAGACCATAAGAATACGACTGCCGTGATGCCGGCACCAGTACCGTCAGACAGCTGCACACAAGGCTCCTTCACCTGCCTCAGCTGACTCTTCAAGTGAGACAGAGAGAAGCTGTACCACTGGTTTATAATTCAGACAAGAGGATGGCGATGATGCACCGTGGCTGCAGCCTGTAATCATTCACATTACAAGTCGCCCTTAATTACGCAGGTCATTACTCACGTGATTTCACAAGGATGTGTATGAGCACTGTGTGTGTGCTTATACACACGTGTACAGGGGAAGCTAGAGCATAAGCTCTGAATACACATAATCCAGTACCATGAAAATAAGTCATATCCTTGTAGAAGGCATTTTATCAAAATTGCCTTTTGTAAAAGTTCCTTTTAGCTTTTAGTGAAATGCCCTTTTGTAAACCTTCATGTAAAGTCAAAAATGCATTGATGTTACCCTTTTGACTTGGAGAAAAACACTTTAAATCATGTCCTTAAAGAGCAACTAACACTATTTTATTTTGCAGTCATTTTCAGGAAATTACTGAGGTTGAGTTTTTATCTGATGAAATATTCACTAAATGCTAAATTTAATGAGATTATAAAGCTTGTCACGACCATATGCCAGTATCTAAGTAGAAATGATCATTTTATGTGTACTCTGTACGGTATGGACTGTCGTTGGCATGCCGATTAAGAACAGAGAATGAAACTACTTTGAAACATTTATACACATTTTCTTTTTTTGTATGAAATTATATTTATATTATTAGTTAGCACCATGATTGTATTTATCCTTTGAATTAAGTCTATGACATTACCAGACCTTCATAAGTCACTTTAGCTGTTCTGACACACATACAGTACAAATGTTGTGTGTGTACTTAATTCTTTACCCAAACCATGTAATTATTCCATTGATTGTCATACAGAACCATTTTGCATTATTGTATTGTGCATGTATAGATGTTTATGGTCATAATAATACTTCAGTACTATGAGATGTGATGATAATCAGTGTTCATATTTCTTATATCTCTTGCCCAGGACTTCTTGTTGAATAAGCTGCAGAAGGACGTGTACAGCCCATTATTTATCAACTTTTCAGCCCAGACCACAGCTGCCCAGACCCAAAACATTATTATGTCGAAGCTAGATAAGCGGCGCAAAGGAGTGTTCGGTCCTCCATTGGGGAAGAAAATGGTACGGCCTCTTTTTTGTGTTATGATGTTTTATGTTGGTATCAGAGAAGTGAGTCGGTAAAATGTTGACAGTTGTAAAGATTTGTAGTCTTTCATAACAAGCACCACTTTATTTTGCAATGCATCTGTAAAAAGTGTACATCTAAACAGAAAACAGTGTAGTATGAAATATCATGGGTTATTATCTGTGTTTATTCTAAACATTCTAATGTTATTTTTTATCAGGTGGTATTTGTGGATGATGTGAACATGCCAGCCAGGGAGGTTTACGGTGCTCAGCCCCCTGTGGAGCTCCTGCGCCAGTGGCTGGACCATTGGAACTGGTATGACTTGAAGACCTGCTCCGTGATCAACCTGGTGGATATCCAGGTCATATGTGCTATGGGACCACCTGGTGAGTAGCAGCTCTGGTACTCTCAAGTTTATTTCAGTGCATAAAGTAAATACTTACAACCCTAACCCTTTTCCTCTGTCTCTAAACTGCTGCTGTGTTTGTCGAGTTAGTCACAAACCAGTAGCTGCTGTTTTGTGGAGCTCCTCACTGCCTTAAGGTGCTTACAAACGGCAAATGTTTCCCACTTCCACCTCCTCTGGAACTGCCAGTATAAACATAAAACCATCCCTGTCTGTTGAGGCAACTGGCAGCAAGAACTGCCAGGGTGGGTGCCACACTCAGGTGCCGATACAGCTACAGTATTTGCTCCTGATGCCTGTGCTGACAGTTGTTTAGATTTTCTAAACTGCTGCCCAGTATGACCATGGAAACCACCGAACCCATACCAAGGAAAACAATGGAGGAGCCCAGTTGTTTCAGTCAAACTTGGTAACTTAAACACACTGAACTACAGAGCTAGCAGTAAGAAAGTTGGTCACACCCTGAGACTTAACTGACTGATACTAACTTTCCCTGTGTCCCTGTGTGCTGTGCCAATAGGGGGCATAATATATACAAATACTAAATGAGGTTATCTATTGTTATTACATTACTTTGAGCATGAAATAACAATAAACTTTAAAAACTTTCTAAAAGAAGTGTTTTACGAGACAAAAATGTTAAACAATGATACATTTGACATGATTTGAATGATAATATGACAAATTTAAAATAGCATAAAAATATACAGTGCACTTATAAAAATATGTTTTTAAGAGTGATTTAAAAGAGGATAAGGAGCTCACCAGTCTGATCTCCTCAGGAAGGTTGTTCCAGACGGGTTGAGCCCTAACTAGCTTTGGCACATGTGGTGTCATGAGATCTGAGATGTACTTTAGTGCTAGTCCAGAGTGGGCCTTAAAAGTTATTAATAATATCTTAAAATCAATCCTAATGAGTGAGCTAATGAATGGAAGTTAAAATAGGAGTAATGTGTTCTCTTTTTTGGTTTTTGGTGAGAAGTCTGTAGCATTAGTTTGTCATCTGCTGACAGATGCCATGGTTCTTAGGTCATCTTTTAATACAACTAGGCACTTCAAAACTGAAATGATAATAATGTTATTATTTAAAAAACAAAATAAAAGAAAGAGATTTAATGTCTACAAGTGTGGAAAATTGTCTTTAGCTTGTTAAGACAAAACAGACACATATATATGAACATATTGAATGAATAGTAACTGTGTACCACCAAGCACCAGATTAATATTAGTCAGTTAAGTCATTCCTATAAGAAGTGCCCTCTCTGTCAGAGATTATCGTCCTGCTTGTTTCTTAGGTGGAGGGCGGAACCCTGTCACACCTCGGTACCTGCGCCACTTCAACATGATTACCATCAATGATTTTGATGAGAAGACCATGCATACGATCTTCTCCAGGATCATGGACTGGCACTTCAATATACGGTAACTACATAGCATGTGTAGTCAGTGAGGTGTTTTTTTTTTTTCACAGAGTGAGTGCATGTGTTCAGGATGTCATAAAAATGCCATTTGTTGGGTAATCTTTTAATACATCCATGGCACTTAAGAAAACTGAGATAGTAATAGTATTATAACAGACAGGCAGCTAAAAGCTAGGAGAATAAATTATTCTACACGTCACTTTCAATAATTAGAGGATTAAATATGTTCTTTTTCCTCCTCTCTTAACTGCGCTGCTACAGTGTTTACCTCAGAGACGACAAATCCTAATCAAATCTGCTGGATAGGTTTCAGATCTACTTGAAGTATCACTTGCAATTTAACAAGATAGCAATTACACACTGACGGTGCTTGGTGTTTTGGAAATATAATTTTAATGATAATGATAAAAAAAGTATCCTTGATCATATATATTTTATTTATTTGTCTTATAAATGTTTCACAACCACAAATTACAGACTGAGTTTCATAACTAAGCTTTAGAGAATAATCTGAACAGGATCTAAACAATAAATCAACCTTTTCGTCAACAGGTTTTCTTTTCCCGAGCCGTTTGCAGCTCTGACCTCTCAGATCGTTAACAGTACCATGTCCGTGTACCAAGAGGCCACCAAGAACCTGCTACCAACCCCGACAAAGTCCCATTACTTGTTCAATCTGCGCGATGTCTCTCGGGTCATCCAGGGCATCTGCCTGTCGCGGCCAGAGACTGCAGATGAACCATCTGTCATCAAACGCCTCTGGGTCCATGAGGTAATGTTCTACACAGTAAACAGAGGAAAATACCTGACAGCTATGTAACATAAACATGCAAATAAAACAGCAATGAAAATGTAAATACAAAAGTACATAAAGTTGCAGTGAAGCTAACCTATGCCTGTCACTTCTCTGTAGTTTCATCTCACACTCACTGTTTCTTTGTCTTTGTCTGTCGGTCCTCAGGTTCTGAGAGTATACTGTGATCGACTGGTTCAAGACACAGATCGGTTTTGGCTTGTGAACCATTTACAGGTGGTGTTTCAGAACCACATGAAGGAAAACTTCCATCAGCTCTTCCAGCATCTGGACCAAGACCAAGATGGAAAGGTCACTGAGGATGACCTGCGTAGCCTCATGTTCTGTGACTTTCATGACCCCAAGGGTGAGGACCGCAACTACCGCGAGGTGCACAACCTCAACCAGCTCCGACAGGTAGTGGAGGCGCACCTGGAGGAGTACAACAACATCAGCAAAGCGCCCATGAATCTGGTGCTCTTCCGTTTTGCCATCGAACACGTGTGCCGCATCTCCCGCATCCTCACGCAGCCAAGTGGCCACGCCCTGTTGGTGGGCGTGGGCGGGAGCGGGCGCCAGTCTCTTACTCGGTTGGCTGCCTACATGGCAGGGGCAGAGCTGTTCCAGGTGGAAATCTCCAAAACCTACGGAACCCCTGAATGGCACGATGACCTGAAGATTATCATGAAGAAGTCCACGCAGGGTGAAGCTCACGGCGTTTTCCTTTTCACAGACACTCAAATCAAAAAGGAGTCATTCCTGGAGGACATTGGTAACCTGCTCAACACTGGTGAGGTAAAGTGGATTGGAGGGGACATGAATGGATTGTTAGATGAGTTGAGGTATCGATAAGATGTAGAAACTGATGTGATTGATCAGTGAATGAGGGTTTGATTGAAGGGTTAGTAACAATTAAGTACGGATGGATAAAAGGATAGCTGTGTGTAAGGTGCAAAGGTGTCCTATTTAAAAAAAAACAGTACTCAAACACAGACATTTCTCTTATCTTTTGGTTGTTTCCAGGTGCCTAACCTGTTTGCAGTTGACGAGAAGCAGGAAATCTGTGAGCGAATGCGTGTGTTGGACCGGCAACGAGATCGTGACAAGCAGACAGACGGCAGCTCTTTGTCCCTTTTCAACATGTTTCTAGAGCGCTGTCGCACACAGCTGCATGTGGTGTTGGCCATGAGTCCCATTGGAGACGCCTTTAGGAACCGTTTGAGACGTTTCCCTGCCCTCATTAACTGCTGCACCATTAACTGGTTCCAGGTGTGTGTGTGTGTGTGTGTGTGTGTGTACGTTACATGAATTCTGCTGTGCTGTTGGTCGCACCAAAAGATGCCCCAGGTAGTTCATCAAAAGAAGGGGACAATATATAGTGTGTGAATGTTGGTGCATCATCACAGGTGGTGAATATGACGTTAGCATAAAACCATAGCAATGATTAAAATGCACATATGGCAGTATAGTGGCAGTACAGCATATTTCCTGTCTTATCAGACCTGGCCTGAGGATGCCCTGCAGGCAGTGGCCTGCCGCTTCCTGGAGGACGTTGAGATGACAGATGAGTCACGAGAAGGCTGCATCAACATGTGCAAGAGCTTCCACACCTCCACCATAGAGCTATCAGGTCGCTTTTTGACTGAGCTGCAGCGCCACAACTATGTCACTCCAACCTCATACCTGGAACTCATTTCCACCTTCAAGGCCCTGCTGAACACAAAAAGAGCGTAAGATTTAAGATAAAATAACTAAAAAATACTGCTGTGTTAGGTTACAAATGTGATTCAAGTATGCTGTAGCTATGAAGGACTGGAATTGGAAACAGGTCCAAAGGTTTCCTGTGTAAAATTTTTCCATAACTCTCTCTGTCCTTTTTCTAGTGAGGTCATGAAGCTGAAACACCGCTATGAGGTGGGCCTTGAGAAGCTACAGTCAGCAGCGGATCAGGTGGCCACTATGCAAGTTGAGCTGGAGGCTCTACAGCCAGAGCTGCTTGTGGCCAGCAAGGATGTAGATAGGATGATGGTGGTGATTGAGCATGAATCTGTGGAGGTGGCTAAGACAGAGAAGGTGGTGAAAGTGGATGAGGCCGAGGCAAACAAACAGGCCATGGCTGCCAAGGCCATCAAGGATGAGTGTGATGCTGATCTGGCTGTAGCCATGCCTATCCTGGAGTCAGCCCTGTCTGCGTTGAATACACTCACCAATCAGGTAAAAGGAGCAACGTGTATTTTTCCTTATATAGGATATATATCTGGCTCAAAGGCCAGGTGTACTAGAATGGAATAGTGAAGAGGGCAGACCTATAGATGTGGTTCTTTTTATGTACAGGATATCACAGTGGTGAAATCCATGAAAAGCCCACCCCCAGCTGTCAAACTGGTGATGGAGGCAATCTGCATTCTCAAAGGCATCAAGCCAGGTCGTGTGCCTGACCCCTCAGGCTCCGGTAAAAAAGTAGAAGACTTTTGGGGCCCGGCCAAAAAGCTTCTGGGAGACATGAAGTTTCTCCAAAGCCTCCATGAGTACGACAAGGACAACATCCCGCCAAATCGCATGGCCATCATCCGCAACAAGTACATTACCAACCCAGACTTTGTACCAGAGAAGATTCGAACCGCATCCACCGCAGCTGAAGGCATGTGTAAGTGGGTCTGTGCCATGGACAAGTATGACAAGTAAGTAATGTTCTCCTTCTGTGTTATCAGTTATGAAAATTGATGCATATTCACAAAGCTTGAGAGAGCTTTTCATCTGTCTAAGTGAGTAACACGAAGCTTGGTTATGGGTAACTTCAAAGAAATAGTCACACTTGTACTGCAAGCATGATTAATACAACAGGCCAAATTAAGATGTGGAATGTTCATGTCGTTATAGTTCTGACCATTTTAAATGTTACCCACATTTATAGAAGTGATGGGGATTCGTATTCAGTACATCCAATAAATGCCAATAAAATTCCATTTTCTTCTAACAGTTAAGTTCATAGAAAACACAGCAGTGTTTCAGCCTGTACACAGTATTGCATTCCATACAAAGTCAGTCAGGAATCATGTGTACAGATATGATCATGTGTAACTCTAACTCTAAATTCTAGTGCATATTATGTGGCATCTAGTGTTTTTTTACAATGTTGTCACCATTCTCACAGTGTTCATTTCAATTGTAGTTCAAATATATCAAGTAGATCTAACTTATTCAAGAATCTGCACTGCCTGGGTTGTTCCTTATCCTCTGAATATAACTTATTATGCCTATTTCTTATTATTTTTTACTTATCATTCTCCTGAGTGAAGTGCTTCATGTGTCCTTCAGAGTGGCCAAGGTAGTAGCTCCAAAGAAAGAGAAGCTGGCACAGGCTGAAGGCGAACTGAAGGTGGCCATGCAGAGTCTGCAGAAAAAACAGGCAGCCCTCAAAGAAGTCCAAGATAAACTTGCAAAGCTTCAGGAGACTTTAGATGCTAACAAAAACAAGAAAGCTGACCTGGAGAATCAGGTTTGTTCTTTTTATATCGGTTTGTGTGATTGTTGATTGTTTAAAATTGTGTTTAATAGTTTTCATTGTTTGAGGTAAAGTCAGTGGACGTACACGGATATCTGGCTACATAATGAAAAATAGTGTAACTACTGTACAGTTCCAGATAAAAGTCGGAGAAGTAAACATGATAACATAGAGAAGACTGTGCCTCTGCCAGGCAAAGATAACTGACTCATAACCTATTGAGGTGGCTACTGATAGACCAAACAGCTGGCCTGACTTTTTTTTTTTCTCTTCGTTGACCGGAGAAAACAGCCACAGTGAAACAAATCATTGCCTTCCTTCTGTGATGATGTCCTCCAGGTGGATCTGTGCAGTAAAAAACTGGAGCGAGCTGAGCAGCTTATTGGAGGCCTGGGTGGAGAGAAGACACGCTGGAGCGAAATGGCGTTCAATCTCGGAGAGCTCTACAATAACCTGACTGGGGATATCCTTATCTCAGCAGCCATAGTGGCTTACCTGGGAGCCTTCACCTCTAGCTACAGACAGGTAAGCTTTGGGGCATACTTACATTACTTGACTCCCTGCACCTACATAGAATTTTGAGGTACATGATTTTGGTATCACAGTTGGTACGCACTTGTATTTTCCCTGTATTTCTCGCTCTGTTTATGTAAATGTTAAATGTTCAGAGAGACATAGCTTCTGCATAACATTTTCATTAATTGTGGGACTAATGATTTTTTTTCTATTAAGTACGCTGTGACCAATGCAAATCCAATACTTCAGACCAATAAATGCCAAATGCTTTAGAGCAGTTTGGTGGAAAATAAACACTCTGGAGGCATGAAAGCACTTTGCTCTTTCCTTGTGCTGAACCTCAAATGTCTCAAAGACCAAGCTGGTGTTTAAAGGTCATCTTTTATACTTTGTCACATTGAGGGCCATTGTCATGCCGAAAGCAGAAAGGAGGAGAGTGAGTTAGTTACTTTTGTCGTGCCATTGTGTGATTGTGATTGTGTTTGTGAATGGGAACTATTGATTATGTTCAAATTTAAGGTTAAATGTGTGCCTTCAAAATCACTCTCTTCAAATTCGTTTGTCTACACATGGCTTATAACTGATTTAACAACCTGCTCATGTGGATCTCTACATTTCTGTGTTCGATTCTACACATCTAGTGAAGTGAACTAAGTCATTGCTATCAAATGTACTGCTCTCCAGGATCAGACAGAGGAGTGGATAAATCTTTGTAGGAGTAGAGAAATCCCATGCTCCCCCAGCATGTCTCTGATGAACTCTCTGGGCGATCCGGTAAAGATTCGTGTGTGGACCATCGCTGGCCTACCATCAGACAGCTTCTCCATAGACAACGGCATCATAATCTCGTGAGTATTAAATTCTCTCTGGAAGAAAAGTGCATCAATGTTTACTTTGTGCTCAGCATTGTAATGCTTAGAAATTAATGCACCAGCTATGGATGTTTCAAGTTTTCAAATAATGAGCATCTGCCGACAACCAGAGTTGATTCAAAATGTATATTTCCTGCACAGTAAAGCTGTACAGTGGATTGCATAATAAAGCTGTACTTCAATCGATGTGGCTCGAAAATGTCTGGACAAGATTTGGACAGCGTCTGAAAATTACAAAATGACATGAGCACAAACAGAAAACTGACTTTCAAATGCACTTTTCACAAAAGCAGCATTTTAAAAGTGTGGTGCCCCTGCAAATTGTTGCTGGAATAGAGGCAAAGCAATCGATTTTTTTCCCCTTAAATCTAAAGGGGCTCTGCTTGCCTCAAATCTGAGCGTGAATATCGTCATTGAAACTGCTGGCTGCTGTTTATTTCTTATTCCACTTGACTTTTCACTCACTCACTGTGCATAAGGAGTAGGCTGCAGTGTTTTAACAGAGTGCGGTTAATGGGTTACAATTAATTAAATGATCAGGATTAGATTGCTCATTACAAATCAGTCTCCACTAATGAAAACAAAAGACCACTGTACGACACAACTTTGCAACCTTTCCGGAGAAGTAACACTGTCTCATTCAACCTTTAGGTGCAGTAAAAAAAAAAAAAAAGAAGAAAAAAAAAGAAGTAATATCACAAGACATCTGCTTGTTTGTGTAAATGAAGGAGCAACATTGCTTTTTAATCACAATACTATGGCCCCTGGTGTGCTACCCAACTGTGAGCTGTCTAACTGTGCTCGGAGTGAATGTTCACCCGTAAGCTTCTCTCTACATCTCAATTCTTGTCCTCCAACACCCCCCCTGCTGTTGTGATGTGTCATGGTTACCAGTTACAGGATCTCTCACTCTGACAAGGCAACACCATTGATCAGCCACTACTCTGTGCCTGTGTTTGTGTGTGTGTGTGTGTGTGTGTGTGTGTGTTTGTAGTAACGCCAGGCGGTGGCCCCTGATGATTGATCCCCAGGGCCAGGCCAATAAGTGGGTGAAAAACATGGAGAAGGCCAATAGCCTGCATATCATTAAACTGAGTGATGCTGACTTTGTACGTACTCTGGAGAACTGCATCCAGTTTGGCACGCCAGGTAAGCACAAGTATTTCTCTGGTGTGATGCCTCTGCTGTTGCTGCCTAGTATGTCTGTGTGTGTGTGTGTGTGTGTGTGTGTGTGTGTGTGTGCGCGCGCGCCTCACCCACATTGTTGCAGTTCCTGTTACTGCCTGCTGAGGTCTCTCTTCACCACAGAGACGAATAAGAGCTTTGTGAATGCTGTTTTTCTCCTTTGTTCTCTACTCTGCAGTGTGTGAATGCATATAAGCAATATTTCTGAGTGAGATGTTCCAATGAACCTTTATGCCCACTGCACCATTAATGTACCAAACTACTGTAAAAACATACAAAATCCCAGGAGAAATCAGTTAAGTTCTCTACACTAACATTTTTCCCAACATGTATCCGGTTCATGTGTAGAGAGAAATCACAATCTTTTGTGCTGTGTTTTTTTTGTACAGTGTATACTCATATTTTTATTTTATAGGATTCTTAGGGGGTATGAGAGGAAACAGCAAGAGATGAATTAGAGTTAGAAACTGACAGAGGCAGCAATATAGCCATTAAAAAGACATCTAAATAATGACCGAACTCAGCCAACCATTGGGTCTTTGCTTACTGGCAGACTGCAAGGCTAACAGTTCAGAGAGTAGCTTGTCCTTGCAGGGTGCAAAATAGTCCCTGGAGGCTACAGTTCCACCCTCCGCAGCCGATTCTCTTACTTCACAGTTTTACAGTTTCTTGCTGTTTGTATTGCAGCCTGTAATCCTGATTATGAGCTAGTCTTCTTTATTTTACCATGGTTGAACTAATGTTTTCCAGCTAAATCCCCTGATAGGCTGGACTATTAAATGATACAATGGACTGTTTAATCTGCTGACATATTAGCAGTTTTGATGTGATACACAAGAACAAAACGCTCGAAAGGTTGACCTGATTTGATTCCCTATCTTCTGAAAGAAAGTTTGTCAGCTGTCAGTGGCACTGAATGTTGTAGAAAAAAATGTGTTACTACCTTGAGGCATAATGTCAATTATAGATGTCCATAACACGAGAACAACATTATAATACTTCATGTGAAATCACATTAATAATGATGTCATGGCACACTCTATAACTGGAAATGCTTTATTTGCTTCACTGATTGTATTACATCTATATGCACATGTCTGTTGGGCTATATGCTAATCTCTGGGAGCTGAAAGAGACAGAGGGTTTAGCTCCTAAAGGTTTTTATAATGTAACACAGCAATGTACTACATAAGGCTTATCATACTGTAGAGCTAAGCACAACTAAAATACGTTTCTGAATGGAGTGTGAGCTTTTAATGGCTCCAACAGAAATACACTATATGTCAAATGTTTGTATTACAATTAATCCATCTTGCAGTGTTAACACAAGTGAATAATAATTTGTGTATCTACCTTGAGATTGGATCTGCTCCAGCTTCCTTGGCAGGAGTAACCAGTCTTTAATTTACTGGGAAGTTTTCAAACTAAGTGTACACCATGACAGGCCAAACCATAAATAATAATTATATCTGAAAAAAGCCATTGTGTGAATACATTATTAGCTGACTTGATGCTAAATGGAAGGCTGTCATAGATCCAGGACCCAGCACAGAAAAAGCAGGATCACCATTATTTATTAATCTGGACTCTGCAACAGCTAAAATACCCAAACTGGCAGATGTCAGTTGTTTTTGAGGACATGAGGGGTAAAAATAACAGTAATTAATAGTACTTTAAACTCTGTTCTAAAAGAGATCTGGAACCAGTACAATATTGAGGGAAAAATACTTATTATTGCAGCTGCCAAAATTTGAAATTGCGCAAATGGCTCAACTGTTTAGACATTAGAATTGATCAGCAGCAGAAGAGAGAGTGATTGAACTTGACAGCTCCAGTAGGAGGTTGCTAATAAATGTCTGAGTATAAAAAAAGCCTGAAAAGAGTTGACCTCTTATTGATAAAGATCGAACATTTTCTTTCAGTGCTGCTGGAGAATGTCGGTGAGGAGCTGGACCCTATCCTGGAGCCTCTGCTGCTGAGACAGACCTTTAAACAAGGTGGTGCCATGTGTATCCGCTTGGGAGACTCTACCATTGAATATGCTCCTGACTTTCGCTTTTACATCACCACCAAGCTACGCAACCCACACTACCTGCCTGAGACCTCTGTGAAGGTACTGTGGTGGGAAACTGCCTCAGGCACTGCTGTATTTTTTAGTATCCCACTACACTTTCACTCGCTTCACAATGTAGAAACACATTTTATTATTAACATGGAAACTATTTGCTAAATGGTGTAGTGGCCGTCCAACATTTGAGCTTGCTACAGTTTGACAAGAGGGATAGGGAAACAGACCTGGTCCTCACAATATGTTTTTTTGTGTGTTACGGATTTCATAAAGTCCTGTTAGTGTCACTGCTGCAACCTCCATCCACACCCACACCAGTCACAAACAAGCAAACGTACTCAGACAGACAGACATGGGCCTACACACACCTTTAGTCATGACAGTGTCATCAGAGAAAATCAGTTGCTTGCAGCAGGTGTCAGTCCTGCTGTAATGAGCCCTGTGCAATCCTCTGTGGCTCCTCTACCCACCACTTCGATGTGGATGGAGCTGGCAGGTAAGGATAGATGCATCTTCCACAACAAATCTGCTGCCAAAACAGAAGTGGGCAATAGAATACACGTTCTCACTAGAACCAACACAGAAACCTTTAAAATATTATTTTCACCACTATCATTCCTAATAGGTAAAGTTGGTAAAGTTGGCTTGTCAGCTGGTTGGTCCACCACTTTGGTGTCAGATTGTTCTCTTAATTATTGGATGGATTGTCATGAAATTTTGCTTTTTACAGACCATCACGACTCTCATACGTTTGGTAATCCACTAACTTTGAGCGCTATCATCAAGTCAAAACTAACCCTTGTAAAGTCCTCCTGATTGCCATACACCTTTTGTCCTCTGGGGTCAAAAATGACCCTGCCTGGTTTGACTGTTATTTAAAGCACATAGTATAAATTGTCAATCAGTTCAGTGTTACACCTTTAGTCTTACTTCAGTCCAACCCATTACCACACATTTTTCCCTTTGTTTTGGAATATAGAACCAATAGACCTTGTTTACATGAAAGTATACCCTGTTTTTGAGTAAACCATTGTCCAATACTTCACTAATAGTTTGGTTTATAACCTAATACCTTCAACACGTTCCAATCAGCCTCATCGTACATAATAAATATTAGCACACTGATGTTAGCATTTAGCTCAAACCACTGCTCTGCCTTAATTCTGCCTCACATAGCTACCAGCATGTCTGCAGACTCGTACTCTTGTTTATTTTAAAATCTGAACTCAATAGCAGGTTGTTTGCTACACTGAATAATTATTTTAGACCTTCGTTCCATAAAAATAACATCCTACAGATAGATGAGCCCTACTTTCCATTGTTGCTTCCCACTTATTGCATCATACCACTCAAATAGCAGCACGTTTTTACCCCAGCAACGAAGTGAATCATGATTCCCTGATACCACCTCCCCTATGGAATACAGTCTCCAAGAAAAAAAATTCCAAGAAAAGGAGCATTAAAGGAAATTGCATTACAGAGAGGCAAGGGGTTGGAAAGCATTACTGAAGATCACATTTCAGGCATCTATTTGCAGGGGCCCCCGCTCTTTATGGGCAGCTATTAGATGGATTCAACTCATTTTTCACAACTAGCTCAATCCTTCTTTTTTTACCCTTTTTGCTGAAGTCTTTTTTTTGCCTACAGAACAGTACACTATGGGGCTTCCATGCTTCCCATTAAGCCCTATTTGAAATGCAATACTTTCAAATACAAGAGGGCAAGCATCTAGTAAACCAGCCCTGAAAGAGCTCAAGGGACGAAGGGAAGTGAAGGAGGAGGGTGTATGTGTGAAAAGGACAAACGGGAGATTTATATGGGCTCTGAGTCTTTACCACCAGCTGAGTGGGTCCGCAGCATCAATAGAAATGGAATTAGGCCCCGGAGAAGTGCACTCGTTTATTAGGGCAGAGAGTAGACAGCAGATATAGGCTTTTAACCTCCGGGTAAGTGCAGAGCAGAATGACTATGGCTGTGGTAAAAGACACACTCCTTCACATCTAGCTGCAACACTTTGCACAGAGAAGAAAAAAAAGTACATGCATCCTACCCATACCTTGCCAGGGCTGGAGAGGTTATTGGAATTGATTGGATGGAGGCACTGTAAATGATCAACACTGCACAGTAAAGTACCTCACTTAAATGTCTGAGAGCAAGGGTGGGGCAAAACACCCCCACCTCCAAACAGACACAGTCATTTGTGCATGATTATATCTGTTTACAGTCTACATATTTTTTCACATGTGCTGTAGGTGACCCTTCTGAACTTTATGATAACACCAGAGGGCATTCAGGATCAGCTGCTAGGCATTGTGGTGGCCCGAGAGAGACCTGACCTGGAGGAAGAGAAACAAGCTCTCATCCTGCAGGGAGCAGAGAACAAAAGGTGCAGTATTAGACACCAGATAAATCAATAAATGAAAGAAAATGTCTCTTTCCTCACAGTACAAACCCGCTTTTGTATTTCCATCAGACAACTGAAGGAGATTGAGGACAAAATCTTAGAGGTGCTCTCCGCTTCTGAGGGCAACATCCTGGAGGACGAGACGGCCGTCAAGATCCTCTCCTGCTCCAAAGTTCTAGCCAACGAAATCTCACAGAAGCAGGCTGTGGCTGAGGTGACAGAGCAGAAAATTGATGAGACTCGCATGGGCTACACACCCATCGCCGTGCATTCAGCCATCTTGTTCTTCTCAATTGCTGACCTGGCTAACATTGAGCCCATGTACCAGTACTCCCTCGCCTGGTTTATTAACCTCTTCATCAGCTCCATCGACAACTCAGACAAGAGTGAAGACTTGGAGCAGAGGTAAGCATGTATTTGACACGCAGTAGTCAAACACAAGGTTTGTTACAAGTCTTGAAAGTTTGGAAAATGCTTCATTTTAACCATTAAATCTTTCAATATACTCCTTGAGAAATGCTTGATTGTCCAACATAATCTGGTGTTTCATCACAATCATTCATGTTCATCTTTCTATATATATATGTTAATTATCTATTAATATTTAAAAAGAAACAGTCCCGTCATCGTATGTTTGTTGTCTCTTGCTGATTGCTTGCTAATTGTCAAAATTAGCGAGCTCATAATCAAAACATACGCAACACACAAGGCTTCTAAAATCTGGAAATGTAGTTCCTTGACATGAATCTGAGATTTACAGATCACAGATCACATTTGGCTAGTAACTAGTAATAGTTCATGAGTGTGGATGATTTTGTGAGTTCTGTTCGGTTTGGACCAAAATTATTAAAATGCTACCATGTGTATCTTCTTCAGACTACAGATCCTGAGAGACCACTTTACCTACGCACTGTATGTCAATGTGTGTCGCTCACTGTTTGAGAAGGACAAGCTACTCTTTTCCTTCTGCCTCAGTGTCAATCTACTCATGCACAAAAAGATGGTAGGTATACACACACACTGCACACATGTACATGTTTACAACACTCCATTTAAAAACCATAATGTCCGATATTGTTTGATTGTTTAGTTATCTAATCAAGCTAGCTTGTTACCTTAATTGGTATAGATTATCTATATCTTGTGTTTTTAATTTGCGTAGAACTTTTATTCAAAGATAATCGCCAAAATGGTCAAAATGGACTTTCAAATCACATAATCCTTCAATCTGTGAACACCTCAATAGCTGCATGACAGTAATTAATGTTGTAGGTGGACGATGCAGATTGGCGCTTCCTTCTTACGGGTGGCGTGGGCTTGGACAACCGCCACTCGAATCCCTGCACCTGGCTCCCCAAGAAGTCTTGGGATGAGATTTGCCGCTTGGATAAGCTGGAGCATTTCAAAGGTCTACGTCAGGACATGGCTCGCCTCAGGGATGAGTGGAAGAAAGTCTACGACAGCTCGGTGAGTGCCATCGAGCCGACTGGCTGGACTGGGTGGGGTTCTGTCTGTGGGTGTTGTATCTGTTTCTGTGACGGTGAAGACAAACTGGGAAAAGGTGTTTTCTGTCCTTCCTCTCTTTAAAAAGATTGGTATGGTTATATACATGATCACAGACAATTGGGGTTAATGCACACCTTTTTTAAAACATCAGCATGCACAGAAAGGCACCATTAAGTCAAAATACCCAAGAGAGCTAGTGGGAGAAGAAAATCTGTAAATCCCCACCAAAATGCAAATTTAGTCAATATGCACATTAATATGGCTGCCATGGCTGGTGTCTCGTCCTGTACGAACTGTAAATGTGTTGACTTTCAGCTGAAAATGTGGTGGAGGTTAGCAAATTTAAGCTTAAAAAACAAGCTAGCTCCAATCTGCTGCCTAAATCAGAACATTTGTATTCTGCAGGTACCACAGGAACAAAGTCTATAGAGCAAATGATGAAGATATTTTGGGTTTTTGCCAGAGACCCTGTCAACATACAGCGTATGTGGGCTCTAAGTCCTTATATACACAATCTTAGAACTACTCGGCACCAAATTGGGCAATTGTTTGCCCACGAAAAGAGAGCAAACCTTACATCAAAGCCACCCTGGGTGTTGTGCAAAATGTAATGCAGCTGATTAGTTAAATATGGAGAAAACATCACTGAGTTCCGAAAACAATGACGTTAAAATTAAGCAGATACCTGCAACAACTGCACTTAACTTAGTGGGGGTCGTAGCTTAAACAGCTTGTCGTTCAGGCAAAGATTCCATCTCACCTGACAAAACCTGGACAACAAACAAAAATCAAATTATCAAAGAGAGGGCAGTGGTGGACTGTCGATTAGAGACAAAGTAAAGTATACAGAGGTAGAGTTATTTGAGTGTATTACAGGCAAACATGAAAACAGTGTTACTGTGAGGTGAGCAGCGGCGTGAAAAAGGGAACAAAGGCAGAATGAATGTTTTCCAGTGGATTTGGCACATGAACCACAGGCCAGCTTCGCCCACTCTGCAGCTCAGCAGGGGAGCTCAGTGGGATCCCACAACACTCATGCATATATTACAATAACAATTACATACTGGACACATTTCATAATTTGACGCTGCATATTATATTTGCTTCATTTTAGTTTTCCAAAGCAGTTCTGCTCCTACTGCCTTCATTCTGTTTTTAAATATGAAAAGGTTGAAAAGGTTTTGTCTATTTTGTTTGTTTTTGTTGAGTTTAAATGTATTATAGACAAATGGGAAGAAAGTTGGAGGAAGGTAATTTGCCTGTCAGGTGTAGATGATGCACATTTGCACCCTCCCTCCACCGTTGAATGATAAAGAATTGAAAATTGAAGTTTTATCTAATTAAATCCTTTTTGTTCCTGATGTGCTAGTCACATCTATGCAAGGCAACAGCTGTTTAATCAACGTGTGGTTCACACAAACAAACGTGTGCGGCACACATGCTTGTCTCTTTGCTGTCACACACGTATAGGCTGTATACACACACACACAATCTTTGATTTATAATCAACAGAATCAGTCACAACACTTCCATCTAATTAAATCTAGTTTGTTCCAGTTGTAGAATTCACATTTATCCAATCTTGATGCAAGAACAGCTGTTCAATCAAGCACACGGGCACTCAGGCTCGTACACGCTAACACACCCCTGCACACACAGAGAATCCCCAGGAGATCCTAAATAGGTGTATCCGTCTCAAAGCACCTGCCAACACACATAGCCAGAAGTCTCTCCATAAACAGCCTGGGGAAAATGATCCAAAAGTTCCCGGCTACCGTTGCTCACTTCCTCTGGTACACCTGTTCCACAAATGAATCAAACATATTTCTCTGACCCAGTACCCAGTGGCTTTTTTGTTTCCCCCCCCCACCTCTTTCTCCTCCTGCCTTTTCCTTCCACACTCTTTGTTCATACATATTTATCTATCTCCCTACATTACTCTCCTCCCCATTCACATTACAGATTACCCCTCTTTTTGCTTAATTACATTGCTTAATCTTGCAACAGCTCGATACAATGCAACCACACCCCAGAACTCCCTGCGTCCTCTCCAGGAAAATTGAACAAAAAGCCTTTTTCAGCTGCACGTTTGTTGAAAGTAATGAGGGGCATGTCTCCGCTCCTGATGAATATACTGAATGTCTGAATGTTCTCATTCTAAACAGCATTAAAAGATGCTAATTAGTCATCAGCGTGGCTTTTTAGAGGCTCCTCTGCTTTACTTGATTGTATTGTAGGCGCGTCACTGCAGTGTTTGCATTGAAATTTAGGTTTATGCAACAGAATTACTACATGATTGTCTCTCCAGTGTGGAATCTGAAGTTACACCCATGTGCAGAATGAATTCAGTATGCGTTGTGTTGTGCATGTCTGCAGAACCCCCATCAGACTCCCTTCCCTCAAGAATGGCAGGAGAAGCTGAGTCAGTTTCAGAAGATGCTGGTGATCCGCTGTCTGAGACCAGACAAGGTCAGGTCACACGCTGTTTTCCAACAGATGATATTCTTTAACGTTTTCAGGTCATAAAGGACACACCAGGTAAACACGCTACATGTATGTGTCTTCCAGATTATTCCCATGGTGCAGGAATTTGTTTCCGACAGTTTGGGTCGTCCCTTCATCGAGACGCCACCCTTCAACCTGAGTTTGGCCTTCGTCGATAGCCACTGCTGTGCCCCCCTCATCTTCATCCTCTCCCCCGGCTCAGACCCTATGGCTGCATTGCTCAAATTTGGAGATGAAACGGTACGGACGCAACTGGGAAATTCAGCAGCTTTGAAGCCTGCTGTGTGTACAAACCAAAATGAAAGGGAGAAATTGAATCCTCTAGATACGCCCACGCACATCTTAAAAGCACTGAAAAGTATTTTTGTTCCTTCCTGTCAAAAAGCAGCTACATATGTGCGTGTGTGTGTGTGTGTGCGTGCGCACGTGTTTGTGTGTGTATGGCTGTTTTTATCCCTCAGGGCTTTACGGGTAACAAGCTGACCTCGCTCTCTCTTGGCCAAGGCCAGGGTCCTATTGCCATGCGTATGATTGAGACAGGCATCAAAGAGGGCACCTGGGTGGTTCTGCAGAACTGCCACTTGGCCACATCATGGATGTCAACGCTGGAGAGAGTGTGCGAGGTCAGAAGACATGCTTAGGCTTTTTAAACACCAGATGGGAACAGTGCCAGTACACACATATATATATATATTTTTTTTTTCATCTTAACTTTGTGGCTGTGAGCAGGAGCTGAACCCGGACACTACCCACCCAGACTTCAGGCTCTGGCTGACGAGCTACCCGGCTCCCATCTTCCCCGTGGCGGTGCTTCAGAATGGAGTAAAGATGACCAATGAGGCTCCGAAGGGCCTCCGCTCCAACATTGCACGCTCCTTCTTAATGGACCCCATCTCTGACCCAGAGTTTTTTGGCAGCTGCAGCAAGCCGGTCAGTGTGTGTGTGTGTGTGTTCATGTTTCTTTGTGCGTCTTGGTGGCTTGCTGTGCATATCTATCATGCCTACATCAGTGGGTGTCCTGAGCTCCTTTGTGTCTGTTATCACCCCCACTGTGCATTTCAGAGTCGGTTTGTTTTAACTGTGGAAACTCTAAACGACCACCGCTATGTATCTAATTATTTATCTAAGACCACACCTTGCATTTATGCTTATCCACCTCTCAGGCTGTGTTCAAGAAACTACTATACGGCCTGTGTTTCTTCCACGCCCTGACCCAGGAGAGGAGGAAGTTTGGACCTTTAGGCTGGAACATTCCGTATGAGTTCAATGAGACCGACCTCAGGATCTCTGTACAGCAGCTACACATGTTCCTTGAACAGTACCAGGTTGTTATTTTTCACATTTCTTTTCTCTCCTCTTCTTTCCTGTAATTCAACTGAAGTTAGCTATCAGGAACACTATCAGATGTCTCCCCACTCGTAAAATACATGCTTTGTCGTTCATACTTTACAGACACTGACATGAGCTGATATATCTCTGGCTAAATCTCTGACTGTCACATCCAGATGCACCTACACCCTCCACTCCTACATATATATTCAACATCCGAGCCCATAATAGAAATTCTGGCTTTTACAAGTGGGTTCCTCTTCACTCAAGTATCCACTTTCATCAGCTATATTCAAAAACCCTCTTGACATTTTTCCACAAACAGATAGCACTCCAACACGCTACCATTCCCTGTTCCTCTGCTGTGAAAAAGTGGCGGGAATAAACCACTTAGGGTATCTTTTTAGAACGGAGTGACATTTTCATCTTGCAAGTGTCGCTAACTGAATTTGTAAGTGAAATCCTCCTCCTCAAAATGCCAGAGTGGCCACAGCCCCACCCTTTCACCTCCTCTCCTATTACGTCAGTTTCAATTCCAAGTTGAGGTCTCGGAGTGAATTTCAGCCAGGTTTGCTGTTTCGGAAGAACGTACACGCACATTGAAATCCCGCATTTCTCAATGATCACAACCTCCTAAAGCCTGCAACCAGAACACATAGTTATTCTTAGATTCCTGTTTAAAATGCTTTGCCTTAAAAGTTCTTGTTTTCCTGCAGGAAGTGCCTTTTGATGCCCTCCGCTACATGACCGGTGAGTGTAACTACGGAGGCCGTGTGACAGATGACTGGGACAGGCGGACTCTGCGCACGATCCTCTCCATCTTCTACACCTCAAAGATCACCGAGGACCCTGACTACAAGTTTGATCCCAGTGGGCTCTACTACGCACCACCTGAGGGAGATGTAAGAAACAGAAAATCCTACAAAATATCTATAAATCACCACTCTGAGCATCAAGATGGATTTTTTTTGAAAAATCAACATTAGCAGGCTGTAGATTCACCACAAGGAAGAGCTGTTAACTGTTAGGTATCTCTTTTTTACTCTCATCGAAATGCAGAATTTTTTACTGTTGGTCACTGTTTACACAGTAGACTTAATATGTGCTTTCAATCCTTTGTGGCATTTTTATTGTACACAAACCAACATATTCTGTGTTTTTGTATTCAAGATAGTCTGACCGTTTTGACATATGGAAACACTGCAGCATAGATTTGTCATGCAACATTTTATTGAAATCCAACTATCAGCTAGCAGTTACAACAGCAGGTCCTTGACCATGGACCCAACAGTTACCTCAAAGGCGCCTGCAGTATCGTCACTTAAGAACTCGAGAAAAGTTAAACTCACTTTAATGTGCTTGTTTTTAAACTAAGCAGATTACAGGACTCACAGTTGCTTAGCACTGTTGTTGAGCTACCTTTAAAAAGTCATTAGGAGATAAAATGTGTGTAACAAGGCACAGCAGGCAGCCACCATCAGTGAGGGTTGATATATTTGTTAACACAAGTGCAATCTATGGCACGCTCCATTTTATTTGGCATTTTGTTCTCCAGTGTTGCACCCCCCTCCAACCACATCTTTTATTCATGAAGTCACATTTACATAGTCATTATAATAAATGTCAGCAATCTAAGGAGCCGACTTGTTTTTCAATGAGTGTTATTACTCGAGATGTTTCCTGATGTTGCGTTGAAAATTGTCCTCTTTCTTCACTCCATTCCTCTCCCTCTGCTTTCTGCTTCTCTGTTGCAGCACAATAGCTACATAGAATACACCAAGTCGCTGCCGCTCAACCCGTCACCTGAAATTTTTGGCATGAACGCCAACGCAGATATCACCAAGGATCAGGCTGAGACACAACTACTGTTTGACAGCATCTTACTTACACAGGTAAATCCCACATGGAGCCGGAGCTGTCTAACACCAAGCCATATTGATTAGCCGCTAGTCAGGAACATTGTAACTGTTGAAAATAAAACTTACTGCTAAGATTTCTAATAAGGAAATAGTAAGATTAGGATGGACGGATAAACAAAGGAAAGTTAGTAGACCAGAATATTTGCAACAATGTGCTCTTCAGTTGAATGAATGGCAAAATAAACAACAGACATGAAACAGCGGTGTGACCTGGCTGGGGGACAGGTGGAAAAAAAAGAAAGTCAGGGTCACGTCCTAAACCAGTGCGCCCCCTCTTGGCCAACATCCCAGATGCTCAGTTGGAACGTCACTACTCGGCTTGTACATTTTTAAATTGTCGATAGCGTGTGTCACACTCTCACCCAGCAATTGCATGATATGCACATACACACAAACAAAGTACAGACGGAACAACACATGCACCTAGACACGCAAATACTGTTTCACATAAACACAGCATCAATGCGCTTCCCCCGAGTTTCCACCAACTTTTAAAAGTATCCTTGTTGGCATTAAATATTTTATCGCCCACCATTGAAATGTACTATGCAACATTAATTAAAGGAAAAAAATATAAATAAATATTGTTTGTAGAGAGACTTCTCAAAGAACAAAAAAATCCCCTCCTATTAGCTTGCCTTCCTTTGACACTGCAAAGACACAGTATGACTCACAGTGGCTTCATCGGAGCTGTGATCCCACATCATTATATCTCAGCTCTGCAGAGTTAGACTAGGTTAGTTTGTTGAGGATTATATCTTACCACTTTCCGACTCCAGTCAATGTTCGCTGCAAATCAAGTCTAAGAGATTTCACATGAAGACCTACTTGAAGACAATAGAAGTACTTCTCCTGTGGAAAGATTTTTTTTTTCTTCCATTTATTTATTTTAAGATACAGAGCCATGGCTTGTACTTAGCAGCTGTCTTTCACTGTGCTAAAACTTGTCCTGTGGGAATCTACATACAGAACAATACCACACATTATCTGTGCGCCTCTTCATTCCCATTCCTCTGATTTAATCTCTTTAAGATGCCAATCTACAGTGTGCATATGCTATCGCAAACACCAAAAGTATATTTAGACAGCGACAGACCTGGCTTCATACAAACAAATAGAAATTATTTCCACGGGCATTGCCACTTCTAGACTTCAAGTTCAAATTAGAGCTCTATGGAGTCTGGCATTTATTCCTATAAACTCCTTTCAACAAGATTAATAATGGCTTCAGTCATGTGTGGACTTTATTAGCATCTAATACGTTCTCATCATTCTCAATGACCGATAAACAGGGAGAGGCTTCAAATGGAATGAAACAGCTATTTGTCATTCCCCTACTGTAACCCCAATGCCATTAGCCAATGATTATCCATTACCGCTGGCTAGTGACTGAGCATCAAGTAGGTAAATGGTGCAAGTTGGGCTGAGATGAAAGCGGAAGAATCACAGATTACAGTGAATGATTATCAGCATGAATGATGATTAGAACTGTTGATAAGATTGTGTCAAATTTCTGTGCAGAGGAAATGTTGTGAAGCCTTCCATCTTATTAGGCTGTGTGTGTGTGAGGGTGAGTGTGTGGGCGCGTGTGTGTGTGTGTGAACTGTGTTTGTGGGAGGGATTCCAGTAAATATATGCTTAGGATTTTATCGTTAGTGGTGTTACAGTGGTAGCAGAAAAGTAGCCTGAGAAAGGGAAGGTAAAATTAAGATCATGTGATGATTCTGTGTCCTTTTAAAAGAATACATCTAAGTCAATCTGGCACAAAGACGATGAATTATAAGCAAAGTCAAGTCAGAACCTCTTAACATGAAGGTCTTTTCAGGACCAAAATAGCACCAGAGCAAAGGAGCTCTAAAAAAAGGAATACATGATTTGACAAGTCAAAGACAGCAAAAGATAATTTCCCCAAAAAACGATGAAATGTCAAACCAATCCGAGCCACAAGCCCTTCCTCCCCTTCTCATCCGTCCTCTGTCTCTCCGTGTCTCTGATCAGTCCCGCTCTTCAGGCGGAGACGCCAAATCCTCCGATGACATGGTCTTTGATGTGGCAGCTGACATCCTGAGCAAGCTGCCTAGAGACTTTGACTTGGAGGCAGCGATGAGGCGCTTCCCCACCAGCTACAATCAGAGCATGAACACAGTGCTGGTGCAGGAGATGGGCCGCTTCAACAACCTGCTCTGCACCATCCGAGACTCCTGTGTCAACATTCAGAAGGCTATAAAGGTACGCGGGAGGAGCCGGTAGAGAAGAGGTCGGATGTGTGAAAAAAGAAGTCGCTTTTATATCAGAATCTCCTTTAATTCATGTTAGCAGCCAGGAGTTGTTTGGTTTTGAACTAAATCTTCATCTTAATCTCCCATTCTCGTGGATACTTATTGTTTGGATACTTATATCATGATATATGGCCAAATGCACTGTAATTATGCAATGTTTGTTCATTTTAGATAAACAGTAAGGCCAAATGATGAATCATCATTGATTTTACATTTCTGTACAGTGAAAGCAATATTTCATGAGAGGAGGCACACCTCTGCTGAATGATTACAGGGGAAACTCTCATAATACATCTTCAGAAATCAGATATTGTAAGCGTTTTGCACAACGCCCCAAATGCACTAATCTAACACCATCATTTTTTATTACAACCAAACACTTGGACAGTAATTGTGAAACTTTAGGGCAATTAAGCAACGTACAGAAGAACTGCTTCCTCCTGAAAATCTATGTACAGATTGTGCTTCGTCTTACTGTATTTTGTGTCAAGCGTGCGCCGCTGTTAGATTATGCACAAGGCAAGGTTAGAAAGAAGTGAGCTGTAAAAAAATGATATGGATACATTAAAGAAATGTTGTTGACCCTGTGGGAATGACAAGGATGAAGCAGCCACCTAAACCTCTAAATCATTAACTAGTGCTCCTGACCTTCCCTCAGAAAGTGCTCTTTTCCTCTGTAGCATAGAGAGGAACTAAGCCCACTTTACAATGCCATTATTCATACCACCACCTTTTTCCCAGTAGCATATAAAGCCATGCTAGCAGCTCTTGAAAGCTGTACTAGTTGTGTCTGGCACAGCAGGGCTGTGAGCTGACACGAACGTGTCGACATTACTGATAATTAGCAGGTATGTTAACTATGTCCATCATCTTACTTCAGTATGTTAGCATGCCATCATTTGCTGATTAGCACAAAACAAAAAGTGTGGCGAAACTATCACTGTTCATCCTCTTTGCACCATGAATAAATGTCAGCACCAAATTTGATGGCAATCTAAATACCAATAGTCCAATAGTTTGGATCAAAGTGGTCGACCAACCGTCTGAAAAATGGCCATCTTTAGAGCCTTGGCTAAAAATATGTGCGTGTGTTTGTGGTGTCAGATTTGTTGTTTGGGTTGTGGTTTTGCAGTCACTGGATTCATAGAAAAAGAAGATCCAGAGTGCCCAAGTAGGAGCAAAGTATTTGGCAGTGAACTAAGACAGTTAAGCAAACTCCCAAATAGAGCTTTCTTAAAGCCTTAATATAATTTTAATCAGAGATTTTTTTATTCCAAATTGTCACAGAGAGCCACATTTGAATAAGTGAAAGTATCTACTAAGGCCATAACATCCTCAGGCAAAAAAGCACAAAGCAAAACTGACTTTGTATTTCTAAATGTTTGGAGATTTAACACATGCCAGCACACGGCCTATAATTACACTGCATTAGACTAAGGCTGTAATTATTTAGTGCATAGAATTATGGAGTTCATAGTGATGCGAAAGAAAGACCAAACAGAATATCATCTGAATATATGTGCATGAATATGTGTAGCAATGCACTCCTAATTACACTCCATTCAAAAAACTAAAACTAAACACACACGTGCCTCTTTGCAAGGTTTAGTAAACAAACTCCAGACACATCTACTCTCCTCCTGAGATGCGCCAGTCTCGTGGGATTCAAGTGGAGAGAGCATAAAGAGTCAGGAAGGGGAATGAGCACATCATCTTTTCATACTGGTATCAAAGGCCCCCCACTGAGCAATAAGGGTTCCCATTATTTGGCTGTCTGTCACCTATCTCCAGAGAGGTTTTTAAGCAACATGCTTGAATTTCTCCAATTTGATTCAGTGTTAGAACACAGCTGTAATAACTTTAACAGCACACTCATTTTCAAGTAGTAAAGATGTTAAACGTGTATTTTTGGGTGAATATTCACATTTGCATATGTGTGTGTGTGTGTGTGTGTGTGTGTGTGTGTGTGTTCTTGTGCAGGGGCTGGTGGTGATGTCTGCAGAGCTGGAGGAGGTGGCTAGCAGCATCTTGAAGGGTCGCATCCCGGGCATGTGGATGAAGAAGTCTTACCCCAGCCTCAAGCCGCTAGGAAGCTACGTCAACGACTTCCTGGAGCGACTCAAGTTCTTACAGGTACTGAAACCTGCAGCGACGTTCAAAATCAAATGCCGTCAAAAAGCGTGGAAAGCTGCGTCGCTGACTTCCTGGAGTGACTCGAGCACTGAAACCTGTCACGATGTTCGACATCAGATGCAGAATAAAAAAAAGTGTTTCACGGTTAGTCATAGCGACCAAATAAAAAAGTCTTGAAGAATGAGGAATATTGGAGACGAATAAATATTATGGTTTATTATTTTCATTGTTAAAAGGAAAGACCATTTCTTAATCACTCTCAGAGCACAGGGTAGTGTTTGCATGTTGCCATGGCTACTCCCAACAGTTAGCATACTGGGAAAAGCTGCTTAAATGGTAAAATGCTGTTCACAGACGGATCCAGTCTTTGTTTATGGTAACGTTACTTCACCGATGTTGCACTACGGATTAAAAGATTAAAGGAAAAAAACAATATAAACTGTCTGATAAGATGTTGGGCCTTCACAAACCTCCAGAAATACTTCAGTGCTCCTTGTCAAGTCAAGATTCATGTTTGGCCTCTCTGAGGTGAGAGTAGTGGACTGAAACCCGGCCTTAAGCCGTGTCACACTTGAGTTATGCAGGCCTACTTTACCTAGCGGTAGCAGGATCTAGTCATGTTTTTCACTCATGGCACAGGAAACACATGGAGACCCATGAGCTACTCTGTCATGTGAGTCTGCTAAGTACACTTCATCAGTTCAGTCAGTTCCCACGTTTCCCTTCCCTTAGTCGCCACTGGAGAACTACTGTATTCCTCCTGTTCATCATTGTTCAGCGGAGTGAAAAGAACATACTGTGTGTGTCTCAGAAATGTCCACCCATGACTCCCCACAAATGAGCTGGAGAGTCACGGGTTTCTTATCGGAGACAGCTCAATCTCATAACAGAAACCTTGACACTTTAGTAAATATGACCGCTATCTGTTTTAACAAGGGATGAGAGGAAAACACTGCTTCATCATAGTGTGTTCAGTAGTAAAAAGTAAGTATCATCAGCAACATGCAAGTACACGTAAGTATCAAAAGTAACAGGAAACTCTGTTTTATAGATATATCTATAAAAAATAAACAAACTATCTAAAAAAGTCAACTTTTTATAAGCTCAGATAAACAGTGCTGTTTTCAGCTCCAGTTCAGTTCCAGTAAATTGTTCCAGTTTGTAAGACAACTACGCATTTAATATACAAAAGTTACATGGGGTAAAAACTGCAAGTTTGAATGAAGGAAACAAGTATATTTTTGTCATGTCATACGTATGGACAAGCTAACAGTCTAATGGTCTAACTTGAATGCAGCTTTATGAACCCCCGTGTCATAACTTTTATCTCTTGCTTTGCTCTATAAATGAACTTGGTATTACTGTGAACTCACAAAGTTGACATGAGTTTAACATCTCTCCCTCCCAACTTAAAAATAGACTCTTACCTGACATGGTGTGGGTAACACTGCAGCACGTGGATTAAGGTACTAAATCCTCCTGGACAAAAGTGATTAACTCACTATCTGCATCTATGAATATAAAGCTCTCTGTTTGTCCTGTCGTTTGTTAGCTGGGGTCCAGGGAAGCACAGCTGATCTCCAAAAAAAAAAAAAACAGCCTCTTGCACTGCCAAGAGAGTGATTCTGTTGGATTGGAAAGTTTATTAGCATATTCGCTTTGAGCTGTGTTAGTGGCACAGCTCAAAGGATGGCACCGTGGCAGTTAGTCCGCTACTTCAGTCCAGACTGAAATATGTCAACAGCTGTTGGATGGACTGGATGAATACTTTATGGCCATACACCTGCAAAACAAAGACATTTCCATCTGTACTAGCATTAGCATGCTAACACACTATACTATGATAGTGAACATAGGAAAGATTATACCCGCTAAACATCAGCATGTTAGTCATTGTGAGAATTGTATCATGCTGATGTTTGTGCCTGTGTACAGCCCCACAGAGATGCTAGCATGACTATGAACTCGCAGTAAATAACCGATTAGCTGAAATTCCAAACTCTCTATGTACGGCACACATTTCGACATTAAAAAGAGATGTTAGCCCAGACATGTTTACTTTTGTGGTTATGTTGAACCATATCATTGAGTTGTGCCACTGCCATCCCTGCTTTGTTTTGGCTTTTGTTGTTCATTTGTGTATTTTGAAATCTTTCTCTTCTCACCTGCTGTGTATTTTTAGGACTGGTATGATGAGGGCATGCCTGCTGTACTGTGGCTATCAGGATTCTTCTTCACCCAGGCCTTCCTCACAGCCAGCCAGCAGAACTATGCCAGGAAACACACCGTCCCTATCGACTTGCTCGGCTTCGACTTTGAGGTCCTGGATGACAGACAATATAAACAGCCTCCAGAGGACGGTAGGATACTAACAGGGGTGGTGGAGAAGATCGGGGGAGAATCCGGGGTTTTTTAGACAGAAAGAAAAATGGTAAAAACAGGATATTTGGATAGCTTTTAATAGGTTAAATTCAGCAAACCATCTTCTAGTGTGATGTAGGTAGAGAAAAGACACCGGGAGGGAAGAGGGTAAAAGTCAGAAAGAGATTAAAAAGTGGTTTAAGGGGATGAGAAGTGAGGTTTCAAAGCAGAAAGTGAAAAGAGCAGTGGGTGAAAAAGAAGAAACAAACTGATGAAAACTGACATTAAGCTGACTGAATATAAGAGAGGCAGAGTGTGAAGTGAGAAAGTCAGTTAAAGCAAAGCCTCTCGTCCGCATGCAGCCCTGCGTCAGCCCCTCGCTGTGCCTCCAGCTCTGCTGCGAGATTCTCAGTCAAAGCCTCACCCTCAATCAGTCCCCAGCTGGGGCCTCATCACACTAACAGTCTATACTGCCAAGCTACAAATCTGAGAGTGTGTTTGTGGATTTGGGTGTGTGTTACTGACAGGATGCACACAGTCATCTCTAAATCTCACCCCCCCCCTTTCCCCCCCCCCTCATCCTATTAATAGGAGAGATCACATGCTTTATGAAAAGACAGTGTTATAGCACAAAGGTCAGCTCAGCTTGGTTCATAGTTTTATGGATGCTGAAACCTCACAGTCACAGGGTACAGTAACACTAACCGCCCCTCTCGTCTGAACTGTCTTGTGTGTTGCTCAGGTGTGTACGTCAGAGGTCTGTTCCTTGATGGCGCCCGCTGGGACAGAAAGACCAAACGTCTTGCTGAATCCTACCCAAAGGTCCTGCATGACCCCATGCCCGCGGTGAGGAGCGCACACACAGCAAAGTACAACACTCAGAAATCCTCACACCAAGCCGCCATTTTGTTCTGCTCGCCTTTCATTTGTTTATTTTTGCAAATACTGACTTTATTTAGTCAAAATGGAGGCTGGAGTAGTGTTGGTTGGAGCACCATTGTTTTATGACGATCAGATTCTAGCAACACACGCAGCTGTGTCTATCTCACCATCCATTCTTCTGTCTGCTATTTTTGTAACTGGAAAGTTATGCAGGAAAAAAGATGTCGTCCTTACTCAGCTCTGATTGGTTGACTGTATCTCAAAACCGCCTGAGATATAGTTGTGAAATGAGACCTGTCACCGGTTTTGCTTTCCCCCCCCCCACTCTGTTATCATTTCAAATCTTTCTTTAAACCAGCGTCTCTCAAACTTTTTACTCTGCGTATCACCTCAGAAAATATTCATCTTTCCAAGTATCACCATAATGACAGACAGCGTAGTCTGACCCTGTTCAGTTACAGTTCACATGAGACCGAAGTTTATTCCTAAAAAGTTATAAATTATTTATTGTTGACTGTTTGATCCTGAACACAGCCGGTTCAGGAACGATTTGGTGGCACTCTCCTGATCTGCACTTCTCTTCCTACTATTTGCTGTTTGGAGCCACACAGTGTGTTCAGTTACCTCTGCTTACTTTCTTGCTATCGCATTTTAGCTCGGAACTAATCATGGATGAATGTGCGCTATGCACTACATGACTGAAAGTGACTAATATGTTACAGGTACTGAAAAACGAGTATTTTAGTATTTTGATAGTATTATATTTTTCAAATGAATCGATAATTAATTGATTGAGATTCCTCGAAGTGTCATTGCAAGGAGGTTGCGTACCATCAGTGGTACACGTACCACATGTTGAGAACCGGTGCTTTGTACGATATCCTGAATGTTGCTGAATGTAAAAACACAGGACTGATTGTGTTGCTGTCAGCAGAAGAAGTCAGTTCATTCATCACACGTTAAAGTAACACTGCGCTGAAATCATCCAAAATTGACCCATTATGTTTAAAGCAAACTGCTAAAAGCTGAATATTGTAAAATGATCACCGTTCTTTCATAGACTGGATGTTTCTTGCCCAAATGCACTTATGAAAAACTTTCTTCTTTTTATGAACACAAGCTTTTTTATATATTTTCTAACACAGTAGTTTGTATTTTTGCACTGATGATTCAACCAGGAGGGTTTCACGCTGTAGAAGTACTCTGATTTGAGATTCAGGTGGTAAACCAAAGACCTGTAAGCACGTTACCTTCAACAGGTGATTGTGTCACATCTCACCCATGTTTGCCTAAAAGTTGAGTTTAATGGGGTGTCGTTCAGCTCAGTCTATAGAGCATCCGCCCCATGTACGAAGGCTCAGTCCTTGCCGCAGCGGCCCAGGGTTTGAATCCGAAACCTGTGGCTCTTTGCCGCATGTCATCCCCCATCTCTCTCTCCCCACATTCCTGTCACTCTTCAAGCTGTCTCTGTTAAATAATGCTCAAAAAGGCAAAAAAAAAATATCTTAAAAAAAAAAAAGTTGAGTTTAATTCTAAAAAAAAAAATTAAATCCATTAAGTTTTAAGCCAAGTCCTCGAAGTGCTCAAAAAGTTTAATTTGAACATCTACAATTCTAACTAAGCAAAACTCCATCCACCAGAAGTCCATCTGCTGCTGATCATGTGATATCATCAGAGCTCCAGAGCAGCTGCTAAACTGCTTCTTCTGAGGTCACGACTGAACTCTGAACCTCATCCGTGTGAGATTTGATTTGTATAACTTAGTAGACTATCAGATGTTGGTACTGTGTGTGAATGGAACTGGAATAAGTTGATCAAGTTCAGGGTTTATTTATTTGTCACTCTACAGCACGAAACGCAAGCTGTGGATCCGCTATGATCCACGAGAAAAAACTTTATTTTTCCTCCGAATCATAAAAATATACAGAGAAATGAGTGGGTTTAAATTTTCTATATTCTTAGGGTTTGACTCCTCATTGTGGGCAACTATTAAGCCTTAGTGTAAGATAACTTGGCAGCGTATGGTGAAAAACTGCAGGCAAAAAAACCCCCAAAACATTCTTACATAACATTTTCTTACATAAAGTTTGAAAGGAGGTTTATTGATTCTGCTCCTGTGAATCCCTCTGGGTGTCAAAGAAAAGGAAAGATATCTGTTCACGTATCAAATTATGAAAATGGGACAGATTCCATCATTATTAAGCTTGTAAACTCCTACAAGGCAGCTGGTTTTTCATTTATTTATTTATTTTTTTTATAAGAGACCAATATTGTGAGTCTCAGAGGAGAACGTGTACAACCGTCATCCTGTAGCTGCAGCTCTACCCAGGAGGATGTTCTCTGCTTTTGGTTCTCTGGACCTGATACTGAGCGGCAGCCTCCAGCCTACAGGAAGCCTCATTCCTTTGCTCTCACATCCTTTTATTAATTAACAGAGCTTGATGTGGCATATGAAAGCAGACTGACAGTGATGGAGACGCGAAGTGCCAGTGGCAGAAAGCGAGAACTGATCAAGTTCTTTATTCCCTTTCTCCCTCTGTTCTCTCTTCTCCGCAGTGCATTCAGCTGTTATGAATAATGCACAAGACTGACTTTAATATTCAGACATTTTAGGGCATGTTATTAACAGAATCAGTTTTTGACAAGAGCAGAACTTAATTAAAAATGTGTTTATTATTTGTGTGTGTGGGGCGGTCACAACATAGGCTGCCGTGGCTGGCTTTGAAATGCAAATCCTAACAGAGACGCCTATTATGGAACCAGATGAGTACTTTCCAGACTGCAACTCAACAAACTGTTTTTGTTTTTTAGTCGCCCAATTTCGCATAACCGAAACTTCCTTATAGCCCGAGGCAACTCTTATTATTTAATGCTTTTGTTTTTTAAGTTTATGTCCCAAAAGTTTCAGTTTCTAAGTTAACGTAGAGCCAGGTTAGTTTCCGCCGAGTTTCATGTGCAACTTTCTGTCCTGACCTTTGAACCTTAAATCCAATCTGATACTTTTATTTCTTTCGCAATTGCCACGCTCATCATCATGAATTTGTCACACAATCAAGACTTAACTTTGTCACTCATCAGCAGAGGCGTACAAAACTTCATTTGCCAGTTTAATTATCCCACTAGTCAAAAGTTCTGAATGGAAAACAACCTTTAAATGATAGTGAATGTTTGCTTTGAGTAATTAACGGAGGTGGAAGGCAGCAGCTTAGATTTTCTAATCTCGTCATTCGATGTGGTCGCTTCCCTGTGACGCCTCTGTCTCCTCTCTCTCCGTCAGATGTGGTTGAAGCCTGCCAAACGACAGGACATTCCCCAGAGGATGTGTTACGTGGTGCCCGTCTACAAGACCAGCGAGCGGCGTGGCACCCTGTCCACCACCGGCCACTCCACCAATTACGTCATAGCCATGGCGCTCAACTCCGACGTGCCTGCGGAGCACTGGATCAGACGAGGGGTAGCTCTGCTCTGCCAGCTCAGCTCCTAATCTCTAAAGTCGTTTTATTTTATGTGTAAACACACATTCTGTATTTTACATATAGCATACATAAAAATGTACATTAATGCAACAATTTACCTGAGTACTGTTTTTTTTTCTCTGGTGCTGGTTCTGTCATTACTGACAGATTTAAAGGGTTGCTGTGATGATTCAGTCGATAACCTTGAAGTATACAGTAGCTAGCACTTTGCATGCAAGCTTCAGTTTGAGAACAACAGCAGCAAGGTTATTGATAATTGATTTTACAATGTTCTCCTTTGTTTCATACAAACTTGATGGCAGAAATACATTCAGACTGTGCTCGTAACTTCTATTATGCACAGCTAACGAGCTCTGACAACTCTTCCAGCAGCCATGTGGTACCGCAGTAACTCTGCCGCACCTTATACATCTATTTGGTTTCTAAATATATATGCGTCGTTCACTGTGCCTTCGCCTTTATTTAAGCATCAACTCAGCTAAACCCGCTGATCTGGGAACACAAACTGAAGCAGCAGTGAGAGGAGCAGCGAGAGGCGGGAGAATGTTACTAATGGATGGCATTATGCTGCTGTGGTTTCGCAGCTGTACACCAGTTTGTCTCTGTAACATTATGTCAGAAACCATCAGAGATCAGGAGTCTGGGATCTTTTCAGAGTTTATTTTCCTTTCATAATGGGGAGAAAAGCACAGACAGGCAAACAGCAAGGATGTCACATTTTGCATTTTATATCCAGATTACTAAACAAATACACATACAACAAAGCCAAAATGAAAAAAACAATCAAGGACCTTCATTTTTACAGACAATTTTTGCCCAATAAACAGTGAAGAAACGTGTTCTTTGGGGCATAGTGTCTTCAAAGTGTCACTAACACTGACAGAACAGTTTTGATTTAAATGATGCATGTAATACAGCATCTCAAAATACGCTTTCAAAAAAGGACTTCTGTTAAAAAACAAAAAGACAAATCAAAATGATTTATTGTAGGAAACTGAAAAAAGGTCAAATAAACGTGTATTTTATAGACAGAAAATAATTGACTTTACTTCGTGCTGAATGAAGATACATTCTTAATCATGTGCACCAGCATTAAATATGAACAAAAGATTAAATAATAAAACATAAAAAGCTTCATTAAAAAAGGCCAAGAACACCAGGTACACTACACCCCAAAGAACCTCTCTCGCTCTTCACCCAGTTAATTTAAAAAGTAACAAAAGTCGTCAGTATTTTAACTTTGCAGCACAAAGAATGAAAAACAAATTTACACTCGACGCGATGTCTGTACCATGCATGATTCAGTCAGATCAATAACATGAGTTCAATGTGACTGACGACTTACAGCCAGTTAAGACATAAGACGACGGATGTCACACAGTGACAGGATAAATGAAACCACACACGTTATCTGTGTGCTCCAGCAGCCGAAGCTAGGCGAGCCAGCTCAGCATGTGGGCTGCAGAACAGCCAATGGAATGTCAGGGTGGGGCAGGGTGGGACAGTATCAAGCACCAGCCACTGAAAATCCACACTTGGGCCACTTTTGGCACAGTAAGCTGAGTGATTGTAATGTACACCCTCACAAACAATATTACAAATAATAATTAGAATAATAATAATAAATGTCCTACGGTTTGATAACATCCATTACAAGTGCAAGGAATGTGGTCATGAAAGCGACATCGTTCTGCTGTGATCTAAGAGTTCTGTCTATTGCGTGGTCTGTCTCAGACTGTCAGCGGGTTATAATTGATTCCTTTACAGAAGTACTTTTAAAAAAACGATTCAATAGGAACAAAATCAACTTTTGGCTCAGCTACTGTCACTAAAGACCTCATGTATTTACATGAAAAAAAATCTGCATTAATGTGACAACTCAACCTCCTGCAGTGATCGAATGTCAACCACAGGGCGGTCCCACTGGACAAAGCACCTTTCAGGAGCTCGTAAGAGACGCGCCCTGTAAAAAAAAAAAAAAAAAATCTAATAAACTACAACACTTTTTGATGAAGTTATTCTGAATTCACATTTGGAAGCTGTTGATTCTTATGAAGGCAGATAATAATATGAAAGGCCTAACAAGAATACATCCCCTTTGGCTACAGATTGTCAAAAAAAAAAAAGAAACATCTGTGACATCTAGCTTCTAAACAAAAACACTGATAAGTCTTAAATTCTAATTTGGCAGATGTGTTAGTGATCACTATGAACTACAAAGGCTTAATAATCTCAAAACTCAAATTAGACAATAAAACTTAATTAATGGAGAACCATGTAGCACAAAAAACAGAGCCGTTTCTACAATCTCCCACGCAAACTCATTTTGACCCCGCAGCTTTCCAGCTGTTGACACATTTTTGCAGGTGAGGGTTGATTTCAGGCGTAGCAGCTAGCTAAAAACTGAGCTCTCCGGAACTTTAAGGACACGGTGCGATGGTGCGTGTAGCGGCTGTGGTGTTGCTCCAGTGGCCAGGGCTTGGCACAGAGAGGCGCGAAGATGTCTGAGACGCAGTGTGATGACATCAAAAGTTGATGGTTGGATGCCGGGTGGAACACACACCACAGATGCACGTGACAGGGATGATGGGGACACAGCACAGAGCGGATAAGAGACGAGGTGGCGGCGATGGTAGGGGGTTGGGAGATACGACGACAACACGCTAACAACAGGTGATGATGCATAGGCGGAGAGCTACTGGGCCGTGACAGCTGCCTCTCTGCAGGGACACGCTTCGTGCACCACCTTTACTATCTACAGCTCTCTCTTTTTTTTTTTTTTTTTTTTTAAAGATGGGGTTCACCGGTTCAGAGCAGAGGAGGTGTTTTCTGATTGGAGTGCAGCCTCGCTCCTCTTTATTTTTATTATTATTTTTTTTTTGCATCACAGGGAGCAGACAGATCGGAGCTGACAGAGGAGAGGTGATGGAGGAGCAGAGTGTAAACATCACTGGAAGAGTCATGAGATATGCATAAGCTACCGCAGCTTGTTTGGAATGGAGGCACAGGCCATGAACGAGACTCACATTGCATGCAAGACTGGGCCGTTACATTGCAAACAAAGCATGTTAAGGCCAAGAAGAACAATATTGATACATCCCCTCCCTCGCTTCCTAGCATCCTCCCCCCACGACACCCTCTCTCCTCGACTAAAAGCCAAAATCGAAAACAATTTGGTCTTCGAAGATAGCGATGAGCAGCATGATGCCGAACCCGGTCAGCATGCCCAGGTTCTGCAGGATAAAGTGTCCCAGCTGGCAGCGCTTGTGGTCCTCGCTGTCCCCGTGAAGCATTTCTGGCAGCTACGCGAGAGACAAAGTAACAACGTGGGATCAGAGACAGACTTTTACTGGAATTAGCATTGCAGATCAGGAGATGGAGAGAAGAGGACTGACTGCCCGTGTGGGAGAGGAGACAGTGAAAAGTTAAGCTGATGTTATTGGGGGGACAATTATCACTGTGGGGGCTGCCGAGCGCGGTGTGCCAACTTACCATATCCACCAGAGCCACATAAAGGAACATGCCAGCTGTGATGGCGAAGATCCAGCTGGTGAGATTGTGTGTGTACTGGCCTACAGCTGTGCCAATCAGCATGCCAACGTAGGCCATGAGGGCGGACAGCAGATTGTAGACAATGGCCTGCTTCACTGTCATCCCGGCTTTCAGCAGCACCGCAAAGTCACCTGTCAGCCAGGAGAGACACACACACACACACACTCATTTAAAGACCATTAAAGCAATCCCCATGCATCTCGCCTCTTATTCTGACACACGTATCCCAACATGAGACACTCGTGTCACAGACTCCTCTGTCATGAATGATTCCGTTGGCTCGCAGACGTTTATTAAGGTAAAAATGACTGAAAGTGTGACGCTGCAGCAGTGACAGCGGCGTGTCCGACTTCTGTTTACAGTCTGCAAAGTGACGCTGCCTTGTAAACCCCCTCGGTGAATAGCTTGGCACACGTCAACGCCGTGTTTTTCTTCGCTTCTTCCAGCCTATTCTGACTCCGTGATGAGGTGAACTCATTCAAAGCCCATCTCGCTCCGAACGTCTGCCACCGCTATCTGTCTTCAAGCAGGTGAAAAACAGACTCTTTCTAAGAAATATGCCTTTAACTCCCTTCTGATACACTTATGATTACATATGCACGCCGTAGCCTCTCTACCCTCTTCAATCATTGCCGGGCTAAATGCGGGAAGAGGCCCAGGTCTCAGCGGAAACGCCCTGGATTTGGAGAGAGAGATGAATACTGAGAAGGGGGTAGCCTACATTTCCTGCGCTGTGTAACAAGCGGCCTCTTTTCCTTGCTAATTACCACAATGAATATATTACAGCGCTGCTCTCGTCCATCAATCAAACCCAGAGTAAAGGGGGGAGAAGTTAAAGAGAGACAGTCTGCACACACCTCACTTCAATGGTATCTTTTTTCCCCCCCCCGCTCTCTCTTCAACTAGCATTTCCTGCCTCCCCGGTTCCAATCCGTCAGACACTCAGACACGCCTGCCGCCGCCTCATCTACCGCAATTAACACACCCATCACTGCCAATTAGCTTCACTCTGGGTGGTTAAAGAACCCTCATAATCATCATCTTTGCCATCCAGCTGCCAGTCGGGGGACGGGCTTTTGTGTTCAAGAGGAGCTGAGAGGTGCGCTTGTCAAACTGCTGGGTTTGTCTGACGAGCGGCCCTACAGGGGCGGAAGGCACAACAGCAAGTGCTCGCGAAGAACGGTCTGCCGAATCGACAGGAAATGTGAAATTACACGGGGAGAGACTGATCTCGCAAATCTCCCTGAGACAGGACTCGCAGCGCTGCAGTTAACCATCTGGAAACTCGAACACAACAAAGAAGAAAAAATAGCAATAAAAAGGACAGAAATGTTGGACCAGAATCAAAGCTCCTGGCCATCTTGTTCCATGTTGAAGGCTCACAGGCACAGCAGATATTTTTGGCACTTCAAACTGCTAAATGCTAAACATCACAGACTTCTGCAGCGTTAGTTAAACCCGAATGCGTGTCATCCTCCTTCCTCACAATGATGCTTTCCAGAGAAGCAGATTTTTTTTCTCTTAAACACAATAACAATAGGACAGGGTGCTGCTAGTCAACACAAGAGGGAGCAGGCAGACAAACGCAGGCTATTACTCACTGGTTCACCCTCTGCTGTAATTGACACTACTCTATTCATCAAGCACACAAACGAGGCATGGAAACTGCACGGCGAAAAGACACATCATTAGTACTGATCTGCTGTGGATGGCCCCATTGTCTGTCTTTTTCACCCGACTCTCGCCACCTCTTCCTCTCACTGTAAACAAACGGGCAGAGAAGCACAGAAAAAAAAAAACAGCAGAAATATTCACAGTTGCTGAATCAAAAAATGTCCTCGGAAAGAACAGATTTGAATGCAAATGAACGCACCAGCAGCTGTACTTGCTCTTTGAGTCTGACTGTGTTGAACAATGTGTGCCAGGCACGGTACATCATCCTCACTGACAGACACATTGACAAGCCATTTCGCTGCTGTCAGACAAAAGCCATCAATCAGGAAGAAAAAAGTACTTTTTTCTGGAGTCAAGAGTGGAGTGATGATTATTGACAGCGCTGGGTTTTTAACAAGTTGCGAGGGACTGAGGGTCGGGGAGACCAACTCGGATTAAACTTTCAGCTGGAGTAAGAAAAGGAGCCGTTTTGCATGAGGCTGCGATTCCGATGCTGGTTGACGTAATGTGAAATAACTGCACGGCCTCCACAAAACAGCTTTGTTCTACTTGTTGAACAAATGAAGTGTGCAGTATCCAGCGTGTAATGAGTGAATGTATTGTTTTCTTTAGGGGTTTTTTTTTCTCCACGCTTTCTCTCCACTTACCCAGTTCATGAGGTAATTCGTGGCAGAAAACAGCCACTGATGTACTGATGCCTCCTGTCAGGTTTGCACTGAACGCTGCGCCTGCAGAGAGAACAAAAAGTTTAGACGTATTGGGAAAGAAGCTTGTTTGCTTTTGTGCTCAAAGTTGAGAAGATCAATACCTCTCTCATGTCTGTGCACTAAATGTGAAGCTAGAGCCAATTAACTTAATGTAAAGACTTCCAGGAGCTCAAAGTGTTTGTTTTCACGCTTCGGTTTCTGTACATATTAAACAAATGAGACATAACGTGTCAAAGAGGTGCTAGTAGGGAGGTTTTGTTGCTTTTAACAGAGCCAGGCTAACCGTTTCCCACTGTTTCCAGTCTTTGTGCTAAGCTAGGCTAAACAGCACCAGCATCACCTCTATACAGAAACAATAATTTACAGTACAGTAAATGTGGTAATCTATTCTAGTAACCATAGTAACAACACTGATCGTACCTATAGCCAGGCCGTCACTGAAGTTATGCATGCCGTCGCCCATGATGACCATCCAGGCGATGCTGGCGATACCAGCGTCCTTCATCTCCTGGTCTGAGTGACAGTTCCCACCGTGAGAGTGACCGTGACCGTGTGAGTGTCCGTGACCGTGCTTGACCTTGCGTCCATTCTCTTTGGTGGGCGAATGGCGTTCTTGCTGGGGGTTTGTGGGCGTCAGCGGCGTCCTGTTGTTAGGAGAGTCGGGCGGCTGGAGCTCTGTGAGCTGTGTGTCGTTGTGGCTGTTGTCGCAGGAGATGGCGGTGCTGTCGGGGTCTGGAAGAGGCGAGGAGATGTTACGGAGATGAAACAAAGCGCTGTAAAGACTGCGCGACTTGAACGCTTCGTACCTTCGTTGAGGGGCTTCAGGTGCAGCCACTCTGCGTCTGAGCGACGATTTAATTTGTGATCTGACAACTTCCTGCCAATCTTGCCCTCCTCGCTCACCTTCTTCATGGCCTGTGAGCAGAGACATCATTTTATGCTTTACTCATTACATACTCTAGTAATATAGCAAACAGAAGCAACTGCCAGTCCATCATCCACAGCTGGGTCTTGTTAATCTCACCGCGTGGTCTTTGTAGTGCTTAAACATGCCGATACAGTGTTCGATGATGAAGAGGAGGTAGATGCCGGCCAACGCTGTTAGGCCCTTCCACACTCCATCAAAGCCTGTTACCAGATCGGTGTCGTGGCCCGTCCCAGGCTCGCTGTGGTCGTGCTGCCCTTGAGACTGTACACATGAGGAAGAAGAGCAGAGGATGAGGACGGAGAAGGATGGAGTGAGGGAGGAGGATCGCACATTTATCACTGCACAGATTTTATTTCCTGGGGTTGCGCAGATCGAATCCCTGATGCCTTTTACAGTCGAGAGAATGAAAAGAACAAGCGGAGGACGATGGTGTCACTGCACACAGATCAACTTTGTGCACTAAGACTGACAGCTGGTCAGAGGCAGAGGAACTCTGAGGTTTCAGTATCACTGAAGAATATCTAGAAGAGTGTGAACACTGATGTTTAAAGGATCTTTGTCATCTTGATTAGTTGCCATGTATAAACATTGAGACTTCTTAGAATAAAAAAGAAGAAAGGACGACGTATGATGACGTACATCGTATGACCTTTGATGAAGAAAAACAAAATGAAAAAAATATACATATATTTTTTTGCTGTTGGTCTCCAAGTAGTATCTAAAGATTAAGGTGCACTTCAAGTTTCCCTTAGAAATATTGATTGTTAACAAACATCTGTGTTCTACATTCCTGTTATTGCGATCCAAAGGTTTTATTTCCAGGCTGATCTGTTTGATTTACACAAAAGTATTTTATATGAGTTACTATGTCTGTCCTCATGTCATTTAAAATTGTTATGAATAACAAACCAAACAGTAAATCTGATAATGTAACCATAACGTGTGCATGAAGCCGTGACAATGACATGCCCTGACATACTGGCCTGCCTCAGTGTTTGAGAGACATTTAGATAGACATGTTTGTAGTCCTTATTTTACAACAGGAGTGACTGCAGTCAGCATTGAAGTTACTTTAAAGTCCGTGCAAAGGCAATTCTGAGATTTCTTTCAAAATACATTAAATATGTTGGAAAATAGTTGCTGAAAACATGTGAACAGAGGTTAAAACAGTTTTTCACCAGTTTTCAGTCCAGGATTTTTTGGGCGGTCCTAAAGGGTGGCTCGATGACACGCTGAGGCCACCCTGAGCATACCCCTGCACCACTAGCAGAGAGACAGAGATTAAGTGTCGCTCAGAGTGTTTCAGAGTTAGTTATGTCATTTTCTGAACTCATCTGACACGTTTCAGTCGCTTCGAAATGGCTGCTTGACTGCTCCCACAAGTGGGCGTGGCTTCAGCACATTCAGTGGACACGCCCCCACAGTCCTGGAGCTGAGAATTATTTTTACCTGAATTTCACAGCTAATTTCATAAACTTGTCGATATTTTTAATCATTCAGATTTGGCTGGGTGGTTAATAACACTTTCTTCTTTGGTCAAACTCAGAACACATATTTATTCTTACTTTACACAGACTTTAAGCTTCTTTAATATAAGTACGACTTTTTTCACTCGTAAGTTTCTTAAACCTTTTCTTTGAATTGTTATACGCGTTCTGGTCGTCTGTCGTGTACTCACATGAGGCAGCAGATGAAGGAGAGCATCGCCACTGAGCGTGCCCACCGCCAGCGCCACCAGGAAGGTGAGCAGAAATTTGAAACAGGATTGGTTGAGTATGGGTACAAGCACCACACCCAGCAGAGACAGCAGGCTGATGATGGTGATGGACACAAAACCCCACAGCCACACCCACACTGGAGAAAGAGACAGACAAAGACAAGCAAACTGTTATTTACTCTGCATTTACAAGACAGAGAGGACCCCAGTGCTTCTTAGCCATATCCAATGTTCTGGAGATGTAGTGCAACTCTTCAACTGTGACAATCCATAAAAATATAAAGACGTGCATGTGAGATCCAGAAGCTGTCACACATTCAGCTGCATTTTTCAACAAAAAGTCACAGCTTTACCCTCAATTGGTTACTGGCTGAAGGTATTTTCCCCATCCTGTTCACATGTGAAGGAACTACCCTCCAGAGGTTTTTCGATCCATGTGTCCTTGTGATGACACATGACGCCTAAAGCAAGAATTGTGAAGTGACATTTCAGCAGTATTCTTTCGCCGCCGCCTCATTTTTCATTCAAGGCCGCAGACGTGTCACATGAAGCAGAAGAGAAAAAGTCAGAAAGGTACACTATCATTTAAACTGTCAGTCCAGCTGTCAGCGCAGGATGCGTTTCAAAACAGAGCAAGACCGAGTGAGAAAAACTTTATGATTCGTTCATCACAGAGGACAAAGTCTTTAATGTGGTATGAAATTCAATGTCACACCAAAGCCGGCAGTGTGTTCACTAAAGCGATGCTGGGTCCTTCACTGCTGACATTCAGCTGTAGGACATCTATTGACTAAAACGTAGTGTGCATGTAATGCACGTTATGGACAGTTGGCTTCAGTGAGGCATTTTAGCTAATGCTCTGAAAATATAGCACAGCAAACGTCTGTTCCTCACAGATTGAGCAGGTTATAAACAATGAAACATATTCGCTCTATTTGTCAGGACCAAATGGTTCGACTGTATTTGACTGTTTCTTAATACAAAATATATTCTTTCTTTCTCCAACGGATTCAAGGGGCTGTATTCATATGTTAAAATATGGCAGACTTTTATATTTATATATAAAATCTCCTTCATGGAGTCCTCCATTCCTCATTGTCCCCAAACTGTCCCAGATTTTACTTTAAGACTGAACAACCATTGTCCCAAACTGAAGTTTTGCTTAAAATTTGAAAGTATTCAGATAGTATTCATAATTCTTTAAGTCATTGGATTATTTACTGTTTCTTGTTTATTTAACTAGTCGCTTGAACAATGCATCAAACTGCAGAGCAAACCCGATTCTAGTATATGGCGATAGAAACATTAGTATTATTTATCCAAATACTCACAAACTCACTACACATTTTATATTTGGAGTACAAAAAAATCCAAAAAAAAGGAAGAATATCAAACAAACTTATTTAAATATTTACAAGCTATAGGAACACCCTGATATCCGGAGAGTCACCGACCCTGGTACTGTTGGCAGAAGAGCTGCATGGACTGCGACTACTCTGAGCGGCATGCCTGGCAATGAATTACAACAAGATATATTGCCTGCCTTTTTCCTGATGGACTGAATAAGTTGCTAAATTTTGACGCTAGTTGCTTTTTAGAAATAGTCGCTAAGAGGGCCTGAAAAGTCACAAGACCCAGTTAGGAAGCAAGTTAGCGACCATACGCAGTGTGAGAAACTCCTCATTTTTACTTCTGTGACAGGTGGACAACATTCTGACGTTGGTAATGAAGTCATATTTTTACCGGGTTGTCCACGTTTATACTTCCTGCATTAAAAAAAAAAAAAACACCGTAAGAGTGCACGAGGAGAAGTATCTCAGAGGCGTGTTTTATAGTCCATCTTCTGAACTTTGTAGTTTTACCACAGATCACGTCTATACCATCCACCGTCGCATGATGATCTAGTGTAAGTGCAGTCGGATTCTCTGAACACTGCAGACGTCTTTCTAAATCCTTATAAATTATCCTTCACATCTTTCATGACTTAGGTTTTTTTTACTATTCCACTGTACCCCACGGTCTTTCACGTTTTTCGCAACCACCATCTGCAATCTCACCACTAGATGGCACTAAATCCTACAGACCGGTCCTTTAATTCATATAAACAAAAGAAACAAATGTGCCACCAAGCCAGAGGGAAAAATGACTAATAACAGTAAAATCACACCGGCAGACACTCGTCTAATCGGCCCCAGGTGGTGCCGCTTGTGAAAAGATGATCTGAAACATGTCTTATAGCTGACGGAGTGGTCTTTGGAGAGACTGAATCAAGCTGTTACTGTCCCATTACCCAGCTGTAGGATTAAAAAACATTATGAAAAAAAAAAGTCTCACTCCGGGCAGCCGTCTCTCCACCCAGAAAACAGGAGGCTGGAGTTCCTCCGGGGGGAAATATTTTAACTTAAGAGGAAGGCCCTGATGCTTAAGTGCTGATTACACAGCCACTTGTCATTAGCTTTTGGGAAGCTTGCTACCCAAACCCTGAATCTCGCTGCAGGTTTACACACTTTCTCCAAATATCTGAGGCATTTGGTGGTTTGTCGATGGTCTTCATCATTTTAAAAATCTCCTATAGGTGTTACGCAGTGTGGAGGGCCATGGCATACTGATGATTCACACTGTTTTCATCAAACCATTTTCTTTCTCTGCTCATTTATTCAGGCTTTTCTTTGATTTTGTCCTCTTGCAAATACATGCAGGGTAAGTTGTTATTAATATGCATAAAAAGTATTAAAAAAAAGTTTTAAATATCCAAGCTGGGTGTGTATTTTGAAGTACTGTTTAGCATTAGCAAATAGATTTGTGAGCTTTACTGGTGATAAATCGTCATATATCTTTTGATTTCTTTATGTTGGGAACTGCTGCTATAATTCCTTTTGAATAAAGTAGCCATATAGAATATTTTATTTTGTGTTTTTAAGAATCTCTGCATTTGTATCTAATAAAGAGAACCCCCTGATCGTTAGTAACACTGAAAAAAAAAGTGGATTCAGGATCTGTGTCTCCGCTGTGTGTTAAACATTTTACACCACATGTAGATAACAACAATGTGGCAGTGAGCCTAGTTTTCCATAAAAGTGAAGGAATGCTCTCACGAACATGTTGTGGAGAGCCTGATCGTTAGGAAGGACAAACTGGACACGCTGAATTCATTTGCTCACCATAGACAAAAATGTCTTTAATAACGCTCACTGCCGTTTTCAATGTGCCTTACAAAAGCAAAAGGTGCCACAGTCGACCGCTTTCTTATTTGTCGCATCAAGCGGAACACCGAGAAGGCAACTGTACATCAGCCAGACAGTACATCACCGCAGGTCCTTCACGCTCGTGCAGCTCATCTACTTCTCCATCTCATTACCCATGTGCAGCTGTGGGTTTTTTCTGTGTGTGCAGACGTGGAGGTGTGCAGGGGGTTTGCGGTGGGGAGACAGAAAGTGGAGATAAGGGAACAGAAGAGAGGCGAAGGAGACCCACTGGTCTGTGTCTTCTTTCCAATTATGCATCTCCTGTGAGCTATGGCTCAGAAAAAATGGCCCAGGGTGTTGCTTTGGCTCTCCTAATTGGCACAGTGCAAAAAAAAAAGAAAAAAAGATCGGGGCGAGGGGACCAGAAAGAAACCAACTGTACATTCTCCGTGCTCCCCCCATGGATGCCGGCAGGAGGTAAATGAGAGGTAGCTCCGTGGCGTGTGGTGATGCCTATGGTTGAGTCTTGGTGTACCGTTATAGGCAATCTAGCGCCTCTATTTTTCCACTAATGAGGAGCCTTCTTGCCCTTTTGACTTGTTCGTGCCGTCCTCCCCGTCATCATTACCATTTTTATGACTGCTTTCAGTGGAGGCGCACTGCTGCCTGAGGCACATGTGATACAGGTGTCTCCTGAGGGGAGTGTATGTTTAATAATTAAAGATTTAAGAGGGCGCTCGGTTAGGGAATTCCTCCAATCTTGTGGTTGATCTTAAGCTCCGGCTTCTTTGACAGTATTATTGCATGCTGAAGTTCACAAAAGCAACAATACCTTTTGCAGTTAAAATATATATTTTTTGGCATAAAAATGGCATTTTCCACCTCTAATTAAAAATAAATTCAGGCTGTGCAGAAGCTTTCATGACCCCACACTTGCCATGTTGTCTGTTGTTTACAGTGACAGCTCCCTAACTTCAGGGCTACTTTGCATAACTTAAATGGAAAAACTAAAATCCAATTACGCTGCAGGTCTAACACCGAGTGTGAGAACAAATTAATTTACCAGGTGTAAATGCAGCGTGGTCAGATTGATTATCATGCCGGGTTCACAATGCATTTTCATTCCAGGTGTGTTTTATAATGCTACAAATGTACTTTTGCATTACCCACTAATACACACACAGGAAAATAACACAGAAGAAAAAGCAGCTTTTCTATGGTTTGTTATTTTTCTGTACTCGCCCTGGTTTGATAACAAACTTTTATAGCTTTATTTCACGCCCTGTAACTCATTAACTTTAAAACACTGTGATTTTATGATTTGCATTCTCATAAACCAAGAAACACTGAGAGCCCAGAGCAGGGCTTAACATTGACCTTCATTCTTTATGGCTGATCTTTCAGCCTCTTTCTGGGGTTTTTCTTACTGAATAATTACTTTGGGGATTTGAAACACAAACTGAAAGAGGAGCCAGAAGAAAGACACTTTTTTTTTTCTTGACATAATTGAGATGGGTCCAAGAAAAAGTTTCAAAATTGTCAGCACATAATAGGACCGCTCATTTGCTTCCATGGCAACAAAAAAATGATCTAATAACAAAGGCACACATTGGCATAAATACAAAGTATCCAACACAAATCATGTGGTGCAGTTCGGTGAATGAATGACCCTGATTTGGAGTGTTAATCACATGATGTGCTCTTCTGAGAAGACCTGGGTGTGATTTGGCAAATTAGCTGCCTATTCATTCAAACATTAACTTTCTCCCAGTGAAAATGCAAAAATAAAATCTCTCCCTGGGCGGCCAAAGACACACATGACTTTTACACACTATACTCAGCTCTCTTAATACATTCACTGCCTATCAACTCTGACTGATGGCCATTAGTTATGCATACGCTCACTGGGATTTCTGATTGACGGAAAGAACTAATCAATTAAGGATCATGCTAAACACTTACTGACTCCACAATTACGTCTAAAAATGATCTTTTCCGCTCATTATATGGCTGATAAACTAGCACAAACCTGCTTTTTAGGCTATGCTGTAGAAGTTAAATCGTGTAAGAGGCCATTCCCGGTCCTGGTTGTTTGATCCACACATTCATCCACACTCACATTCAAAGGTGGATGCATTTAACTGCATTTTTTTAACAAACGTGGGTTAATAAATGTCAGTTATCACCTAAGAAAATGAGTGGGTAAGTGAATAATCCCTGTTTTCAGTGTGGCCATGAGTAAGTCATTTAGTTACAGAGCACTCTTGTAGAGCTGCAAACAAACACATATAAGATTATTCATCAATGAATGAATAAGAAGCAAGACGTCCTGCTGGTTCTGTGAAATCTTTTGAGAAGTCTAAATAAAGATTAAACACACATGATAGTACCGAGATAATTCTGTGGCAGTGTGTGTGTGTGTGTGTATGTGTGTGTGTGTGGTTGCGCAAAGTTTTATCAAGATCAAAGAGTGTGGTTATTAACAAACACCTCTCTTATTATGGACTGTGCTACAGTTGTACAACTTGAGAGCTAATTCTCTCACCAAAATGTCTCCGCGTCTGCCGTCTTACATTCAAAGCCATTAGATGTTACGCTTTCTTCGTCTGCAAAGAAAAGTTAATTAAGCGTTGCTGTTGTAGACGTGCACGAAACTTGATGATTAGTCAGACATAGCATATCCACTTGGTCTCGAGGTCTCAAATTACTTTTAAGAAACTTGCACTGACTTTAAACATTATGTATTTTATTGTGTTGTGTTTAAATTATGCTCTGGTGAGTGTTCACTGCTGCTCTGAGAAGTAAAACTGTCTTATCAATGTACTGAAAATGGGAAGATGGAGCTAACGATGGCTTGCATTCCCAGAGGATTAAGGATATATTTCCTGGTTCACTTCAGTGATCATCACATTAAAATATGGCTTGATTATTTCAAATAAATGCTCCCGACACTCTTCCCCAAGAGAGGAGCTTCAGGTTTTACATCCTGATAGCATCACATTAGAAAAACAGAGGTTTCTCATTTATAAATGTAGCTTTCCTCTGGCTGATGGCACCACAGAGAGACAGTAACTTACAGTTGACTTTTTCACTCTCATAGACTACGCTAGGCTAACACTGATTGTTATGTAAATTAATCTATTCAACGTTTCAATTATATCTTACCTTCTCAGGGCTCACAGTCGTGATGATATTACTGCATTCTTACTATTACTATGAAACAATGATCTACTGAACAAGCATGCTGGCCGGATCCAAACATGTTTATTCCAAGCAACAACCTCCATGGCTGAGAAATGAAGCCAATGCGGCTTCCTTAAACAGACACTTGAGGCTGGCTACAGAACGAATCAATCTCATCCCTGTATTAAAATGTCCAACTTCACAGCAGAAATAAACATGCCTGGTCCTAAAAACAGTTTTGGTCTCTGTAGCTAATTTCCCCGTTCATAACACCTGTACCGAGGGTGATTTTTATAGAGCTCACCATGGTGGACGCTTTGATTGACAGGTAGGTGCTGTTATAGATTGCTTGTCTGACACGGCCACAGAGCCGGAGATTCTGAGATTCAAAACAGCTGTTCAAAAACCTTCGGCTGATGTCACGCATGCGCTGTCCGTTCTTTATACTGTCATTGGTTTATACTGATGGAAGGAAGGTACAAATAAAGTTAAGACTAAATATCTAAGCAATATATTTTTGTTGTTAAGACTGAAGAAAAAATTTGACCATTTTTCATAATGACGACGAGAGGATGCAGAGCTAAAAATAGCTCTGTCATACTAAAAACTATAGCAAACTGTATGTTTTGTTTGGTTAATGAGACAATGTGGGACTGAAATGTTAGTGACTGGCTCTTGGACATTCAAAAAGTACAGAATATTTTCCCCCAATAAATAAAAGAAAGCGATAAAGAGGTATATTTTAAGACCTACCGCTTAACCTGTTAAGGGAGCCAATCTGCACCCAACCAGTAAAAACATCAACGATCTGAACCCGACCTGACCCACAAACCACCAACTTAATGTATTATTGTAGCACAATTGTCAAGACTATCCAAGGGGCTGATTCTGCTGCTGGTCCAGAGTGCTCTCTTTTCTTTTCTCGCCGGCCCACAGCACTACAGGAGTAGGAAGATCTTGGCTAAAATGACAGACGTGTTCTTTATTGTTGGAATAGCAGCAAAACAAGGAACCCTTCATTAAAGCCTGTTTCTCTCTCACACACAGACACTGAAAGAAGACAGAACATTTTGAGATTATGAAGGATAAAAATGATGAAAACTAATACGCATTTTCTGAAATAGCTGCCAAAATTAACACTACAGCCCAGCTACATGTTTTTGCCCACGGTCCGAAAAAATGTAAAAAAAAAAACAAAAAAAAAAAACTTAACATCAGAAGGTGCTTTGCTGCTAAAGACGAGTGAAGTGAGGGTGATTTTAGCATAGTTTTTTTCATACACCTAACATGCATATCAAGGCCATCTTTCTCTGACCTCCATTGTAAAACTTTTCTTCCAGAAATATTAAAAAAAAAAAAAAAAAAAAAACCTGACAGGCGCAGAGTCTGCCTCACTGAGCTCTAAAGTACTTTAGACTGGCAGTTAGCGGTGTTGTCGCTGACACTTGCTGAAGTTATCGTTTGTTTCGTTCTACATTACAAGTCTTTTCAGTCAAAATTGACCGGATCAATAAGATACTTGGCTCTTACCGGGACTCACAGGCTGCAAGGCTTCCTGCTCCACATCCATCTGGTGGTAATGGCGGATGCAGACACGACTATCTATCTGGTAGAGCAGGGCAGGACACAGGTATGTGAACTGGCTGGGGGAGATGAGCGAGTCGGGATTCAGGCCGTAGTAGGTGAGGAGCTGAGTGAGGTTCAAACACTGGAGGGAGGAGGAGATGGTACATTATGAGGAAGAAAGCACTGGCTGTGCAGCAATTGAGATAATAAAACAAAACTGAATATGGTTAGAGAAAAATGAATATGCTCCATGCATCCTTTGAACATCAAATACTCACATTTTTTCTCTGTAAAAACAGAAATATTGAAAAATAGGAAGGAAACAAGCTAAAACTTTTATCTTACTGCCACATTTTAACACCACACGGGGTGTTTGATACTCGAAAAACTGATTTTGTGTCACTTTTTACAGTTCAGGATATTTTGACATTTCAATGACAAAATACATTTGAGGGACGTGTCAGAGGAGGACAAGGGCTCAAAACTGGTCATTAGCAACCACTAAGACTTTCTAAAAAGATAATTACTATGGAACCAAACACATTAAAGATTAAAGCAACAAACTTCTCTACATTTGACCACATCTGGTCAGAATAACTGACTAAAGGTTAGCATGACAAAGAAAATAGGATAACAACTAGCAAAGACTGCTCGGGCCATCAGAATCTTCTTTTCTCATTTTACTTTCTAAAATATATCTCAGATTGGTTTTTTTCACCTTTATCAAATTTCAGTAATTTATATAAATTCTGTTCATATGTCAAAGTTGTTGAAAAACAGCTTCTTGTGCGTCAAAGATTGAGTTCAAACAAGACGTACCTCCTCGTGTTGATGAGACAGTCCTCCCGGATGGTCAGACAAGGCGTTTGCAGGTAAAGTGGTGGAGGCAGGCTCTCCCGGTGCTTCTCTCTTGTCTTTATGAGAACGGCTGTGACCGTGATCGTGACTGTGATCATGGTCATGATTGTGTTCGGACTGACGGTCACGGTCATCGGACAGAGATGTGGGAGGAGAAGGGGTTTTGTTTCGCCCTCTCTGTCCTCTGACCCTGGCTGGCTTTTTCGACTTCTTGGGACGGCTTTCTGTGGTGGCAGGAGAGGACTGTGGGACCTGAGTGACCTGGGACGGCACTGACTGTGGAGAGGGATGCTGCTCCTGGCTGATGGGGGGAATGTCTGTGCCTGTCTGCACTTCGTGGACATGACTGTGATTGTGATCACTGTGGTCGTGATCACTGTGGTCGTGGACATGATTGTGGTCGTGACCGTTGTGAGGTTGAGCAGACAGGTCCTCGCGGTTCAAGTGCACCTGTACCTGCTCGTGTTTGTGCTCTTTGTCATGTCCGTGATCATGATTGTGATCATGATCATGTGTGTTCTGCACATGTCCATCAGAATGTTTATGGTTACTATCATCTACCTTGGCGTGATCATGATTGTGTTCTGCACCATGTCCATGATCGTGGTCGTGATCATGTTTATGGTCATGTCCTTTAGGTGCACCGCCAGCTGGACTGGCAGCAGTAGTCTGCTGGCTGCACTGTGTGGGAACTTGTTCTGTGTGTGGATGGTGGGAGGCTGGCTTGTGGTGTGGATGACCATGGCCATGCTTGTGACCATGGCTATGGCCTTCATTGGTGGATGTATGTGAGTGAAGGCCCTCCTGTATATCAAGTAGGTCGAGATGAGCTACATGGTCATGGCCCAGGTCTTCATGATCAACACCTACCACCTTCACTTCACCCAGACCTAAGCTAAACAGCAGACTCTGAAATCCCTGGAAATCTAGCCGGTCTTTCTGGCCGTAGCGCCTGAACAGTTGCTGGATGTAGAAGCGCTGCTCCTCCTCTAGAGAGTGCCCTTGAGGATTCTTGGACTCCCCAGACAGAGTTGCTCCTCTCACGTACGGAGCCTCAGAAATCTGCAGGTCGCTGTGGGTGTGGTTGTGGTCATCTGCACCGTGCTGATGGCTGTGCCCTTCTCCATGGCAGTGGTTGCACTGATGGAAGAGGAAGGTGAGCACACACAGGAAACAGAACTTGGTGTGCACCTGGACCCGCATTGTCCCCTCACTTCTGGTCCCCTTCAAAAAACAAACAGCAAAAGTAACAATATCAGAGTTTGAATCGCTGACAAGTGACAGTAGTGACATTGATAAAAACAGCTTAAGCTACCAGGTAAACATCATTCAGACTGTGAGTTTGTGATCCTGGCTAGTGCTGAACTGAATAAGGATTTCAAACGTACAGTATTTTCTAAATGAAAGCAGGATTTTGGAGGAATGTTTTGGTTGTTTTTGGCTCTCAAAGTCAGCCTGAGAAGCTGCATCTTGCATCTTATCTCCTCATCCAGTTTTCACACCACAATGGCAAAAGAGCGCAGTGACTCGGTTACTTTTAGATGGTTCAAACTGTGAATTCATATCCATTTTGGTCTTTTCATTGGGTGTAGAACACAAGTAAAATGTCTGTTTAAGATTTGCAGCTTGGAATACAGTATGTAAAAAATACTGATATCTTCTTGACAGTGATATCACTGTCAGGAAGATATCAGTATTTTTTATCCCAATATAACAAATATGTTCAAACGTCACATAATAGAATCAAATTGATGTCCAGTGTAAGATATTATGTTCTACTTGGTTTGAGTTACATCAGAAAAAGAAGTCCTAATGTGTGAAACAAAACTCATTTAAGCTGGTTTGTTAATTACTTCTTGCTTGGAATCATTACTTCTTTTTGCAACATAATAACACAACGATTAAATCACCTCATCTTAAATTCAAGAAACAATAATACTGAATTATGGAGCAGCCACCAACTCACAGTAAAAAAAAAAAAATGTAATAGAATATTCTCACATTCACTTTTAAAATTAGTTATAGTAAACTCACAATTATCAATAAACAAAGTGGTAGGTTTTTTTGTGCACTGGAAGATTATGAACAACTGGTATCAGATGAATCAATCCTGGTGTTATTAAATCAGTGACTGATACTGTCCTTAAGCCCGATCGCACCTTCCCTAGCAATGATGCACTGACATCTACGCCCACACATCAAATATACTGTAAATACAACAATCAAACCACCTGAGCTGCTACCTTTGGCTTAGCATAACAGATCTAATAACTGAAAGAGGGAGCACAATAAACTCTCTGCTGAGAATTGTGTAACAAATTGCTTGTTTTCCCCTCCTATAAAAAGCCTGAAGCAGCAATATCATTCCAGTCAAATGATCCTCATAAGGTCTCTTGTGAAGCCCGTGGGTGGTTGATGTGTGAGGGGTGGGGGCGGGGCTGGAGGGTGGAGAGGAGTAAAGAGAGGTCAGATGAAGAATACTGGATAATGGTAAGATGGCACACAGCAGAGATCAGTCACTCACACACTGACACGCCGGCTTGTTAGCAAAGTTTCTACTAGATTTACAGCAAGCACATCATGAGGGAATAGATTTGTGTTGCTGCAGACTTCAGATACTGTTCAGATACAGAAATGTTAAAAAACAAAGAAGGTAATAGATCCTCCACAAGGTTATGAAAGCTAGGAACAAAACATTACATACTGTAGAGTTGTGGGAGACAACAACAAAAACAAAAAGAGCAGAATATAACTTCATAGATTTCCTTCTGGACACAGATGAGAAACAAGAAACTGCAAAACAAGAATTCAGAGAGAGGATATATAAAAGAAGTCAGAGATCAGTTAAATAAAGTCACATAAGAGGTTCCTTATATTGGCGATAGGCTTACAATGTGTTGAAAGACTCTACAAACATGAAGTGATCAATCCATCAAAAGTATTCGAATCCCTAACTCTACCGTATTTGTAAACCCACTCAAATATTTCACGGAGAATACAATCCAAAAAGCTCGGCTAAAACAAAGCCCTTGTTTATTCTTGCGAGTCTTGATCATTGTGCAGACGACATCAACAGCTTATCAGCCAATGACTTGTTACAGACTTCCTTCTCCCATATAACAAGATCAAGAATGTGTGAAAGAGTATCATCAGTATTTTAAAGTATGTCACGTCATGTGATTTTGTTTTTTGACTTTCTGAGAAATTTCTGCACAAACCACAGTTTAACTCATGTGACCCTTTCAACTCAGCACTTTCAAAAGGCATTAAACAAATCAAACATTGCAAAACCAAGCCACATAAAATCAGTTACTTAACACTGACTTTGTTTTCATCTATAATTAGCTGTATAAAATGTAAGCGAGGCTACTTACCGCTGTGTGCCCTTGAATGACTGGTGTGTAAAATTAAGTTTGGCTCAGGAGTGAATGATGACGTTCTGACTCAAGCTGCAGACGTTAAGTGTGGTTAACAAGCCTACTTCACGGCGGTCGACAAGACAGTGTTTATAAACATGAGACAGAAGTGACCTATGAACCTTGCAGCAGATAGGTTGGGGCCAAAGTAGGACCTATTTTTAAGAACACACCCTCTGAGCGCCAACACAGCTTGCTGTGTTTTCCTGATTAGACTCTTTGTTGTGTTTGTTCTTTGAGGGAAACAAGAGAATCTTTATTTACTATGAGAGTTTTAATTGTGCGTTACACAAACCCCAAACTAAAAAGTAAGCATTACAAATTAATTTCAAGTGTCACATTTTTCTGTCTCTAAATTGGGATTATCAGTTTATTTTCTCCAAACATTTACAACTTAATATTCTAATAAATGAAAAAAAATAAAAAAAATCGAGTGAGCCGTACAACAACATACACTGCGGGTTTGTTTCTATTAAAGGGATATTAATGCAGGAATCAGCACATTACTTCAGCTCATTTCCCTGAGTCGCTGTTGATGTAATCACAATTTGATTTGTCTCAGCACAACAAGACGAGCAAATAATCCTATCAGTGCACCGAGGAATACAGTAACTTTGTAACTCACCGTAATATGTTTCCTCCTTCTTGGCCCCCAGTCCTGATGCTTCTGTATGAGGGGGTTTTCAACTTTTCTGAAACGTGCACTAAAAAAAAAAAAATAAAGAGGACAGACAGGTTAAATTCAGGCACGTACGAAGACTTTTTTTTTTTTCCCCTGAAGCCAAAAATATCCCACTTACATGGCAAAAAGTTATCTGACCGTGTGCTCATGGTGTCACTAAGGTTACTAAAGGGACAGATTATTTATCAAAAGAAAGAAAATAAGTAAAATGTGTCTCCACAGGGAGATCACAGCAACTAATATATGTATTATTTGCGTTTTTTAATCTCTCTTCAACTTCTAGTGGAACGTTGGCTCAAAGCCTAAAATCTGTACGTAGCTGCCTGGTACTGTTCTAAAGCAGCATTTGTCAGACTAGTTTGATGTGATTGAACAATATTAAAAACATTTAAATAGGTCTTAAAAAACTAAATGTTTAATCATCCTTCCAGACCTGTCAAACTCTGCTGGCCCCATCAGTGCAGTCGTATATTATTTTTCAATGAGAATATTTTGACATGTCACAGGAGGAAAATTCATGAATGGTGCTAATGATACCATTATTGGATGTCATTTAGCTGCTTCCGGTTCTGAAGTCCTGGTTTTGGTCATCTGGGCTCACATTGTCATTGTCGTTGTATTCAGTGAGACACCTGAATACAACGGATCCATTTTATTTTTTCCTGCTATGACAAGTCAAAAGGTTTCCTGTGAAAGACCTACTGCAGACCGCAATGCTTTCAAAGATATTTAAATGTTAGGAAGACTCCTGAGGCCTGACAGAGGCCTGACAATTACAATATGAAGTGAAGGAAAAAACATGCACGTGCAAACCAGTCAGTACGTGGACGAACAGGTGGATTTTAGGGATGCACTGATGCACAGCCAATACTAGCATCAATCAACACGGCATTCACTGATATCAGTGACCAATGTTTATCGGTTGCATTGCATCAGTTTTTCACTGGCTAACTGTTGTTAGCTGCGACTCAAATCTTGGATGAGAAGAGAAACAGACTGAGCTGCAACAAGGCACAGATGCTTATCTTTGTAGATTTCTGGCATAAAATGGCAAAAAATAACAACAAAACAAAAAAAAAACATTGGTATCAGCCCAGAATTTCCCAAGTGCATTCAATAATCAAGAGCAAATAACTTCTTATTGACTAACAGCAACTTGAAAGATTTTGGCAGCACAGCAACTGATGCAATCAATACTGAGCTACTGAAGTTAAACCACAATCAATTCAATTAGTCTTTAAAATAACTTTAACAAGGTGCTTTACATAATATCACACCTCCGTTTAACCAGTATCAAAAATCATTCAGTCAACTTAAACTTTGACATGTCTTAGTGTGAAGCTCTGCTGAAGTACTGTTCTGCAAACAGCTTCTGGTAAACCTTGTGAGCTATTCATCGTTTCACATTAATTGCCTGGATTTTGGTATTAAAAGTTGAATCTCTCATATTTCCATTTGATGTAAGCGGCTTTAGTTTGGAGAAAAAAAAAGTCTGGGAAGGGTTTTTTAAAAAAAAAAAACTCTTTCTTGTGATTAACAAAGGCAATGTTTACTCAAAGAGGGTACTGTGCTATAACAACTAAATTCCTTTAGATAGTGCTAGTAAAAAAACAACTTAAAAAGTCCAGAATGATACATAAAACAGTGCATTCATACTAACACAAATATATATATATATATATTTTTTCCATACATTGCTTCATGCCTCAGATATATTTTCCCTTGTCCAGGTTGTTGATGACAACAGGAACCTTGTTATTTCTTTGAAGGGGGAAAAAATGACTTTGGCCCTTAAGCTACTTCATATGATTCTCACACGACCATACACATCTCTCTTATCTCAGTATCTGCAGGGAAACAGAAAACAGGAATGAAGCATAAAAAAACTCTGGAATTCAAGAAATGCCGTCAAATGTTGTTTCAAAAACTAAAAAACTTTGATCTGATGTTTCTATTTGTTCCATAATCCAACTCACAACAGTCACTCACTCACTCAGTCTCTTGGCAGACCTGCATTCAGAAAGATATAATCCACATTACACTTTCTTTAGTTTTAGAGCTGCAACAATGAATCGATTAACCAATAAGTTGTGAACTATTAATCTTTAACTATTTTGATAATAGATTAATCATGAGCCACTATTTTATGTGAATATTCTCTGGTTTCTTTAGTCTCCTATGAACTAGCTAAATATCTTTGGGTTGCAGACAAAACAAGACATTTGAGGACATCCCGTTGTGCCTTGGGGAAGCAGTGATCAACTGTTCCTGACATTTTATGGACCAAACAACTAATCGATTCATCAAGAAAATTGATAATGAAAATAATTGTTTGTTGCAGCCCAAATTGTTCCTTACAATATTTGGTATTATGTAAGTGTTCTGAATAATATCCCTGAACATAGCTTCCCAAAAAACAACAAAACTGTGGTATGATCTTTACGGTACATTAAAAAGGCTTTTCCAGGGCTGATTACATTATAAACAATTGAGCTTCCACTTCTTATTCATACTTCAAAGCGAGGGGAACTATACAACCAAACGTTGTACTAACTGGGGCAAACACTATTTGTTCTTGAGTCAGATGACAAATAAGATATACAAACATGTCAGAGCGGAGGTTTTTTTAAGTAAGGCCCGAGGTGCACAAGAGAGGGCAGATGTCAGCTACCACATGGACCCAGCTCACAGCAGATGGTCAGTGGGGATCTTAGAAGAGCATGATTTGCTGCTGTATCATCAACATTTAGGAAAGTAAAAGACAGACATGAGACACCTGAGTTCAAGTGACATATCTCTGCAGAGAAATAATAGATTTGTCAGCTGTTTTCAGCTTACAGTGAGACGTTACCAACACTGGCAGACAGACTGTGAAATCATTACCGCTTAGCTCAACTGTCCACACGGAGATCTAGTGAGGATACACCTCATGTTTACAGACAATTTGCTTTTGTCATTACATGGACGACCACACCCGCCACTCCTGCAAAACAAAAACAGCAATAGCGGTCGTCATTTGGACGGGTCAAACTAGCAATCCTCTGATCAAGAGTAGCTATTTTGTCGAATTTATCATAAGCTGTGCGGTGGGTCGACTGCAAATCTCCTGACTCAAGCACCTGGCATATTCACAGTGATGTAGAAAGCCTTTTAACAGTCAGCCTGATAACAGCGCTCGTTATAGCAGACTCAGCACAAGCGGTAGGTGAAGACACACATGTTTCAGTCCTAGTTGATCCCGGCACACTTGTCATCAAATCAATATGACCGAGAGAAGTCAAATACAAATACAAATACAAAAACAGCCTCTCCAACCAGCCTTAATGGTCTGTTTGTCTTTATTTAGCTCTGTGAGTAAAGCTAATACTCTGTGGTACAAAATTAGACTGTGAGCTACTGTGACACATGCATGTTCTAATAAAACCAATGTACACAGGCCAACACTTCCCTGAACTCCTTTGTGAGTCAACCAACAACAAATACCACATCAACATTCAGGTTTTGTAGGTTGAAACCACTGAGTCATTTTCACAGTGTTGCATCAGAAAGATGCTGTACACAGTCCCGAATTCCTCGAGCTGAATCGTGGGAGCTGCAATGCAAAACAGCAAGAGATCACTCCGGCAAGACGCAGGTGCATAGCTGATGCTCTGTGGCCTGGAAGCGTGTTCATCACAGTGTGAGAAAGTCTGAAAACCGCAAGGCTCGACAAGTAAACAGAACAATCAGCTGAAAGCCACACTGTGCTGATATCAAAGATATAACACCTCAGCAAAACACAGACTGATGCTTACCTCGAGTCACAAATAAGCCAGAAAAAGGAAAGGAAGTCACTCCACACCAATACAAAATGTTAACGCAAGCACTAACATAAGTAACAGGTTGAGTGTTTTGAGGCGTTTGAGTTTGAGTTTCAGTGACTTAACTAATTTACAGGGAGGAGGGGAGGCAGAGGAAGGGAGTGTGTGTTAGAGCAATCAACCACCTGACCAGCTACTCATGGTGTACGACATCCTGCCCATTTTAGTATTTATCCTTGATATAAATCAGCAGCTTGAAAAGTGGAAGATATATCAAAATGTCCCCCCACAGTGTTATTGTTTGACCTTGTTTATTAAAACAGTGAAATGGCATCCTTTGAAAAAACATCTTCACCAAGTTTGCAGAAACATTTTAAGCTTGTCCACCTAACTTCAGCACTGATCTGGACTGACACGTGCTTTATCCTGCAGGCTAAGCCTGCCATACAGTACAGAGATATGCACTCTGACTAGGTTATAGCTTAAAGGCTGATAGTGCGGGCATTTTGAAGTCAGGTTATATGAGGTACTCATCTATAGTCAGTGTATTATCTATAGACGATTAGAGCTAAGCACTGCTGTAAACAATGTCAGCACAAAAATGTATGTTAGCCACATGAAAAAGGCACAGCTAATACAGATTTGTTAAAGTGGACGCTGTAGTAACAATATTTTCACCACTTTACCGTGCGGTCACACAGCTATTTGGAACAATAGACAATTGAATTTGAAAGTTTGATGTCGTAACACAGTGCACGACACAGTCGGGCTTATGCGCCAAAGAAAAGGCTGTCTGACGGCAAGGCATAGCAGTCAGAAGATTCTTAATATAGCAGACATGGTGGGCCTTTTTTATGTAGCCAAAATACATCTTTCAGCTGAAGCTGTCCACAGCGGTGTATGACTCTGCTTCTATGCTGGGATCCATGTCTTATTCTCCAAACTGGGGGCGCACTGACTGCTGTCTACTGTATGTAATACACTGACCTTGCATAAGTACCTCATATGAATTAACCTTTTAAATGTTGCTGGGAACAATACATGTGGACACTAAAAGGATCCCTTGTATCAACAGTGCTCAAGCTAAATTTCAATGGTCCTCAACAAAGTACACAAAATGTCATGTCTGTAAACAACTGCATTATGAACAGAATTAGTGCGGGAAGTATTAGTGTTGCAGTTTGGACAGTTTGTAGACATTGTGAGCACTAAAACAAACATGCAAGCCACACCTATTTAACAGTGACTTTTACAGACGGTTAGTGCAGTAACCTTTCAAGGTAAGGTTACATAAACAGAAAAACAACCTCCCATGCTGATAAATGTTTTGAGTTTTTAAAGGGAAGATGACATGAGTCTCTAATCTGGGACTGAGTCTCTAACTTTCCTGTACTTCATGCCTGATGTGATGTAATTATGTCAGTATAATGACATAGTAAAAAAAACTTCACTAACATGATATTCTAGGTAAACTGTAATATCAGCGGACAAATTGCCACTGGTTATTTTTAGCTAATTATATTGCAGGACAAATGTTGTAAATAATATTCAGCCACATACAAAAAACACCACCCAAAGTGATTTTAGGGTAACGTAGGCTTTGTTTTATCACATTAGTGGTTGAGGTCATATTTGGACTTCAGCTTTGTCCTCAGTGGACATTAAAGGAACCTTGGACTGCATCCTATCCCATTTAACAAATAGACTCCAAGACATAACGTTTGCAATCCTGTTTCCTGTTTTCTTTGTTTAGCCCTAAAATAAACAACAAAACCACTCATAAACAGTTACAATGCAAAACTGTGTTTACTGTCAACACACAGTAAGCCTACTTGATGTTTAGCAAGCAAAGCCAAGACCCAAGCACAACAAATTTAGGCAACAGCATTCGAGACAGTACGTGTATTTGATATGAATATGCTGGCTGCATTGTAATTAGGGGTGCAAAGGGGTGCAAAGTTTCCGGTAAATTTCTGGAAACTTTCCATGGGAAGGTGAGCTGGGGAATTTTGGAAATATTCCAAGTTGGAACCTCCATGGGAATTATGGAAATTTATGGGATTTAACTGGAAACTGGGGGTCATTTTTTTATCCAAACATAAATATAAACATTTTGTTTTGTCATAAGCAGACATCCATGCAAAATAAGACAATTTAAAAAACATGACATTTCAACAGATTTGTATGTAGAACTTTCGAGTTTTAATTATTTTACTGAACAATAAGTTGTAGTCCACGAGCTCAAATGTGTGGCTTCAATAGTCTTGTGCTCTGGGCTCCAAAGTGTGGTCCAGGTTCTAGAAATGGTCTGTGCATGTAGGGGATGTGGCCTAAATAGCCCTGCAGTAAGCAGTGTGCTATGTGCATGTGATGGAGGAAGAGCAGATATTCAAGTGTACTTGCATGAAATCTGATTGTTTTAGTCAAGATTATGCTAAATATATATTTTAAACTATATTTAAGTTCCCTGTTAAGGGCCAACCTTCAATTTTGTAAATTCACGGTTTATTCCCATTTACTCCCATAAATTCCCGTTAATTCCCATGGAAGGTTTCCAACTCTGAAAATTCCCGGAATTTTGCAACCCTAATTGTAATACACAGAATAGATCAAACTCATGAGATGACATCTGTAAAGCAGCTGAGAGTGCTGTTCACACAAATGTACTTCTCAGGAAACCTGCAGAACTCTGGAGGATGTTCAGTACAGTAAAAAAGAAACTCATGCAGGAAATCGTGTTTACTACAGGTCTCTACATAATACCCCTAAGCTATACTTTCAGGCTGTAGGTTGCAAATAATAATAAATAATAAAGAGGTACTGGTAGGTAACTATTGTAAATAAGGCTTTGCAATAAAGCTTAACACTTAAAGGGGAACCACTTATGTCACACATAAAGTTACATACACAATGCATAAATTAATTTATCTTCATATGGAGGACTTAAATGTACTGTAAACATTGAAGCTAACTGTGTTGGGTTCTACCTGAAGCTGAATAACTAAAACGTGCCATCTGGGTCAGGTGTCTCCACATCACAGTGACAATATTACCTTTGTAGCTTTGTTAGACGCCAAGAAAAACAAACAAACAAAAAAAAGCTCGTTCACATGACCAGGTGTTCTGTACATTTGTGTAGCCGGTGTTAGATGCCAGCCAAGTTTAATTACATCCAATTAGCAATCATTAAAATATAATTAGCTTCCCTGTAGTTTTTACATCCAAATGTTGCATCATTTTTAAGCAAATTTCATAAACAGTGAGCAAAATTGAAATCCAAATCCATACCAAGAGCTCCTGTTGGGGGACATTTATATGACTGATACAATGGATCATACTATCACACACTACCTACATGTGTACACTGTATAGACTAGGGAGTTGCAAACAACTTGTCTGCATATCATTTCTCCAGTTCTGACCGTTTAATCTCATGTAGAAAATCTTCAAGGATCATGTCAAGATATTGAGGTACTCATACTTAAGTATTTACACGTTATGCTACTTTATACTTCTACTCCATTACATTTCTGTGGCAATACTTCACCTTTTACTCTGTTACTGTTAAAAATATTTGATATATTTAGTTACTGGTTACTTTACAGATTTGGATGAATACAATCTATCAACTAATAAATTATGATATTATAGTTAAAGCTACCAAGCAATATACAAAGTAATTAAAATTAAAAATTAGTCCCACCTTTACCAGCACTGACACACGAGTGAGTGGAGATGCAACAACTATAGACTTTGATAGTGTGATTATAGCCAGAGAAAAAGCTTGATTTCACAACACTATGGATGTCACAACATGATGACACATTGTGTTTTATTTCCAAAGATTCTCTGAAGTCAGTCACTGAAGCGGTTATGACCACACATGGTAGTTTTCAGCTTTCAACCATGTCACACAGTCTTCCTCAGAAGACGCAGCTTACTCAGAGATTTTAACCACGACTGAAAGCTGGTTGAATTCATGTTTCAGTTTAGAGTTCAATAATTCAGAATTTTGTCAAACAAAACAATTGTTTAATGGTTTTAAAACCTTTGAAATGTTTGTTTTTTTATTAATTATTGATGGCACTTTGATGAAATTTATGAACAGTGCAACAGGTTGTTTTTCTGAAAAGTCCAATTCTTAACTCACTGCTACTTTGTTGATTTTGAGTGATGGAAACACGTGGGCCTTCAGATACAAAACCGTGACATTTTAACATGTGGTTGATAGTCAAATCGGTTAATCGACACACTGACAGCCGCTCACCATGAGCTCAAACTTTCTGCCTTTTAAAGGAAGTTTTTCCTTGCCACAGCTGCCAAGTGCTTGCACATGGTGGAAAATGTTGGGTCTATTTAAATAATATTATAAAAAGAGACCTGCTCTATATAACAAGTTTCAGTAACTTGTGTTACGATTAGATGCTGTATTAATTAATTAAAGTATAATTTGATGTTAGTACTTTTGAACTTTTACTATATTTTACACTGCCATATTGCTACTTTTAGTAAAGTAAAAGATCCAAGTACTTCTTCCTTTACTGCTTAATACTCACATCAACACAGTTACCTCAAAATTAAGCTCTTAAACATGTTATACTGAAATGCATATTACAATACATGTAATGAATATTCATCAGGAGGACACTTAAATGTCACATTAGCACATGACTTACTGCACGTGCTCTGTCCGCTCAATTAGCGGTTAGAAAAAAAATGCAGTTTAACATTAAATAATCTTAAATTTCAAACCCAACTCAGTCACAAAAGTTAGTCTTGCTTTACTAGTAATGAGACCACGCTGTTAATGAGACAGGAGGCAGTTACTAGTCTGGTCCAAAGGGGGGCTGAACAACGTTACTGCACGTGGTGCGCATAATGCAACACTGACCAGGCTCGTGCCTACAAGACAAACTGGTTAAATCATCAACATATAACTGGTCACCAATATCCAAAGCTAGCCTCGGAAAACTACCCGAGACACAAGCTCAAAGCCGGCCAGCCCGTCTGTTTTGTTAAGAGTCGCCCCTTTCGCACAGGCTAGTGCTAACGCTAGCCTGGAAATGAGGCAACAACTCGACAAGCTAACGTTAGCTAGCAGACGAGTCAAGAGGAAATTAGCTCACAGCGCCATAACAGCCTACAAAGAGCAACGGTAACATATGCTGGCCGTTAGTCCCCGTAACTAATGTTCACAACAGTGGTTAAATACACATCTACATGTTGTAGCAAACGCTGCCCGGGTCCATGTTGTGGGAGTGAATGATAACAAATGGGGTTTTTATATAGTTACCTCACTCGAGTGCCGTGTGCATCTCCTCTCCGCTCGGTACGAAAAAAAAAAACTCCCCCGTCTGCTTTAAGTTTACGTCAACGCACGAAAGGCGAGTCATTCAACAACGTCACATGCGTCATTTGCGTAGAATCCCTGCAGGGGATGACAAACAGTCTGCGCTCCGTGCGCAGTGCAATGAAGTTAAGCGCCTCTTTCCGCCACATTGTCTGTCTGGGCTGTCATATGACAAGCAGCGGAAATGATGACCATTCATGGACACAACCGACGGTGAACAGTGCCGTCACATACACCCATTTACATACCCTGTATAAGTCACACTCTCTGTCAGCACACCTCAGAAAAGTGAAGATGCTGTGACACTAACTTTGGTCACAGGGTGTCATGCTGTCTAAAAGTCACACGGTAGAAGTAGAGAAGCTTTTTTAAACTTTGTATACTGTAGACTTCATTCTCTATATATAGATATCTCAAAAAATCAGACATAGAAAATCAAATGAAGGTCAAAAAAAGCAGAATAAGAACTGAACGTGGGAAAGAAAACGAAAGGAAAGGAGAACTATGCAAGCTGAAACCAGCTGAATCTGACTTCTTTGGTCGGTCTACCAAAAGTTTGAACTAACACACATTTTGCTTGTTTTGCAAACAAACTGTCATCCCACAGTGTTTACAGGAATTACATCTTTTCAAAACACGAGGGAACTGTTTGACTTATTTATTTTTAATGTTTGTCACATTAAATATCTTGACAATATATTTATATTTTGTATAGTTCTATCGATGATCAATGTAGTCACGTGTGAAGGCAAGACGGTATTAGCATCTGCTTCACATGTGGCACATGACCTGGGAAGGGTCTCAGTAATGTGTCTGGGAATGTGGAGGTCTAAATCACCATGGGAGGAGTTTATATTCTGGATTTATACACATAAATTACAACTAGTGTTGATGTTTCAGAGCTGATTCTTTACACTCAACATTAGCTGTTTTCTTTTAGGCAAAACATAATTCATTTAAAACACAACAGATAGATTTCTTGACCAGCGGAAATTACAGCATGATGACACATTGTATGTCACTTTTTTTTCCACGAACCTCTGATGTCAGAGACAAAGGCTGTTAGCTTTCAACCATGCCTCACAGTCTTCATCAGCAGATAGAGCTTGCTCACACAGTGCTTTTAAACACAACTGAAAGCTGATTGACTTCATATTTTGGTCAAATGTACTCCTTGTTTCATGGTTTTAACACAAACCATTAAAATTGATATTTGTCAGCATGTGTAGAGTGTGTGTTTTACTTAAATGTAGAGTTACACAGCAATATCTAAAGTTTGGCTTTACATTACTATATAACATTGGCTATTTTTGTCTTACATTGTCTGGCTTAATGGACTTAATGGACACTGTTGCTTTGATGCAGGACAATGGTTTAGTTGTTTTTGTGGAGTACAGAGACAACAAGCAGTATTCATGAACACTGTGGCTGTGTCCGGAATCACTTCCTTGTTCACTCATTCATCACTTCCTCTACAGTGCACACTAAGGTTCCTCTGTTTCAAGCAGTAACACTTATTCATCATTGTAGACGTTTTTGAGGACAGAAGTGCACTACATGGTAATCTGGACACAGCCATGAGAAGTAAATATATACAAAAACATTGGTAACACTTTCTAGTACGGGTCAAGCGGCAACCTCTGTGGCTGTTAAGTGAAGCCAACATGGAAGTGCCAAAAACTGCAGTTCCTCGAATGGCCACTTGAGGCTGACTACAAAATGAGTCAGTCTCCATAAGCCTCCATGTTAAAATCCCCAATTTCACAGCAGAAATAAACATGTTTACAGCCTGGTTCAAAAAGCAGTTTTGGTCTCTATGGCTAATTTTCCCATTCATGGCAACTGTAATGAGGGTACATTTTTATGTAACTCACCTGTTCAAATTATATTAAGCCTTGAAGCTATGCATAATTAAGAGTGTAGCCGCTTTGAATGACAGATGGGTGCCATTACAGGTGGCTTGTTTGAACATCCAGGCGTCATTGAGTATGCCTCAGGTCCAGCGAAGAATTTGTGATACTTCATGTTCCCTTCAGATAAAGTGTTACATCATGTTATGTCAGTATATTATATTTGTGCAAACAGAAAGTGTCTCAGGGGTTCACCACCTCCACCTCTGTGCTGATATTCCCTTTAACCTTTCTGCATATATGTTTTTATACAGTACAGTATTAGCAAGCAATCAATCATTTTATATGGAGTGCTCCAAGCAATCCATCAGGTGATATGCTCTTAATTTTCATGTCTTACCATATTATTCTCTCAGGTAAAGAACAGGCTACAGACCACTGACCTTCACTGTCTGTGTGTATGTGGCTATTTGTGTGCAGGTGAGTGTGAGTCATTCGCACGCACAGCTAATTTCTGTCGGCCTTGCACCACCTGGGTCCACTTTCCCAGCTCCTCCCCACTGCAGGTTTCCCCTCTCATGTCGGCTTTCTCTCCTGAACACAGAGAGATTAATATCAAGTGATTGGCAGCCATGTTCTCACTTAGCACTCCAGTCATGGTGCCCCAGGGTCTCTGCCAGTCGTAAAGCAATAGTGGAAGTGCCATTGTGGCTTTCACTGTCATTTAGCCAGTACCCAGCCCCAGCAGACAGAGGATGAAAAGTGCCAACGGCCGCATTGAATTATGAGCTCCACTCAGTCTCGGCCATATATACAGCCCAGCACAGGGAGCCATTTCCTGCTGAAATGCCTCTTGCTGCAGATTACTGAGGTAATATTTCCTGCACTGCAACTAGAGTGGTTATGGTCCGCAGGCAATCTACCTGACGCAGCTTTTGCCTACGAATCAAAGACTGCCATGAAAGACGAGGCACTGGCTCGTGGTGGAATTGCTCTTTTTATCACACAGTGGTTAAAAAGGTGAGGTGATTTTTAATGAGGACAACAAGTGTAACTTTTCACACCAGCCTGAGGCCATAAGGGCTTGAACAGCTACCATGTGCATAATTACACACACAAGTGAAATAGTTCATTCGAGTCATATACCCTATTATAAACCTATATTACTGGAGTCAAATTAAGATCGTCCATCTTGAATGCGACCTTACAGTTGATGGAAATAGGCATTGGGGATATGCAGTCTGCATCCCCTGCTTGTGTGTGTGTGTTCCTGGCTGACATTTTGCTGATACAGAGCAATATTGGCACCCCAGCAGACCTGCTGGTGCTCTGTCCTGGAGGGCAGCCAAAGACAGAAAGAAAAAGAGAGAAAGAGGGAGAGAGGCTGAGACAGGGAGAGAGAGAGAGACACGGCAAGTGACAAGTTTTAAATATCAGCTCATTAGCCACCTGTAAACCCATCTAATGAGCGCTCATGGATTTTTCATTCCCTTTAATTGGCTAGAGGTGGAGAAAGGCGAGTGCACTTGCTTGTTTCCCCTCAGGTTTGTTGTACTTGCCAAAGCTATAACGCACACGCATACTACTCCAATGGCCAACCAACACCCACGCGCTCCAATTCACACATCCTGGATCGATGTGAGCAGAAGGAGAGTGCACAACAAGTTCCATTAGGCTTGTTTGGCTCATGTGAATATCCACTGATGAAGTATAGATTGACTACTTACAGTATTAATATTCAACATGCATCCACACGATCTTGTAGCTGTCAATTTTATTTTTTAGAAACATTTATAAAAATTGCTACATTGTCATGTTGTCTTAAACACACAATGTGAACACAAAAGGTTTTTTATGTTTAATCTATATAGCCCATTCTAGAGTGCTGTTAAAGGTCACTGATCTTTCAGTCAGAATATTTATTTTCAATGTTACATGAGACATAAAAGGTCATTTGTGTAATCGAGACTGTGAGCACTAGTTCAGTGGAGTACTTCTCACATCTCAATTTAGTTGTATTGTATGTTCACCTCTTATCTTTTATGGTAAATCTTATTTACCTAAACAACTAGAACTGAAAAGATTTTTATGTAGATCTGTTTGACTCCCATGCCCCATTAAGAGATCACTTTGTTAAACACCTCCTGATGTCCAGAGGGGGTATAAAGGGGTTTGGTATATGCTATGGTAATCAGAAAATAACTTTTTATTTCTCTGATTCAACAGTTTTCTCGCTACTGGTGCTCTCTCTCTCTCATTCACTGTCCATATCGCTCAATCGCAGCTGTCTCTCTCATGGACACAAACCAAAAGAAACTTCTTTGTGTAACAATTTTGCAGCATAAACTGCGAGCCAGACATAGACGAAGAAGGTGGATACACGAAATAAACTAAGCCAGGAACGCAATTTAGGAGAGTATCATAGTTTAATCCATGAACTTTACCTTGATAGCGCTCACTTTCAGTGACATTTTAGGCTGACTGTGGAGCAGTTCGACCGGTCTGGTCGTCATATTGGCCACCGCAGTGTGACATTTTGTTGCATTTCTCCAAAAGTTGAATCTGTTTCAACTTCTCCGCTGCAGGTCACTTTGTTTTTCATCCCCTGGACCCCCAGCACTGCAGCCTAAACTGACTACCCCCACTGAAATTAATGGACAGCACACAGCACATGATTTGATCCAGTACAGCTCTGCCATGAATTCTACTTTTACAAAGTTTAGTATGTTTCATTTTTTGTTGACACTGTCAGAAAGGTAATACTTCTACTCTATGTGTATCATTGAGGTCTTAGTGGATGTTGTTGTTGTAAGGAAGTGTATTATATTGAACATATAATAATAATATAAATCAATCCAGCTCAACGCCACTGCAAAATACAAACTCAATTAGAAATATAGACTTATAAGACTGAACATTGTCGTCTTTGTAAAGACATGATTTATAGCAGAGTGATTGGACTGGATCACATTAGAGTGTATAAGTGTACCTAATGCAATAGTCTGTGAATGTATTGAAAAAAAAAGAAGGCTATCAACACATTTATTTGCTTTGGTGTTTACAGCTACATTTTTAAATCCCTAAGCGTGTGTCTCATGTACAGCAAAAAGAGATTTGCTAAGAGTTTTATTAATTACTGTTGATTTATGTCTGAACCTGCATGAACAAGCTCAAAGCTTCCTTCAGCCTTAAATCTTCACTGGTGAAACTCAATCTAAAGATGATTTGACTACCATGAAATAAACAAACAGGATGTTTAAGGTAGGTGACATGAAGTACATGAAGGTATAAAATGTTATTGCTGAAGTGGTAGAGCTCCAGGCTTGGGTCACAGTTCTCTGTGGGTTTGTCACTTTGAACGAGCGCTGTCTTCTCTACAGATCACACCATAGGATGATCTGTTACTTTACAGTAGTCTCCAGTGATTCTTATACCCAGCATTTTTTTAAAATGTTTTTTTTTTTTTTTACTAATATTAGCCCTGCTCTGCACCTATGTATTTATATTTATTAAATTTATTATCTTTGTTGAAAAACTCAAATTATAATACAGAAACATGTGAGGTTTAGGGTTTTATTTAATTTTTAATCGCTACCAGACATGAATGTATCTCATATACAACAAAAATAGGACAGTGTGACAGTTGACCACTCATGTATAGAGATTTCATCATCTTTGAAACCCTGCTGGTGAAACTCCAGCCAAAAAAAAAAAAAAAAAAAGGAGAAGAAAACTCTTGAAAGAAAACCCTGTCTTTTTTGATTACCATAAACTACTGAAGATATATGAAGTGTTATTCACTGCTCCTTCATACGGAAAGCTGATTTCTGTACAAGATCAAGTGTTCACTAAAAAAGAACACTATTCTTTCAAGCCAAATTCCATCCTTTTCCATGCACAGAGAAATGCTTTTGATTCCTGACAGCCCTGACATTTTCTTAAATTCAGCCACAGCTCCTCCTGTCAATAGCAGCTGCGTTTCTATTTCTCCCTCTCTGAGATCTTACAGGGAAAGAATCGGGCATGTTCAAAGGCTCCCTGCAGAGAAACATCATTTCAAAGGTGCTCAAAACGTCATGTCTACAGAACCAATCAAAGTAAACTATATTTTATTTGCTTTTAATGATGTGACAAAGATGAAGTGAAGCATTTGCTGACACTGTACTCTCTATTATATTCTGTGAGAAGAGAATGTACTCTCTTCATATCATTTGTGCTTGTTGTAGAGTGGGGAAATTTTACAGTTGTTACACTGATAAGATACACTATAACCCATGGAACATTTTGATGATCTGTGCAATACGATCATTAGTTGCGCTGCTTCTAATACTGTTCTGCATTAAAAAACAACTCAGTAAACCATCATATTCCCCACTCTACTGGAAATGAAATCCAAAGAAATGAGATTAGTGAATAACACTTAAAATAAAATAAAATGTTTTTCAGCATAAAAAAATATGTTAATTGCATATGTTTAAGACAACTTGATTTCAAAAGGACTTTTAATATGTAATTTTTTGTTTTTATATTTTATTTTTTACATTTTTAGATTTCTAGCACCACCCATTTGAGCAGACAAGTGCATGTAATGATGGCAAAATCCAGGGTACCGTGCATAGCCAGATGGTGCACTCATAATAACAGCCAAAAGTTGAGCGTAGAACCCTCAGAGGTCGCCACTTTGGCTACGTAGAGAAAGGCGCGTGACCACCAGCGTTGTGTAACTATGGTGTGATCATAAAAATTACTTATACTCAAAAGCGAACCGATTTTTAAATTAGCCTGGAGGCAGAACAGGCACGATTGCCAGGATGGCGATGCCTAGAGCCACCACACTTTGAACTTCACAACAGCTCTTCAGAAACCTGTGGCTGACATCACAAAAGCTATGCACGTTTTTATTGATACAGGATTCATATTGGATTTATTCAATAATAAAAGAGTTGGAATTACTTAAAAAAGATGCATGCAAGTTGTTAGCTTTTTTATTTTTGTTTAGATTTAGGTTTGTTATAGCGTAGCAAGAAGCAAAGAGCTAAATCTGATGCGGAACTGAAATGACCAACATTATGAGGTGTTGATGAGCTGTTGTAAATGATAGATCTGCTGCCTTGCGTTGGTTGAGCTGCTTGGTGCAGCAATTTGGACCATCTGATTTCTGGATTGAGCTGCAGCTGTTAGGGTAGTAAATGTAAGTGGGTCAGCTAGCTACCAGCTGTATCAAATTGTTTTTTAGGTCATCTGTACTCAAAATGCACTGTATAAACAATAGAAACTATAAAAATGAAACCCCTTGCGTCAAGTATAATCCCAGCTTTAGTAGCTACTGGTGTTTTTTTCTGATACAGCCAAAAAGAGGTTTTATGTTTCCTGGAAAAGCAACAGTGGATTTTTTGAAGAAAGTTGGCCAGTTAACACAAACAAGACTTCTCCTCTTCTTCTTGTCTTTGCAAGCAAACATTTAGCATCAGCAGTTTCAGCAAACACCCAAATAACCACATATGTTACTGTTGGTGATGAAGTCCTGTTAACGCTCTATAGGATTTATGACTCTTGTCCAACAGAGTTAGTGAGATGTTATTGTAGATTATACAAAGACAGTAGAGTGAAGACAGGGTGGATGGATGATTTAGTAAAACATATGACTTTTATCATGGAACACGCTGTTGTTTCCCTAATAAGGGTCATTTTGTGTGTGAACCTGACCCAACATTAAACATAGTGTTGTTAGATCATTTTGATATGGCGATGTTGTCCTGTTGACTGGAACAGAATTAAATGTGCTGAAACTTATTTGGAGAAAATTTTAGACATAAAACCATTACACGTTAAAGTAGACATGAAACACTGGATGTAGCTGGAATAATTGTCAAGATGGATTCCCACTCCATAAATCCGTATGGGATTAGCAGCTGTCAGTGAAATTGGATAAAAATAATAAGTCATCAAAGCTACATTTTTCAAACAGGTGTAGGTCCATTTTGTCCCAGCATAGCCTGTGACGACATGAGGTTGTTTGGTTGGTCCTATATTAGTTCACGTTATTTCGTTTATTTATATTTTTGTTATCATGTTTATTTCCTATATCCTATGTATAGGTGTCTATACTACTATATATGTAAATAACTGTATACATTGTTTTATTGTATATGTTACTCCTTATATAAATTAAATGATCTGTTATGCTGTGTGCAACATGAAGGGACTGCAAATGTTTCATTGTATAACCCTATGTTACACATACATTTCCTTTGTCTTTGATAAAACACATCAGATCAGAAAATACTCATATATGTCTTTTAGAGGGCATGCACCAATTATGTATTTTGTTGTTTAATTTGGAACAGTTATTGCATGATAGATTTAGCAACCATCAAAAACTTCATCAATTGACGTTAACCACTGGTTAATTTCAGAGTTTCTGCACTCCACCATCCTCCCTCACCCCCTCACCCCCTTTTCCATCTCTTGCACTTATTTTTTTGACACCTGCCTAGACCTGGTTTCTTGGGAGATCACACAGAAAAATTTATGAGACCTGTCACTCAGATGAAGAATTCGTTCTGGGTGTCATTCTTTATCCCCTATCTATTTGCTATCTTTCTTTTGTTCCTTCATTTTTTTGGTTTCACTCTTACTTTCTTTTTTTTTCCTTTCTTGTCCTTTCTCTTCATCTGTCACATGCCCACAGACAAAAAAAAACAACAAAAAAACACTAAAGCACAGGCAGTAGTCATTGCATGCAATGCACATGCAATTCACTGTGTGATCAAACACATACTGATGTTTGGTTTTATTGCTGACACACACAAAAAATGTTCAAGTTATGTAAAACAGATATATTCCCTCATGGTCTCTCATATCTTCCAGGTATGGCAGTCATGACAAGGAGGACAGATTACAGCTCACACACCGTGACAAAAATAATAGCTGACATTTTTATTTCACTCGCATGGGATTTCTTCATTTTCATCATTTCCTTTCTTCTAGAAAAAAAAACTTTCTACATACAGTGCCACTAATGCACCATCACTCCTATTCTACAGTCTTCCTATACTTACTGTCTGCCCACAGCACAGCATAGCAATAGAAAAGGTAATTTGATATATACAGATTTTATTACACTACCCAATCATTATCATAATTTTACGAGTTTTCCGTCACATTTGTTATGGAAACTGTTCGTCTGATTGCTGTGCCGTGCCTTTACCCTGACATCCCAAATCCGTTTTGCCACGTGCTGTCATGATCCATCAGTTTAATTTGAAAGATCACAATCGTACTTAGCCACAAGCATCGATGCTGTTATTCAATAAGAAGCCTGTGTTTCATTCTTCATCTGTCATGGAACCAGCGAGAAAAGTGTAAGGGGACTGCATCTTCCTTTTCATACCGGACACAGATGGCTAACTCATGAGACCTGCCACTCAGAGACCTTTGGACGTGAGCTCACAGGAATGTTAAAGATTTTCAAAAGGTCAAAGGTCAGCTTCATCAAATTCATGCTCCTTTTAACACAGAGGAAAATACATTAACGAATGGCATTTGAGATGAGAAGGAGATTTTGCTGAGGTGGATGGAAAATGATAGCATCCTAGGGAATTCATCTGGGAAACACAAAATGACACAGCATTTTTTTTTTTTGCCTGTCCTTAAAGAAGCACAAAATTAATTAACCTCATTATTCCGAATTCTTTGGATACTATATTATCTAATACGCCACTTATGTTTGACATTTTAGGAAATACATTTCAGACAACTCACATTTTTAATGTTTATTGCAGCAGCAGAATACAGTTTGGCGTCTAGGCACCACTCCCCACAGATACGTATACATAGAGATATTCAGGAGTGATGAGCAAATATCTTAAACCCCGAGAGCCTGCAGGGGGGTGCTGGGATGGTGGTGGGGCTGAAGAGCAGGCGGTGATGCTGATGCAGGGCAGCAGTGGCATTGGCAGAGCAGAGGGAGAGATGGGACATTTTTACAACTGAAATAGACCACCAAATCGGATGTGTAGGGATTATTACGTGAATTGGATGATTGTGAAGTGTGAGGCATGTCACATGTGTATATGCAGTGCAGATTGAGTTGTCAAAAAATGTAATATTATTACTTTACTTATTACTCCCTGCCAACAGTAATTTGCTATATATAACTATTGTTATATTACTTTACATTAATTCATTCACATATTACATTGCACAAAATTGGTGACTGAGTCTGTCTTTTCTCCTCAAAACTCAGACTTTGCATGTGTGTCTTTGTGTTAAAGTCAGGATAAATTGCCTGGTAAGTGCAGCTTTTAACAACTGTAAAACACCTTGGGGTCTTCCGTTGCCTGTGACTGGTATTTTCACAAGACAGAGAGTGAATCGGGGAGACTTAATTCACCACATGTCAGAGACAAGCTTCAAAAGTTCTTTGTCACTTGTAGCCTGCTAAAACCTGTTTTGGTTGTTTTGATATAGTAGGGCTACAGCCATCCCACATGGCCACAGACCACGTTACGTTGTGCTGTTGTAGTTGGTGTTTCAGGAGGTTTGAGGTTGTGTTTTTGGCAGTGGAAAGAGTCTTGGTAACATTACCATTACCTGCACACAATTTTCATTTGACTATGATGTTCTTGTCATCTTTCCTACTGACAAAATCAAAATAATGGGAATATTTCCAGCCCCTGAATATAAATGTTTCCTTCTTCCAAACTAGCTTTCTGCTTGGTGACATGAACACACGACAATTACAAAAATGTATCTGGGGATGTGATAGGATTGTTCAATTATAAATCACAAGGGGGAGTACCAAAAGTAGTATCATGACAAGTAATTTTTGGAGGAGGCAAATGTAATATTATGACTGAAATTAGTATTTTATTAGTTCTTTGTTACACTACTCTTTACTGGTGAAATTAATATTATTACTAGTAATACATTACTGTCCAGCATTGCTTGCTTTCTTGGCAAGAGTTGTGAAGAGAAAGAAGATTGAAACTATTGTTACTATAGCATAGGTTAGAATAAACACCAGAAACCTGGACCTCTCTAAAGCACTTATATACAGTATCTTGTTTATTTAGTTTAGCTTCCTGGTGTCTTGCTCTCAGTGACAACAAGACTCCAGAAAGTCACTGTGCCACTTTGTTTTTGCACAGATTGTCGTGTTTTGGGAAATTTTAGAGGTGCTTGTAGGTAGATTTTGTTAATTTCGGGTACTGCCAGGCTAGCTGTTTCCCCCTGCTTTTAGTCTTTATGCTAAGCGAACCGAGTGGTGGCTATAGTTTCAAATTTAGCCTACAGACGTGAGATTAGTATCGATGTTATCCTCTCAACAAGAAAGCAAATAAACATATTTCCCAAAATGTTGATCATTACCGTAAAGGTTCCTAGTAACAAGAATAAACTCACGACTATTCAAAATTATGTTTGAGAAAGGCAATTTCTGTTAATCTAGTTTTAAAGGACTCTTTATTTTAGTGCCAGGCCTAATCCCTATCCTGGAAATTGGTCCAAAAATTAACAGAGGAAGCCAAAGAGAGTTCATATTGTAATTTGCATGCTGGCCCTTAAGCAGCAGCTTAGTTGGCTTATGCCTCAGACAGCTCTGTGCCAGAGTATCCTCCTAAGAAAAGTCTGCTTCATCACAGTTGGGACAAAGACAAAATAATAAAACCAGAAACTTCCTTTAAAAGTCCTCAAGCATGGTATGGAGTTTCCCCAGTGTTTCATGATGTCCGATGACATTTTGATACGAGGCAAAGGGCTCTCTGTTCGAGTTCATTAATAAAAGTCTAAAACACACAGTGAAGGAAGATAACTTGGAGTTATTCCTTCTAAAGGTCAAGTGGATCTCCTGCAATTACTGAATGATGGGGCAAATCTACAATGTGCTGAAATTCATTGAGGAAAAGAATGGAAAAATAAAAGGGACTTATACCATATGCAACTCTATACTACAAACCAAATTTTGGTGTTTCATTAGCTGTTTGAAAGGCATCTCAGCTGTTAATGCTGAAGCTGCACAAGGTTCAAAACTAAAAGTCACTCACATCGACTTCAAAATCATCAGTCTTGTAAAAAAGGACTGTGGTGTGTAGGTGTATGGGTTATGTCTGTGTACTTGAATAATGTTATCATAGCTCGTAGCGCACCTGAAACCCCATGTCCTAAGGTAGTGGTCCTTAACGCAGTGGTCCAGGTTCAATTCCCGTTGTTCAGTCCTTCCCTGCATGTTGTCCATCCCCCTTCTCTCAAATAAATGGTTCACTGGTCCAGACTGAAAAATAAACCAACATTGAATTGGACTGGATGGATTGGCAATTAGATTTTGTTCATATATGTCATACATATTTTAACATCTGTTCTAGATGGTTTGGCGCAAACCTTCATAGACACTTATGATTCTTAGAGGATGCATCTTGAATAATGTTTTTTTACTCACTAACCTGTTAATATAGAATCATCATGGAGGTCTCATATATTACTACCTGAAGCTGTTTAAGCATCATATATACAGAATACTGATGTATCTATGTGCCCTACCTGCCAATATCCTGTTCTTACCTGCCCATAACCAGTCGTCATTACGCATATACATACTAGTAAACAAGTCCCCCAAAGTACAGAACAAAGTACAGGAAAACATGTAATAACATTGGTAACCCCTGACTTTTCATTTAGCACCATCAGAACAATACTCAAACATTTGAGTCCATTTGAAGTTGCAAACATTGTCCATTTAGCCAGTTAGGTGGAGATTTACCGACACATTATTCAATAAGCATACGTGAAGGCTGGCTCATCAGAATAACATCAGAAATTACTCATCAGAAGTAATTTATTAATCCATAAACTCCAGCCGAACTTAAATGCAGGGTTCAAAAGCATTTTCAAAACATACCAAGCGTGTGGTCAGAAAACTGTTTTACTTCTGTCCTCTAACTCATGCACAATTATATAAATTATTATTAAATTAAATTATTATTAATTATTATTAAATATCAAGCTTCTTAGGACCACACAATCAAAATAAAATAAACAATTTTAACTCTCCTTTAACTTTTACATCAATTTATCTCTTTTCATAGTAATTTCTCCCTTCATGTTCATTTACTTTATAAATCAAAATATCATAATCAATCTCAAAAACTCCAACACCATTTGACAGGGTTGCTGCTGTTTACAACAACAAGGTTGCCCAGAGCCAAAACAGTAATATTTTATCAATAAAGGTGACTCTGGCTCAGCAGGAAGTGGGCTCAGCTCCTCGTGTCCACATATCAGAATGTCCTTAAGCAAGACGCTGAGCTCTGACTATCTTGCTTCCTGCAATGCTTGTGAAAGGATGAATAAGAGGCAAATTACAAAGAACTCTGGATAGAAGTGCTTTATAAATGCTATCCAATTTATAACACTTTGGATAAATCACTGCCAGTCACATACCGAGCAGACAGACATACTGACAGACGCTCAAACTATCACTGGGGCATTTATACCACATCAATTCAAGTTCAAAAGTAAGCGAAGGAGATGACAGCCTTTATTTGTGCTGATTCCTTCTTTCATGACCTCTCTGCTTTCACTTCTGCAGACATGGCTGACCGTGTTATGACACCTGTATAATTATTCTGTTGTGTTGTTTGCAAGAGAGAGAGACGCAGACAGTGTGGAGGAAAATAGAGCGATTTATTATGCAGCTGTCCTTGGGTTACAAGTAGGAACTTCATAACAAGTGAACATTTAATTTATGATCTGTGTCTATTTACGGGGAACCTTTTTGTAATGATTCACTTTTATCTTGTTGAATATATAAAGTGTCTGAATCTCTCATAGTCCTCGGTCTGCCTCGTTTTTTGTCTGGCTTTCTTTCTTTCTTTCTTCCTCTCATTATCTGCCATCTGCCAAGAATGCTCTGGCATCAGAGCACAGAGAACTTTTACCAGTCATCTCGCACCATGGGACTCTACGTTACATTGCAAATTGTGACACCTCCAGTACAGATGTGACAATGAGACAGCAAGTTGGTGTTCCTGACATAAAAGCACAGCTGCGACTAAATTAATGTGCTATTGTTTAATAGGGAACCATTCTCTATGACCTTCTCGGAAACAGTTCACTTAGTTCTTTCTTTATCAATAGAAAGACACTCATACAGCTTGAAGGATGGTTTTTATTGAAGCCATAAAAATGCAACCCCACTTCTAACCATGTATAACATTTCTCCCTATGAAACGCACCTTTCTTTTTAAGCATTAGCATTTAATGGAACAAAAGCAATTTGAAATATACTGTCAAGGCTGTGAATGAGAATATATCACTGGATAAAGACTGCAAAGTTTTTCATCAGCGGGGTGATAATGAGCTGTCGTTACTGGCGCGCTGACACAACCTAACACGTTTGCTTGTTGCATGCTAGCACATGTGTTCTTGCAGGCATTTGCAGGCTGTCTGCCAGGCACAAGGACAGGGTATAGGAACTAAAACAGAAAACACTGTTTGAAAATGATATTCACTGACCGTTTACACTCTTGGTTTAGTATAGCACAAGAGGAATCAGTTTACAAACTGTGCAACTTTCAGTATTCAGGCATTAGAGCATATAGCAACCGTATAGACTAAAACATTCATAAACCAATAAATCCGGTAACAAAGCAGTTGCATTACAGCTCACTCTCCATTATTTTGTCACTTTGGGGTGTCAGCTGATTAGTGAAGAGACTTTTCAGGACATGTTAGCTTAGTGCAGAGAAGTGTGAGGAGGCTAGCCCCATCAAAAGAGGAGGAATATATTTAGATTTAGATATCTTTATGGTCATTGTACAGACATACGACAAAATTCAGGTGCACTCAAGAACTGGGCTTCGTATAGAATAAAAATAGATAAATAAATACCGTCTTTAAATGGACATCTAAATGTAGACTAGTCGACAAACACACAAGCCACACACACAAAGCCAGGCTTCACAAGTTACTCTGTTCTACATACAGTTAAACATTTGTCAGTTTGTTACATTATCTGCATTTAAATGTCAGTAAACATGTTGGGATGCTACTGAAATGGCAGAGTTCACTCTCATGGCTGCTTATTGTTGTGGGATAAGATAATGCATGTTCCCTTTTCATGCTTTTATTATTTAACCTTGTGATTTGAATGACAATACGTAGAAGACATGGCGTTGGCGATGATGTGAAGTTGCAGAGGATAATGTAGACAGTAAGTAAGCTAATGCCACGTTAGCTAACTAAACATCACCTGCCAGTCAACAGGTAATTGATAATATGGTTGCTAGTTCCTCACTGCTTAATGTCACTGTAACTTACCATACTGTGGTATTTTCCATGATGATGCCATCTCAAAGGGTAGATGGCAGAGAATGAAATCAGCTGGTAAACACTCAAAGCAGACCACAGTAACAAAATATAATCACTATAACTTTAACTTTAACTGGGACAAAGATGACATCTTGTACAACCAGCAGGAGGAGGGGGGATGCTGCCTGCTGGGGCGGCAGCCTGGTTAGGCAGAATGGCTGCATAACATCTTAGATGCAACATTAATTAAGTATTACTGATTAGTTTAAGTATTTCTGATGTTAACTAGCAAAGGTTTAACATTGCTTTTTTAGTAAACAATGTGTATGGACTACTAATACCTGCACATCTCTAATATTAACATGCTGACAATGGGTGTGGATGGAGGTGTTGAAGTTGATGAAAGCACCTTTGACAAAGCTGAGGTGAGTAATAGAAGTAAAAAGTAATTATTTCGATAGACTATATATCACATCGCCAAGCTCACAGCTCTTTATTTATGTGGCAAAACATGAAACAAGGGGCTTGAGCTCGACAAACTCTAATTCCTGACAGAGATATTGTCTTATTTATTATGTAAACACAGTTTGGCAAAGAATATGAATGGCGCAAGGCAGAAAGGGAAGGTTTCTCTAACCCACAATATGTTTCGGCCCTTTGGGAGGAACTCTCTTCTGTGCAGATTGTAAGTCATGAAACCATTTTGGGCCAGAATGAATAAATAATGGAACACAGAGTAAAGCAAGAACAAGCTGGTTAAATATTTCATCCCTCCAGCCCTGTGCTGTGACCTAAAAGTTGGACTGCAACAGACTAGTGTCAGTTCTAAAATAAAACAGAAATGAATTGTTCCCACTAGGGTAGAAATTGTTCTCATTGGGGCATGGAAGATTTTGAATGCAGCAAACATTAAAAAGCTTACTCTGACTCTTAAATATGAGACAAATCCTCTGTTTTTAAGGCTGCTTTGGGGGGCTGTTTCACATGTAGTCATTGCTTCAATTCATCAGCAGGTGATGATGTTCCCCATAGCAGGGGATGCTTTTTGCACATTGTGGAGCAAAGGTGGGCTCAATAAATGCAATAAAACTACCTTTTCAGTTTCTTTGAGTCTATTTAAGAAGCATGCTGTTATGTTCTCATTTGTTCTCATTATATCTATGGTCTCCATGACTGTACCGGTTCATAAAAATCAATCTTGAACACAAATAAAGGCTCTTATTTATCTGGATATATTCAATCGTTTGTGCTAAGCGACGACAGCCAAGGGACTATATTTTAGCTCAAGGATGGATTCTTTCCTTGTCACTGGAGGACATTGGGTCAGATGGTCTTGATGGTCTATAATTTGTACCACTGAATTTACCTTCAGATTACCGCACAGTTTGCAGCAATCAAGCAGCAGCCTCTGTGGCTGTGAAGTGAAGCCAATGCAGAAGTGCCAAAAACTGCAGTTCCTTGAACGGACACTCGAGGCTGGCTACAGAACAAGTAAATCTACATAAGCGCCCATATTAAAATGTCCAACTTCACAGCAGAAATAAACATGTTTCGACGTACAAATAATGGTTTTGGTCTCTACAGCTAATTTCCCCATTTGTGACAGCTGTACTGAGGCTGAATTTCTATTCAACTCACCCGTTTATTATTATTATTATTAAATGTTAATTATTTGATTATATTAAGGCTTAAAGCATAATTCAGAGTGTGGCCACTTTGATTGACAGGTGGGTGCTGTTACAGGTGGCTTGTTTGAGCACCCATGCAGGCATCATTGAGCCTGCATCACACTGAGCTTCACATACGGGTCTTCAGAAACCTGTGGGTGTCGTTGCAGATACGATGTCCATATTTAAACGGACATGAATCACACATGCTTTGTTGTCTAGTTAATGCTTCAGAGAGCAGTCACAGAACAGACATCATTAACCTTCATTTCCTCCACCTTTTTTCATTAACCTTTCTACACCCATCATCATATTCATTTTGTTAACATGATTCAGGGTTGTATGATGAGTGCATTATGCCATTATGGTCCTTGTCTGTCAAAGTCTGTGACAGAAGGTGTAGGCTTTGTGGACATTTATAATGTTATTTTTTTATGTAAATGTATTGTTCAGGCTCATGAAATCATTTTATTTGTGAAACCTGTCATGATAATAAAGTTTAATAGATGGGCTGACTGACTTATAGATAGGGAGATTTATTTAGACCTGCATTATTCAGGCTGTGAGGAATGGCTAGGAAGATGAGATGACAACACATAAGAGACAAGATGCTGAGCAAAGTGAATCTGTATCTGTACTGTAGGAATAATAAATGGTGGCGCAACTCATTTGTCAAAAAGACAAAATTGGCTTCAAAAAGATTTAAAAAGGATTGAAAACATAAAAAGATGAGTGCTCATACAATTTTCATCAGATAGGTGCAGCAACTAAGACATGTTTCATGTGCAGAGCAGAGGACGGAGCGTGACATGTTTAAGTCCACAAACTGACAGAGTCTTTAGACAGCCTCGAGGAAATGATGACATATCCAGAGAAAAGAGGACTTTTTTAGCTTTGTTATAAGTCAGATCAGCTTAGGTAAGCAATTGCAGTCTTATCATTAGATGAAGGGTTGAGAGGTATTTGTTAACAGCTAGTGACTGCTGTATTTATTCAGAAATGAAATGAAACAAGGCAGATTCAATTCAAACTCAGTCCATTGAATGATAGAGAAGGAGGAATAAATCTCACTATTGGCTATCACCATGTCTTATTCAAACCAAGAAGCCAGAAACCAAAATTAAACTCATATATTGCTGTGAAATTTGTACCTCATTCTCTGACAACAATCAGATTCATATAGACGTTTGTCATATTGTCAGTTGATGGCTCATCTTTCTCACCGTAACCTCTGTTCCACCAGCTTCTGTAACTCGATGCAATCTCTCATTCAGCATTTATTTCATCGGTCTCCTGAAAAAGTAATACGTTTCTGAAGTTTAGTACCCATATTCAAAGCTGAATGAGTTATCTACTATGGCAATTGATGCTTAAATGGCGTTCCTACATTCATAATCTTCCACCAGCTCCACTAATGTTGTTAACTTTTTAGATTAAATCTCTGCTGTCAGTTTTAGAATTATATCTGGACAGATCCACATTTTGTTGGAAAGAATGAGGCTTACAGGATCACGAGGCAGACATGGGTCAAAAAGTCAAGGCATGGTCCAGAAAAGTAAAGATCCAAAGACCAAAAGGATAAATACAAAGCAGAACGCTGGTTCACGCTGGCTGGTCCCAGCTGACATCGGGCGAGAGACGAGGTACATCCTGGACAAGTCGCCAGTTCATCATAGGGCTGACACATAGACTGTGAGAGGAAGCTGTGGTATCCCGAGAGAACCCACACAGACACGGGGAGAACATGCAAACTCCACACAGAAAGACCCCAGTCCACTGGGGGGGTTGAACCTTCCAACCTTTTTGCTGTGAGGTGACAGTGGGCTCAAACTAAAACAGGAAACACTAAACAAGAAACGTTTACATTTATATTTACTGTAGAATTATTATGTACAAATTCTGATGACTGAAATCTGCAGCTTTCATCAAGGGGCCAAATGTTTTGGTCCAGAGGCTACTATTTGCCTACCACTAGTCTACAGCTTATGGGAAATGGTGTTCATTATAGAAACAACAACAACAATAGTATTTTTTTATGACCATCCTAAATAGACATATAGAGTGAAACAGTGACAAGGTACACAAGTTGAGTAAGACTGGACTTTCAGTGATTCACGTCATTATCAACGGGATTTTCAATGAAGTTTTCATGCTTCTACAACAAAAACTGAAGTTCCAGTCTCACTTCTGTCCTCTATGAACTTTATAAACTGTACAGACTCGTGTGAGCTGCACCTCAGCACCTGGTCCTCTTGAAGATTCTGTCTGTGTACTGGTCAATTAACATAAAGTATAATTAAATTTAAATCATTAACCTTCGAATCATTTCCCCATTAATTCCTCTAATGTTATTAGAAAGTTTCTTTTTTTATTATAGATGAGTACTCTTAATGGGTCCTGATTACTTCGACCAAGTGCAGGAAAAGAGCAGCGACAGTGTGTGATAGTGACTCAAGAGTTTTTGTTTTCAGCATCAGAGACCACCGTGATGTTTATTCATGCCTCCTGCTGCGGCACTATTGTTTGCAGGTCGCCCCCTCTGTCTGGAAAATATGAGACGCCTCAAAAATCAGCAGTGCAGGGGGAGGACTTGATTCTCAACCCTCATTAATAGTCGAAAGCGGTGGCACCATCTAATTATGAAGCTCATCCATCAACTGTAACAAGGCCTGTCATCGATATTTAGTTGGGCATAAAAGTCGGCACGCTCTGCTTTATATGCTAAGCGAGACGCCACAAAGAATTTGCAAGTTCCCAATCTTGACACTAATGGCTTTCCATAATTTGATGAATGATGTATTAAACAGAGGTGGGAACCTTGGAGAACTGGAGGAACGAGCTGGGAGATACAAACAAAAGTCACTGCCTGTAATTTACTTGAGAAACTCTTGACCTATGTGAAGGAAGGAGGGAGGGAAGGAGGTGGCACACTATCACCTCATCACCTCTGGTTGAGCTGAGCGGGGACTCGGGTGTTAACATGTTTTTCTGTGGCGAGCTGTCATCAGAATCCAAGGCCAGTTCAGTCTCTTGTTAATTAACACCTCTTAATTATAATGAGTTGACTGATCAGCCATGCATATCAGCAGGAAGAGAGGAGAGGATGAATAACAGTTGACGCTATCAGTTACGCACAGCAGTTATACAGCTGTATCTATAATGAGCATTGTGACCAAATAGCCTGACATAATTCTCTCTGCAGATAAACTTGTCATAATAATCATCATGACTTTTGTACACAACAAAGAGGATGAATCATTCTGAATGACGGGATTGATCCTCTCAATAAAACATGAATCGTTATTTGAAACCACGGCTCTTTAATATCGTTTCCAGCGACATGGTCATTCATGTTTTGTTATTAACAGAAACTAAGATTTGTGTTTGTTACTGTGAGCTTTGCTCTCTTGGGTGGTGAGATAATATGCACCACCAACATGTGCGCATTGAAATTCTTCCTTACAGGGCTGCAATTTTTTCCTCTAATGAAGCCATTATTTTGCCTGTATCGAATTTGGTAGTGTGAGGTTAATGGCTTCATTAGGCAACAAAACGCCATCCAGGGCCTGTGTAATGCACTTTGCCTGTCCTGTCTTGGCTATATTTCATCGTTTGCCATCTATGAAAGTATTAAATTACAGGGGAAACAGATTAGCCCAGACTAACAACATGGAATGCTTTTATTGCAAAATACGATTCAGTGCAACAATTTATAATAACAACTGGGTCTATGTCGATAATTTAGCACCTTATGGCCGGATTTCCAGTATGGAGACGTGTCTGAAAAAGAGTCCTACGTGTCCTCCAGCTTGGTCTATCTGAGGCACAACACTTCAAAGAACCTATCGTGTATCGTGAGACATCTTTTGAAAACATTTCTGGTAAAACGACTTGGTTTCCTGAGCTGATCACTGAAATGGAAAGTGTCCCTGTAAAAATCCTGGAACATAACAAGCACTGTTACACTCTCCCAAACATTGTGGAAAGTGATGATTTCTTGTAAGACTATATTTATAGCATGAATAAGGATTATTCTTAAGCATTTAGAGGGGCAGTTTATCAGATCTTTATTAACAGATTATGGCAGAAATTGAATATGATATTAATAACTATGTTTTTTATTCATGAAAATAAGAATCGTTATGTTTTATTACCTCAGAATGGGCCTTTTATATCTACAGTCGTCCTGTTACTACAGTAGCCCAGAATGGACAAACCAAACACTGGCTCTAGACAGGGCGTCTAGCGATACGTGGCTTTTCCCTCATGCTAAATACAAACTTGGTTTATTCATGCAACATAATATATGACATATGTAGTCAAAGCAGCAATAACTGATTTTCTTTGACCGCTTGAATAAGCTGTAAATATAACATTAATATATATATATATATATATATATATATATATATATATATATATATATATATATATATATATATATATATATATATATATATATATATATATTACAGTATAATCACTTTTTCATCATGACTGACTAACATTCTCATTCTCTTTTTAGCTATGACTCGATCCACCAACTACTGACAAAAGTATTTGGCTCTTTAGCAGCTAAATGTTCCACTATGTTCACCAGCTAGACACAAACTTTGTGTACTGTTTGCTGCTGGGTAGCTGGTGAGCTTTAAGACTGAACCAAACTGTACATTTTCATGGCAAGAAGCCAAAACTATAAGCTAAAAGACACTAAGACACTTTAAATGAGGGAAACTGCAAAGTTGGGTAATAATTTTGTTGCATCATGGTTAATTAGAGCTAATTTGAACTATTTCATATACTGTTGGGTAATGAAATCTATCATAGAGATATTTTATTTTACTCTGAAATGTTTAAAGTAGCAGAGAAGAGTATTACTAATACTAAAATACTTTTTCTCCATTCATTGCACATCGTGGAGGGCAAGGTGTCAGCTCAGTGCAATGTGCAATCATTTCACAGTGTTTTATGTAATTATGATGTTCTTTTGAAATATGGACACGAATCTGTGATATGTCTCTCTGTAAATGTGGGCAGTCATGCACTCAAAATGCACGGTTTAGCAGGCGATGCCTCACAGCTAACTCCACATGCACCCGTGATGTTTAATTCATGCCCGTGTGTGTTTGACTGATTCCTTTCCAGGTGAGTCTGTGACAACCGCAGTCACTATAATGGAGTTGGAGGGGGGTTCTGTGGCAATAAAAATGATAATTAAATGACAGACAGAGGCCACATTCAGCAAATAACTATAAAGCTGGTGGGGTGAGTCAAGTGCCAAACGCTGCCTCGAGAGTCAAGCTTTTTTTTTTTTTTTTTTTTTTTCTTAAACTTGTGACGTTATCTTAAATGAAAGGGCGCTATAAAATCAGACAATCAGAGAAATATAAATCCTGAGTAAAGCCCTCCGGAATCAAGTCTCATCAGGCTCTCCAGTAAACAAAGCATCATAACAACCTCACTACTGTCAATAAATACTGGTTCAGCAGGACAAGTAGACATTTTGCTGCTGTCACTGATAACTCTTGACAAATCTCTTATCAGTATGTTCTCATTTTCATTTGACAAATTTCCTAAGTGTTGTTATTGAAGTTTAATTCTTGGGTTACATGTTGAAGAGAGCAAGAAAAAAAAACGTATTTTTATTTACTGTTTTAAATTAGGAGTTCCCATTTTTCATGTTCCCATGTTATCTTTAAAATCTGCATTTCCAGAAATTTGAAATGAGGCTTGTTTGTCATTACCCAGAATTCCTTGGCTGCCTTTTTAAATCATTTGTAAATATCTGATGGAGTGCACAAAAGAGCAATTTTGAATTAATGATAGAGAGACAAAACAGCTTTTTGTGGTTTTCTCCACATTTAACTGACAAACAAGAATATATTCAACGTGCATCCAACATTTTTCTCTAAACCTGTGCAGCTCTTTTCTTTTAATTCATTCAAAACCAGCAGCTACAGAAAGAAAATTACTACCTGTACTTTGGGGAAATATAAACTTAAAGACCAGGATAATTTTTACTCATTCATGCTAACATAAAGTACGTGCACTGCTTATATTTACAGTTTATATTTATCATGATTAAGTGTCCAAAGAACATTTTTACCAGCCTATTTTCGGTAGCTGGAACCAAAACAGCGACAGATGTGGAACTAATAAAAAAAATTTCCCCTAAGCGCCCAAGCGTCATGGTTACACAGAAGTGCAGAAGTAAACTCATGTGCCTACATTAACTGGCTTTTGTCACGCATCTCTTTTTTACCTTTTGGATGATGTTCCAACTAAAATTAGATTTATCTTCTGTATTTGACGATTAATTTCATTACATGTGATTAGAGATTTGAGACATCCAATCCCAGCTGTAGTCTAAATGAGCGTAAATGAGTGTATTAAAAAATGATGTGGAAGCAACTAAGGACCAGAACAGGGTTTTATGTGTGTGCGTGTGTGTTTTTCATGCTCTAATTCAATGCTTCCCTCACTGGAGAGCATAGAGTAGATGTATTGCAGAGGATGGGGGTGGGGGGCTCACATGTGACCCAACGGGAAAATGCCTAAACTGAAGTTGAATGAATTTAATTCATGAAGGAATAAAAACCAAACAAAAGAGCTCTGATGCAGGAAAGAAAGATTCAGGTTAGCAACAGACAGAAAAACATCATATGAAACACACTGGTGGAATGTAACTAAGTACATTTACTCAAGTACTGCACTTACAGGTCCAGTGTTCAGAATATGGCAGGAAAGAAATATAATATGCATAACTATGTTTCCATGAGTTTATAATTATTTTACAACGAGCCTCTCATATCTACAGACACTGTCCTCCTCCACAGTCTGCCATGTTGAACTGCCATGTTTCTGCACAGGACGGACAAACCAAACACTGGCTGGCTAGATGCCACGAAAACCTACACACTGCTCTTTTAAATAAAAATTCAAAGTACTTGTACTTTGAGTATTGCTTTACTTGAGTATTTGTATATTATGCAACTTTGTAGGCCTAGTTGTAGTCCACTACATTTGTCTGACAGCTTCAGCTACTGGTGACTTTTCAGATCACAGTTTTTCACACCCTTCCTGTCCAGTGAAAACCATATATCTCCAAATTGGGTGATTAAACGGTGATTTTTGGTGATTAAAGGATTAAATGTTCTTTATGGGTTTATAAAATTCTCCTGCTTCTTAAGATAAATAAACCATTTAAAAACCCTCTTGGATTATCTGGAAAATACATTGTCACAAAGCTGAAAACTGTTTTTCTGAACTCATGTTGACCTTGTACAGAAACAGGACAGCAGAAAATGTTGATCTCACTGACCATGATTCCAGGCTGTAGATTAAACTACCGTACCTTAACAGTTATTAAGTTGTTAAAATGAGTTCAGCCTTCAGTAATATTAATCCAGAAACATCGTATATAATAGAAAACACTGACAGGGATCATTTTACTGCACAATGATTACTTTTTACTAATAGTATAATAGTATAATGTTTACAGTGTGATACTGATACTTCTATTTAAGTAAAGGATCTGAATACTAATCCACCACTGGAAATACGAAAATGGACGGACTGAAAATATGATAAAGCCCGTCTCTCTTTACTGTTAATCTAGTAACAGACTATTCTGTCTTTTTGTGTCTAAAAACTTCAGTTTAACTAAAGATGAACTTTCAGTTGTCGTAAATGTTTTTCAGCCTCGAAACAGAGACATTTAGGAACAAGCTTGAAAACCACTGCTTCATTCAAAGTGGTCCATAAAATATCAAAAAGTCATCAGAAGTCTTGATAATATCTGATAAATATGATCATCCACTGCGGCACAGAATTATGATAATGTCATAAAGAGGCAGATGGAGCCTGTCAACATTTTGGACAGTTGATCGTCAACATCAGTAAGCCCTAGATGTGTAGAGGGGACTGTCTTCCCATTTAATCCAATGGAAGTTGCTCACTAGTGCATATGCAAATAAGTGTTTTATAGCTGTTTATTTTATAATGATTGACTATGGAAAGGGTTATTTTTGGGCCTCTATGCATCACGTGTAGAGAATGTGGAGGTCATGAAGGAACAACAAAAATAAACAATACCTTGGGAAAAATGCTATTATTTGGTACAAAACATGTATATGGTCTAAAGTTCGTGTACATGATGCTTCTCTTAATATGGATTATATGTGCAAATTCCTTTACAAACAATATCTCTAACTATGGCTGACAGGAACTTCTTCAGCACACGTTGATCATAGCAAGGAGAGAAAACACTGAACATCATGTTCATTACTTCTTGAACCTAACTTGTTGACTAAGGTTAATTTACATAAATGTATACAGGTAAGTGCTTCAATTAGCTTTTAGAGCTAATATCATCACACTTGCTCCTCTCTTTAGCCAAAGTTGTTACACTTGACTCTCATGACTCATGTCCGTAGCTCACAATAATGATCTCCTTTGAGGCCATAATATGACTGGAGACGAGAGATTACGAAGAAAAAGCTCAAATCGATGGATAATGAATACCAATCAATCACTGGCGGGGGAAAGTGGGAGTATGTGGCAACACAGAGAAAGAGAGAGAGCTCTCTTGGTCTCTGGCATCTGTTTGATTAATGCCTTGTCTCGCAGTGCATTCTGACTGGGACTCCCATAATGCATTGCAGACCACTGTCTGGAGACTTAATTTTCTTCAACCTCAATCCCCCAAACCCTCTCCATCCTCTCACAGCATTGTGTGATGATGCCTCCCAGCTGACCGAGGCAGTAATGCGACCATTAATAGTGTTGCCATGGTGATTAATCACAAACACTGACCGAGTCAAAGCTCTTTGTGCCGTCTGAAATAATAGAATTTGGTGGGCTGCACTTTTTGTCACCCTTGTTGTGCCTCACTCTTGTATACCACCTGTGCGAAACCACAGTGAAAACAATCGTTCGGATCAATAAATTCACATTACTCTATATAAATTATAAACCCAACAGATTCCAAACAGTACTTGCATTTCTCACAGTGCAGCTACCATAGGTGACATGTGAGTTTAACAAATGAAATGAGGTGCGAAACGACAGATAAGAAGAAACTTAATTGGATCCCTGCGGGGAATTAGAACAGCGTGGCAGCAGCAGTAATACGTTTCAGCAGGGGAAAAAAAGACAAAGATAATGAAAACTGAATTTAAATAAACAATACAAATTAATGAAACAATAAATAAATGAAATGTACGCAACTGTTGTGGCTGCTAGCAGACATAATTACATATTTTAAAGAATGTGAAAGTATAGCTACAGATCAGCTGGGGAGAAAGGTTAACTTTTACAAACGGTATTCATCAAAGGAAATTATTACCTCAAGGTTGTTGTCCAGTAGTACACGTATAACTGGTTCCACTCTTTAAATGTTAACTTTTTAATAAGGCTGTCAAGATATCAGAATTTCACTACACCATTAAAAATGTTAAAGCAAAATGAAAATGCTACCAGTCAGATTCATCTCAAACTTTTAATCTGTGCCTTTTGTCTTTTTCCATTCAACTGTAATGCTGGCAACCAGTGTTAAAGTGCATAACCACCACCTACCTATGCTGGAGCGTGAACCACAAACTGGAACAAAAAGAAACGGAAATTATTTCAGAGATGCTGGATTAGTGAGTTTTTTGGGTCTTTACCAGAGAGGCTCCAAACAGTTTCAGGGGAGGTTCAGTGAATGGAAATGGAGAATAATATTACAGTAGCTATCAAGACTTGCCAAAATGACTGTGATTTGATTTAAAAGAGTTCAGAGATACAGGAGATTTGGGGATTTGCTTCAGAAACTGATATATGCGTTAGGACAGATCTTTTTTGTATGTTTATTGGAGTCTGATGTTATGTCAAACAGGAAATAGCATTGTGCTCAAATAATATAATGACGATCCCATAGGCATTCAGTAATTGAGCAAAACTAAGCAAGTAAAGTAAACAGGGGTGGGGTGTGTCTTTTTTCAAGCTTTGTTTAAACCTCATAGTCTCAGACTTTAAAAAACCCTGATTTACATGCTATTATCATAAGTCTATTATCGACAGTCAATTCATCTCTTTGACTCCATTTTCAAGCTGAAGATTTTGATGGTTCAAGCTTCTGAAATGTGAAGCTCTGCAGCTTTTCTTGTCAAACATAATAGTAAAGAGAAAATATTTGGGTTTGGATTGCTGGTTGGACAAAGAAAAGCTGAAGATGTCACCTTGGGCTTGTCATTTTCAGAAACTATGATTGTGAATAACGATGATGTACATTGGTTTTACAGACCAAATGATTGATTAATTAATCGAGAAAATACTTTGTAGATTATTCCATGATGAAAACAACTGATTTTGTCTTTCACATATTCATTTTAAGACTTACTTCATTCATAATTGTTTTTGGCATTTGTATTTCTGACAAATTACTTGAGCATGCATCTAAATCTTGTAGAAAACACAACCTCACTTCTTTTTTATTCAGACAAGACGACAAACATTTCTGAAATGCTGCCTTTATACTTCACTCCAGACAAGCATAATCAATAATGGCAGCACTTACTGTCAAAACAAGCTCCTAGACTTATTTTGGGGCTTACGGCAAATTTGTTTAAAGTATCTTTGGAAAAAAATTAAGTTTTAGCCTTGAGCTTAAAATGGCTGAATATAAAATTATTGAAATTGTGAGTATGGATCTTTGCGAGTGGTCTTTATTGCCTTCCTTCTGCTTTTCAGAGGCCACAACAAGTGCACACAAGCAAAGCCTGGATTAGTGGGTAATGGCTGGCATCAATATGACTGTAATGTCATTTCGTGATGCATCCCGGTCGTTACCGGCCCGGCAAAGAGTGGTCCCCGGCTCGCTGTAATGACTGGGATGTCAGGAAAACAAATGTTATTACGCAGCAGTATTAAATATAGCTGTTATTTCTGTGACAGAAGTGGGAGAAGAGAGCAGTCAGCTGATTTCTAATCTGTTTCTGTCAGTCAGATGAAAGCACACTGCTTACTGTGTGTCTTCAGCGGCAAAGAAATATATATTACTTATGTAAAGAAAGTCTGGATTTTATTGAAACCGGACTGATTCATTCTTTTGCTGTCACAAAAATGGAGCTGAATATGATTCTTGTTCCCAGATTTGAATATTGTGTGGCATGAAAATCCACTCGGAAGAAAAAATAGATTATTAGCTAGAGCTGTGGGGGTGGTGCCTCTTTGTTAGGAGCAACCGTAGGAGATGAAGTTGAAATAACTGGGGGTTGCAGTAAATATCAAGTCGCACTGCATGCACTCACTGAAAATATCTACAGCAAGAATGCCGAGTAATTCTAAGTACTGCAGCAAAAAGAACCTGTGTTCGTATTTATGTGTACGTGTAATAATTTATAATAATGCTGGAACTAAAAATTAGTTCTGTATCGGTACTTTCCTATGTCACTCTCTTCTTACTGGTTTAGTGACTAATAATAAATGTATGTTTTGATAATGGAAAGTGTCACATTTAGTTCAGGAAGGTGGATCCAAATGAAAGGTAACTTTAATGAGTTACGGAATAGGTAGAAAAACACAAAATAACATAAGGCGGCTGGGAAGTCCAGGCAAAAATAAGTCCAACAGAAGTCCAAACAAACAAAAATGCAAAGCCTGAATACAAGAGCAGGTACATGGGGAAGAGCACAAAGACCGAAACAATGCAGGACAAGGGAACTGAGGAACAGACTAGGGAAATAATTCAAGACTAGTGACACATATACAGTATAGTACAATCTGACAAAGGAACAAGGAACACAGAGAAGGTCTGATGACGAGACACAGGTGAAACCACTGACAATATAAAGAATGGATGCCATACTCGTGATGTCACCCACAGGTTTCTGAAGAGCTGTTTTGAAACTTAGAATGTGGTAGCTCTGGCCACTGCCATCTCGGTAGTCCTGCCTTTTTTGCCTGTTGGCTAATCTAAAAGTCAGCAAAGACATGGATCGTCGGTAGACCTGAGGCGGGCTAAATGAAGCCTGGGTGCTCAAACAAGCCACCTGTAACAGTATTCGCCTGTTAATCAAAGTGGCCATGCTGTTAATTATGCATAACTTCAAGCCTTAATATGATATGAATGGGTGAGTTATATAAAAATTCAGCCTCAGTAGAGTTGTCAAGAACGGTGAAATTAGACCAAAACTGTTTTTTGTGCCAGGCTGTAAACATGTTTATTTCTGCTGTGAAGTTGGACATTTTAACATGGGGACTTATGGAGACTGACTCATTCCGTAGGCAGTTTCAAGTGGCTGTTTGAGGAACTGCAGTTTTTGGCACTTCCACATTGGCTTCACTTCATAGCCACGGAGGTTGCTGCTTGGTAAAAAACTAATCAGGAGGGAACAGATAATCAAAAGTGGCGGGAAACACAAAGACAGGAAGTAAGTAACACAAGACACAGGCAGGGGAGAATTACAAAATAAAACAGGAAACACTAAATGACTGAAGACTAAACCCAAAACCATGACAGAGAAGGGTTTCATTATTATTAGAGTATAGGATGCAGACACAGGAATCAGACAGAGTGCTTCTTGTAATTTTAATATTGTCATTATTTATTTGTTTTGGTGTTGGAGAAAAAAGAATACAACTTTGCATTAAAGAACAACAAGAACTAGCAATAAACAGGGATTGATTCGTGTGCTGTCACAGATAATTTTACAGTACAGTACAAAAAGGGGACAATGGCACATTTGTATATTTTATTGACACAGTTTCACAGTGAACAGTGACGCCTATACAGCACTGCAGCAGAACAGGGCAACACCTAATGAGAACGGAGAAAGAAAAAAAAAGGCGCTGCATGCAAAGGAAATAATGAGACAGCCAGGGATTGTTGAGTGAAGTCGGTGGACCACTGTGCTCTGTATCTTGCCATCATTTCATCATATGCATCCTGGTGTATTCTTATTATTGCACCCATGTCCTGGATGGATTTCATGTTTTGCAAAACACTGCTGAATAAAAACTGTACTTTCAGGTTGATTTTGGTGAATAAAGAAACACTCTCATTAGTCTCTGTTGTCTTAAAAACTAATGTATTCATATTTCATTTTTTATCTCAACTTTTGCGCTCAAACAATCTACACAAATGCAGCTTGCAGAAAAATAGCATCTGCCTCATCTCACTTTAGAAAGAACATCCAGAGCGCAAATGGAGCACATTTTATTCCAATAGCTCTCTAAAATGTCTTCATCACTTTGATCATATGAGTGTGCACTTTATGTATGTACCTGCATTATTATCTTTTTTCCATTTTACACTTTATACTCTGTATCGATGCTTTTATTTGTGTCTTGTTGTTTACAGCATGAGTAGTGCTCAGAAGTCTTCAGAAGGTCAGGCTGAACAGCTCTCCACCACTGTCATTCATTATGTGTGGCGCTTTTACCGCCTTTTAAAAAATTGTCTCACAACTTGTTATTAACATGGACATCAGCTCTCTGGGAGCTCTGGAGGATTTAGGGTAATGAGAGGAATTGGCCGGCAGTGTCCTCCAGCTCAGCTCATCCTCCATCAGTGTTGCTCGAGATGTCTGGCTCTCTGTGTAATGAGAAATTTAGCAGTGAAGCGGCAGCAACATCTCAATCTGTCCTTCTGTGCACATTATGTCAATACTACTGCAGACACAGGTGGGGGAACATGCTTCTTCCCATGGTGCATGTGTCAGATATATGTGTGCGCTGCAGTCCAGACGTACACTGGATTATGCTGGACGCATAATATCCTTTTAGCCATGATTCAGACTGGCATGTTGATTAGAAAATGTATGTAGTAGAAAAAGATAGAGTCGCACATAGGTGTTATTGTCACAAATGGGAGACTTCTCCCACCTCAGTGTCTTTCTCACCTTTAAGAACGAAGAAGAAACTTTGTGTCCTGATGATGCCCAACTAGACTTGTGAAAACTTCATGTTTTCCTTCGCACATCTGATTTAAAATGACTGAAAAACAATAAGATAAAAAAGAATAGAAATGAATCATTCTCTTTCGAGATACTTAGTGAAATATTTTGCTGTCAGAACCAAAACTGGGTCATAACGAGTACATCTATGGCCAGTGTCCTCTTCCAAACTAATTCTTTCAAGTTAGTACAACCTATTGTTGAGTAAAGAGGAGACATATTGATGTGTTCGGACGGGCGGGAAAAGCTTATGTTTAATGATACAATCCTGTAAACAAACGCACATGTTTGATCCTCACAACTTGCACTTTCCATTACCATCCATGTGTTAATCAATAACTTGCTGTGCAGAACACTGTAAATCAGTAATTGGTCACTGATTATAAGCCGGTGCAGAGTGGTATATTAGCGGAAATGTTAATGCCCGTCATTAACACATGAATCTGTGCTGATTTGAACACATTGGATCTTTTAATGTCGCCTAATTCCCAACAGTAAATGAACCAAATTAACTCAGTCAGTAACCCGAATCAGCTGTAAAACATTTTTCAATGTATAGCTTATTTTGTTGCTGTTTATAGGTTTAAAGGTCCAGTGTTTAAGATTTTGCTGACAGAATATGGCAGCAATTTAATATAATTTGCATAACATAAATATGTTTTAATCACTGTGTAATCAATGCATATAATAATAGCTATGATAAACATCCCAAAGAAAGATGATGCAACACATGGTTCACTGTTTAGAGCATTAGGTTTTAATAAATCCATTTGAATACCATTTTTGTGATACTTTTGGCCACAAATATTGTAGAGAAATGTGATATCAGCACATCTCTACTTTAGACGGAGCCAACTGTTTCCCTGTGGCGCAGGAGAACTTTGTCTTTATGCTAGCAGGCTAACTAAACAGCTGCTGGCTAGGGTTTTATATTAAACGTCCATATGTGAGAGTGCTATCAATCTTCTCATATAACACTCAGCAAGAAAGTGAATATATAAGCCTCACAAAATGTCAAATCATTTTTTTAACAAGTAGACAGAGGCACAGTCCCGATTCTGCACAACGAGCGATTAAATTCGACCTCATGTAGTCATTCAAAGACAATTTATTTTCATTTTAACATACTACAGTGTGACTCAAATACATATTGTGCAACATTTCTTGTTATGAAGTGAGAACAATTCTAGTTGATTAACCTCATGTCAGAGCAACCATGAAACAGTTTTTTTTCTCACCACAAGCCTCTGCTCTCTGGTTTGCTCATTATCAAACCCTCTCTACACTCAACACTAACTACGCACCAGGATGAATCTAGGTTAACTCAAAGCACAGAGATGAATACCCATGTTCCCTTTAACAAACCATACTCCCCTTGTTAATGTACCTCACAATTTACATATGGACCATCACTCATTAATCATAATGAAGCACAAATATTCCCAACAGTTTCACATCTCTCTTAAGCAATCCATCCTCATTGTTTTCTCCCACCTAATAAAGATACAGAAAGAAAATAGTTTGCATGGTGACATTTTTTTAATACTGTGTCTGTGAAGCGCCACAAATGATTTTCTCACCCTTCCAGTCTTTCACTTCCTGATGCAAAGAGCCAGGGTCTGCATGGCTACAAGAAGAGGCTTCAAAAATGGGAGAAAATGAGGAAGAAAAAAAGAGAAATGCATCATTAGGATTTTCTTACACTGTCCTTGCTGCTAATTACATACAGTAAGAAACCTCTAAGGAGGATGAGGTGTTGCTTTTATGTCAAAAACCTTGGTGGTCGTTTTTCTCTCTGCCTCTTTGTTGATGATGTGGATAATGAGCCACCTGTCTTACTGGAGTCCTGCAATATTTCACTCAGTATTTCATCTGTCTGAGCACAGGGAATAAAATGCTCAGTGTGGTATGAAAGAAGTGGCAGATTCTTGGCTCAGTTAGTTCACCTGCAGAGTGCACATTTTTATCTTTTTTTTTTTGCAAATTGTCTGCACCCTATTTTTCTAATCTCCATACTTTTTCAGGGAGCAGTGAAGCTGAAATCCAATGTTTTTTAATAATATATAATTATCATATCTGACTGCTTGGAGTTTTATCCAGAATAGTGACGTAATACATAGATTTATTCGACGCTGCGATTTAGAAATGGCCAGGCTTTTCAGTAACACTCATGTTGATGTGTTGATATTATTTGGTTGATTAATGACATTTTCGCAGCATAGCAACAAAGAAGAGGTAAAACAACTGAAAAAGTGTGACTAAGGATACTCCATCATCTTGCTGTTGCTGGAGCACAACATTTAGATGTGAATGAGCACCAGGCTTCATCGTTTTAAAACAACATTGCATAAAAAATAGCGTGCAATACCACCATCGAGAATGTGGACAGTTGTACACGTGTATTTATTATGATTATATTACTTATAATTAAAAACTACAGAGTTGACAGCTTTGTTAACAGCCAAACATTAAGCAAATGCAACAACACAACACATAGCAGCCAGCTTATATTATTTACCTGTCCAAAAACAAGAAGCAAACAAACCTCTCACCGACGACTAAAAGCCAGTCCCAAAACTTGCCCTTGTCTGGTGGCTTCTTGCTCAGTCACTTTCTCATTTTCTCTTCTCAGCTTCCTCACCAACATCCTCTCCGCATGAAAACCTATACACACATACACATAACCGTATATATATGTATACCATTGCTAAATACTGTATACCATAGATAACAAACTGAGCTAACATTAGTTAACAGCAGCTGTATTTCACTGCACCGTATTGTGGTCTTGATATCATAAATGTACTATTGTTGCAGATGACCCTATACAAACTGAAAGACATGTAGTTTAGCTTTTTTAGTTAAAAATTAAACAATTTAGCCATAGCTGTTGTGTGCACACATTTTCTGCCTTCCATCCACCCACAGTGTAGCAGTGGGGACTGGGTAGAAAGCAGTGGCTCCTGCTATGCAAAATGCAAATGTGAACTTTGCAGACAGACCAACTTTGATGCCCAGGTCTCCTTGGTTAGCTGAGAAGGAACAAAAGGACCCGTTGATGTGCCTCGATGTCTGACGGGGTGCCTATTTGTGGTTTCAGTGGGTGGTTAACAAGAGCTGCTGTGGCAACTGTACCTGCAGATAACAAAAAGGTGGTCATGCAAACTCTGTGGGTCAGTGCGTAACACTCTGAATGAGGTGGTGCATGCACAAGAGGGGTACTTCTCTGCAAGACAGAAACGTGTACTTTTAGCCCAACGAGCCAAAGCGGTGTGTGGAGATAAGTGTTGAGTTGGCCAGTCAGTTCAGAACCATAATCTGTAGAAAAGTTGACTATTTCAATTCTGCAAATTCTCTTCAAATGGGTTTGTTTTACGGCTGCAAACATGCTACTTCAAGAAACAAAGATACATCTCAAAATATACCTTTATTTACTCTTTATTAGCTCCTTAAAGTGGCCATAATTTATATTTCTTGCATGACAGTGGGAAAAAAAAGTGACATTGTGAAAGGAGTCACTTGTAGTGATGATGAGAGTTATCACCTTAATCTACAGCTTTGCTTGACTTCACTGAGCTGACCACAATTGTACTGTACTGTGTCATTCTAACAGCTCCTATACCGCCGCGTTTTCAGAGAAAAAGGTCTACAAACCTGTTGTTCACTACCTGCTCATCACCGAACAGCAGACAGACAAGAATAAATAGAGACCATGAAGCAGCCATCAGGAGTTGAGACCAAAACAGAGCTAAAATAGCGTGAATACTGGACTTACATTTGCAGGTGGTCTTAAACCTAATTCCAAATAAATGGTAATGTTGCTCTGCAACAGCTGGGTGTTTAAATAATGCATCTGTTTTCTATTAAATTTATCACATAAGGTGATGATCAAGATCAAGAGAATAATAATAATGATAATAATAATAATAATAATAATAATAATAATAATAATAATGAAAATAACTGGATGCATGTTTGTTTATGATGCTACCATTTGGGGATGCCAAATAAATTAGCTTACAGAGTTTAAATGTAAAGGTACACATTGATGTAAAACTAATAAGATTTACCTTAAAATTACAAAGATACATAAACATCATACATAAACATTTATATAATGAGCCACATATGTAATTATAGATAATAATTTTTGCATAAACATGTATGTAATTTAAGAAAGCAGACTGTAGACTGTAGACAGACTGTATAAATAATATAGTAATTTTTCTGTGCAAAAATGAGAAATAACTGTAATAATTTGTAAACAGTTTGGTTGTTGATTTGAAATTTTATTTTGTTATTTCTTCACAATTTTAAGTTTGTTTTCTTGCAAGTGCAAAATCCTAGTGTTTTTCGAAGTCTGTCATTGTTTTCATGGAACAGATACAGATAAAATGTTTTACCAAATATACCTGTTTATTACTACCTGACCCTACCTGCATTCTTTTACAGTCCTCTTGCGTCCATTATGAAGCATCATATTTCTAAGCAGCTGTTCAAATTGCACAAATCTCAGTGTGAATGTGTTATGACTGATCAACACTCCCAGATTTATTATGAGCTTTCTGGTTTCAAGAGAGCCATTTAGATCTACGGTGGGCGGTGAGAAAATAAACGAGAAGCCTATCTGAAAGATATTTTTGTAGAGCAAATTTTCTGACATTCTAGCCTTTCTGCTTCTTGGAGGAGTGGAGCTGTTACGGAGGTTGGAGTTGGTTTGGGTGTTTTTTTTCTATTGTGTTTTCACTGACATAGCATCTAATATGAATTCCCACATAGTCCTGTTCTGCTTATCTACCTATCCCTGAAGGAGCCTTATCTCTCAAATTGAAAAAAAAGACCAACAGGAAGTGACAGAGTTTAATGGAAATATCAACAGACAAGATTTGGGGTGGCTGTGGCTTAGGTGGTAGAGCGGGTCATCTAGTAATTGAAGAGTTGCTTGTTAGATTCTTGGCTCGACTTGTCCTTGGGCAAGATACTAGACTCTATGGCTGTTACATTAGTTTTTGAATCTGCTCCTCATGAGCAGTCTCTGCCATTAGTGTATAGTGTGAATGGATGTTGTAAAAGCACTTTGGGTGGATCAGAAAGGTGCTATATAAATACAAACACCAGCAACGTATGCGCTCAATTCTGATTGACTGCTCAGATTTATTCATTTTGTTGCCTGAGTGCTTCTAAAATATTCAGTGATTTTAAGCCTGAGGAAATGTTTCACTCCTAAAAGTTATGATCCAGTTACGCCTAATGGGGTCAAGAACATTGTTTATTTATATTCCAGAATGCCATATACTTAAATCAAATTGTTTGATACCAAACCTTTTTTTCTTCTGATGAACAATATAATAGGATTGCAGTGCCTAGGGATTGGGAGAAAATTGGAAAAAACAAAAGTCATGTTTATTGCTTGCCCCTCCTTTATTACCACCAAAAGTGCCTGAGTGAGTCAGGCTCAAAACTCCCAAGTGCCCTGGTGGAGATAATCCATCAGATGCTGATAGATCAGACTCTCTGGTTAAAGGTCCAGTGTTGTGGTGGCATACAGCGGTGAAGTTGCAGATTGCAACGAACTGAATACCAGTCATCTCACCCTCACCTTCCAAGCATGCAGGAGAAACTTGATAAAGTCATGAAAAATACGAAAGAGTTAGTGTTTGGTTTGTCCATTCTGTTTATTTTACTAGAAACATGGCAGACTGTGTGAGAGGACCTCTCTGTACATATAAAGGGCTTATTCTATGGTAACGAAAACACGATCGTTACATATCAGGTAATTGTACACTACTAAAAACATACTTATGAATATTATATTCTATTTGTGCTAACATATCCATTGTAGGTATACTGGAGAACTATAGCTGATTGCTGAGTCTCATTCACAAACACAACCCACAGAGCAACTTTGTTGTTTTCCCCCATACTGTTTTTGATATCTATGATTTTGGTTTTCATCCGTTTCAACTCGGCTTCCACTATAAATTCATAAATAGCTCTGCCGACAAAGCGTCCCCTGGTTTACAATCATATGAAAACCATATGATAGTGTTGCGAAGGAGATCCCGACCCACCGTGCATAAAAATACAAAGCAGGGAAGACATTGTGAAGACAAGTGCTTTGCTCACACCACATCCCATCATCACTATCACTAAACAGCAGGATTTAACCGGCTCTCACTGCTGGAGACAGAAGCTGTTTTCTGGGGGACAGTTCGCCAAATAGTTGGCACGGAAGACTGACTGGGTCAGGGTTACTTTTACACTTATAAACTAGGTGATTTAATAGTCAAAATGCTCATTTGTGTGATGGTTCTCAGTGAACTGCGGCAACTTGAGAATTATACGGTTTAAAGTAAAATAAACGGACTTAAGAAAGCTAAGTTAAACATGCAGTCAGTTCATCAGTAATGTGTGTTATGTATTAATGTGGGGATATGTAAGAAAACAAAAAATACGAAACCAACCCAAGTCCAACTCATACACAACAACAAAGAATTTTGTTAGGAGGCCAAAAGATCGTCACAGACTCAACGATCAACTATCTTTCTCCAGTATGACTGACCCCACCTTGAAGAAAAGGATAACAAAAATATTTTAACACCCTCTGTTCCTTTTAGAAGATGCTTTGTGTAACTGATCTGGTTGCCAAGCAGATTCATTAGATGGAGTTCATTGTCATCGATTGTCACAGCTTCATAGTGAAAGATGGGTCAATAACCGGCATTGCATGCTGTCATGTTTATTGCCTTGTTTAATAATCCATCTCCATCTTGTGTGAACAGACTATCGTGCATTTGCAAGATGAAACAATGGGGCACATTAAGAGTGTCAGCTGCTTCTTCACCTAAATAATTGTAATGCGATCATGAGCAACGAAGCGATGCATGTTATTAAACAATAGCTCACTGGATGAACTACATATGTCACAAACTGTTTGGGTGTTGGAATGTGGCGGTGAGCAATGACCGTCATTCATACCACAAAAAGCAGTTTTGGCAGTTTGGTTCCAATGTCATCGATGCACATTGCATGTAAGTGCAAGTATGCAAGTATGTAGCAGTAGAAATATAGTACAAGACACGTTCTTGTGTTTTAAATGATTTTTTTGAAGGGGAAAAACATTTGTGTAGCTACATTTTTGGTGTAAATTGGGATTCTGTGCACTGAGTGCTGCCTAAATATTGACATGATTCATTGATATTCCTGAATGATAGAAATTTGTTCGGGATCAAAGGGAAAATTAGACCATCAAAATCAATTTAAAACATTTAGTAGAACACTGCCTCTGATATGAATGTTTAAAAAAACATCAACTCATGGTTCAACAACCAGTTCTCTTCTGAAGTGACTGGACAGTTTTGCAACATGTTTGCGACTCTGGTGAGTGTTCTTTGTATTCTTTGTGTTGTCCAGACTCTAGCAAATGATGAAATAGCTAGTGCACAAAAATTATTTCCATTTTTTCCAATATCATTGTAAATTTATGACTGAACAGAACAAGACTTAACTGAAACTACAAACCACAAACTGGGAACTTTCCTTAACAGGTTATTTTTCATCCGTCTTATATATCTTCCCAATATATAAATTCCTAATTTTCCTAAATTTCTAATACAATTTTATAATACGTGATGCAAAACATTTCTCTGTGAAATGCTAAAATGTGTCGCCAGTGGTTAATATAACTGGATGGCCTGCCTAAGTAAAGTCAGTGTGGGAAACACTTATTTAGAGAAGGGTGACAAATTAAAGGAAAAACCTGAATAAATGAGTGGAGAATCATAATGAATGTAGATGCTTCCACTCACGTGCACCGTATGGTAAAATTAAGCAATTTACATGTATAAAAAATGCTGACCCAGTTAGTTCTGATTTTGTGTCATGATGGCAAGAGAAAAAGTTAAGCATCTTCTGATGACATAGAAGAGTGGAGGCTGATGTGCCAGGGTTGAGTCCCAGCCTGATTTAACCACTGGGCACCACAATGAAAATACTATAAAAACAGTATGAACCTGCTGTATTTAAACATGGAGGATGCGCACACAATTTAAGTTTTTTCTAAAAAAAGTGAAGTAGGAAAGCCTAAATTTATTCAGTGCAGTCTGTCAAGGCTCAATACTACTAAATTAAGGGCGACATAGTTTGAAGGCATCCATCCATTTTTGGTGACTGCTTTTCCTTATCAGGGTCACGGGGGGCTGGGGCTGATCCCAGATGGAATTGTGCAGGAGGCGGGTACACCGTAGACAAGTTGCCAGTTCATTATAGGGCTGACACATTGAGACAGACACACACACACTCACATTCACACCTATGGGCAATTTCAAGTCATCAATTAACCTGCGTGTCTTTTGACTGTGGGGAGAAACAGGAGTATCCAACGAGAACCCACGCAGACATGAGAAGAACATGCAAACTCCACACAGAGAGGCCTCAGCCAGGGTTCAAACCTTTTTGCTGTGAGGTGACGGTGCTAACCACTGTGCATGCTAAGTAGAATTTTCTTCTGCTGTTTTTAAATACAATATTTAAATTTGGCTCTGACTCAACTGAGAATAGTGGTGGTAAAACAAGCTAAATCGTGAGTAAGGAGAGGGGGCGACTTTACAGAGAATAAAGCAGCGAATCAGACAAATAAAACGTAACTGTTTTGCTTCACAGCACTTATGTTCTAAAGCATGAATAAACACAGCCACACCTCCACACAACCCTGAAGAAGGTTTGCATGCTGGATTTTGTGCAAACATAGCCAACGCTGCACTGTGCTGCGTGTAACTCAACGCCACTCCAAACAGACACACAGAGGTGCTTCTCTTTATACAGAGTTTGCATAGCCAGATGTGTCTTCACACTTAGTTTTAGTACTGGACCAGAGCTGGAGAGCAAGTTTTTATAGAGACCAGAAACATCCCTTACACATCAAAATTAGAAAATGTAGGCAGAGGGCTGCAGGGTCTCTGCAGATACAGACATTGCCACACACTGATAGTTAATAAGTGATAATTGACAGGGATTTTTTAGTATTAGTACAAAGTGTTAAATACACCTTCAAGCAACAACAACATTGTTGGACAACATATAAAACGCTGCAAGTCTAAGTAGTGGTAGTTAATTCAGGCCAGCCTCTGCTCTTCAATCTCATCAGAGGACGCTTAACTTCACACATCTTCAACTATGTATATTTTTACACTTTTTTTTAATAATTGCAATAATGCAAACAATGATAAAAAACAAAATCTCCCTAGCTGTAAAGAACATAGGCCTAAGTGAGTTGATGTAAGAACTTTGAAGGTTTTATTTTCTGTATACCCTTAACAGCTACTTATTATATCAGTGACCTCCGTCACTTGTCAGTCAGTCAGACAGCACAGATGGCAGAGTGAAGGTTTAACAACAGAAAGTAAATTGCTTTGATATTCTGCTTAAACAATGCTTCTTGTTATCAGCTGCAGTTTTGCACATTATCTTGAATGTCTTTGATGAGTGTTTTAGTGTTCAGAGAAGTTTATTTCTTCTTTCACCATTCTACTTAATTCTCCACCTTTAAAGAAACATTGTGTAGACATTGGTATTTTTGCCATTTCGTGCCCCCAGTTTCAGAGTACTTACTAGTCCAACAGCAAGAAGCCCAGCTTAGCGTCTGTCTTTCAGCCTTTTATTTCATGATGCTCTCACCAACAACTAAAAGTCAGTCCCAGATTTACTCTTGTAAGACAGCTTCTTGGTTGGTCACTCTCTCTTTTTCTCTTCTTAGCTTCCTCTGTCAACATCCTCTTTGCTCTCTTCTCCTCTGCCTCTTATGTCCATAGAGGCTACTGAGCCTGGTTACACCGCCCACTTACCCAGCTCCGGTTCTGGCGCAACATCTGCCTGTGCCCCAGGCCTGAAACTGCCCTCTTCCTGGTGGTCCAAAATGCCTGTGATACAAACACTAACACTCATCTGGCTAACAAACTGAGCTAAAATTAGCTAACAGAAGCTACAGTATTTACAACAACGTACTTTTGCAGGTGATCATACCCGGACCACAAAAGTACAGGGTGCAGAGTAGTGAAAGACTTATTTAGCTGATTATAAGTCAGTGTAGCATCAACATTAATCAAAATCTGTTATTTTATGTTAAAAAATGTATCTTGCTTTCTAAGATAAGTTTACATAATAGACTTAGATCTTCCTAAATCTGACACACTGGACCTTTTAAGAGCAATAAAAATTATATATGAAAAAACAAATCATGCAATTTGAAAATACCACAAAGTACACTTAAAAATTAAACATGCTTGATTTTTTTTAATTTTGTGTTGATTGCCACGATTGTCTCCTAATGCATTTCAAGTACTGCAATGGAAGCTGTAGAAAGTGGTGACAGCTTGTCTTAAAAAAACAACAACTTTAAAGATTGTATACAAAATCCCAAAGCAGTTTAAGGTTTACTGTTTAGTGTGTTTATCATGAAGTATGGAAATAGGACACAATCTTTGTTCCCATCTCTCAAAATGTCTGTCAAAGTGAGCCATTTTAAAACTTGGCTATAGCTGAGCTTGTTAAATATCTGCACCTCTGTGATTGATCAAACAGCTTCGAAATCCTCCCTTTCCCTCAGCTGCCTCAGTCACTCTTTCACCCGAGCCATTGTTGTTCTGTTCTTCTTTGAGTTTTTTTGTCACTGCCATTTCTGGCTCCCCCAAGGTTACCTTTTTAATCTCAGCGTACCCCCAGTGGTATGCTGCGCAAAAATACAAACAATAGAAAGCCATAGCAGTGAATGCATTTAACTGTGTTTCTATTTTGCACAGACATTTGACTTTGTTTTGAGTACAAAGCTGCCTTTAGGGCACAATCCCCCCCAAAATACACACATACTGCATTAGTGTCTATTACATGTAGTCTGGAAGTAATGATATATTACGTGTAGGCTACACTGAATTCATTTAACCGATGCTTTTGTCCAAAATGAGTAATAATAAGTGGCTTTTACAGTTCGTCTTTTAAATGAGACAGAAAAATTGTGAGTGCATCTCATTCAGTGTAGTCTGAAAATGAGGTGTGGAAGATAACACAGTAGCTCTGCTGCTGTGACTTCGGTGGGGAGTTCATTCCGCCACTGGTGTCAGAATAGAGATCAGTGACCATGGGGTCCTCCAAGAGACCATTTATCTGGATAATGGGGGTTTGAACGTAGCTCAGACTATACTATATTAGCCCGACTTGACAGATGTAGGACGTCGGGAATGAAAATGGACACGACAATTGATCATTTTATCCCCAATAGTGTATCAGAGTGGACGTTAGATCTGGGACACCTCACACATCCCAGCAAAGAGCCTAGAATGATTTTGCCACCATCGACAAATTTCACAGCGTGATCCATGATGTTGACCAATAGCAGCACAGAGGGCGCTTTCCTGCATGACTGTAAACATCCTTCCAAACACAAGACAGTATCATACACACAGCCTCAGACATTGTTGATCATTCACAATATTCCCAGATGTTGTTCCCAGAGGTCGGTCCTTAGCACCTCCATTCCAATGACATCATACAGACTGTACTAGAGCTATGATTGGTCGAGACCAGTGTGTAGCCTGTCATGTCTCTCGGCTGTGTCATGGCAAGAATTTGTGACTCTATAATCACCTAACCTGACACAGATGAGAAATTTAGAGTTTCCAATAAAGTGAAAGATTGTTGGAGCAGCATACAAAAGAACCCTTCATTTATAAAGTCGACAAGTTTTTTTTAAATTTTCATGGATCCTTGAAAAACAAGCAAAGTGAAGTTCTGCTTAATGCTGTTTTTTAGGCTGATGTTAATTGCAAAATACTTATAAGTGGTTGTGCAAGGATCCAACTGCTTTTGAGGAGCCCCTTTCATCGACTGTCACATTGTTCTCAGAGTCAAATATTTTCAAGAGCAGGAGTCTTGTCCTTGTGTCCTTGTGCTTTTTGTAAGTTGTCTCTGCTAGTTTGGTTTTTGGTTGAATGAAAGGTACCTGTGTCCAGTTTTTCAAGGAAGGTTGATATCACAAGTTAGAAAAAGAAATGTCTCTTTACATAGAAATGGTGTGTGTGATGTTTTTTTTTTGCTCACTGCTGTTCAAACCAGTTTAAAGAAGCCATGAGACTGAACGATGTGCAGTATGAAGTCACTAAACTAATTAAATAAAGTAGTAGAATAGCCTGCATCAATCAAACACATTTTCAAAACCAGCTGAAAGTTGGACAGATCAGAAGAAGAAAGGAAAATGATTTGTTTTTTCTTCTTTTTTTCTCTATTTGTCAAGCCTGCATGGGGCAATGTCCTACCAGGAGGAAAAATCATTACCTCTTACTTTGAGGTTCCCACTTTCTCTTTTTGTGCTGCACACATAAGGTTTGGCTCTACATTGACGTGCTCTGGACTCCATGCTTGCTTATGTACAGTAACTTTAAAGAACAAAAACACTGTGAAGTCATATCGCTTGGTGTGCCAGACACATTTTAAAAGCCCCCAACTGTGCACTCGATAGTCCATTCATCATGCTTAGATCAAAAAACACCCTAACTTTTTAATGGTGACGCCATGAAAGGAAAAGATAAAGCAGAGCCATAGTTGCAAATGATGAGCGTGTGTGTGTGTGTGTATGAGAGAGAAACTGAGAGAGAAACAAATATGATTGATTGTATGACTATTACAGAGTATGTGTGCAACGCCACCCTCTGTGGTTTTGATCTGCTCTGAGTTGGGAGTGAATCCTATATGCCTCCTGGAGTTCACAGGCATATTTGCCTTTCTTGCACCAATGAGAGAGTGTAGGCATGATGAGAGAGACAGACAGAGAAACAGAGAGTGTCTGAATGACACAGACAAAGGCACAGACAGACAGTGAGAATGTCTGTGTCTGGATTTCAAAACGGAAAACGAAGATGTTGCTATTTCTGTCACCGTGTACGGAGATGCTACACGTACAATTAAAGTGATTTGTGTGTGTGTGAGCAAACACTTCCACCATGTAGGATATTTATGAGCAAGCTGGTATCATACACACACACATATTGTACAGTAATACTGAGAGTGTTTCATACATGCATGCACTACATCCATGTCGTCATAGCACTTTATTTTGTGACATTTCTGATGTTGCAGTGATGAATGATTGACCGTGAGATCAATGCAACAGCCACTCAAGCTGCATAAAAGTACAACAGTAAGAATAGTAATTGCTGTAAACAGTCACGTTTGTGACACCAGTGCCGTGACGGTGTGCAATATCACCATGAAGCCTCTGTTCAGGCGGGCCGTACTTGTATGTGAAATGATGTGCGCAAGCATGTGCAATGTCATTATTAATTCATGTATCCTGTGGTGTACATGTACACTTGAAAATGCAGTATATATTTTAATAAAGCATACATTATGAAAGGAGTGGTTTGAGAACCAGCGCAGAAAAATAAAAGGAAACAAGCACAATATACACTGTAGCAGCCATCCAAGCCTGTGAAGAGCAAAACAATGGATGCTTTGATATCTGATAACGCCTGTTATTTTGTTTAGGATTTTTTATTTTACTTTTTTAAAACTGTTTCTGTTGATAGTGGAAGGTAGCAGAGGAAGCTGTGGAATTTGGTCTCTCCTCCCCTCCTCTCCTCTCTCTGTCTCTCTCTCTCGCCTCCTCCTCCTCCTCTCCTGCAGAGGGTGCCGTGGTTCTGTTCATTTTGCTGTCATTACTTCTGTCAGTTGCACAGATATTGCGCCGTGGCTCAGTGAAATACAATGCACTGCTGTGGATCAAATGATGCAAAGCACACTTGTTACATTGTTACAGTGTTTTATGTTTTGGGAAGTTAAACAAACGTACAGTATGTAACAGGTTTCAAAAGGCAAAGTACACACACCCGATGTCTAAAAACAAACCTATATTTTCTCTATGTAACAAATAACATGAAAACATGAAACATCAGGAGTTGTAATGCTATTTAATAAACATATGATCACACAGCAAAACCTTATAGTGCATTTATTAAGTGTTTACACAAATATATAATTCATTCACAGGCAGTTTTTTTCTGGTGCTCCCATCCACATCTTGTGGCTTCATCAGCTGTCATAGAAAGTGAAGAAGTATTTATAAGTAATGGTATAAATACATTATTAATACACGTAATACAATAGATACTTAATGAATAAAAAAGTAATGAAATACATTTTAAAATAATTAAACTTCAGAGTTCATGACGATATTGTCATTAACTACATATAATTGTTATATAATGTTAAAAATCACTCATTATCTCTTTATACCTGATGTAGTCAATGACAAAATCATTAATAACCACTTCAAAATGATCTGCCAATGACTGCATTATAGTGTGTTGCAGTGTGTTGCTAAATAATTTCAAGTTTCACCCGGCTGTTTTCTTTGATTTTATGTGTCCTACTATTGAAGCAATAGATAGTGGAGCTGTTGTGTTGTATCATCAAGGAATGAAACACAATGAAGCTCTCACAACGTCAAAAAGAGGTGACATACTTCTGCGACGTTGATATATCGGTGTTAAATTTAAAGTTATACGTCTGCATGTATGTTGGAAAGAAGCTGCAATATTTCTGTTGGACTGTTATGATATTTAAAGTGATTCTTACATTTCCATGCTAGAAGCTCTATTTTTTTCACTGCGCTATACCTAACACTTTTGCTGCTATAGTGTTTCTTTCTTTTCAGATAGTAAAGGTATAGGAAATTGTAATTATGTTGTCTGTTAAGGTAGACAACTTGGAGGCAAATTGAATGATAACCAGTAACAAGTGAGACATGAGCTTTGCATTGTTTTGCTACGTTCCTATTTATGGAAATCAATAGCTGCTGCTGCAGCCTCACAGTACAAATGAAGGATAGATGCAGATGGGGAGATTTATCCTGGCCTCTATTACCTCTCTGCTATTTACAAAAGGAAGAGAATGCAGCATTGTGATACCTATTCAGATATTCCTCTTTGTGTATGTGTCACAGACATTTGGTTCTTTAACATTGCTATTGTAAAAGTAGCAAAAAATCAGAATGCATGATTGGATGTGATTTATTGACCCATCAATACAATATATTATATCGCACAACCCAACGTCATCATAAAAGGGTGAAACTCCACCGCTCAAATATCTCTTCAGTGTCAGAAAGTGCTCAATCAAGAAATTAACAAGCCGAGAACTGGAAGACTCCTGGACCGATGTGTGAACTACAAGGACTACATGGGAAGCGAGTATGATGTTTAATACATAGGATTTTTTTTTTTTTTTTGCCCTTTTTAAGCTTTATTTGACAGAGACAGCTTGAAGAGTGACAGGAAATGTGGGGAGAGAGAGATGGGGAATGACATGTGGGAAAGAGCCACAGGCTGGATTTGAACCCTGGGCCACCGCGGCAAGGACTGAGCCTTTGTACATGGGGCGGATGCTCTACCGACTGAGCTGAACGACGCCCCTAGGAATATTATTATTATTATTATTATTATTATTATTATTATTATTATTATTATTATTATTTTTTTTTTATGAACTGATTGTACATCTTGCAATCAGTTCTCACATAGCTGAGAACATACAGTACAGAGAACATGTGTCCTCAGAGGTCTATAGTTACTGAAGAAGCCATGACTCTTTTATGATTTGTAGAATACGACAGTACAAAAAAAAAAAAAAAATCTATAAAAGGGGTTATGCAATGCCATTCACAATCTAAAAGTCATTCAGATCTCAATGTTTTCCATTAAAAAAAAGACCAGCTGGATGTAAAAAATGAATAATTATATTCGCATAGTTTTGAGGATTGTGATTCTGACATTTTTCAATCTTTGTAAGTGAAAACCAACATAAAGGAAGTGACAAGCATGGGCTTCACATCTGCCCCAAACACACACATGCACACGCAAACATACCTTCTCACTAATGCATATCCATTTGTCAGTGTAAAAGCAAGGTGAGCAGTGCAACTGGAACTCAAAGTGCTTTGTTGCGCTGAGGGACTCTGTGTATCTACCCTGCAGGACATCCATATTTCCCCTTAAGGGCCCCAACTGAATTACTCTTTCATGCTATTTCTATACTTTTTCTATTTTTTTTTTAACCCTCAGGGGGATCAAAAATAAACAAAGTGCTCTGTGGCCTGCTGTGTCTCTGTTGCAGGACAGTACAAAGAGCAACGAGCAATATTGCAACCCAATCCCTCATGTGAGTCAAATGGCGCCGTTCCGTGTTAGTGATTTTAGGGGGGGATTAAATGACAATGTTCAGCGGCAGTGCAGTGATCACACTGTGAACCAGGCATTATATCCATATGTGTGTGTGTGTGTGTGTGTGTGTTACACTGCTGATCACAATATTCATGTAAATACTAAATATGTTGGTATTATTTCTTGCTTTTTCCTGCCTATTTGTGCATGCTGGTAGTATGTTTATTCTACCGGGTATGCACAAAAATACCAATATCTGATGTGTCCTTGTAGGTTTATTACCAAAATGGTTTTCCCATACAGAACACATAGTACCTAAACCTATATACCTTATTTCACTTAGATAAACAACAACAGAAAGATATTGGCAACGCATTCCCTGCAACTGGTTTGGTGGCAGTAAAACGCAAGAAAGGGTTGCAATGCATCAACAAAGACAGTAAAGAAGAAGACTGGAAGCTTACGAACATGTACTGTAAATTTCAGCTGTGAAATCCACAGTAATTTACTGTGTTTGTGCCCAGTACTACACTGTGTATTCAGTCAAAAACTACAGTAATTATAGAGCTACTGTGAAAATTACAGTGACCAATGATGTACTGTAGAAAATGACAGTAACCAATGATGTACTGTGGAAATGTGGAAAAGAACAGTAACAATAATGTACAGTAAGTTACTTGTCAACAGCTGCCAGTTAGTTACTGTGAATTTCAGTAACTGGTTTACAGTGTGGACAGAAACAACACAGAAATATTCAAAAAGTTGATTTTGCAGATGGTTTAGAAGAGTGCATAAAAGGGACAGATTGTGGCTATGGAAAATAAAATATCTGTTATTGTTTTTAAGTTAGACTACTGGTTAGTGAAGGCTTTTCAGAGTGAACTCTGCTGTACCTTTTCGCTATGAAAACCCCAAAATGTAAAGAAACATTTACCACTAAGAAAACATGAGGTGACAAACCAGTTTTGAATTTTAGTGGTGGATCAGTTCTGTTGTTTTCAGTTGAATTCTTGCCAGTAAAGATTATTCATCTACATACTTGTCACAAAAAGTCATAGTAGAGTTTGAATCTAAGTAAGACATTTTTCAACACTAAATTTGAAATAAGGAATTAGATATATGAACCTAAAGACTGAATATAATGGTAGTTATTATTACAATAAATAAACATATTGTTGTACGCCTTCTTAAAATGTTAATCTTGGATAGTTCTGCAAGACCTGAAATTACATTCAATAAAAATGTTCTTGGTACAGTGTTTCTTTTCCATATAATTCCAACAATATATCTGTGCACGGAAACTATAGGTTTTGATTAAGGTACTAATAAATAAGTTCAGTCCTCATTTTGATGAATAACTAAAACATCCTCTGGAAAGTCTCCATTATGTGTTTTAATAAAACGAAAATATGTTATGAAACAGACCCCACACAACAGTGGTGGCATGGAGTTTGCTTGACACTCCAACAGCCTAGTTACTGAAGAAAACAAAGTCACAAATAGAAAATAATCTTCCAAGCCTGGTCTAAACTACAGAATCAAGTTTTTACAATCTTTCCAACTAGACAGTCAGAACTTCCAAATATGCTCGTCAGAAGTAAAAGACTGGGGTCAGTTAACCATGGCAATACAGAAACACATTGAATTTATACCTAAGTATTTTTGTCTACCACAGGCATGATTAGGCTAGACACCTAAATCAAATCATTAACTTCAGATGAAATTGGTTAACTCATTGAAACTAACTGCCACCACTCAAAAATAATCCACTATCCCAACTTCCACATCGTTATATTCCACCTTGCTACATAAATGGATACTAACGGATACCCCACGACCACCACCAAGCAACAGCCTGCTCACCCTGCTGCCGTCTGGCAAGCGATACAGAAGTATCCACTGCCATACAGCCAGAGACTACAGCACAGCTTCTTTCCTCAGGTTGTGAGATTTCGCAATTCATCTTCTGCACTCGACTATAAATAATAGTTATTTGTTTTGTGTCGATCATAAAAGGACTACCGCTTGCATTTCATTGTACAACCTTGTGCTGGAAAATGATAAATTAACCTTGAACCTTGAGAGGATGCACTACTTCCTGCAGAGACACTAACCATTGGGATTAGATGTAAGATGTAAATTGTGCTGTTGCAAAATTGTGCAAAATGAATTAAATTTCTGGGCTGATGTTTTTTTTGTGTGTGTGTTAAGCTTCGGAGAGAATATCTTTTTGAAAATTGCTAATGGAACCTGAGAGAAAACTGGAAAGCACACACACACACACACACACACACACACTCTGGATCTCTCCTTTACTGAATGATCTTTCAACAGCCGCAGTCTCTCTCAGCCGTCCCATCTTTTCATACTTTCTCGCTCTTTCCTTGGGCATATGAAGGTCAGGTGAAAGTAATGCTAAGGATTATGGGAGCTCAGTGACTGGTCCCTTTGCCTGCCATGAAAGGGTGAAGTTAATGGCTCGGAGAGGAGTAGGAGGTCTCCAATCTCTCTGCCGCAGGCCGTGAAAACGGATGCCTTTTATTGCAGATTGACCCTCACAAGCTGTAGCTGGGGGCGTCTCACCTGATGTTCTCAATGGGGACCTGGGGGGGTGGGGTCTTTGCCTGGATTTATAGTTAATGTACCGGTGTTAATGAAGCTGCCATGGTCCACTGGCCCACTTTGCCATGCCATGTCAGAGTGTCCATCCCCTTGCTGATCGCTGCAGGTCTGCTGTGGGTCATAAGTGGCAATGAAATTGCGGCCTCTCCACCCCCAGATGACTTTGGGTCTGATGGGCAATGGTGGGTGGAAGAGTAAAGGGGAGGGGGCTTGCTCAGCACCAGATAGCATTAGTCTTTGTTTGTAGCTTTTGAAACAAGTTTTTTAAAACTAATTTTATTTAATTTAAAGCATGTCTCCTCTTGAAAGACAACTGAAGGTTAAGCGAGAGGCAATAACAGTAAAGGTCTGTGTCCATATTTGGGATTTTTAGCAGCAACAGTAGTAGTATTAGCACATTAGCAACATCTAGTACATATAGTATTAGTAGCAATACATGTAGCAAGTCCCATGATGATAACCATTATCAACTGCAAGGGAAAGTAGCAACAGCAGTAACAGTACTTGTAGAGCAAGTGATAGTATTTGTGTTAACAGTAGTACTATGAGTAGTGACAGTATTATCAGCAGCTAGAAGCAGCAGTAAAGAAAGCAGTACAAACAGTAGTTGTAATGGCCACAGTAGTAATAGAAGTAGTAGTATTACTGATGGTGTGGTAGAAGTTGTACCACTAATAGCAGTTGTAGTAATAACACGAAGCAGCAGCAGTACAAGTTGTAGTACCAGTAGCAGTAATTGCAGAATAGTCATTTCAGTTTTGTAGTATTAGTAGTTGCAGCAGCATTGGAGACATAAAACCAGAAAAGTAGAACACATCATATTAATAGTACTGGCAGAGGTAGCTGTAGTAAAAGTTATAGTAGTTATAATTATAACAGTTGTAACAGCAGTGGCAATAGTAGTAGTTGAGCAGTGCATTAGTGGTACTAGTTGTTGTGGTAGTGGTTGTAAACCTAGCAGAAGTAGCAGTAGCAGTAGTTGTGTTACAACAGCAGCAGAGTTTGTAGCAGTAGTAGTCGAAGTAATATCAGTAACAGTAATTGTAGTCATAGTAAGTAAGTAGTAGCTGTAATTGAAGTCTTAACAATAGTGATAATATTAGTAGTATCAGTAGAATAGCAGTAATAGTAGTAGCTGTATTTCAGGCAATAACATTAGTGGTAGTATTAATAGCAGTAGCAGTAGTTGTAGTCACTACAGTGATAGGAACTGTAGTAGCTGTAGCTGAAGTCGCAACAGTAGTAGCAGTAGCAGTGCAGCACTATGTGGACTTGTGCCACCCTCACCTCCCCTGTAGCTCTTTGACTACTGCTGGGCTCAATGTCATCCAAAGTATGGGGACTGACAGAGGTGTGAAGGGCTTGGCAGACCCCTTACTGACTCTAATGGAGATGAATGTGTGTGTATGTGGAGGGGCTGTGAGAGAAACTGAGTATGGGTCACAGACAGATGGATAACATGCTGTGCAAGTTACTGTGTGCCCAATGACATTAGTAGCTTTCTAGATTTCATGGTGCTTTTTATGAAACAATCTTAAGGTTCAGATGAAGTTGTCATTTCTGTAATGAAGTTGTCAAAAAATACTTACTTTCATATGTTGTGGTACTGTAATAAGCTTAGGGTATAATGTACCAAGATAAACGCTGCAGAATTGTAATGGTCAAACGTGGATTTGGTCATTACCACCAAGACATCTGTAAATCGGTAAAAGTGCCCTCACAAATCTATGATACAGTATTGCATACGGAAGATACACTATGTAGGCCAATATAGTCCACTAAGTATCTACCTCAACACAGTGAACAAAAAAGAACAGGTGATGTCTTGGACTTCTTCAACCCAACACTGCAGCAGGCTGTTGTCCCAGCAGGAGAGCAGTCAAAGCTGCTATCATCATCTCAATGCCTAATTCCGCATTCACGTGTATACAAAGTGGTTCTAACCACACATGGATCTGGAGCTCTGTATGTTGTGTTAGGATGTAATTTATAGCAAATCTTTTATTTTCAGTCAGTCACCAGTTGTTAATTGTATTGAGGCTTGAACCTGTTTCTATTCCTGGACTTCTGAAAAGATGTAGCTTACAGACCGTCTGATTTTTGAAAGCAACTTTCTAAATAAAAAGTTCAGATTTATCTGACTGCTCATATTGCTTGATGACCAATTTTCTCTATTACTGCACATGGTTTTCATTGAGATGCATCGAGAATCATTTGTTGAAATCGCTGACAGGTGAATTGTTATTGAATTGAATCATGTATACGTATATGTACTTATGAACATGTGTACAAGAATTTGAATATGTACGGAGGTGTCAGAATATATGTAAAAAATGTAAAAGCAAGTGTACTGTGCATCTACATGACCTCGGCAAAACAGAAAAGTTCCCATTTATTCTATGCCCAGGGATCTAGGGATCAGGACTTGTTTGCCCTGAATGCTATTTAATATTTCCAGCCCTTATGTACTATGTCATGTTATGAAAATACACCCTAGGCTGCTGCTGTACACTGACGACCTTTCTCCTGTGCAGTGGTGACCTATGTTGAAAAGTTTCCTGCAGGCTCTTGTTGTTGATACTGCAGTTTAAGTGGGGGTTCAGACAGGATCAGGCGCCGCGGCAAAAACAGAGGTATTTCAGTTCATTTCAGTGGGGGTCGTGCGTTTCCGCACCGGCAGTCTGCAACGCAGGGGTTGCCGCAAAAAAACACACCGGCGTGCGGGAGAGAAGTTGAGCCAGATTCAACTTTTGGGAAACCGGAGCCCCACATCACGTTCCGCAAACCAATCAAAAAACAACAGTCAAACCGGAAGATGCCCACCAGAAGACATCCATGGGAAGACGGGAAGAAAAACCTTGTTTACCATGGAGCATAAACATTTTGCATTTTGCAGGAAAACAGATTTGGGCTCACCACTGCCACCTTCTGGTTTGGGGCGGTAATGCCACCAAAATGACGTCACGCGCCGAGCCAAATAGCGACACTCCCCCCCTACTGCACTCACCCACCACTGGTTGCCGGAATCCCTGATCCTGTCTGAATGCGCGCTAACTGTGAATCCTTGACCACAAGCACAGGGCATCGTACACTGGCTGGTGGTGTCAATATGCTGTCTCTTCATGATAGTCTTTCCAAGAAAAATGACAAATAACAAAGGACACATTATATATTTATGTTCAACTGTGAAAGTCACACAGGAGACCGCTGCACGATTTTTTTTTCTGAACGTAACCAAGTCATTTTTGTGCCCAAACCAAAAGCAATGAAACCACACACGTGTTGTCACATCATAAATCAGATTTATTTTCTAATTTGTCGTCCTGCTGATAGGGGCGTCAGATCAGAAAACACTTCTATATGTTGCTCTAAATGGTGGAAGCAAACAACATATTTATTGTTTAATTTGGGGAACTTGTTGCATTCTGGCCATGAGTTTGTTTTAGATGTTGTTTACTCCATCAAGCATTTTGTGACAGATCTGATAAGTAACTCATTAACACCACTCCCTTCTACAAAACACTGATTGTACAGCCATGACTTGTTTACTTTTCAGTGTAATGTATTATAATTCTTAGTAATGCTACATCAACACAACAGTTTCCAGGTTTCTGATTGTCCATGCTGCAGGTTTCTGAAACCAGAAAATTATGTTTACATGAACACAACATACAACACTATATTTATGTGTTATTATGAGTGCAGGTGCAGCACAGGTGAAAATTGGATTATTGTTATATAAAAATATAAATACGACAACATTTAACATTGAGTTGAGTCTTACTGTACTTTGAGGAAGCTCATTTTCTCAGTTTTTCTCTTTATTTTCTCTGCGATGTATATTCTGAGTTATGCTTATTGCTAGGGTAAGGTGAAAATTGTAAATGTTGACTACTGGTAGCAATAAACATGAGTAGTAGTTTGGTTGCATGAGTACATAAAATCCCAGTTTGTGTAAATTAGTCTTAATGCTGTTTTACAGGCTTTGCCTCCCCACCAAGGCAAGTCCTTTGGGGAAACAGTGGAATGTGTAAATTATTACGTTAACTGCTGGAATTGAATGACGCTTTGCTCAATTACGAAATGATTGGAAGCACAATTTGATTTGCCTAGCTTTGATTTGCATACATTGTAGTCTCTATTAAACATCTATCCATCCATTCATATGTGGCTTACCCTGTGCATGAGGAAGCTAAAACCAAAAACCATAAACCAAAAACATGAATTGGTTTATGAGGCGGTAAACAGGCTGCCAGACTACCCTGAATGATCCACAACACAATGCATTATTAGAACCTTAGCGTCACGATGGAGAGCATGTGGCCACTATTTTAGCCAAAATTGAGATATGTTGATAAGAACTTTAATGCTGTGTCACAGCATGGTAAACACAGTGAGACCTGTGAAATGATGAGCCCACATTATTTCTGGCTTTGAGAAAATGATTGTGCTTTGATTACTGGGGAGGGTTAGGGGGAAGGGTGGTGTCAAGTGGCCCAGCACCATTATTTAGCACTACATTACCTCCCTCCCTATCCCTATTAGCAGGTACAGATGGTGCTCCTCGTGCCACTTAAAGGTGCACACAGCTGGCAAACCTGAACTACGTCTGGACTTAGGCCATTCACATAGCAGAGCAGATGGAAGGTGGGTCTATCAGTGCATGAGAGTGTACAAGCATGACACACCCATACAGGTGAATACACATGTTACAGTACAAACTCAGAAGATTTGAAGAAAATGCAGCACAAACACTGGAGGGTTCAAAGCTAACATACTTTCAGAATAAATATACGTTAGCAGGTTAGATATTTTCCATATGATTGCATTGTACACTTATTTTTTTGTAATATACATTTTAGCCGTGGTGGTGAGACCGTGTGGTTACCCAGTTGCTCAGTTGATTAAAATCACCGCTAATAGCTGATGTGTTTGCCCCCTGTGGTTGTGGTTTTACACTGAAATGACTGATTCACTGATTATTTTAGCATTAGGGCTCTAGGAATGGCAATGTTGGTCGGGTAGTTGGTCCACTCCTTTGTCCTGACAGAAATATCTGAACAACTATTCAAACAGGTTACAATGAGGTTTCAGTTCAGGCATTTGTGGTCAGCAGAAGCGGAATCCCATTGACTTTGGTGATCCCCTGACAATTCAGCAGATTAACATTTATAGTTCAGAGTAAAATGTCTTGCAGACTTCCATAGCCTTTGTGAACTTTAGTCATACTCTGAGTTTTCATCTAGCAGATAATTTGATATTTCAGAACAAAAACATCTCAAGAGCTACACGAAAAATGGAAACATTGGTGCGAGAAAGAAAGAAAAGAAAAGTGGAATATATATCTATTCCATCCATTTTCCGTAACCCCTTATCCTTATCTAGGTCGGGGGGGGGGGGGGACAAGTCACCAGTTCATCACAGGGCTGACACATAGAGACAAACAACCATTTACACTCAGATTCACACCTACACTTAGAGTCACCAGTTATCCTGCTTGTCTTCGGACTGTGAAAGTAAGCAGAGTACCTGGAGCGAACACACACAGACACGGGGAGAACATGTAAACTCCACACAGAAGGCTCCAAAGCATTACACTGATAGCATCCTATAATATTATGAAAACATCATTGTTATTACCACATTAATGTCACCATATTACCATTTCTAAATATAAATATTGCACTGATATTTTATTGTTAGTAATATTTTGGTAACAATATGGTAACATCCTACTAAGGCATTGCAATCTTTAGATTTTTCTTCATTCTTTCCCTTTGGTTTTTCACCTCTTGCTGTATGTTACCCAGCTATAAATAGTTTGATAGTACCAACTCAGTATCTGGTTATTTTCTTGGTAATTATATGCTGTTACTTAATTATTATTATTATTTCACTATCACCACTTTACCGAGTTGTAATGTGCCGCCAGCATTACAGCCTCACGTTACGGGCATCTTACTCATTATAAATGTACCTTTGTAGTTGTGTTTGTTTATGTGTGTTGGCTAGTTGTTAACTTCCTAGCTAAACTTTTATCACTGCAACTAAACTGCTAAAGTGTTATTTGTTATTTATTATTACTCAAGTTATTCTGGAATGCTTGGCAGTCTACCAAAAAGCTTCAGGCACATTACCACCACGCTCTGCAGTGGGGCTGACCCTGATTTGCATGTAGTCCTGAAAAAACAAGACAAACTGCGATCAGGACAAAAGTGTATTAAACTTCCCTTTGATTTTTTTTTTTTTTATTTCACTCCAATCAGTGATGTATTGAGTCATTTGCATTGGAATATTATGATAATCTACAAAAATCTAAACTCTTTGCATTTGCATAAGCTGTTTGCATCATAGTCGACTGAAGCTTCGGTCAATGGAGAAAAATGTACGTCTGCCTCTGCTACAATAGATTTCTCCCTGATGCTGTTTAATTCTGAGGGAATGACAATAAAACCAAAACTGCATAGCAGCAGAGCTGAAGATACAAGTGCATCCTTGAAACTGGGTTTAATTTTCCTTTTTGTTTTGCCTTCGACAGAGTAAAGGTCTTTTGAAAGTGGGTTTTGATAAAGGATCCCCATGCTTTCTAATGGATCAGTTGTTTTTAGCCACATACAGTACCTTATGCCCACAATGTCCTAGATTTGATATCAGCCTGAGACCTCTGTTTAATGTCTATCCCCTCACTCACTCCTTGTCTTTCCTCCTGAATGTCTTTCATCCACATATTGACAAAGAAAGTCACACATGATAAATGTAACACATTCCAAGAAACCTTCTCTCCATAAACAAATAATTTCACGATACATTGCAAGCGCCTCAGTCACGGCTCCTAGACACCAGGTCTGGCCTGTCCCTTGCCTGCCCGAGGTGCAGCTGGCCCTCCATGTCAAGCCTGCCAAGCCACTGTCTCCAGGCAACCGGCTCAGGGGCCACCTGTCATTTTGGATCAATGGACACACCTGCACACCCACCTGTCCTCAGTTTTGTCACACGCAGCGACGAGAGGAAAAAAAATAGAGAGAGTAGGACTCATCCTGGGTGGTTGATGACCTGATTCTGAATGAATGGATGGCTCTGAATAGCCTGATTTAGAGAGATGTGATTGAGGCTGACAGACCTGAGAGCGGCTTGTGTTCGGCTATGAATGTTGTGGTAATAATGACTCATACTGCTTTTGTCTGCCTGTGGTCTGCACTGAGTTGATACATATATCTTGCATTCTTGTTAGTCTCACTGCAAACTTTCTCATCTCAACAATTCAGCACAAGAATCCTCTACTTTTCAGAAGCTCAGAGACTGTTCTGATTAACCACTTTAATGAGGACTGGACTCAGGCAGAATCTTTCAGCATGTCATCACCATTAGTTCCATTTGGATTCATCCACTGAATGACGGACGACTGACAGCTCATGTTCATCGTACACTTAATTTATTTTAATACTGACAATTAATTCTTCAGTCCAGGAATCTTCTCATTCATGAATGCATCGATGACCTTCGTGTAGACCAAAGTCATTTTGCTTTGTGCTCTGTAGATTCTGTATGACCGCCAGAATATACATACAAAATGTGATGAAGGGTCTCGCAGAAAAAAATCATCATTGTCATTAGCGATCTAGTTTAATGGATTCAGATAAGTCTGCATGACAAAGCAGGATGTCTAAACCCTGAATTATTTCTCGCTATGGAGGGAAGTTACATAAGACACTGCAAGACACTGTCATAAAATTAAAAGTTATAAAAGTTTTACATTTACATATTGGTATTGTAGTTTCATCGTTGACATTGTTGCCTTAACTTTAACAAAATCCAGTTTCAGCTCACTATCACAGAGTTTGCATCAGAGAGCTGTGACTGGAGGAGGTTTTTCCAGCTCAGTACTTTCAAGGGCCCTTCCTGCTTTGACGTGCATATCCTCTCTTATATGCAGCTAATTTGAGAAAGTGATTAAGGTTCACTGGCAAAATTTACCTCCATTACAGGAAGTAGATTTCTTATAACACGGAGAAGTGTAAGAGAGTAGACGTTAGGGACACTCTGTTGAGTGATGTAGAACGATTAAACAGCCCAGAACTTTTTAGATAAATGAAAGTGCACTGGAAGAAGTGCTGTGGTGTGGATGAATTTGTTTTTTACTCTAAAGTTAAATGAAACAAAATAAAATTTATCAAAACCATCTTGGTTAGTCTTTCCACCAACTCTCGTTTGGTCAAAAATAAATTAATAGACAGAGTCTGTACACCATAAGAGCAAGTCTTTGGTTCTTTTAGTTGTTTAATTTTAACCATACTGTAAATATAACAATCACGTCACAAATTGTGAGGAAATCACATGAAATGGTTAACATTATGCAGACATGCTCACTGTGAACACCAGAATGAACTCAGTGTTTTAGGGTATATTTTGTAGATATGAATATAATGAATATGACAGTTCATTTGGTGCCTTTCTGTCATTTGCTGATATTTCTTCAACTTTTCAGCAGCAGTTGAAAATGAGCTGGTTTAGAGAGATGAATGATTAGATATGCATTGTCCATAAAAATAATGAAAATGAGGCTGTACTGTACTTACAGCAGTGCTTTGAGCTAAACTGTAACATCAATGCGGCACAATGCTCTCAGTTAGAGTGATAATGCTGTAATGCTGCTGATGATATTTAGCACATATGATGTCATGTATCAGTGTTAGCATGCTAAGATTTGCTTACATGAAGTACAAGTGAGGCTGATGGAAAAGTCATTAGTTTGACAGTTTTTTTTTGGCAAAATAAACTTTTAATAATTTATATTTTCATTATGGCGCCTGATGAAAGAAAGCCAAAAGATCACCAGAGTTATTACAGTTCACCCTGTGGGGAGCATGAATGTGGGATGTGATAGATGAAAAAAGCGGACCTCTCTCTATTTCAGATTACAATATTTCAGCTACAGCTGTGCTGAGTTGTTGCCATGGGTTGATATGTGTGAAGTGTCCACACATGCAACACACGCACACGCAGCCTGAGACTGTTGCAGCTGACCTTCTTGACCACATCCAGGATTCAATTCTTTTAAACACAGTCTTCAGCTTAAAAAGTTGTCTGAGTAATCATGCTCTGCAGGTCTAGGGTCTGTGGAGATATTTCCAGTACCTTTGGAGCACAAAGGGAAAAAAACATATTTCAATCCCTGCAAGACCTCTGGAGACATATGCATGTTGATTTTTTAGTTTTAAAATAGCAGTTTTAAAGTTTCTTCCAAAGTTAAAGTTTTTTTTTCTCTTAATAAGGTACAGTATGTGACAGACCTGGATCTCTGAGTATCTGAAAATACGTATCGTCCTTTGTATAAGCCTCCTTAACTCCAAAATGGGTGTCATTTGTCACAATTACACTAAGTGCCAGGAAGGCTGGTAAAGTACTTTAAAGATAGAACAGTGTGGATCCGTCTGTCCTGTGAAGTACGACTTATTTACTTGAACTGCACTAACACTGCACCAGTCTCGTTCTCAGTGCAAAGTGGTTGTTTGATTAACAATAGCATCCCAATATTCAATCCTTTAATCCATACCTTGCACCATATATAAATGTGACTTATTTATATGTTCCCATAATCTCATTTATTCACATGCCAACAAAGTCACCATGTGATCCATGTAAGAGGTTAGGACTAGTAGTTTTATTATTACATAATAAAAGTCTTGGTAACCCTTCCTTTTACAGTCCCCTAATAACCAGGTATTTACCAGGTAAATATATGGTAATTCATAGCATCTTCTTGTGTAATTACCACCAGTATAAGGAGGTAAATACATGGAAACTACAGCTGAAGTACAAAGTATTTATCTGGTAAAATATTTTACAGTGCGCTAATTACCAGGTATTAACTCGGTAAATGTAAGATAAAACATAGAATGTTCTTGTGTAATTTACACTAGTAAAAGAAGGTAAATACAGGGAAACTACAACCAAAGTACAAAGTATATACCTGGTAAAATATATTGAAATTACAGTGTATTATTGGGTAATTACTGCTGGTAACAAGTAGCTAAATACTGAGAAACTACACCTGAGACACTAAGAAAAAAATCTCCACTACTGCCCATCTTTTCAACCCAATAATACACTGTAATTCCAATATATTTTACCAGGTAAATACTTTGTGCTTTGGTAGTTTCCCTGTATTTACCTTCTTTTACTAGTGTAAATTACACAAGAACATTCTATGTTTTACCTTACATTTACCAGGTTAATACCAAAGTCTTGTTTGAAAACTTGTCATTTTGTGCTTTTTACACTGCAAGCATATACAGCGGGACTGTAATTAGTGATGTATAATGTGGTTGCCCTTTGGGAATTGGTTGTTTCGAGTTTATTCAGACTAATTAGTGAGGGCTTTGCTATTTTGCCTAAGGAATGTATTGAGGAGCTGTCTTCTGTGCCATAATTGTATCTACAAGCTGCTACTGGGGGACGCATAGATGTAATTCTGTACAATTTGCAAAGCGTTCGATATTCATTTCAATTATACAGATTTACTTGGTTAAACTGTTTTAGTCTTTTAGTGGACGTCTGGAAGAGCTGACAGTGGCCACAGAGAGGGAGAGAGAGTATAAAAGAAGAAAAAGGTTGCATATTTACAGGTCACATGTGAAAACCGGTGTCCCTGATCAAAATTAAGTCAAATTGTATTAAAATGCTAATCTGCTTGCAGTGTAAGATGCCAGCATACTTCCACTTGTTTCTTACATTCTGTCGCAGCAAAACTCTACAAAATCAACCGACAAGGAAAACACTTAATTACCTCACTTTGTCAGTGTTGAAGCTGCCCTTGGTGCAAATTCAGTGCAATGTGAGTGGGCAGCAGAATTTAAACACATTGATTTTGTGTATCTCAAAGAGATATGTGTGACTGCTTTGCTTCCACCCATACTCAGCATACCCACACTGCCATCGCAATTTAGGTCTGATCATGCCTTCATGCTTCTGTAATTTGAATATTTACCGGGTAGTCCATCAACACCCACAATCCTACACCCTTCATTTGCATACTGATAAGGGGGCCAATAGGGCAGAGAGGTTTGGAATAAATACTGTGTGTCATCAGCATGTGCTCAGTCAGAGCTGAAATTAGCATGGACCTTTTGGCCACAGTTCTCGCAACAGAAGTGCCTCTTTTAAATTGGCCATGAGGGGTCATGATACCCCTGGGACGACAAAACAGACTCATGTTTAGAATGTACAATTGCATAAAATCCTTCCAGTGTTGAGCTGTGCAAAAAGACAGAGGCAATTTTCTTTTTTGCAAGACGGTGATGGCACAAATACAACTATAATGTAACAATATTCTATTAAATCAGTATTGCTTGGAAGGGGGTGGACTACAGTGTACTGTATTTAACACTGTACTCTGTTGCCTCTCTGAGAAATCTTTTGAGTTTAGAGTTAGAGTTTACATTTAGAAGTCATTTCAATAAATTTCACAGGTATTTCCAAACTAGAAACAAATATATTGATAGTTTTTAATCGCTGTCTTCATGTAGCCTGTTGTTCTTAAAGCAGCTCTGTTTTTATATCAACAATGTATATATGTAAGTGTAATGTAAAAGGTGCCAGTTGCAGTGATAAATCCACAGAACTTTTCTCTCACCTCAGATTTACTGAGCCTTTTATCATCTTTCAGCACATTGTTTTGGTTTTACAGCCCACATCTTTACTGTTTTGTTTGTTCCCACTGCTGCAGCAGGTATTTATCTCTGGTAAACGGGCTGTAGTCTACATCTCCAGCACTAAACGACAGACAAAGTCAGCAACTAGCTGATAGTGTTTAGCAGTTAAAGAGCCAGATATTTTTCTCATGAGTTGGTGGAAAGCAAAACACAGCTAAATGAATAGTAGACATTCATCAGGTGGCCAGAAACAGGACTTCAAATGAATGATAATGTTTTTAGCTGTCTACTGGATGTACAACACATTCACCATGTTAACTTTATCTGGTGATAATACATCAGTGTTTTGTTTCAAGTGTGTTGCACAGAAGAAATGCATAGTTTCATATTCACTCACTTCATACTTATTACAAGCAGTCAATGTTTTCTCATTAATTTCTGTACAATATTACATAAGTATTAATATTACAATATTGTCTATTAGCATGAATTATGCAATCCATAACAATGAGATAACATAATATGAAGACATCAGCATTCATTTTTGTCAGAGTTACATTATGACTGTGTGGTGCATTACCATGCAACAACAGTGGCACTTTAGAAAGCCAGATTTTTGTTCAGAAATGAATATAAATCAGTGTCTGCCTATAGTTGAAGGAACACATCCACAATCTCAAAGACAAAGAGATGGTTTGCATGGTTAGTTATGACATAATTTATCTTTAATTCAATTGGCTAAAAAATGCAAAACCACCAGCAGACATTAAAAGAGTGATGCAACATTGAAAACACAAACTTGCTAAATAATATGTGGATATTGTGGCATACCGCTCTGTCTATTATTACCTTAAATTATTATGTTATTTGACCTCATTTATACCTTTAAATTTCACAGTCCATTAGCAACCAGTTAAATATAATATCTGTCCAGACTATTATTCAATTAGATATCAGAGGTTTAATGAGCTTTTCCGTTCAACTCCCCAAAAATAAACATTTGGCTTCCAAAAACTGCATCAGTCATTTAATGCGTGATTGAGGTGCGTGTTGCCTTGCCGTTTTAATCAATTAATTATTCAGTGGAACTACTTGAATCCAATTTGGCTACCTTTCCTCTCAGTTGCTTTAAAGTGCTGAATTATAATTCAAATGGCTACTTAGCGTCACTTTCAATGTAATGAAACTAGGTTTTTGAATCAAACATCGGAACTCTCACAATTAAGGAACGCCAGAATAAAATATGATTTGGCTCTAGCATTTGGCTGGAATGTACCATCCAAATGTTAGCACAATGTCTATTTAACAATATTAAAGATACAATCTGACACAATAAATCTTTGTGAGTGGGTTAGAATGGAGGACAAGCTGAAAGGTAGATAAAGATATAATGAAAGGGAAGATAGGAAAGGGTCAAGCTATTGTCACTGACACATTCATACTGATTAACTGTGGGGCCTGGAGGATGTTTAGTGCAGTGAGGCAGCTAGCACGCTGACTAAGCTGCATGGATTACTTTAAGGCACTGACATAAACATTCTGCTGCACTTCCCAGGATGCCTCCAGTCCCCTTTGAGCTTGATGCAAAGCGACAGTGACACTTTGAGGATGCCAGTGGGAACCCTGACAGAGCTTTGAATAAACAAACACTCTTCCTTGGAGCTATGTGGAGTGCCAAGTTACAAGCATAAACCGACATGTGGATGTTTTACACTGAGGTGAATGTAAAGAAGTAATGATGCCTTGACCGGGAAGCTCTTTCCGGTAATTATAGTGGTGAAGTGAAACCAAGTTAAAAGCTATCACTGCCTTCCCTCTCTACAGAAGAGAGGTGCTTAAAGAGAAACAGTAGAGTTACAAGAAGGCAGTGATAATGCATGGAAGTGTGACCTAGCATCAAAAATAAAATAATGGTCAAGTGGAAGAGTTATTAGCCCCTGCAATCATTCTTCATCATACTGGGTGGTCATGTAGCCATCCCTTCCAAACTCCACTGTAAGGTGTGGGTGACAAAATACACATTTTTTGTTTGCATTTTAAAGTTTGAAAATAATAATTTGGCTTCAGCTGGACTTTCTCTCTCATCTATGGACTGGAAAGTGTTTTCAGTGCCCAATAACTCAAGTTCATTTATATATATATATATATATATATATATATATATATATATATATATATATATATATATATATATATATAAAAAAAATGTAATTTCAACAATAATCTTGAATTATGTTGTATATTGCTTGAACTTGATGAACAACCTTCTCAAGGCTGCATGCTCACAGAACAAATTCAGTACAATATATACATGTAGTAAAAGAAACAAGCTTTCCTGTGTGTAAGTGTTTGTTTGGGTCATGATTCTACTCCTGCAAAATCTAGTAAGACTAAACTTTTCATTAAAACTGTTGTGAAGCATCTTATTAATCAATGATCAGTTCAGTCAGTGGAGAGAAAATTTACAGTCCAGAGTCCAAGATGTCTTATGCTGAAAGGTTTATTAAAGCTTGATCAATGAGAATTGAGGATTTATCAATACATTTGTCACAACATGATGCCGGCTCCTCTCTGGTTTGTCTATATGCCCACAGAATAGTACAACAATTACTTGATGTCCCTTGATGGACATTAGCCTACAAACAAGGAAATATGTTTACCCTTTGTGGTCCGACATTGTTATCTGACTCTGTGAAGGCCTCTATGTATACCTATCTGTTGTGTCTACAAAATGAGACAGCTCTATCCTCTGACCTCAGTCAGCATGGTAATGATCAGAATGGCACCTCCTTTCCTAAACACAAACATACAGCTGTTTGGTATTTCAAGGAAAAGTCAGTGTCCGCATAACAATCTAAGATTTAACATCATACCTACAGTGACCCCAAGACACATGTATAACCCCCAATATGTGGCATGCTAGAATAGAAATTCCCCATACAACATAGTTTTTTGGTTGTTGTATGTGAGATTTAAGCAAAAATTATAAAGGACGCTTCATGCATATTCAAAAATGTATGGTTATACAGATGTAGACTCTTAGTACCTGGTGATTCAGCTAAGTAGAGCATGGACATCATGTGCAATAGTCAATTTCCGGTTTCTGCACAGACTAAGAAAAAAAGTCTGCAGACTAATTAAACTGCTCCTGCTGTTTGTGTTTCAGCCTCATATATGCAGACAGCTGCAGCTTGAACTAGCCGCTAAGGACCATACAATCTATGGTACAGACAGAAAGAAACAAAATACTTTGTGCAGGCCACTTCCGTGGCTTCATCTCCCACAATTTATTTTTAAGAAACACAAACTGAGGACGATTATTAGTGTGTAGTCTTTTTTCAATATGTCCTTCAAGATTTCCAGAACCTGTAGTTATGATGGTGCCGTAAACTGTGGCAGATATCCAACGTTACTTTTTGACAGATTCTAACCAGATTTTGTGCATGTTGTAATAATTCAAGTGAAGATAACCCCCAGGTGACAGTGTCTGGTTTAAAACATATGGTTGCCTCTGTAAGCACTTACTTGTGCATAGCTGGATTTAGTGATTTTGTTTGCATGAAAGCAAAGTATCAGTGCAGGCTAGACGTGACAGAGATACGAACTTTCCCTGACTTCAGGTTGTAATGCAAACACAACCATCTCAGACTTGGTAAATTCAAATAAAGATTGTCGGCATTCTTTGCTTCAGGACTCTTGTACAGTAGTGTTTGCAGATTAAAATGTTCTTTCATGTTTCTTGGGAAGTTTAATATACTTTGCACACTGATTTTTAATGTTGGTTTCTGTTGACAGGGGCTGCTGTGTGTTTGCCGTGTCTTGATATATGATTACAAGTATTGGCTTGTCCATGAATTTTCTATTCCATGGTTTGTAGCCTTTTAAAACATTGAGGTATGGATTGTGCAACTGTGGCACAGACTTGTCAAAAGAGGCTATAACTCAATTGAGTTGGTGAATTTCTGAGGCACACATGGATCAATTCTAACCAGAACCATAGTGAAAAAACACTGTTATAACATCATCTTGGATTGCTGTGTCCTACAACTGATATACTGGATTTCAAATTCTCTAAAACTGAAACTATATTATTAATCAGACATGAGATTTCCAGAAATAAAAGCCTTGTCCATGAAGCAACAAATGTGTTTCAGAAAATCTGACACACGTTTGTGACCTTTCATTTATCAATAAATAAACACAGATTCTATTATTGTTAGTGTAAAAAGAAGGCATGTGTGCATCAGGGTATTCTGTGTGTATGTGCACACACAAGTGTGCTTGCCTGGGGAGAGTAAGCTTCAAAAGGGGTTGACAATGTCAGTAAATAACTCATGAACAGACTAAATGGGTCGAGGATAGAGGAGTCACAATGGCGGTGTCCTTTATGAAAAATCCAGGAGCTACAAGTGTGTGATTTTGATGCTGGAGGGAAAGACCTTGGAGGTTTTGGTATGAACCCCCTACGCCACACTTCACTAGCTAAGAGGAACTTTTAGTCCCAGAAATCTGTCTTCCCTTCTCTGAGGTGAATAGTGTAGCTCAGCTGCTTTAGAGTATGAATACAGTAGTATCAGTGTACCCACTTATGCCTAAATACGTTTAGCAGATCAGAGTTAAATGGGGGTATTTTAGTCAGATCTACCTGACCCATAAATGTTTTAGATAATAGTCCTCCAATACAACCGTTTGCAAGGTTCATTCTTTGACATTGTTGCTAAATCTGATAAGAGAATGGCAAAATTTTCAAAAATTTGAGCCAATTCTGGACTGAAACCAGCTAAATCTGTGCAGTGTCTGCCTGGCACAAGATACTTGTTTTGTTGGCTGGAATCGACAATCAAAATTGGTGGGAAACGCAACAGCAGCAGGAAGTAAAGCTAAAGACAAGAGGAGACGAGAGAATTACAAAATAAAACAGTAAACACTTAACAAAACACCCAAAACCATGACAAAGAATAAACTCTCTCTCTCTACTTCCACTTACGCTCCCCACTGGTAGTGTAATATAGTTATAATGGGCTATCATGATGGTCCCTAGCTACTCTATATTGCATTGTGTTGTCACGTTTTCAAAGACTTGACAATGGAAAACATCAACATACAAAAGCAGAATTACATATCTGTATATTACAAAAATACCAAAGGAAATAACAAAATTTTCATTTTAAATATTTTTTTTTATAGTTTATTTATAGTTTTTATGTTGCCTTACCAAAAACAAACAAACAAAGATGGGTTTGCCTTTTCCAGGACATTATTTTTAATTTAATATAAGTTCATGAGGTGTATTTCTGTGGTGGAAATCTGAATCACTCCCAAGAGTCCAACACTCACACAACTTCCTACAATAAAAATGCTTGTTGTAGACTCTTGTAAATTCAGGTCCCAGATGTTTAAACTTGAAACAGACTGTTGCTCTCATACCACAACACTAACATTTATGAAGTAGAACTGCACTATCTGTTTTCAAACTTTACACAGCATGACGAACCTACACAGCATCTGAAACTATAACTGTGCACAGTGTCATATATGAATTTAAGTGACAGGGAGACTGCTCTATAAATGGAAAAATGCCAGTGTGTGGTGAAGAGCTACGTTGATTGACTTGTCAAAATGCAATCCCCGGTATGCCAATCAAGCTCTCTTCTGCGAGCACAGTCCACTCATTTCAATTACACCACCACCATCTTTCAGTTGAGATCTGTTGTTTCTCATACTGTTATGCCACTGTAGATGAAATTGCATCTGTACAAAGCACCCAGAAAAAAAAGAATGCATGAAGACTTTCATCTGTGTTTTTGAGTGCACAAAATGCATCTAATAGAAATGAAATCAGGTCAGCTGACAGATGCCAATTGAAGACTGTATGCATACAGTTGGATGAGGATGAGTTTCAGCTACGTATATCGGCATAGACTATCTGCCATGACTGTGCTGTCAGTCTGGCTGGTCATGTATTGTATTTGTTTGCTGACATCTTTATTTATTTATCGGTGTTTAGTATGCAATCATGGTTGGCACGAAACTCCCTGATGTAAATTATAGAGAGTCAATATTCCAATTTCTCTGCCAGCTTTTGCTGCTATAGAGACTTGGATCTGTGCCATGCATGTTACCCACACCTCATATTGATGGGAGAGGCAACAAACACCACGCACATAGAATACTAATAAGGAAATACAGTATAAAATAGTAGCTGCTTATCTGTTCTGAAGTTATGTCGATACACAGTGTTCCTGCCCAACGGCCCAAGGTGAAATTTTGACATGAAGGGTACTCCTGATACAGTGGTGTCTGGATCTACAGAGTCCTCTGGCATGATTTGAAATTATTAACAGCTCCCTCAAGGTGATTGGCCCAAATTTGTATTTCCTTTACCATTTTTGTCAGTGTAGATGAAGGATGGATTATTTAAAGGGCACTTATAAAGGCAAGCTGGAATGTAGTTAACATAAACAGAATGTGATGTAGCATTATGTCTTACTCGTAAGGTGTGAAATCAGTACTTTTATGTCCAAGAGTAGGTCTAACCCTCTCTAAGTCGTCATTAAAATTGATCTGGACTCTGTCTTCCAAAAAGACTCTTAGCACTAAGATCTTCTTAGCACTGAGATCAATAGGCTTAAAGCTGCTGCTGTGTATAAAGCTTGGAACTGCAGTTTGTTTTTATGTAATTCTTTTAACACACATCCTTTGGCTTTTGATTGTCCCTAGTGTGACGCGCGATATGTAACCAGGAGGTGCAACTGCTCTTTTTATCAGTGCCTGTATTTCCCTGTGTCCAGCCCTGATTATTTTGTAGTTCAGACGCACAAAAATGTTTTGCATATCTGGTCTGCTGTCTTCTGTCTTCTGTATGACATTCCTGTCCACAATGTTAATGTCAAAAGCAAATGCTTAGTCGTCCATCCAATAAATCAGGCCTGGACAAATAGTACCTTATGATTTATGTCTAATGCCAATGAAGTAGTGTGACCTTTATGTAGGAAGGCTGAAAGCAAGGATGTGTATAATCTCTATAAACAGATATTTGCATGTGAATGCAGAATCTGTAGGCAAGCGACTGTGGTTTTAGCATAGGAAGCATTCTGGTTTCTATTTGTAGTCCAAGTATCACTGACCAATCCAGTTTGAGGGGGCTTTGGTTGCAACAGTCTGTGTGGAAAGCAAAAATGGAGGTTTTATATACATATTTGATTTTACTCTTTTAATGTCTTATTTTATTCTTTGAATGTATTTACATGTGTTTGATGAACTCAGTTTGTGTCTCCTTTATTCCATATATATCATCATGAAGTCTTTTATGATGTTGCCATGGGAGATATTGTGGTAAATGTAAGCCAGAATTTTGGAATATTTTTCAATATCTTTTTTCTTCTCCTGTGGTATAATTTCTATACTTTTCTCCAATAAACCGCCGTTGTGTGACTCTACTCAGAAACCCTATGACACAACAGGAAGTCCACAGAAAAATGTATCCTTTGAAAACCTGCTGGGCCTGACCAAAATTATCCTCCATTTTGGCTGAAATGGCTCGTCCACTTCATTACAGGGGATGGCAAGCAACCTGCCGCCTTCCCAGGGTGTTTAAACTAAATTTAACAAACTTTCAAGCTGAGTTGAACAAGCAGAGCAGGGTCCTTATTGTTCGTGTGCCCTTTTCCCTTTCCGAGCGGCATGGACTGCCTTTATCACACAAATTGCAGTGTTGCGGTGGGACTGTGATGTCAAGCCGCATTGTAAAAATGACTCATGTTGCATGCTTGGCAGAAACCCAACTCCCAGGGCTTTGCTTGTGTCAGAGTCTGCTGATGAGAAGGAGACTTGTTGGCATGTTGCAAAATTGTTGAGTCTACAATGACTGGCACGGGTTGTTTCTTTTTCCTCAGCCGTGCACAATCTGAAAGTGTGTTAACAACTGACGGAAAACAAGTAAGAAAGGATCCTGCAGGACAGAGCTGATTCAATTTACTGCAATATTCTCCTTGATGATATGGCTCCATGGTTTTCTTTCTCTTATAGAACTGTACCGCTTTCTGATAAAGGATCGCTTATGAAAATAATTGTAACTAATGGCTTTATTAATGGTTAATAAATAGGTTACTAATGCTTTATAGGTCAGCTATAAGCATTAGAATCAGTATAATTTTTGTGTTATTAAGTTATGAAAAATCATGACTGGTGGGACCACTGACTGCTTCTGGAAACCAACAAGCTGCTAACAAGCTAAACCAAAATCCCTCTAACTCATTAACACTTACAACTGCAGACTAAATGACGACTTAATGACTCTTAATGACTCATTAACATTTCTTCTGTCAGAACTGATGCATAATTAGAAAGTGAGACACCAATGTATAGTAATTAATGGATTACTAACACTTATAACTGCATTACCAGATAGAAAATCAGACACCACCCACCTCTTACCGGTCTATTGTTAATAAATGATTTATTATCATTATTTAAACAGTAATAAAGCCATTAGTCACAAAGTGTAACAACCCTTTCTGAAGGGTGGCTTATTATCTATGATTTCCTTTTAATACGTTTTAAAATGTTGCAGTAATTCATTTTCCATAAAATTTTTTCATAAAGGTTTTCAAATGTCCAGAATGTCTAATGTAGTTTTTTTTTTGTTTTGTTACAATGTTCTTATTAAACATTCCATTGTCTTCATCACACTATAGTTGTATTACCTAAGTAAGGAAATTATGTTTTATTAATTTATTTCCTCTTAACTCATTGCAGTTTTATAATTATCAACTCAGGTCATTTGCTCAATTAGAATGACTACTTCCAGCAATAGAGTTGTCATTCTTTTATAATTTTTTTTTCAGTGCTATCAGAATTAATATATTCTTATACAGCCGTCACAGCTTCACTGATCATATTATGTGTTTTTCATTGCACAGCAGGCCAAGGTTAAAGGCACTGATGAAGTGTTGGAGGTGTGCTGGTTTGCACAAAACCACAGAGGAGACTGTCACCTGCAGCTCTCAATCTAACGCCTCACTGTGGCTGTGTCCACTGTTTTTGAACATTCACATCAATATAGCCTCCTTCTGGTTCATCAGTGAAAAACTGTCATTATAAAGCAGCAGGAGACAGTAGAAAATATCTGGTTTTCATTAGGAGTAACTTGTGACAGCCAAATGCTATTAGTAAGCATTAAAATGAGCGAGAAAATGAGCTGAATATGGAGTGAAACTAAACCCCAACTTTTAACATTTACATGTTACATAATACTGACAGCTGTGCACAAAGCAAACCCTTCTTTCTAATGACCGACTCTGCCACGTGTGTTGACCCAATCAGTGCAAGATACATCTTGCTTGATGAGGAAGAGCTACTCAGCAGGACCACAATGTGGCTTTGTCAGGCTATCTTCTGCTGTGAGGACACAGAGATCCATGTGTTCATGGCTCGGCATGACTTGGTGCAATTAAAGTGGGTCAAACCAGGCTGGTTAAACAGCATTAGGGACAAGGTGAGGAGCCTAGAAGGATCTCAGACTAGAGTCTCTATTCCTTTATATCGATGACTCTTTCTGGAGGTTTTTGGGCACATCCAACTTTGAGAAGACCGTGAGTAGACCCAGTAAATGACCCAGTAAATGTTGGAAGGATTTTATCTCATCTGATGACCTCATAATTTCTCAGGCTGGAGGTTGTGACTAGAAAGTAGGATGTCGGGGCTACCTATTACCTTCTGCATAGAACAAATGATTCCAGACGAGGTCAGAATTTAGAGTCATTTTCGTTAAAATAAGCAAGAAACCAAATAATCTTTTTGCTTTAGACTTCACTCCATATTTTGAAAGTGAGATGTGACCTTTTTAGAAAAATGTTGACACAACATTAGCTAGCATTAGCAAACATCATCTGGGAGGAAAGCAACATCTGCCACTTCCCAGCAAATTTAGCAAATAATCCTGTAGTTCCATCACAGCCCCACGTCTCATGAGGTGCAGATGTTGATGAGAGTGATGGAGGTCTGGGAGAGCTTGTATGTTTGTACATGAAAATGCCAGAGGACAAGTGTACGTAAAGTTTGATTCCATTACCACCTGCTAGATTATTCTTGGCTTTTCATTTGAAAATCTGAACTGTTGCTATCGACTATGTTTCCCTATTTTCTATCTACTCTGATCCTGTTTCAGTATAGGGGGATTTGAAAGTAATAAAAGAAAAATATATACACATCACTTGGTATCCAAAAGTTGAAAGAATTTAAGTCTTGAATATCCTTAATCCTGAATCTTTATTCTATGTTTATGAAAGGGCAATCCGTTGCAGTAAGACTACTTGTACAGTCAATGAATATTTGATTTAAGTGAAGCCTTTGTCTAAAAGTAAAATGCGTGCAAATAGATTATGCATCACCCTATCCACTGCTCTCTGTTGTGCACACTGACGTGATTAGGAATGTGAAGCACCATTTCATACATATTTATGATACCTACCATTAAAGCTAGAGTTAGAAAGTTGATTAGCTACCCAACCCTGGAGGGCATTAGTAGTGTTTTGTAGAGAGCAAACAATAAGCATGCAGAAAAGGTGAAATAAAACTGTCACACGCAACAGAATAATGAGACTGGAAACTTGAAGTTTGACTCTCAAAACTTTTAAGTTTTTATATTGAGTTTGTTGACATTTTTGAATCTGGTTTGAAGTGACACTGATGCTGATATCTGTTACATGTATTTACTACATTGTTGTCGGTTAAAGCCCAGTCTGCAAAAAAGCCTGCATATCAATAACAAAGTGAGTGCTGCCTGGTGCTCAAAACAGAACAAATAGGAAATCTAATCTGTTACGCCAACACCCCACTGCACACGTCTCTGGCACGTCGCGTACGCGCCGCGACTTCAAACCCCACTGGGAGCGTTTCAGAAGCGGAGCGTTTAGCCCGCCAGACTTTGTTTACTTGCTCAGATTTGGCCATTTTCCTGGTGTATGTTCTTCTAAATATGCTTCTTCATGTGTAAATATGCTATGTAGTTAATTAGTTTCGCTTTTGTCTGTTTTTACGACCGGCAGTTTGCACGGGGTATTTTATTTTGAAAATCCACCGGATTCTCTTTCCTTTTCTGTGTCTGGCTTCTGCCCGCTCGAGGTGCTCTGTGTAAAGTGACACGTGCTGCTCGCGTCAAGCGTCAAAAATAGAACAGACGCGTATTCAATGCAAAGCCGAGCGTAGAGACGCTTCTGGGACACGTCTTAAACGGACCATGGCGGAGCCGGTGGGGTGTGATACATTGACTAAAATGGCCGCGTATTAGTCGCGATGATGCGGCGCACACGCAATGCGTTGCAGACGGGCCCGGTGGGGTTTGGGCATTAAAGTGGTACTTCGACAATTTAGAATTGCATTTGCATGAAGCTAAAGGACAAATATCTTGACCTTTAGTCCATAACAGAGCAAGCTCCAAATATTCTGCATTGTACGATTCCCATCACACAACCAATACCTTAGTTGAAATTTTGTTTGCACTTATGAGTAACTTATGATCACCTCTGGACAACACTGACTGAAAACCTCCAGTCATACTAACCGCACAGAGTCCCGCTGGCCCACATCAAGAAGGCTTAACGTGTCTTAGCTGCTCCTTGATGCAGTTCAAAGCTTTGAAGACGTCCACACAGGTCAGAGCAGTTCGTTTTGTGCTCTGCAACCCCTCTTCAGTTGTTCTGATGTGTTGCCACTAGAGGTAAACTAAAACGTAGCTTAAACCAATTATCTTATCAGCTGGAGTGAAAGAAGAAGGAAATAAGAGGAGATGATTTGTCACAATGCACTTTATTGGCATGTTGCTGGATTTAGCATGGGGTCTGATCTGCTTTGACAAGTGTAAACTACTGAAGATGAGTGCAGATTACTTCTGTTAAATTACATTTTTAATCAAACAAGCTGTGATTTCTTTTGACATGCTCTTTAAAGAACCTGTTGTTGGTTGAACTATCTTTAATTTTAAGGTGACACATTGCTGACACATCTTTAAATTAAGCTGAGATCTTGTTAAAGTTATCACAAAATGCAAATAAAAGAAAAGAATTTGAAGATGAAATAAGATACAGACGAACAAGTAAATGAAAATAAAATAAAAACAATGAAACACATTCTAAACATTTTTCACATTTTTTTTTACAACTTAATCACAAATTAAAGATTAGTTACTATAATAGGCACATTTCATGAGCTCATTATGTTTTTATGTGATTATGCTAATATGTGCATCAACAGGTGACACTTATCAGGCTTAAGCAATTATATAAAAAAGATGGGCTGTAATTAAATTAAGTAAAGGTAATTGACTATATATGATATACAGTAAATATGAATTAAATATTAGATGGATCAAGCTTTGTAGCAATAGTAGGCTTACTTCCATAATGAAATATCAAAGCCTGACTTTTATGTTTTCTCCTTTATTCTGTTTGTCATTTTTTCTCTCTTTTCCTTCTGTATATGTTAATACACGTGGTACATACCTCTATATATACATATATATACATGGATACTCAGTGTTGCTGTATGATGAAAATGTATCTCCACTTTTGTTGATTTTTTTTTCTATATATGAAATGTGCATATTCTCTTCTGCCTACAGTCAAAGTTCAGAATCTTATTGACCAATGAAAAGATGTTTTGTTACATCATGTATGCAGGACAAGTAGAAGGATAAATACTTTGAGTTATGAGCCAACAACAGACGACAAGCTCTGTGATCGCTCTGAAGTTGGACTGATGCACGTACGTGCAGTGTCATATGGTGATTAGCCTGGATTATGCTGATTTCAATCTAAAACAGTAAAATAGATTTGATTAGGCCAACGTGCTCTGTGGAAACATGTAGGGCGGCCTTGCTATTGATAGTTTACTATGATTGTTGGACATATGGACAGTATGTTTTAAATGGACAGCAATAATCGGTAATATCTATACTGGTACTACAATACTTATTGTTTATGTATGCATCATGCATCGTTTTTATTTCATTGGTATGGGTGAAACATAGCAAAAGGTAAAAACAGGAAATGCATGAACGATATGGACTGACTTAAGGTTTGCTCAAGTTGACTTGAAATGAGTCAATCTCCATAAGTATGTTAGAAGTCAGAAATAAACATGTTTACAGCAAAGTTTGGGATAAGAATATAAAAATATCGATCGAAGTCGAGGACTTGGTGACGCATTCCTCCAAGTTTTCAAGTTCCCCAAATACAAGACAGAGGCACTCCTAGTTTCTACACCTGTGATTGTGATACTGGTGAAAAGTGAATCATTTGCTATCAAACTGGGTGTGAGCGTGAAATGACTTGTACATTGCACATATGAAACAAATTAAGATTGTGTTAGAGCTTACTCCTGATAGTTCATGGCAACAGACACTAACAGTGCCCATTTTAGACATACTGGACACAGTTTTACACATTGAAATTCACACCCACAATTTGACGAAACCAAACACCCACACACCAACGACAACTTTGCTGTGAGAGAAGCTGATGGAGAGCCTTGGAGCAGTGATAGACAAGAATTAAACATGATACTAAGGAGATGTAGGAGGAAGGAGGCAAGATGTCTTGATTATTGTCACGCAACTTCACTTCAGGCAATTTGCTAAGACTAACACATTTTCAACGTGATTTGGCTTCCTGCCAATCAGTTGCTATAGTAATGTGTCCAGAAGGTGTTGGATTCTGCTATAATGTAGGAGGTCAGTGGAGAAAAGTGCCACTGGCATCCAACACCCATTCTCCTGGAAATATGCTTGGAAAATGTCATCTGCAGGTGGCACATTGCTGCTTGTCACAGATTTGAAATGGCAGTGTGTACATGCAGAGGATAGGAGCTGGAATAATAAATTGAATGCAGTAAGTTTCAGTTATTGTACATTTTTGGTACGTGGGCATGTAAATAATTGATATTCATTTTGATTTTAACCAAAGTGGTTGACTTGAATGTTTGGAGGCAAAAACAAAAGCTTGCCAAAGAGAGTGTGAGGGAGGATTTAAACATGCACAAATAGTCACAGACTTGCAAATGCGCACACAGAGATATTGTCTCAATGTCATAGCAACTGTAAGCCATCATGCCCACACTGGTGGAAGTGCCAGCCGCTGGCTCCCTCAAGGATGACAGGCAGGTGACAGCACACACAGGGAGGCAGCTGCATGAGATCATCTTCAAAAAGCCGTACAGGCTGCAAAAATCCCGTCTCTTGCCAAATACGTCTGGAAAGAAATGTAATTTCTGCCCGGAATTAGTTTTTATACTGCCCTAAAGAAGCAGAGTTTGACACTAGAGACCAGTGTGTTGTTCTGTTTGGGCTACTTAAAAGGTGCCTAATATAAGTTTCCTTTTATGCCTTTTATATCTTAATTTTATGTTTTAATTACTAATGGGTGAACAGGTTGTAAAGTAACTTAAGCCCTTCCATGACTTTCCTTGGTTGCTTATAACAGCCTGTGGACTGATTTATGTAAAGGACTCTGGATGGATTTTCAGAGAAAAATCCAAAGGATGTCACGTTTATGAGTGTTCTGTCTCCACAGTGTCCCTACAGTGTCCACTAACGTCAGCACATGACAAGGCAACCACCACAACACAGAGTCCAACGCAAAGTCCAAAGTCAAAGATAACTTTACAGCAAAGTATGTGAAATATTTTGTGATATTGTGGTTGTAGCTGGCTTACATTAGCATGCCAGCCAACATGAATGAACTTCTAGCTAGCTAATGTAGCAAAGTACTATCTTGTGTGGGTAACGCCAGCTAATTCATCCAGACATTTGGGCTCATCTGGTGGGTAAATTGCTTAGCATGCCGATTGCAGGTTACTTTGCAGGTCGGTGTTGTGAGGCTGCCTTGATACATGCAGCGTCACTGGTTTGCAGCTGGTTGGCTACTCTTAGCTTGCCTGCTAACGTTATCGTTACAAAAATACTATAAATCGATATGTTATTTATAGTTTGCCGAATAAGGTAACATGATCTATGATATGAACTTACATGTTAGGACAACAGTATTGATTTAAACAATAAATAAGGTAATGGTACAAAGCAAAGGTGTGTAACTATTAATTACTTTCCAGTCAAGAGCAATGCAAGGCAGGGAGTAACTTGATAAGTTGAAGTTGGCCAGCTGGCTGTGGCTTGCTTTGTTGGCTGATGGGATAAGATAGTTATAGCATGGAACCAATGGTCCAAATAAAGTAAGAGAACATTACGGATATAAGCATTATTAGCAGTGCAATACATTATTAACAGTGTGACGGCCCCAGGCCCCACCCGGGTTTGGTGTTTTGGTGTGTGTGTGTGTTTTGTGTTTTAGGGTGCTGGTGGCAGGATTGGACCGGATTGGAGGCAGCTGTCCACTGTCTCCAGGCCTTTAAAACCCGCCCTCCTGAGGAGTTTGGTCTCTGGTTTTTCCCCTGGCGTCGTGAGGAGCTGATCACCTTTGTTTGAGTTTTCTTTGTTTAGTTTTCTATCATCTTAAGTTGACCTGGCAGTATGTTTTCTGCCCGCTTCTTTGGTTCAATTTAGTAAGACTTGGTTATATTGTGTACTTTCGGATTCATTTTGTTAAAATAAATTACGTTCTTTTCATGCAAATCCCCATGTGCTTCTTTAGTTTGTGGTGGTCTATGAGCCGCACCATAACAACAGTAACTTTATTCTAAGTATGACTATGATTTATTTTCCAACATCCAGTCATGTATATGTCAGTTCTAATCGATATCCAGGATGATGCTAGGACACGTGTACAGAGTATGAGCGCAAACATCAGCAACAGGATGCTGAATGCAGTTAATTTCACACCCAAACGGTTTTCTGAATGTTACATAGAGAACCTTGAAATAGTTGGTGAAAATTGGTGAAAAGATTAAAGCTGTGCTTCAATATTGAAAAAGTCTTTTTTTTTCAGGCCAGCTCTGAGATGAGTTTTGCAGATCACACTAAATGGAAACACATCCTCATGATGCTAAAAAATGTAATCCAGTTAGCATTATTCTTCCAACATGCCTTTGGTATTGCAAATTAGTTAAATATGAAGGTAATTTCTAGACAGGTTGGTGCTGGTTTGAAAACATCAACAACTGTTGTTCACACCCCACACCCTGGTGTGTGCTTCAACAAACTAATGCCACCCCCTGTTGCTTGGTCACAAAAAGTCAGGCATCTAAAATGGTCCAACTAAACGATAGAAAACTGGAATGCAAATCGCTCGCTTCTCGAAAGGTTTTATTGCTACACATGGCAAATTTCATCTGCTAGGCCAGGCTGTTCCTTTATCTGTCTAGATTATTAAGTTATTACATCAATATTCGTTATAGACTGGGAAAACCACAAGAGATTCCCATTTGAAAAGGTGCACGTGGGGAGGGGATATGGGTAGCAGCTCAATAAAAATAATTTGCATCAGTCCAATATGTGTTTTAACAATAATGATATTGATAATATGTTTTAAAGGGTGACAGGTTGTCATGTATTCTCTTTTAAATGACTTTTTCTGCATGTTTGTCCACATGAGTTTGTAGAAATACCGCAGCCTCTTCAGTATGCCATTCTCATTTTCCCCTGGGGAATCATCTATGGATTTTTTTTTTCACCAACTTTAAATATTGCATAGTTTGATAGAGCTGTTGCTTCAGCACAGACCCACTGCAGTAAACCAATAAGAATTGAAGTGAGCAACACAGATGAATCTTAACCAAACTTAATCTATGGTGGTGTGCCGAATTCACTATATTGAACACTGGCTGCTCTAGCTAAATACTTTTGTAGGAACTGACTGATTGATTGCAGTCTGAAGGATAAACACTGTCCCAAATAAGAGTAGTTGCTGCCTTTTAATCAGGATTGTGAATAATATGCTCCAAGAGTAGATGGTAAAAAGGAGCAAGTCTGAAACAGACCCTTGGAGAACCGAAGAAGACGTGTTAAAACACAACAAGCTTACAACACCTTTGTCTATGCTCAAGGCTATATATTTTGTAGTGAAATAAATCTGTGTACAATGGATGCCATTAGCTGAGGATTTTTCAGAACAGAGTAAAATTATGGTCAGAACTAAACACAGCACTCCAAAGGAATTAAAACTAATCAGTTTAACATAACAATAGTACATTTTACAGTACATTAACCTCCAAAACCAACATTTTTCCCAATCATTTGTGTGTCTAAATTAAATGTTTACTTGAAGAATTTTTAAAAAATTAACAAATTAACATAAGCTGCAGATGAGTTTGAGTAAATACTATATTTCATCCTCTGTTTATGTGGATGGATGCAGAGTGTACACCTTCATATTTCTTCATGGATGACCTTCGTGTATACAGACAAATAGTAAGCTGTGTTGTTTCCCCCTCCAGCTACTGTCACACCTCTAAGTGCCCCTATAATTTATTCATAAAGGTAGAGACCAGCCATGACTGAAGCCAAGCTCACTCTCAAGCGCTCTTACTTGACATCCAACCACATCCATACCCAGATGAAAGACCCATAAACGGTAACCGCACATGTTCCCTGGAGGTTTACTTTTCACCATGACCAATAAAAGCATAATGCTAATGATGAAAGAACCCTTTTGACACAAGCTGAAGTCACTGACAGCTACACCACAAATCATTCTGCAGTGGACACTGTCGATGTGACAACCCAGTTTCAGATAAGCACTGTTAGATGATGCTGACAGAAGGGCCAATAGGCAAGGAGGCAGTAAAGGTAACGTGTAGGACTAGCTGCTTATGATACTGGATCTGTGACTGACAACGAGACAGCATAATCCAGTGAGGAAGCAGAGAGGCAAACCCACCACAGAACAAGCGAACCAACTGAGAAGCACAGTAATCTGTAGTGTTAATTGTGTAAATGAAAAATATGATGGAAAATTAGTTGTTGTTTTCTTTTTTTTTTACAACTGAAACAAGAGAAAAAAAATTCCTAAAAAGAAACTATGACAAACTGTAATACAATTCTTGCTTGTTAGTAAAGTGCAGAAAATGTGAAAAAGTATGCTGCCTAAAATATTCCCATTGGAGAAGTTGACAGTAATATAAAATGACTTGCTGTGGGCCATTTTACATTTCAGTTTGACCCTGCCTGTTCTCGGTAGATATATACTGTAAGAAGGATCTTAAAAATGGCAACTGTGGTTCTCTTACTTTAGTTTTTATTATAATAATTTCTTGGCTGTGTCAAGAGATGTTAGGAGAAGGTAAGAGTTACAGGGACAAGTAAACATTAGGCTAATGTAAAAAAAAAATATATATATATGTTAGCTCTAAAACAGTAAATACAGGAGAAGCATTGTAGAATATCAGAAACAAGGTTTTAAATGTGTAGAAGCTGTAGTTACTTATCATGATAAAGTATTTCACAGATATTGTCTTGAGTTAATATAGTAAACCAGAGGTTCCTAACCTTGGGTCCAGGATCACAAAGATTATAGGGTTTATGAGAGGTTTATCTGCTCTGTGTTGTCAAACTGAACTTAATTAGTCTAAAACATATTTAAAAACGTATTTTTGTCCTCTTTAATAATTACAGGCTTTTTAGTAGGCCACATCTCTGTGACCACAATCAATAGCATCAGGTCAGCTAGAAGCTAGCTTGTCCTTGTTTTTGCTGCACAGCATCACTATTTTATGAATGAAACAACATGCGACAGAGAGAAATGTGACAGTGCCGGTGACTCAGCAGTACCAAAAAGAAATATCTCAAGAGATACATTAACTTTGGTTTTATTGAAGGACAGGACAGGTCTCGGCCAGAATGTGTCTTTTGTGGCGAGAAGCTCGCTAATGACAGCATGCTGCCAAGCATTAAAACGACAGGAAACAAAAACAGACATTCCTTTTGTCAGAGGTATGCACACCCAGGGTGGCCATTAGTTTATGAATGAACCGTTTGATATAGTTTCAAGAAACTTAAGTTATTGACTGTTATTTTTATTTTATTTCAAAGAAAACTAAAACAATAAACCTTGTTGATACACTATGAGGAAGATACATTTAGACATTCACTGCAGCCTGGAGAGTAACAATAGGCCTTGACATTTGAGGACATTTGAGCATAATTTCTCACCATTAGCTCCTGCTCATTTTTTAAAGCAGAACACATATTGGTGGCCTTTGAACACGTATTTATTATCCCACCTGCACGGACAACAGCAGTACTACTACTCTCAGGTAGCCTGGTAAAGTCTGCACCCCATGTGGAAGACTCAGAGACAAAAGAGAAAGATCAGTACACTGGTTGTCTGGTTGTGAACACTGGAAAGCCATCCAACTGTTCTCTTTCTGTTTTAGTTTAATGGAGGAAGAGCATCACTGTTTTCTCCCTGCTGGCTCCAGAGTCGGCTTTGTTGTGGCTTTGACTGCATTGTTGGTCTTTCAAAGGAAATACTATTTCTGGTATACTACCAAACATCATCATGCTATTTACTTTGTTGTTGTTTCTACTAAGTTTGCAGCAGGCAAGAAGTCAGTTATGAACCTAAATGACACCCACTCAACCTCACAGATCACTGAAATACCTTTTATAACAATAAATATGACTTAAATTGGAGAAAGTCTCTCCTGTGGATGTGTTTATTTGTGCTGAACATAACTGCTATCAAACAACCAGAACATAACTTTTTATTTAGCTGATTCACCAGCAATCTCTCTCTCAAACCACTGGACACAAACCAAAGGAAACTTCTTCATGTACCTATTTTTTAGCACACATTGTGAGTCAGCACAGACGCAGAAGTTGGGTACATGAAATAAACAAAGCCAGAACATATCTGGGTATGATAGTTGAGTTCATGAACTCCATGGGGATGGTGCTCAGTTTCAGTGACGTTTCAGGCTGACTGTGGTTGAGTTTGACCGATCTGATCATCTGATTGCCCACCGCAGCGTGATGTCATTTTGCGTTTCTTCAAACGTTGAAAACTTCTCCACCGGGTGGAAGCGCAGTACCCCTGTTTAAATGAAAAAAAATACCTTTTTATTTTTTGCCATTCTGCTAGAACAGTCTTTTGCTCAAAATGCCTGAAAAATGCGAAATGCACCATCAAGAGCTAATGTTTGATTTGGCTGAAAAAACAAAAAAACAAAAAACAAAAACGGAAACACAAAACAAGAATTTCCCTGCAGGGATCAATAAAGTACTCTATCTATCTATCTATCTATCTATCTATCTATCTATCTATCTACAGAATAGATAGTATTCTGTGCTACTGTAAAAACATTGTGGTGCAACATGGCAGACAAAAGGAAGAGGAAGGCTCATTCTAAGGTGCTTCCTATTTTAGGTGATTTTACACTAATGAAAACAGAGTTGTGAATATTATATTCAATTTCTGTTAATTGAGCCTTTTACACACTGGACTTAAAAAAACAACACAACCCTCGACAGACACCTGACAGAGCATGACACTTGTTTCTGGACGACCCGTGTGGAATAATAAGGTCAGCAGCAGGTTTTCTCCCATTTGCACAGGGGGAGTCACCGCTGACCCCATCAAATCTTGGCTGATGATGTCAAATTAACATTGAGACTTTCATGCTCTTGAGATCTCATCATCATTTAAACTACTTAGAGTTGTCAACACCCGTCCTGTGACTGCTTATTGTCATGAAAGTTGTCCACTGCAGGTCAGATTAAAATGCACATCAGAGTACCCATGTGTGCTACTTGTCTTAACACGTTGAGCCTCTTGTCCTTGTTCTAATTTAACACTAAACCTGTGCACTCAAACCTTGGTCATAGGTTTGTTAATTTTCCAGTTACCACCTGATTCTTCCTGAAAGTCCTCAGTTTCAGCTCTCTTCATTTTATGACCATCATGGACCTAAATAATTCAACCTACTGTTGTTGCAAGCTCTCCCATATATTTATAATTAATGGCTGCTCTGCTTCGTTCTTCCCTCTTTTCATCTGATCTAATGAAAGCACTCATTAGAGGGGCCCACCCCTCCCAGCTGCTGCAATATGTTACCAAGGTAAGTAATATTAGGCTCTCACAAAAACAGTTTTTTATTATAGAGAAATATAAAAGGGAATAAAAGTGAACACTCTGTTTTATAATTCATACATATTTTTTTTAATTTTAAGTGTGGAATTCAAGAGTTCGCCTGAAACAAAGACCACCTCTGCTAACATGAAGAAGAAAAAAAAAAAAAAGAAAGAACACACTTTTATTAAATAAAACATTAACCTTCAGGGAATAAAAGCAGAAGCACTACATCATACAGAAAAAAATGTTTGGCCATACCAATACCAATTAAACTGATCTAAGCAATTTCTTGGCGAAAATTATTAAAGAGGGAGATGCAAAAAACACGCAGTATGTGCTGGTGGATGTGTCATAGGTCTAGTAGCTAAAACTGATCCTACAACCTGTAGTCGGTCCTGTGAAGCCACACACATTGATGTATGTGTCTTGTGTAGTGGCAGTAATGTGAGTGCAATGCTTGAGTTTCACCCTGCTTTTTGCTGGTCAGATTCTCACCATGATAACTGTCACTTATCTATCAGAGCTGTCTGCGTTGAAACAGCTCTTATTCTGAGAGGCTGAAGCAACCACAGCTTTTTATCTGACACTATTTCGCTACAGTGCTTCTTTATGCAAGATTTGTTTGGCTATCTCAGAAACAAATGATGTACTATAAAAAATGTAATTAAATTAGTTGAACTTTGGACAGTATTTAGCCTCTGCAGTAGTAATATTTTTAATAAGGTAAAAATGACAGGGCCACATGTAAGTGTAGTACTGTATGAATGTCACAAATCCTTAAATATCCTGCAAAACTGTCTAAAATATTCTGCCAGAGTTAACACCTTAAAAGTCATACATTTCTGTTGCTCGAGGCAACTTCATTCTGAAGTGAAAGCAACCTAAATGTGCTTGTACAATGTTCATTCAGTTCATGTCAGTGGCTTAAATGTTAAAGGGATGAAGTCAGACATTGTGCTGGTTTCCAGTTTTCCTCAAACTCTATCATTAGACTCTCCCCTCTTCCCACCATGGCATTAGTGAATAAGGAGAGACAACTGCTAGGGGAAGGTGCAAATTTAAAACGACATTTCAGCTGTACAGTACTAAGTTAAAAATAAACTAAACTGGAACTTTTACATAGCTGGGGTAACAGCCTGCAGATCACTCTGTCAGGCACATGGCTCATTGTTTTCTAAAATGACTTACCATCTGTATACCAATGAGGTAGAGCAGTCTGTGGGTGCTTGGTATCAGGGACTAAGAAGCACTAAAGTGGATTCAGTGGTCAGACAAACATAAAGAAAAAGCACTTATAAACACGAAGAAAGTCACCAGAATATTTTCCCAACACTAGCAGACAACACTGACTGAGGTAAGAGTAGGTAGTGGGAAATTGTATCATCATGTATAATGTTTCAAACTTAAAATATAAATTAAAATATAATGTTTCAGGTGAAGTCAGATGTATTTATATAGCCCAATATCATAAATCAGCATATGTGATGTCAGCACCCTCTGTGTTGGGAGCTCTGGCCGCTGGTAAACAGTAACAGTGCCCGTCAATGGTAATATAAGTGAGTGGTAGAAGAGGCATGCAAACAGGACTACCAATAGGGCTGGCAATGGTGGAAAACCAGTTTGCAGTCAGGAGAGGTGACTGCAGACAAGGCCATACAACCAGTTACTCGCACTTCTGTATCATCTGCTATCACTAACAGGTCTGCTATTGAGCGTGTGGCTGAAGCTATCTGGAGTGCCCATGACTGAGTTAATGTTATCATAGATGAGCTGTTCTAATTGCTGCATTCTGCAAAGGCAGACCAGTTAACACAACTTTGGGTGTGGCACCACGCTGTGTTAATCCAGACCTGGTGTCTAGAGATTTAGCTAGTAGGCAAGCAAAGTTAACGGGGCAGCAACAGAGGCTACCTCCTCATGTTATGATTTTATTTATGGTTTAAGTCTAATATGATGTGGGCTTATGTTGCAGCCAGAGACTGAGGCAAACACTAGAATAGGATGTAAGTTGTAGTAGTTTTATTTGTGTATGTTTGCTCTCTGTAGTCTACTGGTGTGTTTCTCTGTTGCTGGAAAACCAGTACCTTAGTACTACAAACTCCAATGAACAAAATCTGAAAAAAAGAATTGTTTTTCTACTTCTGCTTCATTACTCACTACACTTACTCAAAGGCATCACCTGGTAGTGGAAGCTGTGCAGCACATTCACGAGCATCAATACTGCATAAAGTATTCAATTATAAAAACTAGGAAGAAAAAGAGATGCATGGCATGGAGGACTCAGCTATATCAGGCTTTAGCTACAGGAAATACGTGTTAATTGTTGGTTTTGGACAGTGAATTATGCAGCATACTCGTCCTTTACATTGTAATGTATTAAAAAATAAGGGAAGAGGATGCAAAGTCCTTTCACAGAGGGAGCAGTAATTATCTTACTATGAGGTGACATTGTGCCACCACGTATCCTCTGAACAAGGTTCAGTTTCAAATCAGGCAAATTAAGTGGGTTTTAATGAAGCAGTGGGTTTCAATGAAATTGAAATATTAAAGCACATTTCCATTAGGACTGCTGTCATATCCAATATTTTAAAACATAATTAGGAATAAATAATTCATATTTATCAAATGAATTGCTTTTTCTATTTACAGTTTGGACCTGGGGCCTGAGCAGGTTCACTAAGTTTTCAGCCCCTCAAATGTGAAATATGGACTATATCAAATAGACATGTAGACATGACACCAAGAGCTGTAACGGCTTTTGCAATTATCCAGCTAATTTAGCTTTTTGATGACGCAAAAGCAAATAAAAAACAAGGCTTTTAAGATTCAAGAAATGTGTGTTTCCTTTAGTATTGCACTCCTTATTCAAGAAAATTTCAACCAAAAACAGCAAAACATGAAGATGTGAAGCACCAGTACTGCATCATTCTCACATCCCCAGTTACACCACGGTTCTGCACCAGAAGAACTGCAGACTCTTCGTTTTTCCTGTTCGCTTGGCAGCCCTTTGAAGTCATGTCCACTTGCACGTAATTGATACGAGCAGTCGTTTACAGGGTCCTGTTCAAAAAAGACTGCCAATTAGTTTGTCTGTCACTTGCTGAACCCTAATGAGAAATTACACCCTTTAATCACTGTAAATGTTGATACTAATGGTGAGCTACCTGCCAATCTCCATGCACCTGGTGGATACGAATGAGTAAGCATTAGACCGAGCTGACACCAGCCTCTCTATATGTCTTACAATTTATGTAAGGGCCTTGTCTTCAGCTGTGTCGTTCTGTGGAAAAGCAAAGTTGCAATGTATAAGATGTCTCAAAGAAAACACTGAACTTGGTGATCCTCTTTATTGATTTTACTGATGGCTGCTGCAGAGAGACTGATAATGTTTTTGTCTACAAAATACCAACTGCAAACAAACAAAACAGCCTCAATTTAAGGTTACGAACAGGTTCACAACAGGGTGAAATGCTAGTAGGACAATGTTAGTGTGCGTTTATTTCAGATACGCACAAACAGCAGCGATGATCATCAGGATCAAAAAATGGCCCTGACTTTTACGACATGCAGCAACCCAATTTCCAAATTGAACACCAACCCCCATTTCTGACAAACTACTTTGAAATTGGAAAGCCATGCACTACACAGCAAGGTGGGATACACTGTGAAATAAGTCACAAAACAGATTTCACGTTAAAAGCTGTCAAGTTTGTGGTCACCAGAACCTGTATTGAAAGATAATAAGAGGAGGAATGAAACTCTTAATTACTGGGAAAAGATTGCCTCAGCACACGTGAGATGGCACACAGGAGGCATATATGCTCCCACTTAGATTCATAGAAGTAGTGGGAGCTGGGAGAACTATACCCCCATTTAAACAACACAATCATAGATCTTAGTAAGATCAAAAATAATAGATGCTCAAGGTGGTGTATTGAGAGGAAGGAACAGCAAATGACTTTCACATGAGCGTATTACCAGAGTAATTGAAGAAAACTGTCAGGTTATGAAGGCTGCCCAGTACACCTGTATGTTATTAGCAGCTGCTGACTGATCAGCTTATCAATGATGGTGATGGTGAAGCATGAATGCAGCTGGTGCCAATCAGATGATGCATGACTGACTTGAGCACACTGCCTGAACAAATGCAGTGCTTCTTTCATATGGGTGTGTAGATGTCATTTCAGGAATTTCTTCTTTCTTTCTTAATAGTGACATCTTTCAGTTGATTACTCTGGAAAAACCGGGGCATTGATTGGACCATTTGGGAACATATTTATGAGCTGCACAGGCATGTAATGTTGGAGAATGTGTATAGACATATTTTCCAAGGATTACTGCTTATAATTGTAAAAACACTGTTGACGGTCAAACTACGTTCTGTCCTGAAGACTTTTAAGGACCCTGATGACCTGCAATTGACAGCTAATTGATGCTAATCCCCAGAAAGATTGCAGAGTTCCCTAAGGTATTAAGATAGATGTATGACAGGGTCTACACAAGGTTATTGATCAGTGACACTCATTTGCAAACAGATTTGAGGTTTCTGGCATCTTGGCATTTGTGATAACAGAGGAAGGGCGCACTCAATGACAAGAAGTCACTTTAGTTACTGAAGACAAAATACTTTTAACCGTCCAGCATTCATCAGCTTAGATGCCTTTTAAATAACAAACAAAACAGAATTATGCGCTTTAAGTTGTACCTAACAAGGCATCAGCTTCATGAACTAATGAACATCCAGCACCGGAACAAGGAAGAATGTAGACATCAGTTCAGCACAAAAAACATGAGCACCATCCTCCAGACTGCTAAATGTTAATATGTAGTCTAACGTATATCGTCAAACAGTAATGATCAATAAGTCAGGATATAAAAAAAGGAAATACAATATCTAAAACCTCGAAAAAGAAATCCTGTGAACATCAGGCCATTCATTAAACAGAGAATACCAAGAAAAAGTCCATATAGAAAAATTAGAGGAAGACCACTGAATTGTATTCTTCATTCATTAGCTGTACTCTACTGTAAATTGCTTTTTTACTTGGCTGAGAACAGAGTATTGTATTGTAGTCTGTGCTGTTTCTCCGTTAACTTTATCTGTACTATGAGAAAATTCCAGTCAGCTTTGATGACCAAAGTAATGTGTTTTAAAACTTAGGAAAGGGAAGTGAAATAGATTACTGCTCGCATTCTTGAAAAAGTATAAAGGACATTTAATAGAAAAAAGAAACAGTCACATATGCGGAATGCCAAGGATGTTTGGGAGACTTACAGAGCTCTTATGTAGCTTAAAATTCAGTACATACATTAATAATATACATAAGAAGTAGTAGTAGTAGTAGTAGCTACATAAAATACGACCTCTGTTTTTGTAGTTATTTAATAACTATTGAATAAGTACAAATGAAATGCATGACTGTTTGGTTACTCCCACGTCTTCACATGTGGCAGTTTAGTCAGGGACCCTGTGCTTCAAACTATGACCCTGTAGGCACAACTTTAGCATAATTTTCAGATGTAGACAGGACAAACAAACACAGGATTAACCCAGTAGTTACTGTGGGAAACCAAAATTCAGTATTGACTTCTTTTTAAGTTACGTTACTTACATTGTTACTTACTATGTACTTATTTTAATCCAAACCAAGTCTTTTTCTAAACAAAATTGTGATCGTTCAAACTCAAAATGTGGAATGTTAGTTGACTTTGTTTCTCCAACTGGATGTGCCATGGAGCCCTGCACTCACAAAACTCACACTAAACCTTACAGCATCCTATAAGCATAGGGCCACTGACCAAGCTGAGCGAGAACGTGTTGGTTGTATAAACCATAATGTGCATGTATGTTCATACTGGTACACATAGCTGTTACTTCGACATCTTATTTATTTTCTGAGGTCAGCCAAACAGTGATTACACAACATATCCCTAGTCCCATGATCACATATGGAGCTCTGGCTCTCACACACAAAAGACTGTTGGCAGCTCTGTATATGAATATTACCTGACTTGTGTTTATTCTTAGACATTATTGGGCTAAGATGTTAAAAATCAACCTGTAACTCACCATGTGTGAGAACTACTACTCAGCTCTTGTGGTGTTGGTGTGAGCCAAGAAAATCACAATGCAAACCTCCCACTAATTGATTCATCTGGAGGGCATTATCCTCTGTCAAATTATAGCCCACACACTGATATACATCCTAATGGACCGTGTTTCTTCTCTGTGTAACATGAACACACACACACACACACATACTGTACATTCCTACATTACCAACAGTGGACTGTTAAATTACACTGACCAAGTGTGGACTTTTTGTTTTTGATCATTTTAAATAAACAAATATAGAATAGAAGGTTTACTTATAAGGTCTTTTACAATAATACTACTATACTATTACCTATTAAAATGTGCACCTCACATACATCAGCAAACATACACAGCTGCTTCTGACACATAAGCAATAAAGTGCATCACATCAATTACATCCAAACTTCTGTGACAAAGGCACTGGTGTGCTTTTAAAAGCACTTCACTGCTTTAGGCACACAGTTGCTTTACAGATTTCATTTCACAGCAGCAACTTACAAGGACTGAGCTCTGCAGGCTCACAGTCAATATAGTTTTTGTACATTGCTGAGGGATGAGCAGATTTACAGTATCCTGCCAACAGTGCTCCACATCTCATTTCAATGTGTATTCTTCTAGCCCCAAAGCCATGCGGTTCAGTAAAAGTGGGGAAGCAGCTCATCACCCAGACAGATAGTTCACATATTGTCTGCCCTAAGAAGGAACTGATGAGCCATTATATGACATTTCTCTGCTCGATTTCTTATTTTTTAGCAGTGTTGTGAATTTTCAGATGGATTCTGCGACTTTATAATGTCATGGTTAATACAGATGGTTGAATAAGCTAATGTATATGGTACACAGAGATAATGAAAAGCTAATTTCTCTCATCTAAATTTAGTTTCCTCCATTTTTTCTGGTATTGGTGTACCCATTTTATATTTTTTATATTAGTAGCAACAACATCACATCTTGGTTTTGTATACATGGATGATAAAATAATAAACTTTTTTCTGTCGTGTTTATGCTTTATTATATTTTCACTGGTGTATATAAAGTGTAACCACAGAATAGACTGCAGGAGACCCAAAGAAAAGAGTTCCCAAAATATTTAAAGCCCAATTGGTTCAGTTATGGAAAGAATTGGGATAAAATGGGTATAACAGTATTCTCCTCTGTCGTGCAACAGGACATAAAATAGACATTTTGAAGGCAAGAAGAAACCCATCAATATAACAAGTGACCCCAACTTTTGAACAGGAGCTATTTCACAATGAAATGAGAAAAAGGTTTGAGAACGAGGACAAACCCAGTTAGTTTGGCAAAGTATAGAGCAGGACAGAGCAACTAACTGACACTCTGTTACAGAGGTTAGTAGCATCTCCACAAATAATTGGATTTGTAGTGATGTTCTTACCCTTTTAAGGCTAGTTAGCCCCTCTATGTAACTACTAAGCTAGACAGTTTAGTCTTTGTGGCTGGAGCAAGAAATCAATTTTCAAATAACTTTTTTTGTGTTTTTGGTTTCGGAAATATGCTAAAAAAAAAACTTGACCCTAAAATTCTCTGTATGTGGAGTATCGTTCTTAATACAGCCTCATGCACACCACTTCAAAATGTAAAAAAACCTAAACTTGTCAGGTTGGTCCTACATACAGTTACCAAGCAAGCTAGCAAACATACTCGATGCAATAAAACTTTCTTTGAAATGTCTTTTTATAGCATATGAATGTAATGGTGTTAAATCACATGCAAAAAGCTTGTAAATGGTGTGGTATTTATACGCCATCCTATGATATCATGTTAAATTATCTGCTTTTATATTTATGGATGTTATATATATATATATATATATATTATTATTATTATTTTTTTTACATTTTGGACTGTCTCTGATGTTCATGGAGGCCAAAGAGGCAACCGGTTTTCAGCTCCAAAAATCAGCTCCAGCTCCTGGGACTGTATCAATTTGAGCAACAAGGATATTTCTAGGTAACAAGAAGTACTGTCCACATAACATTTACAATAAATCCACCTCTGAATGATGTTACTCACACTGACAATGACCCAAGGCACTGCACTGTGTTACAACATTGATATATGTGACTATTGCACCACAATGACCCCTGTGTTCCTGCTAGCAGGGTGGCCCGGGAGGAAGGACAGGACACAGAGCTAGGTCTCTTTGGACATAATGGGTCAAGACTGACATATTTTGCTACTTGGAGAAATTTTCTAAGTCAGTAAAAGTTTGCACTGCCTCTGGCACATGGCATTTCTCAGTGTGCTGTCTGAGATATGGCAAATATACACCTGGAGTTGAAGTTGTGTTTCTTTTTATTGCAATGCTACAACATCTCCACCCTGTCCTATATTAAAACTCTCCCTTAACCAGGTGTTGCATAAATGTCAGCTTATGTCTAATTTGCTTCCAGACAGTGTTCTGATATCGATATCACTCTCTCCATACACTCTTGAAACACTGATATATTTTCTAGTAAAAAGTAAAGTATCGTTGAATACGTCTCTTTGGCTAAAAGTCAACACGCACTTGTGCCTGCCCACACACACATATAAGCCTGATTGTTCCCTATACCTGACTCTACATGCAGCCACTGGGCTCCAACAGACTTTGATGAAACAAGGTTTTGGAACACAGTGAGTCGCTCTGGAGCCTGTGTCACCATGCATGAGGCAGCCAACGTCTTCTGCAATTGATTTCCAGCTGACACTCAAGTGGCTGCCTGTGAAAGATGACCTGTCAGTGCAACTCAGGGGAGCATATCTAGCGAGGCATCATGTAGGGAGAATCATGCGTGAGATGGCAGGTAGACAGACACAGGAGACCCTGAGCTGAGCCTACTGGGGAACCTATCTTATGAATAGCCCCAGGTCAATGAAAGCTTGCTAACAAGCCAAGCAGGCAGGTCTTGGTAAGCTGCCATATTTTTTAATTTGAAGTTAAGACTGCAGTTTGCTTGTATGTGTTTAACACTATTAATATAATATCACACATTTTTATATGCTGTATGCTATATGGATTGTTTATGACGCCAGTTAAAGGACCAGTATGTGGGATTTAGGGCGCTTTCACAACAGTTCGTTTCCCTGGATGGTCCGTTTTGTTTGGACAGGTGTGAAAGCTCGTCCGAACTCTGGTGCAGACTAAACAAGGGAACTCTGGTCCGCCTGAAAACGTGGGTCTCGGTTCGCCTGCAAGTGAACCCTGGTGCGGTTCGTTTAAAGTGAGAAATGCAAACAGACTATGCGGTGAACAAAAGAGAGGAAGTGTACAAAAGCCCTCTTTTTGGGTACTGCTGCATTCGTTTCATGTACAGAGCAACATGCTGGATAGCTCGCTGCCTCGCCTGCTGCTCATACTGCAGCTTATTGTAAAAAAACAATTAGGTTTGAACACCAACAAAAACAGAAACCCCAAGACTGCATGAATTTGGTGTTGCTCCATTGTTTGTTTTTGTTGTGAACAAGCTGGCTGAAGGGGATGGATTTCCGTTTTCTGTCCTGGCCATTCAATGCGCTGAGTTCCTTCTTCCTCGTGCTTTATTTCTGACATGAATGACCCTATCAAAAGCCAGTGTTTAGTTTGTCTATTCTGGGCTGCTGTAGAAACATGGCGACAACCGTGGGGTTCTGTGGCCATTCTAAGGTAACAAAAATATGACAATTCTTCTTTCCTTTGATTTAACACTAATAAAAACATAATTATGTATATTATATTCCATTTCTGCCATATTCTGTAACACCCCTAAATCTCACACCCTGGGCTGTTAAAGGGTGTTGTAAGTGGGGCATTGTGCTCACGCTCTCACAAAGAAACATTATCAAGGTAGGCAAGATATGAACAAAGAAAGTCAATTGTCTCAGGAGGTCCAGTCCTCCTCCACTCTCCCACAGATATGCTTACTGCTCTCGCACTGACTCTCCAGAGACCAGAAACTGTCACTGTGATCTCAGAAGCTGGAGCCACATGTCTGCTTGGCAGCACTTAAGTCAGCTTAACGTTTTCTCACCATGGATGACTTGACCATTTTCTACTGGCTGTTTGCCAGAGAAGTCGAACGATGGAGTCTTTAGAATGAAGTAGTTAGAGCAACTGTATGTGTGTGGAAGCCAGGAAAAGTTGCAGAAATATCACGCGATATTATCATTAAGGTTGCACTTGTTAGGGGCATAGCCTTTTGTATCATCAAAAGGGCAAATTAGATTTTCTGACAGTCATACAGTCTGGTACAGTGCACAGATGAGATATGTAGCCTTTGGCAAAAAATGATTTCTCACTGGTGTTAGAATGAGGAATAAATCAGTTTCTTTCCACTGAAAATCCACTCAAACATACAGAATTATCACAGCATATTCTTTTAAGTAGATACTAGTCTCTTTTTGTCTCTTATACAACACATGAGCCATATGACTACTTCTGAAGTCTAAATGACGCCAGGCTAAATTGCAAGGTTCGGCAAAGTAAAGTAAATCGTGCTCCATTTTCAGTTGCTACATGCCTCTTGGCGAGACTGAATCGTTATCTGATATCAGCAGACAATTGTAAGATGCCTCTGTGTTTCAGAGATTAAGATGCTGACTATGAATTGCATCATCCCTGATTTGAGTCAGACGGGACCATTGTTGCATGCCATTCCTTTTGTCTTCCCCCTCATTTCCTGTCATCTCTGTATTTTCAGAATATCTATTATCTATCCCTATTATTAAGTGTCAAGTTGGATATATCAGAGCTTTCAGAAAAGTCTCCCACTTGTAATTACGATTTGAATATTGACATGAACGTAGCATTACTGGATTGGAGGAATGTTAACCCTGATTTGCATGAAATCTTGGGAAAACTAAGAGAGATAGCAATCAGGTTTGTGATCTGTCCAACAAAGATCTATACAGCTAAGAATAAGTGGAAATTTAATTTGCATATGGATGCAAGACACTTAAAAAGGACAGAAAGTGCAACTGGGGTCAAACACCTTGCCAATGACAGGTGTGTGGAGGTGTGGGGGTGGTGGATCTCAGCACTTCTCTCAAGCTCTGGTTCATCATTCTTCAACTGTTGTCATTATTTTTTATGATTTTGTACGCACAACAAGTATAACACTGTATAAAAGTGTGCCCATGTCCCCATTTGCATGACTCAAAGCACTGAACCATTTAAAAAGTCTCAGTTTTAGTTTCATATTATTGGAAACAGTAGTACCCAGGGGTATTAGACCAGTCTGTTGTTTGTATGTTTATGTTTTGTGTGAGTTAGACTTAATGAAGTGAGGTGACACTGAATTTTCTGAGTCATCAGCTCCGTCAAAATGAAGTTGACGAAACCTGTTATTTGGTCACTCCCTGTCACAGCTCACTATGGCAGCTGCCAACACCTTGAAAGCCAAGGTCGCCCTTTAATAAAAACATCATAAAAATCTCTGCCATTATGCGGTTAAATGGTGCAGAAGATTTGGCTTTAACAGGACCACATCGCCCCCGAAAATGCTGTCAAATTAATTGCAGGCAAAGTGGGAGGCACTTTTAAGCTAATCAGATGTTATCAAATGTGTGCATTTGTATGTGTGCGGGTGAGACTGATGAAGGTCAGTCATTCCTGTGACTAAGTGGATGATAGTTTTATCTGCACAATGTCAAAAGTCATGCATGTATCCTGTCACACTGCGTATATGTATGTACTATGTCTTCAACTAGTTCATCAGGCATTATAAGGCCTTGATTTAAAATGGCAAAACTTCATGGGGGAGATCAGCTAATTCCAGTTGAATCATTGTGACCAGATGATCTGCTTGAGGAGGCAGTATTAACCCATGCGTACAGTCCAAAATAGTTAGCTTACTAGCTGTGGTGCACCATTCAGTTTTATTTGACCTCCTCTATCAGAGTAATTTTTACTCAGAGTAATTTTTACTGTGATAGAAAAACAATAGTCTGCAGACAGTTATGAGACAAGAGGCAAGGGTACGAATGCATCTTTTGAATCAACTGTAATAACTGAATTTGTTGTCTTGTTCTTCAGCAACTGAAACTAAGCTAACAAGCTAACGAGTTTGCTGGCTGACCTTTAAGCTCGTTAGCTCGGGGAGCCTTATTTTCCCTTTTCAATAACTTGTTATTGAACAAAGTGGTGTGCGATGCTGAACAAAATGCCAAACAGAGCAGTAGAGGGAAAATAATAACAAATATTAATATATTTTATTTATAGAGCACCTTTCATGATACTCAAAGACACTTTATGTGAGCTAAAATATCAAAATCAAAATCATCAAGCAACACACTAAAAATGGATAAGTGAAGTTACTTTGTGATGTGACTGCTTTAGTCTGGACCAAAATATATTTTGTCCGTTTCCCACCCTGACATACTATGTTGCAAACAAACCAAGGAACCATGTGTAAACATGGCATCAATTCATTCGGTGGACAGTTTTGATGACTGACATCCTGCTTCATCAATGCTACATGGATCCACTGGGGAAGGTTTATCCTGGCGCCTGACAACATGTCAAGCTGCACTTCACTGCACCTTATGTGTTTATTTATCTTCCCTGGTGGTTGCAAAGTGGTCACAAAGAAATAAGCCTGTGGACATTTGGAGTTGTCAAACACGCGTGTAACTTGTACGGTGCCTGCTGGGTCAATAGACTTACTGAAACATCTAAATGGAACAGAGAAATTGTTAATGTTAATTAACAAGTTCCACCCATGTATCTCCTGCTACATTAACTTAAAAGGCTGTAAAAAGGTCTGTAAAAATATGTCCGCTATGTCCTTCATATGTCATAATAACGAACAACTGGCTCATTTGGCCTTACCATGTATCACGAAATATGTAAACACTCATATATGTGCATACATGTTTCAATGGTTACCAATTAGTCTTGCGTAATTCGAAGGTCACTTCCTTATCAGTTACCAAAATCAGTTAATGGATTTTGTACATAAAATCTGCAGCACATCCCTGTGGTTAGTAGAGGTTGCATTCACACCATAAACAACCTTAACCCTTTAGACCCCATAGCTGCCCAGAGCTCCCATCATTGTACAATTATTCAAGTGTTTCAAAACACAGAAAATAAATTCTGAGTTTTGCATTGTTGATAGTTCAAGTTTGCTGAAGATTGTGTTGTGATGTGCTGACTCAAATGGAAATAGATGAAGACATTGTGAGTTCAATTGTTTTGCTCACATCACATAATCACCATCAGTAAACATCTGGACTTACTTGGCTCTCATTGACGGAGACAGAGGCTGTTTTCTGAGGTGTTGTTTGCTGTAGAGTCAGTAGAGAGGACTGACCGGGCCACGCTCAATTTTCCACATAAGTTTGTAGATCTTCTCTTAAAAGTTGCAAAAGACAGTACGTACTACCACATAATTGTTGTTTGTTAGAACAATGTGAGTTGCTCAAAATTTCATCACCGTAAATACACAGCAGCACTTTAGTGGCTCTCACTCTCAGAGACAGAGGCTGTGGGCTGCTGAGTCTAGAGGGTTAACTAATGTACTTAAAATATTTCATGTTGCCTGCTTGTGCTTGGTTAGCTAAGCCATCACCTAATTGTCACCTAATTTCAGTTACCAACTTGTTAAGTATTGTGCTTGGGAGAAGGACACTTCATTGTGATGAGAACTTCAGCTAGTTTGTTAAAACAGTTCACTGGTGGTACCTAGAAGCAGTGTGTGCATTTCAAGCCTGACTTGAGAAAAAAAAAATTAGACTGGAAAAGCTGTCGGTGTCCTCTGAAGTAGACTTTTGTTCAGGCTTAACAGATCAGATATACATCAGACAACAAGTCTTCATTCAGCTAATCTAATAGGGCTGTGTTCAGATCACACTGTGGGATTGCAGCAAACAGCGAGCTCCAAGAACATTTCAATGAGACCACTGCTTTGGTGCATTGGGAGGTACGACCACAGAGGGCTCCAGCAAAAACAGATTGTGTTGCAATAAATTTGTTGGATTACCACACAACATCATCTGGCACCACACTGTGTTAGATAAATATGTGTAAGTGCAGGCACATGCTGTAGAGCTGTCAACCATCAATTTCCCTGCTATTCCCATGATGAAATATTCAATTAATAAGAAATTAAAGCTTCAGATGAAATGCCAATACAATAAATAATTGGCCTTTCAAAAAATGTACTCATTAAGGCATAGACATACAGGACCATAAAGTTGCAATTTAGTTATATATATATATATATATATATATATATATATATATAATTAATATGTCATTTATCTACTTTATGACATGAAATAGTAGGGTCAACGCAGGTGTTTCCAATGATACTAATTAAGGTTCAGTTCCATTTATTCCAGTAGAGTCAACATGTTCCACAGCAGCACCCTGACTCTGTTTGAACCTTAGTTAGTATCACTGGTAACACCTGTGTTTACTCTACTATTTCAGGTCAAAATGGCTGCTTATTAAAAATATCGTATTCAGTCAGCATTTATGTTTGGGAAATATTGTGAAAACAGAAGTTAAATAGGTAAACTTCTAAATGACCAACTTTATTGGCTTTGTTATTAGTTTAATGATGAAATTATGCAACAGATGTTTGATTAACTTTGACAAAAGATTGTAAAACAATTATTAGTTAATTATAAAGTAAATATTATTTGTAAATTCTTAATTCATATTGTTTGGCTAAATCATTTAAAATGGAGTCATTACATTAAAGGTTCACTAGGTAGACTTAGAGAGCTCTATTTACAGAATATGGCAGAAATGCAATCTAATATTCATAACCATGTTTTCATTAGATGACAATAAGAATCATTTTGTTTTTATTACTCATTTAGAATGGGACTTTTATATCTACAGATGGCAGAAGTCTGCGCCTACAGAGCGCTGTTCATTTTGACATGTTTCTACTGTAGCCAAGAATGAACAAACACAACACTGGCTCTAGGATGTTTCATGGATGTACTCTTTCCTTTAGGCTAGGAAGGGGTCAAGCATTCGCTGGATGCCACTAAATCCTACACACTGATCCTTGAATAAATTCTTATTCACTTTCAAAACTAGTAGACTGCAACTAAAGCCACGATTATTCCAGTTATTCTTTTGTGGTAATGTTTCTTTCATGTAAAATATTTAAAATTCTGGTGGATAATTAATTTGTGCCGGGATATTTGTGATTAGGATATAAAGATCCTTAATCTGGATGAGAAATCAACCATGATGTGAGAGCGGTGTGTGAATGTTAATGCATTCACAGAGAGGCATGTTAATGTTAATGGAATGTTAATGCAGCCTGAGTGAAACAACACAGGCAATAAGAGGAGACTACTGAGATCAATAGACATGGCATGAACCAGTCACCTCAGACCTCTGAGGTCTTGATCATTTATTGCAAATTTGTTTATTACTGGTCACAGTAGATATCATGCACACAATACGGAGGATTAAACAGTTCATTTAACAAAAAGTGGGGCTCAACCCTGAGGACACCAAGGTGAAAAAACATTGTCAGTGTCTCCCTTCAACTCCCCTTAAGCACTAAAAATCAAGATTGATGATGTCCATAATATGGTAGTGCAATGACATCCCATTCTACACTCCCTCTTTTTCTAGGAGTTTTCTTATAAGCTGATAGCAAGCTGTGATATTCAAAGTGACACTCAATTAGCTGTGCACTGGCAGTGGGACACAGATTGATAGGACTGCATTGTCCCTGAATCTAAAAAGACCTATCCAGACATTAGATTCTAGTCTAGCTTGTGAGACACAATCTAGACTCTTCTCCATAAACATTTATTAGATCTACGATACTCATATCATAAAATAAATATTTGTTGTCAAAAGAAAAGTGAGCTACTATTTGTTACTGCTGTACAGCAAGGTGTATGTATCTATAATTTAATTCTCATCATGTGCTTCATGCAGAAGCTAAGAAAGTGTAATGGAGAAGAAATAATTATACCGCACACCCCACTAATGCTCCCTTGATAGTAATCAGTAGTGTTTGACTTTAAACAGCATGTTTATAGGTGGTCTGGTGCCTGAAGAATCACAGATGTTGCTGTTTAAAATGCTGAAATGGTCCTCAATCCAACAATATAATATGTAATCTCAAGTCTACCTCAAGCTCATTTACAGGCCTCATGAACAATGATAAACTTAGGCCTGCCAAGACATTGGCAATTTATATCAGTTAGTTAGAGATGATCAGTACCTAAGTGCATTCACTCAGCGTTTGGATTGGGTGGTGCCAGATCCATCACTAAGTATACGTGCCAATACCTTTAGGTTCTTAGTAAGTACTAGCTGGTTAAAGACTTTCATTTAACATAGTAGGTTGCACCATCAAGGGCTAGTGTGAAGGATTTTGTGGCGTCTAGCAGTGTAGTTGTAGATTGCAACCTTTTTTTTTCAATCCCTCCTTCCTACACAGGATAAATGCAAAAGTTGCTATCTAGAAAGATGTTCTATTCTGGGCTACTGTAGAAACATGGCTGTTCGACATGTTGGACTCATTGTTCATGTTCATGTTGGAGAGAATGCGTGGTGTTTGTAGATAAAAGGCTCATTCTCAAGTAACAAAAACATGATTCTTATTTTCAGGTGATTATACAAAAACAAAAACATAGTTATCAATTTTATATTAATTAAGCTTTCACTAACAAGGACCAAACCATCAATAGGATACATTTAAATGATGTATTATCAAAATATAAGGATTGTGACTAAAGCGTGAACTTCTTTGCTGCGTTGTGGCGAAGCTTCGGTGGGAATCCTCCGTACCAGGTACCAGGTACAACGGACGCATGTAGAAGAAATAGGAGAAAAGGAATAAGGTGGGCAGGAGGTGTGCAGAATATGTGAGCAAAGAGGAGGAGAGGGTTATTTATAGGAATATCAGAAGTCGCACAGTTGCGGTGTGGTCCTGCTCCTGATAGCTTCAATAGACAAAAACCTCAAGAGGTACCTTCTTAGCATTAGCTGGCTGCAGTGCCTGGGGTACTTTTTAAAGTAAATGCACTTGAAAATGACAGAATGGGTGTTTTGACTAAGAAAGTGACACCTTGATAAGATGAAATGAAGCACCCTGAAGACACCTGCGAGACAATTAACTAAATTTTTTGTGCCATTCATTAATCGCTGGCAGTTTGTCAACCTCATTATGTCAATTTGCAGTGTGTTCATGCAAACTGCATGTGGTGGAATGTCCAGGCACCAAGCTGCTTCTGGTCACCTGCTCTAGCTTTGTTGTTGGGACAGTAATTAAGAAGCACATTATTTCTGATTAGCACTCCTTTGCATAATTAATGAATAGGGAGCTATGTCCAGATGGCTATTTCATCACAAATCCATTACTCATCATGTTGAGCAGGACCTTCAAAGTGAAACAGTAAGTTAAAACATGTTTTCGAGTATAGAAACATAGCAATTACTTCATTTAAGGCATGTAAAGCCGCAAACCTTTTTTTTTTTTTTTTTGCCTCAATTTTGAGGTTACCAGCAAAACCACGAAAAACTTTCCAAAAGTGGAAAAAAATATGTTTCTCTTGTGATTATGTTTGATAGAAATGTACCAACTTCAGTCTGTCTTGATCCACCTTTTTCTTGGCCCTTTGGTTTCCTCCTTAGTCCTTTCCTCTGCAGCCTGATCAAAACTCTCAGGAGTCCACACTTGACCTCAACTCTGTTAACCCTGACTAAGCTCAGTGGCAGTTACTGTTTTATCACCTGAAGAGAGCACCAACTTTTCCTTCAATCCGCGCTAAAACTAATTAAAGTTGGGGCAGCAGAAGCGTCTGGCGAGAGAGAGGGAGACAGAGAGAATGAGGTTGAGTGAGTGATGCTGGGAGGGGGGAGATTAACAAGTGCAGGCAGAGAGAGCACTGTCTCTCAGCCGCTAATCCTTAATGTCACAGATATGTGGTAAGCTGGGGCCTTTGTCAGTTAAAGACTGCCTTCAGATCTACCCAACTCTTTGTCTGCCACTGTGCATCCTCCTCCCCTTATACCCCATGCCGTAGCCTGACTCTTCATACTCCTTGGATCAGGGATAAACATGGGAGCACTCACTTTTCCAGGCAAGATGAAATGCTGCTGGGGGTTGAAAGACGCAGCTCCTGCAGCTGAGATGGCTTGCCACAACACCAGATGGATAAAAGAACATGGAGGAAGAGAAGGTAAGTTTATGAACAGGCTCTATTTTTCGCCCTCAGTGTTTACACGTCACAAGGTGACTTTGACAGATTTCACGCCTTATTAAAAAGTTCCACTTAAGCCTGGAGAAGTTGCGAAGTTGGTATACTTTGAAAAGGATGTGCAACTTAATAAAATGTGAATTTCCGTGCACACTCAAGTATGAGGACATCAGATGACAAGCACTCCATATGAATACAGCTTGTGAAAGTTACTCCATGCGCACCCTGCTGATATCAGATATCAGTGTCTGGGTTAGACAGTTTTTGTAACTTCAGTCAGTTCACTTTGAAGATTTGGTTTATGTATTTGTTTGTACATTGACTGAACACCTCTATCCTAACATTCAATAAAGAGGTAATAAAGAATTGAAAAGGGGGAAAAAGGTTTCCATGGTGGAGTTTGCCTGCTGGAACAATAGGTTCACACAGTTTATTCAAAAGAATATTTGTACCATTGATTTGTCTCATAACTGTCCATGCCTCCAACCAATAATTTGCAGAGCAGGTCATATAAAAGTGGTCTGGAACGTGCAACACAGCTAATAAGCTACAATAGAAGATGGAAATGGAAAAAAGTCACCCAGCACCTTAGTGAACAAATCCACTGACAATTAAATCAGAATGAACTGATTTTGCTGCAAAATCTTGGCATTTTAAATGCTGGTTTAATGCCGGACCTTTTAATCCTCACCCAGCTTCTCATGTGTCGAGCCAACTGTAACACCATGAATGCCTTCAAGGAACGATTGTATAAAAATGTTGTCATTATCCCCTTATGCATAATTACAGTAACTGTGTCTCATCTGTTGCCATAGTAGCAGGCTTTCTGACTTACTTTAGACGTGGCTCGACGACAGATTCATTCGACACAACCTAGTTAATTCGAAGCACACCATGGCCCTACTGATGTCAGTGTCAATGGCAAAAACAATGCCACATTGTCCAGTTCATAGTTTTAATGACCTACTCAACTACTCCACTACTTAACCATATCAACATGATAAGTTTTTCTAGTGACATAGCAGAGTGAATCACCATCACTGTCAATTAACTAAGTGAAGTGGATCAGTCTAAGTGGCTTAGTATGCTCAGGGTCAGTGTTAAAGTACAGGCAAGCAACAATAGGCCCCCCATTAAGCAGCGATGACACAGTCCTTTCAGTTCTGGGTGGCTGTTGAGAGCAACTTTTTGTGTTATGACATTTGTTACCAGTGCCAGTGTCTTTACTGTACAAGATACTTCCATAACTGATGGCCCCTATGTTGGACCCACTGAAGAGGATCTACATCACTGACTATGTGGCAATATTCATTCATTGCATAATCTGGGTATGGGATTAGTTTTGATAGCCAGAATTAACATACAACAGTGTTAGGGCACAGCATGATGAGACGATTGTGCTAGCATACATAACTGTTTGCACAAAGCTAAGCCAGTCAGAGATGCATATGTGTCTTGCTCAGATTACGAGGCTTATGGGTGATTATTCATTCACTCATTGATCCACAACCGCTTATCCTTATCTGGGTCGTGGGGGGTTGGAGCCGACTGTTGAGTACTGCATGAAGAAAATATTATCCATTGATAAAATGTGTCTTAACTATAAATAAAAAAGTGAAAAGGCTTGAGAAATAATGCACTGCTGCTATACTGATGTTAGATTATGTAGAATATAAACTGTGAACCCAATAAAAGTATTGAAGATTTATTTGGGAAAAGTTACGGATCTCAAAGGGATGACAAATAGTTTCATTTTAGAAATATTATATTGCAGCAGCACCACAGAGCCTTACCATTTGCATTCACATTTTTAAAAGGACTAGTATAGAAAGAATATTTTCAAGACAGGCGTCCAGTAGACTTTGGATTTTTATCTCTGGTGCATGTATGAAAGGATCTGGATCCATGGCATGCTCTTATTCATGCTGGATTTTGATGTGGTATGTCACCTAGATTCTCTTTTTCTCTATGATAATCCTTTGTTTACATGTTTATAATAGAAATTTAAGCTTCATGGTGTGGGTTAATTTTGAAGATTAATAATTCCTTTGAAAACAATTAATGTACCTTCCTCATGTCATGTCAAAAATTATATTTAAATGATCCTCACAGACAGATTTGTAGGTTGTGTTTGACTGTAGCATGCCATTCCCAAGTGTAAGTTTAACTGAGTAAAACAAAACTCTTATTGCAGTGATGAAAGTGAGATCTCTCCTATTGTTCTTTTGTCATTTTTAAAGCAAAAAAAAAAAAAAAAAAAAAAAAAAATTTGTGAAGCTCAAAAAACGTTAATGCTTCATCTTATAATAAAGTTGGTAAATGCACAGTGAGAGACCACACGTCATTTACGGTACAAGGGATGGATCCATGGCTTTCCACTTTTAACATTTATCACTATATCTTTTTTTTTTTATTATTTTATGCACTTTGTGCCACTTATTGAACAGTATTGCTCAAATAAGTGAGTTGTAATTCAATTAAACAAGGAAGTGAACATGCTCAAAAACAGATATCTTAACAAACCCTGACACTTACATGCAAATGTCAAGGCTGTCAACGTTTGTGGTGTATGTTGTATCTCTAGAGTGACAACCATTATCCCCTCCAGCTCTTAGCCACACTGTAATCTTGTACTTAAAATATTTATCTGTTGTACAATTTCCAACCAGAAAGATGGAATAAAGATTTCCTTTCATGTCGTACTGTAATCCTAATGGCACATTAAAATGTCGGACTATAAGCGGCAGTGAAGCAGTCTGTGTTGCTGGCACTCGGCAGAGTTTTCACGTCTTGACTGAGAAACTGAAAAGTGGAGTCTGTTATTAATGGGTACTATAAATGGAAATACATGTAATGCATGGTTCATGATTAAAGTTAGTATCCTTGTTTCCATAAATCTGTTTTGATGCCGTTTTTGTAGTATTAAGTCAGAAAAGTTTGATGGAAAACTTTGAGGTGGGTTTTGGCTTTTTTAAAAAAACGATTTAATGCACTTAGTTGTACGTTTTAATAAGTTAGCATAGTGAATATTTAACATACATGACTGATAAGTTGTTTTCTCATCCCTCTGATGTATTTATAATACATCCATTATCGCTCCACACAGATGTAATGTAACCTTTGTCACATTAGTGCATAAAACAAACACAAATGCCATATTTTCATCCTGTTTTCGGCATTGTTTTTACCATTTGAGGCATGACTAGTGCTGTCATTTATGTCACTTGGTTGTGCCCTCTTCTATTAGCTTTCTGACTGAAAAATTGGTGCCACCTATTCTCATGAACCAACTCAAAAGGTGGAAAACCTACAACAACTACAATGCACTCATTGTTGTATTGTAGGTGGTGGGTGACGTACTACGAGTTGGGCGGTGTTTGTTTTTGGCTGATCTGGTTTTAAGAAGGAAAAAAATGGTTACACACATTCTTGTATTATACAGAATATATTTCTTAAAACATTTGACAAGTGAAATAGACAATGCAGTAACAGAATCTTGTTTCCTATTTGATTAGCGCTGCCTAGTTTTCATGGGCTAGTGGTGAGCCATCAGATTCTATGACTTACTCTAACCCTAGCCGTCTTACTCCTCACCGAATATATCACCAGCCCTCTCTCAAAATCGACTGTCCATGGAGGCGAATATGTAAAAATGCAGAAAGACAATCTGTGGTTTAAACAGCCCTACAAACACGCCATCTGACGGACTTTTTTCTGAAAATGAGTCGTGAGGTCTGAATGCAGGCAACATGCTCATACTTGTTAATTTGCATACACTACCCACATTATAATGATACAAAACTGGTTGAAAATCAGCAAAGTGTCCCTTTAAAATGTGACACTTTTATAATTATTTCCTTGCATAACTTATGTAGTCTTGGTGACTTAGGTGCAGAAATATACTGCAAATCTATTCTCATCACTCGTATTAATATGTCAGATGGTGAACACATAACAGTGCCCTCCAGTGACCCAGTCTGATTGTTGAGTGCTTCTTTTTGGAGACAAGCTTTTAGAGGTTAAACTCTATTCTGTAGTTCACAGTACTACACATTACACAGTCTTTTGAAGGCTTAGTCTTTTAGCTTTCTTTTTTCTGGGGATGACAGTCATAACAACTGCATGGGGCTTGTGAAGACTTAAGACTGAATAATCATGTTTTCAAAAAAAAAAAAGAAAACTCCTGCGCCGATCTGGAGAAGTATGTTGTGACAAGAACGTTTGCAAGTTAAAGAGTAATCGGCAAGGGGCTTAAAAAAGGGAGACAGCAGTGCTTCGTCCTTCATTATCATTAGTAGCAGTGATATGCTGCGGATTGTCCAATGGTGCGTATAATCGAGGCTGTCTGTACACTCGGACCTGCAACTGAGAGTGACTGAATGGCTCGACGAGAGTGTAGTTTATAGCAGAGATGTTGCAGGCTGGTGGATCCTGTTAAATATGCATCACGGTTCATTGGACACTTTTATGCTGTCAGGCTGTGAGCTCTACTGAGCCATTTGTTAAATCTTTGAACAGAAGGTCAAACCTCTTGAATAAAACTGAACAGACGTGACAGTAGTGCCTGATTCTGATGTAGGATTGCCACATTTTCTTTATACTCACTCACAGACACATGCTTTAATCTATACATAGGCTACACACAAGCAGGCACACACGTATGCGTTTGATATGAAGTGGCTGTAACTTAAGTACTGCTACTTATATTATCTCTATTGAGCTGATCAACCTAACAGATACATCCTTACAGAGACAATTGCTCTGCATTAAGAGAACATTTTGGGAATCAGCTCTCAATTTACTGAACAGTGATTGCATTCAAAGGCAACACGCAGTGATAATGAAGTACATCTTGTCTTATTTGAAGTCAGTGTTGAACATTTTATAAAAATACCATAATCATGATCTTTCGCCAAATCTCACCTCAAATGTTTTTACCTGAGCCAGTACTAAATCTGCAGTCATTGTCAGAACAATCATCTGAAAACAGGTCACATCATGAACATTTCGTGGCTACAGACAGTATGAACATCCTGATATGATGAAGCAGCATTGCATTTTACCCACATCCATTGTATGCAATATGCATTGTACATTTGAAAATAATTTGGAGGAGATATGGTTCAGGGAGATATGGTTCAGGGGCTCCCAACTTTCCTTTACCCTTTAGACAGTTTTCACATCAACAATTTAGTTGCAGACGGGCCAAGTTTAAGGCAACTACTGCAAAAATGGCTTATAATAGCCTGTAGAGTTAGGTAAGTACCATTCAGGTTTTTTTCCCCCTCAAACCATACAATTTCAGTTCGGTAGCAAATGCTCAAAGCCCAGCAACCAGTCTATGGCCAAGTGGTTGAGAACATCTGCTTTAGTTAAAATTTTAGAAGAAGTTATTCTACTACAAAGAGAGTAGAACTTTGTTCAATTAGTTTGAGAGAGCTAAACTATTTTCAAAACGTTCTTAAATGATTTGGTTTCAGATGGATGAACATTCACAATTAATTTACGGTCAGGGCATGCAAGAAGTTAAAGGGTAAAAATACAAAGCCAAGGCCATCACTGCAGAGATTTGGCCTAAATCCTCCACTTTTCCATGCTTTATCATCTCTATAGTCCTGCTTCTAAGTATAGTATTTACACATTATGTTATTTTCACACAAAGCTACAGGAACGTTCCCTTGTTGATTCTGTTGGCTCCTGTGGACAGAAGTGCCTTGTTTGGTCTGACTAGGGGGATCCAACTGAGTCTGAAACAGTGGCAGGCATCAAGAATAACTACATATCAGCAAGTAGATTGTTTTTTTCTTTATAGTCATATATAGGCATCAGTATTAAAATGAGACTGTTTCATAACCAGTTAGATACTCCTTGTAGTACATTTCAAATTCTCAAAATGTCCACCACTGAGGGGGTACTCAGTGTTTAAAGCAATCAAAGCAATCACTTTGCTGCAAGTTCTTTTCATTGCCACAGGAATTGCATTTAATTTTCCTTTTAGTGTTTTTTTTTTCTTTTGCAGCCATTCAAAAGTTTTGCGTTCCTTCAGCCCTCTCTCAACTGGCTTGTTTAACCAGATATCTTCTGTTTTTTGAAAATGTTGTACTATGAGTTACTTAGGATGACAATATTTTCTACATTCTTCATTCTGAATAGTTGCACAAAAGCAGGATACACATAATAGTGATGACCATGACAAGAGGAATATTAAAACACACACACACACACACACACACACACACATTACAATAATAGCAGCCATGTTGGTACCCACGCACTCTCAAAATGGCTACAGCATATTGATGTAAGAGTCATTGCAAAAAGGGGAAAAAAGCTGCATTTAGCAATGGTTTCATTTTATTCAGCATGTGAATGTTTGCAATAAATGTTACTCTGTTGTCACTTAAGGACACAGTTAAATATATTACAAAGCGAGCTACAAAAAGAAGAGGGGCAAATTCACAAAATGATTGCATGGTTTTTGCAGTTTAATTCTCAAAAGCATCTGCAAAGGGTAAAATCTGCCCCTAACCACGGCAAGCATCCTGGTGCTCCAGTGGTATCTGCATGTATTCAAATGAGGTAATATGCATTCATTTGGTGCAAAATTGGCTGCTTTCTATGCAAATGAGCCTTGCTAAAAAAAACAAACAAAAAAAAAAACACACAAGGCAAAGCCAGGCAAGCAATAGCATATTGCAGTACATCATATACGTATGCACAGATGGCACAGACAGTAGAATACCTGAAGTTCAGCATGAGGAAATGAAACTGCAAAACATAAAACCTACTGCTGTGAGAAATGGAGACAATGGTTATGTACTTTAACAATCCAACATAGAACAGAGTAGGACAGAAAACAGGTCTTCAAGCACTAAGACACATGAGGGAGTGTGCAAAGTTAAATCACTCGAAATAACAATCGGTCTAACAAAAAAAAACTCTATACAGAGTGAGTCATTGTAAAACAGAGACATCTCACAGATAAGACACAAACTTAAAGAGTACCAATAATGAACAGATAATTAGATAGTTATAATTAGAATTAGATTAGTTTCCCTCTTTCAATACTTGTTCTTGTAAATGCACTATCATTCTTATCATTATATCAGTGTACTTCGGCTTGAGAACAAATACTACTGCACCACTACAGAAAATTGCAGATGAACAAAACAAGGGCAAATTGTAGTCAGCTCGATCTGTAAACTGATTAGTATACTCCCTGCACTGAGTAAGATATTTTTTTTAGTAGAAATAGACTACTTAAAAAAAGCACAGCATGCTTATAAGCCAAGGCCCTCTACTAGCACTGCATTGGTGCACATGACTGATCAATGGTTAAAATGTAAGACAGAACTAAAGCTGGGGCTGTGCTGATTTTACTGCAGCTTTTGATGTTATTGATCACAGTATTCTTATTGCTAAAGTTGAATGTTATGGTTTTTAAACACAACAAGTGTTTTTCTGACAGCAAGAAAATATCTTGCGGTGTTCCACAAGGAAGTTGCTTGGGACCACATTTATTTCAAATTTGTTGTTCTTTGTTCTCTGCATCAACATTAGCAGAACTGAGAGATAATCTACATGTTGAGTTGCATACTGTTATCAAATGGCTGAAAGTGAACAAATTAATATTGAAAACTGCTAGAGCTAAATGCATTGTAGAAAGACAAGTTGAGCTCAGTGGCGTTAGCAAAAGCGTCCCTACTGCTATGATGGGATATCAGTTTGAGCAGGTGCAACAGTGCAATAGTTTTTGAAAAGCAGTTGCAAGTGATGCACAATTCATGGTGCCATCAGAGGCTGCAATCCATCTTTGTTAATTCTTCCCTCAGAGCGTAAAAAAAAAAGATCCCGAGGTGAGAAAAACCTCACGTGTCTTGGAGTTGATACATTTGACATTGAAGACTAAATGTTGTGCGAGTGTCAAACACACACACACACACACACAAATACGTGTTCTCTATGTGGAAAAAATATGGGTATGACTCACACAAAGGATAAGATATTCACAATAATGGTTGACTGTCTCACAGCATTATCTTTACAACACAAATGCTTTACATTAATAAGTTATGTATGCACATTAGCAATGAACAATCCAAAGATGACTGCCTAAATGGCCTCTATATCGTGCTCTTTCAGTCTGGGTCACTTGTATTGAAGGCACTTGTGCCTCAGACTACACACCACAATCTGCTGGTACAGGTCTGATTACAGGTAATGGCATGGTATCAGACTAAGGTATAGGGACTCTGTGAATTACTCTCCTGTACTTAAGAGCATCGTCCAGCATTCAATCTTTGCTTTGATCTGAAGCTGATGCTTAATGCTGCACATTTCTGTCTAGACAGTATGATACCCTTTAATTACACAGAGACAATAACCAAGAATCATCTGCTTTTAAAATAACTTTCAGAAGTTCATCAAAGGAAGTAGAAAAGTAGAAAAAAAACTTTTCAATCAAGAGGAAAAAGGGCAGTGAATAACAGATAAGAGGTGAAAATCTGTTTCATCTTAAAAGGCACAATTTGGACCTTCTCTTAGAATAAGTCACACTTTCAGCCATGAATTTAAACTTTCATCTGAAGTCAAGCAAATATAAAGTCCTACATGAAAATGCAGAATCACGTGCACGGTGATACATCTCTTGCTGAAAATGTAGTCAGGTATGAAGGATTAAATACAGCAAGATATCTCACTGATAGGAAGTGAGCTGTGAGATTAGATAGAAGCTGATGGGATAACAAGCTGTCAGCGCTGTCTAAAACATATTGCAGCTAAACTCGGGATAGACGGCCAAGCACATCCAACATTTCAGCTCACAACTGACTGCACTGAAAACACCTAATTAAAACGATGCTCAAAATTTCCAATTGTGTGAATGCAGATGGTCCAAATTATCCATCGCTCACTCTCTCACACTCACAAACACACACGCCCATGCACATTTCTAGAATACTGAATTAAAATGACTTATTTGCTGAAACCAATTTAAAATGAGCAGGTTAGATTATGTAAGAATGTGCCACTGGACTAAAAAGCTGAAATTTGAAGCCTGGCTGGACAAAACCAGTAGTGCCAACACTCTTATTGAATTAGCACCTCACCTATAATTTTATTAGCACCACCGGGGGAGGACAGAAGACCTTTCATTCTACTTGTAATTATTTATGGACCTCCAAGACACTCAGCACAACATTTCCTAGACAAGATGAACAAAGTTTTATCTGCAATTTGCACAGACTTCAAAACTCAATGCAGACTTCAAAATCCACATTGAAGATTTTTTAATTTTTTTTTTTTTAAATTTTGGCCTACGTGAGCATGTAAAGCGTGATATTAATTGAGGTTATGTTTCATTCAGGTCAAACAGAGTCAGGGTGCTGCTGTGGTGTGAAACAGTACCTTAATTAGTATCATTGGTAGTAGTATCACAGTCAAAATGACTGCTGTGATAAAAAGGTCTATTTCAAAAAGGCTGAAATCATACTTTGAGGGCAGGGTTTATTTTGTAGCAAAAGGGGAACCATAATTCAGAAGGCATGTCCTTGAGCTGCGTCCTTCAATGGTCAATTCTAACAAAGTAATTGGTAATTTTATTTAGCAACAAAGATGAAATACTAAAAACATACGAACTGGATAAGAACCTTGGTGTTTTAATTAACTCAAACCTGAATCAAGCAATAACAAAATTTTCATTTTCTCTCCTTGAAAACATATCACCTTGAAACATTCATCCTTTCATCTCCAGGACCTCCTTAAAAGACTATTAAGGACATAAAACTTATCAAAACTCAGCTGCAAGAGTTCTGACCAAAACCAGAAGGACGACCCGTACCACCCCAGTTTTGCAATGGTTGCCACTAAGCCACAGGAATGATTTCAAAGTTTTATTTTTTTATTTAAAAATCTCTACATGGACTTGGCCCTAAATATGACTGACATGCCCGAACAATATAACCCTGCGAGACCTCCTAGGTCACTGGGGAGTGGACTGCTAGCGGTGTCCAGGGCAAAATCCAAACAAGGAGAAGCAGCTTTTTGTCATTATGCAGCACAGTCCAGCACTGTGGCCTGATGGTCTCAAGAATTCCCCAAACAGCAGCTTTTAAAATCAGACTGAAAACCTTGTTCAAGTACTTTTAACTAAATTTTTTTGGAAACCCATAGGTCTTATTATCATTGTACAATTGTGTTATTGTAATCAGTATGCCTGATAAAAGGATTTACCAAACACATTTTCTATTGGGAGCTTTCAAACAATTACTCCTGAGCAAGGGAGCTTGCAAAAGTATTTGACAAGACAGGTCTCCAATAACATATAGAAATAAAGTTTGCTTGTAGCGTATAGTGTTAGTCAAATTAAATCAATACTATTTCAAAATTACAAACCAAAATGGTCAGTAGAAGTTTTGTGTAAACCAAAATTAAGAATACAGTTTGATTATGGTATTTATCATCCAGAGCACTCTGTCAGCCATGACCTATCCAGAGCATCGAGGTCTGTTTGTGCTCAGTTCAGATGTGTTATCTTGCCTCTGGCAGTGAAAACCGGATGCTTCCACTTGATTCCAGAGGAAGATAGAAAGTGTCACCCGTGTGATCTGGGAGACGTTGAAAATGAAATGAACTTCTATTGTATCACAACATTAGATGCAGACTAAAGTTCCTGCTTATAGATGAAGTGTTTCGCTTTGCTCAGTTTGCATTATAACATAGGAGGACTCCATATATTTGATATGTTTAAAGGAACAGTCTGTGCCTCATTTGTGCTTTTCTTTCTGTCTTGTTGTAGCTGTAACGTCTAAAGAGCAGGGTTGTGTTTTTATTTCTATTCTGCATTGTTTGACATGTACGGTATAACTTGTTCTTTTGCCCTTATGTTTATTGCCTTTGTCCATTTAAAGTCCACTTAAATGTACATTCTCATTAATATTTAATTAACAATTACATTATTATTAGTATTATCTATATATAGTATAAAAAACAAAAAATAACAAAGGCGTTGGACTAGTCAACTTCAAGAAGAGGCTTTGCTCTAATAAGCACCCATTAAGTGAGGCCTATCTCTAAATTAGCCCCCACCAATACCTTAAGCTCTGTCAGTCGTCCTGGTTTCCTCTGAGCATTCCTTATACTTTTATCCACTTCAGTTTCTAATTTAACAAAGAAACTTGTGCACTCTATCTCCCTCACACTCTTGTTTGAGGAGTCAGCTTCATTATACTATTTAATTATTAATAACATAAAATGAAATTCCTTAATTCTCAATAAAGATGCTATAGAGTAATAACATTGTCACTTTATTGATTCTCTCTTCAGGTAAGTTTTTGTTACCTTTCAGGAACAAAGCAAAATGCTATAGCAACTTAAATCTGCTATATTCAATATATTTATATTTACAATGAATCAAATTAGTATGTGTACAGTATATCTGACTGTGCAGTTGATTATGTCGCTCTGTATCTGCTGGCTACCACTGCTGCAACTTAAAATGTGATAATATGTCAATATTGTGTAGCTTGTTTCCACTACCAACACGTTGCAAAAATGTATGTTATTGTAGGTATAAAAAGCTAAATCAGCATCAAATTAGCTTGTGAAAGGCACCAGCCTTCAAGGAAGGAGCGAGAGAGAGAGACCGCCATTTTGATCACCGAGCTTATAAAGGGTACAAGCAGGTGACAACAATCACTCAACAAGGTGGAGGGACCAATCAGGAAGACCTGAAAGAAGAATCAGAGGCAGGACAGCACAACAAACACTGGCTTAAGGCCTAGGACTGTCACACCCCCTTCAAAAAACAGAGACCATGACTAACAGGGTCTTTGTGACATTGAAAGTGCATCAGCCATTACATTTTCCTGACCTTTAATGTGACGTGTATCAAGTTTTATAGGGCTAAAGAAATGGAAGCCAAAACATAAGTCTCTGACTGCTATTCTGCATACTGGACAGGAAAATCCAGTATGTCGCCAGTGCCGCTTTCTCAACAACTGAATAATTTAACTAGCTTATTAACCCAGTTTATAAAGGCTGCGAGCTGGTGTCAACAATCACTCAATGAGGTGGGAGAGGCCAAACCATCAGGAAGACCTGAAAGAAGAAACAGAGGCAGGTCAGCACAACAAACACTGTCTTAAGGCCATCACACTTGCGACAAATGGCTTTTTTGTATAAAAGTACTTGAAGAAAACAAATGTTTTTTTTTTTTGTTTGTTTTTTTCACCTATATTTAACCAGGAACGGTCCCATTGTGATTAAAAACCTCTTTTTCATAGGAGGTCCTGGCCAAGATAGGCAGCAACACAAACTAAGAACAATTCAAATTAAAATAGATAGAATAGATAGAATTCAACAACATCATATAAAACAATGACATGTCCCCAATGATTTAGTTTCTAGGTCTTTCAATATGGATTTAAAAACATTCAAAGAAATCAGATCTTCCAGTCTGAGGGTGCAGAGTATCCAAATGCCCAGACAACAGCATCTGGTACAGACAGCATGTAAAAGTCCCTTGAACGCGAGTATTGTCCATCACACTCGTGAGAAATAAAAGAACAGAGATAGGATGGAAGCAACCTGAGAACTGCCTTGTATATGAAAACATACCAATACAAGGCCATGCTGCTCAAGCAAAAAGCTCACAGTGGTGAGTCAGTGTTTTACAATTTGTAATAAATCTGAGGGGAGCATGATAAGCTGTGTCAATCATATGCAATGTTTAACTGAACTGAAAACTTAATATTGAAGTATGATACCCCCCCCCCCCCGCACACATATTGAGGAGGTGGAAGAAAGGTAAACAGAGACATCAGGTACCACACCAGCCGTCTGCCTCCTAAAGTGCACCTGGATAGACCTGCCTACACACTTCATCAGCGAAGGCACCCCCCGTCCTACCAACACATGCCACCAATGCCATGAAACCAGTAGGCTCCCTCTGCTGCTCTGTGTCTCTTCCTCTGCCTCATGCACACATCCACACACAAAAAAAAAAACACATTGTAGCACGATTCAAGCAGCGGGCTTTTCTGCCAACCACTGGCAGTGTGGCTCACAATAACATCTGTGTGTTTTCACAGTCCAGCTTCATTATGCAATCTGTGTACCACATGGGAATCAGTCACAGAGCATAGCAAAGATAAGATTGTGCCTATCCCTACCATTGCCATGTGGCACTCAAACACAAGCAACTGCTTCTTGCTTAAAGCAATATTCAGCTTTTTTTGCCTTGAGGCTGAAATGGCATTTTAAACAGTGACCTTCTCCCTTCTGTTCGTCAACTTACCAGGGTTTGTCACTTATCTTGATGAGCCGTCTGCCTTGAAATGGCATCAAGCCGGAGGTGAGGTAACCCAGCATGTCAAGCCACCACATGTGAAGAAGCAAATGACAAACACGGGCTTCTTACTTTGTCTGCACATTTATTTATTTTTCAGTCAACAACAACAACAAAAAAAAATCCCATTTGTAGATCAATAGAGACGTCGGATACGCCACTCTTAGGACATTTCTTTTCGACGTCCAGAAGGCATCTCCACAGGAGCCCATTTTTCCCATCTTATCGAAACTTCTTAGCTGAGAAGTGCTACTTTCTTTTTTCAATTTACAGTGTCCCAGTTCTGAAAACACCTAATTACCTTAATTGATTAAAAGCAAGTGCCAGAGAAGTTTGCTCTTACGCCTCTAAGGCTTAAGTCCCATCTGATTTTTCTTTTTCATAGCAAGTCTAATTTGAAAAAGTGACAAACCTGGCGTACTTAATACCAGGGTAAATATAGTTTATATCTTTATCTGTGTTAATTAAATTTAAAGAGTTGAGAAAATTCACTCCATTTTTAACCAAACATTAACACATGTTCTCGTGTTGTTTTTGAGTTTGGTGCTGGGAGATGAAGTGCACAGTTAAGTTGTTTCAGATCAGAGTGATAAACAGTCTAATTTTGAGATCAAAGCTGAGAAAATGAGAAATTAATTGATTTTTTTTGGGAAAAAAAAAGAAAACTTTAATTCAGTCATTTTCATGGCTATTAGACAACACTCAAGGCCAGTGATAAGAGCTGTACAAAGCAACATATTCAAGGTTTTACTGTCTATCGTTTCATTTCTGTATCACATATCAGAGGAAAATGAAATCCAATTAGAGAGTCGATTGTGGCACTTCAGATAAAAACATTACCAAACTGAGGAAACTGTCACTTATACTTCAGATGTCAATGCATTATGATGTTACAACATTTAAAATTGCACAAAGCATTAGACCCATACAGGCATACAGACATTAGCAATTAAATTACCTTTATTTCCCATGAACCTGCAGCTGCTCTGACCAGCCACAGATCAAATCCAGGGGTAACCACAACAACAGTTATTGGATTTCCCTTTAATTTTATCAGACCCAGAACCCCTTGAGTTTTTTCTATGGCTTCTTATCTCATACATTGTATGATGTCAGGGATTAGCACCACTCAGTTCATTCAGAACAAGGAAATTCATAAAATTTTGGAACATAAGATGTACTTGGAACCAAACAAAGGTAAGCGATTCATTGTACCTCATAAATGCATTCCTTTTCTAACAGCCTAGAGTCTAATATTTTTTCTTAGGCTTTAATAGTTTTAGCATTTAAACAGTATTGAGTCTTTTTTAATCTGAATCCTTTCAAATCTCTCAGTGAAGATAAAGGTTTATTTTGAGTTAAAATTATTCAGTGTAATATTATATCAGTGCAGTAGTTTATCAAGACTCTTTTCATTTATTAGTCTATTTATTTATTGATATTTTAACTGGGATACATTAAGAGCAGGGTTGAAATTCTAACAACATAACACTAATATTGTTTATATATGTTATAAAAAAACAAAAACACTGTCAGTCAGTATCACTTCTCGCAATCTCTGCCATCCTCCTTTTTAATACTACAGCTGAGGGAGGGAGGGCTGTTTTTTTTTTTTTTTACACCATCCAAAAACTCAGTTTGATTTATGCTGAGGAATATTGAAGTTATCGGTTGTACTATGGATAAGTACCTCGTACAACCCTGCTTCAAATTATATACCTTTCATCAATATTAAGTGTGGACAGACAGAGAGAGAACAGTTAATATGCCCACAACTTGTTGATAGCAACAGAGTGCCCAACTGTTGTTGTCAATCTACAGGTGAAGGCTGCCAAAGCTGTTGGCCCAGAGGACAAACACTCAGTTATCTCAGGTTTTCATGGACATTTGTAACTGTCCCTGGCAGTTTGTATGTTTCCACTGTTGTCTCTGTATAAAAGAAAAACCCACCTGTCTAAATGATTATTTTCCTGTTGCAGTTGCTTACTATTGATCAGTGCACTTTTAGATCATGCTGTCTCGCTTGTTCTGCATCATTTTTAGTCCATATGAGAGTCACCTACTGTGCAGCCTAAATATGACAACAATAATACAAAATTTGACACTAGTGATTGGACTGATCAGCGATAGCAATGTTGCGGCCTATAGGGGCGTAGTGGAAGATCTAGCTCCATCACGTCATGACAACAATCTCTCTCAATGTCAAATAGATTATTGACTTCAGTAAGACCAAATATATCAAAATTACAGTTCAAAATGTGGTCACATACATCAGAGACACTCTCACATGAGCCCTCAACAGCAAAGGCATCGGAGGCACAGTAGAGTCTGTGTTTTGTGAGGCGCTTAAAGAGCTTCGATATTGTGAACTTTTACCAGTGTACCATTAAAGGTGTGCTGGCAGGCTGTGTGGTTTGACAGCCTTCACCAGCACTGACAGCAGCTACAATCATTGACAGGAAATAACCAAAATTTCCGGACATTTACAACACTCACCGCAAAAAGAAAACCCATAACATCATTAAGGACACCAGCCATCCTGCTCAAGGACATTTCTTGCTTTTACTGTTGCTTCCATCGAAAAAATGTTACCAGAGCATCAAATCTAACACCACCCATCCACACAAATCATTCTGTATATAGCAGGTATGCAGTGTTACATGTGAACGCATGAGGTAAATGGTTATGTTGGTTGTAAGCAGTAACATATGGGCTGTGAGGATTGTTGTGGGCTTTAAATGTGGTAATTATGTACAAAAAGCATTTCACTGTGTTTGTACATGTGGCAATAAACTTGAAACAAAATCTTGGCTAAACTTGAACAATCTTGGCTAAATTACAAGTATGTGTTTTTTCTAAAATTGTTCAGCCGTACCAAGTGTAAGACTATAAATGTTCAGTGATGACTGGTATTTAAAACATTCAACTTCTACTGAACAAAATCAAATTTTCCAAATTCTGCAACTATGTAGCTTCGTGATTCAAATCTACAAGTCCCTATAATCACTGGGATTTATCAGAAATGATTTATCATGACACAATAATCGCCCAACACACTACTAAACTTCAATTTCATGCATTTTATTCTATGCAGTACAGCAGCTCAATAGACAGTGACTCATTAGACCTTTACTACCTAATGTAGAGTCCAGTAAATGCAGGTTTAATGGCCCGCACTTCAAAATGACCAAAATAAATCTGAGTGAGTTGTTCATCAGTGCGAGCGACTCAGTGATTGCTTTGCCAGTTGCTGAGATTTTATGCTCTCAAAACTCACTTTCTGGCTCAGACTGTTTTTGGAACAAAATGTTGCCTGCCTGTACCCCCCACCACGAAAAACACTCACATTTTCAACTGTTCAGTGATGAAGGGCACAACTAAGTAAACTAATGTGTATAAATGTATTTCACTCTCAGTCAAAAAACAAAAAACATCTCGAACAAAGTCCATTCGTCCATCCATTTTTGAAACCACTCATCTTCTCAAGAGCTTACAGTAAGTCAATGGATGAAAGGTGGGGTACAACGCAGAATAGTTCAACTAACGCAGTATTTTTATCAATGTTGTAATAGTCACTTACTTTATTTGGATCCATTATTTGGTTCTAATATTGATGCCCATCTCACAACTAAAATGAAATATAACTTTGTAGTCTGTATTCAAGAAAGTTTTGTTTATTATTATCCTTTTATCCTTAGTATGATTAATTTTATAAAGTACTTACTACTTTTTGTAATTATTTCAAAATGATGATGGGGCCTGGAGGATTAAAGTAGGATTATTGATTCTGATACCTTTGAGTAAACAAACACTAAATAAAATAAAATAATTAAAATAAAAAAGAGATAATTATCTGATGCAATGCCTTGAACAGCAACTTAGGTTCATAAAATCATTGATTACTTATGACATAATAGAGTAATAAGCATGTTTGGTAGTATATGTAGTATATGGTGGCCCTATAAGTTTAGCGGTATTTAAGATTGTGGTGTTCTTTCATTAAAAGCTCTCACTCCATTGTTTTGTATGCCTGTCTTTGTTTGTCGATTAATAGGATTTTGAATTATATGCATTCTAGTCAAAGTCTTCTCTATGCTGCAGATTGAGCCACCACGAAGAAGACGACCAACAACCTGTGACTCACTCGCTGCTCCATTACTTGCTTGGATGACTTCGGAGAATTGCAAAAAGGTGCTTAAGTCTGATACCATGAATGGATCAGTAGGACTGCGCATCCATTTATTTTCTGAAATGTATTGACTAATGTCGATGAATGACATGTATAACACAATCCTGCAGGTAATATAGGGAAAATCTCATCCCCAAAAGATTTGTTGAAATGTGAATCATTAACATGAATATGCAAGCATACTTTTGTCTGATTAAATTAAAAAAAGATTAGCTTAATTGTTTATTCATCATAAAATACACTTAATTTAAATGTAAAATTAAAACTCATCAGAACTGTCTTGGTTAGTCTTTCCAATGTTTTAACAATAACCAATTCTGTTTAAGTCGATATAAATCCTCACTTCACAGAGTTAGATGTAAAGTTTGGCTTGGCGGATTTAAAGACAGAATAGATAACAATTCCCTGTCAGAAAGGACTGTCTGACGGGAAAGTAAAGCAGTCAAAATATTCTAAATATAGCATACACATAAAAATGATACTGATTGTTTTAGGTGGCCTGAATTAGTTTTGGGGCTCCTCCTGTCCACTGCAGTACATTGCTTAGCTTCTGTGTCGGTTCTCATGAGGACACTGTCAGTCAAAATGGTTCCTGCCATGCCTACAAACACACTTGAAAATTAGCTGTTTCCTGAACTATAAGTGCAAACTTATTATTATTATTATTATAACTTATTTTGTGTTGATTTCAGCGTCCTCTGTGGACAAAAGCAGCAGTGTTTCCCATGCCTTGTATTGAAAAGATATTGAACATTTGTTTTGGAAGGAAATAAAAGAAATACAAAACTTATTTTTAATACAATTGTTCTTTTTGAAACAAAGCTGTTTGCAGGATGCAGAGTGATGAAGAAATACATGGCTATATGTGTATATCCATATGTGGCTACATAAGATCAATAATATAATAATTAATAATAATATGATGACTGTGCGGTGGCATACAGCAATTTTCCTTCTTCTCTTTGCTGATTCTGCCCCAGTATCAACCATAACCACAAAATATAGCATCAAAAATAAAATTATCCAGCTTTCTTTCTGCCTAATGTACTATTCGAAGTGAAACATTGTCTGGAAAAATGTAAACATAGGCTTTTCCATGGGGAAACTGACCCGGTTACAGGAATTTCCGATAACTATATATAAATATCCAATCTTCTCACTAATGGTCTCTTTTGCTTATATGGGTCAGATACAGGCATCAGTATTAAATAGGAACTGTTTCATAACCAGTTAAAAACTCCTTGTAGTAACTTCAAAGTCTTCTGGGTGCCTTTGCTGTACGTGAGCATTAATGCAGCGATTGCAAACACTGTAAGAATAACTGTCTGGCTGCTTTCAAGATTGCAGGTGGGAGCCAAAACTACACTCTCCCTACACAGTATTTAAAGTCCCCCTCCGCTCATAATGTGTTTTGCTTATTGTTACTTCACTTGGATGTTGGACCTTTACTGTGCAGAATGATTTCTGTGCATGAGTTTTTAGAGAGACACTTTTCACTGCTGAAGGGGGAAAGCTCACCTTCAATCTCAGTTTAACACATGTTCAGCACGGAGGAGGAATTTGTGATGTCACAACTAATTTGGGAAACCAATCACGATTCAATATGAAGCTTACGAATGTGTGATGCGAAAACTTGAAACCTCTTTTTATCTGAAGCATCTGAAGTATCCAGCTGAAACGTGAACTTTGAGGGTATCACGTCATTAAAAGACATTTTAATGAGTTAATTGAACCTCTTTTGTGGAAAAAAACAAAACATCAAACAAATTATTAAAAGCAGATATGAAAATATGTCTGTGGGGATCTTTAAACTGATAATTATCCAAAGGAAATATTGATGAAATAGAGTAAAACTCCCCAACATCTTTACTGGACCTGCAGAAGGATTATACTTTAAAGCGATTTGACTTTATAAACCTGGAATCTGTGTGAAATGGCTCTACTGTTTCGTGTGTAGGATAACTCAGAAGGTCAGACACATTTTATTGGATCCTGGTGATGATGGCTACGGGTGTTTTAATGAACTGAGAAGAAAGAAGCAGCTCATTCATGGTGACATTATTTTTTATATAGACAGTGTGACTGATGCCTTGAGTTAACTTGATTTTTTAAACATTAAATCTTCAATGTAATGTTCTGAGAGCTTGTGAAAGTCCTAGTAGAAGTGATGGAAACTACAAGAAATAAATGGACCTGATTCAACAACATGAGTCTTGAAAACAGCATTTTAATTTTTGTTATATTTTAGTATCCTTTTTGAATCATGGTGGGAAAAAACAGCCCTTACTTCTGGTTTGGTTTCAGAAAAACAGCTGGTTATCTTTTGTAACAGCACACATTACAACTACAGGCTCAATAAATGCAGAATTGATTTAATGTGCTTCAACTGAAAATCACCAGGACCAGGATTTATACAGCACTTTTTATAATAACGTTATAAAGTGCTTTACATGGTTAAAACCAGGAATTAAACACCTTAGAACTGCAACAGGGGAAATAAAATCAGCAAAATTAGAATAATTTAATTAAAATATATATTATAATAAAGCAGATAGGATGTTTTGAAAAGCACAGCAGTATTTTAGAAAGATGTTTTGAGAAGTGATCGAAAAGGTGTCAGCAATTCAGCATTAAAAAGTAACTTCACACCTCCTGGAAAGTTTGCTGACCTCCAGCGGTTCAACTTCTAGTGGAGGAACTTCAGGACCTTGGGACACTGTTGGGTGTTTCAGGTGTAACAAAGAACACTTCTGAGACATTTTTTCACTATGTAGTTTGGGCTTGCCATAAGGTCCTGCAACCTCTACTCACACTTGGATCAAAGATCAAAGAATCAAAGGAGAAAAAAAAAAGAGTACGTTGCAGAATCAGCAGGGGCTCTTCACCCTCAGACTCTTGTGTCAGTTTTGTTGACCAAATATCTCCCAAGGACGTCAATTTTCTGGCCCAGTTCCGGCAGACAAGATATGCCACATTTGGAGGACTCTGATTGATTTACTGGACAGCCGCCCAGGTGGAAATCTTAGCAGGACACCCAGCCAGTCATGAAGTGACAGGGCTAAGTATATCAGAAAATTAATACAGTATAAGTCATGAAATAAGACAGGAGTGAAAGTCATCGCTCAAAGGTCACTTTCACCTCAAATAAAGACTTTGGCACATCTGCACATGCAGATGTCCCCTCATGATGTTCCATGTGGATGAATTCATTAACTAAAATGAAGATTACTTTTAAAAAGAATATTTATTGAGAGCAGGTAGCAGAAGTGTCACTTGCTTGATACAAATGAATTGATCTTAATGATTCAGTCAGGTTTAAAAAGACATATTTTGAATGAAACTGAAATATGTTGAGAAATAAACAGAAAAAGCAGCAGGTATAAGGATAAGAGAACATGAAAGGGAAAGATGCTGGATGAGGGGAGAGGGGTGAGAGAGAGCAGGGTAAAGCACAGAGGAAGAAAGAGAAAGGAGAACTCTGGTGGAAGCAGAGCACTATAATAAGACAGTTGGGTTCCCACATAAAATGGCAAAGCAAGAGCAGAGGCAAACAGGGGGAAGGACTGGAAATTGTGGGCAATACAAAAAAATGACAACAAATAAGCAATGGGCTGGCAGGAATAGAGCAAGCGGGATAATAGAAAAATGGGCCGATCCTAAGAAGAGAGGAGGAAAGAAAATAGCATGAGACAAAGTGAGAAGGTGGCAGAGAGGTTCGGCTGGAGTGGCTCGTTACTGCCGAGCCAACTCATGCTCTCTTGCCATCTCCAAGAGCTAATTGGCACCTCCAGTGTGAAAACTCAAGGCTGTGTACTCATTCTCACAGACGTAGTGCACACAAACACACCCGGACAGGCCTGCTCACATGCAAACTTTTAGAGGGAACAAAAAAGTCATCTAAACCCCACACAGAGAAGCTCTATCAAATAACTTAAACCACTTCTTATGTATTAATGTTGTGTAAGATTGCCACAACAAAATATGTAGTTGTGCGTTCTTTGATTGTACATCACAATGAATTATAATGTGCATGCTGTAGCCACATATCAAAGGAAAAATTAGAGGAATACTGTAGATTAAGAATGGTTAACATTTTAGCTTGAACTTAAAGTTGAACGTTTAGCGGACCTAGAATGCAACAACAGCCAAAGATCAGTTTAAACAGTTTATTGGTAACAGAGGTGAATGTGCAGTGGCAGGTGAAGATCTTGTAGAGAGGGAGTCTAAGAGCTGGTGGAGGGCTGGTGGTGGCAAAAGTCCAAAAACAGGAATGGAGATGAAACAGGGCTGGACGTGGCTGGCAGAGGTCAGGGAGTTTCCCTGAAGCACGGGGAGATCAAGTTAACAAGAGCACAAAAAATACGTTTTTAAAGAATACAAGGAGTTGGCTGTAGTGTTTGTTGCCACAATGGCGACTGAACGATCTGGCAGAGTTGTGGAGGTTGAGCCGGTCTTCTGGAGTTGATTGGATGAAGAGGGTGAGGTGATCAAGCAAGTGTAACGAAAACCAGAGGCCACACCCAGCGATGGAAACACAAGGAAAAGGAAACACTGGGAACTAGGATAGCATCATAACAGCTTAAGGTGTTTATAATAAAAAAATATATATAATACATAATTATAACAGGCACTGGCTAACCAATCAGAGTTGTTCACAAATATTACAAAATATAAAATAAATTAAAACATGAGTGAAGGCCAAAAGTACATAAAATCAGAATACAAATAAAAGCCATCTTACATAACTGTAAGTGTGTTTAACATTATCACAACATTAATACTAATACACAGAACAAATACACAAAGTAAATGAATAATGGTCTACAGAGGTGGACGTGCTGTTCTTTTGTTGCCCATTCAACAGCTTGAAGACAGGGACAATTGAGTTTCTCCTGCTGCTTCAGCTCACTTGAATTAAGAGCCAGATGGAGAGGTAAGAAACAGCACTTTTCTACTTCTTTTTCCACAGTTGTGTTCAGTTTTAACAACATATTGCATCCTATTTGCCTCAGGGCATGTCTGAGTGAGACACTTTGTGGAATGGGCAAATAGAGAACAGCCAGGGAACACACATACAGATACAAACATGTCTCTCAAAGTGTGTAAAATACATTAAAACGCGTGTCTGACAACACTGAAGTTGGCCCGACATGTTCAGTCGCTGTCACCAGACCCTGTCACACACACATATATATATATATATATATATATATATATATATATATATATATATATATATATATATATATATATATATATATATATATATATATATATATATATATATATATATATATATATATATATATATATATATATATGGTGGGGAAAGCTAACAATGTTGACAAGTTTGTCAAAAATAATTTGCTTCTCAATTACAGATTAAATGAGCATGGTGAGGCAGTTTGGAGTTGCAGAAACAGCATCGAATTATCATCAGATTTCTTGATACATCACACGCAACACAATCCAACAACTGCACAGTGGGTGTACGGTGTGAGGAGTCATGCACAACTTTGAGCGCTCTAAAAAAAAAAAGCCTTCGCTCATGCTGTACACTCTGCTCCCAATCAACTGTGCTATGGCTATCGACTAATCAGCACTGCCAACATCAAGATAAAAAGTGTGAGTTCTCTCTGCCACCATCGCTTGGGTGAAGTTCATTGTTATTACGTTTTTTTTTTTTTTTTCCATTTAAGTGTTTTTGATTTAATACTAAAGCAGCACTAGACAAGCTACAGCTTTTTTTTTTTTTTTAGCTCAACATGTCAAGTGGTGTAGTGTTGCTAAACCATGGTGGGGGTAGTACATTGTCACTCAAAGATACCCACTTGATTTGGCTAACTCTAAATAAGGATTGTGTCCTCCAACTTTTACAGTGTATTGCACTACAAAGACATTGCTTCATGACCAGGTTGGAGAGGAGGAATAAAAATGGCAAGCAATAGGCCTATCAAGTATTTTGTCAGATAGCCTTCAATTTGTGAACCTAGCCTTCATACATATGCCATCTCTGACATTGCAATCTTATTAAATATGCTGTTTACACTGAAAGGGAAGCATGTGAGGCCCTTATGTGAGGTTCGTGTCAATGGTGACTCAAGCATGAACGCTATACTAGGCCACTGATCCAGCCTAAAACAAATCAACCAACAATATTTGCTTTGATTCTTGAGGATTGTGTATGCAGTGAGTATACACTTAGCCTAGCTTAGCTTAATGACTGCCAACAAAAATAGCAACTTCACCTATAAAATCACAATTTGTTGTATTTTACATTTGTGTACATATGTTAACTTAATATAAGTATATCTCAGAGGGGTGGTATGCATTTGTTTTTATTTTGGACAGAGTCAGGTTCACAGTTTATTGACAGTTTTCGTGTCACAGTAGGCTAACCACATCTACAAAACTTCCTTTTTAGAGGCAGAAACCTTAAGCTGACCTGAGCTCATGGTTGGCAGCTATCTGCTGTGACCCGAAGAGAGGAAGAATTTTGTCTCTAATAGTTATTATTTTATCATTAAAGAAGCTCATGAAATCATTGCAACTGTGCCCTTCAGGAATGCATAGGTCAATGGAGCGGTGGCTCTCTGTCAGCCAGGCTACAGTGCTGAAAAGAAACCTTGGTTTGTTCTTATTTTACACTATGAATGATGAGTAATAGGATTGCATTACGGGGATCCTTCCTGTATCTCTATAAGACTCTCTTTCTATCTCTTTCCAGACTAAATAAGATTGTTCGAGTTTGGCACTATTTGCTAAATTTTGGCACCTTTTGCTTTAATTTGTGGGTTATGCCATCGTGCTAACCTTCTTTGTTTGATTATCTTCTTTTTTAGAGTCAAGTGGCAGTGAGCCCGCAACAAGAAGATCTATCTGGAAGGGAGTAAAAACAACATATGAGCCCTCTGTCTCCCTTCTTAAATTTAGCTTCAGCACTATCAGACATCTGTTGTAGGAGTTTCTGCCTGAAGGTTTGTAGTCCAGTGATAAGAATTCAAAAGTTGTTAAATAATGGTCAGTTTAATTCTGTCAATTCGATTCTGTGGAAAGACATTTTTCTGTTTCAAGAGGATCAAGAGTTATTTATACTCTGACAGAATCAGAAAGAAGGTGACAGAATCTATTATTGATGTCCACATGAGTATTATGACCACCCACAATAATTACTTGTTCTGTTTTAAGGACTAAACCTGATGAATCTGCACCAGTAGCACATCCGATAATCATTAATTGTCAATACTTCATTGTGTCAAATCATTTTAGGGCAAACATCTATAAATAATTGTCTTTTTTTGTTTGTTTATTTTAATTCATTTTGTGTGTAGAGCACATACACATGAATCTCAACAAAACTATGTCTCCCAAACCCAGAAGTCCTTTGTCATTATCAGGGAAGGGTCTACAAATCCTACCACAGCAATGAGTAATATGTTCTCTCTTGGTTGAAAAGGTAATTTTAAACTTTGTGAATATGCAATGGTTTAGATTAGAACTGGCCTACTTTAGGTGACAGAATATTTTTTATTACTTGCCGAACCCCCAACTGGCGGAACCGGCCTTTTCAAGCTGAGGGCTATCAGGCGGTGGGTCTCGCCTGTCTACATCAAGGAAAATGAGACTTCCATTACTGGCTGTGGCACCACCTGCTGCTCCCACAATCTTTGTAATCCAAAGATGCCAGCTGCTGACACCTCAATCACATTCACCGTCTTCCTTGGAAAATTTACCCGCCGACCACAGGAGTGCTGCAAAAAACCTGTAATTCCCCAAAGTGATGAGCCAGACCATTTTGCTCTGTTTGATGGTAGGGCAAATGTAGGGGACTGTAAAGAAAGATGGTTTGACTAGACTGACTTCAGAGAACATGCTATCTGAAGATTCAGTTCTCGAATGATGAATTTATGATTAGTGTTGCTCCCGTGTAGCTCAAATGCTGAAAAAATATGTACATTTCACAGTGTTTTCCAGCAGGGGGTGCAGAGAGGGAGGCGGTGGGAGAGACGAACCAGATTGTATGACATCATGCAGTGAAGAAATCATGAAAATCAGTGCTCTATTACTCATTTATGGGTAGTATTAACAAGGCAATCTCTGAAATAATGAATACCATAAAATCCCAAATGTGTAAACAGAATGATGGCTGTGGAACAAAGCTTACTAGACCTATATGCCAATTCAACATGGCTTAATGAGTCTTTATAGCCAAATTACATAGCCTATTCAGACATGTTTTATGAGTCATAGCTTGTGATGAGAGTTTCACACATAAACACAACAAACGAGCAGCAGGAAAGGAATCTGGGCCTTATGTTTAATATGTGCAAACAATTCAACAGACACTGGTTGGACAGACGGAAAAGGCTGGAAACCATTGACCTACAGTACTGCTCAGATGTGCCTTCATACTGTAGATGATGTTCTAAATGTGTTCATGTAATGTTTGAATTTAATATTGGATGTTGTTAACTGTTTTTCCATTACTTTAAGCTATTTTCAGCTGTTCATCTATAACTCTTAGCTAATTGCCAAACATAAAGCAGGTACAACAACACAACACATAGCAGCCAGCTAATATTACTTACTAGTCCAACAGCAAGAAGCCCCACTCTGCGTCTGTCTTTCAGCCTTTTATTTCACAAAGTTCTCGCCAGCGACTAAAAGTCAGTCCCACATTTGCTCTTGTCTGGCAGCTTCCATCAACGTCCTCTTCGCCTCTGCCATTATGTCCATACTGCTGAGTCCGGTTACAGCTCCGTTTTGGGCACAACACCAGCTCTGCTCCCTGTCAGAATTCGCCCGTGTCCCAGGCCTGAAAACCTCCTCCTCCCTGTGGTATAAATAAGCCGAGTGGAGACCCACTTCTGAAACAGACTGGTGGGGTTTGAAACATTCACTAGAATGGCTGCGATTAGCTCTGACAAAACAATGGTGGCAGACTGTGTGGTCTCTTGTCTTCTCTAACACATCACAACAAAAAATTCAAGCACTTTCAATGACCCATGTCTAGGTATGTCTACTTTCAAGCTTTCTTTGTTTGTATGTTTTTGTTTTTTGCAGAAGTAGCCCTTGGGGTATAAGTATCAGTGTTTCATAATTACTGCAGTCTTGCCCTGATTTGGATTAACAAGAGAGAGTTAATAAATTAAATATTGTATTATCTTTACAACAATGCCACCGCCTCTGATACAATCATAGTGCCCTGTGCATAAAAATGAATCATCTTCAACTGGTATTACATGTTCCTTTTGGAAACTTATTCACAAGATTTTAATAATTCATCAACAGTAATGTAAATGGTTGATAAATGGTACTATTACTAATTTATTATTATTGTAATATTAGAGCTGAAACTGAGTAGATGTGTATAATTTGGAAAGGAGGTTCTATTTTTAAGTGCAGCCCAGTCTGAACGGTTTGGCTGGAGAGGAAATTATTATTATCATAAAACATGTTGATAGGAAATGAGGAAGTGTACTCAGATTAAATTTTTATATTTGTTTTACTCATTTCACCCTCATTTGCGTGCTTCATTTCAGAATCAATGACAGTGAAGAAAGAAATAAAGAAAAAGAAAGAATGTAATTTGTTTCTAATTCACAGCATTTCACTTAGTACTGATCTCAGCCCATCGCTCTACCCTGAAACAGACCACTTTCACCTCAGGGTGACTAATTTTTCACCACCCACCAACCAAAGGCCACCAAGCGACAGGCATAACAGAAATCAATAATTTCAACTTGACAGCCGTGCTTTACATCACGCTTGCTTACCTGGATGCAAACTAATTTTCTTTTAACCCTCGTGTCAGTCATCTTGACACCCGAGGGAGGGCCTTTACAAAACACTCATGCCCCACTATGGAGCTGCCCAACCTCCAAAAAGAAAACTGGTCCTGCCTCAGGAACAAGGCCTTTAATAGCATATTGATCAAAAATGAATTGAGTGCACGAATGAGAACACGGCAAAGCACAAATAATACAAACTACCTAGCCTTGGCTAAATGAAGGGCTGATCGATGCAGGATTAATTGCATTCCTTCGGATCACAGTGGAATAAAAGTCTTGGATCCCACGCTTGTTCAGCAAAAAACTAAAAGTATAAGACTAGAACAAATCTATTGGATACACTTTTTAGTCTTCTATTTTCATCAAGTCTAATTTAACAACTTGCAACAAATCACCAATTGAATGCACAGACAGTGAAACTGTAAAGTTGTTGAGATGTTTATCTTTAAAAGTGCCGCTTAAAAGTGTAACCAGAAAAAAATCATTTTTTTCAGTCAGTTCTTCAAATCCAGACACGCCCCTACAAAAACACAAGACAGTCACTGCTACATTGTGTGTAAAGTGATAAAGATTTCAGCTTATGAAACCTAATAAGAACAAGAGCATACAACACACATGGTTGTGTGTGCATTTATTTGTCAACTGGACCCCTGAGGATCTTGCAGTCAAAGCTGTTTCCTATTGACGTATTTTCCTCAAATAAATTTCAGTTACAAAACTGGTTCTTAAATGCAGCCGTGAAAAAGTCGATCAAAGGATTAGTTCGCCCAAATCTCATTGAAGTAATAGTTTGATATTTTGGGAAATACACTTCACTCCCAAGCATTTGATGGGAAAACTCCCATGCATGTATGATAACTATAAAGCTAGAGCCAGGAGGCTATTAGCTTAGTTCAGCATAAAGACTGGAATTAGGGGAATACGCCTGCCAACACCTCTAAGGCTCAGTAATTAACACATTGTATCTTGTTTGTTTATCTGTTTTCCCCCTGCTTGCAGTCTTAACGCTAAGCTAAGCTAACCACCTCCTGGCTCCAGCTTCATAGTTGGCACACAGACATGGAGAGTGAAATGGATTTCATCATAAAACTCCCAGCAACAAAGTGAATAAGTATATTTCCCAAAATGTCCAATTATTCTTTTAAAAATATTTTCCCGCTTACCCCTCGTGGTATCCAGTCATGCAGTTTTATCTGCTAATGTTTCAAGATATCTGCTGCTGGGACTTCCACCACTCCAGTACAATGGAGGCGAACAGAATTTAATTTATGGTGCTCCGAGCAGTGCAAAATTACACTGAAAGAAGAATAAGAAGAAATAAAAATCTCATTGGTGTGTCTCTTAACAGGGAACATGCCCCGGTTGCTTGGGACACTGTAAAAATTGACAACAATTTCAGTATAAACATGTTGTGAACAGCATAGATCTGTAGTCTTTGTTAAGCTCACGTTACTGTTGTTCTATACAACTTTTATGATGCTTTGAGTACCACAAATTGCAGAAGTTTTATACCATAAGGTGTGTCAGGAAATATATTTTTCTAGCCGTTAATATTCAAGGTTTTAGAAGTGTACAGTTAATTTACAGTTATCTTTGAACAGTCTCTATATATCCTCTGTCTCCCTGCAAGGACACGTCATCAAAGTTCTGTGCTAATCTGTCAATTGCTGCCCAGAAGGGAGGAGCAGGTCTGATCGCGGGTCAAGACCTGCCAATGATGCAGCAGAATTTTCAATGACCTGGGAGGATTTCAACTTTTTAAACATGACAAAAGTAACTGAATCAGAGTGCAAAGGCCACAGGGGGCAAAAGGAGGATAAAGTGTCCCTTTAGTGTCATGTTAAATAAAAAGTGCTGCTGATAGATTTCTCCGATCTAAAAGTCTTGATCTTGCTCTTTCTCCTGTTTTAAATTAAATGACATAGATGTACCCTAACAGGCAAAGGATCTGTTGAAAGACATTCTGTTTCTATCCCATTGAGAACAACCTGATATGTAAAGAAAGTGGATGTTGGGAGACATATTGTCTGAGTTAATGATTTCACATCCTTTATGTTCCAGATTTGTATGTACTTATCTTCAATCCAAATTTTAAAACTACTTTGTATGAAGTAGAAAGTTTCATTCTTATGTATCTCTGCATTTGTTTCCTACGTGTCAAAGAGCGGTGATTTAATTAAAGTTATTGATGCCTGGTCAAAGGAAAAAAGACCACTACAACAGCTGGTCACTTCAAGACCAAATGTCCAACTGGTGTCTAAAGTGAGAGAACAGAAACAGGACAATGTTGGGAGGCAACATGGGGCAGCTGACCTTTTTTTTTTGTTGTTGTTGAAGTTTTTGTTTTTGTTTTTTGTGTATGTGGAATTTATTGCTGATTCTTTTAAAGTTTTTTTTTGTTTGCACTATTTGTATTTAGGCCACTCATCTTAATGTTTTATCTTCCTTTTACTTTTATTCTTTTATTTTGGATCTGAACGTATTTGTTGCTGCTTTTCTTTTTTTATGTTTTCCATACTTTATGTAAAGCACTCCCAACTGGCACTGGGCGAGAGGTGTGGTATATCCTGGACAAGTCGGCAGTTCTGCACAGGACTATGGGGACAACCTTATGGACAATTGCGCACCGTCAAAATACGTCTATTAAAGGTGCTTGTGTTTACCACTTATCGGCTCAGATTGATAGAGTCTCACAAGGGTCTCCCGAAAACTTAGGTGAGGTGATGCAGGAAGTCAACACTGGTAATGTGAGTATAGTAACGTGCCGGTCAGGAAGAGTTTCCTCTGTTGGACTACAGAAAGTGTACCTTAGTATTAAAATATTTCATATATTGGCTGGAAATTTAGCTGATTTCAACAATATGGATGAAGATTTTGAATTTGAAGGTTATTTATTTGAGTCAGAGTACGGAGCCAATGAGAAGGAAAGACAACAGGCAGATGAGGGTGAACCAGCTGCTACAAGGCTGTGAAGACACTGGTGGTGTTCCTCTGGGCTGCTGTGACCCTTTGCCCAAAGAGGAGATTTCACTGCTTGGGTCAAGTGATGTGTACATAAATACACACAAAGACGCTAATAACTAACAACAATCTAAGCCAGTAAGTGGCAAAAAAGCACTTTAAATTGATGTATTTTGATGTGTGCAACTGCCCGTAAGGATTATGTTGTAGCCTGTTTCATGGCTGCAGCGCTCTCACTCAATGCTACACCAAAGTCAAAACTCATTGTCTGCATTAGTCACTTTGACACAAAAACATGGGAAAATATCGTTCAGATTGAAATACTGTTTCAACACTGGGCGTGCAGGTATCAGAACAGCTCAAAGGCTTTTATAGAATCACTTTGATTTCTTCTATTGAATACATTTTGCACACCATGCAATTAAAGCATCAAACACTCACTCCCCCACAGGCTTAAAAGTTAGCCCTAAAAAGTTTGCAACTTGCTTTTGTAGCATGTTTGGATTCAGTGTGGTTACCATGGGTTCTATTTATTATCCACTTACATGGCTTTAAAATAATGATCAATACCTGAAAAACCAATGTAAACAAGCAAATTTTTGTGATATATTTCAATATCAAACAGATACCTGTGTTCGTGACAAATGGAAACTGAGTAACTAATCATTGTCTGCGTTTTGGTAAAAATATGAATGTTTGGAACTTGTGTATATTAAAGGACATTGGATAAGTGTCTCATGTTGCTGCTTCTGTACAGTTAGGTCATGGGTGAAATATTCCTGTGTAGGGTACAACATCATCTAACACTTGGCATTTCTATGTAAAATAATAACCCATTAAATGCTGTCCTCATCCTTCTCTTACTGCGCTGCTCCAACACCTGATTTATTTGCTCTGTTAGATTTTTTATGAAATAAAAGAGCAAACTGCTCTTGGACCGATAGAAATCCAATAAGTCAACCTATTACTCCTCCTCACGGAGCTCCTCTTTGATTATTTACCTGCAGTAAATTACTAGATGAAGGACAGGTAATAATGATAGCACTATGATCCTCTGGCCCCTGCTTCAGCATTTGTCTGTCCCTGTGTTTTATCAGATGTCATCTTGCCCGTTGAGTTTCAGTAGTAGAATAAAGGTAGGAATAAAAATATACTGGACGATTGTTTTAATTTTCTGTCTTTTTTAGTGTGTTCAGTGTTAGGTCTTTTTGAGAAATAACTCCGGATTGGTTTAGAATTCACATGTGCCCTTTTGTGCGGTGGAAAAAGCTCATCAAGAGCTTTCATTTGATATATATAACTCATTTTCACCCCTCAGGTTCTCACTCTGCAATTAGCAGCCACATTTATTGCTAGCACCTGCTGAGGGAAAAATAGCACGCCCACCTAGGACCACCCATGGCTACACGGGTTGTGGTGGGACTGAATTTGACTCACTATGACACCGCGTCACCATGACTTACTTCACAGCCAGGTGGATGACTATTGAGAAAACATCAATCAGGCACCAGGGAAAATGACAGATGCACAGTGTATGTGAGGAGGAAAGGAAACTGAAATAAAATGTCCAGGTATAAAATAATTACTAATATAAACAAACAGTAGTGGAAAGATGACAATTGAACACTGTGAAAATGAAAAAACAAAAACAAAACACAAGTATACATAAATGATCTGTAAGTCATAGTTCATTTAACACTGCTTTACACTCATCGCTAATTAAGTGAATGCTTGATGGTTTATATTACCAGATGACATGTTCAAGCCACCATTTTCCGGTTTCCTGAGGATCATTTACAGGTGTTTTTATCATGGAGAGATACTCAGCCATTAAATGGCAGTCTGTCAGACATGACAAGCGATGAGGAGAAGTAAAGAATGCAAAAATAAAAATACAGTGGTGCCATTCTTAATAGTTATATCTGCTCTTGTAAAGCCTGTTGTAACACAACTCTAAGCATTTGTGTATTATAACACTATTAAATTGTAAGCACATCGATTTGCACAATTATTCATGCTGGTTTTAAAGATATTATGTTGATATTGTACACATCTGTGTTGACACTGAAGCTGATTTTGGACATGAGAAAAATGCTGTACAGTAGACTTTTAATAGAAAGTCCCACTGGGAGAAATTTGACAACCTGTCAAAACACCTTTGCTGTTATTGGACATTGTCTTAAAAGGCTGAAAACAAGTTGTATTTTTGTTTTTAAACACATTTAGAGAGGACTTTTACTATTTATGTTCTTATTTCTCTCATTCATTGACAGCATGTTTGATGTCTCTCTCATTGCACCTCTCCGAAATCTTCCATTAGTATGGCTGAGTATTTTGACACTGTACAATGCTTTGATTTGGTGTAGCTGGCGCCTATTGGATCAAGACAATTACTCACTGAAAGCAAAGACAGTGACTGTGGTCCTCTTGTGATCCAAAACGCTTGTGTCTGAATAATGTATATGTTGCTTGATCATCGTCTCTTATTCTTTGTGTGTACAGGCAAGCGTGCACCTAACCAAGCGTACCCGTGTGGCAGAGAGTAAATGTATACAACAGATAAATGCTGCATCATTTACATCTATGCTGTGCTTTGCCTCAAATCACATGGACCATTTTGAGATGTTGGTCTCTTTATTGTTTTCACAATAAGCCAATGAAAGTGACATTCTGGAAATACCTCCTCCCCCCTTTATAAAACAATTTGGCCGCAAGTATTTTGAACTGCCATATCAAAAAAAGCACTGACATAATTAATAACATTAATAATGGCTGCATTACAGTTTATAGGTGTAGCAGCTCCAGGGCCCTGAAATTAAGAGCATGGCTTTTTGGGACGCTTATTAAATTTAAAGGTCCAGCGTTTAAGATTTAGGTGGTTCTATTTACAGAATGAAAAGCGTGCATAACTGTTTTCATTAGTGTGTAATCACCTGTAATCAGCCTCTGCATAGCCCAGAATGGACAAACTAAACACTAGGATCTTAGTTTTTCCGTGATGCTAGGAAGGAGAGGCTGAACTACATCACTAGGTGCTACTAACTCCTTTAGAATGGACCTTTAAAATAAGTTGCACATAATATGACAGGCATTTCACTTTCTTCTGAAGAAAAAAGGGTCATCATGAAAGAGCAGGCTCGCATTCTACTCATTTGGAAAATGTTTGCTCCTTCTAAAGGCAACAACATGGTTTGCCAGTTCACCTGCTCAAACTGTACATATCTCCTGTAGCATTAACACCCTGCTCCAGCCCACTTTCCAAACGGCCATGTTGCACTTGTGCTTTCAAATACAAAGAATTCTGAAGTTCTTGATGTGAAAATGAACACGTACTTGTCATTGTTCATTATAGTGGTACCGTTTTCTTTGATATTTTCATCTACATCTGCCCTCTGGCCCACATATATGCAGTCTAATTGAGTTCAAACTGTAATAACCCGAAGCTCTGAGGTATGATGTAAAATGTATGTATACCCATCTTACCATTATACGCACGTGAAATCAGCTCCAGTGAACGTGCAGGTGATTCTACATTTTTGTTCGACATACTGAAACCATTTTGTCAGCCAGCCAGCAGTGTGCCCTACAGCGATGAGCAGCACAGATGGTTGTTTTAACAGCAGGTGAGAGAACTTCAAACAAAGCAGGGCGATGTCAGTTAGGGTCTAGATGTTTAAAACATCAGTTCCTGGCGGCAGGCTACAAGGTCATTTTAGATGGATTCATTACTTATTCTCTTTGCCAGTCTTTTCAGGAGAACATCATATCTGGTATATTATTTCAGTACCTTTGGGAATTCTGTACATATGACAATACATGACTCACATTTTAGAAGTATTAACCAGACAGATAGCCAAGCATTCACAGAGAATATTTACCATTGTTTCTTCAGCTTGTTGCCAAATTATAATAATATTGTCAAATTGTCAAGCACCTGACAGATCACTTTGTGCAGTTTTACTGATCTTCTGAAAATAACATATCTAAAACAAAAACAATGTGAGGAGCTCTGTGAAGCCACACTTTGACATAATACTGCTTTGAGCTAAAAGCTAACATGTTCACAATGGGAATGCTGACAATGTGATGTTTGGCAGGTATAATCTCACATTTTAAATTCCTAAGTATTTCAGTGAGTGCCCTATAAAGGTAAAGTTATTGCAACTCATCCTGAAGAAGAAAAAGAATGTCTGAACCAAATTTCATTGGGATCTGTTGAACAGTAAAGATATTTCACTCAGATCTGCAACTGTCATGTCAGTAGGATTCATCATCTGGGGACCATGATCGTCTTTACACATCATGGCAATCCAGATAACAATTGCTGTGATATTTTAGTTTACATCAAAGTGGTTGATCAACCAATACTGATGTCCCTGGAGTGTAATTTTCCCTTTCTTTGTCCCCATTCATCAAAGGAAATATAGGACAAAATATACTATAGTATGATTTGAATGTTCACATGCTAGCCTCCACCTTCATGCCAACACAAAGTCAGTGGTATCAAAAAAACAGGTTCTTTTTAATGCCTAATAACACCAGGTCTAGGTCCATTGCTAAGCTCCAAACAAACCCACTTGTGCCGAGGTGGGTGAGTGGTACACAGTGGTGCAATTTGGTGCTTATTCACTCATTATTCATTACCAGGCTCGAGGCACTGCCGCCTGGAACTAAACCCTGTTCCCTGTGGTGGTGAGCGATTGTTTTGCCACTGCACCAGCTGTGTGCCCTGTACCAACATCTTTGCTGAAGCTCAGGAGGCCTCCTAAGGGATGCCTGCTGTACTCTCAAACTTTCACTGTACGAACCAGGAATCTGAGGAATACATTAGCACTCTGGTGTGTCAGAAAAACTCTGGCTTTTATATATTATTGCTAGTGGTGCTATGTCGGGAGTCAATATGGGCATACAGGTTAGAAAAGCGTTAAGTTAAAGACTAGCACTTTCCCCTACCTCATGACCACTTCTGACCTGACTGCGCCAGATCTTGTGATCTTGCAAGTCCATCTGCCTCGCAAGGTTAGACCACTGCTGCGGTGCCCTTAAAGCAAGGCCATTAACCCATATATGCTCCAGTGGTGCGGCTCAGTGGCAAACAGATCAGATGATGGCTGCACAGGGCAGCTTCCAGGTGTGAATGTGTGTAAATGTGTGATACTGGGTGTCTCTGTAGAGAAGCATTTGCAATCATGTTCCTTTGGAGGCACACAATTACCCAACAGGAGCAAATGCCCTGGATGCAGAGAGAGTTATCAGAGTTTGCTGTTGTGTTAAATGGTATATAGGCATTATTATTTTTAGCTGTTAGATATAAATAATCATTGCTATTCAAATTAATTAAAAAAAATATGATCTGTTTTTAGCATCATATGGTATTAGGTGTCAGTATAGTGAGTTTTTCTTACTACTTTCAATTCCAACTGCCTTTCATCATCTCAGACAAGTATAATAAAATGGTGTGGTATCGACGGTTTGTGCTACTTCACATAAATTAAGTGCCAGTATTTTACATAAAATGTGAGTCAGTTAAGTAGAATTAAATTGCCATGATATAAAAAGGCATCTGTCTTAAAAACAAATATCTCATGAATCTTGCCTCAGATAAAGGAAACAGTGGAAAAAGATTTTATCAGTAAATAAAGTACCCAACTGGGAAATTTACTGAATATGGCCCAACTGCCTTCACCACTTTTTAACATTGTTACATTAGTAATATTTAAATATTGTTCTTACAGTCAAAACTTCAACCAGACATTGCTGCATGAGCATTTACTCACGTACAAACAGGCATCTGCTTTAGAGACAAAGCAAATTTAAATAGTTTGAAACAGCTGCATTACTCATGTATCACATGAAATGCAAATTACACATGATTTTAGTTGGTTACTGTAACAAAGCTTTCAAACGAAACAAAACATTCTTACATGTCATATTTTTAAAACTTAATGTAGTAATTACTTGAAATATAAGGTGACTATAAATGGCCACCAAAATCTGATGCCTGGTTGCCCAGCCTGGACAACACTTGCTTGAGTCCAGTGTTGAGTCCTCCCACCCTTCTGAGGTTATATGGTTTGAATTCTGTTTTGCAGTAGCTCAATTTCAAAAGCTTGATTTTAACATACTTTTTTTCTTTTTTAGGATTTACACACTTGAATATAGAATGAAGTTAAAAAATCAAATTAATATGGCCTTTCTTTCCTTCCATACACTACTATCAGTTCTCTGTACGATATAAATTGAGCAAGAGTCCCTCAAGAACCCACAAGATTTTTTTGCACATATCAAATGAGATATTATAAAGACATTGCTCATTCAAATGGTGATGGCTTCATTATGACTTCCACCTTGACTCAGAAATGAGACCTTGGGACAAAGAAGGCAGATACAAGAGGGACAGATTGGGTTGGGGGGAGTTTGGCGGTCAGACCAGGCTTCAGGAAACGAGAGGCAGAAACAGATGAAGAGAGACTTCCATGAGGAGAATAACAAACAGCCCGCAGGAAGAAAAGATGTAGAACGTGAAGGGCGTAGTGAATTAGTGTAAAGATAAAGACATCAGGGACCTGTTCTTCAACCCTGCAAACTGTTTTCTTTCTGTCAGTGGAAGAGGGCACTGAGTGGGAGGGCCATACAGTATGTGAGTGAAAACAGCTAACATTATCTGTCAGACTATCAATGGCAGCTGATGAGCAGATGGGCACTTGTTAGCATTAAATTATACCCCCTAAGCTACTATTTAGACTGAGGGGAAAGAGGTAATTGTATTTTCTTCAGCATATGAACAATGTGGCCAAAGTATAGTATGCTCAAAATATCATAATTTGTCTTTAACATTCAACTATAGAATCATTGTGAATTCTTTTTTCACCAGATGTTGACCTTTAAGGAGGATTTTCTGTCCCGTCCAATCAGTGATGCAGATGGTGAGGCACAAGAATGCAAATGAAGATATTGAAGCCAGGGGCACAGCTCTGACATTCAGTCCTCCATGGACAATATCATGAAGGACATGGAAAATCACATATTATAGGATTTCTGCAAAGTTATAATTAAAGAAACAGAGAATTTATTGTCTACTATTTTTGACCTCTTTTGTGTTTCTGTTATTTCTTTTTAACACTGTTTTTGTTCATTTTAATCTTCAGTTTGTCTGTCTGTCTGTAACATTTTCTACACAGTATTGACTAATTACAGTGTGCAGAAAATAAAACACGCTCACTATCTGCAGCTGTAATATCTTTCTTGGTTTTCATGTCCTCTCTGACCAAAAGCTACATTTCCTGATCTATTCATACGGTGCTTTTCTGGTATACCAACCACTCAAAGCGCTTTACAACACTTGTCACTTATTAACTACTACGTCACTTGTTCACCATGCAAGGTGCCAACTGCTCATCAGGAGCAATACAAAGTGCTAACGATGATACTAAGTGCTTAATTCCACATCCAACCAGAGGCGCTGCGGCACATTTCAGAAGCATCCCAGAAGTGGCTCTCTGCTGTATTTAGCAGAAAATGTGGTATGTGGTCTGTTTTTGATGGAAGCTTCAAGCAGCCACATCAATTGTAGCACAGAACAGGAAGTCAGACATAGACATGGCATGTAGAATCATCAAAATCAGTTGTAAATCAGTTGTAAAATATCACCAGTGAGGTTCGAGTAAATTTGGGGGTATTGCTGGGTGATGAAGACAAGTTGAGTCATCAATACATTGATGAGCCGAACAAAAATACAATAGCGAAAGTGAGAGAAGAAAGTTTTGAGAGATCAGGGTTCTCAAAGATTACTGCTAGATGCACTGCCAAGGTTCAAAAGGGCAAGACTAAATTATTCCTGACTGAATTATTAATACATAAGATGATCAAACACCTTGGAAAATATCTGCTTTTTTGATAAACATTACTGTGTGGATAAAAATGGAAGAAGTCAAGTAAGGCTTCTACAACTTAAACATCTATGATAGAGCTTACTATTCTGTTGGGTCAACTACAAATCAATGGCTAAAATGGAAACTTCCTTGATTTTACAGATGAATGTCTGTTTACACATCTTGAGGAATGCTACTGCATATGTGAAAAAAGCTGTATAATATATAATAATAGCTGTATTTCTCTCCACTTGTTTCCCCTTCTCCACTCGATCGTGGAAGTTAAAGAGGCACTCGTTCTCACTCCACCAATTTCTCCTACTTTTCTACAATCCAAGAGAACCAAGACTGCACGCTTTTGCGCCTCCCCAGTGTCTCTTCCATGTTTACTACTGTGTAGCCAGTCGCCTGCTTCCTGATGGTGCCAGAGAGAGCACACTTATAGGTTGTTGACACTGTTCAAGTAATTGAACCTCATGAGCCCGACTAAAAACCTCTGATAATATTAAACATGTTAAGCATTTTAACATCAAGACAAGTTTTTATGACCACCTTTCACTAAATGATCGAGATGATGGGGGTTTTACGAGGCTTACAGTGTGTTCTACAATAATCTAGAACCATGTGCCACAATGTTGACGAAAAAAAGCCTGACGAGGGAAATTAGTTAAAATATTTATATTGCTTTGTACTGGCCTTGACTCAAACCTATAGTATGGGTTAATACACTCCCTGAACCACCACCTTCTCAAACTTTGCAAATGTATTAAAGAACTTGACAACCATGCTTGTTTTCACATCTAAGCACTTCTGCTGCAGAAAGTGACCAAACCCTTTCATTAGTTGGTTTTAGACACAAAATGTAAGGGCCTCTAAAACTCAACTATCTGAAGAGTTTTGGCAGTACTTCAAGTCCTACACAGCTCTTCATTTTGCATCAACAATAGCAAGACAGGTTGGAACAGCAGGGATGAATGAGGAGCTGACAGACATAAATTGCTATCACCCTTTGTGTCTTATCCTAAAGAGTGTCTGAGTTTTCTCCAAAATTGAGATGTCAATCATGAGATAAAAAATGCAACCACTCTTCCAAACTGATAACAGAAGTTTAACATTACAGGAACAAATCCTTGACTGTCAAAATACAGACACAGATTTTGGAACTGCTTTAAACATCCATTGAGCAGTAAACTGTTTCAAGAACTGCCACTATCATTAGAGCCTAACAAAACTTTCCTGAATTCACTTCATCATTGTGATTAAGACTGCCAAGTGTTGGAAACACAGGAAAACTAATCTCATTTTGTCCAGCTAACTTGATAGCACCTTGTTGGCAAACTAATCAGGCATCTGTTGAATTTCATTGATCTCTGAAAACAATTGACTGCTCCTTGGCTGGGAAAGCAGAGAATACAGCACAGTGATACCTCCAACTGCTCCATCACGTCAGTCAAAGTGTCGATTCTTATCTGTCATTGTGGAAACTCTTACAATATCTAGACTCTCTCTTTTACTGAAGGACTTCAAGAATATGTGAAAATTAAAACTGATTCGGGGCAATTGAATATACTACAGATGCACTATGATGAGTTTGCAATAAATATTTAGGACAAATTACAGGCCTCAGCTGCTCTAATTATTATAAACAGCAAGTTTATAACATGTTGATAACTGTTACATGTTTAAGTTAGGTGCACTATTCTTTTGAGCAAAAAAACACAGAAGAACTAAAAGGTACAACTTTATTTATCAGTGCATTAGTTCTTTCAATTAGCACAATAAAGTCAAACTTAAATAAATAGAGGTCCGGCAACATAAAAAAAAATTAATTTGTCTTTGTGTTCTTGGTGGAAACACCAATTAAAGTCTTCCTAAACCATTAAGTGTCAGTGTTGTATTGCGACCGTTTTCTACCCCTTATTGAATGGGAATGCACCAGACTTGTAGAGTCTTACCGGCACTGCTTTCAGTGGTCTGTCTATCGATGGATCCTAATAATGGTACTGATATAATTTGTCTGGACAGCAGAGTGCAAAATGTGCTCTCTGGGGATGAACTTTGAATGAACTTGGAATTTTGGTTGAAGAGAAGGCAGTCTGGGGACTACAAGGATCCAATCTTTATACTTAAATATTTGTTACATTGCTGGATGTTTGACTTGTGATTCAAAAGGCCTCCCAGAGTAATGAAAAAAACAGTGTAGGTGATATGATTTTTAAGTTTATTGCTCTACATTGATATCTAACAGGCCTACTTAGTGTGTATTTGGCTGCTTCAGTCATATAACTCCACACTAGACACTCCATGGCTGTGCAGTGAAGTGCCAAAAAGCAGTTCCAAGAACGGCCATTTTGGGCTGGCTACAGAACAAGTCAATCCCCATAAGCCTCCAAGTTAAAATGTCCACAGCAGAAATACAGCCTGGTTTTGGTCTATATACCTAATTTCCTTCAAAACAACTGTGCTGAGGGTGAATTACTATATTTTTCACCTGTTCAAATTACGCATAATTATGAGTGTGGTTGCTTTGATTGACAGGTGAGTGCTGTTACAGGTGGCTTGTTTGATCACCCAGACTTCATTCAGCCCACCTCAGCTCCACCTACGAACCATATCTTATCTGTTCATTTATAGATTAGCCAGGAGGCGGTGGAGGCGGGACTGCCAAGACGGAGGCGACCAGAGCCACCACACTCTAAGCTTCACAATAGCTCTTCAGGAATCTGTGGGTGAGATTACGTCTATGTACCAGACCTTCTGCTAGCCATTAAAAGACACTAAGGGAAACATAAAGGTAAAATTGTTGTGGTGCTAAACAGCTCCTTTAAACTAACCTTGGATGCATTTTTACATTTACTGCAAGATTCTTTACTGTATTATTTTCATTGTCTGAAATATTACTGAACAGCAAGGTGTTTATCACTCATAATGTCTCTCTCTCTTTTGACCTGGCTTGGGCCTCTCTTATTCTGTGTGTGTCCGTTATGACTTATTTTGCTTTCCCTCATATTTTCATCACTAGTATTGATAAATTCATGTGTGGCGGCTATATGCAGAAATTTCCATTCCCCTCTCCCATATTTTTTTACGTCAAACTACGAATGCTGTAAAATACATATTGCATGAGCACAAATACACAATTTGTTGTTCCTCTGGTGCAAAAACACACCTGTGTTCTTTTAGTGAATACAGCATCTGAGAGAAGGTTTTGCAATTCCTTGATAAATATCCTCCACAGGATTTTGAAACAGGCCTTGGTTCATTTTTTATCTAGAATCACACAGGTCTGTGTCAAAGTTCACAGGCAAAAATGAGGAATGCACTGAATGATGATCCAGAATAATCTCTCTAACCTCCACTGAATAAATCATAGTGATATTATGAGATAACTGGGGTTTAAGAGTTAAAGCTATGCATCCTCCTTGTGTGTTATCTCGTGTTGTTCCTGTCTCCATGCAGTATATCATAGATCAAGACTGGGGGAATGTCAACTCGCACAGCTGTATTATGACGCATAGCATATCTCATGACCTTTCACAAATGGCACCACCACTTCTGCCCTTGATGTGTAACATATCAAATTGCAATGATATTCTTATTACAGCATGTGGCATTCATACTATGTCAGTAGTAACTAAGTCACCTTGTGTCTTTAAAATGAGCTGTCTGCTGATAAATGTAGTTTCTTCAGGTGTATGTGATAAAGGATTTCATACAAAGGACTGTTAGGATTATTAAATTCTTAAACTGAACAGCTGTGTAACCTATTACAATACAAATAATTTCTTACTGTGCTGTTATGTAACATTTTAAGTATATTTTTGCTCTTAAGATCCTTTTACAGATTTGAAAAGGACATTTTTACTGTCCTTTTTGAATCATAGAAAGGTTGCTTTCTGCTTATTGTAAATAAATACCACGTGTTTGATTAATCACGGGTTGCCAGTTCATAAGCCCCCAACAGTGGCACACATATGAAAATGTCTCCTGAATGAAATGTTTTACACATCCTGACTACCTTGAGTAATGCACCCAGGACAAATGCACTGTAGCTGTAGCCTATAGACAAGGTTGCAAGCAACAGACCAATTCAATTGCTTGTGTATCCATGTGGTGGAAGAGAGATGACATCTACCAGCCACTTTCTCACATCAGCTACACACAGAGGCATGTGTTCCACTTGAACGATCATGCTCCCTCGGTATATCGTGTCTAACACCAGTGGGTGATTTTGTCCCCCCCAGTGCTAAGGGTAGATTCTATTACAAGAACGACAATGTCATTATACTTGAAGGTTAACGACAATTGTGGTCTATCAAAACTGCTAAATGGGACTTAAATTTACCTGCTCAAGTGACCCTGCTTGCGGTGTTACATGGTGTGAGTTTGTTTAAGAAATGCTGAAAAATGCCACACACCTGGTGCACAAACAGAGCAGGCATAGAAATGCACTTCCCACTCTACTTTGTATTCCATATGCATACTATATTGAATAATCTACGTTCTCATCCTTGATTCTGAATTATAGATGTAAAAACATAAAGACACATGGACCCAGCAGAGGCTGGATGATGCGACACACTGCTGTTAAAGCAATGTAATATGAGGTAACAACCTCATGCTGTTTAGAAACTGCTCTTTAGAAAGTGGTGCGTTGAATGTTAAGATCATTTGTTTTGTTCTGTTACGCAGCTGAGATTACAACGCTGTTTTTTCTGAAAAGTTGTGTAAAATGTAAATAGAAGCAAAATGTGATGATGTGCAAAATAACCGTAAAAGAACCCTAAGCCTTATTTTAAAAGAGAAAAGACAATTTATCAAATGTTACAACTGAGAAATGTAGATTGTTTTTGGAAAATGATATGCCCATTTTGAATTTGATGGCAGAAACATGTTTCAAAAAACACACTGTGTCAGGGAACTGGGACTTTTCTATAAACTTGACAGTGGAATGTTTTCCCATTCTTACTTGATGTAGGGTTTCATCTGCTCAACAGTTCAACAGTTTCTATGTCATATTTTACTTTTCATAATGCGCCAAACTTTTTCAACTGGTGACAGGTCAGGACTGCAGGCATTTTAGTTTTTGTTCCCTCTTTGCATGGTAGCCTTTCGACTTGCAAGCAATGGTGTTCCTCAGCTCATGCAGTGATGTCCACGACAGAATTGTGTCAGTTTTGGATGCAGTGCCGTCTGAAGGCCTGAAGATCACAGGGATCCACTAAAGGTTTTCAGCCTTGTTCCTTGCGTACAGAGATTTCTTCCGGTTCTCTGAATATTCTGTACTATAACAATGAGATCAATAGATTAATTGCAACTTTACATCCCTGTCTTTACTTTACAAAGACTCAGCCTTGAACTTGTTGCCAGTTCACCTCATTAATTGTGAGATGTTTCAGCACTTCACAACTTTTCTGATCTTTTGTTACAAACTAGAGAAATGTGTTGCTGGCATCACATTCAAAATGAGCATATCATTTTCAAAAAGCAATAACAGTTCTCAGTTTCAACATTTAATAAATTGTCTTTGTGCTATTCAATTAAATATGGAGTTTTGATGTTTTGCACATCATCCCATATTGTTTCTATTTCCATGTGTTTGGAAATGGGGTTGGAAGTAAACCTGCTGGGTTGGACATAAACTAAACAGAGCAATTTTATGTCGTGGATATGAATAACAGAGGTGAACTAGTCTTTATTTAAAACTACCAGATGGCAACATGTACAGTCAATAAAACTAACATTTGTGTCTCTATAATTAGTCTTTTGTGACATTTTAATGTCTTACTAAAATGTGATAATTATTGCAGTTATTTGTTCATTTAATTATTCCCATGCACTCATAATGACCTTTAGCTGCATATTAAAATTGTAACCTGTTTTACGGTAGAGATTTTCATTATGCTGGTGAGGAAAGTGTAACGGTGGATCCAGCCATAGCAGCCATTCAGAAAGAAACAAAACATTAAAAAAAAAGCATGTGACTCATGTCACCGGCAGTGTCGGGAACTCCAATTAAGAGAAAGACCTTACTGAGTAATGAGGTGAAATCCATGTGGGACTACCTGTCATAGCTGTCCATTTCCATGTCTCCAACTCTGGAAAGCTCTCCGCACACAACAACACCGCCATCGCATCGAGGGAAAGAGTGGAGAGAAACTTGACAGGCAGAAGTGTCTGAGTTTTTAATGGCCATCACCTGTGCAGTGTTGACAAGTTACATTGCCCCTTGCTTTACTCCTACAGGTCAGTATCGCCACTGGCAAAAATCAAAGTAGCCTTAATCTGTCTATCCAACTTTTGGATAAGTTTTGACCAATAATGATTAGTTTTAGATGGACAGATATGTAGTGGTGCCATACACATCTCTTATTCTGTTTTGTTCTTACGTATAATGATAATGCAAATCCGAAGGGATTATTTGCAATCTCCTCAAAAATTTACAGCGGGATTAATTTAAATTTTCTTGACCTAGATACAGTGTGGTGCAGTAATAGTCTTCCAAGAACCTTTGAGATACAACTCTCAACTGTATTATTTCTAACTAGCCTTTTTCATACCAGACCATCAGCAAAAGTATGCAGCATATGTTGTTATGGGAATATATTGCAACTTTTTAAATATAAATTACTTATAAAGGTTCCAAAGCCTGCTTTAAATTTTTAATTTCTAAAAGAGAAGTAGATCATTGTGTTTTCTGATAATCTATTTATGCTTTGTACTTGTTTGAGAAACACACTTTTGTCTCTGTAATCTGTACGTACAGTTCTGTATATCACTGCAAAAATATTTTTGTCATTTCTTTAATAACATATGTTTGCATTTATTAATTACAGTTTGTGGTCACAGTTACTCAAGTGAAATGTGTTATCATGGAATTGTTGAATATCGTTGCTGTCTGATGAAAGCCATGTCCACAAAATCTTTCTTTCACTTGGTAAACTATCAATAGCACGTACGTAGCACATTGACCTAATCACATTTATTTTACTATTTTAGATTGAAGTCAGCATAATCCAGGCTAATGGCCATCTGACACTGCCTTGTGTGCGTCAGTCTGACTCAGTTCAGTAAAATCACAGAGCTTGTCATCTGTCTTTTTCTCAAAAAGTTTATAAAATGCTTATCCAAAGCTATCTTTCTATCTATCCTACATACATGATGTAAAACATGTGTTCATTGGTCAATAAAATTCTAAATGCTGACCATAAATGGAAGAAAAGTCAAAATCATCAAGAGGGAAGTGGAGTGGTCTTCAGCAGACAGCAACGATATATACAAAGCTGATAATTGGCATCAAGGCTATAACCTCTTCATGAAAACATCAAGTGTAACAGAGCAGAGACTGAGGAGTGATGATAATAACATCCCTCCTGGTAGATAAAGCCTACAGGTAGATCCTGGGTCTAATGTGGAGCTCATGAAATGCTATATGAACGAGGTTACTCCAAGTTTGCAGAGAGTTGGGAGTGATGATAACAGCTCCTCCGTTGGGGACAATGAACTCATAGCCTACAGGTGGATGCTATATTAGAGATGGGGCATAGCTTTCAGGTGAGCAGTGTGGCAGCAAAAAGGCAGCGTCGGGTATATGTGAGTTCAGCAGCAGGTTTGATTGCCTAAAGTAGCTTGCAGGTATACGCTTCATTTATTTATCTATTTCCCTCACCTGCTGTGCTGCCCTACAGTAGCTGGTGCTTTGAATGTTTTTCTATACTGCCTCTGCCAGAAGACGGCTCTGCGCTGCATTCTCATCAGCTACGGTGTTAATTGGTTAGTTTCTTCGCAGAAACACTGCTCAAACAATCAGTCTTTCAAGACACAACAAATGTAAATTAACAAACATCAAGCGATGATAGAGCACAGAGAGCGCACATCAGTCTCATCTAGTACCAACAACAATCACGAGGGATATGAGATTAATAGTGGCATTAGAGGCAATGTTACAGTTTCATGCCATATTCATTTGCATATACAGTTCAAGCAATTACAAGCTGGACTGAAGATAAACATGCTGGTCTGTGTTGATTAAAGGAACAAAGAAGAGTTATTGCTCCCACGATCAATCACTCATTTGACACAATAACTAAAATGTAGGTGCATCATCAGTTAGTGCAATGTACACGATGAGCTCCGAGGGCTGGACGTGTAATATATCAAACTCCACTGACATTTAAAAGACTTATTTAAATGCATAATGTATAACTCACCTCACTTAGAGCTTTGAGCACAATCCCAAATATCCCTGACATTGACACACCTGTTTTTGTTGACATGTATAATCTCATATCATGGAGCTTTTATCATCATTCTTTATATAACAGTATTAATTTGAATGTTTATTCATACTAATTCCCAAGCACAAAAACTTGCTGTTGAATCATTTTCTCTCTCTCGCTCTCTGGGCAGAAAGCTTTTCTCTTATCTTTCGCGGATGTTTCCTATTTCTGAAATGGAGCTGGATTCTGCACACTTGCTGTTTATGGACTAGTATCCACTGGGTCTCGTCAGCAAATGTAAATGCATCCTCTGGAAGTTTTTACTCAACAACAGTTTGCCTATGTCGAGCCTTTTGAAGACTCTGAACTCAGTTCAGTTGAACTCTAACTCAACTCTGCATCTTCTTGTGATAACAGGACCTTCAACTCTCACTTTTTATCTTTTTCTTTTTCTCCTATTGATGCCACTGTATCCTTAAGATAAAGTCAGGCCCTTTTATACACTCCTTCTTCATAGCTCCCAATGGTAAAGTCACTCAGGCAGAAATATGTATTTCTAGCACTGTACTCTCCCAATCTTTAATCTCAATACTCAGTCTATGGATGCCTACGGCAGGCCTCTGCTCCCCGAAGAGATTTTGAATCAGCAGTCATTGTTTGATGACATAAGTAATACAGAATTCACTACTGGAAAACTGTGTTCATGACGACTGCTACAGTGCAGAAAATGTTTTTTTAACTTCTAGCCTTTATGATACAATGTTGATTTTGTATGACCTTGCAACGCATCATGGATTCATGACCTGTGTTTCACTTGCTAACCTTCATGTTGTTATGCAGTGCACAACGTGTGTTTGTAGGTGAGCTATTGCACAGACAATTTAAACCTTAAATGGCTGAGTGGAGCATTAAAATTCCAGGCACAAAGCTGGGCATGAAGCATTACTCAGATCAACTTAAAGACCTGTCACAGGCACTGTCAGAAATACTCCACACACAAATAGAAATTCAGGTAACAGGGTATTCAGACGTGGAGGTGTTCTTTTTCTTAGTCAGATATCTCTTGTTAGACCACTGACTAGTTTACTTTAGATATTGAATAATTTTAACAACATAAATGAACTCTCATCTGCAATCGTCACTCTGTAAATAAAATATCTGTACAGATATGTAAATGAAAAACACATCCAAAACTTGCAGCCCTTTGCTGTTTTTATCCCTTGTCTTTCATCACTCCTCCATCTCCCAAAATGACCTCACCAGATAACAACCATCAAAATAAATGCAGGAATTTCTGTGGATTTTTTTAATGTTTATTTTATTTTTACCTTAGGATCTTTATCCACAGATGGTGAGGGTCCTCTTCCATTAGGCCCATCATGTTCAACCACCATGTTTCTACAGTAGCCCAGAACACACAAACTAAACACTAGCTCTAGATGGAGCCTTTCGCCATCATAGTTACTCTGTCACACTATAAAGGAAAGGGTTAGGTGAGGGCAAATACATGGCTAAATGCCACTAAATCCTACACACTAGTCCTTTAAATATAATGTAATACAAGCGATAATCTTTAGATATGTAACAATATATCTCAGCTTAATTAACCCATACTGCTTGCTACACAAGCTGTAATATGCTAGTATATTTACTTCAATCTGTCCATACTGTTAATACTGTATATTTCTATAACATCATTCATATTTATATCTGCACTATTATTTATTTATATATTCTTATACATATGTACATACTCTGCACTTTACTGCATTTTTGCACTTCTGGTCAGATGCTAAACTGCATTTCATTGTCTCAGTACTTGTACTTGTGCAATGACAATAAAGTTAAATCTAATCTAATCTAATCTAATATAATGTGTACTTAACAAGTAAATTAATAATAAAATAAACATAATAGTTAATTAGCATACATGTATTGATGTTGAACATAAAAAGGGTAATATGTAATTAATTGTAACATCTATGACGTTGCGTCAAATACATCTATGTATTGTGTTGCAGAGAGCTAGCCTCCTCTTGTACTTTATTGCAATACCCCTCCCGCGGTAGCGAGTCACTGCAGCGTTCAGTCAGCCCACAGTCAAACATGGGGACGAAGAGTTGATGCTAGCCGACAGCTAGCTGCTAAGACTGGAGTACTGGCTGGAGAGAAGAGAGCTCAGAGTTTGTTATTTTTTACGTTCGTGATTAAAAAGTGGATTTTCACTCGCATCTCAACCTGTCTGCAGCAGCAGAGGCGCAGACATCCAACTTTGTTATTGTAGCTGTCTGTGGGCCCCCAGCGCTCTATGATGTTACTTCATATTTATACAGAGAACAGATAAAAAAAAAAAGGAGATTGCTTGGAGAAGCGAGGAAGTTAGACTACCTGGTAAAAGCTGAAAAGTTAGCATGGAGGAGTGGAGGACATCAATGCCAAATTTTGTTTTTTCACTTGAGCATGCATGGAAAAATTCAATTTCCAAAAGCTAACACAAGCCCTTCAGTAAAGACAATAACTCGGGTCTGTCTGTTTTACATAATAGAGCAGTGTTGAAAGGAGTCATTGGATGCTAAAACCTCATTATCCTGTCTGACGACCTTGGCACATGTGCTGAATGAGAAAGTAATGGCTCTTAAACGTTGCCAGCACCACAAGACAGCCATTTTTAGATGTGGTTTAGAGACTGTCAAAAATCCATGCTGTAATCCCTGAATTACACTTGTCTTTCATCTGAGAGGAATGCATGTTTTTATATCACAAAGTTTGACATTGGAGGCTGGGCCCATGCCCTCCCACACAACATTTTAAGGAGCATTTTAACTAAACCTCTTCCTCAACATTAGAATATGCTGGCTGGTTCCATATATGTTTTACAAGAGGGCAGAAAGATATTCAGAATACTTTTGGAATACATCCTCAGTAAGCGTTCTTGTTAAACAACACTTGTCATTTCTTACTTCTTGTCAGCCTTCTTTAAATAATAATGTTACGAATAGTTAATATATTATCAAAGTGATCACCATGTTAACATGTCAGACAGAGCAGATCACAACAAAAAAACATGCCATCTCTCTTTATTCTGCCTCATCAGAATGAAGACAGATACGCAACACAAGGACAATGCAGCAACAAGATAGAAATGAAAAATATGGTTTCATCTTCACATAAAAAGTTTGGCTTTTAAGAAATAGTGTCCATCCACTCTGACTGCATTTCAGCCCCATTACTAAGTTCGCCTCCTCTTGTCTTGCGCTCTGTTGGGCGGCACATGGTAAACATCGAGTGCTTGATCTGGTGGAGCAGGTCCCTGTAAAGATGTGGGCAGAACAGTCTCTGATTTCTTGTTGTTTGGCCAGCCTGAGTCCAATTTTGTCCACCCCGGACATTAGCCAGGAGCAGTCTGGGCCAGCATGGCTCCTATCCCGGCTCTCTTCCTCTCCTCCTGGGGCGATCACAGCACCCGCGTGGTGGGCCGGTCCGGCTGATCTGGTTGGATGGATCATCTCAAGGTTCGCTGCTCTTTAATCCGAACCCCATGGTTTTTTTGTGATGACTGTAGGCTATTTCAGCCATCGGTAATAAGTGTTTCAGCAATAAACAGCATAGAACAAAAAATAGCAAAGTTTGAAGGAGCTACAGGCGGCACGATCAACATCCACAGCTGTTGCCATAGTCAAAATCTCCTGATCCAGTTGATTTGGCCCTTTAAAATCAAATCAAATCAGAAATCATATCATCAATCATAAAACAAAAACAGAGCAAGTGTGAAGGAGCTACTGGTCACTGCACACTCAGAACAAAACAAAACTCTAACTGTAGCGTTCTTGTTTTTGCTCCCATTTTCAGTGAGTTTATGTAAAACTAATCAAATACTTGTAAGCACACAAAAAGTTTATTTAGCTCAAATGTTGTTTATTTAAAAATATATGTGGGTGTATTTGAACTAAATGCTAACATCAGATGCTTTATAATACATCAAGTAAACTCACGGATGTCTGAACCAAATTTCATGGCAAGCTATTCGATAATGGTGGACTGGCCATCCCTACAGCCATACCACTGGTATAGCTGATAATCAAAACAACCATTAACCATTACATTTCTAAACCACAGTGCATCTAGCGATGTTTACATAGATGAAAAAAAAAAAAAATTTAAACAAACATTATATCTGTTTGATACAAGCTGCAGTTAAACATCATGCTGAATATAAATGAGGAAAAATAAACATTTATGTTCTCTATGACATAATGGGACCTAATTCTATAGGGACCCCATGTGGACATGCTAATATGTGTGAGTGTTACTGGAGAGTAAAATGTACAGAAATACAAAAAAATCAATGCATGATAAATGAGCATATTTATTATTTAGATACAATAATAGGATGAAATTAATGTGCATATGGACTGATTTAACTGGGAATTAAACGGAAGATTTGAATGGAACACACTGTATCAAATGAACAAAATGGAATAAAAGCATTAAGGAATTGGAGGACTCATAAACAAAAATAATAACTCAGATTTTATGTAAAAGAAACTGGCTCTAAACTTTCAGCAAAAAAAATAAGCTGAAGCTAAAATAAGCTCTACACAATCTCTCTCATACACACACAAACACACAAAGCATGGTTGGTTTTAAACCTTGCCAATGTCAGAAATCATGTAGAATGTTTTACCAGTCAGAATTACATCCTAGAAAGAAAGACATCCCTGGAATAGGTTTTATATAATGATCATTTCACCACCATTACGACATATCACATTTGACTGGGAACAGAGCTGCATCTGTGTGAATGCCAGTGCTGGTTACCATTGCTTTGAACAGAGCCACGGAGGCCTAACATGACTTGAGCAAAATGCAGGGGGGATCTCTGGGTGGACATGAAACCTGGGATAAAAAGGTGCAGGTCGAAAGAAAAACTTTTGAAGAGCTTGGCAGTTGTACAATCCATCAGTGCCAGCCCTCAATGCAAAGGGAGCTGAACTTGGCATGCTTCACAGAGTTTTAGAGAAAGAAGACTGGAGCTAGAGACCAAAGAGGGAGGTTTTTATTCGGTCAGAGGATAGCTCAGACAATTTCATCATGTACAAACAGGGTCCAAAATTAAATTATTCACATTTTACTTACTTCTCTTTTAAGTATATATATTTTAGCTGGCTTTCTATCGTTTACCACTGGTAAGCCTGTTGGAGGTAGCTCCACTGTGAACTTGTGGAGTGCATGCGTGCAGTCAGCAAGGCTAAGATGCAGTAGCTCTTGATGGTAGTAAAACTGTAGGCTGACTTCTTGTTAAAACACAATGTCTCTAGGTAAAGAGCAATGTTTCTATTTTTACACGCTAAATGACAGAAAATCAGATGTTTGGGCTGGGAGGATTTGACGGTCCAAAGAGAAAATCAATACTGATGGGGGGGAGGAGGTGCCTGGGGGAGCATGCCCTCTCCCTGCTTTCCTGTTTTTTTTCTTTATGTGTTGTTTCTTACAAGATGTGTTGTTTCTCTCTAGAAGCAGAGTCTAACTAGAAAGGGTGAGAGTGTCACTTCTTTTTAGCATTAACCTGAAACTCGGACATATCAATATTTTGATTTGCACACACAGACACAGGTCTTTTTCATTAGATCTCTAGTCAGGCTGAAATTGGTTAAAGCTAATAACTTATATGTTGATCACTGAATTATTAAGTAATTTCCTGAAAGACTTTTTATATATCTTCAAGGAAATTTCCATTCAAGTTTTGTCCGCCAGACTTTGTTAACTTGCTTGGTTTTGGTCATTTTCCCTAACTTTAGGTGCTTTTAAATATGCTCCTATGTCAAAAATAGAACAGCTGCATATTCTCGGTGTAGCAGAGAAGAGACACACTTCTGGGACGCTTGTGAAACGGACCACATTGGATTTGAAACATGGGCCAGAACAGCCGCGATTAGCTCTGTCAGCCGCAGCGCACATGGAACGCGTTGCATCTGTGGAATTTAGCCATAACACAGCCTATGACCGCAGTTGTAGTTGTAGCGCTGGGCAGTAACCTTGACGATGAACCTTAATTTGAAGGAGCCTGTGAGGGAATTTTCTATTCTAGCCTGCCACATATCTGGTTACACAGGGTCAAGCATGTCTTGAGGTCACTGTAGGGATGGTGTTAAATCTTAGATTGTTATGGGGACGCTTCCCTCCTTGAGATAGAGAGCAGCTATATGTTTGTGTTTAGGAAATCAGGCACCATTCTGATAAGTAACTGAGGTCAGAGGATAAAGCTGTCTCACTCCATAGACACAAGAAATAAGTACATAATGTAGAAGCCTCTACAGAGTTACACAACAATGCTGGGACATGAAGGGTAAACATTTTTTCTTATTTGTAGACTAATGATCAATTAGGGACATAGAGTAGTTGTGTGACTATTCTGAGGGCAAACAGACGAGCCAGAGAGGACAGCTTCTTCAGAACTGAAGCGGCATTGTGTCATGACAAGTGTATTGATAAATCCTGTATTCTCCTTGATCATGCTTTAATAAACCTTTTAGCATAAGGCATCTTGTACTCCTGCACTTTCTCTCCACTGACTGAACTGACCATTGATGAATAAGATTCTTCACATCAGAGCCATTATTGCTAATGTTAGCTGGGACTTATTATGAAGAAATTGAGGAAATATCGTGTCATAAGGAAGAAATATGGTGTTACACTGAACTAACCTAAACAAAAGCTAACCATAAAAACCTTATTTTGTGTGTGTAATGCCAGTTTGAGCCTTGAGGACATGTCACAAGAGTGTGGAGGTACATCACAACTTAAGCTATATTGGGAGTTTTGTGACATCACCAAACTCCATGAACTAATTAAAACAACAAAGGTGTGAATAACTGTCACAGTAATACAAGAACAATTGTAATTGCTTCAATTTCAGAGTCCTCGTATCGTAGGCCTACATGTGTTCTCACTGTCACACTGTCATGATTTAACTAGCACTTTAGACTTGAATAAACCAGAGCCATCGTTAGTGTAATTAGTAACTCTTGTGCTTTTTTCCTGCTACTATTAGTCAAAATGTCTATAGTTTGAAAAAATGTAAAAAACAAAAAATGTTTGAAAAAACAGCAAAGTAGGCAGGAGACTGAGGAAGGTGGCAGTCAGGCACAGTCAGTTCACACCCTCATATTCTTCAAAGGTATAATCAGGAAACGAAGGAAGTGAAAACACCTGGGTAGGTGTGGATTGTGGGTGTGTAGGAACTTTAATTCATTGTCAACATTAAAGTAGAGATGAATTTTGAGGCTGTAGCTTAAAATAAAATGAATCCTCACTTAACATTGGCAGTTGTACCTCCCAGCATGACATGCACATATGCTATGAGGGCAAACACCAACCTAGCAGACTTAAACTCAGCAGTTATTGTGTGCTGTTTGACTACAGGTCTGATATTCCAACTCCAGGGATTTGGCTATTGTACTCTCCCCGGCTCCTCGCTGAGTAGGCATAGTGATTCAGTATTAGCTTGCATCTCTGGAGACTCCCAGTGTACAGACTGCTGGGCCACAGAACAACACAAACAGTGTGGATAGCCTTTCTGTGGTGGGCATGGTGGTTTAGATTTTGAAAAGACAAAGAAGAACGATGAAGAATCATTAAACACAGTGTTTTAACCGTATAATTAAGTGCAGAAAACACACTCACTGTGTCTCAAGTTGTGTGCGTCCATACTTGAGATTGTAAATACATACCTGTGTTCATACTAGTGTCGTCGCTACCATAATGCACGTTACGTGCTGCATGTAGGGCACCAAGTGCTGTAGGGGGCACCAAAATGGCCCAATTACCACCATGTTATAAGAGTAACGTAATATCCCTTGGGGAATACAGCTGTGCGTAAGGTGTGAGTGGACGAGCGAGAGAAAGCGAGTGAGTGAGTGCGGACACTTGTGGACACTTCTCACTGTCAATGGTTAGCATTTTGGTTTCGTAGCAGAACCATTGGCATTGTATAAATTGCAGCTGAGAAAGATGCTGGAGCTGTGGTCACAGTGAATACCGCAGTATACAAATGTAAGTGTAAAAGTTTTATCATTAAATTTAGGCAGTCATAAGCTGATGCTAATGCTCTGCCCGGTTGCAATTCAACAAAGAAGAAGAAGCCGTAAAAAGTTGCGATCATCGTTTTCGGTATACAGAAGTGTACTAATGGAAACATATAGACTGAGACAGGTCAGTGTTTTGTGGTGCGGTGGTTTGGTCTTGGATTTGTGCAAATGGGTCATCGCAGAGTGTTTCAGTTCAGTCATGATATCTCTCTGTTCAAGGTCTGAATCTCTGGCAGGAAAAACAGCATGGCTCTCCGCCCATGCTTTTGACTCTCATTTGTGCCAGGGTAGATAGCACAAAACCAGCAGGATTTGTACTGTGTGGTTCAATTGCCACTGTCTGAATGGATGTTTCTTTTTGACTGAACTGCACATTGAAACTGATGTTACCCAAGACCACAGTCAGAGGAAGGGAATGCTACTAGTCAGAAATAAATAAACTGTTACAACCTAAAACATAATTTTATCACTGCACTATACACTATAACAACCTTTCTATCATCACTGAAACATGTATAACATGTGGCATCATCTCATGGAAAAAATATTAGAAATACTACAGAACTGATTGGAGGAAAAAATGATTTCCTTAAGGCAATTGTGATAAGAAGTTTGAAAAAAAGCATACAATATACCATGCTATCACCTAGAAGATAATGACTGAGAACCTAATCAGTTCTGCCACATCCGTATCTCCACAGCCAGGCTGCAAGATAACTATATTTCTTAACCGATCCCACATGCCATGTATTTCACTCTAAATCCTCCTTTACGGTTTTCAGTTTTCTCCTGCAATGGCCAAATTGAATTCCTATGGTGGAGATATGGCCAGGGTGACTTTAAAAACTGTCCGAAGTTCCAATAGCCTGCACCCTTACTTTCCACAAGCTCTGAGTAGCTGTCAGCTGTTCAGTGCTTGTATTTGGAAATAAGGACATTACAGGAAGAAACTACAGTGCAGGAGGAAACACTAGGATACCGGGAAATTTCTCCATCAATGGTAAGATAATTTAGATTTTTTTTTTTCTCATGAAAAGTAAATAAGTAATTAACACTGAAATGTGAATGTCAAATAACTCACTGCGAAGAATGTTTCTGATGTGATTAAGCTCTTTAAAAGTTTCTTTTCATTCGCTATGTTATACTTAAATGATTGTATGCACATGCCTTATTGTAATAAGTACCACTTGAGAGAAAATTCAAACATACAGCATTTGTGCATTTCATCTTAGGACTGACCTTATAGGTCTACAGTAAATCACCACAGTCTGAAAGTGCAGTAAAATAAAGTAATACCTTGTAAAGGGTATTCTGAGAAAAAGCTTACAGTAGTCAAAGGAGAAAATTGCAGTGATCACAGAGACGAGACGAGGTGAGACATATTGAAGGGGCTGTCTGGACTCTCGCCACTTTTACAGTTATGTTTACCTTCCCATTGAACTCTTTCTAGAGGCTGAATCTTTTTTGTTGCCAGTGATTTGGAGTTCATCTCGGTAGAGCTGAATTTGTCTGCTGGTGACCGTCGTCACCTCTGTTTGTGCTGCTTTTAGTGCCTCACACTCCCTGTCAGGTCAACCGAGCCAGGAGCTCACACAGAATCACAAACTAATTGCTTTATCTGAGCCTTTTGTCTAAAGGGTCAGAAATTGAGTTTGCTTGTAGGGCGAGAGAGGGAATTATAAATCGAAAGGGATAGGGCAAGAAAAATTCAATTTGTGCACAGCCCTTGTCAGAATCGCTTACTTGCGGTGTCCAGATTAGAAGAGAGAAAGAAAGGCAGATAACAGCATTACAGGAGGAACAAACACACTCTTGTCTAAAGGGCGAGGCGTGGAGACTAATCTAATGCCTGACACTGACATGTCCGAACAGCATAGAGTTGCATCTGTCAGAAACGGATATTAACACTGGTCACTTCATTCACAGTGAAGTCATTGACAGTAATTTTTTGGTCTGCACACCAGAGGGACAGCAAGAGGATTCTTGAAAATAAATAAAGTGGGACTTCATGACAAAAAAAATGCTTGTTAGAAACACACATGTCCTACGTCAGGGGAAACACTGTGGACTGGGCTGCTCTTGTTCTGGTCTTCCTGGTGATCCATGTATAACAAGCGCCCAGGAGGCTGGGCTGTCAACGCAGCTCGTGGCCATTTTTTTGCTTTAAGCCAAAACCATCAAACAAGTACTGGATCATTAATATACCCTACCGAATGTGGTTGTTTTTTCTTTGTTTTGTTTTTTTGGATGATGAACAGCATGGCCGCACCATATTCCTGTCTGAGTCTGGCTGAGAGAGCGATGGCAGGCTGCTGCCAGGGCTTGTTGCTCAGTGCCTCTGATTGACATAAAGAAGAATGACTGAATGCAAGCTCTACAAAATAAACAGCATTAACATGATTCACTGATAACTATCACTTTACAAACTTAACATAACTGTCTACAGTTACAGTTACCTAGTTCTACATTTTGCGAGCTATGCTATTTGCTTTTTCGTCAGTGGACACCTTAAACTTGTCTGAAAAGTCTATAGCCTATACAAATGTTTGAGTGTATATATATGTCAGTTCAATATGGCGGACTCTGTGGAAGAAGACCCATGGTGTCTGTAGATGTAAAAGGTTCATTCTAAAGTAACACAAAGTTGATTTTATAGGTTAAATAATGAAAACATGTTAAATATTATTTATGTTTATTATCATGTTTGCCATATTATGAAAATAGATCTCTGGACCTATAGAAAACTAAGCTTACCAGACCACACTAGACCATCCCTCATCTCTACTTGAGGCTAGTGGCTTGAGGCTGCATTAGCTGCTATTAACAGAGCATATCTTAGCATAGTTGGCATACCTGAGCGCAAAAACTGGAAACGGGTAACAGTGTCATCTTCTTACTACAGTTACAAAGACTGCCTCACAGCACCTCTGAAATCCACTAATTAACATGTTGTATCTAACTTGTTTAATCTGTACAAAAACAGAAATGTAAAAACATGGTTTACGGTTATGTACACATTTTAATGGCCAGGCACAGTGACAAAAATACTTCCAGGAGCAACAACAAGATAATGTGTTATGTGAGCTTTAGCGGTGCTGGTAGGTGGATGTTTTTACATTTGTACAGAGGCCACAGGCTAACTTTAGCATGTTTAAGCAAGAAACAGCAGGCATGAAAGTGATATCAATCTAGAGATTTATCCCTCAGCAAGAAAGCTCAGACATTTTCCAAAATGTCTACTGATTTCTTTAACGCTAAAATATAAACAGATTACTGTTTATTGTCAAATCTGTGTAAATTCTCTGATGGCTTTGAGATGTCGGTACGGATCCCTTTGAGCACTTATCAACAAAACCCCAGTGTCAGCTAATGGCAAGTCAACCTTGGAATTTGAATTTGAACTTTGAATGTCAGTCGTACCATAAGAGCACACGTACCAAAGTCAGTTATGTATACTCTTTTGTAGACACATCAATAAAATGTTGACTCTGTCTTTTAATAAGCGATAATATTACATAATATTTTAATTAATTAGTGTTCATCCTTACTGGTGCTTTCCTCCTACAGAGGTTAAAGTAAAAAAAAAGGTTTACACATAGACAGGTTTAGAGAATAATGATGATAAAAAATTTAATTAATAGTATGCTGAGTACCCAGGATTTAATAAGGACTTACATGTGTGCATATAATAAGGCACATTCTTCAAAAACATAAGCCTCTGGTTCTTTGTGGAATGTAGAGGTAGTTAGTTTGAAACCCTCATTTTGTTTTTAAAAACAGACAAACTTTTTTTCTGCGCAGGGATATGCATGCATAATAGTATTTGCTGCATCACCTTTATTTCCTTATTTATGTCTGCTATATTGAAGAAAGCTTTCATGTCAGTGCTTTAGTCATACTCATTTTATAGCTATGAACATTTTGTGATGATGACAACAGGATTCTGCATATTACCTGCATTACACACCATCACGGTAAAAAAACAATCTTCTCCCTGAGGAGAACACTAGGTGGTTTAATCTTGAGAGGAATTCAACCAACAAAAGGCCTTGTTTTTTATTGTCATTTCTTGCACTTATTCTTGCTTCCCCTTCAGAGGCTGTGATGTTCACTTTCAGCGAGTGTGCCTACAAAATAGACACACACACACACACACACTCACTCACAAAGAGGAGTTCATGACCGCAAACTCAGCAAAAAATAGGTAATGTGTGTTGAGGGCCCCTCTATTTCAAAAGAGAAGCCAGGGACATGGATCAATATTTGAACATGATGGAAAGATGCTTACTTACAACTGTCAACACAGGCTTGTGGAAATAATGGAAAGTGGTCAGCCATTTTGAGCAACTCTAAACACGTTCGATGCAGACTGTGGTTGTCCTGGGCAGTTTCCAGGTGTGAATGTGTGAAATTGTGTGACACAGGGTGCATCTGAGAAAAGAAAAGCATTGCTTTTAGTCAGACTACTCGAGGTAAGTAAAGATCAAGAAAAGTCACAAGTGTGGATGAAGAGATCTCTGGGATAAAAGTTTTTCTTTTAGTGGAAGTGACCTTCCTTTTTTTAAAATCCTAAACCAGTGTTGTTTATTCTCTAGTGTCCATTTTTGCCATTATCTGACAGTTGAGAGTCTAGATGGGCAAAAGAATGAGGGAGTGACAATGAAGATCCGCTGCCAGAATAAAATGATTTTACCCTGACTCATGAACACAACCCCAAGAACGTCTTCACTTTGGAAGAAGGGAGCTGTCCACTGTTATCCGGCAGAGTATTATACCACTTCACAGTTGGATGACACCTGTCCCAGTGCATACACTTGAAGTCATGGTCTGATGAGGACAGAAGAGCCACGTCATCTACAAAAATGCAGAGATGAAATCCTGAGTCCTGAGTCCTCGTCTGTGTATTGAGATTCTGATCAGCGTTTTTTATTTAGTGGTGAGGTTAACCTTTTTGTTTCCTATAACGAGCTATATACCTGTAACTAGACTTTTAATTCAAGGTATACAAGCATTGTGTGCAGCTTTTATTTCCGACAGCTCTGCTCAGTCTGCTGTGTTTATTCAGTTTTGATGAATAGAGACTCTCTGTTTATCTAGTCCATGCTGAATGACAAATGGCCGATTTTCAATTTTGCTCAGAGAATCTTGTCCATTTATTCAAGTTACCTAAAATAACCTTTCCCTCTGCTTAATTGAATATTTAAAATCATAGTTACTGGGGATAATACTGATATGCCCATGGCATGAATAATACAGTATTTTATTTCAACAGCATTCCATCTCACACATTAGTTTTGCAGGCATTCCTCTGAATAATGTGATTTTTTTCGCCCCCTGTTTGCCACAATGATAAAACGAGGGGAGTGTTCTGTCCAAAATGACAAGATAGGGAGAGAGAGAGAGAGAGAGAGAGAGAGAGACTTCACACTTTACTGGTTTAAAAATAGAAAGCAATCATATGAGCTCTCATCCAGTTAGACACTTTCACCATTGGTTCAATAACTGAAAATGAACCATTTACAGAACAGGGAGAGAGTAATAAAAGATGTCAAAAACTAGATAAAATGTCTTCCAATGGGCACAATCTAGGCTGGATTCTGCAATTTATTTATTTTAATTTTTTTAGAGCTATCCTTGAAATAATGGATACATATATATTTTGACACAGGTAGCATCAAGAAGAATAACTGTCACTACATGACAAAGTTTGGATTAGCTGCACAAGGCTTATCTAAGACAGCTAACGACCTCTTTGTCACACTGTCGGGTTGGTCTGAAATTAGAATAAAATTCAGAGAAAAGTTAACGCGTAAACTGTCTCATAATATCGCAGATGTGATAGATTTATCCTGAAATGGCGGGTCAGTCATAGTACTACCAACGAAGATGAGATACAAATAAAACAGTCACTCAAAAATATACAAATTTCTCATGAAGAAATGTGTGGTCAAAAGTATGTACACACCTAAAACATAGAGTTTTCAGCAATTCAGCATATGATGACAATATATATACAATATTTTTGACAATTTCAAATTACTTCTGACTTTGTGGCAACACATGTTTGTAGCATGCTAAGTAGAGTAGCCCATCTGCCCCGTCTCCCTAGCTTTCCTATTTATAACATGGCAATGCTCTCTTGCACAAAGCAAGGTCCATAAACAAATAGTTTTCCGAATTTGTTGTAGATGAACCCGATTCCCTTTGTAATTTTAACAGAAAGGTACTCGAACACTGAAATATCAGTGCTGATTCTGATAACACTAAAGTGTTACCAATGGTACCTATCCACTATGTCCTACTGTGACTATGCTAGCATGTAGCTAACTTCCTCCTTTGTTCTGGAATCTACTCACTGGACATATTTGTCCGTGTTTGACTTTCCTTTGCATGGCTCTTGTTGTGTGTGGTTGTGTCTATGTGTGTTTTAGAGAGGCCTTCTAGCCATGATGTAGATTTTATTGCATTGCACAAGAGTACACTCATGCCATTGAAATTGAATTGAGGACATCAACCCATCCATCCATTTTAGAGTTATTTTTACTAGTCAGGGTTGCAGTGGAGCAGCCTGTTGTTGTCAGTCCTTGATTTTCCTCCAGCTAATCCTTGGGCTTGGGCTGTTTATAGGGACTTTTCTGTAGATTATTATGCTATAATTTCACCATGCAGCACACAGTGGCCTGGGCCCAGACTTAACTGGGTCTGTGTCATGTTGGTAGCATGCTAAGCAGAGAAGCCCATGTGCCCTTCTCCCTAGCTATATCCTATAGTTCTCTCTTAGTGATCTCAAGGCAGACCAGTCCTCTAACCCAGCGGTCCCCAACCACCGGGTGGCGGACCGGTACGTGGGTCATTTTGTACCGGGCCGCACAGAAAAAAAAAAAAAAAAAAAAAAAAAAAAAAAAAATATATATATATATATATATATATAAGACAGGTCAAGACGCTCATGTCGGTCACGTGATATGTTACCCCGGTTAAGCTAGCAAAAATTAGTAAAAAACAAACGTCTTTGGAAAGGGGAAAAGGTGTTCTGGATTAAAATCAAGGTAGAATATCCTGAGTTCGCCACAAAAGCACTGAAAAGCTTGCTTCCATTTCCAACATTCTATCTTTGTGAAGCGAGGTTTTCTGCAGTGACAGTGACCAAAACAAAATTACGGAATAGACTGGACATAAGGAACACACTTCGGGTCATTGTCTCCCATTACCCCTAAATGGGACCGGCTTGTTGCAGAGAAACAATCTCAGGGCTCCCACTAATTCAGCGTAATGGTGAGTGGTATTTTTATGCACTTTATATTTGTTTTTATGCTGGTCGTATCATTTTATTTCGTCGTATTTACCCCCCACACCTTGAAGGCTGGTCAAAATATTGTCTTACGTGAAACCGGTCCGTGGCGCACTGCTCTAACACTCTACCCCTGCCTGGTTCTCTGCTCCAAGGCCAGCAGAGAGATGTTATGCCTCCAGCATGTTCAGGATCTGGCTTGTGGTCTCCTCCCAGCATAACATGCCTGAAGTATGCTCCTTTAATCGAAAAAGAGCAACAGTTTATACGCTATCAAAATCCTCTCTACCACATTATTATGATGGAGGGGATTGGGTCCCTCAGAGAACCTGGCAGGAATGTCTCCAGGAATATCGTCTTCTGGTTGGGCTGCAATGGATGCAGCTTTGTAGTCCTTGTTCTTAGCTATGAATATTTCTGTGTTAGTAAGTCAGATTCCTTGTATGTGTAACTGGCCAATAGAGCTGATTCTGATTCTAAAGTTGATTGGGCAGTAATCTCACCCTTGCTTTAACTAGCAGAGTACTGAGCCACTCTTGGAGCCAGTCATTAGGGATAGTGCTTAAAGGTGAGCCCCTGTGGCCATATAACCCCTTCAGTTTTGCCTGGCGTAGCCTGGAAAAGCACAATAGAATACCTTGACACTACAATACTACTAGAATACTGTGCAAACTTGCCACCTGCAAGTCAGGTTGGTAATATCTGCAGGGCAAAGGAGAAGAGACAGGGTTGAACATGGCATCACTGGCAGTGAAAACATGAATTTTGTACATTTCTTAAGAAGGAAATATAATTATGCAGGCACGACGATAGTGTCATTTTTGTTTTATTTCCAGACATGTCCCACAAGACTAATAATTATTGCAGTGTGTAATGTGGGATGTCTGCAAATAACCAAATGATGGAAGCATTAAGCTTGCATGCTTGCAAATCAGTAATTTAAATCCCTAATGACATAAATTCAGTCTCTTGAGAGATCTCTACACAGAAAAAAACAAACAAAAAAACAGGAAAAAATCCCACGACAGCAGTAAATTTTCACTAGGTTGGTCAGAGACCCTTTTCCCACAGGTATATTCTACTCCTGTTGAGAGCAACTGTTTGTTATCTTCCTGTATAAGAGTATAAGTTCACAGAGATATAGCTAACAAGATAACAACCCTAAACAAGAATAAACAAGCATAATGTATAGCTATTGTGGACAGGTAATTTAATATAAAAATGGATAATTAGATAAACACATTGTCCACAGTATATCCACAGTTTTCTAGTTATTCAGGGTCTTCTGTTTTTCTCATGACTGCACAAGCAAGAGTTTATGTTGTTGCCACGTTATTGTATAGGAACTGTTAATGAGTATGACTGCCTGTAGAAAATAAATGTTTATGTGTTTGAAGTTCAGCTGAGCTGTCCAGGATTCCAGGGTCGGAGCTATATTGTAGGATGTGTTAGGTATGGAGGTAAATCGAAATCGTGTCATGTGCATGTGGTTTTAGAACTTACTGGAAGTGTTTCAAGTATTTTTCTATACCAACAAACTTTCTACAAACAATCTAGGAGGAGTAAACATGAAGTCATACAGACTGAGAGGTCATCATCATCACATCATCGGGATCCATGTGGGGAAATCATATTGTGACGACTGACAGCAGGTCATACTGCACTTTACTGCTTCTTATGTGTTCATTTATAATCTCTAGTGTCATAATATGTAAACCCACAAATGTGTTCTTGACCCTTCCAAAGTCGAAGAATTATCTACTCCAAGTTCCTTCTAGATGTCCAACTTTCTCACCCGGTCTTTAAGGGTGAGCCCAAACACCCTGAAAAGCACCCACTGAACTCATCCCACACCCAAACGACCTCAGATGTAGATGAACTGGACCCAGCAACTTCACCCTTTGCTGCAAATTACCACAGTGAGCAGTCGTCCAACAGTAGTCGCTCACTAATCTTTGTCAGCAAATGACATTACATCTTCCCAAAATAGCCAAAGTTATTACTAAATTTACTAATACTAATACTAAACATCACAGTAACTAAACAAATCAACAGCAGAGACAGATACTGTAGATAGCTAGCCAGATAGACAGACTGCTGCTGCTTTCTCTTTTCTATATTAGTTTGTTTGTTTAGCAAAAAAAAACATGACAGATTAGTTCAGGATTCATCCACCTGCTCACTTTGGATAGCTCAGGCCAGCATGCTTGTCATGCAAGGAAATACCAATTATTTTTCAGTCTATAGTTTAATTACAAATCACAGCTTGCTCTGTGCTGTCACACAAATTAGATTTGTAGAAGAAGGGCAAAGGAAATACGGAGCTAATTTTGTCAGGATCTTGTCAAATCTCTGGAGGAACGGATCTCACGTAACACTGTGTCTGCCAGTCTCTGCAGTTACAGCTGGCATGAGTCATCTTTCTAAAAGATCTATTAGTGTCAGATAAAGGGAATCTTGAAGGAATGCTGTGTCACAGCTTGTAGTCACAAGGATCTCCAACAGATAAAAGGTAGATTTTCTTTTTTGTAAAGGTTCAGACGGTAAGCCAAACATCCACACACCTATTGTCAAAAAAGTTACATGATGGTTTGGAGTTACTCAAGCCTACTCTGAAGTTTAGAAGCAAAATGTTCATTTTCAAAATAATGACAGAATTGTTATAACTATCAGAGTTGGTCAATGTCACATTTCGTTATTCAGCAAAGTGAAAGAAAAACTTTTGCTTGTTTATTTTAGAAACACATTGATAATTAGCAGCTTTTGCATCGCAATCAAACATGATAGTGTTTTCCATTTACAAACAATAGAATCACCAGTTAGAAGCACCATCTGTTTCCACGTACCAGAAATTTACAATAAAATAACTTCTGGCAGTAAGTAGGTTTTCCTCACTTTTGTAACTGTTGATGCTAATAAGTAACTCATACTCATCAAAATGTGTTATGTGAAAATCTGCCTAGCTGGTTTTAAATTTGTGTTGAAGAAAAGTTTGAGCATATTACCATGATGGCAAAATGCCGAATGCTTTGAGTCAGTGAGTTTTTACATTGTTTTCAGAATGCCCCACTTGTCAAATGAACCCTAATGAAAAAATGAATCAACTCTGAATGTACTCATGAAGTCTGATCCTTTAATATTGGGTTTTGTGGAATGATAATAATGCATCATTGGAGGCTTATAAAATAAAAGGCAAAAATGTGATTAAATATATTTTAGGGGAAAATAATTTAAATTATGGAATTAATTAAAAGTAGCTTAGTTGCAAAAACAGAAAAGTGCAAAATTTATGTCTATAAATTCAAATTAAAACTTTTGGGTGACATGCAAACACAATGAATTGTCAGATTTAAGAATTGCATGAGAAACAGATGCTGCCAGTGTGGCCAAAGTTTTAACTGACCAAATGTGGGCAAGTAAACAAAGTATGGCGGGCTAAACGCTCCACTTCTGAAACGCTCCTGATGGGGTTTGAAGTCGCGTAGAGGACGGACCAAAACAAAAACGTGCACGGTGGGGTTTCGGGGTAAGGCATCACCAAAATTATCACAAATCAAGGGGACAAGTATGTTTACCAAGTTTCATTGTAATCCAGCTGTTAAGACATTTCAGTAAAAGCCAGAAATATCACCATCATGGTGATGCTAGAGGATTTTTTATCTCGTGACTATGTATGTATGCACAAAATTTAATGGAAATCTATACAATTGTTGATGAGATATTTCTGTCTGGAGCAAATTGGTGGACAGACTGACGTTATCATCCCTTAAACCACACGTCTGGTGAGTCGTTTGAAATATCAAGAACACACACCTGATGATGCTTATGATATTTATGATCATAACAGGCGGAAGGACTTCATATGAGACCACTAACTTCTTTATGTCACCAATTACTGGCTTTGTACCGAAAGGGACTTCTAAAGTTACTGTACTTTTTACAATCCTCCACACAAACTTTTCAGGTTACACTGATGAGGAGTTTCCACCTTATGTTGTGTTCACACCAAATGAGAAACACATTTTCTTGCTACAGTGATATGAGCAGCCCAAAAAATAGATTTTGCAGCAGTTTAATCACAATAAACAGATCTAAAGGATCTAAAGAGTTTGGGCTATGCTATTGTAACATGTTTCTGACTAAAATTATTTCCTCCAGTACTGACTGTAATTAACTGTAATACACTGTGCAAAACTTAGCTTGGCTTTCTTTGTGAACACACCATATAAGGCGACACATACAATGTGAGATGTGCGTCAAACCGTTGTTGTTTTTTCATTTTAACCCTCACACTGGTTATGTCTACTTGAAGTGATATGTCAAGCTATAATCTATTTCTCAGACTGAGCGTGCATCAACACTCCAGAAAAGCAGCAATCTTGTCACGTTTGGTCCCTGGGTCAACACATGCCTGGTACTGTATAATGAGTATTACACATGTCAATTAATTCTCACCCTCCAAAGGCACCTTGTGACGCACCTTTCACGCTCTATCTCCAGTTTCTCTGCTTCCTGATCTGCTTAATTTTACAGCCTTTTGGACAGCCAGATTATGAGTAAACAAATTAACATTTGAGCAGGTTGGCTTGTTTAAACTACCACACCCTAAAGTAATGCGAATAGACATTGTCACTGACCAACCTATCTGAACTGTAGACCACTGGTTCCCAACCAGAGGGTCCTGGCTGGAGGTCACCAATGCTTTATGGGGGGTTGCAATGCCTTCTTAATTTTAAGGGGTGTAAGAAAACTTTTGGCTTTAAATATACAGTACATCTATATCTTAGCATTCATTTCTGTAAAGAAACTAAATACGATTGTTATTGTTGTAGTTTAGATTATTATTTGAGATATAGAGTTAAATAAATGTGATAGGATAAGGTCACAGTGAAGACCTGAATACAAACTATCTTCACAGAGACTTCACACTGTCTTAAACAGCCTTGTTCTGTGTGAGAAAAGTATGAAGTGAAAAAAGCCAATTATGTATAATTATATAAAAAAAGCTCCTAAAAATATCAGGAAAACTCATGTCTGATGCAATATTCACAGGAAAGAATCTGCCCAAAATTAATCCAAATCACTTATTTGTTACTGCATTCACTATTTGAGTTGATTGTGCAGTTTATCTATAAAATACATCACTCAGTCAGAGGTTCAGTTCACTCAATGATAGTAAAGGAAAAAGGTTGGGAACCAGTAATGTAGACCAACCAAGATCATTTTTAAAGATGGGTGGGCCTCATGTAAGAATTACAGATTGTTTTTATGTGGCATAGATGAGTGATTAAGGAGAATTTATGGCATTTACAAGTTTTCTTTCACAGAATTTTCTCTGAGGCCTGAATTAAATTCATGAGTGGTCCAATGAGTCATGACGAGATTACCTCTCCACGGAGGGAAAAGTGCTCATTTAACCTAAAATCAGAATCTTAATCCGAATAAACATGGAGTTTATATATAATACTGGAAATAACTAAAATGAAAAACTGTATAAATGTCAGATTTGATGCAAAATCAATTCTCAGCTCACCATATTTTCATCTTTCTGGCAACTTATACCTCTAACTCACACTATTTGTCAGTAGGAGAACTATTGTTAGATCGGTAGGAAAATTCTCTCACTCTGCTTGATGTCCACTTTCATCTTCTTTTGTGCCTGACAGCGTAACATCACCACCTTTATGTTTGTCATAGGACAGCACTGCTCTGATGGCACGTCGTTAACAGCTGTACTATAAAGATTTTCTAATTGTTTCAGGTTCTGTAATTCAACAACTGTCAACACGTCTGATTTCCAACAGCAGGACTTGAAGTTTTGCTGTATTAAAGTCTTCTCCATAAATGAAGTTATGCTAATGATGAATTCTCCCAAACAAACAGGTACTCATGAACAGATAGCATTCAATTGCAATTGCAATTAGCAATTCATCATTCATCAAGTTTGTCCAGTTAAGAGAGTTTGGTGAATCTGACTTGGAACACAAGAACAAACATCACAGAAAAAAGTCAGTCTAACATGATAGGGTCACAAACCATTGATGGCATCCTTTCATTTCTTTCTTTCTGGTAGCTGCATCCAGTCGATATTAGAGGTTAAGTTTAATGTCCATCTAAGATGACAGAAACTCATTTATGCCCTCAGGTTGGACGACTGCAGTAGTGTCTTTTGTGTCATTTACTGATCACTATTATTACCTATCACACTATATATCACAACAATCTACGGGTCAACATACGTTTTTGATGTTTAAAAATATAGAGGGTCCATTAGATCTTCAGTCAGCCATTACTGTCAGTCAGAACCAAATTTATGGATGTACACAGATGGAACAAACTAATAATCTTTAATGCATCTCAGTTTTTGCTGCTTTTCTATGTAAATTAAAATGTTTCCAATTTCCCATTGACTTTTATTTTCTCTACTGCTCTTTAACATTATAACTGTAACTAAATAATTTCTTGCCCTGTATTTTAATTGTTTTTTTCCCCCTTCATTGTGTTATGCTGTGTTATAATGCTTTGTGACACACAGCTGACTGAGTGGCTTTTAGTGGAACCTGCTAGCACAAGTGCAGAGAGAAAATGGTATTTTCACACATTTATTGGCGCACAGACATACACACTTAGGTTTCACACAAAAACCATCTTCAAATTCACACTATTCAGCTATGTACATATATATAAGGCTTATACCACATACATTCAGTGTATAGCAATGGACTACATGCTACATGGACTTAGTCATTTTCTCCATTTTCCATTCCAACTGTGTCTGTCCATGAAGAAGTATTTTCTCCTCTGTCTCTCTCTCCCTCTCCATGTCTCATTGAGTGCGTGCACTTTAACCTGTCCCGAGCCAATTAATCTGGCTCAGGACAGGTGTCTGAGCCGGCATGGCAGGAGGGAACTATTTCCCTCTCTGCCTCCAGCTGGCACTTCAAGCACATCCCCATGCCTCATAGGGTCTGTTTACTCGCTGTCCGAGCTCGTCAACCTGCCTCGAAGCAGTTGCACTTTCTCTGCAAAATGGGAGGAAACATTTTGTGTTGAACCAAAATTGCTACAGTACTCTAAATGCCAGTGGAGTAGCTCTAGGGGTGGTAATATGGGTCTGTCAGTTGGTCTTTCAGTCAAATGATCACTTTTGTGGATTTTTTTTTTATTCATGGTTGCCAGGAGATGAAGATATCTTTGGTGACTTCCAGATTTAGATTTTTTTTTTATTTGGTTATGGCAGCAGGTTTTTAGTGAAATATTTGGCCAACTATTGGATGAACTTTTGGTACAGATAACGTTGCTCTGAGGATGACTTTGATGTTTCCTTGATTTTTATGCTATACCAGGGTTCTGGGTTCAGTGAAATATCTAAACATTTACTTACCTAACCCTAAACCAATGTATCTTAATGCCTAAATGTCAACTGATGACATTCCCATTAGCCCCAGTTCTTTGTTGCCACTTAACACATTTTAGCTTCCTAACGTGCTAAACTAAGATAATGAACATGACAAACTGTTCATTATATGTCTGTCAGCATATTAGCATGTTGAGTAACAGTTAACTCAAAGCACCGCTGTGATAAAGTACAACCTCACAGCTGCCAGCATGGCTGTAGACTCTTGTGCTGTGTTTCAATTTGGATATGTCAGTTAGTACACTTCTGTGTAGTAGACTGTGTATACGGATTTTGGCATTAAAGTGTTTTACCACTTCAACCGTGTGGAGCATGAGTGCCATCACCACTGACCACCAGAATTTAAATATAAAACATATGTACAACTTACATGTGTATACTGTGGTATTCACTACAATCGCTTCAGCTCCAGCAGCTTTCTCAGACGCCATTTTCACAATGCCGGTGGTTCCTTCCCTTCCACTACGTAGCCAACTAAATGTTTGTTTGGTTGCTCATTCAACAAGCTAGGTGCTGTCTGGTTGTTAATCAGTGTGACAGCAGTGTTGTCAACTTTTGTCACTATAAAGTAGCTAAAGGCGGCTCGAAAAGAAGCTAGATGTCAGTTACCATATTTGTGACTATAATTTGTGACAATAATAATAAATTATATAATCGAGCTGATTGGTTGACTGGAATGGCTGTGTTCAGTGAGTGGGAGAGAGCAGCAGCTTGTTCAAAGAGCCACAGCTACGTGAGAGCACATTCACTCAGAAATATGATTGTATAGAGCAGATATGTATCCTGCAGCAGAAAAAAACAGCAAAAAAGAAACATGCAATTTCAGTTTGGTTGGACTTTAAGGTCATCTTCTGCTCCCAAACCTTGAACCCATTTCATTAAACTCACATGAGAAATTTTGTCATACATAGAAATTGAATTATTTATCCAAATTCAAGGCTGATTTTGTGTGACAGATTAAATTTGGTAATGTAGCAGGAGATGGTCAGTGAAACCAGGCAAAGTCCACATCTCTCTGCTATAAATCTGTTTGGTTAAAGACTTGTCATAATTATATTAATACAGTACTTCCATGTATGTCTTATGTTTACACTAGAGACACCCCAAACATCAAAGTGAATCTCTCGAGAGCCATAATGACCTAGTTCAAGTTCTTGAGGCATTGAATACATATAAATGCGAAAGGATCTGCAATCAATAATCAATGGATTTTTTTCTTAATAACTCATGAGTCTCCAACACTCAGATGAGGGCCCATTTCTCACTCAGAATATGATTCCCCCAGCTTTTGACAGCCGGAGAGCAGAGTGAGAGACAAAGGTTTCAGTCCCAAGGGGTTATAATCCTTTCTACATTCAAGGGACACAGGACAGGTGCATTTTCTTCAAAAGAAAATCCTCACCGGCTGGCTGCGGTGACAGCACGAGGACAGACATGGCTCCTAATGTGTTTTGACCTTTGCCATTTATGCAGTTCTAATGGCAGCAAAAATACCCAGCTTCAGAAAGGTGCTCAATATTTGATGCTCAGGTTCACTTTGCGTTGCAGAGTGGATTCTGGGGAAATAGCTATTCGGGTTTGAGACGTCTTGTCCTTTTCTTCTTGGTAGTTTCAGTGTTTCTCTTGACAAATTTTGCACAGGAACAGTATATTTGTTTTTTTCTTTAACAACAGATCAGATCAATTATTTTATTACAATGATCAATATAGTGTCTGTGGTGTTTTTCCTATTGTATTCAATTTATTGTTGTTGTTTTTTATTATTATTTTGTAACTGACATAAATGAATTCTGTGTTTCTCAGCATCTCCAACAAGAGCTTCAATCATAATGCTTGAGATCAAAATTTTACATATTAAACGGTTTAATTATTTTAAGCTTAAGTGGCGCAGCATTTATTTATGGTTGTATAATGTGGCCCATTATTAAAATAAAGTGAGAGCCTTTGCAAGTTGTACCCTGCATAATGTGTACAGCAGTCCACGATGAGCCTGACAAGGATAATCACTTTAGAAAACAGATGGATTGATGTGTAGTTTACTGAATGTATATTGAGTCTAGAAATCATATCCATAGGAATTATCCAGCAATTTGAAGCCATTAACAGATTCTGTTCATGTAATCACATTTTTGCTGTTTTGCGGTATCCCACAATGAGATGTTAATGCAAAAACCTTAATACATTTCTTAATTTCTTAATACAGGAAATTACAATGCCATTTTGAAGATGTTGCATGATAAAGATAATTTTCTCTTAGACAGGCATCTATGTATTTAAGAGATAAGACTTTAATTCAGTGATTCCAACAAAATGAATATATTCATGTGAAACTATTGTTTATATATTAACATTGTTGTAAATTGTCTATTGGCGATGAGTAGTAATCCTCATGTTCTTTATGGCAGTATCTTTATTGTGTAGGTAAGATGGAAATACGTTTCACACTGGCCACCTAGCAACCCAGTCTCCAATGAATTAAGTTTACTGTATATGGAATTATTTTGCATTAGTGATTTATGATCAGTGGTAGTGTTTGCAGGAATGAAACTGAGTTTGTTTATTTATCTTTGTCACAAGTCTGAACTTCATTTTCACAAGTATAAGGATGGTGATATGTTATATTTTTCTAATTGAGTTGACCAGTGACTATGATAATGGCCACAACAATAGAGCTGATCCTTTGTTTTTTGGGGGGGTGGGGTTTATATTCTTTTGTATGTAGGGGTACCAATATAGAAAACTCCACCACTCCCACTCTGTTGTGTCTTAATTATTTTCTTTCTTATAATTTCTTTACACATTTACATAAGCATGACAACATAAAGCTTCACATTAATTAAACATATTGTACATATTTATATCTTCTGGTACTTTTTTACTTAATGTTTGTTATGCACCAAAAGAACAAGACAAATTCCTTGTATGTGAAACCTACTTGACAGTAAACCTGTCTGATTCTGGTAACAATTAGTTTTCTGCATGTTCTGCATGGTGCAGTCATTTCTTTGTTTTCTGGGTCCTTTAGCCTTATAATAATGATGATCCTATGATCTCGACTCCATCAAGGATTCATAAGGGTTGGTGGTGGTTAATAAAGTGGCTTAGGTTCATCTGCTATTTGCACTCAACTTTCCTTTGTTCATCCCTATGAGGGGCGTTGCAGGACTCACAGCGATGGCCTATTCATCTGCTCCCCGCATAGGGCACCAGTTTTTCTTATATATATATATATATATATATATATATATATATATATATATATATATATATATATATATAAAAAGGTACCTCAATTAAAAAGCTACCAAATGACAACTTCCTGCTCAGTCTTTGCATTTACTTGCGATTACCTCTTAAAGAAAAACAGCTCTTAACAGCCTTTGCACTCTAAACTAAATTAAACTGCTTTTCACTTTGTCTGTCTCTTGCATACTCTCTCCAACACACACATTCCTCTCATTTCCATCTCTTTTTTTCCTTCAGTCCTCTTTAGTACATTAGACAAATCCTCAAATTCTTTAAACACACTAACTAAAGATGGTTCCAATCCTGTCTATGTTGGGGTGTAATCTCTCTTTTATATGCCTTGTGTCGGTGTCTTGATGGAACCTTGCACCCAGTGAGTAATGAGAACAAGGTGAGGGGCCTCTGGAGTGTAATTATTTTCATTTGGGTGACAGTGGGGGGCTGCTCTACATTTGTCTCACCCATATGTGACAGTTCACTATCTTCCAGCGGCAGTAATGAGCACCAGGCTCTCGTTATCTGTTGGGGATGGCACCTCTAAAAATAAACGTTACCTTTCACTGTCCACCTATGACAAGAAAACGAGAAAAAATACGATAGAGCTCACGTCACGAGCTGAGCTGAGCCTCGTGGAAATGTTGTCTTTTGGAAAAGTATACCAAAAGAAAGGACAGGTCAAGGGAAGGTGAAGTAGTGACTGGTGTCAGGATGAATTTAATGATACATATAACCAGCACACCGCCAACACACAAGAAGATTCTTTTTTCTTTTATTTATATCAACAATATACATATGCACACCCACACTCACAAATACACACACCAACTGCTGGATGGGACAGAACAGCAAGGCAGTTTTTTACAAGGTGAAGCCTTTGGGCGATTTTGTCCCCTGTCGCTTTACATATTTCTGGAGCACCAAGCTTCATTGCCTCGTCCTGAGTTGCAGTCCGCTACATTGCTCAAAGTGGAAGAAAAATTCTTTGGGGTGTTGACCTGGCAAAAAGTATTTTGTCATCTGTCAATGGACTAACCTTGCTTACCTAAAAATATCTTTTTTAATGTATCATGCAAGTAAATACAGAAAATCTTGCTTTGTGTGACCCACATATGTTGGCTTTTATATATATATATATATATATATATATATATATATATATATATATATATATATATATATATATAAGAAAATAGGACATTATGAAATTACATCATATGTTAACACAAGCTATAAGCATGGCATCCCCTGCTATTGTCACGTGGTCAGGGCCGGTTTTTATTAAGCATCTCAGAGTGGGTAATCAGTCCTCACTGTCCCAAAAGTACTGGAGTCATTTTGGAGACATTTTGGTCTTATTTTTAGCCATTTGAAGTGTTTTATCACTTTTCATACCCAGCAAAGGTTACTTGACTGTATCAGGAGCTCTTGCTCCATTTGGTACTCCATGGGAGACAGCCCTGGAGGGTTCCAAAGACAAGCTCAGCATGTGCTCTTTATCAGTCTTAACAAGACGTACGTTTTGCCATACCAACCAGTTCGTCTTCGTCATTTAAGTCTTTTCTCTTGTAAAACTGGAAAATGCTGTCTGTACACTTTTAATAAAGCCTAAAACTCACTTTTCTGCAGCTTGTCAAAGTTTGTCTCATTTCATTTCAGTGAACCTGTAACGATGTGACTATTACCTTTGGGTCAGGAGCATTATACCAAATTAATTACACCTGTGGGTGCGACATCACCCACTGCACACGATATGTATGTCACGCACCCACACACAATCTCCCTCTTTATATCCTCCTGGTTGGTAAGCGCCTTTACCAGTTTCATTCTTTGTTTTTACCTTGCTGATCCCTGCTGGTTGCCTATTGCCTTGCAGTTGGAACCCTCTTGGTGTGCCATGATCTTGTCCATTTTGTATTGCTGATGACAATTGTGCTTCTCACCTCTGTTCCACTTGGCCCATGTCCAGTTCCAGGTGATCCAGCTGGATCGAAGAAGGCCAGTAAAAACTGGAAGTGGGCTGAGCCTGACCAAATCTATGATCCGAGGGTGGACATGATGCAAAGACAAGAGAAGGAGATGTGCAAGACCATCGAATGTGTGGGTGAAAATCAGTACTGCTTTTTGGATTTGCTCTACCAGACCATATATGCCGCAACATCCTGATGCTGCGTCACTTGCCGCCTCAGGCAATCTGGATAAGACCAACAGCTCTGGCTGTGGCTCCTCTGGGCAGGTGGATATTTATGATGAGGAGGACAAGATTGATACTGACTCCCAGGTGGGCAGGGACTGTCCTGAATCTGCAATCAGATTTGGACATCTGCAGAGGTCTTGGACTCAACCCAGGGAAGGTTGCACCCCACTCAGGTGTGAAACTGTCAGCGTTTCCGTCCCCACTCTCAAGAGCGCACTGATTGTGGGTGTGTCAGGCCCTGCAAGAGGCCCTGATTGGACACATCCTCTGATGTCAGCTTCCTCCAGGCCCCACCTCAGTGCTTGGCATCTGTACTGTGTAGTTTGGGTACTGTCTGCAGTTCAGGGACTCAGAATCGTCGCCCCCCACTGGCTGCTGGACAAATATCCCTACATGGGCCTGTCATGGATCAGAACTAATTCTAGGTAGCTGCATCTATAGTGAAGCATTAAAAACATAACTCAAGTAAAATAGAAATCTGGTTTACAAGAAGTTGTGATTGGGATAGTCTACAGACGTTGCTGTAAACTGTTTTCATCAAGAATGTAGTCCCAAACCGTCTTTGACATGGTCTGGGTAATACAATGACATTACATCACATGTCACAGAGCAATCCGACAATAATGCCACTGAAGTACAGTGTCAATAGATTCTGAATGAGTCTCAACAATTTTGTTTTTCGAATGGCACACAGAGCTAGATGTGAATATCACTAATGAGAGTCAGCAATCCTGCCAATTCAAAGTGATTTTGGCAGTTGTTTGGAGAGATAGTCAATACAGCATCCCTGAGAGCTCGACACACTGCAACTTAATGAAACACGTGCAATTAAGAAAACTTGTTTAAACATGTGCAGCATTCAAAACTAAGCTGCAGAGCTCCACTTGTGTGTGATGCTTCCAGATAACCATTAATGGAGTCTTTTTTTTTTTTTTTTTTTTTTTTGCAAGTTTACAACTTTGTTGCATTGGGTTGTATTCTGCTTCAAGTTTAAAGAAATGTAATAGCAACTTTGCCAAACCATCCCATCCCATTGTTTCTTATATATTTTCATATTTGTTTACTCAGAATGAAGTCTCTCCTGATTTAACTGTTTTTGTCAAAGATTTTGTTTGCTTTCTTTACAGAGCAAGTGAAAATGTATTTTTCATGGTGTTCCCCTGGCTTTTTCATTCCTTACAGAAGCCCTGGGAATCTTCATAATTAAAAAGCCACTGCTTCAAGCAATTCAATGCCTGAAGGGTGATGAAAAACTGATGTGTGATTTTCTTTCCATTTCTATAATGCTCTGTTTCTTTCATTGTCTTGTTTTTTTTGTTTTTTGTTTTTTTCAAATTGATAAACTCTCTCTTGGCATGAAAAATTGATGACCTCTTCCTTTGCATACCACCCCCTTCTGCTGCCTTCTGTTTTCAGTTGAAAGGTGAGAGCTGGCTCACCGCCAGTTAGCCACTAATGGCCCTGGACAGCGAGCTTCCGGAGGGCCTTGTGGCAGGTAAGGGCTGTGTTAAAAAGCCCATTATGCTAATGCTAATTCTGCCGGGGAAGGGTGGGAAGATCGCCCCGACACTTCTCATCTTAGTCATTAGCGGCAGTACGAAGGGAGGGGATGGAGAAGCTCTTAACTGCAACTTGAGCCTTTCCAGAGGATTTCAAATGGGATCCGAGGGAGGTGTGGGCTTTCTCTTAACGGGCAGAGCCTTGACAGCTCATTTCCACTGTTGAATGCAACACTGATGGAATATGATGAAATACAACGCTCATTCTGGAAAATCTGTTATTGCTTTAGTTTTAATGGAACAATCACAATGTATTTTTTAGATGGATCACATTTTTTTTAATTCTGAATTTTTTTGTTTTACTATTGTTTGAATGAAAATTCAAAATGAATGCAGGGTAATCCAAACTATGATGAATATGACAAGATGAAATTGTTATTGATATTAAAATATGTATATAGTAATAGTATGTTATATTATTTACATAAATACAGATATAGCCAACATGTGAATATATGCAAATCACAATTTGGACTCAAATGATTTTACATTCATCGTCCATCATACAACACCGTCCCCAAAAAACATTTAACAGGGAAAAAAACTTCAGGAAGAGTATGGATCCCTTTTCGAGGACTGACAAACATGCAAACAAATAAGGCAAGTACAGGAAGTTTCCCATAGGTACAGGATGTAGTGACAGTGCAGTAGGCCCCAGGTCAGGTCTGGCCACTGGGGGAACAGGCCCAAAGTATTAGCAGCATTAACATATGGGGAGGGGAATTCCCCGACCTGAGGTGCAGAACCAATTTAAAGTACTTTGTTTTCCAATTTAGTGTCCCCGGTTCTATGGTTAGGTGCTGGAGGCTGTCTTCGGGAGGGGTTTGCTCATCCTGGTCTCCAGGTCAACTGTATTTTTTTGTTATTATGCACAAGGGAGACTCCCAACAAATGGCCAGGCCAGCCATGCCAAAGTAACTAATTTCAATATGAAGAGAGAATGAGTGAATGAATAAAGCGTTTATTGGCCCCCAGAGAACATGACAGCAAACATATACAAAGAATATGGATCCAGGAACATTTGTAACCTTGCTGTTAAAAATATAGAAATATGTATGTAACAGTGATTTGTTTTCCCCCCAGTTACAATGTGAAAGAAAATCCACAGTGAATGCCCGGATGTTCCCTGGCAACAGTTTTTGTAGTGTAGGAAGTGTTTATACAATATGTCTCGTGTGATAAGGCAGCAATAGATTCTTCGTTGAAGGATATGTTCAACCGGAGTTTTGTCATTGCCGTCATGTTGCCAGGCAACCAATGGAAACTCCAGGAAGTATTACACCCTGACAAGAAATAGTCTCACAAGTCACCATAAAACCACATGGTTTTACACAATCTTAATCTCAACCAAGTGGTGCTCTAGGAGACAGAATTAATAGGCCATCCAACATCACCTCTTACCACCAGTACAAGGAAAGAGGACAGACTACACCTACACACAAGAGGAAAAACTAAAATATCATTCACACACAGGGAGAAGAGACAGGAGGTGAGGCTGAGGACAGTAGTTCCCACAAGATATGGATAGATGGACAGTCCCCAAATATGCTCTTATAAAACATACACACACACTTACAACATTATCTAAGTGACTCTTTTGAAGGATCTGTGTGTGTGTGTGTGATTTGCACATCTTATGTTGACTGCATGAATTTAAGTGAAAAATCTGAAATGCCTAGACCTTCTAAAATATTGAAGACCTCAGTGCTTCCTTCAAATGATATGCATCCCTGAATAGTAGAGTTATGTATTACTGCATGAGCTCCAACTTTGCATCGCATAAATGATACACCAATGGGAAATGTCAACAGTAATACGCATCGCATGGCTGCTATAACAAGACTTGCTCATTTTACAATTATTCCAAGCGGTGAGCACACCACCATCACTTAAAAAAATCATGCATAAGTCAAGAGGCATCTAGCCTGAATGTCTCCTCCACTCATTCTTCCACTGCTCATGAGCAGGCGCTGGCAAGCATCGGTCGCACCACTAATGTGGATAGTCTGGTCCCATTCTTTAGTTTGTGTGTACATGTGTGTGTAAGGTGTCTATATGTAAAATGAGTTGGAAACTTGGCAGAAGTCCATCTGTCTGATTCATGTAGTGCAGCTGGGCACTGGTCCCATCACAGACACAAACAGGCAAAACATAAGCACTACAACCACGTGCCTGACTACACAGTGATCTCCCTAAATGTAAGCAAAAGAGTTTATGCATCAGCTCCACAAATGAAGGTTGTTTGTGTAAGGCTGATTGACTGGCAAAGAAGTATAGCTGAAGAAATAGTCTAACTAATTTGATATTTTTACAAAGCATAACAGTCAACAAATCATCTTTTTTTTTTTTTTTTTTTTTTTTTTTTTTTGCATTTCACCCTTTTAGATAATGTATATACTTTTTTTTAAAGCCATTTCCCCTGCTAAAAAAATCTGTACCAGTTTCAGTAAGAAATAATCTATTTTTGTAAACAGCATCTGCCCCAGGGGCCCAGGAAGCAAAGGAAAGAAGGTCTGTTTTCCCTTACTTTGATTTCTTTACCTCACATGCAGCATTTCAGCGAAACTTCAGCTGAGGAAAATATACTTTCAACTTAAAATACCATCCAAAACACAAACATTTTATTGAAGTATTTGATGCAGTGCACTGAATATTTAATACTGAACAGGCAATCTTCAAAGTCTCAAACCACTTTTCACAGTGTCATGAAATAGGTATCATGAAAAGATTTAAAAATGTTAAGATACCATCTCTCTACTGTTAAATAGATACAGGATACATTGGAAAAGGACAGCAATTACATAGCACTGTTACAGTTAAATACTATGGTCAGTAATAATTTTCTCAGATCTTTTTGACACAATTAAAATCAAAATCCCAAAACTGTCTCCATAGGAAACACCAACCTTGACCACCAAGTCAAACTCAGTGTTTTGTAAAATAGCTCATTAAAAAAAAAAAAATGAAATAAAGAAATGAATGTGAACTACTTCATTTTTTTACAATGTGAACTTAGTTCTAAAAAAGGACAGAAAGGTGGGCACATTAATGCCATTTATCATTAAAATAAGGTGGAAAATTTAGTAGAATCAAAATGGTGAACAAAGAAATGGCCTATGAGAAACAGAAACACACCCTCCTCCCCTGTTACACTGTCCTTCTACAGGAAAGGCTGCATGTTAACTGCTCGCTATACGCTGATCTGGTTCGAGGTGTGTCTCTGAAAGAGAGCGGAATATTTTGCAAATGTCTGCCCATGAATAAACACTTGAAAGTCATGATCATTTCTTTAATTTCAATATGCTGTTAAGAATAGTTTAATAAGTCATTCCACATGATAAATAGTAGGCTTCAAATGTGATTGGTCATTTGTATTGACCGATACTGCTGCCAGCAATCAGTGATCGACCTAAAATTGTTTACTAGAGAACAAAATTGTTTAGCACAAAGTTCTTTCTCTAGTTTCTGAATTTTGTTCCCAAAGTGCACAAGATTGATGCATTACATGCGTCAGCTAAATCTTCTGTTATTAAATTTGACTTCCAAAACCATAAAGTGTTCATCTGCAAACAATTTTTGGTCATCGCCTTGACCCCTCAAAGTCAAAGTCTTGTCTGGGTCTTGATATCATCTCAACCTCAATACACTCAGATCTTTGTCATGACAAGTCTCAGTTTAACTTTAAGTTGTATTGACTACAACACTGCAAACATCCAATAAGAATAAGCTAATAATCAATAATCAAGTTTTCCTATTGTATTGTCATTTTGTGAATTGCACACTTTTGTGTGCCATTTTGAGCAGTAGGCTAAATGAGACGGAGCTTGATATAGATATGGTGACAGTATATATATATATATATATATATATATATATATATATATATATATATATATATATATACATACATATACACACACACACACACACACACACACACACACATATATATATATATATATATATATATATATATATATATATATATATATATAATGTTTTTACAAATATGAAATAAAGAGATTAATTAGTCACAATCATCCACAATTGTGTATGTGTTATAACACTTCCCTTGTAAACTATATGTGAAGACACACATTGAATGATGTTTTTACCTTGAAAAGCTGTGATCACGACATTCCTGTGTCATACACCCAGCTGTCATTTATTATTAAGAAGCATATATATGGAACAAATGGACCCTTCACAGCCGTTATATTACAGTATAAGATATTTCTTTGTAATAGCAGCTTGTCTTTTGCAGTATAGTACATATTGTATGCACTCCCATGTAGTGCAAGACATTTTGGTAATGAGAGCTCCTAAGGATAAATTAATGAGAAAACTATTAACCTAATGGTGCATATTTAATAACAAACAATTAACTTAATGGTGTTCAAAATTTGATAATAATTTATTATTATTTATTGAGCAGGATTATAAACAGCAGATGTCAGGAGTTGAAACATTAATGCTTCACCTTCAGGAGCAAATTTGATAAAAAAAAAAAAAAAAAAAAAAAAAACACAGTTTGTTCATGCCATTTTATAGCACTTATTTACACTGCAAATATCTTTTATTTTCTTTAGAGTTGATGGTCAGATTATAGGTGCACTACAATTCAAACAACCTGCAGCTGACCATCTTTGCATATGCAGGAAACGGCACTCAAAGCTTTGCTTGTGAATTCTTGTTTGCTGTGTTTTTCATTTAAATGCATAACCATATCACTCTGAGCAAGATTGCATTAATGATACAATTTTGAAGTTTCACGGGTACCGGCTGGGCGACAACTGAAGGAACACAAATCAATGGAGGTCCATCTCGGCGCTGCAGCAAATGAAAATTTCCGATCTGATTAACATCAAAAGCACAATTAAGAGATAAGCAGCAAAGAAACCAGACATAATGGGAATGCAAAACACCAAAGCAATAACAATTAAGTACCCCCACTCCTAGGATAATGGAGTCCTGGCCTTGTAACAGATTTAAGGGCCAAATGACTATTTCTCAATTCATGTAATTACAGTCTCACTCTGTGTATTTCCATTGTTTCAGGGGTTAAAAGGTGAAGGGTATTGTCTCTGCTGCAGCATGGTGACTACAGTGTGACCATTTAGCTCTGTCCTTGTGTACTGTATGTAATTTATTCTGGGGAGGTGCTGAGTCCCTTTGAAGGGCAGGGGCATGTAGAACAAAGACAAATTAATTTAATGGGATTCCCTTTTCTTATTTTCATTAAAACAATAAAACACCAAGCTGAGATAGCAGCTGGGCTACATTTCAAGAACAAGGCTAAGAGTCTACAGCCAAGCTAGATGCTCTGCTAGAATGTACTTAGGCAAAGTGGTTAAAGCTAAATGCTAAAATCTAAGTTTAGCACGTTAGAATGCATTCGCTAATTAGCAGTAAACATGAACCGAGGCTGATGGGACTGTCATTAGTTTTGCAGATATTCAGGCAAATTAAAAATTTGATCTGGCGGTAGTGGAGAAAATGTTAAAGCCACTGAAAACACAACCACAACAACACACAAACAGCACACTGACAGCACACCACAACAGCCTTCTAACTATGTAATTTAGGGTCTTATGTACACAGTAAGCATCTAAACAGTATTAGGAATTAGTTTCAATTAAGATTTTTAATATTGTCATTTATGTTTTTGTAAACTTAATTTTTACAAAAAACAAAAAAAAACAAAAAAATGTAATTCTGTAAACCAATTATCAAAAAATGTATGTCATGTCAAACAAAACCTCTCTGGTCTCACTCAGTCTGCCTTAAAGCTAGCTGGAGCCAGAATAAATATTCTTACACTGTTTTTTTCCCCAAAAAAGAACAACTGAAAACCTTTTGAATTCAAGTTTCTCTATTTTATCAAAAAAGACACTCTTCATTCAAGCGCAACTGTTACAAAATACAGTTGCTAGTCTAATCTTAGTCTTTCCATTATTCAAACTACCACCAACTCTTTGAATCAATATAAATCCTGAAGTTAGATGTGAAAATAGTCTGGTAAAAGAACTGTTTTTGTAAAAGGAGTCTGGTCTGGTTGCTTTGAAAAGAGTGTAGAAAACACTTTCAGTTTAACCTTGGAAAGAAGTGTCTGTCTGCAAAGTAAAGCTATGAAAATACTAATAATAGCATACTAAGAACTGATAGATTTTTGTTTAGGTGGCTGAACTACCTTTAACTGCTCCCACATTCATAGCACTGCATTGATTAACTTCCGTGTTGGTCACTCTGGGGAGATGTCAATCAAAACAGATCTGCCACACCTACACAGTCTTGAGAAATGGTATAAACAGCAAACTTTGAAATAATGTGTTTTTACTATTTCAAGCGACATTTTCAGTGGCTTTCGGGAAGTTGCATTTCATTAGTAGTTGTTAAGAACAGAATAACAGTTGTTGAGAAATTTCTCTCAAAACCACAACTTGTCAACTTGACAGTGGCACTAGAGGAAAGGTCATGGGGTCATCATTAGGATCCTTTTTTGGGGTACAAGTGAAAGTGAAAACCTTAAACTATACTGGAAATATCAGCGGTGGTGCTAGAGAAAAAAAATAAAATAAAATAAAATCAATTAAAATCACTAAGGTCAATATTTCAGTCTGGACCAAAGTAATGGACTGACCAATAAACTAACAGTACAAGCCCTAAAGGGATGCCACTAGTGTCAGAACATGACTATTTAGACATGTGACATGCATCACACATTCCTCCACTGACAACAAAAAGCTATAATCGAGATATTGAGTGATACAGGGAGATCATGATCCATCAAATACACCTTAGTGTGAGTTGACATTTCTTCAGATGTCAAGTGCAAAGTGTCAAGACCAGCTATCATACGTCTGCCGCGATCCTGTGATGTATGTGCATTAGTTAAATTCCCTATCTGAATAAAGATATCATATGGAGGAAGAAAACGTCAGGGAAATCTTCAAAGAAGACTCGCAGCTTTGAAGGTGTCGCTGGTAGCTTCAAAGAGCAACATACATGTCTCCCAATGGGCTGGAAGCTCATAAGCGTATAATGAGAGATGCTGTGGGGGGGGTATCTTGAGACAGGCCCTATAACTCCCACCTATGATTTCACCAATGCTCTCTGTGCATTGAAGTGAGAGACAGCCCTGATAAGCCAGCTGTTGCGTCAGGAAGGTTTTATGATTCTATCAACCTTCATAAAAACTGGCTTTAGTCAATAAGCTGTTGGTAAGCCAATGTTTCATTCACGGCACTGTTTAATGTCATGTAAAATATACCCTTTGAAATCTGCAACTTCCCAGACGGAGGGAGAGACAAAAGTTTAAAACAATAGCCTTTGGCTTGACATGTTGAATATTCTCCCCAAGTCAATACACAGGCAGTTACAGCCATAAATACTAAATACTAATAAGAATTTAATTAGTGCTTCCAGTGGTTCCATATCAAGTATTTAATGATGGTCAATGCTCATTCCTTACCTCTAAATCTCATCAGCCACGTCTGCGACACTTTCTGGCTGTGCTGATCATGGCTGCTCTAGACAATGATTGTGATTGCACTAGAAGACAAAAAGACAAAAGGTGAACAATATAACTATGTAGCTCATGTGCTCATGAAAAATGACCAAATCTGAGCAAGTTAAGTCTGGTGGGCTTAGAGGACCAATACAGCATAGCAGCCTCGACGTCACGGAGCCATGCTCGGTGAAATTCAGGGGCTAGTGTAAAAGAAGAGCATTGGCCTGTTCAGGACTTCTGTAAAACTCCTGAGCCAATAGCTTTTTGATTCGCACTAAACTCATAAATTCAATGTAGCCATGAATATAAACTGGGGGCTATAGTATGTGGCACATCCACTCTAGACAGTTGTAGAAGTGTGCTCTGCTCAATCAGAGCAAACAAAGCCCCAAAAGGAGAAAGGATGCTGTTTATTTATTTATTTATTTTTTGCTTTCATAAAGCTGAGAGCTATATTTCACAGAGCACAAAGGTTTTTATTTATTCATTAGGGTGCAACAATCTCAATGTGAGAATAATCCTTTAATGGTTACATCACTTGCAGTGACTGTCTCTGAAACACTTAATGATAAAAATAATTCGGTTCCACACTTGACAAGAAAAAGAGGTTTAAAAGGTTCTTGTGTTGAGATAACATGCATGCTGCCTATGCATTAAGGAAACTTCAGTCTTATTGTGTCTATGCTAAGATGCTAATAACAATGGCTACTTGTCTCATAATCATTTTTTTCCCCCTCTTGTATTCACTCAGCCAATCCTCCTTGACTCCTGAATATGCATGACATTTGTCTTTCATGCAGGTAAATATGCTTACACAACTATGTGAGCTCAACAACATTTTGAGTGTGCTCTAAAAACATATGATACATCCATTTGCACAATGCAAGAACGTTAGGATAATGTGATTCAACACATTGAGATATGAGCCTTGCGCTTAAAACGTCAGGAAGTTCTTGGGCTGCAAATGATATGGTATCCAATCAGTGCTGTTATGATTAGCAGATTGTTAGAGCTTTGAAAATGAGATTTTAATGGTGATGCTGGTGAAGCAGTAAACATGTTAGTGAGAAAATGTGTGTGCGTGTGTGTGTGTGTGATTGGCACAAATGATTCTCTATTATGAGAAATAAACAGTAAAATCCAATCTTGTTGTGAACAGTCGGTTCTCGCTCCCGAATAATTAAATATGGCAGCTTGGTCAGTGGCCTTAAACTTCAAATTAGGACACTGTAGGTACCTCTTGAGCATCATTTCTGGATGCAACCATCTGGTGTAATGTTTGACGTGTCATTAAAGTTAGAACATAAAATGAAAAGTGAGAAAGTCTGCATCTGGAGGAGGTTGAGGTGGATGGATGGAACAAACAACACAGGACTGACCCAGGATCTTCTGTTTGTGTCCTGTGCAACAGTGCAGGTTTGCATATGGACAATAGAAACATGTCCCTACCAATATTTGAGCAAACTAGTTTATTTTTGGAGTGAAGTGCTGAGAGGGAGGAAGAGCTTGAGAGAACATCTGTTTCTACGCAACTCCCCCTGCTGATTTCGACAGTGAATATATAGTTTTTCTCGCTCACTGAACAAGCGCTTCATCTCAGCACCCTACCAGGACACCAATGTGCAGATCGGCTCCAACGTCCTCCGAATCTGCATGTGCGCATAAATCATCCGCCTGCCACCCACCTGAACTAATTATTTTCACCCATTTAGAGACCCACACCCGCATGGACACTTCACCTCTAAAGGTCCCTGTAGGCTATACTGCCTTTTAAACTGTGCCGAGCAGTGTAGGCCCGACACAAGTGATTTCTATATTTTGTGTTATACTGATGAGTGTTTTCTTAAATTATTAGAGAGACTACTTTCAGTATTTTTAAACATTCTCATGTCCCCAGTAAAATGACTGCAGAAAATGTTCTTAACATTTAGGCAACAAAAATAAAAATAAAAAGTGTAGTTATAAAATTGACAGGACAGAGGAAACTCTCCATAGGAAGCACAATTAGTGTTTAGTGTCTGAAATAAATGGTTTAAACAGCTCTGATGGAGTTCAGGATTTATCAGGAGGTCAAACAATTTCAATTTCAGCATATAAACCTGGACTGTGACTGAACTTTTGGATGTGAACAAATCAAATATTAACATTAAATACTGGCAGATCCTGGCATGTCAGAAGACTTAAATGAAATTAAGGCAGGCAGTGTGTCTCAGGCATAACTTTCATGGAGGAGGTCACAATCACCTTGCTGAAACCCATGCAATTCTTTGCTTACATTTTTCATACAACACTATCATGACTTTTAATTAGTATAAGTATTTGCAGACTTCTTTGAATGTTGTGTCAGGTGTTGAAATTCCTTTCCCCCCACCAAGATCATGAAATCTCCATCGCCAACATCAGACCTGAACAATGCTGTAGTATTTGATATGGAGCTTGCTCAGACGCAATATCCCAGATTACACAGAAAAGTCATTACCATCCTCATCTCACCATATATTAATTCAACACGCAGAGATTGATAGGAGACCCTCGGGCAGACTTAGATTACAAGGGCACCATCCTGTGAAATCCCCAAACCAATATCATATTTTAATTCGACATGTTTGGCGATGTGAGATCTGAATTCGTAGTCCAAGCGAGGCGCCTACTATTCACAGAAGCCAGTCCAATAACCTTTCCATGTGGATAATTACAATCTAAGCTGCTGCATTAGAGCAATGCGGGGCTAGCGAGTGTGGCTGTACATGAGATCCAAAATTAGAAAACAAAATTTAACAAGCTCTGTGTGAAGGTGGGGATGATGTAACACTGCACATGAAATATGCAATAGTACACCTGAAAACTTGAATTATTATACATTTGGCTGCAGGCTTCTGAATTAGTTACACAGTGTAGCTGTTTGACAGAAACAATAGTATGTTACAACTGGCATCCTCCACAAAATAAGTCACAAAATTAGTCATTAAGATATTGGTAAGTCATGAATGACACAGGTATTTCATGCACAACCTCAAGCACTATGCTGTTAAACAGCTAAAATAGGCGGACAGAAGGATTATTTTATTCTAAAGATTTTGTTAGTGGGTTAAACTGCTTCCTTCCATTTCTCTTTTTCAGGGGTTTTTCCTTAAATGCAAGTCCTGGAAGGATATACTATATTAGTGGAGAGAGTAGAGATGAATGTATATTGATTTCCATCAATCTCTGCCTTGACCTTCCTGCTCTTCACACGTCAGGGAGACATCACATATTGACTGACATGCTGTCAACTCCGGGAGAGAGGCATCCATTCGAGAACAAAACCTCCACACGAAATACACGTCAGGTGTATTGCATAATGCATGCATTAACCTGCACACAATGAGAGACAAAGAGGTGATTATTGCGTGCAAACAAATACATACTAGAGCTGTGCTACAGGAAAAAAAACTAGCACAGTGTAAAAAACCTTTGCGAGACACCTTGAAAAAGGAGCATCCGGGACTAAAATAACTCCCATTCGAAATAGGTCAGTATGCTGTATACAAAATAAAATTTGGTTAAGTCAGACATTGATTACATTTTAATACATTATGCACTTCATAGAACAATAACAAAGCTGGCTTTGACAGTTGATGTCATACTTGAGTGAATTTCAATATTTTCCATGTGGGCTTGTGGCAGAAAAGCACAACAGGAGCTGAGTTGCAAGTACAGTACAGTCAGCTAACCTACTTATGTGAAACAGCTTTTCCTTTCAGGTGACAGCATAACTCAATGATATTATCATGTTCAGTTTTCGCCGTGTGTGGCCCATTCAGGCACGAGTTTCATAATGGTGAGTAGGCAACTGTGAAAGACAGATTAAGGCATGAGTGTTTTTACCTGAGTTTGCTGCTCACAAGCCTTTTTCTTTTTCACTTTTGATCGTTTTCTTGTCATGTAGTGTTCTTAATCATCTTGTTAAACTGTTGTCGTCTTGAGACCTTTTTGTGAATCTTTTGTATTGTACACTGCATCTGCAGTATTTGCTGTCAAGTACATTCAAAGAAAAACAACAATGTGTAGGATTTCTTCGATTTAGCACCCCCAATTTGAAAAACCACTGTTGTACACATGGACAATTCTACATATGGATTTGTTATGATTGCACAGATACAGGATGTGCAGGAGAGGCAGAAGAAATCCTGGTTGAGGCTTGGTAGAGAGAATGCCAGGCCAGAGCTGGCTGATGGGCTAGTTGGATGGTGAGATGGGCGGGTAGGAAGGCAGATGATCCTGAGACAGAGAAAACAGGTGTAAGTCTCAAAGGGACAGATGGACGGGGAGGCAGGTGAACTAACTAACTCAATGCAAACGAAAACTAGCTTTGTACAAGGATGCAGCATAGACTAACCATGAGCATAACAATGATCCAGTGAGGACTGACCGGAGCTCTTGTAGGCAGGGGTGATGACGAGAAGGCAAACAGGTGTGCTGATTGCTATTGATGAGCAGGTGTGTAGAGAGCCGAGCCAGAGCGAGAAAGGGAGACAGCAGCCACACAAACACCGACAGAGACAGACAGGGAAAAACACTGAGGCATGGCTGTGGCCCTGTCAATGATTTTATCACTTATGATCAAAAATCAGTGAATAGACAACTTTGCTAATAACTAAACATCAAGTAAGTGCACAACACAACAGAAGACATAGCAACTAGCTAATATTACTTACTAGTTCACCAGCAAGAAGCCCAGCTTGGCGTCTGTCTTTTTATTTCATGAAGCTCTCGCAAATGACTAAAAGTCAGTCCCAGACTTACTCTTGTCTGGGGGCCTCTTGCTCGGTCACTCTTTACTTTTCTCTTCTCAGCTTCTTCCGTTAACCTCTTAAGCTCTTCTTGCGTCCATAGAGGCTGCTGAGCAAACACTAACACTTTCCTAGCTCAGAGTCCAGCCTGACTAGCTGCTGTTAGATAATACTAGCTCAGTGTGTCAGTTTTCAGCAGTTTTTTTTTTTTTTACTGTCCATCAGGAAACTCCATAAATCACAGAGCTGAGGTCAGAGCAGCCGGAGGACATCAGAGCAGAAAACATTTTCTCCATATAATATGATCCAGTTTCACAAAAATCTTTAAAATCGTTGGTCTTATGTACACAGAGAACTAGAAGAAAACTTGCATTGTAACTGGCATTGTTTAGAAATGAAGGTATAGAAGTAAAATCAACAAAATGAGACCTGACAAATTAGAGACAGATAAATACATTTTATCATACCCCTTATTTCTCTGTTTCAATTTACTGGAACATCTGGACTATCTGCTCCATATAATTTGAAGAGTGTGTGGAAAAAAAAAAAAAAGATCCAGTCAAGGTGTGATTAAAAGACGGGGATTGAAAATGATTGCTATATAAACAACATTTTTTTGGCTTATTCACACATTCAGTGTAGGTTTATGAGAAAATAAGTCTGGCACATGAAAGCTGCAAAGAATTATCACATCACTAACTGGGGGTGAAAAACTATCTCAATCTCTGCTGTATGTGTTAAATCTGTGTTTTTTTTCTCTGTTTGAATGTAAACACAGGACGGAAGTGGAAGTGCGGGGCATGAACTGAAGGTGCGTGACAGATTTTTTTCTACTGTTTAAATGAAAAAAGAAGGAATCTGTGAAGCAGAAAATGCAGGCCAAAATGCTGCCTCTTAAGCAACAATCTGCATAAAAAACGACCTCAGATGAGCTGCTTCACACACCGCGGAACAAGCAGGTTGTTTGAAGCCACAAAATTGCCTAACAGGTGCAAGCATAAACAAAATCCAATGGGTGCCATATAGATAAAAACATACTGTATCCACACATGAAACTATGGGTAACACTTGCTATGAAGTCTACATCTATAGTGCATTATGGGAGCATTCATAGGGAGTTATAATGGATTTATAATGCTGTATCACTACACCCAAACACACATAATGCTTTCTTATGCACTCTACCAACAGTCATGAAACGTTATAGATGTGACTTAAAATGAATTCTAACTTCAAGTTACTAACCCTACTAACTACCCATACTCACACATACACACAAACAATCAAATGTACATCTCACAATCAAATGTAGTAAGAACTCATAGTATGCTATAGCAGCCTTAAGTTATCACTATATGTGTTAAGTACACTTATGTTACATCAGAAGTGATTGTAGCTCTCAGTGTGGTAGAAATCCATATTACTGTGAATTGGCAGTGTCCTCAAGCTAAAACTATGTCAGATATAGTCTGATATAGTTTCAGCTTTTGACTGTAATACAGTGACTGTGTGACCCAAGTTAGCTTTGATATGGTGCATCAGAAAGGATTACATGTTTGAGTGTTGTCATAAAGCATTATTATTTACTATGAATGCCCTCATAACAGACTATAGATGTGGTCTTAGAAAGTATTTTCTCTTTTTCTTTTGTTTGTTTCAGGGCTATAGAGAAACCGTGCAGCAGATCAGGACAGGACAGGAAACAGTCACACATGAGAATCCGTGCACTGGACCATAGTTAAACTGTCCTGAAGAGACAGTCTGGTATTGAAAGAAACTTTAATGTCAATAGGTCAATACTTTATTAAGGATTCAGTGTATGTTATCATGAAAATAATGTGGGATGCTGCTGCAGTTTCAGGCACTGTGGAGCTACACAGAAACAGATCACTACGTAGATTTGTGAAAACAATAACATACATGACTCTGGCTTTGGTTCCTTACAGGAAGCTGCAGATTTCCCTGCTTGAGTGGCTAGAATTGGTTTCACATTTATGACGACTTACCAGTACACTATGTTATTGATTTACAAAAACTGGGTGGGAGGCATTGGCTCTTTCCATTTATTATTAACACGCCCAACAATATCAACTTGTAATAGCAATAAAATCTTGTGATCATCACTGGGTGCAGACATGGATCAAAGGTCTGTGTGTGTAGTTTCTGAGTATGTCATGATCATCTGTTCTGGCTATCAACACAACAAACTGTGATTACAGTGTTAATGGGCTTTTGATTTTTTTAAAGTCTCACTCCAGGGTTTATATGGTTAATGAAAGACATAGCATGACAGAGACAAGTTTAGTAATTAGCAAACATTTGCTGAACAGTGTAGAGAGGCATGTGTTTAAGCTTCAAGAATGCTAATTTTCCTGTTAGTCACACAGTGTGGATGTGTAATGACATTCCAGTGTGTAATGGCATAAATTACTGCCTGGCCTAATGATGACAATGCGACAATAATGGGCAGATGATCAATAATCAAAGTTAAATCCTTTGATGAATGCAGTGGTCATTCATTAACTTTTAGATTGGCTTAATTAATAATTCTGGTATTAAAGTCTAAAATCACTGTAGGGGTAAACAGTTGAGTCATTTCATGAATGAACGCTTTACAACCTGACCAATCACTTTAGTACAAAAACACCATCCTAGACCAGGCTATACTAATAACCTGAATTACAACAGTTTCATGTAATTTGTTTTATAGGTGAGTGTGCTCATTTCACTGCTAAAACATTACATTACCCTCTAAATTGATCTAACATCACTTGTATTTCACATAAAATTTCAACGAGTCAGAATCACCTCATAAATAGATGAGTAGAGGAACAAAGCTGACAGCTTAATGAGTTAAATTAACCTTGTCATCCCGTTTTAAGGCTGGAAACAACTGTGGTCAAAAAAAACAAAAAACAAAAAAAAGTATGGTCAAATAAGTATTATTTATTTTTCTCTGTCAGCCATTAACTGTGGGTCGCAGCAGATGGCCATCCAGTATAAGCTGGGATATGCTCGAGGTTTCTGTTAAGGGAAGTGCTTGCTCATGGTGGGAATGGTTAAGTCTCTGTAAATAATATGAATTTAACTTAATAGAATCAACTCAACTCGATTGCTGCCCAACACCCCCAAACACACAAACATATCTTTTTAGCAAATATAGACTTTTATTATATTAAACAATTAAATTAATAACATTTAGAACTCACAATGAATCAATTTTTAGATCAAATTATTTTTATAATTATTCATCATATATCATCATATATATATATATATATATATATATATATATATATATATATATATATATATATATATATATATATATATATATATTAAAACTTTTAATATTTAGGAGTAAAGCAACTAGGAACTTAAAATTACTGTTAAGAGATAAGTTTGCAATCACCCTTGCATTTCCAAAACTTTTTTTTACCACATGCCACACTTTGCTAGATGTCGTGACATGGAATTTCAGTGAGAAATGGCAGTGATGATGCAAAAGGAGACCACACAAAGTAGCTCTTTCAGGTGATCATAACTGATGTGTGTCTGTGCCAAACCATAAACTGGCAGCACAGAAGCACCTTTCACATTTGTAACGTTAGCCTGAAATTTTTAGCTGGTTTAGTCAACAGCACAGAGCCTCTGTAATTTTGCATATTAAAAACATATCACAAGTATGTATGAAAATCCTGATGTTTTAATATGCAAGATTATAGATGAAAACCCTCATTAGATGATATCAGTCACATGAGATCATAAAAATAAGACTGCACATGATTTTCTTCACCTAAAAATCTATCTGCACCTCTATCAGCTGCCAATAGGCTTAAAAGCTTGATCACCCAAACATTCGTGATAGCCCTTTCTAAAGATTAACAATACTCAACAGCCATAAACAGGCATAGTGGTGTCACCTCAAGAGACACTTCTTTCTGTCACCAGCCACCTCTGACTTGTCACATCTTGAAATAAATTGTAGTTTTCCTTCAAGAGCGTATGTGTTCTAGTAGAATTTGGACAAAAACAGTGAAATCTCTCTATGAGACTTGCTGAACCTTCAGCTGCACATAATTGATAAAAATGAGAATTATGAATGAAAGTCAGCTCTCGTTGCAAATTGAATTGATCTGCATGTCAGTTAACACATATAGTATCATACTATAGTGAGTAAATCTGAATTACCTTAGTGCTTTAAGTCTTCTTTACGTTTACTGGTACAAGTCAAATCTAAAAAGGAGTATTTCCTTTACATGCATAATTTCCCTTTGGATCTGCGTGGGCTACAAGGCCAACATGATCACTTGTCTAACATCCTTTGAGGAGAAGTGAAAAAAGCAAGACATGCAACGTGCAAACCTGGTGGGGAAGGTGATAAGGCTGTTTACCAATGTTCAGCCCATAGAGGGTATTTACATAAGCCCAGAGGCACATGAAAGCTGGCCAGCTGTGCCTGCACTGAGGCTCTTACTGTGTCCTTTTGGCTTGAGACAGATAGTAATACAGTGTGCCTCGAACGCTCTCCAGTATAATCTCACCTGCCAAATGCTACAGAGTATAAACAACCAAGCAACCAATGGCTCTCGTTCATGCGGTTTCCAAAGAGGTGAATGAGGAAAATATTATGCAGCAGAAGAGATGTGAATTTTGCTTTTAGTGTGCACAGTTTCCTTTGGGCTACAACTATACAGACACAAGAATGTTGTTATTCCCCAGATGTTCACTCGTTACTGTTAAATTATAGTATCCCAGTTAACACTATTGATTATTGTGTATATGAAAATGAGATGATCCAAATTCTTTCACTGCCTGAAGAACACCCTCTGATGATTCAGTGTTTTGCATGTTTTTGTGCCCTGATTTTCTGAGATCCTTTGAAGACGCACTACGCTTTGCAAATCTGATTACCAAGTCTATGCAATACGTCCGTCAACATCACCATAAGGCTTGTCGAGCTTTTCTGCCTACTGCTTTACAGCCTGAAATTGTGATAAAAACCAAAGGATGAAGGATGGCAGCACAGTATTTTTGTATCGCTCCGTTATGAGCAGCAATTACTTATGTCTTTTAGCTGCTTTGATATTGATATGTCATGGAAATAACATACAGCATATAACAAAATAGATGCTAAACAAGGTAGCTCACTATCAGCATTATCTGTAGATGCATTATTAGTTATCATCTTGCAGTGGTGACACTGACTATTCCCGTTTTAGGGGTTCACCATCATGTAGTTCGTTTCCCGTTAATTTTAGTTGGACTCATGAAATCATGTGAGAATCCATCTCATCAGTGGTTTGGACCAATCAGCATCCTATTGAAACTACTGGCAGCTACAGCATTGAGCTACAGGCATAGTTTGTGTGATGATGGCCATTAAAAGAAAAGAACAATATAAAAGAATGCTTTCTTGATGGAAAACATGTTTTCCAAACGACTTTCCAGATACTTCTGTGTAACAAATCATCTGGCACAGTCAGAGTGGAGAATTGGGGCATCATATCAGAAAATGCTCATGTGTGTCATTCTAAAGGGCATGGACCAGCGACACATATCATCATTTAATTTGGAGGACTCTACTCTCATTCATGTTATCAGAGAACAGGGGTTACAGGTAATCAAAACATACTCAAAATATTTGTGCCCTTCAGCTGCCTGTCTTGGTCGTCATTTGCAGCTTTTAGCTCAGCAGGTGGTGTGTTGGTTGTGTGGTGACAGCTTTCCCAAAGCCTGCTCTATGCTCTAAGCAAATGACAAACATGGACTATGATAGCGTCTAGCCTCCTTTGTTGCACTGTTAACTTAGGCAACTGTGATAGTAGTCAGATATAGACTGATAACAGTGAGAAAAGGAATTTGGATGAGACGAACAAATTTGTACTCAATTCCAAGTCACAGTTAAAAGTTAAAAGAGTTAAAGATTTTTCTGGTAAGTATCTATATATATTAATTTACTCAAACAAAAAAAGCAACTTTATTTTCATCTTAGATAAAAATGGTAGAATGTCAGATATCAACCACAACGTTTCACTTTATACATACTATACTATCAATCAAGTTTTCAAAAACTTTTGATGTGTCAATATATTTCTAAAAACAGTGAGAAAAACAATTACTTTTTTTCACATCTGTTTTTTCTTAACCATTTAACTAATTCATTCAAAAAAGGGAGTCAGTATTCAAGGGTAGGATCCTCACTGTCAGCTCACACACAGATCACAATGATAACAATAGGGTTTGAGGAATTTATTCTTTGGCAACTTCAAAATAAGTAGTAGTAATAGTAAATGTTGAAAAATGAAAGTGTCTCTTTCTCCTCTCAGATTGTTCAGCAGTTTTAAGATAGTCTAATGTTTTATGTTTAATTTTTGAGTAGATCTACAACAATCCACTGCTGGGATGTAATATAATATGTTACTACAACATAATATTTTTTTGGACACATCTCTGTTCTACTACATCCACATCCTTAAAAAAGAAGCTCGTTGTGTAAATGCTGATGAATAGAAATAAACAGGATACAGGGGAGCTTGCAGTTCCTCGTCTTCATTTGCAAACGTGTAATCCATCAAAGAATTCTGAAAGTGTCTCTTTGGTTCTTGATATGCCATCCTGGGATTTAGACAGTGTGTTGTGGAATTTTTTGAACTTTCTCAAAACATGAACCATGTGTAAAGACAGCATGATTTTTGTTTCCTTTTGGCAAAGACAAAAATATTGTCTTTGAGTGGTTTCAACATAACACAGTCAGCATATTCCAAGTGAATCATCTGCACGATTTTTACAATTCCACTGTGCTTGTGCTTTAATGTTTCTTTTCTGCAAGATTTAAAAAATAGATTTGGAACAAACTTTTCTCACACTCATGAACACCTGATCGCCTCGAGATGCTCCTAACATCAAAGGGTCTTTTACACTACTTAACCTAACAGCAGGGGAGAAACAGTGAAGGTGTGAGAGAGATTTAAATCATACTATTTATTGATTGCCATGGGAAAATGGAGACCAAACAATATAGATGAGCAATCCACCTGGATTAGGAGGTAGTGGGAATATCAGCAGTAGACCTTAGGAAATCCAGTGCACTACAGGATTGTCTAGTTGAACATAAAATCCATCCATTGGATTTGAAACAGAGCTGAAAGAGAAAAAGAAGTAGTGTTGATGGCTTTCTTATCTTTTGATGATATAAACTGGGGTTTTCGATGGCGAAGGTTTGTACCTGAAGATTGATTTACTTCTGGCTATGGCCGTGCTATCATTACAACTTCTTTGTTGCTATACGGTACAACATACAATCGATTAATGGCTTCCACGGTGGCACAAGATTACAAATTCAGCATTTCTGCCTCTTCAGTGCAATATCACTTTAATTGTGTATCCCACATTAGCCAAACACCCTGGTGCTGGTTGGTGTTGACAACCTGCTCCCTAATAAAGTGACTATTACCCAATCAGCAATTAAGGGAACACTGATTAAGCTATTTCCATCATTGCATTAATTAACACCACCATGCTTTGCATGACAAATATAAGCATTCGTCAACTCTTTTATACTGGCACTCTTTTGCAGCATAATGTGTCTTTGTGACACTGTTAATGTGATTAAATGCTATAGATGTCTCTTGTGGCCTTATTAACTCAAATACCAAAGTTGCCATACCTCTTATTTCTGACAAGCGCTGACTGGCTCCTAGATACCAAGTTGGATTGGAGAAAATAATTGTCCAGGAGTCACTTAGTGTATATTATATCCTCCACTGCATGTTACTGCAATTATTGTAATTTTAGTGAAGAACATAATCACACCAATTGTAACATACTTTGGTATTTACAGGGAGTCTGTCTTACACACATTGCTTTTATTACATTGCAGGGACAATTTTATATGCTTAAAAATATAGATGTCGATGTGTAGGTGTTCTTCAGTATTAGTAGTAAAGGTTAAGGCTGGTTATATTCTTTTTATTTCCAACAAATCCTACAAAAAGACCAACACCAAAAGTTAATATTTTTGACTCAATGCCACATACACAATCATGCTGCCGTTAACCCACTGCATGCATAATCCCAGTGCAGCAATACATTATTTAATCCCTGTTTTAGTTATGTTATAAAACTACAACGGCTACCTGAAACATTTGATTCAGTCAGAGGTGATAAAAAAGTAAAAAGTATTTTTGAAGGTCTGTCTTAGCAAGCACAAACTTTTAAATATTTGCCAGGATATCAAAACCTTAGCTAATTTATATCCATTTATATTCCTTTCAGAGTAGGTTTCACAAAAAAAGTCACTTTTCATGCAGTTTAACTTCCACCCCAATAACAAAACCTTAACAGAAAACAAGAGAGGTATTATTACTAGAGCCATGGAAATCATGTCTTGCCAAATGGAGAACTGGGAATAGAAACAAAGCAAAACCAAAGCACCAAAAGAGTGTGAAAGAGATGTTGATTAAGATGATGATGATGACTGAGATGAGTTTTGTGTGTGTTTCAACCAAGCGGCAGCCTGTGTGGTTGTGAAGTGAAGCCTATGCGGAAGTGCCAAAAACTGCAGTTCCTCAAACGGCCACTTGAGGCTGGCTACAGAATAAGTCGGTCTCCATAAGCTCCCATATTAAAATGCCCACCTTGGTTACAGCCAACTACCAAAGATGGTTTTGATCTACATAGCTAGTTTCCTTGTTCAAGACAAATGTACTGAGGCAGAATTGTTTTTTTGCCTGGCACAGGCCGCGGAAAGACGTCTAAGATTGTGACGGCCAGAGCAAATACACTTTCAGCTTCACCTCGTCAGAAACTTATGGATGACGTCACAAGGTACAATGCCCGTGTCTTATAAGGTTTATGGTTTCAACAAGTTTTTACAGGGAGGCCAGTACCCACATCAGCCTGCTCAGTCACCTAAACAATGCACACCCACTCCCAATCCCCAAAATGTGAATATGACAGCTTCAGTCCTCCCACCTCCATTTCAGCTTCACAAGCCTGTCACTAAACTTCTGTGGCTTCTGTGTTATTGTCTCAACGTGAGAGGGGTGTTGGAGAAACATGACACACATGTCATTGTTAGTGCATTGGTCAGACCAAAAAGTGGCACACCAAAATTCATATTTTATTAGATTCCTACATTTTCAACTTTCAACAATCTACTTTGGTGAACTTTATTTCCCTCCACTGATTCGATTGGAATGTGGCGATTTTGGTTAGAAATGCTGGTGTGGCCGGACCTCAGCTGCAGGTTTTTATAACCATTCGTAGGCCCATTAGTTGAGATCTTTACTTATTTACCTTCTTTTCAGTACCTTCCAGACCTTGAAAAATGTGTCTCTACCATAAAAGCCTCCTTAAAGTAAACATTACTCCTCACTGGAGATACAAAAGCACCATGGCTGGCTTGTGTGAAGACCTCATTCAAGTTATAGATGGTTAAACAGAGCACATGTAGTGCATTGCTTGATTTCATGCTCTCTCTTCTAGCCCACTAACTATCTGTCTCGTTACAGTCGAAACCCTCTCCAGGTGCTAAACACAGATGGTGCCCGACACCTACAGCATTCAAACGCTAGTTATGTTTTTTTTCAGAGTAACAAGACTGTTGTGTAACAGAAATATTTCTTTATTTTTACTTCTTTAACTAATGAAGAACACATTTCCGCACTGAGAGCCACAATTTCTCAGTTGGAGTTGTTTAAAAATTATTTAAATGCCAAAATCCGAATTCCATGACAGCCTATTTTGGTTGAGCAGCTCTTGCTTTCAGGGATATTCAAGCATCTTCATATTCATATTAGGTTCTCTCGTGAAAGACAAAAAAAGAATGAACTCATTTAAAATAGGTTCTTTTCTGGAACTGATAAACCATTTTATGAGAATGTAAGTAGAATCGACCTCAATAGAGTTCTATGTTCATCCAGACCAGTCAGGTTTCATAACAAAACAAACAAAAATCATCACAGTTTCTTATGCTGGCTGATGTGTTTTTTATGTATAGCAGAACTGTAATCCAGTAACGTAAGGATACCTTTGAGACATCTTGTTTTGTTTTGCTTTCCTGCAGTCCTGGAATATTGCATTATAGCAATCCCTCATTATTTGGTGCTCACTTTCTTTTTATTGTATACTTGCTCGTACTCATCATGTTTTCTTTGTACAAATGCTTTTAGCTGAATGTCACAATCCCCCTGAGTTGATTATTGGGTTATTCAGATCACTTGTTGCACATGGTGCGGGGACTGGTTCCTAATAAGAATTAAGAGCAGCGTGGTGCACCTGGAAAAAGTATGACAACACTCTTTCTTCAGGGCTTAACAGTGGCAGGAAGTGGCACACTTGGTGCTGTTCTAGTCTTTCCTTAATTCAGAGCAGACTTCACTCTAGCAGATATTGTCAGCCAGAAACTTGTCTTCAGGCCGCTTGAGACTTTTTTGCTCTCTTTTGCTTTTGTGCATTCTAAAATCAAAGGTCAGGGTGAATTATAGAACTAACAGCCCTTTACTACAGAGCCATATGTTTATTATTGAGATTTGTTTTTTGTTTTGTTTTGTTAACCTAAAAGGTATTTTTTTAATTATTATTAATGAGAAACATTTTTTTTTCATTGTGAAGGCACTTGTGGGATGTGTTCACCAAGTAAATATTCTTCGTATTAGGTGGTTGAGAACTAGTTCTCAGGCTTCTCCCCGCTCAGCTGAAATCTGGTACCATCACATAATTGGTACTTGTCACATAAAAGCATGAAGAGTTTTCCCAAGTGTCAATGCAGCTAAGCTTTTTTTTCATAAGTTTAAAGTAGTCAATTTTTACTGATTGCTGATGTTTTACTTATCTGACCACCTGAATGGACTATCTCATTCTTTATAGGCTTCTTTATTAGTGTGTGTGAGTGTGTGTGATGCACATTTGGCATGTATAGTCATTTTACATTAGCTTGCATAATTCACTTTTAAGGAACTAAAATGAAGAGTTTTTGTGCAGTTGCTAGGCAGACAGTTGAATTCCCTACCAAGAAGTGTTGCTGCCTGGTGGTTGTAGATTACAGGGAAAAAGAAGAAGCTTTGACAGCTGGACAACAATATAAATGGCTAAATTGTTAAAATTGAAACTATTTCAAGCCATACATTTTATACACATTGATTGATCATTATTATTCCCATTTATTTCCCATTACCGCTATTTTGACAAATGTAATCCATGCTTTATAATCTTTCATATTTACACTTTATACATTTGGGAGCTGAAATTTGTGCTCTGGGCTTCTTTTACAACTTTTGCTAAAAGCCATAATAAAAATAGTCAAACATCCACCTTATCCAGATTCTGCAGCCTTGGGAAAAAACGACTGACACATTTATATATTGCATACTCCAGTTATTGTGGAGAAGTGGGGGAAAAAACACTTGTGAGGACAGGTAACATTCAGCTGGGCATTAGATTTTCCCTTTCCTAATAAACTATAGTCTGCTGTTATGATAGTCACAGTCCCCCGTTGGTGCTCAGCGTCTTGTCTGTGGTATGGGTCAGCAGAATAGTCAATGATGTCTGTGGCCCTGTCTCTGTGGGGAGTTGAACTTTCCCACTAACAGAGCACCGCTGATTTTCCTCCTCACTGAAGAGGTGAACAGCATTCACTTCCTGAGTAATTATACTCATTACCTTCTCTGCTAGCTACCAAATGGGGGGGAGATGTTTTGATGCTGAAATATGAATGTTCTGGATATAAGGTGGAAGCTACAGAATCTGCTGAAGTGACTGGTTTCATGGCATTCAAACGCACAATTAAATTAAACCACAAAGTTAAGGGTTCATCCATGATGTCATCAATAGGTTTCTGAAGAGCTGTAGGCTGAGCTCAGAATTTCGGCATTTTAATATGGGGACTGCCAAATGGATTAAACTCATCCATCCACCCATACATTTTCTGTAACCACTTATCCTCATCAGGGTCACGGTGGGGCTGGGGCCTATCCCAGCTGACTTTGGGCAAGAGGCAGGGTATATCCTGGACAAGTCACCAGCTCATCACAGGGCACATAGAGACAAACAACAATTCACACCTAGATCAACAATTAACCTATTAAGTGCATGTCTTTGGACTGTGGGAGGAAACCGGAGTACATGGAGAGAACCCATGCAGACACAAGGAGAACATGCAAACTCCACACAGAAAGGCACAGCCTAGGTTTGAACCAGGAACCTTTTTGCTGTGAGGCGACGGTGCTATGCATTCAAATACAAAATATACAAAATATTTGATGTCAACTACCTAGGAGTATTTACTTATGTCAGTCGCCATTTTCATCACAATTTTCCATTAAATGACCAATTGGAAGTAAGAGATTGAAGTGAAGCAATAAATTCTATGTCGACGCCATGTCGCCATGTTGCTCTGGCTAATGCCTGCAACCCTCGGAGCCAAGAGCAAGCCATGTTACACAAGCGGTCTGCTATGAAGAGAGCTGCTTAATCATACTGTAAGCAGCAGGGAAAGAAGGAGCCACAGGAGAAGTATAGATTTATGTTCTGTACATTGTTATGAGTGAACACAGATGTGGTCTATGGGAGGATGCAATGAGAGTAGGAATTGTAATAAATTTCCCCATCTGGTGTGGATCTTTCATCTGTGTGGTTTGTCTCCCTTATTTGAGTTGTCTTTGTGTAATATCGGTGGTTGGTTCTGTGTTGTTAATGGGTTTGCCCTGTGTTTCCTTTTCACCTTTCACTGACCTCCTTTCATCCTTTTGAATTTCACCTTTTCTCTCCTTTCTATTCATTCATCAGTCCTTTTTTTCCCACTTATTTCTGATTTATTGCTTTCTCTGTGACTCTTCTTGTGCTCAGAATGTATACATCTTAGTCCCAGACAGATATGTGACTACAGAACTGCCCTGGAGATCAATAGATCTCATCTCTTTCTATTCAACAACTGTTCACAACGTTTCTATTGCATCCTCAGGTATGAAAACCTGCAGTTATTGGCTCCTAAAATGTTAACTTTCTTAAGCCACAGCTCTAAAGCCAAAGTTCTCTTGTTTACACTTAAGAACAGCTGTGCTAGCATACTCTCTGTGGAAAGACTAGAGATCCCTGCTGAAGTGAGGAGAAGGAGACGGGGATGCTGAGATGGATCTAAGTGCTGGGAGCGGCAAAGACGGTACAGTCTTTTATCATGGGGAATGTAAGATCTCTCCCCAATAAGATGGAGGAGCTAACGGCGCTAACCTACTTCGGACTTGCTGGTAACTCTGGATAGCTTTCAACTTGTGGGAGCTGGACAGCTGAAGGCAGACAGGGAGAAAGAGGGGGAATGACACACAGCAAAGGAAATGTCTGTGGACCACAGGCCGGCGTCAGAACGGGGTCGCTGCAGGAAGGACTCTCATACGTGGGGAGCCCACTCTACCACTTGAGCCACTAGGACACCTCTATTTATTTATTAATAAGTATTTTTCTTAACCACATGTATATTGTGAGCCGATGTAACAAATGAATTTGTCCAGTGTGGGTTCAACGAAGTTGAACCCTTATCTTAATTTTAAAAAGAATAACAAAATAAGTCCTAGAGAGACTCTAGAAGATTGACAGATTAAAGAGTATGGGGCAGAATCAAAACTTGAGGGAGACTTTGCCAAAGGTTCTAATACTAGAAACAAATACTGGCTGATTATATATTTGGCTTCTTTCATGAAATCTTTAATAAAAAGTACAGCCAAGAGACAAGGCAGTTAGACACTGAGAGGACACTGACAAACCTTACCTGTTCAATCAGGCCTAACCTGGCCTATGGCAAACAAGCGACCTCATGCAGCACAAATATTGGATAAATTCCAGGTTACTGACACTGTGGGCAGGTTACCAAGCTTTGTTTGCTTATATTACTGGCATACTGACACAATCTGATGGAAAACAATAGAGTTTTGTTGCAGCAGTCATCCCTTTTTTTTTTTTTTTTTTAATTTTATGCAGATCTCTGAGTATACACTGATCCCTGTATACTTTGAGCCTGCTCCAACTGATGCTCACATTCCTTGTCTGATGTGTGACTTATACGTATGACAAATACATAAAAGAGTATATTTTGCCAGTTTAGGTTAAATTTCAGACACTTCAAATGCCATGTGGATTTAGGAAGTTGATTGAGCCTTTGCTAAGCCCTATCTCCTTTAGTATCGGTGCTCCGCCTGTCAAGTCTGTCACAGAACATTTGTAGTTTACACTAGGGATGTAACGATATGGAAAATTTTGATTATAGTGACCAAATTATCACGGTTAACGATATTATCGCGATATTCTTAACTGCTGTACAAATGTCCAAAAAACACATACATTGAAATCATTTTACGAAATCCTGTGATTTCCTTATCATACTAAAACATGAGAAGCCAAAATCTCAAAAGGAAACGACAACAAAAAGGTAATTTAGAATTCATGACCTTCATAAACTAACAGTAATATAGACATTAACATACCATCTAATGGTCATCATTACACAGGAAAATTCACACATAAGAGGTGTGCCTGTGTGAGTGAGAGGAGTGCCTGTATGAGAAAATGAGTGTATGTTCTTGTGTGTGTGTGTGTGTGTGTGTGTGTGTGTTGGGCCAACACTGTGAGCAGTGAATTAAATTAACACAACAGCGTTTTATTTTATTCCCTGGAGCTAAAGTTACAGACAGCATAACTCGCTGTCAGTATCGACTCACATTTTTAACTCGCTATTGTTCTATCCTTTGGGTACACAGGGCCACGCATGGGCCTTGGGGTCATAGACGGTGACGGCATTAAGCCAGATCAGAGAAGATGCTCTTTGGCATGTAAGGCCGTTGTTTGGAGTGCGGGAGGAGTGCAGGTGCCAGCCTATCTCAGAGTTGCCTGATGACCAGGGTCGAAGACGTTGGCCTCCTAGACATAATAGATAGTTAACTGTTGACGTTCTATTAGCATGAACAGACAACAGTGTCTCCAGACTATAATGTGCTGAAGGTGAACACTAACATGGGTAAATGCATCCCCTTTGACTATTTTTGGGCGTATAGCATTTGTGGCGTCATCTGTAAGGGTTTAAAGTCTGACCACCAGCATGAGTTGGGCAGAATAGAGACCGACTCATATGCATACTCGATTGTATGTGAGAATGTCTCTGATTCTCCTTGATCAAGCTTCAATAAATATTACAGCATAAAACATCAGAGGCTCCTGAACGCTTTCTTCCTTCCTGACCTGGTACCATTGACTTTCAGCAATTTCTCCACAACAGCTATTATAAATATCACTGTATGTTCTTCCTAGCGTTAATGAACATGTATACATTATTTTACGTTGCCTTACATTGTGTCAGCTGTGCTCAGTGGAGCCTTCGGTTCCGTTTCATGCACTTTCTGCCATGCTTTCACGCAACGCCTTCATCGCGAGTCACTCGCGAGACTTGGATGTTGGAGACTTGGACTGTTATTACATATCCCGATAATCCACCGAGACACGGTAATTTTTATTGCGTAAAATTTCACCGCGATTTACTGTAATACCGGTAACCGTTACATCCCTAGTTTACACCAATGGTGGCAGATTTGTTCCTAAAATTACAAGTAAATTTTGAAATGATGGGTTCTTGATTTCTCATTTCTAGCCAATGTCATTGGCTAATTTTTCAGCTGTAGCTAGCTACTTAGTTAATTAACGCACACACACACACACTGTGTGTTTGCCTCTAGATGAATGATTATAAAATAAGATCCCTGCAATAGGATCAGAAATACTAAATTGCTTTATTATTATGATAAAAGATGTCCTGGGGAAAATGTCAACACCAGTTGGTTATTCATGCAGAATACATGGAAATAAAGGAAGAAACTGCATTTGTATTGCAGGGTAGCTTGTTAGCCACAATGTAATACAATTACCCATACTGGATGTGAGAAAGACAGACTTATAAACAACACAGACTTAACGGCAGAGACGGGCAACCTCTCATCACCTCATTTGCTAAATCCCGTTGTTATGCTACTAGTAGCAGAATAGCCGGCTCATAATAAAAATATTGACCAGACATTGCTCCTGTTAAACTTTGTGAAAGGAAGAGGCTTTCATGAGCTGATACGAAGATACATGAAAGTGTGGTAAAATAAATGGATGATAACAAAATTAGCTGTTTAGTTCTAACTGAGGACCCCAATGGTATTGCATGAAAGTCAACCCAACCAAATTATTGCCACACCTTTATGTTTGTGAATATGATTTGTCTTTACGTCTGCTAATCTCCCACTGTCGGTGGGTTGAACACGAATAAACTCATTTCAGTTAGGCTTTAATTCGGCTTGAAGCCTGGTTCTGGGCGGGCTATCAGAGAGGGTGACGGTGAGTTTGCCAAGATCTCTCAGACAGATTGGATAACCCCTCCCACACTTTATTTCAGAACCTATTCTTGCATTAGATTTATTTATTTGTGAGTAATTAATATAGATTAATGTAATGTAGAGTAGTTGAATATGGAAATTACTTAAAATGCCCATCCTTATCAGAAAGCTAGTTAATCCGCTGCTGTGCTCAGTTTTTAGGGATGTTGTTGTTTTTTTGACCTGATCCCAATTCAAATCCTTTTTTTTTTGTTTTGTTTTTTTAATACTGACTATGTCACAAGCTTCTTCACCCAAATACCCTGATTCAAATCATTGTCACATTGCTACCCAAAATCAATATGTGTAATTATTCTGTCTATGCGTTGACTGAGCCAAGTACTGGTTAGATAAGGAATAACAATGTGCCTTTTTATAAAATGAGTTTCATAGGAGTGACCACACAGATCATGATTGACTGAACAATTACATAGTGTTTTTATTATTATGCTGAGACAATAAGACAAGCTAAGTCAATGAAAGCCCTGTAAGAGGGCTATTATTACAATGTGTGTATGTATTGATTCTGTCAGTCACAGCTAAACTATGGCTAATAATGAACAATAGCATATAAAAAAGGTTTTGCTTTCAGTCCATTCACCCAAAATATTAAGATCCCCTTGGTTTATGTGGGTTGGATTGCTCCCTGTCATGCACATTTTGTCTCTACCTCTATTGTTTTCATTCCATTTAGCCATGTGGCACATGTGCTGCTTCCTTTTTCTTGACAGATGTACCTTTTCTGCAATTTAAAGCGGGCTTTTTGAAGCCTATATCGGCTGTGACACATTTCGAAAGCTTCTCTTCACAGAACATCTTAGAACTATCATTTTAAAAGAGCCTGACCCTATTGTCAACCCCACTCTATTCTCATCTACACCCATGTTTTCCTTTTCTCTTTTCCCTACATCTTTTCACATCTTCATTATTCCATCTGTCCTTCCATGTTCTCTCATCCTCTTCTTCCCCTTTCTTCCCTCCTCTGCCATTCATTACTATTCTCTGACACATATCTGGTGGCAGCCTCTCATCCTCTATTCCATTGGGAGAAAGGTAAAGCAAGCAAAGCACAGCATGGCTAGAGCTCTGTTTCTTTGTGTGTGCTCATTCGTTCACATTTAATCATCCACAATGGCAGTGACCATCATTCCCAATTTCCTCAGTCACTGTGTTGACACTACAGGGATGGTAAAACTTCAGCTTTATGCATGCTGATAAAAATATTACAAGACAACAATGCCTTTCACTCTCACATGTCTTCCTTCGTCAGCTATACTTGCATTGCACTTGAACAGAAAATTCATTTCTCTGTGAGGGTTATAAGAAATAATAAATCCCAAAGCACCACTTGAGCTGCTCTACTAATACGGGTATGAGATCCTGATTTTACAGTGCCACTCTTTGTAATGTCCACACAGCCACATTGTTAATTAATTTGATTTCTTGTGTTTAAGAAAGGAAAGAATGCTATTTTTACTTAGGATTTGTTTGAGGAACATGATGAAGTAGCTTTGTAATTTATCCATGATGTTTAATTGGATTAAAAATATACAGTGGGTTACGACATCTATATTGCAGTGGGGTAAAATTACTTCCACTTTGACTGGACACCTTGTTGGCTGGGTTTGTGGGTGGAAAGAATTTGCTGCTCTTTATTTTTAGCAGCATTAGTAAACTTGCAAAGGAGCTGGACACATGATTGAGAACGAATCAGCATCCTATGAGGGACTACTGGCAGGAAGCATGGTTTAATGCTAGGTGTGTGATTATGTGCGCATGTCTGCTAGTTCAAAAACATGGTGGCTGCTAAAGAGGTAAGCATAGATAGTATTTCTTCTTTTGACTATGTTATGTGGTTGATTAGTTGAAGTAACAGATGGTGATCACCTACCTAGTATGTTTTGAAATTTTTTGAAAGCTTGAAACATGTTTGTGTTTTAATTAACAAATTATGATTATTTATTGAGTGAGATGTGAAAGAAGTCATGTAGCTCAAGGTCTCTTCACATGAACTCCGAAAGAAAACAGTTAAGATTTTACCTTTTTAAAACTGAGGTTACAATTGTTAATATGAATTGAACAGATCCACTCTGACAGTTGAATGATGTTGTGTTTTCTTAGTTTCAAGCAAAGTTCCTTTCAAAGCAATGAATTGTTTGCAATCTTTGTGTCCATGGCCGTGCCAAATAATAAATGGAATGCAGACAAAATAATTAGATTTTGATTTAGAAATTATTACAGTGAGTCAGCTTTTCTGTTAACATTTTAATGATGTCACATATACAGTAAAACCTGTTTGTAATACTTTTTATCTCAGCATACAACAAAATGAAAGAAGAAAAAAAAATCTATCCATATTAATCACTTGCAATCACCAACATTCAATGAATATACTAATAAGATTGGATGCATTCCATTACAAGCTTCATTTTGTGATTCAGTGTCAGCATTGCTCGGCAGCCAGCATCAGAATGAGTCATCATTATCAGCAAGTAGAGAGTAACCGGTCCCACAGTAATCACATAGGCTTCCCTGCTCGTTGGAATTGCTAATGGAGTTTCAGGTGCCTGATTTACAGGCCCCCCCCCCCCCCCCCCCCCCCATCGCTATGATAAAGCCCTCCCGTAATGTTATGCTATTCTAGACCCCTGGGATTGTATTAAGTGTTGAGAATGTCAAATGACAGTGTGAATGCCCATAACTAAAGCTAATTAGCATGGCCATTTATTGCTACTAGATGTGTCTGTGTGTGTCCTTGTGTGGAATATGGATTTGGGAGCAGGCTACCTTGATTTAGAATACATGCTTTTATGTAATCTGAGTATGATGTACTGTTAAGGTTGATGTGAAAGATTATAAATACAGCCCCCGTGTGTTTGTGTTTACTCACAGGGACAAAGACATTTACCATGGAACATGGTCTGAATGGAGAAATGATTAGATGCCCCTGTTCTCTGTCCTCTTTCGCTGTCGTGGAACAACAACTTGGATAGGGGTCATGGTGATGTTGACTGCAAATCTACCCTACAAAAAAGTAAAATGGACATGTCAAGGGTACTCAGTGCACTTTTTTTCCTCCGGTATAGCTATGCATAAGAGGCAAACAACCTGATATTGACATAGTGTGGCATAACTTTTCCTGACCGCTCCCCTTTGACCATCAATCACCAAGACGGCCGATTCATCAAGTAGACCGTTGGTCCAGCCCCCTTGTGACACACAAACGTTTTTCCAATTTAAAATCTGATATTGATGGAGCACTGTGCCCTGCTGCAGCTACTTTGAGCCTTGCTGGGGCCAATATTCTTATCCATATGCTCACCATGGTCATAATTCAAGACATTTCCATACAGTACAGGGTTCGGGGAGACAATCCTCTGTAGACTAACTACTGCGCTCTGGAAAAAAAAGGGAGAAATACCCAATTTTCCTTTCACAGTTTAACCATGCTTAGGTCTAGTTGTTCATGCTCGTTCTAGTCTCGCAGTACAAAAAAGGTCCCTCAAAGGCCCTAAATTCCCAAAGAAGTCCTTCCAGGTCAGTGTTGATTGAACAACATAGTTTAACCATGAAGATTGTCTGTGATCTGAGAGGGAAGTCATATTGACAGTCTGTTTCACTTTATTTATTAAGTCTGATATGTTAGCTGCTCATGGTAGCCACATTCTTATGAGAAACTCAGTACAGAATGACGTATTCTGCCAAAATGATTTCCAGCTGACATGAAAGCTGTAGTAGCAGTTTCTAGTAGTTGACATTATTTATATCGATCAATGAAATATGCACATTGAAGAAGTGCTGTTTCTGTAAGGTGATTTACAGCCGCCTGTACATCTCAATAGATGTTTTTTTTTGTTGTTGTTGTGGTTAGCCATAGATGTAGCTGAATAACTATCAAGCTCTATAGGAGGATGATGTCCAGAGTCTGACCATGTTACACAAAATGTGTGCTGTAACTCACAAAATGATAAGTGATATGATAAGTATACAGAGCTCAGAATTGTGTTTCTGTTTTGTTGTGTGCAAAGACTGATCACATTAAATTTTGCATTCAGCAGCTCCCTGACTTTTTTAAAAATATGTTTTCACCTCACTTTTGTATCATTTGCACACAGATGGAAACGAAGGTTTCAGTTTTGTAAAATCCTCAAATGGAAAGCAGACAACAGGTCAAAGCCAAAATTTTCAAGTCTCTACAACATTTGAGGTTTTCACCATGTGCGCTATTACCCAAAATAACATCAAACATTACAAGAAAACAGTGGATTTTCTTTCATTTTCTGATCAGTAAAATCTCACCTTCAATTTGATGTTTGGTTTGAATAGCAGGCAGTCAGAAATCTTGTTTTTCCCTTATTATACTTCCCTTGAATTGAAACTCTCAGTAATTTGACCCCTACAGCTTCTGTGACTTTACTTTAAAATCTGAAAATGGTAGATGCTCGGTGATGATTGTGTTTGACAAGCCCATCCTGCAAATATCATAGACATATACTAGAGATTGGCATTACACAAGCTCCTCTCAGCTCTCAAGGCTACTCACTCCTCTGTGCATGATGACATCAAAGTAAAGAGCACCGTGTCAAGATCAAACAACCCAGGAAATCAGTGAAGCAAAGAAGGAAGTGTTCTGATGTACTTATTGACAAGAGCTTACAAGAGCTTATGAGGGTTATCAGTCAGAAGAGGATGTTGAATAGAGCCAGTAGCCTCAGTGCTTTCTGTCTGCTGGACATGTAAATACAGCAAAAATTAGCTTGGTTTAACAAATTATTTTTTCTGGTATGAGCTGCCCATTGCTCTATTAACAGCTGTTGCATCTATTAATCTATGATCACTACTACAAATGGTTCTTCTGTCTGATTTTCTTTCTGACATAATAACTGCACTTCAGACAGACACAGCTGAATTTGATTTCAGTCAAACTCATGTTGAAGGCAGTAATGTGTTAATTATTTTTTTAGTGACTAGTACAGGGACTAAAATGTAATCTGATGGTCTATGGCAGAGGTGTCAAACATACGGCCTTTGCAAAGTGTAAAAATTACATTAAGGAAAACTATTTCCTGATTATACAACAAGTAGGTCCGACCCAGCAATCTGATTGGTCAACTAGATGACACCTGACTCATCACTAAAACTATTACTCCGCCATCTCCACATTGTCACATCCTGAAAACATATAACATGTAAACAAATACAAATAAGTACACTGGAAGTCAACTTTAATAAAGTAATATATCTGAATTTCAAATTTCAGCTTTCTGAATATTCTGTGTGTTATGGAGCTGTTAGACCATGTGTACCTCGTTAATACAGGTGTGTACCTTGTTTGTGTGTACCATGCCGGAGATCAAACAGTTCAGTGAGAGCAGAGAAAATATTGTTTTTGAAGACTAAAGGTCGACTAATATGGACTGAAGAGGAATATTTCGTTAGATAAAAACATGTTGCTCATTTTGGAAATGATTACATTGACCTTTGACCAACACATTTTGACTTTTGGACTTTACAATGCTGTGGAGTTACTGGAAATGTTTGGATCATCCTCCATCAGTTGTGCCGGTGAGTCGCTGATACGGCGCTAGCTTAAAAATAAATTTACGGACTTAGGGGCCAAATCTGTCCTTGGAAAATTATCTTTTTCAGCAGATATCTTATTCGCTACAAAACTGAACTAGCAAAGCAGTTTAGCGTTTATATGTGCGGTATTTATTCATTTTGGGAAACTCCACGATCCCCGTAAGCTTTGACGGGACTAGAAAGCGTCTCGGTTGCTAGGTCGTTACTAAGGCTCAGGCTACTTGCTGGAGTAGTCTACTGCTGTGACTGCAGTTGTACCTTTTGTGTTCTGGTTCAACAGTTTTGTGGATAAGAAACAAGAGAAAATTAAACAAACATGATTTATTTATTTGTACATTTTGACTTTACTGGTCCGGCCCACTTGAGATCAAATTGAGCTGAATGTGACCCCTGAACTAAAATGAGTTTGACACCCCTGGTCTACGGTATCTGTTTAGTGTATGGAAGTACAGTTCTTAAATTCAGACACAAAGTGTGCATGCATGTAGTATAAAAGTTTACAATACACATCATTTTTTAGCTGGTTGAAAAGGCCAAAACAATATATTTTTTAAAAAGGGGTATAGACAAGAAGTTTGGACTAAGGCCAAGCCCTAAGATCTTCTTTCTGAGGCTTCCCATTGGACAGTAGCCTTAATGGACAGGCAACATTCCACCTCTAAGTGGTTTGACATCTTGCTGCCATAAATAAACGCTAACAGGGACGCTCTATTAGGCTAAACAAGGCTCTGTGTGTCCCTCCAAAGCCAGGAAGCGCCCTCCTAATGGTACACTAATGCCTTTATTGGATTACTCCAACATCTCCTATTCCAGTGCGTCACAACTACAGCATTCTGTTGGATTTGATGGAATGGAGATGGTCTGGGTGGGATTGATATCACCCAGGCCCAAGATGTCTGCAATTAAGAATATTTCCAACTGAAGATTATACTCATCTCCGATTACTAAATGCTTTTTTCACCAACAGACGCAGCGGATCTTTTGTACAGTTGGGACCAATTTTATAATACGCTTATGCTTTTAGACTTGTCAACATGCGGTCATAAGATTTACATGGCGCTTTCTGGATTGCTGCTCAGCATGTCAAATAAATAATAGCACTGCGCTGTACGGCACATCGAGTTAAAGTGTCCAAATACTGCACTTATGGTTTTCATAATGTCAAAGTGTACTAATAGATGTGGAAGAAAAGAGGATGGGCGGGGATAAAGGTCAAATCTGCAAAACATGAATGCCCAATAATGCTGATTTTCATGAAATCCCCACACACTTGTGCATCATTTCTCCATTACCTGCATTGCCCTGGAGGTTGCAAATTCTAACCTGCAGACTATGGAAGCAATTACCGCGCATGTAATGCAGATGGTGCAACAAAGTACTTAAGAAAATGTTTTTTCCATTAGATAGACACTTGGGTCTATAAGGACCTTGGCTTGTGTGTAATTCCCTTTGAAATTGTGTGTGAGTGGTGTGCATGAATGCATTCATGCATTTGTGTCAATACATGTGGGATTTTGTGTGGGTGTGTGTGTCCAAACATTTTGCGTGTGAAAAGCTATTAGCAACCATTGTTTATTAGAGAAGAATGATATGATGCTCTTGCCAATGACCAAAGAGGTATGTGTCATCAAAATGTGGTACAATATTTTATTTCCAACAGGTTTGGATGAACTAATGCTGTATTTTCCAACACATAGTATAATATATACCAATCAATACACGCACACATCCCATGTGTTTTACTGTTCTCGTCTTGCATGCTTAATGCCCTGGTAATGGAACCATTGAACGGCTAGTTGAGTAGGCCTCTCACACCCAGAGGAGTTTGTTAGTGGTGATAATGACAATGCTGATGGGGGCAGTTTCCTTCAATATCTGCTCATCTCTCCTCATAAATTTATCCATCCTAAATACAACTGTCATTCAGTCACCACTCCATAGCACCACTCAACCGTCTGAAGCAGTTGGATATGTATCACCTTCGACGGCAGAACTTTTTCCTCTTTCCGTAATTGCTCCCTAATTCTCCTGAGGGTCCTTCTCGAGACACTTGACCAAATGTTCATATATGTGCTGACCTTATTTTCCTTAAGTCTGAACAAGATGATAGCCTATCACCTGGCTATTCTCTCATTCATAAGCTGAAATCACAACTGAAACCTAGGCAATGACACATTGTAATTGCACTAATGCATATATTATCAACTCCTCATACCTAATGAAAATTTATGAAGGCATTAGGAGCACTATGAATGCTGTATCTTTAATGGGTTGTATAGGCTTGATCACTGCTCGCATGACCAATGATTATGAACACATCCCCTCTGCCTGGTATAGGCTGTTTAAATCACAGCCGTTGTACCCAGACCCAGCATCCACTCTGGAAAATGACTTGCATTTTTTTGCATGACACAAGGCCATAGGTTTGCCATATTTTTGTATAATGGAAGCAAATGCAAACATCTGGCTTTTCCCCCAGTAGTCTGGAGGAAATTAGAAGTCAAAGGCTATGTGAAATACTGTACAATAATGGTTACACTATTCTAAGTGCTAGACCTAGAGTTATGAGTGCAGGCAGAGCTTTCTAACCTTGTCACCCATACTGCCCTGATTGACCAAAGCAATGCATGTACATTTCAGTGAACTCTTCTGCTGGGGTGAGTGGTTAAGTGCATACAGTCTGTGAGATGGTGCTGCCTGTCCTCATAAGTACAGTTGCAATGTATAACCTTACCACTATATGTATTTGATCAGAAACCAAAGTATTGGATGAACAAAATTTTGACCTGATGATGCATGGTAATAGATCAAGGCATAAAGTTCTTACATTTCATCCTCTGGGAGCCACTAATGTCTGCTGCAGTGCAGACCACATCTGGTGTCTGTGAACATCAGACCAAAGCCAGTCACCATCGACAAGGAAGGTCAAAAGTTCAAAAGGATCGTTCAGAAGTCAGTCAGGGGAAGATTAAGGAGGCTATTCACACCCGGCCAACCTTGAACAGAGACAGGGGGTTATGATCTCCACCCCTTGTACCATCAGCTGTTACCACATGACTGATGTTCTACACTTACAGTGGTCAAGAGCTTGAGAGATGCTGCTCTGAAAAGCTTGTGAGCAAACATTTTGAGTTTAGATTAGATTGTTACAGATGTTGTTCACTAATTAATTTCCATGATCAAATCACAATTTTAATATTATTGCCATGTTTAGCATTCTGGAGGCCTTGCATTATTACATAAATAGATTTTCCTACCGATCGTTATTGTTCCAGACCGAATAATCTAACATCAAAGCTGATGTTGCCCCAGCACAGTTTCTCTGCACTGAAGAGGCAGAATCCCTGAATCCATGCATTAGTTCCTCTATCACTTCCCTTGCTTTGCTTTCTGCAAGATGAAAAACTTGAACTATAAACTCTGAAAACAGCCACCACCCTCCCTCTCCTTGCCACTGTCTTCACTTTTCTTGGCTGCAGATTTTAGAGATGTTTGTTCCATATACAGGGTGGCTGTGTCATAGGAGATAGAGAGGGTTGTCCACTGATCACTGTTGCTGATTCAATCCCAACCTCATCAACCAAACTGCAAGGTAGCTTCCTGCCTTTGGTGTCGGATGGGTAAATTAGCAGCAAAATCCTTGTAAAGTGCTTTGGGAAAATGTAAATGGCTATAGCACTTTTATCCAAAGGCTGTAGCAATTTCCCAAATCACATCATGAAAATCACAATTTCCTAGCATCGTGGGATGCTTTTTAACAAAGCAGATTATCACCCAGCACTTGAATCATATCACTGCCTTATCATCTTAAAGGGATTGCCAGGTTACCAGATGCCCTCCGCTGAGAATAGAAGCAATGGACAAAGCATGAGAAATTATTTACACCATTTCCTGTTTCTGAAAGGAGACAGGAGAGTGTTTTATTCAGTTATTTAACCAGCATCTTTCAAATAATTGCACACAAATGGCTGCCCAGTGCCACTTAAATCTGGCTTATTGCAATCATAATGAGAGTTTATTGTATTTAATTTTACTGCACACAGGTTTCTTGACTTTAAATAGCATCTTGATTATGCAACAAGAAATGCTAACCAATTATCTCAATCAACTTCAACTTAACTATGCAGAAATGACCTATTTTTACATTTGTACTGTAGGTGTTTGAAAGCCTTGTGTTTAGCACAATATGAAAAAATATAGTAGGGTAAGAGAAAGAGAGATGTTACATAGTGAGAACATAGAGTAAGATTTTTCCTTAAGCTGGGAGCAAACAATAACACATTTAGATATTAGCTGAGATATGGCAAAAAAATATGCTCACAATACTTTCCTTATTGAACAATATCAATATTTATTATGATTAAGGGTGTCATGATATACCAATATTGATATTTAAAATGAAATATTGTGTTAATAATAAATATACCATAATATCAGCACCTCTTAAGGTATTTCCATTTTTTTTCCATTTTGTAGTTTACAAGAGGGCAATATTACACAAGAGTGTGTGCTTTATCTTATTATTGGCACAAAAGTGATGTGGTCAGAACCGAATGTGAACATTTAACTATGCAAACCTTCCCTAACAAAACAATTCAATTTAGCTTGCCTTGGCAGGACTTTGGACAAAACTTATGAGCGGACTTACATGGACCTGCATTTTCATTGTTTCTCATCCTCGTTGGCACTGACCAATTTTCTTCATCATCTTAATCTGCAATTGAAGTTTTGTGGGGGGTTTCAGCAATTTCCTCAGCTCTTCTGTCCTTTTTCATCTACTTTAACATCAACTTCATCCTCTACTTGCTGTCTGGGGATTTGAGTGTGTGATCGTTAAGAATAAAAGTTCCTTCTCTAACCACTATGCCCTTTCCCTTTAAGCATACTATAGTACAAAAAGAGCAATACCATTATTTGCCCTGTTAGGTAGTAATTAGATACAGAGTGGACTGTATGTTCACTTCTGGACAGTGTTACAGAAGTACAAGTCATTCTGAGTTTGCATAAGGGAGAGGGGGCAGAAAAGGCCAGTGCCAAAGTATCTGGTACCCTAAGGTCTTTTGAAGACTTTAGGGTAAAGTTGCCCTAAATAACTGACAGTAGACTGATGGATATACAACAGAGCTGGGGCTATTATTGGACACAAGGTGACTTCTGCGGGGCTATTTTCTCAGTCCTCCTCCACAGGCGTATTCTCATATCTGGTTCATCTGGTGGAGTGAGGAGATGAAACCTTTGAGAAGGCTATCCATAAATGGCTAAAATGAAAGATTAGCACTGTAATTGTTGAAAAAAAGAAGGAAGAAAATAAATGAACCAGTCAAAGAAGTTGAAGTGTAAGGCACTTAAGTGTTTCTTAAGAACACTTGGGTGAACAATCTTTTCTAGGGCACTGAGATGCCTTTGACGCTGTGGGCACATGGGTAGGTGTTTCTTAAGGGCTTCTATGACAAAAAAATAGCTCTATTGAAACGCTGTTGCTCATTAGGCATCATAAGCACATACATGCTGGTAACTAATCGAATCATAAAATGTTATAATGCGTTGTTTCTCCACAAAACAGCACTCAACCACCAAGTGAATTCAGTTACTTCTTAATTTCACCTTTTCAAATGCAAAGTTCCTTAAAAGTTCACGACAGGAATATTTAATTCAAGGTTTTTCAAGCAGCATGACTCCACTTAGTGTTCAGTATAGGTACAAAACAGTAAACCTTCCTGATCTAAACCTTATTTTGTAAAACGCATTTTGTCATTTTTCTATAACCCCCTGATCTTTTTCTCATGATTGATCGATAATTAATCTCTCTCACACATTACCTTTTACTGTACATGTGGTAAATATCCATCATCATTTCACAGTGTCTAAATTTTCCCATTTTATTTGCTCTAATCCCTTGCAGTGGGTCAAAAGAGGAGAGGGGAGCAGAGGGAGAGTTGAGGGAGAATAATGCCATTTCAGGATAGGCCTTATTTAATTTACTGCAGGTCGATAGAGGTTCTCCAATTGCCTCTCCCAGATTAATAAGTAACCCACACGCGCTGTCCATCACTGTCCATCTCCCATTAGGCCTCTGAAATGGGGGCCCAAATTGCCTGGCAAGGTTGACTCTGATGGAAAACACTCTCTCTCACTCCTTTTCTCTCTCCATTGCCATCATTTGTCTCTCCCTCACTTTTCCCCTTTATGCTATTGTGTTTCATTTTGAAGATGTACTCACTGCAGAGCAAAATACTTTTAAAATACATGATCATTCATAAATGCCTTGTGAGAATGAGTTAAAAGAGTGAATGAGATGTCATTTTGATAACCGGTTTGTTTCTTTCTCTTTTTTGCATAACATATTAAGTCATATTTGGCATTAAATGTGCTCATGGGAGAGGGAACTGAATGTAAATATATCGATTACACAAAATTTAGTATCCAGCTAAACCTGTTACCTGTACCTGGAAATGTGATATCTCAGAAATAGTCCAACCTCTGAGCTATAGTAATTCCTGTGAGGAAGCAGTAAATTTTCACTATTGGGTGGCAACTCTCCTCCACAACTCTACAACACCATTATGACGGAGTAGATCCTCCCCTAGACAGTAATTGTTACTTTTCTTGGCAGCCCTTGAAAAGTGCAGTGAAAAGATTCCTCTGTACAGAGACAGAAAAATGATAAATACTGGGGCTGCTTGCTTAATTGCAGTTAACTTAGGATTCCATCATACCTTTCACAAACTTCCTAATTCTTTAACCCATCTTTTTAAAATTCACCGTAAAGTATTTTTAGGTCTTGTTTGTTTGCAAAGGTAACTGCAATTTGTTTATAGACTGTCATAGATTTATAAAATAGAAAGTTAGGATGCCTCTTTTTGTCAGAATCTACACAAAGAAACACAATCACACAATTTAGTCAGCAAGCTATTGGGTTAAATCCTGGGAAAGAGTGCATTATTGACTTCTTGCCAAAATGTTCTCCATTTTATCTGGAAAGATGATATTGTGAACCAAGGATTTATAGAATGTGTTTGTGTGCTCACAAGTAAATACTGATTAAAAACATTTTCAGCCTTTTACTGGGAATATTTGGACATGCTATCGGTCTTGGGGAAACATAGACATGACTCCCCACTGAGTAATACTAGCTGCACAGAATGAATCAAAGTTCTAAGTAGCAATTTAGTAAAAATGAGATAAGCATTGCCCAAAACAAACAGAAATCTCTACTCAAACCCTGAACTCCACCCAAAAAACATTTCAACAACTGACCTAAGCTCTGAACTGAAAAACAAGAAAAAAATGTTCAGTAATAACAAAACTTTTGACTCCTACCAAACTGCTACTATACGTGCTCCAAATTAGCAAAATTTTGAGATAACAGGTCTATGAAGATTGCTTTATACTCTGCACAAGTCTACTGTATACAAACTTTAAGAAAGGTTAGTCAACTGCTACTAACATAAATCTCTCAAAACTAGCTGACTTCAGTTTGTTGGAGGAGAACAGAGGTCTGTTTTATGAAGCAGGATTTGGGGTTAGCAAATTAACTTCAGGTTTAACCCTGGGTTTTCATGGTTACAATGGTGAATCACTTATTATTTACTTCGTCACAGTATGACAGTAAATTCGCTCCAGAGCAGGTTATGTTCGAGATAACAGATCAACACATAGAAAAGCACTGTTTACTGACCAATCCACTCTCAGAAAATGTCATTATCATTCGCAGGAGGGCAAGAGTGTTCAGAGACTGACAAAGCTCTTTTGGCTTTCGCTGACAATTGACGTCAAAGGGAGTGACTTATCTATGTCAGCTTCTTGAGCCGTATACTGCCAGTGCGACACGTCAGACTTGTGTGCTTATAGTCCCTAGCCTGAACTTCCACCAGGGTCTCATGAGACACCCCCTTCCCCCCCTTCATTATTCCAACGGCTGACCCTCATTATTGCAGAGGGCCAGCTCCTCAGCAGGAGTGTACTTGAGTGTACGAGGGCGTGCTCCAGTCTTCATTTCTTTCTTTTTTTTTTTTTTTTTTTTGTTGGCTGCAACTATTTCATTGTGCTTTTGTACACCAGTACCATCCTACAACAGAGACTGATTGAAGCACTAAAGCCTTGTTGTGCTTGTTGTACATATGAAAATAAGCCTACTATATCGCTTTCAATTACTGTATGTTTTTATATCTTGCTCCAAAAATCACTTTCACACCACCAGGGATGCAGCTGAAGGAATGAGAATTGTCATACACACAATAAGAATACACTGAAACAACACGTTAATTTCATGGAATACAAAAATGCATATTTAGAACTACTCATGCTATAATGATGGGGTGGTGTTATTACAAACCTATTAATTTACATCTACACACAGAGTCTGTAATTTTTTGCCAGCTGTTCTTCCTGCATTTGACAGCTGCAACTATGTTGCTTTGAGCCTGGATTGGTTGGATGGTTAAACTGAGAAACCCTGTGTGACTTTCTAAGTTAATGTTACCACTTAGCCTGACTGCGGTTGATTGGCAAAGTGAAGCCAGATAATGACAAAATATGCCGGGTATGTTGAACTCATGGGGTGGAATGGTGGTGCAGTGGCACCTCACAGCAAGAACGTTCCTGGTTTGAACCCCAGCTGGGGACTCATAGTGTCTGCATTGGTTCTCTCCGGGTAATCCGGCTTCCTCCCACAGTCCAAAGACATGCAGGTTAATTGGTGACTCTAAATCACCCGTAGGCATGAATGTGTCCCCGCTGTGATGAACTGGTGACTTGTCCAGGGTGTATCCTGCCTTTCACCCACAGTCAGCTGGGATCGGGTCCAGCCCCCCGCGATCCTGATAAGGACAAGAGGTTACAGAAACTAAATGGATGGATGGATGTTGAACTTGTTTTGTACTAGAGGCTTCTGGTTGCTGTCAGCTCGGGTTTAAAAAGATTGATGTCATCCATTGGTCCAATCCAGATGCAGCATTCCATTCAAATAGACCAATCATGGGGCACCACCTGTTTCTCATCACCCTTATAGAAACCCAGACCAAGGATCATGTCAAAGTGGGGAAAGTCACAGGTGTAAAAAAGAAGACTAACGATGGTTGAATTACATTTGGCTGCTTCAGTTTCAGGGTCCCAGTATTGTGCATGCTGACTCACTGTTATGGCTTACTGGAACACTTGAATAGAGTGGAGCTATCATGAATGATAAAGATAGTAACACTTGTTCTCTTTCTACTGTGACAAGCCAAAATATCTCCTTTGAAAACTCTTTATGAAGGCTAAAAGAAGACATTTTTGATACGAGGCCGGACATGAAGCTCGTGTCAGACAAAGTCTCACATTCAAACCAGCCTCCCTTCTGTAACGTTTGCAACATTATAGTCACACTACTGCCAGAGTATTACTGTGAGGAAATGTCAGTTAGGTGGATGAAAAAAATGTAAATAGGCAGGCATATCAATAACTGACAATATTCTTGTACAATACTCCTATAGCTCTACCTGCTCAAACAAACATATGCAGCAAATTCCCTTTTCATGTCATTCACACAATAATTATCTCAGATAGACACTTTAAAAGATCACCTTATGTTCCCCATGTGTTACTCGTCAGAGGATAGCTCTGCCTAAAGGAGATGAAGAGATTTCTTTGTGGAGTGGATAATTTATTTATATGTTTGTATATTCTGTAAAGAAAATGAGAACTCTTGTATTATCTATATTCCAAAAATACCATAAAATATAACAAGTATATAAAAAAATATATATATATTTCTATTTAAAGTATTTTTTTAAATACACAGCAGAACTTTGAACTATGAGGATGTAATAGTGGAAGTACTACATTTAGCGATGTTGTGGTTCATTGGCTTTAGCAGTTTGTTGGCTAGTTCATTTGCCCTGTCCACTTTATGAAATGTGCAGACCCAGAACATTTTGAACAAAAGCCAACAAACAAGATAAACATTCAAGATTATGGTAGTGTATAATAATACATTTTAATTTTTTATGCCTCAAAACCAATAGATGGCAATCGGGTGGATTTATTTTACAAGGCTACACAATGTTTTGGCTCTTGTAGCAGATAATCCAGCAGAGACCGATTCTGAGGATGTGAGTGATGATAACATTATCTCCCCACACCAGCTGAGTTGAATAAGGATTCTCCTTCAGAGTCAAAGAATAGAGATGGAGAGACAGTGGAGCCAGATAAAAACAACAGAGGTGGTATATTCCCCTTAAGTAAGACTGTCCTCAACAAGAAAACAATAGAGTGTGTTTACACTTTCTTGTAGTGACCTTGTTTGGGGGTTTGCGAATAATGGCTGTCCTCTTTCAGTAAGGCATTGTTACACGACCATAAAAACTCAAGGGGAGAAGTCGAGGGTGACACAACTTAGTTTAAATTTCTGCGTCTTCTTAAATGTGACAAGAACGATATATAATTGTAAGTTAAACAGACCCAGTTAATTAAAGAGGACACCTTTGTGTTCTAATTGCTCTATTTTGAAGGATATCATGAACTTATTTGGCAGTTAGATAAATTCATTCATTCGTATTGTGAGGGTTCTGTGTTTTGTGTCCTTGCCCTGCCTGTCTTTTCCCCGCCTCCATGTTCTTCCCTTCTGCAGGGCGGAGCTGATGAGGCACACCTGCAGCCACTCACTCATCTCAACCTCCATAAAGCCTCTGGTCCTCACCCTACTCCCCTGCCAGATAATTCCGTCTTGTCGGTAGAGCTGACCGTGTTCATTCCAGTGAATCTTTCCTGTCTAGTTCGCCATCTTATGATTAACTTGTTCTTTTCTTTGTGTGTTTTGTTTAGTTCCCAGTGCTTCGCTGCCTCGTGCCTGAGTTCCTGTTTTTGCCTCGTTCGTGTGTGTTTTTCGTTCTGGAGTTTCCTGGCCTGCCTTGCCGGACACCTTTTGTTATTTTATTAGAGGAACTTTTGTTTGAATAAACTTTTGGTGCACCTTTACGCCAGTCCAGTCTCTGCTTTGGGGTCCAATTCTCATAGGCCTTAACACGTATTTCTCAAAGCAAAGTCTTATGTCCACATTTCTCAGTAATGCAACTGAGGGAGGTTACTGTTTACTGCATTTTTTAATAAAAAAACATTTATTGGAGATATCCATATTATACAAGAGATATTGCTTCATTTTACTTAGGGGTGTAGAGGTGCCGGGAGAAGTATATTCTTAATTTATGCCTTTTTCTTAAAGTCACACTAACACACAAAATATAGCTCCAACACCAATCAAATTAATTCTGTATAACAACCCACTCACTACATTTCCATTGCTAGTGCTCTGACATTTGCTACATAAACTAACGATGTGTCAAGTGAAAGCTGAGACTGTGATGATTCCAACAGTTACCATCAGTGACGTTATACTACGAAAGCTCAGTCAACCAGGAGCCAAAGAATACAAAATGATTCAAATAGACCTTGCAGAGATGTACTCTATTCATTCTGGGTATGTCATTTTCGAGCAGAGGCCAAAAAAAAAAAAAAAAAAAAAAAAAGAGGCTGAGGCCTAAGAGGTTAAGAGTTTGTCATTTTCTGGTAAACGTTGAAAAGTCATTGACTCCTGCACTCGTGGGTGTATACTTATTTAGCATCCAACAAAATGCTTTCTTGCTTATGATGCTGCCAGAGTGCCTGGATATGTACATCAATGGCCAGGCTTCACTGATTACTGTAAAAGCAAAACTTTAACTTTATTTACTGATTTTAGTGAAACTGTGGGATTTTATGGAAAATATATTTTCTAGTTTTCTCTTTGATGTTATCCAGCTGTTTGGCTTCAACTCTTTGAAGTTTCCTTGTGAGTAGGACAGATGCAGATACATTTACCAGCAGTTCCTACTTCAGCGACTGAAACGCCAGGAGCCAAACCTGGCAGTGACAACACTTCACTTCAGGGAGTAAGGATCATTAAAAAATTGACATTAGCCACATAAGAGGTGCAGATTTGGCAATAAATACTGTCACACAGATGGGTAAGACAAACACACAAATCTGCATATTGTACTGAAAGTATTCCCTACTCCATCAACTCATGAAAATATGTCATGTCACGCTTTCACCATCCTTGGAAAAATTCATCTTGCAGAACAATGCTGTGCATCAGAGGGGATTTAGAGGTGGGTTTCAATATATCTGTACATTCCCTGCACTACACTTTAGTGTAAAAAGCTGTAGAACGTCTCTGAAAAGGCTCATCTTACCATGGCCTTCAATAGAAGCAATCTTGAACAAATAGATAATGTGAAGATTCTTTGCATTATTTTCTTTTGAGTGTTGTTACAAAATACAGCTGAGGGAGGATAGTGCATTTGAAACAACCACAGAGAAATGCTGGTGGAAAATCAACAGAGAACACCTAATATTTTACTTTGATTGTTTATCCATTTTCTGCACTTATTCTATATTTTATCATATAAAACTAAACAATTTCAAGTCCAGAGAAAGACTGGCACTCTTTGATAATAAGCATCTGTTTGTTTGTTTTTCCTGGCATCCATGATGGTTCTTTACATTGGCATTATGCAATGTGCTCAATCTCTACACTGTTGGCTCTTCAGTTGTAAACAAATGCATCAACAATGCGGGAGGTTTCCACCATGTGTGATCATTTACAGTAGTCACGTCAAATTGCAAGGCTTCCCTTTGGTAACGCCTAATTTACACAGGGGACGTAACGGCCGCGTAACGGCTGCGCCGCGGTCACCGGAGCTGATCGCTGCCACTCTAGTCAATGAGACCATTCCCACCGTGGCGCTTACGTCCCCTGTGTAAATTCGTAGTAGACGTTGTTCCTGATTTGAAAGAAGAAAATGTTGATGCCCCTTGGTTTAAGAGCTCTTCACATTGTGTTATTGCCAGAGTACATTGTGCTGTGTTGTGGGTTTAACGCTGATGCCTACAGAACTCAACATAAGACATGTAATATCCTTGCTGAGCCCCTGCAGGTAATCAACCCAAAGTATTCCAAGCTTGTAATTTGACTGTATAACACAAGAGTCCATTATCAGTAGTGAAAAGAAAGTAGGAGTGAGAAATTTATTATGATTTAAAATAAGTCAGTGAGTCCACAGATCAGCGTGACATTCAGAGGCTTCCCACAGTCTCATTAAAATGTTTAAAGGCTGTTATGGTGGTGGTGTGAACAAAAATCATTTAGATGTTTCATTCGTTTGGTGGAACAAAGGCAATGGTCATTGAAATTTATGTTTTTAATGTGAGGTTCAGCACGACCCTTTGCGATGAGCACAAACTGAAAAGAGATGAATTAAACACTGAATTCTAAACTTACCAAACAAAGAATATTTATTTCTCGCAATCAAAGCAGAGAGATGATGGGAATATTAATTGTCAAAGTGAGAAGTAATTCACACCTACTTGAAGACACTCAAAAGCCATGGTCAAACATTGATAGATAATAAATCATAAGAGGAATCTGGCAGCAACAACAACTTGTTAGAGAGGTTGAGCTCATCAGCTCATCTATCCAGCTTACTCCAATAGAATTCTGCACTGGGCTGTGCAGTCTGCCCGGAGGAAAACATGAATTTAGTCAGGGAATGATGAATGGAGTCACAAGCATTAAAACCTTTTGCCTCTCTCAACCCCTTGGGATTGTTTAGGGTAAGGTATGGCATACTGCTGCGAACAGGAGCATGCTGTGTGTAGTTTGATGTTGCACATCCCGGGAATTGAGTAATCTTGCCTTGCGCGGCCTAAATAATGCATAATTCCAGAAGGGCAGGTGTTAAATACTATACTGTATATATGTGTTATATTGATATTTGTCTTTCCCAGGGTTTGATTGTCAACTGTATTTGATATTGTGAATATTAAGTGATAAAAAGACAAGACAAGTTATGAATTGCAAATAAATAATCACCTTTTGTCAGTTTCACCTAAGCAATATGTAAACAATAGAGCAGGCACTCTTCTGTTTTCCCTACTGTCAATAAATCCCATTAAAATACCAAAACCAATAATGTGTTAGTCATCTCTCACTACTATGATTTGCTTACCCTGTTTATGGCACTCATACTTTGTACCTACTATACTTGGTTTATACTGAAGATGTAAATGTATAAAAATGTTATATAAATATGTAGTTTTTTTTGTCTTCTTAAAAAAGAAAAAAAAAAGGGAAATAACTCTGGTGTAGATGAATGTTTGCTTTTAACTTTGGGCGTGATAGAGAATCTTAATTACACTTTTCCATCAACCATGTTGGAGACACTTTGGGGTAGTAAATGTAGGCCACTCACATGTATTTTGGTTTTGTCCTGGAATTGTACAGTTTTGGGATATTCTTATGGCTTTTGTTAAGATCCACGGTTAGATTCCTAAATCCATTGTAGTGCTGTACTTTGGGTATTTCACAGAAGATACTGTAAGAAGAAAAAAAATTCTGCTGTTGGCACCCTGCAAAATGGCTATGACAAGGAACTGGTTTTAAAGTTGAAAGACTATCAATGGCTGAAAATTGTGACAAACATATAAGATGGAACAGTTATTTCATAATGTTTGCATGTCAGGGACAGGACAATGAATCAGTGAACATTTTATATATACATAGAAGCTGATGGTCTCTGTGTGGCGATATGACAATCCAGACATTTCATTGTGTGTTTTTCTTTTTTCTTTTGTGTGTATGTTGTTTGTATATTTGATTTCCTGAAAGAGCTTGAGGATTATATTTTTTAGCAAATGTTACTCAAACAGGAGTAAGTAGTGCATTTGCTGAGGACTATTTTCAGCGTTGGATGATTACACATTTTATGCACAAGTTAATATTTACAGAAGCAGGACAGTGTATGCTGAAACTGAGTCAAAGCAAGCATTACCCGTGTTTATGGTGACATCAAGGAGCGTGTCGCCAACAGTGTGTCTCATTCATGTGTATTTAAATTGTTTTTGGAGAACAACTTGGACCCTCGTGGCTGCATGAGAAATTAGATATATCACGTATGCAAAGTGAAAGTAGGATATTTTTTTTACAGCATACTGAATTTTGTCACAGCCATGAACCATGAGAAAATTAAGCATCACCTTTTGTCCTTTGACCTTTTGAATTTTCTACTCTAGCATGTCACATATGGGTCATGCATATGTATTGAGGTCACTGTAGGGACAGTGTTAAATCCTAGAATTTGGACACTGACTTCTTATGTATACTACTGTTCATAAAAACAGGTGCCATTCTGATCATTACCAAAGTCAGGGGATAGGCCTGTCTCACTGACTAGACACACGGATAGGTAAATAATGAAGAAGGCTCTACAGAGTCAGATAACAATTTTGGGCCACAAAGGGTAAACATATTTCCTTGTTTGTAGACTAATGACCAATTAGCAAATGCCATATACTGAAGATGCATTGAGTATGACTAATGAGAGTAATTGTGGCACTATTCTGAGGGCATATAGAAGAGCCAAAGAGGACAGCGTCTTCAGAATTGATCATGTCATGACAAATGTATTGATAAATCCTCCATTCTCCTTGATCAAGCTTTAATAAACCTTTCAGCGTAAGACATCTTGAACTCCAGTGCACTTTCTCTCCACTGACTGAGCTGACCAATAATGAATACAATTCTCCACAACACTAGATCGCACATAAAAAAAGTGTAAAAATTTTACATCTCCAGTAATTTAAAAACAAAAATTACAAGAGTCTTCATATGAAACTGCTGCATATGATCTAGAAAGAAAAAAAGATAGATGAAACACTTGTAGAGAAGACAGTTCACTGTGATGAGAATTAAAGTGTAACAGAGCCTCTGTGTCACATTACACTAACAAAGCATGTTAAAAGTGGTCTCAAAAGGTCACTGTCTTGGCACAGAGTTCAGGAAAGGAGACATCTTTATGATCATCATGCCGCTCTGCAAGGCAACAATCTGTTAACCATAGCTTCAGCGACCAAACCTCATCTGCTTGTCCAGTAATCTTAAGGTCAGTCGTGTGTGTGCGTGTGCTGTCACAGGTTGATCACCTCTGGCAAATCAGCTGACCCTGCTGTGTTTGATCTGTAACACTCACCCGCATGCACACCCCATGTTATCTCCGGGAGATATCGAACACTTAATAAAACACACGCTCTTGGGCTCAAATGTCACCATCCTAAGCAGATCTCTGTCAATACCTCCCTGACCTTTCTCTGTGTTTAACTTTGTAGGACATCAGGCTTGGTGGTGCAGCAGAATGGAAGGCATATAGAAGAGTCATGCTGTGCAAGGTGGGGAGGTTTTGTGCTGGAGTCATGTGAAGCACTGAAAGCTAGCACGGCCTTGGGGGAGATATACAAGACCTGAAATAGCAAGTCACTCGCAGCCTCCAATAATCCAATTAGAAGCTGATCAATCATTCAATCCGAGTCTGCTGGAATAATCAGCGTAGAGCCAGAATGAGTTGACATGTAATGACGTCAACCTATTGAACAAATGTTTTACCCATCAATGTAATACCTCCTCTCTATTTTACACCCAATGTGACTTGCTGAGTGACGTCCATGCATTGTCATTGGATTTTTATTTTTTTTTAAGCATAGTTTTAGCAGAAAATCCATTTCCAGAGAATCCAATTATCAAAAATGAAAATGAATAACCGCTTCCAACTATTTCCATGCTGCAGAAATGAAATACAAAATGGAATAGGCTGAACTGAGTACAGGCTTATCTTTTTCTCTTTAAGAGATGAAGGAGGTTTCGTTCTGCTTTTTTTTTTTTTTTTTTTTTTTTCTGTCTGTCTTTTTATCATACTTGGCTTTGCAACAGGCTTCTGTCAGTCAAAATAACTTTATTCAAGCACAAGAAATGAACAAGGAACTTGTCCAGGTGGCACAGGTCATTTCGACAACTCATCTAAGTACATCCTGACACACTCATGAGGAGGAAATGAGGCTTATATCAAGTCATACTTTCACTTTTTTTTTTTTTTCATGATGGGTTGTGTGTCTCTACAGTGCATGACATTTACCAAGCTCTGTTCATTTAATAAAGTATGAGAACAAAATTACATTTGAGGTCAAATAATTATCTCATTAATGCTTTGCTGGTCTCAGCATGGGAGTGTATGAGCCTCTGAGGAGAGAATAGTAGTTTGTTCACAGAACTATGGATACTGAGAATGGCAAATGTTATTGATCTATGTATTTACAGGAGGTAGAGAAAGCAATATCAAAATGTCAGAAGAAAGGACTTTGAAATAGAAAAAGTAACCACACGAATCACTGATACTCAGGGGGTAATGTTGCATGACTATTTTGAGTATTTCTCACGTCGTTCAGATTTACCATGTGAGTTTTCCTGTGTTCAGCATGGCTTACAGCCTGTACCCTTCTTATATGAAATACCTTAGCATTTCTTACAGATACACCTGCAGTGTCATGTGCTTTGAAAACCCCTGAGTCCCTATTTAAAGATGTCTATACAACATGTGCTGCTGAATGCCATTTCAAATAATATGGCCTTTGCTAAGAACACTGCTGGCGATTATAATTACTTACTGGAAGAGTCCTACAGAGTTAAAACCTAAAAACTCTCTCCTCTCTGTCTGCCTGCCATTATGTAAAGGTTCAGTGTGTAGCGTTTGTGATTTAGTAGCATTGCAATCCACTCGCTTCACCCTCTTCTTCCTAGTGTGAAGGAGAAACTAGGCGGCTGTGAAATGTGCAAAAAATGTGAAAGGCCGTTTCTAGAGCCAGAGTTTAGCCAGACTTTAGAAACATGATGGACTCTGTGGAAGAGAACATGCAGTGTCTGTAGAAATAAAAGGTAATAAAACCACTTATTTTCAGGTGATTATACACTAATGAAAACATCATTATGCATATTATATTCCATTTCTGCCATATTCTGTGAATAAAGCCACCTAAATTATACACTGGACCTTTTCTAAAAGCATTTTTAATCAGGTGATATAAGGTATAATTTAAATAGAAAAGATCCCTGCACCTACACCCACAGGACACAATATGTCATAATGACCCATATGAGCATTTTGATTGACAGGTGATGGCAGTAACAAGAAAAAAAGATGTAGCAATGAGCCTGCAGCAAACATGGACTTAAACAGTGCACAGTTTTAGATTAAAGTTTACACACAATGGACCTTTTTTTTTTTTTTTTTTTTGACAAAAAAAAAAATGGTGATTCTGATTCACTAGTCACCCATGATCAGTTTTCCCACGTCTGTCAGTCACTTGATCACTAGCCACCTTTGTGCACAGCTGTTGCCAGTCTAGTCATTAGCTGCATGTAGACAGCAGTTCACATTCATATTGTTTCTGCTTACTCTTCAGTCTATATAGATAGATAGATAGATAGATAGATAGATAGATAGATAGATAGATAGATAGATAGATAGATAGATAGATAGATAGATAGATAGATAGATAGATAGATAGATAGATAGATAGATAGATAGATAGATAGATAGATAGATAGATAGATAGATATCTGCATTCAATCTGCATTTAGGTTCAAACTCTTCTTACCAGCATTATTGAACCATGACCAAAAGGTCATAAAACATTTTGAAAGCTCACTGATAGTGGGATTTATTGACTTATCTGAGGATAATAAAAAGCTTTTAAAAAACAAACAACAAAAAATAAATGAAAAATTCAAGATAAAGCCTCTAGTTTAGCCAATTGATTCCATGCTGTTCCACTGCTGCCTAGTCTCCCACTACAAACGCTTTGATTGGAAGCAGTAAGTGAGATAACAAGATTAAGTGTTTTCAAAGGTTCATCATGTTTTAAGAGAACAAAAACTATTGTCTTCACCTACTCCTCTGTCTCTGTCTTTCTTGGTGGCATCATTAAGATAGTGGAGATTATAGCTGTGTGGGATTAATGGACGCCCTCCACTGTAGAACAAAGCTGGTCTGGGAACACAGGATCCCAGGTAATGAAGAGGCAGCATGAGTTATTGCTTCATGCAGGGCCAGGCAGATAAATTTGGAGTGCAGCAGTGGTCACTGCAGACTTATCACCCCTGTGGAAATGACTGAAATCCACAGACTATGTGCTGCTTTGGTACTTCTCCCAAAGTGCTTAAAATTTTACATTTTAAAAGGATAGATTCATATTTTGGGAAATACACTATTTGTTTTCTTACAGACTTATGAAGTTGATGAAAAGATTGAGACCACCTAGCTCTTAGTTAATGTTAGCTGAACATGAAGAATAGAAGCAGAAAGGAAACAGGTAGCCTGGCTCTGTTCAAAGTGAAAAAACAAAACAAGAAAAATAATACATGTGTAAAACGCTCACAAATTTAGATTTTATACCTTATATTTTGTATCTTTATACCTCAAATGTTAAACTGTACCACAACCAGCAAGATTCCTCCTGCTTCCGGTCTTTATGTCAAGCTACAGTAACAGCTTGCTGGCGGTTGCTGCATATCTCTGTTCAGATAATTATATAAAAATATCTTGTGTACAAACTGACACTGAATTTCGATGTTCAATGTTGATTTCATGGGGATAACTGGACATAGTGAGGTTGTAGTGACAGGACAATGTTTTAAATTTTAAAAAGGTCATTCTCGTAAAATTAACAGAACAAACCACATGTACAACTTCCCAAAATAAAACTGCAGAAAATAAACAACAGCATCAAGAATGCTTGTTCCGAAACAAGGGCAAAATATAGGACAGCATAACATGGGCCCGCTCAGACAAAACCAACGGCCCGTGTAATGTGCCACACCACATGCTACAGGAAGAGGCTCCTTTGGTCGACACGTGTGATGCAGCCAAGGACAGAGAGGGCACAACCTTTGACATGACGCACCACATTACAGTGTCAAAGCCGGTCACGGTCCATCTCCTGTGGGCTTGTTACAGCAAGTCAGTCTGTCAGGTGTCTCTTGAGTGCTAGACTGTGAATACACTGCAGCAAATATGAGCAGTATATGCCTCCTAATTAAGCAGTTCATTAATTCATTTGTGTCATTTTATGTGACATGGCGGTGCCCTCTACTGCTAAAGCGACTTCCTGGTGGGCTTACCTGAGGGGAATATGTAATAGCTTTAAATTAACATCATGGACTAATCAGTTCTCATCAATTCAGGATGCTGACCAAGTTCCCTCAGTGTAATTAATAAAACTCAGTGGTAACATTGTTATGACAGCACTGAAAATGTACTATACTTTGATGTGAGTTATTTATAAAATGATAGCACATGTGATTCACACAGTGGTATCACATCAGTGTTAAGGTTAATGTGTTAATGTGACATGTGTCTGCAGTCCAGTCAAAACACTCCTCCATAGTGCTGCATTTAGCCCCAGACACTGTGCTCCTATTGCAGCTGTCAAAAATAGTTTATGATAGGTAAATGACTTCCTTCTGGAAACTTGAACTGCCGCCTTTCTGGATTAATATGGAGTGAATGAATCATTTTTGAGACGTCCAAATGATCAGAAGGGGGTGGTGGTGTCACAAAAGTACTAACAGTAATCCTCATAATCCATAATCCAAAAACTCTACCTGGAAGGAATCAGCCATATTAACCTTTTGTGAGAATGTGGGGTTAAGATTTAATCCAGTTGGGAAACATCCCAATAATTGTCAGAGCATTTTCTTCGGTTGTATTATTATCATTTTGACTACAGCAGTACAAAGACAACTCTTCATATCTGTCTCTCTTCATACTGACCTGAAAAACATCCAAAACAAAAAAAAATCTACAGCTGGGATTGTTGATATTCAGAGAAGTGACATTTCGATCAAAATAAAACATTTTCCTCTTGCACTTCATCCCCTTTTCCCAGTATTCACTGGGTGGGAGGCAGGGACACAGTGTGAACAGGTCACCAATCCATCACAGAGCCAAAAGCTAACTCTAAAGCCCACTGAGACCAACACAGAGTGCACGAGGGTAAAAACAAGAATAAAATAGTCTGGGACACATTATATATGGCCACCAAATCTTTGGTTTATTGCCTCAGAACCTTCTTTTGCATGCCGTTCCCTTCCATATATTAATATTTCGTGGTACTCTATGTCATGTAAAGGCAAAATGCAATCATTCAAAATGAAATGTATGAAATATCATCTAGAAAGTTGTATTTCTATGGCCTAATAAAAAGTTCTTTCTTCGTTTTTTTTAATTCATAAAACTATAAATACATGAAATAGCAATAGTTTATTTTGGAAATTTTGCTTGTTGCTTACTTGGAGAGAGTACCACTCTCTCTAGAAATACGTATGTTTACAGTTGAGAAAGACCAAAAAGAGTGAGTCAAGCATTTTCTAGCCCAGTACGTTGCAGTATGTTGACCAATGTTAGCAGATGGTTAAAACTACAGTCATAATCCATCAGTTACACCAACAATAAGTGATTTTGTTGGTCATTTGGGGAGCACCCTCCAAAAAAAAGAGAAAAAACAGCCATCAGCACATTAGCATATGTTGCTCATTTGGGAGGCTGTGCCTGTATTTGCTCCTATTGCACACACAGTCTGTAAGAGCATAGTATTATTTTTGCTATATTTTTGCTAGATTGGTGTGTGTTCTTATGTGTAGCACATTCTAAGAAAAGTTTGTTCATATGATAAAAATGGAAAAAGTACTCGGTTAACCAGGATCACCAATGTATGGCACGGACGCAACACGCTGCTGGAGCTAATCGCGGCCATTCTAGTTAATGCTTCAAACCCCACCCGAAGCTCCATGTTCCATTTCAGAAGCTTCCCAGAGGCGGGTTTGTTCCATTTTTCGACGGTTGTTACGTCAATCTGCACAGAGCAGCTCGAGCTTGAAGTGAGATACAGAAACGGCAAAGAGAAGCCAGGGATTTTCAAAATAAAACACCCTTTGCAAACTTCTAATCGTAAAACAACCACTATGGAAACAATTTAACTACGTAGCATATTTACATATTTAGAAGCACATAAACCAGGAAAAACGGCCACATCTGGACAAGTTAACAAAGGTTTCAAAACACTTTGTTTCTGAAACGCTCCTGGTGGGGTTTGAAGTTGTGTGGAGAACGTGCCAAGACAGTGTGATTGACATGCCACTGTAACCCAAAGAGAGACAAAAACTTCAGGACAACAGCTAAGGTTACTGATTTGGATGTTGGCTGTGAGCCACCTTTTTTTTCTTACCATGGACAAAATTTGAAATCAAATCTTCAACCTTCAACCTGAACTCTTCAACCATGCTGCCAACAATATTGCTATGAGTGTTGTTTGAGTAACGCAATGTCATGATGCTCACCTTAAACCTGAATCTCATCAGTCCACTGCCTCTTTTGCCTCTGCTAACCCTCTTTACTGGCATACACACATATATACACACACACAAAATATCTTATTTTGTTGTTTTTGTTGTGGTACGCCACTTAGTATGATGAATGATGCCTTCACAAAAAATAATTAGCGTGATTTAATGAGAATTCTCACAGTTTTGGGTTAAATCTATATAAAAAGTCACTCTAAATAATAAATAATCCAAGAGAGATTAAACTGAAATTTGTTATGGATCAGGGGCAGCTGTTGATACCTATGTGCATAATATTTATAGAATTCCAATATTGACCACAGTGTTCACTGCAGTCCCCCAAATTTAATTCTAAGTGGTTATTTAAGCTTCACGAGATGAAGCTAGAATTGGATTTGACATTTCTCATGTCCATGTATTAGCATTTCACCACCAGCCCAAACTCTGTTTTGGCAGGTTCGTGTTCCCTTCATTCTCTTCAAATAAGCAATGACAACTTGCTAAATAAATTAAACACTGTTTAGACCACCCCACTGATGTAGACACATGTTTTGCATACTGCAAGTATATGAAATGCTCTTTGAAATGTTTCCTACCCATTATCCTGTCACATTCTGCTATTGATTGTTTTCACATGGAAGATCTTATTGTTGAGATACTGAAATCCAGACATCTTTTCTTGTTTTTGCTTTTTAAATTGCACATTTCGCAACCAGGTGCAGAGGATGAAAATGGCTTATTTCGAAGTACTGTAATTGCAAGTCTTATGCAAATTAAAGATGACAGACGTTGAGCTGATAATTACTTGCCACTGAATTCATGCCATGAGTGAACACTTCTCCTACAAAGGATGTGCTTAGTCAAACATAGAAAAATTAGCTCTGACAACTTGTATGATGATCTATGGTGACCAACATGAGGAACTCTATTGTGTTCCACAAAGATCACAGCTTCAATCTTGAAAACTTTTCTCGATTCCCATTTACTTGTCATTAAACAAGAATACATTTGCTCCATGAAGCATTTATCTGTTATAATAAGACGTATTGGGGTTGTTAAGCTTGTTAAGGCTACATCTGTGTTCTGAGTAGAGAGCATTATGAGCAAAGTTGTTTTACAATGTAGATATTGAATATTCACATCAACAATGGATGTTTTTAGAGAACAAATGTCTCCTGTTCTCTGATGTGAAACTTAAATCTAATGGGTCAAAAAAACAAACTCAGCAAAAAACAATCGATTTACAAAATGAATTGCAAAAGGAACCAAAATAGCAGACTCGACTGAAACAAGCACCTCTTACTAAGTGCTTTAAGAGCTTGCTAAATATAACATTCATGTTGGGTTGTATTTATTTATGGGCTTCCTGCTCCTTTAGAACAGCAACCTAGATATTTAATTATAATAGTTCTAAATAATTTGATCCTTAACTTAAAAATTGTTATTCCACTCATCATTATTGTGACAAACTGTTACATGGAAGGACTGCTGTGAATGGTGGTACGATAGCCTAAATTTCAAATTTTCTGGTCCTGCTTTATAATGTTTTCCTAAACATAAGTGTTGACACTGTCAATTATGGGAAAATGCAGTGTACTGTGAGTACCCGGTGGTGCACTCATAATGGAAGAAGGTCAGACGATTGGTCAGTGGCTGCCATTTTGGCTATGTGTCAGAAGAGGAGGGACCACTTGCATTGTGAAAATGGCGTCTGAGGAAGCTGCTGGAGCTGGAGTGGTTGAAGTGAATTTATACATAATATAGAGTTACAGATATAGTTTCATATTTATGTTTTGGCAGTCAAATGTTGGCGCTAATGCACAATGGCAGTATTCAAATTGTGACACTACCCTCTTGAAATCAAGTGGCAACCTCCATGGTTGTGAAGTGAAGCCTATGCAGAAGTGCCAAAAACTGCAATTCCGTGAATGGCCACTCGAGGCTGGCCACAGAACAAATTAATCTCCATAAGCCCCCACATTAAAATGTCCAACTTCACGGTTCAAATAAACATATGTACAGCCAAAAAAACTGTTTTGGTTTCTATAGCTAATTTCCCCGTTCATGACAACTGTACTGAGGGTGACTTTCTATATAACTCACCTGTTCAAGTTATATTAAGGCTTAAAGTTATGCATAATTAACAGCGTGGCTGCTTTGATTACCAGGTGGATGCTATTATAGGTGGCTTGTCTGAGCACTGAGCATTGCCAAGATGGCAGTGGCCAGAGCCACCACACTCACTGTTGGTGACATTAGCACACTACACCATGAAGTAGTGTACTACATAGAAGTGTACAAACAGAAGTGATATTGAGTGACCACTCAATACCACCAGTGAATTGAGACACCACATAATCCTCAGGTGTCACTGTAAAACAAACAGACAAGGCCATTTTATTTATAGAGCACATTCCATTACAGGTAAACTTTTTATGTTTTCTATATCTACTTATCATTCATTTAGATTAATGACCCTTACCTTGAAATCAATTAAGTATTTCACTTTATAAAATTAGTTAAAATAATATATAAAAACAATGTGAAAATAGATAATTATGTAAACACAGAAAATATATATTTGGCATCTAGCCTCCAACCTTCTTACTCCCCTCATGAAAAAAAATCTAAGAAGCAGGGAGTCTGGAGTGATGACACCAATGTCCCCCAATGGGAAAATGATTTCATAGACTACAGGTGGAAGTTGGGGTGGAGGCTTTTGAAATGCTATACAAACAGCAGCAGTGGTGGCAGTGATTGACAGGTAGTGACAGCATGGCTTTCAGGTGAGCACTGTGGCAGCAGGCATGGCAGCAAAAAAAGGAGTTGAGCATTGACGCCTGAGGCATACTGTACACCACCTTTTAAAAGCTTGCAATAGATATACGGTATGTTGCAATGAGCTATGTGGGTGTAGAAGTGGACTTGAGTTGCCTGAACTAATCTTAAGATTTGCTTCCTTTGTTTCAGATTCATCATACATTCTGCAGTGGCTACTTCCACCTTCATGTCTAATGCTGTTGTTTTCGTGACCCCTCTATGGATGGGGCGACTATCAGAGATCATGCCAATCTGGAAAGAAAAGTTTCAACGAAACTTGCTCTGATGATGATCAGAGTAACTTTGTGGATTTCCAATAACCCCTTTTCCAATCTTTTTTTGTCCTTAGAGATTTTCACAGTTCTCAAAGTCTACATCTCATCTGGAGAATAAAAAGGCTCACGCAATGTGATCACTCACTGCAGTCTCCAGCTTTCTAAAGGTTACGGACAAGGCCACCTCTGGGAATAACAGGCCCTGTGTCATATCTCATCAGAGACCCTAAAAGTTTAAACTGTCTGGGTAGTTCATTTTTGAGCAAGGAGTTCCGTTGCACGTTAACTGCCTTTAGTCCAGCATTCCTCTGATTTAATACTCTCAGATCCTCGTGCCCTTCATGCTTGAGAAGACAAAAAGTGCAGGTTAAGTCACAGTGATCATGTATTCGAGTGCAACATACTCCACTGAGAGTTCCCTCTCCCTCCTTTTTTAAATGATGTTAATGCAAATCAAGTGAGAGATGAGGACTAAGTGCAAAAATGTGAGATGAATATCAATACCTACCGTTTCATATAAAACCCTTTCTTCATCTACTACCTGTGAATCAGACGTTATTCTCAAGCGTCCAGTTCAAATGAATCTCTTTAACCCACAGCGACTGTCAATATTAAAGGTAAACTGGGAATTATAGTCCCAAAGGTTACTATAAAGATGATAGGAACATGAATTGTGTTTGGAAGTGCAAATATATCAAGAAAACTGTGGTTCAGTTCTGTATTTATTTTTTTGGTTTTAAACAGACCTTTATTTGGATATTGTGTGTTTTGTAGTATATTCATGCTGATTGGTATTCCTGTTCCATGATAATAGTATACCAGGTGCCTTATAGCCTCTTTAGTACTGGGTTGACTGCATGTCCCCTGCCTGGACAGATCTTGGTTCTATCCCATTATCCACACTTGATGAGCACTGGAACGTTTGGCATGTGTGTCCATTGGCTTTGTGAAAGTCCTTTTCCTCCTCAACAAGCTCGACCACTTTGGGCGAGTAATGCATTTCATCCACAATTGAACTAAGATCACTGTGTAACTGTGCTTGGTTAAGCATGTGACCCACGATAAACCATGTTGCTGATATTGCATCTCAGAGAGGCAGAACACAGTTACCACAGAGCTAGAGGGAACATAACTGTGCAATAACTCCATCCACTCTCTCTTCACTTACAATTTACAAATGACCGAGAAACAACCAGGAGAAAGAGCATCGATTACGTGCAGAGGTTAATGCCTTGGTGTTTGTTGTTGGTGGTTGTGTGTTTTTGTAATTACCAGATTTGTTTTCGTCACCTGTAATAAGATTTTTTAGTGTGGTAGCTCTGTATCTACCTGCACAAAGGATAGGACTCTATACCCAACAAAGTAGAACTGAAAATGGTGATGTTGATTTTGGCTCCATTTACACTTGCCATTTGTATTCAATTCAGATGATTTTTAATCATTTACACTTAACCACATATCCATCCATACATGTAACCACTCATCCTTATCACTGTTGTGGTGGCTGGAGCCAATCCAGCAATCCAACCTAAACAAGTCACCAGTTCATCACAGGGCTGACACACAGGACAAACATTAATTCACACCTGTGGGCAATTTAGACTCACCAGTTAACTTAATAACTCTTTGTCTTTGGACTGTAGGGGGAAGCTGGAGTACCTGGTGAGAACTGCAGAAACAGGGAAATATGCAAACTCCACACAGAGAGGCCGCAGCCACGGTTTGAACCAGGAGCAGGATTGGCCCAATTCCAGCGGGTGGTGGTAATCTTAAGCATTTTAAGCCATTTTGTAGATGCCAAAAACACTAGAAGAATAACTTGAATGAGCTGCACTTTAACAGGTTTCATCCAGTTATACAACGATAATAGTTAAGCTAGCTAGCTGTCTAGAATCTAATACAAATGCATGGATGAACATGCATTCATAACGTGAAACAAAGGTTTTATTGTATTAATGGACTCACATTCAATCTGCTCCCCCACCACATTAGTGGTTACACTGAAGAGGGATCAGATAAACAATAAAACAGCATAGTGTGCCTTCTGTATTGTTGAATGTGTTGAAATAGAGTAAAGATTATGTATGCATCTTGGACTGATGGATGCAGGCAAGAATATTTGTCTCAAAGCTTCCAAGGTGGTTCAGTCTCAGATCCTTTCTACACAGGATGCTTTACACTCGGACACATTAACTGAGTGTAAATGGTTTCTTTGTACTGATTAGTAAACCATTTTGAACAAAGCAAATGTGGGTTGTGGTTTAAGAACCAACCACGTGTAAAATCGACAACACTTTCCAGTGGCCCCTTGCAGGAGCTTAACACTTTCCAATCCATGAAATTGATGTCTGTGTTTACAGGCACTCACAACCTCATGAGCACTGAAGTGTGTTTAAAAAAAAATGTTAAGTCAAATCACTAATTGCACATGATAGTGGATAGCAGAGGGAATGTGCTGTGCTGCATTATTCATTTTAAACTTAAACTCCCTGCAGAAGTATAGTTTTATTATTTTCTTTTGTTGTGGCTTTAGCTACATTTATGAGTGCCTGCTCATTTTCAGAATCAATATATATAGATGATCACAAAAGGGAGAAGTGCTCAAACTCCATCAGCAACCTATAAAAATCTCCATCCCCAATAAACAAGCCACAAGTCATGTCAGTGCAACTTTGGAATCAATACAGAGTGTTGATGAATACAAAGCCAATTAGGAACGAGGACAGGCTTAAATGGCATCAATAACCAAAAAGAAAAGTCTCGAGTCCAATTAGTTGTCATGTATTCCAATGTGGTCATTCGATCAATAGATATAGACGATGAAAAAAATAGTAGGACATCACTGGTCTGGATAATTGAGGTCATTGAGCCATCGCAGATCTCGCTGTGACTGTGAGAGGAACAGACACAAGCAAGAGTTAACTCTGTCTGGGCAAGGACAAATCGGATAAGGTGTACTTGTATATGCCACCAGCGCATGCCAAAACTAGCCTGGATGGGTGGAGTCAGCACTTGATATGAAGACAGGCTTTGTCTTTGTGTGGACAAGAGATTCACAGGAAATTCTCCACAAATGTTCAACATTGTCATTTTATCTCAGTGAGAGAAGCCTTGTTGACTGATAGCACTTTAGCAGTAATTTAAGCTCTGATATAACTGTAATGTAAATTGAGGCTAGTTGTTGTAGAGCATGTAACTCAGCTGCTAACAATACATTTTTTTGTAAATCCAAGTCAAGTCTCAAGTTTCAAGCTGATGTTGTTATGTCGTAAGGAGTATTCAGTCATCTGCTGTGTGCCATCCAGTCTGCTTTTGACACAGCATGGCTATATCATTTCAGAGCATGTACTGTGTTGTCATCACTCCCATTGATTAGTTGTTTGGTATATGATCACTTTAAACAGGCTTTTGTAATTTAGGCAACATTGTGTAACTTTTCTGTTAGAAAATTAAATCTGTATCCTACAATGACGTGAAATCAGGTGAATGGTGTTTTGTAACTCTGTGCTACAGGTACCATCTCCAACAAGTATGTAACATGGACATAATCTGTAATTGATTTACAGATTATGTCCATAGAGGCTACTGAGCCTGATAATATTGCACCACTAGTTCTGGCACGAGCCGGAAGGCCCGAAAACCTCCTCTTTCCGGTGGTCCAAAACACCTGTGATAGAAACACTTACCTGGTGCACTGAGCTCATATTAGCTAAGTTCGTAGCAGTTCACTTTACTGTCCATCAGGAAACGCATATCAAGGGAGCAGTTCTTATGTGGCATCTGACACAAGTCAACGTACCTTCAGGATCAATAGATAATTATACTGTAGCTGATTTTAAGAGATGCTTAGTAAAGGGGGGGCTGGCTTAAGTGACATCACCCAGTAAGAAGACACATAAGTGCAGGTGATTCATGAAACATGAATCATTTCAGTTGAGTAATAAACTGATGACATGCAAGTGATTTAAAATATATTTCTTTAAACAGAGTGAGCTAAATGCATGAGATTCTTGAATCTGCCTATTGTCTCCCCTTCAGGTCACTACTCTCATGTATACATGCTGGACATACAGTCTGCCCAGGCAGCAGTAGCTCAGTCCATAGGGACTTGGCAACCAGAGCGTGGTCCATTCAAGTCCAGCTCCGACGACAGTATGGAGCGTGGACTTGTAGCTGGAGATTTGCCAGTTTACTTCCTGGGCAGTGCTGAAGTGCACATATTTTCCGGCCTGTAAATGTAAAACGTTTGTAAAAAAAAAAAAAAAGAAGAATTTCGACATTGAGGTATTAATAAATGCTTCTTCTCCTTCCTGAAATGGTGCATTTTATGAGTTTTTGTGTGTGAATGAAAGGACGGAGCTAGGTAAGCTTTGTCGTCACAACAATAAACATGGTTAGTGTTAAAAAATGGTTGCAATTTGGTTAAGTTTAGGCCCCAAAACTCTCATTTAGGTTTAATAAAAGCTGAATCACAGCCTCATTGGTGAAAGTTTTGTTTCTGATCCATCCATCCACCCTGACTTTGTGTATGTTCATACTGCGTCACCTGACACCTTTTCCGCTTTGACATTCGCACATGATGACATGCCATCTGTGCACAATATAGGACAGAAGAGACTAAACGGCGTGAGATGACACGCGAAAAGCAAGAAAAGTGTTGTGATAACACTTGAAATGACATTGGCATGTTTTTCCTACTGCGTTCATATGCTCAAGGTCTGGCTTTGAAAAATCAGACACAAACACTTCTAATCTACATGGAACATTCCTCATTGTATTATTATCACTGCCCAACATGCTGCATTACATTGCATTGCTTGGTTATGTATGGAATATCTACTAGTATTTTATCAATATCTGGTATTTTCTTCTCTGGTTATATTTTATAACTCTCAGTTGTAATGCTTGTGTTAAGTGTAGATTACTTAATTAAAACTTGTTTAGTGCTGCTCTGCATGGCCGTGTTTTGTTGCTTTGTGTTGCTGCCAAAATGGTGTGTTGCTGGATTATTGTACTGATGCTTTGTTGCCTCCTGTTGCTCTGTATGGCTTCTGTTCTGTCTTGAAGAATTTCCGGTTTTGTTATCCTTGCTGTCTTCGTTCTGTAAATTAAATCACTCTATAACTCTATGATTACTCTTCCCATCATTATAACGCCGTTATCGTTACTGCCAAAAAATGCGGCGCGTTACTCTGATTGAAGGCAGCTGTTTTTCATCAGACCAACTAGATCTCTAAGCTGAGCGGCAAAGATTTTTCTTGTTCCTCCTTAATCCTTGGTGAGGGCGGGGGCACGAGACATCGCATAAATGATGACGATTGGCTGAGGTTGAGTAAAATTCCATGGTGAGCCAATCAGAGGTGGAGTTGGGCGGGTGTTGCTTTGCTTACGCACATTCGAAAGCCCGCGTAGCCTAGCGACTAGTCTGATCAGACACACAAAGACGACACAGGACATTCGTGTGAGTCAACGAGAAACAGGAATAGTCCAAAAGTACTGCTTCTTCCAACTACAAAGAGTGAATATATTATTTATTTTTTTGGTACATTGCTTAACAAGCATAATTTAATTTTGCTTAGTTGTGGCCTGTTGAGGTGCAATAAATATCAAAAGTTCCAAAACATCTATTGTGTTATTTTTCGATCCACTCTATAAACATAGTAATTATAATATCTACAATAATCCATGACATTTTATTGGATGCTAGTCTCACTTTCCCACAGCAACGTTAAAATAGTTTAGATTTGTGTACTGTGGATTTCTGTTATGTATTGTATGAAGTGTCCATTTCATTATAATATTCAGATTTATCATAAATAATTGAACACGCACATGTATTTTAAGTTCCGTCAAAGAGGGGTGGAGGTGGGGTCCAAATTCTTTGACACATTTGAGCATTTAAAAAATTACTTGAAAGTAACGCAATAGTTACTTTCCAAAGTAACTAGTTACTTTTATAATTTGTAACGCAGTAAGTACTTTAGTTACTTTCTGGGAGAAGTAACTAGTAACTGTAACTAGTTACTTTTTTAGAGTAACTTGCCCAACACTGCTCAGGAGCAGGATGACTGGATGAGATCTTGAAGGGAGTAGATCCAGAGGGGCTGGTGATCGCAGACAACTCCAACAGCAGATGCTGGGATGAGACTGAGCTGGGTGTGGTGCTGGAATGACTGGCAGGATTACTTGAAGCAGTAATAAGAGCAAGGTTAGGCAGGATTCACAAAGCGATTTCACGGAGTTTCACCAGGTTGGCCATTTTATGGTACTATGACGGAGGCTGAATGATCTGGCGGAGGTTCAGCAGGTCTTTTATGCAGCAGGGGTTGATTAGATGATGAGCAGCAGGTGAGGGGATAGACAGGTAAGAGGGTAACACGATGCCATGCCCAACAACAAACACAACAGAGAGAGACAGGCAAGACAGACAGACAAACCCTCCATCATAACACATTCACATAACAAGGCCTTATCCCGAATTCTATTTTAAAGATGGCTTGAAGTTTCTTACAAGAACATTTCTCTGTGCTTGTAAAAAATGCAAAAGCCAGAGAAAGACAGAGAGAGAAAAAAGAGGGAGAGATGTCCCCTACTCTGCCCCCTAAGTGCCTCCAGACAGAACTGTCCTGGCAAGCTGTAGGTTGAATACAGAGAGATACATTTTCAGCCTGAGAGCCAGAGGGCTCTTTCGGGACCAAAGTGTCACTAAAACAGAGAGGCTCAGTATCGCAACACTTTCAAAATGGCTCAGGGTGACAGAGCATTGACATCACTCACGATGAAAACAAAACCTCTGCGACCTTTTGGTGTTAGCCTGTGTGTGTGTGTGTGTGTGCATGCATGTATGGTTTCATTCTGGCAGAGTGCACATCAAGTAACACTGTTTGGTGGCTGTGGGTGCTTTTGAAGGACTGCTACACACCACTTCTGCTAACTCTCACCAGAGGACAGAGAACAAGTTAAAACTAGCATTTTTTATGACAACAATGGCGATACAACTATAGTCTGTCATACCTATTTTTTTTTTTGGCTTTCTGGCCAGCCTGCTTCCTTCTCACCAATCTAAACTCATAAACCTACCAAACCCCATGTGTATGGTGTATTTGGATAAAATCCAAAGCATCCTGGGCGGCACTAATGCAGAAGAAGAAAAGTTAGTTTAGCAGTTTAGTCACAACAATAACAGCTACAACTATATAAACACACACATGAATGGACTATGAACAAGGAAATGTTTTCTCACCTCATCGTGGTTCAGTGTAAATGCTGCCTGTTTTGGGTTTCCTGTTTTATGTTGAAAGAGTCTTTCTTCGAGTGTCTTATTTTACTCCACTTCCTGTCTTTGTCTTTTTCCCGCCTGTTTTCTGTGTCACCTGTGTTTAATTAGTTCATTAGCTCTCTTGTATTTAGTCCATGTGTTTTAGCCCTTTCACTTGTCACTTGTGTCTGTTCTCCAGTTCTGCATTGTTTGGTCTTTGTGCTTCTCCCCTTGTTCCTATTCATAATGTATCTCAGTACTGTATTTTTCATTGTTGGATACGTGCTGATGGGATTTTTCTTGGATTGTTGGATGTAGTTTGTTTTTTACCTGGACTCCTCAGCTGCCTTTTGTTATTTTTGTATTATCCTGCATGTCATGTAAGTTATTACAGTTACCTTTTTTTGTATTATACTTTCCCGTCTGCAATTATATTCACTTCTTGAAACCATAACAAATTCACTATTTAGCTTCTTCCGTCAACATCCCCTTCAGTCTTTTCGCCTCTGTTATTATGTCCATAGACGCTGCTGAACCCAGTTACATTACCCACTTGCCCAGCTTGGGTTCTGGCACGAGACTGGCTCTGCTTCCTCTCAGCATTCCCCCGCGCCCACGGCTTGAAAACCTCCTCTTTCCTGTGGTCCAAAACACCTGTGGTACAAACACTAACACTCCCACGGTGCTCTGAGCTCACAGTCCAGGCGGCCCGGCTAACAATCTGAGCTAACATTTGTTAACAGTAGCTATATTTTGCAGCAATGAGCTATTTTATGGTAGAAGGTTACACAATGTTGCTTGAAATGCAAGTAATTATTGGACTTACATTGGTCATGCTGTCATAAACATCTAATATTGCTCATCTGCTGCATGTGTAAATCAGCAACTGTTTGCTGCTAACAAGCCACGACAGCAGTCTAAGGTGAGAATATGTCAATTTTGTACTTTCAGATTGTTTTGCTGACCCCAGATTATGAAATCAATTAAAGTGGCTTGGAAGCAACAAACATGGATGTGAACACTGTTTCTAATATATCATGCATGCTTTAATTTAGCAGTGTACTCTCTATGGCAACGAGCATTATACTGTGTGACATTAAGAGTTCTCCATATGTGAGTAAGCTTCTCTTGTGGCCTTACCGCCTACTCACTGAGGAGGGTGAAGAATTGCTTCAGCATCCATCGTATTCCTCTGGACAACAGCTTTCACGCATGTACACACACACACGCACACGCGCACACGCTTGCTTGCTCCAGTGTTGAGATACATGTCCAGCGCCTGCTCCTCATTAGCCAGCTTGCAGGTCAATAACAGATGTGTGTATTCTCCCTTCAGGGCATGGCTGAGGAGTGGGGGAAAAGGATGCCATATGAGCCCGTCACTCCTCCAGCAGCAGCCATGAGCTGCAGATAAGGCTGTTGTTTTAGATGTAAATCATTGCCATCTGCTGTGTTGGGGAAGGTTTATCCCGAGATGGCAGCCATTATATTTAGCCAGGACTATGAGGGACTTTGCAAAGAAAGTTTGAAGGCGGTATGTGTGTGAGTGTTCTGGCATTGGAAAGTCATCCTTATTTTTAGAAATCATCATTTGGCAGGTATGGCTTAGCATCACAGCAACTGGTGAACATATGCATGCCTCTTGGTGTCTTGTTTAGTGGGCGGCTCACAAGTAGAATTGTGTAACATCTCTTTTTAAATAAACAGGCTTCTTCTTCTGAAGTCATTGTTAATATACATACAGCTGTTATGTTTTAATGGATGTTAAAGTTATTTATAACTAATTCATTTCCACTTGCGTGCATTCCCGTAAATGCATTCTGTGCTCCAGGGCCCAGCACCATTTAGCGAGTTCTGTCAAGTGGGATGAAAAAGGTGCTGCGGAATGATAATGCTCCAACATATTTTAGTCCACAAATACATATGTATAAACAAATGGCCTGGATTCATGCGTGCACACCCACAGGCATGCATACACATACATGCAAATGTACAATGCACATAAATTCACATGCACATGGACCTCTTTGAAGTTGAGCTCAGAACATGGTGTTACACATTGAATCCTAAATCTGTTTGCTCAGTTTTTGTGTTTACTGATCTGCGCCAATTCTTTATCTCCCAACCAAATTGTTGCCAAAAAGCTTCAGGCATAAATCTTCCAGAAGAATGAATAGCCCGCTGTTGGCATGGCGTAATTGTCCAACCATGTGTCTCTCTAAAAGGGCTAAATGAGGCTAGATGATGTGCTTCTTGATAATAAATAAATGTCTGGACAGGCTTTAATATTAGACTTTTTTACATTTTAAATGCACTATAGGTCAATGTTTACAAAGGTTCAGTGCGTGTGTGTGTGTGTGTGTATATGTGTGATGTATACAATATGTGCTGAATTATGGTTCTCTAAAGATACACGTAAATGTATGTGAAGGTCTATAGAGAGAAGGGTGCTATGGGTAACGGGTTAAAGAGGGGTTTAGCAGGCGTCAAGAATTTGCTGCTTTTAAGCAACATAAAGCAACGTTGTGTAACATTTCTATCATTAAATAATAAGTTAAATTATTTTAATGCTACATTGACGTGTAAATAGGTACTTCTTATTCTCACTCTCAGAGCCATTTAGTTCACAAAACTCTTGTTGCACTTGCTTGATGGTTGACTGTTAGCAAAGTGGTCAACTTTGAAGGAAGCTTTTCCTTGCTGAAAAATATCAAAATGCTTTTTTTTTTTTTTCTTTTTATCAAACAAATGCGTTCCAGTCCACTTTGACCTCTGGTAACTGTAGGTTTTAGAGAAACTGACCTACATGCTGGAGCATCAAGCAATCCCATTGGTCCGACTTGTGTCAGTAGCCGGGCTTGTAACAAAAAGAAACCCGAGTATGATATGCACATTTGCCTGTGTGAGTGTGTGCAAGATATACAGTATGGAATCTTTAGCATGTGTTGGCCTCCGAGTGTATACAGTTTGTTCTCGATACATCATGTGTGAGCTTGACTTATTTTTCCAATCTCTGGGAAAACACACCCCCAAGCTGAATTGCAACCTCATTAAAAGAACATGATGCAATTTGGATCAAATGTTGATAAGAAGCCACATTAGCTCGCCCATAAGGGACCCATCCATAGTGATACTGTGTGCATTGTGCCAGGCACGCTATGTACTCGCGGCTGTGTAACCACATCAATTGAGGGGCAATTCAGCCTTTCCTGCAGAACGATTTAATCCTCATTTTTCAGGAAGAGTAGAGTGCTTCCTCCTGCAAAATCTAATAAGCTGTGTACTTCTCCAAGAACTACCTCACCACAGCAGCAAGCTTAGATATAAGACCAAATCACGATCAAAGGCCAAACTTGCTAAGGCTTTCAGGGGAGAGAGAGGAGTGTGCACTGGAGCTTAACCTGTGGCTGTCTGCATCAATATCCACATGTTGTTTTAGAGTGATCGTTTGTCATTCCAGCTCTTGAAATATGTATTTAATTGGTGAGGGACTGAATCTGGATTTATGCTTATCAGGATTTGAGCTGTTAGAAAAGCAACTGATTTTTCACAAGAGATGTTAAAAGGCTAAATGTCACGGCCATAGGCCTCTCTCTTCACCTCTTCACTACATTTATTTTCACACTGGGCTGTAGCTCTAATTATGTCACATATCTCCAGGCAGAATTAACACTTGTTTAAAGCTGTTTAAAACGATTAAATTGCCAGATACTGAATCTTCAGCCATGCTGCTCAGAGGCAGAGACCCTGCCAAAGGCCTGTTATTTTCATTCTCCTTTCACCCACTCTTCTATCTCTAATCTCTTTCTCTTTTACTCTCGCCGTTCTCTCCACTTTCACCTGCCTACCCAACAACCCCCCTCCCCACATTCACTTTCTCTCTCCCTACCTTTCTCTCCTCTCTCATTATCGCTCTCTTGTGTCTTGACCTGGACTTGTTCTCACTGTTTTAGTATCGATTAGAAGGCTGCCTCTTGGGTGTGGGCCTGCCTGTGTCTGATCTAACGGAACTGAGATTTGTTCACATTTCTTTCCGCGCCCCTGACGGGATTTTCTTCAAAACGTCTCAGCACCTGATGTTGAGTTTCCCTTTTATGAAAGCCCGCAACCATCTGCTTACTCTCAGTTGGACACGGAGCGCATGGCATTTCTTCACTTGATTAAGCTTCAATTCCTTTGACTGCAACAGAGCTGAATGTGGAAATTCTGAGACTATCAAACCTCCACCTGCATTTAGAGTTCAGTACCTGCATAACACCTGGATACAGATGCACTGCTGTGATGCCATATTTTGCATATTCATATATTTATTTTGTTCAATACACATAGTAGAGAGAACATACAACTTGAAGACGCATATAAAGTTGTTTTAACCTTTGTTCTTTTCATGTCTGTTCTAAGTATTGTTATGGAATAATTCTTCATGTTACATAAAGAGCAGCACCTAGCAAGACCCACACCTTTATTTATTTATGTTCAGGGACAATGCACATTGATCAACATCCCCATAAATTTGCCAGTGTCTGTTGTCCCTCTTGACCAGATGTTAAATTAGCCAATAAAAACTGTGGCGATATTATGAGTCTGTCATGTGTTTACGTGCATCCATACGCACGCTAATGCACAGCATCCCTCCTCACCCACAACACTTGAGTGCAAAAATTAAAGACTGACTGAGAGAGTGGCAGAGCAGGATGCACGGCATTAAAAATGTAAAGCTTTTGTGGGGTGATTGTATTTGCTCACAACAAGGAAAGATGGTGAGACATGTTTTGCATTAAGAGAAGACATCTGTAAGGATATTTTGGAAAGATGCACTCTCACTGGATGATGATAATACTCAATCTGCTCTCATTCCCAGGTTGTCAAATACAGATGTTTATATACAGTAAGATGCACCAGGCTGCCAGAAAGCACAAAGTCTGCATAGGGAGGAAAATGGGGTGGCTGGATGGGTCAAACAAACACAGGACTTCCACCCAGGAGACGATTCTTTGTGTCCTGCGTGAAACAAGAAATCAATGTTCCGTAACAAGCTAATTCTTGTAAAACATTTAACTAATGTCTCATATGTAACTTAACTAGCATAACTAATGAATTTACATGAACTCAAATGTTACATTATGTTATGTTAACCCAGCAGTTAGGGTTATAGTTAGCCTGTTTGTTATGCTTTGTTTTTTTCCTTGACATTAGAACGGGCTGTTGCACTGTCTGGCAGAAAAGACTTATCCAGGTAGGCCAACCTTATGTGACGTTTTGTCACATATGAGATGACCCTTGACATCTCATATGTGACAAAACATCACTATTTGGCAACCTGGGAATGAGAATGGGTTGTAACCCTTTTTAAAAACAGGAGGTAAAGAGTTTTGTGGAGCGTTAGGTCACTCTAGGACACCAAGGGTAGTGTCTGAGAGATCAATACTTTGTGATGCATGCTGCTCCTTTGGAAACAAGATGAGGTTTAGTCCAATATCTTTGTCAGCTCCTGTACTATTAATGTTCCTATATGAAGCATATTAAAACAGTGGTCTGAAACTGCCTATTTTAGATAGCTGAATGATAACACTATTCTCCAAGGTCTTTGAGCTGTCATGTTGTCCAACTCTTCTGCTGTATTTGACAGGACTATGATGTTTAAATCTGGAGGCAATATTTAATGTTTTTTGATATTTATAAAACAAACACCAATGCTTTGTCACCCTGCTGTTTGAATGGACGCTATGCTTCGCATAAGTGTTCAGTGTTAAGTTACACTTTCCAATTCCCTTGTGTAAAAGGACGTCTCCCTCTTATTCTCAGTGATAGTTACTTTTTTGCAAATCCCTCTAAGAAAAAGATGAATGCGATTGTCTGGTTAAAGAAAATAATAAAATAAACTAATGTGTTGGATCCAGGGTATATCTTTGTAGAGTAATGATATTTCTCTTAACATCAATAAAAGTTGGGGAGTAGCACAAAATTGTGGTGCAATAAAAAAGAGAGGTAAAAAGAGGAATGATACTGTAATGGAAAATCTGCCTCCAGAAGAGCCAAAAAATATATATATATTTTTTGGCTGTGGCTCAGGTGGTAAAGCGAGTTGTCTGTTTGGCTTTGTGGTTTGATCCGTACCTCCTCTTGTCCACATGTCGAAGTGTCCTTGGGCAAGAAAATGAACTCCAGCTATTGGACATGCACAAGCTAGTGCATTCCTAATTGGCAGTCCCAAGCTTTGACAAATTTGGTGCACTGCATCAGGAAGAGCATCCAGTCTAAAATAGCCTATGTCATGTCAGATATGTGGCACATAACATTTCATAAAGATGATCCAATGTGACAACCCCTAAGGGGTAGGGAAGCAGCCACAAGAACAGAAAATATTTAAAGCTGCACTAACAATGGATCAAATGACTCATTGTTTTGGTTTTACCATAACTTATTGTTTGGTTTCACCACTTTTATTGATGTTTTCTGCAGCGGCAAACAGTTAGCAAAAGCTAATGTTCCAAGTCTGCTGGATGTCTGATAAGGCAATTGTTTGCTAGCATAATATTTCTGGCTTTTCTTCCGCTGTCAAATGATAATAAAAATAAAAACAAAAATCCATAATGCAACTTTAAGTTGGCCTTCATTCAATTTTGGAAACCACTGGCTTTTGTTTGATGACGATTTAGCTTCCGGTGCAGCCAACAGATATCCAGAAAACGGATAACAGATATCCAGGCCAAGACTTCCTCTGTGGTCTAATTTGGAACTTGAAAGATAAGAATGACAACAAAGACATTTCTGCTAATAAACTTTCTATAAAGAGATACGTATAGATGCGTATGAAGAAAGATAAATTAATATCTAAATCAGCATCTGACAATAGCCATTGGGTTCCAAGATTGCATTTCAGCCAATGCATTCTGCTTCTTTTGCTTTCCACATGGACTCCTTCGACCAAAGGTTGCTCAGACTTGACTGGTCAGTAGAACTCGGACTACAAATGGAAACCATAAAATGATTGCCTACCGATTCTGCATTCTATTTAGAGATTAGCCTTAAACACACACATCTATCAGCCAGTTGTTTACTATTGGCTAGAATGGTGGCCTACCACAAAACTACTAGAGTATTTGGTGAGTCACTGAATAGTTTGATTGTGTAAGTGAAGTGAATTATATGCTATGGCGTTCACAGTCACACATCACAACCCATCCGATTGGTGGCCAAACACCTTACTTTAATTTGTCACTCATCTGTACGTGTTTTGCACTTTGTGGTCGAAAGCATTTATTTGCTTCTTTACATTTTTTGAAATCCTTTCTCTCTTTGACATAGTAATATGGACTCTTTCAAAATCTAGCTTTTGATGCGTTATACTGAAGCTCAAAGTATAGACAGCGGCTTGACATTGCCTTCTAGCAACCAACATTTATGCTTTGATTTAGAATTTGGATAGACACACACTTTATAACAAGACTTTGCAGCAATCCAATTGTCCTCAATATTTCAATCAATGCAAAAGCACAGACGCTGCAGATAAGTCAAAATTTTCTGATTTAGTGCTCTATTTGCCACAAATAATACATTTTCTGCCCGAGTGATGGGTAACAGTTATTTGACATTTAATTATACAGCAGCCGAGTGTTGCGCGGAAGTAGGACATATTGTCCATCAAAGTGAAAAGGGGCTTGAAGTCTCGAAGAGGGAGAGGATAAATTGGGGCACGCTTGGCCACAAAGAAGAGGCGTCAGTCAACGGCCTCATTTGTGGTCCACAGCTCACACCTGCCACCCCTTGTGATGTGTCTGTCTCTCACGCTCGCATACATCACCTACTGTATATTCACACATTCGCAGATGCTGGCATACACATCAGTAGACAATCAACTCACACACTCAAAGACAAATGTCCAAAAAGACACACGAACTAAACATGCAGACACTTGTCTCTGAACTCCAGCTGGAGGGCCTCGCCGTGCTTTGTTGAATTCTCATGATACTAGCAGTGAGCCGCTGGGTATCTCCTCTCCTGTACCCTCCTTCAGCTCATCCTCCCACTCTCCTCTGTCTCCCTTTCTTCTCTGTTTTCTGCCTGTCAGTGAAACAGATGTGCGCTCAGAACCAGACATGCAGCAATGCACTCATTTGAGGTTATTGAAGATATCCAAATGCACCGAGGATGCTGGGACAATGAAGCATGTTCATATGTTATCAGTTATTTGCCAACCAGCCGCTGCCAAGTCAGTTAACAGCCTCTTTTAACAGTCGTACCTGTTTTGGAGCTAAATTAACACACCTGTTGTACAAAAACAATCAGCGTTCATTCCTGAAAAGGGAACATCCACATTTCAGCCCCGTCTTCCCACCAAAACAACTTGTTTTGCCAAACAGACTATGGCATTCAGTTCTCTCTCCTGTATTGCTTAAGGCAGGAAGAACCCGTGGAATACATGATTTATTATTCTGTTTTGCATTGATTCACTGCATCCATTGACATTCATGCATAATGGACGTGAATGTGAAATCAGTACCCAGGAGGGATGAGAAGAAGTCTGCCATTGTTTGGTTCCTTTTTTTTGGGAGGGACTGTGGAAAGCCTTTAAAGCAAACTGCGCAAAGACCCGGGGCTGGGCCTGCAGGGGTTTTGGTGGTCCTGGGGTTTCAAGGAAGTTTCCGTGACAAACAACAGCAGGATCCATCACCTTGCATTGATTCCTGCACCACATCAACTGTAACTGTATTGTGCTTTTCTTGAGACAGCCCTCCTTCTGCTCACCTGTTTGTGAGTGTGTTGGTCGTATTGTAAAAAAAAAAAAAAGAAGAAAAGACATGAGGTGTGTATTGTGTGAGCTGATTGTGTTCGTGAATGTGTAATGTGTTATGCCCTGGGGGTGATAACATCATGCTGCGCTGTATCCACATAATCGCTTATTGATTCTCCTTTTGTCAGCAGAGCTATAAATTTCCCCCATCATGAACTCTTTCTGGCAGCGGTCACTGGGGACTCCATCCATAGAAAGTGCCACTATGGTGAAGTTTACGGGACACACACAGTAACTATATGTACATCTGCTTTGCATTTACTTTAAGCACGACTCTGCAGTTTCTCACACTGTTTTTTGTTGTTGTTGTTTTGGTTACTGCAGCTGTAGATATTTAAAATTAGCCAAAATGTAAAGATGTGGACAGTATGGTGGAGCAAACAAGCTACAAGTATCCCTAACCTTTTCCTTCAGACAGGTTTCTGTTGCATTTACAAAGGGGACAGTTATCATCTACCTTTGTTGCTGCTCTGAGATTTAAAGCAGTAAACTTCAAGCCAGGAATGTAACTCACACTGTGTCGAAAGTCAGTGTGCTCCAGACCTTAAGTCAAAGCCATTAAAATGTCATCAAAGAATGTGCAATTTGTTTTGTAGAGTACTTTGTTTCTCATTTTATCTTGACCACAGAAGCATCTGGAAAATATATTTGCTTTGGCCATGTTGTTACCGAACAGTGAAGTAAAGGCAAGCTGTTAAAAGAACATGAATATTAACAATAAACGCTTACACTTCACAATCATTTTGTAAATCTGGGGGGGGGCTGCTGCCCTAAATGGGTGCATGCATGAGGCAGCTTACACGCATGCACATATTATTAACAATGTTATTCAGATAACAGATGTTATGTGATTAATATTTTATAGTTTAATGTGAAACTCTTGTGAAAGTAATACGACAGCACTATAGGATAGTGGCTTTAAGGAAATGTCTGTCTGCATCATTACAACAAGCGATGCAATGACCACGATACGCCAAAAAAAAACATGAAGCAGTGCAGTACTAACATGAAAACTCTATTACCATGTTTTGAACAAAAACAAATCCTTATAGCATGATGAGATACATCAGTGGTCAGTGTACATTTAAAGCTCCAGCCTGTGCAACAGTAAAAACAGCTTTGGCAGCGTTCTTGGTGCTGAAGATGGCCACACAGTCATTTAAAGGTCCAGCCAAATGACTATTTGAGCTCACTGTCTCTCAAGAAACATCTCCCTCTTTAGAACTCTGAGGTCAGCATTATTCTTCTAATCCAGTCCATTGTTTGAATAGTGGGAGATCATCATGGGTAAATGATATCACATATATGAAATTAAGAAAGAAAGCAAGATAAGATAACTGTATAAAGAACTGCTATGGCACATGCTGCCGCTGCCACCTGAAGCTGAAGATTGAACTGAAATGCATCAACAAACCACAAGCAAGTACTGTATTTGAATGGAAATAATACTATAAGACAACATAAGATAAGATGACAATATTAGTTTGCATAACTCACAGTGAGAAGATTAAACTGAGAAGGCTACAAATCCTTTGGAGACAAAGATTTGATTAAGGACAACAAGTACATGACATTTTCAAAGTGCTTCATAAAGAAAGAAATCAGAACCATTATAAGTTAAAGGGTAATTCATATAAAACAGAACCATATAAATTAAAAAATGAATTATTGTTAATTAAAAGCTCTAAAAAAAACCCAAAGGATTCACATTTATTTCACTTCTGTCCAGACACCCTTCACATAAGACACGCACAGTATGCTCAGTAATATTTTGAAAAGTGCTTAAATAATATTCAGACATTGATTTTAGAGTTAAGGCCAAAACAAACTAGCACGCCTGCAATTAGCACTGTAGGATGTATGAGACCTATAATGTGCACAGACAGAAACACTAACAGCTTTCAACGCTGCAGGTGTAAAAGAGAATTTTAGTCATTAAGTAGCAAAGAAGTGTGAATCACTTCCCAACTTCTTCTTTACAGGTATCACACTTGTGGGTGAAGTGTTTTTTTTTTTTTTTTTAGGTTTAATTTAATGATTTATTTTAGGTAGCTATAATACATCAAGCCCTAAATACCTACAAGGCAGTGGTGTAGTATGTCAGAACAGAATGACAGCACACATCTGCATCCTCCTTTAAACAGAGCTCATGCTGGAGTACACCCAAAGTTAACCCAAAAACACACAATACTAACACCATTTTGAGAGAAGACCAATGGCAGTAAAGTCTGGGCTGCACACTTTTGTACATGTGCACATCTTAGACATAGAAAGTCCAAATCTTACTTCAATATTAAAGAATGCAACATCCAACTTCAAACGCTTTTTTATGCTGTGTGGCCATGTGGCATGGGAAGGAAGCAAAAGTCACTTGCAATTCTGCTAAATGTCAGAAAGTGGAGAACCTGGGAGGCCGATCTTTCACACCGGGTTCGCCTCAGTGCTGCACACACACACACACACGCTGGGAGCAGTTTATTTGAGCTGGAGGCAGGGGCATTCCTAATCGATACGCACCAGTGTTGAGCTGGGAACATGATATAGCTAATGTAGAGATACATACAAACTTTATGTATGATCATGTATGATCACACAGAGATAAACAGAAACAACATATTCACTACTTCATGTCGCTTTCCAGTGATATTTATCTTACATACATACAATGCTGAGGTAGAATTCTAGTTATTTTCAGAGTAAATGCAGCCTTGCTTTCCTAATTTATGTCACCATACTGTTCGGATCACAAACAGCCGAACACAAAAACACCTAAAATGTTCTTTTTCAATTTTTAATTACAGCCATGTGACAATATACTTTGTGGTGTTACTGCAGTTTATTTCCCACATCTTTTGATTTGTCGTGAACATGACAGAATACTGACAGCCGGCAGAGCGCAAACAAAGATGCCTGTGACCAATTTCAACCCTTTAAACCTCTATTTTAATTGAAATGTTCAATTACATGCTATTTAAAGGTCTGTGTGTTAGCACTGTGAGTGGTGGGGTGTTGTGAAATGGATATCCTCTAATCATGCTTTACGTTTGACAGTTTTAGTTTTTCTTTGCCCTCATGGATCACACTAATGAAGTACAGAACTGATTGCCATGATGGAAAGGACTCGAAAATTGAGGCCTAGGTTGAAACTGATTATAATTATAATTTAACTAAGTTTTTTGTCACTTTACTTGCCATCTCTCTCTTCCACTCTCTCTTTCTCGCTCTCTGGCTTGTATTAATGTGAGGCCTAGATGCATAATCATGATTGAGATGTGATTGTGGCAATTTTAAGTGGCTGTTTATCTCTCTCCCGGTATCTCTCTCTCTCTCTTTACCCCTCACATAGACATACACACACACACACACACACACACACACACACACACACACACACACACACACACACACACACACACACAAAGAAATGCAGCAAAATCAACAAAAACGTTTAACTATTTATCAGGAATGTCCACATAAAACTAATAAGAATTTAGATCTACATTTTCACTCAATGCAAGTGCCAGAAAAAACAAACAAACAAACAAACAAACAAAAAACTTTGCAACCTGACAACAACTGCTATTGTTTGTAAAGGTAACTCATCAATGCTACAACATGTGCAACTACCTAAGACCGACAAGTGGACGCCCCTTTCTATAGAGTTCAAGTTCCAGTTCTGATATCAAGCTATTGTTGTGGACATTGATGTCATGTTGCCAGAAAGAAATGATGACTTGGAAGATACCTGGATCATACTTGCAATAAAAGGCATTATGTTGCTGAACGTATCTATACTCTGATGATCATATGATGACTGTGCTGGGATAAAACTGGTCTGCTCTGATGGTTGGTCAATCATTTTAAAGTCCTGATGTGCAGCCAACTGTTGTTCAAACCCTGAAAACTTGAAAGTCTAGTGGAGATCCAGTAATTTCCAAAAAATATCAACTATGTTCGGATTAATTTGGGGAACTGTGTATGACATGGTTTCTTAAACTTCCTGTCATTTTCCACTCCTCTTGTGTTTCTGTCTTGTCTGCTGCTGCTTAAAAGACCGGCTCTTCCTCCCACACTCAGCCAGATGGTTTAATCTAGTCTAGTGGTAACTATGCTACATCCAATATGTGGCATTAGATCAGAAAAGGCTTATACTGTACATGTCACTCTAGATAGAAATTACAAATAATGTATATTGCTTTTTAACGTGGAAAACTTGTTGCACCCAAATTATATATGATGAGTGCAACTACCATTGCTGTTGGTGTGACTCGACCACCTTTTCCAGGATCATAGCATAGTTATATTAGTCAATTGAATACCTTTGTTTGCTCCTTATAGACAGACGACATACTCAGTTCATTGTATACCCCTAATCTGTACCACAGAACTGTATTGTAGTCTTAACAATACAGACTTATTAACTTATTATTTGTTATGGAGGCAGAGACAGTCACAGTAATGCTTTTTACAAAGTCTATTGAATTGTGCTTTAAGCCTATTGTCACATAGTCTTTCACATGCAAATCAGGAATGCTGTGTTGATGCTGTATGAACCTGTATGTCAACATACACAAATGCGCAGTCATTCCTTCTTTTTTTTTTTTTTTTTAACCCATCCATCGGTACTGTTTGCCTGATAGCAAACATTTTAACTTCTCACTCGCTACGCCATGATGTCTATAATAACTCACCTTCTGCTACTCTTCTTACTCGCTGAAAAACTCCTTCCATCACACTAGTCATTGTACAACACACCTGGAAGACAGTCATCCATAACAGTAACAGTGAAGTAGCCATCAGTCGACTTGAGTCACCCTTGGACAGCATGCCCTGAGATCTTGAGGCATATTTCACTCTTCCTACAGAATAAGACTCACCCTGAATGTAAGTTTTGACTGTCAGAAAGTAAATGCTTAAGAATGATTGCTCAAAGATTTTTGTCAGCATAGAGAACAGATATGAGGGCATGTGGGGCCCCTGAACAGTTTAGATCACTGTATTAAACAGAAACTCTCTTTAACTCCCTCTCTGTCCCTGTCACTCTCTCACACTTGACTGTCATGGGGGCTAAAAGCGCCGAAAACCAGAGAATGACACATTCATACATCTGTTAGCAGTTCAGACACTTACAAAAAAAACGAAGCACACAAAAAGTACTTTTTTTTTCTACGTGAAAAGTTGAAATAAAAGTCGCAAACGCAACTTTTTTTTTATTGCCTGTTTTCTAATAATGCTTGTGTTGCTGTATTATTTACATTACGTAAAGGACCATTGTGTGAGCTGTTGCAGCATCCGGCTGGCCCTCGCCTTTCCTTCTTAGTGTTGTCTTAGCTTGTCCATAGAAAGATGGCTGTTCAACATGGCAAACTCCGAGGACCACAGTGTCTCTAGACAAAAAAAGGCATTCTAAGGTAACATTCCTGATTTTCAGGTGATTATACACGAATGAAAACATAGTCTCCTTCCCCACACAGGTGCAACCTCAGAGCCATCTTTGACAATAACCTTTTCTTTGAACAACACAAACACATAAATCAAATGACTCCGCCCATCACTCCCCTCCTCCGCCTCTGCAGCAACCCTTATCCATGCCTTCATCACCTCCAGAATAGACTATTGCAACAGCAATATAAATAAATGAAATCTGCTGCTCATCTACTCGTCCACACCTGCACCTGTGGCTACATCACCCCCATTCCTCCAGAACCTCGACTGGCCCCCGGTCCCTCAGTGGATCCGATTCAAAATGCTCCTCATCACACATTTCCCAGGCTTTCCGCAACAAAGCCGCGTCATACCTCACAGATCTGCTCTAAAACCACACATCATCATGCAGCCTCTGCTCCTCCAATGCAAGACTCCTGATTCCAAGACACAGGACCAAGCACCAAACCAGGGGTGTCAGAGCCTTTTCCATAGCTTCTCCAAACATATCCATGACAGCACTGACCTACCCACCTTCAAATCCCTGACAAAAACCTACTTTAATGTACTTATGTGTTTTATTTTAATGTCATGTTTTTTCAAAAAGGTTAAGTTTGGGGCAACTGGCCTGTTTGTAGGGCCGTGAAGACATTTCGCCTCTCATCCAAGAAGCTTCTTCAGTTCTGACTGACTGGTGGGGAGTCTGTGTATTTAGACTAGGAAAGCTTGGGGGATCATTTAATGACAAAGATGTTCGCATCTTGGACAGGGAAGACAGGTGGTTCGAAAGAGGAGTGAAGGAGGCTATCTATGTACAAGTAGAGAAACCTTCACTCAACAGAGGAGGAGGCCTCAGACACCACTTATCCCCCACTTACAATGCTGTCCTTTCATCCCTCCCCAGGAGACTGAACAGCACTTCACACTTAGCCTCATGTGACTCCAACGACCATCGGCCACACCCGAGCTCAGGTGACCTGAGCAACTGTCGTTCACCCCAGACCTCAGGTGACCATCAACGACTCTGATGACAGTCGTCACACAACAATGAGCACTAACGAACTAAGTGGAACAATGGGCGGATCTACAAGCTTTCCTAGTATAAATACACAGACTCCCCACCAGTCAGTCAGAACTGAAGAAGCTTCCCAGACTTAACCTTTTTGAAGAAAGATGACCTGGATGACTGAGAACCTTCACAGAATTTAATGTCATGATGATTTTGCCCTGTAAAGTGAGTACTTCCAACAACATATCAGGATTATTCATAGACACTAATCCTAATTCACACAAAGAAGTGCCTTTGATTATGAGTATTGGTAACATGGAGATGTTTGTGCATTGCTATATTAATAAAACATATAGCATGCACAGGAAACACAATCTTCCTCCTGTTTAAATGTGCTGCATTTGTACTAATTAGGACCGAGCAACAGGAAGGCTTTTCAGCAAGCATTTAGAGTTCTGCTCATTGTTCTATCAGTTTGCGTAATGCTTTCTCATCAGCCATGAAGAAACTTCCTCCTGCGTGTGATGGGTAAGATATTCAATCCTTATCTTTCAACATGCAGCGTCTGATGCATAATGCATTTGATTTTCAGTCTATGCAAATGACTGAAGCATTACGAAACATATGTGGTGCACACTGTGATTTCACTTTGTTAGATGAATGTCATGACAATGGCAATCAGAGTCCGTGGTGGTGGTGAGAAACACACTGTATAATGATGTCGTCATAATGATTTTCCATGAATTTGACATTTATATCTATTTACAAAATTATATAGAAATTACACAGTAGTTTGGCAGATGGCCCTGTACTCGAGCATAGAAAATTATGAGAGAAAGAGAAGAGAAAGAAAGAGATGGAACCATGACTGGGTTATAATATTTTCTAAAAAAAATTCTAAATTATATGACAGCGCAAAGCTACTCTGGCAAGCCTCCAAACTTTCAGCAACATCTACAGTTTCACACCTGAATCAATAAAGACTTATAACCCAATCACCACATCTTAATGAAACATACTGTACAAACGACCCGTGTGATTACTGCTTGGCGGCAGTGATTAAAAGTAGAACTTTATCCGTGTTGCCTTCTGTGGATGGTAGCACTCTAAAGGCAGCCTTACACTCTTGCTAATTAGTTAGTTGACAGGACTGAACTCTGCTGTTTCTTGTCAGGGATGTGGCTGACTGGATGATCAGAATGGAAATAGATCCAGTGGGCCATGGAAAAACTACGCAAATGCGTCAACATTACACTGCAAACATAAATATTATTGACTAATAGCCTACACATTTTAATGAATGAATAAATGAAAAGAAACACTTTGCACATCTATTTCATGACGTACGTGCGTAGGAGAGGGACACACTTGCTAACGTGCTAAACTAAGATTGTGATTGTGGTCAACGTGATACAGGTGTCACACCTGTCTAACTACAGCCTCACAGATCCTCCATGCCTGCTAGCATGGCCGTAGACTCTTGATGAAAGATACTTCCGTATAACAGGAGAAAAAAATCTGCCAGGGTAGCTCAGTTTGTCAGTTTCCCCTCCCCAGTATTGCCTATGGCCTGTCTGTGTGGAAAGGATGCTGAATTTGATCTCTGCTTGAGTCTTTTCTGAAGCTCGTTACAGTTAACCTCTAAGAACTACTGCTTAAATGTAAAATTGTGGTTTTAATTGCTGTCCTGTTTTTTTTTTTTTGTATGTTTACATATTTGTATTTTAGACACCTGCGTTGAGTTTTATTCATTGAACACTTATGCAAAAAGAATGTGGTATAACTCTTCGAATTTTAAAAGTTGAGCCACAACAGTTATTATTTCACTCTATTTGTACTCTGTGTACTTTCTTCTACTGGTTATGTTTGTACCAATTTATTGGAGATGTTTACCTTTGTGCACTGACTACAGGTACGAGTCAATTACAATATACTTTAATCTGTTTTGTCATTTTGAATCCCAATTACAACTTTGAAAAATAAAAACACCTGAACGAATCTTTTCTTTGAGCAAAACAATCCCACATGAAATTATTAGCATTCAAATGTGGCTCTCATGTCCCAATTAAAATACAAACGTTCTGCCTCATTTAACGCGCTGTCAAAACCAACATGAATGAAAGGACATTATGTTGTATCAAACAGCTAAATAAAATAAGTGCCTGTGTTTTGGTGGGAAACAAAGCTTCTGTTTGGTGATGCACCTGAGACTCAACACTCAAAAATACCAAGGTAACAGATGTTGTGTGTCGTGGGAGCATCCACCCATCCACCCCCTTTCCTTTCCTCCTTCGACTCCTCCAGTGATGTAAGTTCCCCCCTGGCAATTTTTTTTCTCTCTTAGCTCTGAAATTCACAAACAACGTCCTTGTAACTTATTTCTCCCTAAACTCCTTTCCACCATCTGTTTTTTAGAGCAGGTCATGTACTGAGTGGAAGGGGAAAATATTGAAAAAGAAGGCAGGGGGAAAGAAAGACATGCTTGACAGGCTTTGCACTGCACTCCCAGCCATTAGGGATCCGTTCAACAAGAGCTGGCGTTCCGTGTTGGTTGACAACAACAGAAGTACATCACAACAGCTCTAACTGACAGCTTGCCAGTGCCAGTTTTTATTTGCTAACAAGCACATCAACTTCCCATTAACGTCCTTGTAGGAGAGACAGTGTGAGGTCTACAATAAGGGGATTCAAGACAGACTCTCATAAAAATTACATCAGATAAGGTGATGCGGCCCATTGAACTGTTGTGGAATTGGGAGCAATTTTGAGTTTCCATTAATAGTAAGAGACAGGCAAACGTGTGGAAGAAAAAACCTTGAGTTTTCTTTTCTAATCAGTATTCTGGAGTGCAGTGACTCTCCATTACCTTCTAAAAAGACTTAAATAGGTGGATGAATATCTGAACTCCCTCCATGCCACCTTTCCCTCTACTCTCTTCTTAAACAAACCCAGTTATTCTGTCTTAGCTTCTCAGATTCTGATATGCACATTCTCTTCCCTCATGTTTTTTTTTTCCTCTTTTCTCACTGACATTCCACTCTTTATCCGACATCTTGCTCCATCTCCCTCTCCTCAGGGCCTTATCTCTACCCCACCAGCACCACCGCACACCCACACACACTCTCAATCACACATATACACGCCTCAATCCCCCACCGCCCACCCCTGTCCTTCATTTTAGTTTCAGGCGTCTGTCTCTTCAGCTCCAGCGGTGTAGCTAGCTAGCTAGCTGTCAGGCCCTGTCTACCTCTGATTATGCTATCATATTATCCTGCCGATGCAGTTATCTCCCATTCGGACCTAGAGGAATCCAGTTTCATATTGGCCATTAATGTTTAACGAGACAGGAGTTTAGAGGTGGGTGTGGGGAGCCAGTGACCCTGAGGGCTAGATCCGATTTAGCTTTGAGCCATGCAAGCAGAGTGTCAGTGTTAGTACATACGGTACATAGACAACATACATGTATTTATATTCAACAGTGTAGAGAAGGAAATCCAAATCCAAAACAGTAATTCCCATAAAACATTACAGTATTTTCTTGATGACTCATATCACTCACATATTGAAACATATCAAATTTGGGGCCACTTGCTAAACTCCATCATAATAAACCACATTTTCCACATTAACTGTGGCTGTATTGGCGAGCAGAACAATATCATAGATCAGAGGTGTGTTTTGATGTCAGTTAGCCTCTAATGAACACCATTTCTCATAAGCCCCTAGATCTTTGCAGGCTTAATGTCACACCTTGACATAACAGGCAAGTCCATGGGTGAAGCGAGAGATTGTAGAGATTATAACTTAAAGTTGGAAAAAGTGCTTTAGAAGAATGCTTTGGTGGATGTGAACCATAACTCACCCTGACTTTGTTAAAATCACAAAGGTAACAGTGAGTGTTGCAGTTGATGCTGATTTGCTCTGTCAAAAAATAAAACCTAGAAACATACTTAATCTTTAAAGAAAGACAGATGAAAGAAATGTTTAATCAGAGATTTCATTGAGTTACAGAAGTGTTGTGTGCACAACAGTTAAATACCTACAGTTCACCTTCAATGTAAACTGTAATTTGGACCTTTGAGGTCTGTATGCTCACATTTCACTTTAGAGTAAGCTGTATACCATAAATTTCCACCCCATTCACATTACAGAAATTACTGCCCATAATGTGGTAGCTATCTGGCAGCCTGCCAGTCACTAAGCATTAAGATTTGGTTGATGGAGAAAAAAGTGCCACAACAAGAGGGAAATGATAGAAAGAGTTGAGAGAGAAAGATAACTGTTACCAATGTGCCATTCTTTGTAGTTCTCATTTATTCTAATTATTGTCATGTATTAGTTGCTGTTCAGAGAATGCAAAGTGTTTAGTGTTAGTAGAGTGAACTGTGGTGACAAATATTTAAATAAATTCAAATAAACACATTTCCTCTGCAGTGGTAATTATTCTGGTGTTTAATAATTTGTGTTAACTAACTGTGGTAAAACAGCTTTCAAGGACAACTTCCCTTTATTTAACGGAAGTATTTCTCTTTCTCTCTTCATGATGCTCTCTACTCTTTTTTTTTTGAAAAAAAGGAAACTAGAATACACCAGAGAACAGCCAGTAATACAACTATTAAAACTTTTAATTCATGATGTACAAAAACCACATACTTCATCAATGGTGGCCTGTCAGTGAATGGAGCCGGGCAAAATGTGGAACTTTGTCTTATAATAACAGGTTGATGAACGTGGGAGGGAGTTGATAACCCCTGGCTCTGCCCAAAGATGGTCTCTGATGCTCCTTTATGTTTCGCTGGCTGTCCTCTGACTCCTGGTTGATGACTTTTGACACCTTCCCAGTGTTTTGACCAGTTTTAGTGTTCTCTGTTGATGTTGCCTGTTGTTAAAAGTAATATTATTTAGGGTGTATCAGAGGGTGTAGCAGAGATCTTAAAGGTGTTGAATCATTTGTTGTTAAGGCAGTCTAGCCATGTAAGGGAGTCCCATTGAGATACTTCTGGTGGTCCTTGAGTTAGTGGGGTCCATCCCGGCCTTAAGTTGGCGTGGGATTCTCATTTTGTTTAATTTTCTCGCTTGATTATTATTGGCCCAGACTGGCCCACAAACATGCTGCTCTTTATATCTTCCTCCTCACTGACAATGATGGTTGTGTCCTCGACATTGTGCTGCTTAAACCTGGTTTGACTTCACTGTCATTTTCTTTGCAGTCGTCAACGAGCCACGGGACTGATAAGAAGGCAGCAGCATGTAATAATAAGTGATGTGAGGGCTCTGCTTGTAATCACAGCATGCAGGATTTAAGTTCAGAGTGAGTTTTTTTTTTTTTTGGTATTGTTAATTTGTTTCTGTAAATGTGTAAGATGCAAAATGACAGTAAAACAACTTTAAAATATCACATAAGATGCCATGATATACTTTTTCTCTTCAATCCTATGTATCCAGTATATTTCTGTTACATGTTTTCATTATGTATTCCTGGTGAGTCATGTCATGGACAACATTTTTCTGATTCAGTGATTCAGAAGGTAATTTACATTTTGGATGTGCTGTTGTCTAACTCTCTTTTTACTAGTTTCTTCAATTTCAGTTATACATTTAAAATGAGAGAAATGGTGAAAACTTTCACCATGAAGCTGCTGCCATGGAACATTTTAAAAATTTGTATGTATGTACAATAAAAACACAACTTCATGAAACTAACAACTCAATGAGGATGCTCTAGGCTTTAAGATTATGGAAGATCAAGGCATAATTTAAATCACTATTGGCACTATAAAGCTCAATATTGTAAACCATTGTGCTCCAGGCACAACAGCTGTAAAACCATTTTGAAGCTTAATTGCACTTAAGACACTCGTACCGTTTCCTAAGCAAGTGCATCATGGAGCAGAATGTACAGCCAGTAGTTTCCAGGCAGAACAAAGGCTAGAAAGCTATAGGGTGAAAGCAAAGTAGACAATTTGGCAGTGCCAATGAGTGGAAATGGGCCAGTATATATACTGCAAGGCCGATTAGGAAAATGGGAAACAGATGAGCAGGTGGGTGATGAGGGTCTAGTGATGGGAATGGTGAGAAAGGGTTTATTGCAAAGCAGGACAGGGTGGCTTACATTTAACCACTGCATTTTGGGGAAAGAAATGTTCGGCAGCATATTTTCAGTATTTCATATACATTGTCTTGCTAGAAATTCTGTATAATGTTGACCTGGCGTCTGAGTTAGGACGCAATTTATTCTTGCGCCAACTAAATGATCTTCCTTTACATCAAATATGTTTGCTTCTACCATATAGACAATTTACTTACCGACTTTGGCCACAACTAATTTAAGGTTTTTTTCCATAATTGTTATGAAGGATGGGTCAGGTGAAATTTGGGCAGTGCAGGAGCTGCATGTGGAAATCAGTTTGCTGGTTTGTGGTCCATTTTAAGGGTTAACCACACTCGTATTTAGTATTAGTTCAACCCATATTACTTGCAAACAGAATAGACTGGGTTGATTAGGCTAGGCTGCTACTTCACAGATCAAAGTTCATCAATGTTGAATTCTACATGAAGCACAGATATGAAATTGCTTTGCCAGCTGAAGCAATGGAAATATTTGTCCCTTTGCTCGTGTAGAATGGAAGTGAATGGAAGACGAATATTGTGTGATTGTAGCCTAAGGGGTGGCTTCACAACAACAGCTGGGAGAAGACAGAGTTGAAATGGACAAATGTTCAACTTTCCTCTCCTAGTCTTTCCAAGTGGTATTATTGTTTGTGCTGCTGATCCTAAGTTTTCCTCAGAGCCTAGAAATGATAAACACAACTTTGGAAATAAGAGAAAAGAGAGAATCATGTTCACTGAAGAGATGCATTGAAATTTAGGCAGAAAAATTCAGGCAAAAGACAAACAAGTAACAACAGCAGGTGTTGGCATTGGAGTGGAAGGGGGAGTAATGTTAATGCTAGAAGAAAGCTCATAAATCAAGCCTTAATTTTCTGGAAATATCATCCCGGTTGCAGACAAAATTGCATAATGAATGCGAGGCTTATACAGAACCAATCTATGATGTCATTATTCTATAACCATTAGACTCTGCAATCAGCATTCACTTCTTAAGTTATTGCAAAAGCAGTTGTGTACTCAAACAAATAAAAAAGGGCACTAGATTAAAACCAGGAAAATGTGTTCAGAATGTTTTTGACTACTTTTGGACCTAAATGAGGGAAAATGATTAAAGCGTCAGCTTACTGGTGGTCCCACACTGATAAAATATCTCAGACGAAGATCCTTTTGCTCATCAAACCTCATTTGAATTTAAACAGCAACAGTGACTTTCTTTCACCACGCTCCAAAATCCTTTGCAAATAGGAGCCAAGAGGTCTCATCGAAGCACTGTTCATCATTATTGCATGAGTCATTTTGCTTCTCAAACTGCGAAGTGTTCCCGGGCTGTTTCTGTACAGATGTTGCAGTAGTGCAGAACCTTTAACCTGCCTCAAAACACCCTAAAGGAGGATGGTGCTGGGGACTTCACTATATTTGGCCCACAATTGACCATAATCTTGAACTATTAAATTAATGGAAGTGAACATAAAACACATATAACCCAAATGTTACACTTTGATGATGCTTAATTATTAACTTATTTATTTCCTGTGATATATACTGTGTGCATTTGTGCATTCACATCTTTAATTATACATTAATGCCTGTCATTGCTTATTTACTTCCTTTAAAATTCTATTTATTAATATAATATTGTCATTTTAAAATCCTCTATACAGATAAAAGTTAGTTTGAAGGAAGGACGGAAGATACATATATATAGATATATATATATATTGCTGAGGTCTTTATTGGATCACAAAGCCAGAATGTAACATGGATCACGGTCTATTAAATTCTAACATTTTTCAATTAGATCTATCAGATCCTATAAACTCATAATACTATCTCTGTGGACTGTGAAAGACACACACTCTGTGTAAACAAACAGCATTGTCTGAGACCCTTTGTACCTTTTTCCCCATCGATTGAGCCAAATTATACTTTGGTTTCTAAGATATTAGAAAATATCATTTCACTGGTAGACAAAGAGACACTTTTTTGAGAGAAAGAATGAGCTGTCAGAGGAACATTTCATATATTTAAAAGTCAAGCTTCTCCTTCTTACCCAAAGGCAGATTTAATATGACTCTGTGTCAACAGTTGGTGATATTTGCACGAACAGTTACTCATGATTTGTACTGGGTGTTCCAATTTGACTAATGCACAGGCATCCTTATTTTTAAATTTTTTTAAATCATTTGACAAGACCATTAAGGGTAAAAGTGTGCAGTTTGGGGGTATTTGGCTATTACTCCTTTTTAGCCACTCAAATTCATTGATAACTATATGCTGCATGTTTTTTGAAGAACAAAGGATGTAATTGTACTTAAAATTGAAGGTTAAAAATAATCAAAATATAATTTGGTAACATTATGCGTAGATTCCCTTAAGACCTGGTTCTAGGTCCCATCATTTTTTACATATCATGACTGCACCGCACTGATGAGCATGTTTGTGTTGGTCTGCTTGTTCTGTGTCATACAATCCCATGGTACATCAATAGCTGTCTGAGGCGAGACCTCCATTACTGGTTTTGTGTTGCATGCATCCAAGGCCCATTGCCCGGAAATGTCGGTTCCTTCTCTGATCTGTGTCTCCACACATATGCCGCTGTGGCAGTATCGGACAGCTCCTGCGGCTAATGGCGTTGACGCTCAGCGGCTGAAAACCAATCCATCACAAGGAAAAAATGGTGAGAGGGAGGGGAAAGTGGAGGGGAGGGGAAAGTGGAGAGGCAGGAGGAGGTGAAAAAAACAATGGCAGGGCTGTACTTCATAGTTTCAAAAGGCTATTCATCACAATGGTCCCACTGTCAGGCTCCCTGCCTGTATATCCATGGGGGGAATCAAACCCATGCCAAACTCGTTTATGGGCATGGACGTGGAGAAATGGCCCATTATGAAGTCACACAGATAGACTGCAGGCAGTCGGAGAAACATGGATGTGTTGTGTCCGGTGCTGCCAAACAACTACTGGTAGCTGACATATTGTATGCTGAAGATCAGTTCATACTGGATTCAGACTACACAGTATTTTTGTTTGTTACAATGGTCAGTGTGTCAGATTAGGTGGTTGGATGAGTTCGTTCTCTAGATTGCCATCTTTCATGACGTCAACAGGAAGGAGACACTAGGGTCAGACTTTTCTGAACAAGAATGTAAACAAACCATGGCAGTACATATGATACTGACTGCCTTGTGTTTGGAAAAGATTGAAAATAAAGAAAGAACGAGGGTGACCTATACTGTGTTTCACAGTTATCGTTCTTTTTTATTTTGCAATGTTTACAGCTTGGATTCAATATAATTCAATACAGAATTTGTTGTTGAAGGCCATACATTTTTAACATGCTTGTCAGGATGTCGTGATGCATACAAAATACGGTGTTGGTTGTCGCCCACTAATAACAACAAACGATAAAATGATCAATAGAGCTTTTCTCACAGCAGCCATTTTGACATGAAATAGGGTAAACACAGGTATGTTGCCCTTAAGGCAAGTTTTACATTGCCTCTTATTTGTTGTTAGTTATTTGTAGTTTAAAAATAAGAAGTGATTAACTGAAGTAATGAGTAATATCTGTGTAAATATATTTTAGTTTTCCATTTTTTGTAAGGTAATGACATCATATCCTGTTCCTGGTCACACCCTCTTAAGTCATTTCCTGTTAGTCTTCTTACCTGGTGCTACAGGGAAGCATGTGGTGCACACCCTCGGAGTAATCTGCTTCCATCCACTTCAAATTGTCATGGAGGCAATGCCGTGAATTGATTTACTTGATTACAGATATGTTAAAAAATATAAAGAGATATTATTTTATTACACTTGAAAAGTTAGTTAAACTAGTTTATTTACAGTAGCCTACTTGTACAAGTCAATAGTAAGGAGTAGTCAGTAGCCACTGTAACTTATACCTACAGTGTAAGGCTGAGCTAAAATTGCAAAAGACCCTATCTAGAGACAGAGTTTAGTTTGTCCTGGACGACATGCCGGTTCAACATTGTGTCTTGTGATACTTTACTTCCTGCCTTTGTGGTTCCCTGCCTATTTTGATTAACTGTTCCACCCTGATTGGGTTCTCCTGTCCTGTTGACTTCTGGTTTAACTGGTTCTGGTTTTTTGGACTGCTTTCTGCCTGGGCTCTTATTAAAGTTACTTTTTTGTTCATTACCTTTCACATCTGCATTTGGGTCCTCCTGCATGAACTACAACTAAAACTTAAACACTTCCCTTTTTTTTTTTAATAAAAGACATTACCTCTCCTCTCTGACAACTTGAGTCAAGGTTACAAAACATGCAGCCAACCTTTTAAGCTCCCTGATTCCCTTGATTTTGAAGGTGACATTCCACCTGCAAGCATATAATCACACACAGTACTTGAATGGCAGGTCTACACAACACCTGCCACTGACTCTGAATTCACTGAAATTTTGATGACAGGCTTATCAAAGTGACCTTACCACAAACATTACAATAGCAGAAGGTTTTGAATAGAAAAAGTGCAATAAAAAAAGTTGCTTTAAAAGTAAAAATATTACAACATGAACATCACGATGTGCAGTAAATGAAAAACATGCACACAAGCAAGCAGAAATCAAGTCAGTCCATAGATACATTTAAAACTATGTTTCAAAGGAAAACCCTGAATAAATAAACAACATAACAAGTGCAGATACTTTCATGTAAGGCACAAGGAGTCATTGAATACTTAAATGAGGACAATGCTCACCCCCAACATCATCAGAACACCAAATATCTTCTGGAGCGTCGTGGTAGTCCATCTTATAAAGACTTTTTAACCATCTGTATCTGCGAGGAAGAATAACTATGCCAACATATTTTGAGGTTTTGCCATCTTCTCTTGATATTAGCTCATTGAATTCCTGCCTCCACTATACAGTACCATATCTATTAACCCCACACCCAACATGTTTGCTTTTCAACCCAAGTCACCACTGGCCACTGTGTATTGCCAGCAGAAAACACCATTATCAATTGCCAGAAAAGTGAGTGAAAATTACTCTGTTTAATAAGAACTGGATCCACTTGGTTCAATGTGATTGAAATGGTTTTATCCCATTCATGTATGCAGGGAGCCTGCCCTGTATTATTCAGAGGATGACCTCTCCAGAGACAAGTAAGACGGCAGAGCTCTGCCATGCTTTGTTTAAAGTCTTTTCTTTGAAGAAACTGAAGTAGATTAACTGTGCCTACCGTCATTGTACATTGAGTTGACAGTGACATTAGTATAGAGCTGCAGAACTGTCAAGCAAACTTGGGAATTTAGCAGAGGGAACATTCTTTATGTACCTTGAGAAATGCTTTGGTCCAGTGGGGCCACATAATGCCCAATCCTTTCCAGTCCATCACTAAGTTGGTTGAGGAGGCTTTCCATTATTTTGCTGGGCAGCTTGCATCTTTCTACGCTCTCTGACGGTATCTTTAGAGATTTGTCATAAATGCGACAGAATTGCTCTCTCTCCTTTTCAAAGGTCACATATTGCGTAAAAAGGGATTTGGCTTACACATGCTTTCGGCAGCCTGAATTCGAGTAAGTAAGTGTAACACACTAACTTCAATATGGAGTCTTTGTTATCTTACTAAATATCTGTTTATATGCATTGTACTCCAAATGTAGTGACACAAACAGACAGCAATATTTTACACATGTATGCTATATAGGCTACATAGTATACACACACTCACACACACAGTCTGACATGGTGTTCATCCCTCAGGTGGAATCTATGCCAAGGTGAATAAAAGCTACACTGGAGACTTGTAATGGCGCAACACTTTAACTTTATGTTGGTTTCTCCTTCAATTTACCATCCACCTTTAAGTATGATATATAGAAACCTAACTGAAGGTCATTCCCTCTGCATGCAACAAACCTCCAACTTCAGCAAAGTCAGGAAAAGTTTTAAAACTGAAGGTGGAGTGAAGCTGTGACCTTTTGCCCAAGTTGTATTTGTAGCTGTTAAGTACCGTATGTTTCCTTTTTCTAAGACCTCACTCAGATGTCAGGAGTAACTAAAGCCTCATTCAGACTGAATTTTAACATTAATTCAGCTGGTTTGGTTATATTCCCATTGGGAATGCATATGTAGATCATTTTTTAACCTTAACTACCCTCAGTAATAATTACAGCTGCAATGACCTACTGTTTTAGCAAATGAGCCTCCTGTAAAACCAGAGCAACATATTTGATTTTTAAAGTAGATTGCATTTCTATCAGCTCAACGGAATAAGACGAAATGTTTTACTAATCTGTAAAATGCAAACAACCAATGTGATGATGGACATAAAGTCATCACTCAGTTTGCCAAATTCCCAAATTAGCCTTTAATACCTCTTGTTTGCAATGTACCCACACATTTATCTGTTTGTAACTACCACATAATTAATTTGATCCTGAAGAAAACTTATTGTGATGATTGTGATGATTCTCAGGAAAGCTCTACTGATTTCTAGGTATATAAATGTTTATTTGCAATGGACATTAGAGATATTGATATCCTCCAGAAGTGTATCAAACTGGACCATATCAGTATGTTTATTATATCTGTCTTACGATTCAAAATTTTAAAAGTCTCTCTCTCTGGGTCTGTGGCTTTACTTCCTGCCTTCCTGCCTCCCGCCACTCTTGATTTTCTGTTCCTCCCTGAATACACAAAAAGTAATTTGTTGAATTTACTTAATCCAGTTATGTCAACAATTTCCACGAAACTGAGTCATGTTATATATAATTGAATATTAATATTGATATGGCAATAACTGACGTATGTTCAACTAACAAGATTGCATTATGCAATTCTAACATTTTCTGGTCAACTTGGATTCAAAGGGGACATATTATGAAAAAATTACTTTTTCAGCTCTTTTTTCCAGCTCTTCTGCATACAAACCTCCCCAGTGTTAAAACAACAACCACCTCCATTTTGCGTGAGCTGCTGCAGCCACACTGTCTCTTGTGGCTTGTCTTTAAAATGCGCTGTTCAGATTTTGAGCCTGTAGTGACATCACTAGCGGGCTCGTGAATATTCCCCCACCACTGGAGGTTATAAAAGATTACCACGAGCTAACGACACTAAAGGCTAGTTAGCGTTAGCCCATGCTAATTGGCGCTAACAGCTATTTAGTGCCTTGTATCAGCTTTATTTGCTCTGTGATGCACACTAACGTAACGGCAGTTGTTTGTTAGTTGAATGAACTAATGCAGAGAACTGCAGGAGATGAAGAGAAACAATCCACGAAGAGTTCATTCTATTTTATAAGAATGTTGAGCAGTGAAGACACAGACCAGATTTCATATAGGAGATGAGCGAGTGTCTGTCTGTTAACAGACCCCAGTCTGTACTGAGAAACTACAGACTACAATACAGTGACGTCATGATCAAAGCTGTTACATCACGTCAACAAGTATGTTCATATTCATGTGTTCTCTCTCTGCTGCAGTCTGCACACAGACTCACACTGTTTAAATAATTATGTTTTGTTTTTATTAATGTCTGGTTGTAAATGACTGAACAGTGCAGTTCTCGATGCTGCTGCAAGGAATTGTGAAATGGCATTATCTCCTTTTCCTTGCGTAAAGGATGGTCCAGTGTATCCTCTGCTGAAGAAGAAAAGAAAGGAAGCATGGGAGCACTTTTCCATAACTTACCATGGCTGCTCCGTAAGTACTTCCGGGTCATTTCTTTCAGTCAGGAACCTTCCTAAGCAAAATGGACCAGACACCCTTTGTTCCTTTGGTTTCCCTTTATCAGGTTGTCTGTGTCTGTTTCCAAGTTCTTTGTTCTGTTGCTCTGTCCTGTTGCTGTTCCTGTTCTGGATCTTTGTTTCTATGGACTGTTTTATCTTGGATTGTTGGACTGTTAGACTGTTTACCTGGACTTTTCAGCCACCTTTCTGTTGTTTTGTGTTTGCCAAGTATTTATTAAAGTTACCTTTTGTTTACCTTACCCACCCATTAGCATCTGGGTCCACTTTCTTGAACTGAAACATGACAGTCTAACATATTCTGTAATTTCCTCATAGTTACAACACTGTCCAAAATGATGACCTGAATTAGTGAACAACAGTGAGTATTTCATTACATAAGGTACTTTCCCCTTTAATATTAATCCCACCTGAATAGGGGTTTTAAGATTGTCTTAGGAAAGAAAACTATAAAGTAGCTAGCAGCATTGCAGAGAAATTAATGCTAATATAAATGAGCTGTTTGGTGAGAGTTTATGTCCACATTACACTGTTTACACAGATTATTTATACTATAAACTACCATAACCGACAGAAGCTTGGTCCCACAGACCTAAGAAAATGGTATCTTCAATAGACAAAAAAGCTTTTTTAAGTTAATTGGGATTAAACACATAATTTAGAAACTTTCTCCCCAGTATAAAGGCTCATGTGGTGTAACAAATCGCTTGCTGTGGTATTACAATGTTTAATGAAAACTTGAAAGAAAGGAGGAAATGTAATTTTCAAGCACTTGGATTAGTTGGAGCCTCCTTCATTAACTGAGGAAAATGAAGAAATGGTTTGTGTAGTTCATTTTCACTTCACTTCAGTTTGCCAGCAGGTGTCTAAATAAAGCAGAAGTAGAAGTGAATAGAGTGTAATAGGTCTTCAGCATTAACTGTTGAGTTTTGGGGCGCTGCGTGTCCAGGGAAAATCAATATAAAGCGTTTTTCAAATGAAACGGATTTGAAAGTTAATTGAACTCCCGGTGGCTGAACATGTTGAGTGTGTTGGCTCTATGCATGGTCTGATCAAGTACAACCAGCTGTAGGGAATGAGCAAATCTTGCCATTATTTTTAATTTGTGTCAAACCCTTTTCATGAATGGTGGCTCATTAAAATCCTCTCTTTAACACCCTTGCTCCCTGTTTACAAATGCAGTTACTCATGCTTGCTGTTGCATAGTTAAAGCAACTATACATAAAAATAAAAAAAATGTTAACATCTGGAAGATTAACAGATGGGGTGTCTGTTTTAGGCAGAATATTATAATACAAAAAAACAATCCTCAACTGCTTCACTGATCATGCCAGCTAAAAGATTCTGCCCATTTGGCCACTGAAGTATGGGATTAATGGTGAGAGCAATGAATGGAACCATGCTGAGCATTAAAAGTGCTGAGTAATTTTGTAAACCACAGATTTCTTAAGTTTGTGATGAAGAGTTAAAAAATATTAAGTATCCATGTTAAAGGTGTAAACTCCTGTCCTTAACCATTTAGCCAATAGATGAGCTGAATCTAGGTTTGAAACTGTGAAATACATTAAAAACAAAACAGATTTTCATTATAAACATATAAAAAGGAATATCAGTGACCATTTTCATCTGTACTCACACAAACGAAATTTGAATTAGAAACAGGCAGCACTTGTGTCTAATATTAAAATTTTACAAAAGTTATTCATATTGCTGTTTAATATAGAAACCTATTTACTGATCATTTGGTTAATGTTGAAATTGAGAATTTTTATTGTTTTTTGAAAATTATATTTTGAATTTGATGCCAATGACACATTTTTAGAAAAGTTTGGACAGAAGCTACAAAGGCGTGCAAAAGTAACATGATTGGGTCTAAAAAAGAGAATCCCAGAGAGGCTGAATCTTTCTGAAGTAAAGACAGCACTGCATCAAAAACAGACACAATTATGTGTTTGGACATCACTGCATGGGGCGAAGTACACTTCCAAAAAACACTTTCTGTGAACACAGTTCGTCGCTGCATCCACAGATTCAATTTGGAACTGCAAAAAGGAAAGCGTGTTTAAACCAGATCCAGCGTACTTCAGTGCTCGTGGCATGATGGGTAACCTGCACATTCGTGAAGACTCTGTTAATGCTGAACGATATGATCGGTAGACAACGTCTTTTTCAGGGATGGTCTTGGTTGTTTCAGCAACATAATGTCAAACCACATTCTGCACGTATTAGAACAGCATGGCTCCATAGAAAAAGAGTCCAGGGTGCTAAACTGGCCCACCTGCAGTCCAGACTTGTCATCTATTGAAAATGTTTGGTGCATTATGAAACGTAAAATACGACAAAGGAGATCTCAAACTATTGAGCAGCTGAAATCCAACATCAAGTAAGAATGTGAAGAAGAGTTGTTAAAAGAAGAGGTGATGAACAGAGCAATAAACATGACCCTGTCCCAACTTTTTTTGAAAGGTGTTTCTGGCTTCAAATTCATTTGTGCTAGTTTTAATTAAATCTGGGGTTTCAATGTTTTGCACATCATCACATTTTGTTTCTATTTAAATTTTACACAGCTTGCCAACGTTTTGGGAAATGGGGTTGTATATAAATATCCAGACATCCTTTTTTTAGAGGTGTATGTTCTACAAAAGGGAACTGACTACACTGAATCACCAGTATCACTGAACAAATCAGTAGCTTTTATCAGTGGAGCTCCACTCACTGGTGACTGAGAGCACAATTGTTAGTATTGTCAGTGGTTCACAGTATATTACATCCTCATTAAAAGCCACAGAAACAATCATAATCTGATAACTATGGGTAACTAAAGAGTAGTTTTGTACTGAACTGAATGTGGCAGCTTGAACCAGGAGACAGTCAGAAGCTGAATCTTGCAGCTGTATCAAAAGTAAAGCATTCACTTACTGTTGGACGTATTGAAGTCCCTTTCAATTGTGATGCGTTTACTTTCTGACGTGCATGCTGAAGTGCTTATCAATAGTGATGTGCCTTGAAAAAAAGTGAACATAATCTTTGAAGTGAACTCACCCTAAGCAATTACTGATTTTCACCAATATAACTCAGTTTCATAATTGATGCTGATATACCCCAAACACTGCATGTGAAAATTGTGAGATGAGGCAGGTTACTTTGTGCTTGTTCCTCACATTTGCTGTCTTGAGTAGGTAGAAGCTGCCAGGTGGTAGGCAAGTGTGTCCCACTTTGGAAAGATTTTAGCACACAGCACACTTAATCCACATTTGATGCGTGCTTCTCCACACTAGCTTCTAATACCGTTTTAAAGCAGTATTTAGAGCTAAGTTTAACCCACGATTCACCACAGTCTATTGTGCAACAATAAGCTGGTTTTGTGCGTGACAGTAATCAACAGACATGAGGAAGCTGAAGTTTGTCACATGTTGGATTCAGTGTGAAAGGTGTTTATTGGAGAGTCTTCACAGATTATCACTTCACATCAGAGATCTATACTTTATGAGACTGATAATAATATCTCATATCTGACAAATGTTCAACATTGAATTCATCAATGAATTTAAGAACTCTTACTTTAAATATTATCAGACAGAAACCATTCACAATATGTCAAATGTTGAGTACATCCACATGCTTTTAGATAGCTTCATTTAAATACTTTTTAAATTATATCACTCTTCTCAGCTCAACACTCAAGTTGGTGGTTTAACTGCCCCACTTATTTGTTCACGATGTGGAAATTAGATAAATCCAACAAAGATCTGTGTGTTATGTTTCCGTGCGAGCCACAGGATGTCCTCGTTAATCAAGTGTGTCCCATTGAGATCTGGTAAACCTCCACTGGCTTGCAGTCCTAACAGACACCTGGTACTTTCCCCCCTGTTTCCTTATCCAAACTGATGGTCTGAGGATAGAGGCTGATGGCTGCTGTACAGATGTAAAACCCCTTGAACCAAATTTGTAATATTGGGTGATACATAAAACTGACTTGACTACTACAACAATTAGTCGCACAAGTAGGCACTTAACTATGCTCCTAAATCCCGCAAGTGTGGGGAATCAGGACTGACCAAGTGGTAACTTTTGTGACTGTGTAGTCTATGCAGTAGTTCCTCAAACGGCCACTTGAGGCTGGCTACAGAACGAGTCAGTCTCCATATGCCCCCATATTAAATTGTCCAACCTTTGTCCCTGTTCATGACAACTGTACTGAGGCTTTTTTTAACTCACCTGTTCAAATTATATCAAGGCTTAAAGTTATGCATAATTAACTGTGTGGCTGCTTTGACTGATAGGCAGGTGCCGTTGCAGGTGGCTTGTTTGAGCACCCAGACGTTATTCAGTCCACTTCAGCTCCACCCACGCTCCACGTCTTTGCCTATTTTTAGATTGGCTGGAAGGTAGCAAAGGCAGGACTGCCAAAATGGTGACAAGAGCCACCACACGCTGAGCTTCACAAAGGCTCTTCAAAAACCTGTGGGTGATGTCATGGATATGGCATCAATATTTTATACTGTCTATGGGATTGATTGCCTGTCATTACCCCAGTGCTTTCTTTTAAGAACTTCCTGTTCAATGGGATAGATAACTCAAATACTGCTATACTAGATTAAATATAGTAGAGAACAAAAGTAATTTTGTCAGTACAAATGTCTACAATCATTTAAAAAAATAAATGTTAGTCCGTGTATATTGCAGCTTACATTGCAGAACAACATTTTCAAATGAACTCCAAAACAAACCAGCAACAACAAAAACCCGACTAGTAACACTGTGGTCATTGATGTTTCTTGTAACTTACGGGCAATAACTGCTGGGTACTTGTTAAAGTACAATACACATTTTTCACAGAAGGCGTTTTGACATGTCATAAAATGAAAAGCACAGGTGTAACTAATAATGTTAATATTGGATGTATCCCATTTAGGTTTGCCATTTCCAGGTCCCTGGTGTTGTTCCTGCTGGCTCACTGTCAAGGCTTACTGGAATATCCAAATGGAGGCTAAGCCATTATTAACACTTGTGCATTTCCTGCTCTATCAATAAAAGTAGCACAAAAAGGTGTATGGCCCCTTAAATGTGATGAAACATTTCCTGCAATGCTGAATAATTTACAAATATCACATTACCTTTTTTTTTTAGGTTGTTTTCTTTATGAGAAGTGTAATATAGTCAATAATCTGGGAATCTTTTACGTTGACATCAGTAGGAAGAGACAGTTTTATTACATTCTTGGTTTTTACAGGATTACATCAGCAGTTGTTACAGTGCTGCAGAGCTGCTAGAATAAAGCCAATGAACCAGAGGATTTGTACATCAGTGGCATTACACCATAGCAACAAGGGTCTGACATGTTCATCTGTTTATCAGATGCACTTGTCAATTGTTGTGTCACTGGTGTGCAGTCAGCAGGTCCTGACATTTCTGTTTGTGCTGCCCCCTTTTTCTAATCACCCTGTGGGCTTTATTTTATGAAGGGGACAAGGTGACTAGCCTTGAAAAGCACCAGTGCTGTATGTGCCAGAAACTGTATATCAGCATCAGTGATACCGTAATAAAAAAGAATGATTACCAATATCTCCAGTCAGCTATCAAGATTTTAAATCAAATTTATAATAGAAATATGACATATCTATATTACATGGGAGCATTGTACGGTGGACTGTCACAGCTGCATACCTGTTAAAAATAGCTTCAAGTCAAATGCATATATATAAAATAAATAACAATACATATATATAAAATACGTTTTATGCTGTTTATCCATATATTACCTTTGCATTCTTTGCATCAATATATATTAGGTATTTAAACAAAGCTCAGTATTGACCCAAAATGTTGGTTTTGTTTGTGTGGTTTAAATTAGATTTATTAATATTTTAAAAACGAATACTCTTTTACAACTATGTTCAGCTAAATTCTAAATGCAGATTAAAAACAATTTAAGTTACCTCGAAGTCCATTTTCTAGGCAACAACTCAAGAATAACTTTCATCATTGCCTCATCCTTACCTCATGGTCACATTGGTATATGTTAGAACAGCGGTCAAACGAACTCATTATCCCAGCACCCATTTAGGTCAAAGTAACAAATTCACTTAATCCCACCAAAAGCACTCAAAAGGTCAAAACTTAAATGAGATCAGTGCTATGTGAATGCATCTGCCCGACATGTCTCACAATATCTCTCACCTTTCTCACGATTACATCAGCTCCATGAGGTGGTGACTGCAGCCGCTATTGTAGTGAGCGAGACTTACAGTCGTGCCAGCAAGACGAATAACAATGAAGACATTCTCATTTTTTCTGCCTGCTGTTATTTAACAGAGGCTGGCATCACCAGTCTGCTAATCTCTTCCCTCCTCTGGAGGAAGTGACGTGCAGTGCTGTTACCACGGTAACAACCTCTGTACCTTAATCAATTTTTACCATTACAGGAAATATCTAATGTTAAATCAAAAGCATCTCTTTTAAGTTATTTAAAAAGGCGATGCCTATTTTAGAACACCATTATTAAATTATGAATAGCTAATAGGTTTCACAGGTGAAGGAAGAGTAGCTTATGAAAGCTATTGATGATTTTATGAAAGTGGCGGGTTAATTAAGCTACGTTTCTTGTTCTTGAGCAGCAGATAATGATAATTATTCCTTCAGCCTTTTGGGGTAAAATAAAACTGCTTATCTTTATATGCTTTCCAATGCTTATTTTTAAGTTGGTTATTTACCGTCAGTGTCTTCACTCTCATTTTAACGGGCTAAAAATGTTGTTTTACTTATTAACCAGGCTTACCATGAGACAACAAATCTTCAGCTCGGATCTCTTTCCTCCCATACTTCGACATAAGTGGTGCCAAGCCTACTGAAAACAGCAATCTGCTAAGTAAATACAACCCCTTGCCAATTCACACCCATATAATTGTGGGTCTTTCAGTGATCCAACAATCTTTCTGGCTTTTAACTTTGCAAGTGTGGAGAAGCTGAGGCTTAGCTCTGTACGTGGGATGGCCATAAAGTGGAGATGAACCATTGTGTCATTCTGGGACTTGAGGATGTTTGATTAGGTATGACCTCCCCCATGATTGCAGCTCACACAAAAGCTAGATTTGAACCATTTCATCAAAAGAAAGTTGATTTGACACGCAACCTCTTCTTAAGCAAAGCCAATTCTCACATTAGCACTCAGGATCCATCAAGTAAAACCACAAACGGTGGAGGTGGGGGTGAGGAGGTTGACCACTTCAATAGTCATTGTTGAGAGAAAGGAGAGGTTATTACGTCTTCAGTGCCAGCTAAAGTTTCCTGTCCCTCACAGATATTTGAACTTTGATTTGAGTCCTTCTGGTGACTGCCGTCACAATAGGGGTAATGTTCATGCATATGAATTACCTAGTATCACATGACCATTTGATTCATTACAGTATATGCAGCGGTAATTTGCTATTCTGTGATGAATGTATGTATGACTTCTGATTTATTCTACAATGAACTGAATGATCCAAAGGCCTACTTTCGATGTGCTCCCTCCCACACACAAGGGAGAGCTTCTTTCATATGGTGAAAATCTCTTTTGTGAGCCACTGTTTCATGTATGATTTAATCTGCTGATCTGTGTAATGACCTGGCCTGTTTACTGTAAGAGGTAGTCAAATTATTTGTTATATTTACTTGAAGAGATTCAATTTCTTTTTGTTTCACGATTCTTACAGATCCCAGTGAAATAGAGCAAAAACATCATTGAGGACACTTCAGATTTTCAAAAGCCTAACTGAAACTAATCATCTGGGAGAGAAAAAATAATAAACTGGAAAAAATTTTTGAAGATAAAAAAAACTGAGAACAAAACAAAGTAGGTATTGACGCTACATTTAAGTTAAGTAACCTATTGGCTTGGTTTCAAATGATATCCTGGGGTGCAGCCAGCTCCAAAATAAGAACGTTAATAAAGGCGGGATAAAAGTGGCATAAAGTACTTTTATACAACAATAATTCATTACAGTACAATAAGTACAATACAGCATAAATCGACCCATGTTAAAATGTACAACTTCACAGCAGAAATAAATGTGTTTACAGCCCGGTACAAAAAACTGTTTTGGTCTCTATAGCTAATTTCACCGTTCATGAGGGTGATTTTTTTTTTTTTTTTAACTCACCTGTTCAAATTATATCAAGGCTTAAAGTTATGCATGATTAACAGCGTGGCTGCTTTGGTTGACAGGTGGGTGCCGTTACAACAACCGGGCTTCATACAGCCCACCTCAGCTATAATGATGATGCTATTTTTAGATGAGCCAGGAGGTGGAAGAGGCAGGACTGCCAACATGGCGGCGGCCATCATCACCAATTTTGAGCTTCAAAACGGCCCTTGGGAAAACCTATGGGTGACGTCACACATGTGCCGTGCATTCTTTATACTTTATGCTCAACACTTCTCTCCTATGTTTCAAATTAAAAGCCTAACAAGATCATAATATTTGAGCTGCTGGAAAGTGTGAAACACACCTGTGCCTTAAGTGTTACGTTTCATTGACCATAGGATAACAGCAATCGAAAATCACAAACACAAATGAAAATTTCTGATCTGTCTGGTACCCTGTAACGACCATAGCAAGAATCAACCTGTGGGTTCTGCTTTTTGAATATATGTATAGTGTTGGCAGAATAACTGCTCTAAAAATAAACACCCAACTGTATTTTCCAGGGCGTCTTTTTAAGATGAGATCCTTTGCCTTCGGATTTTCGTGACCATTTGACAGTTGAGTTCATCCAGTCTGTGCAAATTAAAAAGTGAGGACACTTTTTAATTTGCAGAAAAAATATGGTACTTCGCAAAATTTGCGTAACTTATGGGTATACATTGCTGTTCAGACACTGAACATACAGTATCCTAAATAACAATTCACTAATTATGATATGATAATGAGCAGACACATCTGAACAAGGATCGGGATGTTCTCCATGATCATTCTGTTCTATTGTAGTGTGACAATTTTGGAACGTCTTTTCCGTCCTTATCAGGTCGTCATTTGAACCTCCTGTAGACAGACTGAGCGAGTCAGTCATCCTCCTTCACAAGAGCCAGGGAGGCAAGACAGAAATCAGCCACTGGAAGGACTGCCAGGTTGATAATGTAGCTGTAAAATGTGTCGAGACATGTCAGGATAATTGTATCATGTCTGTGAGTAAGGGTGTATACAGAACTGTCTGTTTATTTACGTGTCAGCCTGTGCTTCTGTGACATATTGTGTGGTTGGCGATGGAGTGAGTTCGGTCTTACAAAATACAGTATGTCTTGAATATTAAGATTCAGTCATTTGCCAGTTTATTAGGCACACCTAGCTAAAACCAATACAATCTAATGCAACAGTCTTACACTTTCATGAAGGTTATAATGTTCAGTGTTTGTTGGAGCTGTTTTAGATCAGTGCAGTAATTAACTGCATGGTCATTTTTGAGGTTGAGGTCATTAATGAAACTTTTATGATGTATTAATGAGGGTAATATGAAACATAACAGTTAAAAGCAACACTTTTTAGCAAGGATTTTAATGGAGTTTAGTTCAGGCAGAGCACTGAAGTCACAATCGCATCTGACTGCATATGACTTGCATTAGCTGCTGCATTCATCCTTCATCATTACTGGCTCATTCAACAGCTATTTGGCCACCAGCTGACTAGCAACGTCCAAACATATTTATGCAATTGTTCAGTGTCTCCATTATATCCTGACACTTGTCACTTCACTCTGCTGATTACACTCAGCTGCCTTCTTGTGTGTACAGATTATTTAATCAGATTACAGATTGCTGTTAATACGTTTGAAAGAGGGATTAATTCTTCCAGAAGAATCTGCTTAAATTCTTTGAAGTCTAACTGTATAACCAGTTAATATAATTATTTTAGACAATGTGTGTTTGACTCCATCAGAAGGGTACATTGTTCACTTTTTTAGGGGGTTAGGGTTTATCCAATCATCTTAGTTCAGACTAATTGGTTTTCTTTCTATTCACAAAGTTACCATATACCCCATGGAAGCAGTGATAGGATGTAGGAAAATACTGTGAAAGAACACAGTTCATTCCTCTGAACTAAACCCGTTTGTGAGCCAGTTAGACATGCAGACTAGGCTTCAACAGAGCCAGTGTTCAGAGGCAAAGAAGCCAGGGGTAAGTCCAGTGACTACTCTGGTCTCTTGATATCCTACTGGGCTCCAGTCTGTTGAAAGGCTCCAAGGCAGACACCAGCATACATACATATACATGTTTTGTTTTTGTTTTTTATAGAGGGGAAATCCTTTTTTCACTCAAGTTTTTACATATGTAGGCCTGAAATACAAACACAGTCACACAAAGAGCTGAGAGACATGCAAATGTGGAGAGATGGAGTGATGGGTAGCCCAGTGAGCAGTTAGATTTGGTACCTTGCTCAAGGTGGTACCTCCTCTGCAGTATACTCAGGAGGTGAACTGGTACCTCCAGCTACCAGTCCACCCTCCATACTTTGGTCCATGCTGGACTTGAACCAGCCACCCTCTAGTTCCTTAGCCAAGTCCCTACAGACTGAGTTATTGCCACCCCATGTATATGAAACCAAAGCAAGGAAATGCATTATTTAGTCATTTTCACATGTTGCATATTTTACTGCTTGTCATTTAGTGCATTTTGTTATAACTGATGTTTATTCATGCTCTTGATTTTGATTTTGACTAAACCTTTAATGCACTGCTTAGTTGTAATATGGACCCTTTGTGGCCATTAAGGCCACCATTTTTTCCTGCATCAAAACCAAGCGCAGCCCAACTCATAGTATGTCAACCACCAGCTTCACACTGTACACTCCACGCTGTCGACCAAATATGGTCATTTGGCAACCTCTATAATGTCAAAGTCGAGGTTCAAAAAAGCTGTCCAATGGGTGATGTCACGGTAGGTTTACACTCGATCAATCACTGTGAATAAGAAGGCAATAAAAACAAGATTTAACCAGTGGAAAATATAAGGGATAAAGGACAGCCCATGATTGCAAAAGCAATTGATAGGACTCCAGAGGGTTAATAAAGTGTTTCCCCCGCAACACTTGCAACCAAAGACGTCTCATGCTATATAATGTGTGACAGACACACCTTGAGTGCAACTCCTCCAGTCCTTTTATTCATGTCATTATTTCACCAGTCCCTGGAGGTTTCAGTGCAGGTAGCACGTCTTGCTGGTCAACTAGTATTTTAGGTGAATATGCTGTACATTCCTGCCAGCTTCTCCTTGTGGGTACAGAATGGCGGTGAGATCGCAGACAGACCCCCAAAGTGCATGTTTACCTGCCGCTGCTGTGACAGGCCCTCATAAATCACTGTTATCTCCCACCGGTGGCATACGCCGCTTTTGTCCTTCACACAATGAGGGCCCTCCTCCATGATGGCTGCTGACAGTTTGTAAGCAGCGGGGCAGGTGATGCACAATACACATGTAGACATACACATGGTACATTACACACACACACACACACACACACACACTTCTCTGATGCACACTAATCACATCTCATTTGTCTCCGTTAATCAAACACACACATTTGAACATTTACCTCTTCAAATACAGTTGTTGGTGCCATTACATTGTGGTGACGAGCTTACCATCGAATACACACCTTACCCTCAAACACACACCTAACATTCCATCCTCCACCCCCGCCGTCAGCTCCCCTTCACTCTCATTGTCACTGCAACATTTTGGTAATGCCACTGACATAGCCTGACAACAGCCTTTGCAGGGTGTTTGAAACCTGTAGATGGTGTGAAAGGTGTTCTAATGGTTTTGCACACATTCGCACACACACGCACACACTGCACACACACACACACAAACACAGTAAAATGACAGGCTCTGTATTGTACTCTGTGGGAACAAAAGGGGTGAAAGATTACAAATGGCACATAATACAGATATAATTACCATATTTCTAATAGATTGCATTCCTCCTATAACAATACAATCCATTTGCATTACTGCAGGGGAAATTAAATTGCAGTGTGATGTATTTTTGAGAGAAGATTTCATATGGCTAAACGCCTCTATTAACATGAAGTGCTGTCAGTATAGTTCTTCTCTTTTCCTTTGCTCTCTCTTTTTTTTTGCCATGCATGTGTGTACTTCTTTGTGTGTGTACAGTGTGTGCCTGTGCCTTGTTGGTTTAATCATTTATTTTACTATGCTGTTATCAGTACTCTGCACACCAGGGACCCATTGACATGTAGATTCTGCACATATGTCAATTTAAAATGGTAACTGTCATCGTGCAGTGAGGCCCTCCCCATGTCCCACCCCATTGAGGTGTAAGATTGACACTTTTACAGTTTGCGATTTCCTATACTGGCAGCAAATCTGTATGATTTCCACACAATGTGTGTCTTTGTGTCTTTAAGGTTTTGTAGATAAGTGATTGCGAGTTATTATTAGAAGAATGGAGCATCAGTATAAACATCCCTTTGGGAATTAAAGAAACTGCACGATTAAAATGTAGCTTTATTAATCATTATCATATTTACTGTCATAACCTATCCATCTGTTTTAAAACTAGAGTGGGCACAATGATTGTCTGGAAATGACCTATATAAACATGAATTTATTTTGTCTCAGTTGTAACTTTCTTGTAAACGCAGTACTTATATCCTCAGTTCACTTTTTCCAGTGAGCTGACTGGTCAATGGTTGGACTGTTCGCAGACTTTGATCAGATCTTCTGAAGTTAACCTGCTCCGTAGTAGCAGCTAGCTATTTAGCATAGGTTTCTATGGTAAGTTTCCATGGTGATGTATCCCAGTTAAAAGTGAGCCAGCTTCGTGATACCTGAAAAACAAGGTTAAGTCAAAGGAGAGGAGGGTAACCCACTAATCTTGCTTTATTGCGCAGGCCACACGTGCAGACAAATGGTCAAACAACAAGTGCTAATTTAACTCCAGTGTGTAGGATTTTGTGGTATCTAGTAGAGTAGTTGGTGGTTGTAACCCCCTCACATCATCCTCTTCTTCCTTGCATGATGGAGTAAACTACAGTGGCCACAAAACACACAAAAAACCCACTAAAGGCCAGATCTAGAACCAGTGTGTGTTAGTTTGTCTGTAGACACATGGAGGCTCAACATAGCAGACTCCGTGGAAGAGAATCCAGGGCTTCTGTAGATATGAAAAGATTCATTCTAATGAACAATTCTTATTTTCAGGTGATTATACACTAATATAAACATAGTTATACAAATTATATTCCATTTTCCCCTAAATCTGACACACTGGACTTTAAGAAAAAAAAAAGAAAAGAACAGAAAATTATACCCAAAGGTCACAAAAAAAATAAAATGATGTAAGGATAAAATGTAGACCCATAAACTTCAGTGCATTTCAGGTTTACTTTTAGTTAATCATGACATTACACAGTATTACAACATGTAGTTTGAATAAAGTAAAGTGGCACCAGTGCTGTGTTTTCTCCGAGTTTCAGTCACTAACGATACATCCCACTAGCACTGAGACTCCAGAGTATTGTACTGGTGCTGTTAGAGTGGTGTTCCTGATGTGAAGATGTATTACCTTCTGTGACAGCAACCAGCAAGCAAATCTTTTCCTTCTTTATTTAGAGAACTTCTGAATAGACTACAAATGCAGTAAAGGCTCAGAAGAGACAATAACAACACAAATCAAGCTCAATACTTTACCCATATGAGTTCTGCTGTGGTCACCGGAGTATGAGTGCTGTTTTAAGTGTAAATAGGTGTGATATATGATTTTATTTTTATTTTTTTTAAAAAAGGTATACAGTTTGATGAAGTTATTAAGAACTACCTTAGTTATACAATCATACAATAGCTCAGTAACCATTACTAAACATGAAGGACCTGCCAGGCAACATGTCGTATGTACTTAACAAACCTACCTTACCTCATGCCCAAGTAGGATATTACATTATAACAACCATTATTTTGTTACAGGTCACATTCAGGATTGCAACATTCACTGTACAGTTCGTGGATGCTACCATATCAAAGTTTTGGATAATCTAAGCAACACTGTTGTCCTCTTTATTGGATTTCGGGAGGTTTACACTCCAGCAACCTCAGCCAAACCCATAACCAGAGATAGAATTATGTTTTTAAAATTTTATTATCAAGTCCACATCCTCAAAGCCTTCCCTTAACCTTCTCTTGTGAAAGTGCAAAAGCCAATAAGTCACAAATCTCACATCTTTGCTTTATTTTCTGTAGGAAACAGGAATGTCAAAATAATAACTGATCTTGCAACATCTAATACTACATACTTGTACATCTAATACTACTACTACTTTGTACTACAGTAACAACTAGCTACCCTGCAGAACAATGCTGCTCCTTTATTTCCATGTATCATTAGGTGAGGGTGCTCACTTTCTCCCTAGGACATATAACTTAAACCTTGGTCTTTTGACACAGTTTTAACTTAATTATACCTTTTGCAGCTTGTGCAGCTATGTTTATTTCTCCCTGCAAAATCTAGCATGGGGTTAGTTTTTAATTAGCTGGCTAGCTAGCGATAATAAAGTCTACCATTGGCTGTTAATGTGTGGTGTGCTCAGATAAACATGATTAAGCCTGAGGATATCGGGACATACAGCTTATACAGTAACTGTTAAAGAGACAACCAACAACCTAAATTCTTCAAATTAACTTCCCCTTCGGAGTCTATGAGCACCAGCTCTACTGACTCAGCTGGTGTGTGTCAAACTTCTGTGCTAAACCAACTGTGTTAACTAGAAACTTTTACTGCCTGCAGTCGGCTGACCCATTAACACTTGAACATCAGTGGTGATGTTTGAATCTTTTGAACTTAAAGCGCTCCTTCCCTAAATGCAGCACATTTCCCTAAGGAGAATTATAAATTCACTCTGCATAGTACCCTCCACCATGTCAAGGAATACATTATCAACATGCACTTTGCCACTGACACACATTTCAAACAGTACTTAAATCCAGGGTGCGATTTGTGAAAAAACCAGAGGGGGGGATAATTTTGAGAAACATTTTATTCAGAAAAATTACCACACAACAGTGTGAAAACATGAAAACTGTTGATTCTTGTGTAGATAAACCTTACACTTAGGCTACATAACGTAGGCGGTTTGAACTTGAAATTTTAATTCTTTCTCGATATCAGTTCAACAGAAAACATGAAATACCACAATGTGCTGTCAAGATGTTTTTTTTTTTTTTTTTAATGGTTAATCGGATAGACTATAGGTCAGACTATGAAAACAGTCTGCTCTGATGACGCACTTCAGCGTTTTTTTTCTGCTTTCCGGTTGGCGGATCAATAGCAGCGTGGTGTCCCTGCTTCAACCACATCTCTGCAAATCTGCGGGCCGGGAAGGAGGCAACATCTGGTGCATTTACAGAGATGAAAAGCAGATTGTCCAGTGTGGACACATTCATTCTGTTTCTGCCATCTGTAAGAATGTGGTTCATGGCACTGAAACCTCTTTCACACTCGGCTGTGGACACTGGGAGCGTGGAGACAGCGGGCTGTGGACACTGGGAGCGTGGAGACAGCGGTCAGAACTTTGCGCATGCTCTCTCCTGTGACACCGTGACACTTAAACTCATGGAACTCCTTCAGGAGCATGTGAGTGGTTGCGGCCTCAACAGCAAGAGTTTTGTGTATGGCGAGAAGTTTGCGCTCGTCTTCATCAGATGGCCAGTTTGACGGATTTAGAGTGGCGGCGGCAGAGATAATCCCGTTGTCATCCAGCCTGCGCTCAATGTTGTCAGCCAGGGAGACAAAAAATCGCTCGCGAAACACCTCTGCCTTGCGACGGCCCCCATCACCTGGCTGAGACACACTGACCCCCTTGAATGTGGAAGATCTTTCAAATTCCTTCCTCATGCATTTTGTGTTCACACCGTCGGCTTTCCCCATTGATCTCAGCGAGCGCGACGCCTCTGACTCGCTCCAGGTAGATCAAAATCACAGCACAATCAAAATGAACACGGACCCTTTGTATTTTGGTAGTTAATAATCACGATGTAATGGTGAAAATTCTTTGGCTTGGGGGGGATAAATTTTGTCCCCACCGAGGATAAAAATAATTCCGCAGAGGGTAGGACGTGTAAACCAGAGGGGGGGAAAGTCCCCACCACCCCCACCGGCAAATCGCACCCTGCTTAAATCATCTTACTACTACCCTCTTCATTTTTTTCACATTAAATATAAAAATAGATCAAATTTACTTCAAAATATTTCTTTCTTAATGATTTCTTTTCAAGCACTTTATGAATGACATAATTTCCTTTGCCACTGGAATACTCTATGTCTATTTCTGTGGAAGATGTTGTTTCCCACTTTTCTATAACTACTTTGTCATTTGGACAGTCAGCAAAAGCTCGTCACAGGTAGGCCAGAGCTTAGCCACTTTATCACCACCCTCTTCCCCAGAGGAGCTCTCAGCCTCAGCCAAGCCTGCTGAAGGATGTTTGCACAGCCGCCAAACTCACCTGTGGTAGCAATGATGCCTACTGCATGCACACTGAATGAGGAGAAGGATGTGGGCTAGTGCATAGTCAAAGTGGGCCGACAATGCATCTCTCTTGCTCTTATTTTTGTAAAAAGAGATGCTCAAGTGGCCCACAGAGCGACCGGCCCACCAGGATTTCTCCTGGTGTTCCTGATGCATGGCCAGTCTGACTATGTTTACTTTTGATTTCTGCGACTGCACACTGAGCCTGGTGTAACAAGAGACACAACAATATTGCCAATATTCTATATACTACTATTACTACTGCTACTTACACTACATATCACATTCACATTCACACATTCAATTTGGGGTTCAGTATCTTGCACAAGGACACTTGCAGACACACGAAGACTGGAGGACCCAGGAGTCGAACCACCGATCTTCTGATTGGTGGATGACCTACTCTACCTCCTCTGTGAAATGCAGTGGAGTAGAAGTGTCATGGAACGAAAATACTTCTTAAGTAAACTGCAAGTATCTGAAATATGTACAGTACTTGTACAAACAAGTGCAGACATTAGAGAAAAATGTTGAAAAAATAAACACTTACAAATTGTATAAGTTAATACATCACAGTTGATTGAATTAATTGTGTGAGAGTGTGTTCTGTAGAGTATTTGATTATGTGCAAGTGGAAAACATGCAAAGGACGCTTGGTGAAGAAAGGCCAGGGAGAGGCGGCATTCAAATGCCATCACACTCATGGTCCATTTCCCTGTATTTGCAGCATTTCTATTATCTATTCTATTACTTGATCATGGTGGTCTGGGCTTTCTGTATTTGCAAAGTCATTTTCATCATTCTGGCTGGCACAGCTGTTTAAGAGGTATACTCCACATGGATCCACTCAAATAACAAAAGAGCTTGAATATCCATTCAGTGTTCATGTACAGCCCACGAGTCACTGTGATAATGTGGTTAAAATGGAGCACAAAAAGATAAAAGGCAACATCTGAATTTCTTCTTCACAGTTCATTGTCATGTTGTAGTTTCATCTTGTCACAGAAAGACATTGTTCATCCTCTTTTTGGCTCAGTCATTTCCTTTTCAGTATTCACGCCTTCCTCTGAGCAATTAACTCATTACATTCTGTAAGTTGTCATCTCGTCTTTGTTCAGTCACAGTGGCTATTGTTTTTCATGCTGACTACTTAGTTATTGTTTTGTTTGTTCTTTTATGTTCTAGAAACATTTTCTCATGCCTTGTGTTTACATCATCATATGTTGTCATTTTTCAGTGAATGCAAAATTATTCAGCATGGACATAATTTATACCCAAAGCAGACTTTTTTTTTAGCAAAAGGATTCAATTACACAACTTAGCTATCCCAACAGAGCTCAACTGAAATCTCTAGGACTCAACTGTGTTAAATTTGTAACCTAGGGGAAGGTGCATTACATTTATTGTTGATTGACCTATATCCCAAGGTCAAGTCCCAACAAAGTGCTATATTCTTGATCTATGCATAAGTCAGTAATGATCTGAGCAGATGTTAAAGCACAGAAGACCGACACTGAAGATCAGTGTTTGCAGATCAGACCGTGTGTAATTCCGTTGTGCATTCAACTTTTTGAAAAATGCAACCTGATGTTACATTGTGGTCACCCATCCAACCATCAGACGAGGTAAACGCCTCCACAGTCAGCCTAAAATGTCACTGAAACCAGGCGATAACCAGGTGGAGTTTATAGACTAAACTATGATTCGGGCTAAAGTGTTATGATCCGACTTGTTTTTTTTTCCCAGGTTCTCTGTCTGTGTCTGGTTCTCAGTCTGTGCTGCAGAATAGTGACAAAGAGAAGTTTCATTTGGTTTGTGCCCAGTGGTTTAAGAGAGCGCGAGCAAGCAGTGGGCAAGTGACATAGACAGTGAATGGGAGGGAGAAAGCTGGAGAAATCAGCAAAATAAAGTTATTTTCGGATTGTTTCACAGCGTTCATGTTCGGCACAAATAAACACACCCCCATCACCTCGCCTGACCTCCCACGCACCCAACCCTGCTGTGAGTCACCACAATGCCTGATTTGGTCTGAATATGGTCTTAAGCCAAGGAGAGTTGCATTCAGTTGATAAGTCTCTGTAGGTTCATCACATCAACATTCTGCAATTTTTGCTAATTAAACAGATTTCTTATCTTAATCAAATGTAACTGGGGCTCTTTCAATATACATTTATTATTGCAAATGAGTTGTATGGAGGTCATTTTTAGCAGACAAGGTTGTCACTTTTAAAGACAGCCAATGGATAGCCTTCTTTTGCTCAAAATCGCAGGATGCATTTGATCAGTGCCATGCAAGTGATTGTGTGCTATTCAGATAATAACTGACTATTGTTTTTTAAACTTTCCATCATGTGTTTAAGTGTGTGGTGTCTGCAGTCTGTTAAACATCAGTCCAAATGTATTCACCACCAACAACAGAAACACACTGACTGTTTATCATTTAATAGGTCTTCTGTGACGGTAATTCAAACAGCCAGTTATATATGAGTTGACCTGCAGCAAGGTCTGTAGGAAACAGAACACCATTGAGCTGTGCACACCTCTGTTGTACTCACTTTTGTTGGTTGACGTGGATGCTAATTTGAAGCGAAACAATCACCATGTGTCTACCACGTCTTGAGTGAGTTAACGCTGAAATTACTCAATGAAACATTTTCTTTCTTTCAAAGTTATGCAAAGCAAGATTTTGCTCTTCTCTTCCTTCCCCGGAATCCTTTTGTTTGATGTGTTTTCCATTCTGCCTGCATGTATTACCCCTCACCCCTGCTCCGCTGCTATTTTTTTCTCTACAACTGTCTTGGTACCTGCTTCCCGTAGTGCTGCCCTTGCCCCTGTTCCCAGCAGTCCACACTCTTGACAGGTGACCTCATGGAGCATCGGTCTCACACGGCTGGTTGCGTCCACACAGATGTGTCCCCACTTGTCCTTTTCTGTCCTGCATCCAACGACGTGGACCTCTACTGTCTCCTCGATGTCGCCCCGTGGGTTGCTGCCCCTCGTCAGCTCTAAGTCCTCTGCTGTTGTCATCCTCCTCCTCACTTCCCTTCTCATAATTTCTGGTTCTTTCTTCTTTCTGCTTTTTGCAATAACTTTTGATCTGCACTGGCTCACATGAAAATTTTGCTGCCACGTCAGCTTTTCAGGCTTTATTCTGTTCTGCCTCTGTCTCAATCCTTTTAATCTTTTTCAAATCCCACCCACTCACTTTCATTGTCTCTGTTCACATTGTTTTCCAATTCTTTTGGGCATTCCTGATCTGACTGCTTTCTCTCACCTGCTCGCTTCTCTTCATGGTTTTCTTTCCTTTGTCTCTTTCTTTTCTTCTTTCCTGCTGCCTCCACTTTTCCAAACTTTGTCAGTCCCAAGATTTTGATTTGAACTGGTCAAAGATCTTCAAAAATGGTCATTAGATTAAACTTTAACAGCCTTTGAGGATTGTGCAGAATTAAATTATTTTGAAGTGTTTCAAATGGTCAAAGAGGATGTTTTAATGTTTAATAATAGTAATAATTATATCTCAATCAACAGGTATCAATGAACAGAGTGGTTCACTGTCAAGGATAAAAAGCTGATATAACACTCTTTAATTTGGTGTTTAATTTAATTTTAGCTGGATGAAAAGTTACTTCAAAGGCAAAATTATGTGAGTTTCATCACCATTAAAGCTGCAAAAATTTGATCTTATTTACATTTTTTTTTCTCCAAAATTAGAAACATGCTATTACCTTTTATTTATTTTATAATGAATGATACAACAACTAGAACATGCATCTTCATCCCCACTTAATAGTAAGTGTGTAAATCTTAGGTGGCCCAGAGTTTTGGATCTTGCTCCTATACACTAAAAGTCCAGCACAGTCATATAACAGAATTACATTAATACTGGAAAAATCTACAATTCATAATTTATGTCAACTGTTAATGTTTAGGATCACTGCAGGAAGTTCATGAAAAGTAAACGTTTGTCTTACTACCTAACCGTACCTTATCCCTAATTTATTTTCCATTACTATAAGTCACCATTACGTAATTTTAGCCATAGGGTTACCATGTATAAATAAGTAGAAAGAAGTAATCATTCAATATCAACATTCTTTTTTAGCAATAAGTTTGAAAAGTGAAAAGATATTTTGGTTTTTGCCACTTCAACTCTTCATAAAATCTTTTAAAAATATGAGTCCTCCAGCTAAAATCTAGTGCGATCCTAAATGATACAGTGTGATTAAATATTTGAAAATGTTTTCAAAGCAATACCTCGACGAAACAATTTGTGAACAATTTGGCTTATGCAGCAAACACGTAATCATACTTTAAGGATTTGGCAATTAGCAATTTTCCAGCCAGCCTGAAGATGTGAATCAGCAATGCCCTGGTAATGAACCTGCCTGGGTAACAGACAACCGCCGCTGCAATTGCAGCTTCATTTTCTTCTATTGCATTGCTTTCTCTTCCATGCTAATGGTTTGTAATTTAGTCTGTGAATAGGGCACATTCTAATGTGTTTGTGAGTGTGCACCTAGAAATACCATAAAATAATAGCTCCACAAGAAACCCATGAATGAAATGTAGGTACACTCACCTGCAGTGATAATAGAGACCAGTGTTAAGTAAACCAGACGAAATACAAGTGTGTCTGGGAAATTGAAAAACATACAATTACAGATTTTTTTCAATCAATCAATCAATCAATCAAACTTTATTTATAAAGCACTGTTCATACATTAAAAACGTAGCACAAAGTGCTTTACATGTTTAAAAGCTGGTCTCAATGTGTCCATCTAATTAATAAATGGTGGTTGTTTTATTCTACTGAAAGCAAATAGTGCAGTGTCAGAGACCATGATTTCCTTACTTTGAAAAGCAAACCAACCATTTTTCAAAAGAAACAACACATTGAAACCATAAAACAAGCACAGCACCCACAGTTAGATCCTCAGTCATTTATGTAAGGGTAAAATGATGCATTAAGTGGTCACTCTTAAAGAAATGAAGAGCTATGACCTCCATCACTATCCCAAAATGCTTGCAGTTAACCCTCTAGCTGTTGGAAATAAGTTGCACAAACAGAATGATAGTCAGTCTTCGTGCTCAGACTCATTTTCCACAGACACACACACACACACGCTGTCACAGAAAGAAATGCAAACAAACACACACACATCCCCCCCAACCTTGCTACAAATAGTACTTTTCTATAATTAATACTTTGATGCCAGTTTCAACAGTTGCCTGTGGTGGTGGCACGCAAGTTTAATCTGATGAACAAAGAAGAAGACAGGCTTAAGATTTTAACCTCCACTGCTCCAGTAAATATCCAGTGGCATAAACACAACCCCTCTCTCAAACAAATATTTGAACCCAATACCACCATGCCTAATTAAATAATACCACTGGAACCCAAGGCAGTTCATTGCTCAATCTTAGATTTGCATTTTGTACAAACTGCACCTCCTCCAAGGTTCCCAGGTAAATATTCGCATCTATTCTATGTTTACACTCTTATCGGTTTGGAAGAATCTGAGAGGGACGAAAGAGCTGGAAGGTGACCTTTTGAAAATCAAACACTTGGCTGGATTTGGAAAAAAGAGAGAGAGAGAAAGAGAGAGTGAGAGAGTGAATGGCGGTGATGGTGGTGGTTCTGTTTGGTTGGGTGGGGGTAGATTGCGGGTGGAATTAAATTGCCCACAGAAGTCATCTCTTCCTCTCATATTTTCATTCTCTGCCTCTTTTGGAGCCAGGAAGACAACCAGCCAGCAGCAGCACAAGGTAACCTTTCTCTAATTGATGTCTGTGTGTGCCCAGCTCACTAGGCAGCCGTATTGTGAGGGAGTAGGGACTGGCCCAGGCCTCAGCATGTGGCAGGGTTTGACGGGAGGGGGTTGATGCAGCCGTGCAGCTTGAGTGATGCACCACAATCACACACCAGTGTAACAGGCACAGTCTGAAGAGGGGACTTTAATTTCTCTACAGACTGAAAACTAGTATTTCACTTTTAACAGCTATATTGCCAGACAACCACTGTCATGTCAGTTCCTGTTGTTGCTCTAGTCCTACAGTGTAATGCAAAGAACATACTGTATGTACTAGCACTCCAGCTAAGTATTAAATGTGCATTTGAGCATTTTTAATTGCACAACAAATGAATCCCTCCTGCATATGACAGTTGACTGTCTGCTAAGCGGGCAGATGGTGTGCACGGGGCTTTAGCAAGAGTGATGCACTGCATATAAGCAAAAATGTAAGGGAGGGATTAACTGTGTATTTATCTGCTCTAATGTAAGCTACCAACATTAGCATGTTCACTAACTAGCTTAATGCCACTATTTACTTTATTTTCAAGGCCAAAGAGAACATCATTAACAAAGCTAGGGTAGGTAGTGTATTCACTTGAAATTCTCTTCACATCCTGACAGAAGTCAATAAATCAAATACTTTGAAAAAAAAAAAAAAAAGTAATAAGCCCCGCCAATCATTTCAGCTGAATGCAGATGAGCCGCTAACTTCCAGTTTAATCCCACGCTAACTTGAATGGAGATAAAAGTTGCTCTTCTAGACTTTTCAAATGTTATCCGACTGAATGGTACAAATTCTTATCATGAAACAAATCATTGCACAGGGGTTGTAACACTCAATACACAAAATAAAGGCCCCCTGGACACCATTACTGTCATCACATGGTTTAGCCTGGTGCTCTTCCTGAGGCCTTTGCATTACCCAGGATTGTGTTACATTTGCCAAACACATCAGTTAGTCCTCATATAGTGTAACATTAAAATTTAAAATGTATAGGACTAACAAGCTACCCTGCAATAGAAGAACAATGCTGCAACTTTCTCGTGATGCTGTAGCCTCAGTCTTTGAACATAATAATATACCATTTGCATATTTCAGCAAGCCAGATCTCGTTTACATGGTGCTAATGTTATCTTAATTAGCTAGCTAGCTGCAGCTGATAATATCTGCCAGCAACAGTTTTCATATCAGCCAGAAAAGTGTTCACTGGATAGAGATGCAAAGCCGGCTTTTGTCTTTCTTCTATGTTTGTAAAATATATACAATATGTGCCATGCATGGCCTGAAAGCCTGACAGATAAAGCAGCAGTAGCTAATGGGAAAGGATATTAGCAACGTGTCAGTTACTTAGCAGAAAACGTAATCAAGAATTCTTTATATGTGACTCGACAAAAGGATGTTCATTCAAGGCCAAATGTGACATAGCTGACCTCCAGGCATATTGGCAGTTATCCTAGAGATAAGACATAACCTCTAAATAATAAATAAATAATAAAAGTTAACTGTACCCTCTTGGTTTTCATCTGTGGAATGCATTACAATGCCATAAATACAGACTAAGCTCTCAAACCTTATGCGTATATTTTGACTGTAAAACTTTTTTTTTTCTACATTTTGAATTATTCTGACAAGCAGAAAGTGTTAACCTCAGCCTAACCTGCTACAGCACAGAAAGTGGCCAAACACTGGTGCTGTCCTTGGTGCTGATCCTGTCTGTTGATGATAGAGTTCTCCATGGTCCTGAAGCAGCTGATACTTTTACTTACTTCGCCTCCAAGGATAATTTACCGAAGTTTGTTCAACTAGGTGAAGTTTGGACCCAGACATACAAAAAGAATTTAAAAAAAACGAAAGAAAAGAATAAAAGCACCACATGAGACCCATGTATGAAATGCAGGTACACTCTCCGGCAGTGATAATGGAGACCAAATGGAAAGATGTGAGACCGTAAGTAGACCAGATGGGAGAAAATTGCCCTTTCTCCAATAGCAGCAAAGAACATCTTTCCAGCACACATAACTAAGATCCAGTTTAAAATGCAGTGTCTTGCTTAAGGACATGACACGTTGCACTATTAAAACTATGATTCAGTTATAAATGTTATTCTGTCCAACATTGTGCTCACCAATGCTTCCACACTTTTAATCCTGTTAAACATTTAGATATTACCAGTGAATCTGGCTGTCCTGAATTGACAAGCTCTGAATGTTTCAATCAAAAGCCTGCTGTGAAAATGAAACATTTTACAAACCACTCAAAAAAAAAAACCCAAAAACTTTAAGTGCAAAAATGATTTTCAGTAAAATGACTTCTGCAGCTAATAATTAAATACGTTTTTGTGTTTAAAAGAAAATAAATAAAACCAGAACATATCACATTTAATTCGGCACCCAAATTGAAATTTTTCTTTTCTTTCTTTTTTTTTTTTTTTATCTTTTTTTGTGTTTTTCCACACATAGTATCTCAGGCTACATTTGAATTTGGTACTAACTTTATTTTGTTGTATTTTCTGTATGTACTTTGACAGAATTTTTGATTCAAGCATATCATGGGAGTTACACAGGTCACTGTAGGGATGGTGCTAAATCTTAGATTGTTATGGGGACACTTACTTCTTCTCCTTGTGATACAGAGTAGCTGTGTTTTGAAAAGCAGATGCCATTTTGGTCCTTACAATGGTAACTGAGGTCAGAGGATAGGGCTTCCTCACTCCATCGACACAATAGATAGGTACATAACTTAGACGCCTCGACAGAGTCAGATAAATACAAACAGATAACAATGTCAGATCACAAAGGGTAAACACATTTCCTTGCTTGTAGAATAAAAATCAATTGGCAAATACCTTATACTGTAGATACATTGAGTATGACCATTTAGAGACTGAATTCTGAGTTCATATAGACGAGCTAGAGAGGACAGCTTCTTCAGAATTGAGGCAGCTTTGTCAGTAATGTACGTCAATGAAATCAGAATTTTATCAACATTCACAAAACGAGCTAATTATATCTGACAGTGTATGGGCTTCACTGTAAAAACATTATGATTCAGCTGTCTGCCAATAAGCTGCACTGTTGTAGGTTTTATTTAAGGACTTGTTGCTCTGACAATAGCTCCATATTATTTTTTAAATGTAAATTTAAAATCAGCCTTGAAGAACCAAAAAAAACTCTGAAATAGTAAATATCCTAATCTGCATAACTTGATTATCACTGTATGAAAATGTGCAAGATCACATCAAAGGAGAAGCAACGCGAGATACAAGATTCAGTGTTCCTGTCGAGGGGTTCATGAGCACATGAACATGAGATGCTTGCTTACACAGTGTGTGTGTGTTGTTGATTGTGTATCTATGGAAAAGGCACTATTTATCTATGTGTGAGACAGCTCAGTAGGCATTTGTGTTTCCGTATGGGAGTTTTAGCAGAATACCATTTCTGTCACAGGTGTGAAGAGGTGAGAAATGAAGCCTAAAAGCCCCAGTATGCCTCTTCATTAGCTATAAAGCAACAGGGTTCCTTGCACATCTCTCACACATGTCCTGCATCTTTTTGATCAGTGGGGACAGAAAACAGTTGCAATTCAGTGTTGGCGGTGCAATAACTGTCACAGAGATATTTTCCAATTTACTGTCTTATTTATTAAATCTAGTTATGCAAATCAAGTCAGTCACAATGTGGCAATTACCCGAAAGTCACTGGAGAATGCCTGTTTACCAGCTGACAGATGTATGGCAAGGTGTTGTAACAGTGTGTACTTGTCACTGCCGGTATGGCATCACTCTTCCTAGTGTGCCTGACCTGTCAGTGTTAGGAGGTAAAATTAGGAGAGCAAATTCAAACATGTTTGTGCTTCTTTTTGCTTCAGTTGAGATGAGCAAAAACAGATGAGCTCAGACAGGAATAGTCTGCAGCCAAGTCAGTCTCAAAATGTTTATTTTGTTTACGTCAAACAGATGGCTGTGTTACAGCCTCAAACTCTGGGTGGTGAAAGTAAAAAGAGGGGTTGAAAAGCAGGGAGGGTCAGAGAAACAGTAATCAGAGGCTGGTAGTCTGGAATGACTCCCTGCTAATAAAAATCCACTGTCCACCCGAACAGCCCAGCAAGTGTAATTTACCGTTTACACTTCCAGGTCTTTACAGACCTCCTGTGGTTTGTGGCTGCTGTGTGTTTTCCAGCAAAAAATACACCATTTTCAGCCACAAGGTCATTAGTTTGCAGAAAACTAGATGAAGTCACAACCATCATCTTCGATTTGATATGTGGTATTGTGTTTCATTTTGAAACACGGGTCGATGTCAAAATGTGTTGCTTAAATGTCCACTCTCTGGTTTGGTTATAAATCCCAAATAATCTCTAAAGAACCTTCAGTTTAAGTTGAAACACTGAAAACATCTTGTGCATGTTGTGAGTTGTCAGTAGTTATGGAGAAGAGTATATCAAGTATCTGATTTTACTAAGTTAGTACTTTAAATCTAAGCTTTACACAAGCTGGTAATCTTGTTTATGTCTCTCCTCTGACATTGTGACATCTGGGGAAAAGTACTGGTCTCTGTTTAGCTCTGATTTGTGATTTGAGTGCCAAACATCAGATGGATAGAGTTTGCTTTGTGTGGTGCTGTTTCCTCTCCAAGCTTCTGTCTCCTGATGGAAAAGAGAAAATGTCGTGACTCAAGCTAGAGTTATTTCCCTCATGAAAGATAGCTTCCCTATTTGTCACCACAACATGCCCATGGCACCACAAATCACCCGCAGTTAGATGTATGCCACCCATTGAGTATGTGCACACAAGCAACCTTTAACCCATAAACATTATAAGGTTGGGAAGCGCTGCCCAGCACATTTGGACAAACACTGAGGGCCAGCTATAGCAAAATTGCATGGGCTATCATATATATATATATATATATATATATATATATATATATATATATATATATATATATATATATATATATATATATATATTATTTATTTCTTTTTGGCTTGGTCCAGAGCTGTTCTGTACTGAAATTGTTCAAAATGTGCAGAAGTGGAAAAATAGATTTATACAAAATTGAAAACAGTTCAAAATTTGATTTAGAAAAAACAAACATTGGTCAAAATAAATCCTCAATCCGCCGAGTGGGATGTGAATGTTCTGGTAAAATAACTGTTTTTGTAAACAGAATCTGGTCTGGTGGCCTTAAATAATGGCTTTAGTTTCCCATTGGAAAGACTTGAATATTTTCCACCTCATCATATCTCTAGAGAACCGTGTATTCACCTGGTCTGAACTGAGTGAACTGCATACATTATCATAGCATGTTTTCCTTTCATAAATAGAGTTTGTGTGTGTCAAATGGGGTTTGCATGATTGTTGTGCATTAATCCATCTGACCTCAGTACTTTGTACATCCACCACCGACCTAATGTGCGGTACAAGATCATAACACTTAAAAAAAAAAAAACAAAAAAAAAAAAACATTGCCAATTAACATAATCCAAGAATCAATTATGTTTCCTGGAAAATGTGTCTGTCAAAAAAAAACACACATTGTGCACATAAATAAAATTCAAATCAAAGTACCCAGAGTTTACTTCAGAGTACAGTCCTATTAAAACATGATTTAAACATGATGACAAGAAGAGGAACTCGTGACAGATAATGATTAAGACACAATGTGATGTGATAAAAAGAAGCTGGTAGTTTATGGTCAAACATAATCTAAAATGTCAAAACTAATCATTAAAATTGTTGAACTGGTTTCCTTTTATCTCTCTCCTCTGTGTTGTTCTATACCATTTGAGACTTTAGGTTACGCAACACGAGATCTCAGGCAGCTTAATATTCGGTGCTTTTGAGGATTGTGTGTATGAGTGAATACAGAGAAGGGTTTGCTAGCAGTGCATATTGCCTTTGACTTGTATTTCATTTCCTTGGTGACTGACTGAGCTCTCGTCGTATGCTGAAATGCCCATAAGAAATATCACCACTGAAACTAAAGTAAGTTATGAAATACAACGCCATATACTATACTATTTGAGTCTTTTAGAAACATTTGTTTTTTAGGATTCCTCCCTGCTGATGGTGCCATGAAGATATAGATATCAGTGTCACGAAAAAGAAGTAATCAGAACATCACCTACTTAACATAGCAAAAACACAAGAATCAAGACATTACCTCAATGTTGGTTCTTCATTTTATGTGCCATTAAGATTTTTATAAAGTCAAACATTTTGATTCTTTACTGAAAGGTCACTAGTGCCCGTCACTCTAGCAACAATATGTTTTAAAACAAGAATTACACTATCTATCTGAAAGGCAACATTGTGATCTGTGGCTAAATAATTTCTCCACTCTAAGATGTTCTGTATCACTCTTGTTGATGCCTTTCTGCTCTTGTATATAATTATCTTGCATAACACCGTGTTCATTTTATGATCAGATGCTCAACTGTCAATTTCATTCTCAGTGAGCAGCAGACACCTGCAACAAACAACAAACAGCATCCCCAAACACTCACTGCTTGGCCAACTATCTCATAAATGTCACGCACCACGGCCCTTGTTCTTTTTTATGTGACATGAGTAGGTACCCTGACTGCCCACATTTAATCTCATTGTAACACCCTTAGGCCCCATTAAACACAAAGCCAACATCAGCGGTCTGGGAATAGCTCGCCCCTGCAGCATAGACCTGAGCCATAATGACTTTAAAGGAAATATCACCTCAAATTATAAATAGGCTTTAGCTGGGGTGATACATCAGGCAATTTCATTTGGGGCAGTGTAAAATTAGAGGGCAACAGCCACCAAAGTGGTGCAATGGAATGGGTTGCAAAATGCATAGCCACAGCAACAGCTTCATATTGTAATACAACAATAAACTCTGCATATGTCTTCATTGATATGACGTGTATGCACTCCAATGCGTTTTTTATTCAGAGGATAAACTCTGTCTTGTTTTCAAGGGAGTCCTCAGGCACAAAACATGGGCATTTACAACTGAACAAAACTGTATATGTAAATAAACATAATAAAAACATGCTGCCAAAAATACTGAGTCAACTTATAAGCTAAACGTGAAGATAGATTTAAGGTAAACAAACAAAAACATTGTGTGGTGTAAGATTAATTCAAAGTGAGTATTAATGCTTTCTAGAGGCATAGAAATTAACTTATTAAGTCATTAATTTGAATATGGATGGATACATGTGCAAAGGCAGATCACAGATCCAGATACTAAAACTGAATTCAGTCTCAAAGGGGAACAACACACAAGTGTTGGGGAGTGGCTCCAGCTGTGTAAAATCTGGTGAATGACCTCAAGTGACTGAGTCACTTGACTCAACTTTGGTTGAAGCAAAAGACTTCATGTTTGAAAATGAAATAAGTTAGAAATAAGTGAGTTCACCAGACCTCTGCAGCTGGTCCTTATCTGTATTTGGGGCTAGGGGCTCAAGACTACATTAGCCGCTGCTAGCAAAACTAATTGACCAAACTGTTGATGCTTGAGCTGCATTGTTGATAATATAGGCACCAGGTTTTGACAAGGGAGAACAATGTGTGGAATAAAAAGAATATCTCTGTTGCATACTTTTTGACTTTTTTTGCTCTTCCATCGTGAGTTGAGTGAAATTGTAACACGAGTGTAACGCTAAATCAGTTCAGTTATTAAAGGTAACCTGAGGAGTTTTTGACATCTGCACAAGGACACACATTCATGTGCTTGTGTCTGATACTATAAAAAAAAATCCTGCCAATGGTTTCACTATTTACTGTAACATACCAAGAAACTAAAAAACAGCTTTGCGTGTTGTATGAGGAAGGAAATGCATGTTAGTCCTGAAGGATTCACCAACGTTACATCAATGTTAATATAACTTTTGTTTGTTTACAAGTCAGTCACCTTCAAAGGTTACCCATTTGCTCCCTCAGAGAACCTTAAACTGAAAACACATCAGACAAGAAAACAGATCTGAAAAACGTTGAACTACATTTGCTCAAAAGTGTAATATTTAAATTATTTTTTTTAATTTTTCATTTTAAAAATTGCGTAAGTTGTTTAGTGTTTTATGTTCTTCACAATGGCACAAAAATATATATTTATATGTAATGATTTATGGTTCCTGATTATTTAATGAGATTATTCTTTATAGCCTATTGCTATTTAAAACATTGTTACATTTCACTGTATTCATTTCCCCAGATTTGCACATCACATTTACAGAAACTGTAAAAACAGACACGTTTTCCTTCCTGCTAAACCTCTTTGCTGTTAAAAGTTGCATGTGACATACAGTAATGCAGGTATCTCATCTCATTGGCATCTCCTTGAGCACTGATGAAAAGCTGTATCTCACACTAACCATTGCCTGGGGTGTTACTGCTTTTATCTCAACTCAGCTTTGATAACGTTATAAATAACGGTTGTTACCGATATCTGACACCTTGAGCATTTCTGTTATTCTGTTCGTAGTTTGCAGACCTCAGCTCATGTGAGACATCCTCAAGTCTGTTTGCAGAGAGATAAGACTTTCCTCTTACAAAGTGACAGTATGTTTTCTGACCATCCTGTGTGTCTTCATTACAAGACTGTAATAAAATTCTTCCCATGTGATATCAGCGATCCCTGTGGCCCTCCCAGAGACCGCTAACTGTTAGACACATTTGGGTCAAATGTAAAATTCAAGCTTTCTAGTTAAGATTATCTTTAATCTTCTAAGCAGAGAGGCATTTCTGATCTATCAAGTCCATGACATTTTTTATGTATGTATTTATTTTTTCCCCATATCCAGTTTATCAAACCAGAAAACAAACATCAAAGAAGAATTACCCCTGAGAACTTGACAGCAAGTGTGCTTAAAGGCATAGATTCACCCAGTGATCACAGAAATACCACCAACAGTTTTAGGTCAAAAGTATATTACTTATATGACATTATCTACATTAATTTAGTCTTGCAAACTTCTGATTAAAAAAAGAGAGGCTGCTGGTGTTTTCTCCTCATTTAGTATTCCCATTATACAAATTTCTTTAAATACAGTACGTGTTACTAAGAACATGAGACTCTCCAGGTTCATCTAAAAATCCTGTGGGTTTATGTTTTAATTATTTCATGAGGGATGGCAATGTTGGTCGGTCCGCCAGAACTATTGGATGGTTATTCATGTCAACCATGGGATGAATTGTAACAACCTTGGTGACCCCTTAACTATTTATCTAACACGATCAACAGGTCAAAAATTTAATTTGGTTTATGACTAATACCGGCTGAAACTAATAACATTCCCATCGGCTTCAGCTGGACTTTGTGTTAAGTGCTAATTAGCAAATCTTAGCATGCTGAACTAAGTTAGCGAACATGTTACACATCATACCTGTTCAACATCAGCACGTTAGCATTTAGCTCACTGGATGAGCTGCTATCATAGCTATAGACTCCACACATTTAAAATACATTTTAATTGCATCCATTCATTTTCCATAAACACTTACCCTTATCAGGGTCGCTTGTAGCTGAAGCCAAACCCAGTCTTTGGACTGTGGGAAGAAGCCAGGGAGTACTCCGGGAGAAACTGCAAACTCCACACAGAAAGGCCCCAGCCAGTCCCTACAGGATTCGAACCAGGAACCTTCTTGCTTTGATTATACATCTTCACTTTCCTCCTCATCTCAAAAGAGGTAAAATGTGAAAACTAATTGGCAGAAAATCATATTTATATGCATAGTCATTATATAGGTAATGAAAAATAATTTGTGCTATAAAACTGGCATTAGACCATGGCAGCAGCTAGCAGAAAAATAATGGCATTGCACCTAGACTATGATGCATCATATAAAGGACTTATGATGCCTCTGCACCCAGTTGAGAACACATCCCATTATTTATGCAGAGCAAGAGGTAAACTGGGGCCAGAGTGGCCACTTTTAATTTCTCAGCTGATCATAGAGACAGATTCTATTTACAGTCGGCACATGGGGAAACTGAGAAAGATGGAGGGAGTGAGGAAAGAGGAGACCAAAAGAAAGAGAGAGAGAGAGAGAGAGACAGAGAGAGAGAGAGAGAGAGGAAACAGTCTTGGGGTGATGGAAGGTTTTAATCGGTCATTTTGACAAACCTCATTATAACCACTACCTTGCAAAGCCAGGAAAAACCCACTTGTTAAACAAATAACACTTTCTCTCTTTCATGATTCTTGTTTGTCAGTAAAAAAATGGAAATATTTGTGGTGTGGCCTACTTGCCTGTAGACACAGACAATAGAGCTGTATGTGTATAGCTCTACCTGTGGTACCAACTCCAGGCAGAACTATGGCATCATGTTTTGATCCTCAACATTGTGTAGGTACTGTATATCTTAAATGGTCTGATATATCTTTCATTTTTCAGATAGCTAGGCCTACACGAATAAGGGGAAAAAAATTATTTGACTGATTGTCACAAATCGCTAATGGGTTTACATTATTGTTGTGCAGTTTTAAGCGTTGGGAGTCTCAATCAATTCATATTTTATACTTGTGCTGTTCTGTGACATGTGACAGCTGAAACAGAAACACCGGCAGTGTACAGTGTCATAGGTTTTATTGAAACAGAGACAAGCTCCTTCAGATAGTTCTGACTATTTAGATCACCAGCCCTCCACTTATACCATGTCTGACACATGGTCAAAAGCCAAAACTCATAATTGTAATATCAACAATGTAGCCCATGACAAGGTCCCAGCTTATATAGACAGTGTCAGCCTTGGCCCTAGCCAGAGGACACAAAGAAAACATTTTCCCTAACAATTTTCATCAGCATCACTTTTCAGACTCAGTAGAAATTTCATAAGTCAAATTATTTCAATGTAATTAAATTTGTAAATCTGATAAATAAGCGCAGAGCTTTTGCATGAGCTCAACTTTAGTGAAATTTGACATGCATATTTATGTCACTGACCATTAGGAGCACAAACTTAGATCCAGTGAACAGAGTCCAAAATGGAGCAAGTTATCATATTAGCTATGCTTCATCATCCAATTTTATATCTCTCCACTTTGAGTATGAAGACACTTGGTTTGCATGCAGTTCTACAGACAGAAGTCAAATTCATCCAAATGTAACAAAGGTTTTAACCTAATTTCAAGGCAAGAGAAAATGTAAATTAATGCACATTTCCATCTACTACCGTTACACGAATGTTAGGAGTTGAGCACATTGTGGAGCTTCCCTATTTTTTACAGACCGGCTGCAACAATTGAGGACTCACCCAATTGTTTCTATATTTGGTCGCAGTAGTGTTCCAGGTAACTTTGAATAGAGCATTTCTTCCACTGTTTTCTCACATGGCCTCTGTAGGTGGAGTTGGTAATTTGTGAATGCAGTGTGTAATCAGTGGAACATGTCTCTGGTGCTTGCTCTCAAGAGCTTGTAGTACAGTAGAGTGTTGTTGTAGAAAACACTACAGGGAGACAGATATAATCTGGTTTAAGTGAGATTAACGTTGAAGGTATTCTGCTGATTTCAGTGGCATGGATAAGTACAGTGCTGCCCATTGCATTTTCAACTTTTGGGGGGAATTTATAGCGTGGAACTGAACATAGTTAGAGCTGTAGCGTGGGGGCACATCCGTGGCTAAGGAGGGGGTGCTAGTTTTCTGGTTGCCTTGCTGTCCCATCGGGCTGTTAGTGCAGAAGTATACACAAGTACGTAAGTAGCTACTAGGGAGAAGGTTATCTAGATTTATACTAGACAGTTAGAGGGCTAATTAAGGGCTCGGAGTCTGGTGTTTGGTGCATTTGGCTGTTAGTGGCTAATAGTTTGTCTGTGTTTTGTCCTCCTCGTGGCTTAGCTTCTTTTTTTGTTCATGACAGGACTTAAGGATTTTTTTGAAATCCCCATCAGGGAGGGTTCGAGAGCATTATAGCTGAGAGCAGCTGTTAAAAATCGTACTATATTTTGAAATGGATGTTGGTGACAAGCACATGAAAGAGAACATTAATCAATTCTGAAGGCTAACTTGTTTGAGGATGGAGTTTTCAAAGTGGTAATGCATCCTTTCGAGTCCAGGTTTTGGTGAGTTGTGTGTCCCAGTTGTTGCTGGTTTCAATCTGGCTTAACATTTGAGCAGAGAAAAGAACTGCTTCTGCAAGAAACTGAAAAGTAAAATTGGCTGTAAAAGTAGGTTGTGGAAGCTGCTGCTGCAGAAATGGAATAGTGCAGACATCTTCAAGAGCTGGAGTCCATTTCCCCCAGTTATTCTCACAACAGGGAGTTAGTGAATATATAACAAAACCTGCTGACATCGACCTCACTGAAAACGAGACTGCTAAGTTAAACTCAGAACTCCACATCAAACCTGAATCCAAGCCAGGGAGAAGCAGTCCAGGGCAATTAGAGCATACGCCTGAATTTACAAGAAGGTACTCCCAGCTGTTCCTTCCTCTACCTCCTCTACCACAACACAGTAGACCGTATAACTCCAGAGTAAACACACAGCAATGCAGCTCTCCCCTCTATGAGGCCCAAAATACAACCACAGAGCTAGCCAAGTTCCTCACCAGCCATGTTGTGACTGGAGGCTTGAACAGGTTTGACAGTCTACCCCAAAACTATCCTAGCTGGAAACAAACCTTCTTGGGCACTATTGAGGGAATAGGACTCACCACGTGAGAAGAGCTTGATCTTCTCATCAGATGGTTGGGCTTAGAGTCCAACGAGCAACGAGTAAGCCTGTAAGATTAAAGCGGTCAATGCCCTCCTGAAGGCCTAAACATGATATGGTCATGACTAAAAGAGTGTCATGGTACTCCTAAAGCCATAGAGAGAGAGTTTTGTTCTCTAAGACTGAGAACTTCCCTGTGCTTTCTGGCAGGGACCATGGACTTCTTGTATTGGAAGCTGCCAAGCGTGATTGTTACCTACCTAGTCTGTTGTAGCGAGAGGTGTAGGACTGATATTAGAAAAAATGCCTTTCCACCTCCAGTAAAAATGTATGGCTATAGGATCAAAGTATAAAGAACAGCTTTTTCCCATCTGCTACTAGCCTTATCAACAAGGCCTGGAGCCCCCCCTGACACTGACTCTCTCCCTCTCCCCATCCAGACCTACATGCTACACTAATGTAACATCTTCAGACCTTCTGCGTTACATTAACGCACAGTCTCTATTTATTTGGGACCACTTCATCCTATCGGCACATTTTTAGTATTTATAGCATATATGAATATAGTGTGAACTCTACTGTCATATACTTGCACATCAGCTTGCACTACAGCTCCTTTGTTTTTAGAAGATACTGTATATATATTTATATTGTGTATATTTTAATACTTGGCTTTTTATCTTCCTATATTTTTTATATTTTTCTTTTTACTTAATGTTTATTCTGCACCAATTACACCAAGTTGAATTCCTTGTAAGTGCAAACCTACTTGGCAATAAACTTGGTTCTGATTCTGATTCTGAAGAAGACTACAAAGTAGGCTTCCCACCATTTTCTGTTTTTGAGGAGTTGATTCAAGAGGCCAAAGTTCATAACAAGTACTCTCTTACCCTCCATCGAAAGAGCACTGCAGGGAGGAAGAAGCCACAATAGGACATACACACAACCAATCGTACTGAATTCTGTGGAACTAGATTTAGTGGCAAATTGGGTTGAAAATAGTTTTAGTAGACATCAGTCCTGCCGGTCGTCTGAAGGAGAGTAACGGATTGTATGTCATCTGACCATAGCAATCAGTCCCTTACGGAGGCAGAATTCTTTGAAATGTTCAGCATTCAAGAAACCACAAGCCCTTATACCTTGCGGATCTGTGCAGGAACAAAAAGCAGCAGCAGGTAGAAAATTGTACAGCTACATTGTTGAGTTAGTAACAATGTGCCTAACAACCAAGGAGAAATCCCCACCACACTTGAGGTCAATTGCAGATAAAATACCACCTGTGGATCCTAACAATGAAATACTTCTCTTGCTTGGACCAGAGATCCTGCAGGTCCACCACGGGTTGAGCTACAGCTGGACCAAATAAGATTCTACATAGACAGCAAGGTTGTGCTTCGTTATATCCACAATGAAAACAATTTTATGCAATTGTGAAGTGTGGACAGCGTATCAGCCAGTCAACAACCATTATTTGGACTCATCAGTCGGATGTTGAAATCCACCCAAAGGTGGCCATCCAGTCAACTCGGGTGGCAACAACAACAACATTAGTTGCAGCTTTATCAAGTCCACTGAAGATGAAAACTATCATGGCTGGCATATCTGCAAGAAAGGTTTTACAAACAAAAACCTGACACAAGCAGAGCACACAGTAATCAGATGTGTGCAGCATGAAGTGTACACTGATCAATATAAGCGTATAGAATCTAATAAATATCTTATAACCAATAGCCCCCTTTTAAAAACTACCTCTGGTCACTGATCAAGACTGTCAGATGAGGTTGGCCACATGGCATTCGTGAAGCCCATCATAAATGACAATCCACTGCCATCCATTTGTTTACCGAATTTTAGATGGCATTGTAAGTTTTAGATTATCATGAGTGTTTATGTTTGTATCAGATTTTTTTTTTAAATTTTGTGCTTGTGAGCATATTTTGAATGTGTAGTAGCCATTTCCAGCTAATTCTTGACTTTAGTGCATATTTCTTCTTACTAGATGACAGATATTATTTACCTTGATTGAACAGTAATCATTAGCTAATGTGTACTTACTTTCTTGTTTACCCAGGCATAATACTTATCTATTCACCTGTAAATGACCTTGTACCTGATGTAATATTGTGTTTGTATTTTCAGCTGCACGCTTACAGAAGCCATATAGAAACCTGCTAACTATAACACTTGACTTGGAGGAATTAGTATGATTAAAAGTTTAGCTGACTGTTGATCTCAACATAGTTTCACAGAGAGTAGTCTGAAGGAGAACAGAACAATTACAGTCTTCTCATCGATCTGATGATTTCGTCTGTCACCATTAGTAGTCTCGTAAGTGGAGCAGAAGATTCAGATTTCATATCAAAAAATGCACAAATAAGTCATACGCCTCATATACCTCATGATTTATTCGCCAAGTCTGTTTCCATTGCATTTTGTTTTTATCAATACACCAACTTTCCCACCTCTCCCAAGTGTTCAAACTTTTGTTTGTTGTTTGGACTTTAAAAAAAAAATAAATATATATATATATATATATATATATATATATATATATATATATATATATATATGACAAATCAGAGATCTTTTTCAGAATGTTGTGTGGGAGTTAGTTTTGTTACAGCGGCCAGCGTGAGACAAATTACACCTTTTATCATTCTTATTAGCACATGGAGTCCAGTGATTCACGTAATGCTCAGCGTTCGTCTGCCCACCTCCAAACTAAGCAGAGGTCTAATGAAATCAGCCAGGATAAGTGAAGACACCTTTGTGGGTGTGGAGCCTTAACACAAACTATGTTAACTTAATGTCATGGTGACCTAAATGGCTAACTACTGGATATCCATCCAACTACCTTGGGGAGCTATAGTGGCTGGCTAGCATTGGTATATAGCCAGCTAGCCAGCATGTTAGTCTTTAGCTTGCTAGCTAGCAGTGCAAGTAGACACTACCTCACCAAACTTAGCTGTAGCTTCACCTTCCTAATCATGACCATTTTGATATTACTACTACTTCATGGTAGTAATAGTCTATTAATGAAAACACTGTTAGCATAATGACGGATCCCCTCAGTTCCAAGCCTCCATGTTCTAACCGGCCTGACAGTATTTTTGTGAAAGTGCAGCCCTCTTTGGGGAGAGGAAGTCACCTACTGCCTCTGAACTAGGAGTGGATGCCTTTGCCTGGGAAGTTCACAAACTGTTACCCTCTCCACGTGCATGCTTTAAAGACTGCCTGGTAACTGATCCAGCAGGGTTATTGGTTCACCACAGTAGTAATATAGAACGTTTCATGTCTCAGTGATTTCCAGCAGCACAGGAAGTTATTGAAAATCCAGTTAAAGCTGTCACCTCCACAGTCACACCTGACCGCCTGATAAAGGTAAGTGTATTGCATGCTCTCCATTTTACAGGTTTATATGTGCATTTAATCTTTAAAATGCAGCTGTGTGTGCTATTCATATCAAAAAATGGTTTTATATTGTCTTTTTAATCATAAATACATGTTCAGTTCAAACCACTGTTCCTATCTTTCTTTGCTCTTTGCGTCTGCACTCAGTGAACTTTGTCTGCTAACCAGTTTATGAAATGTGGGTTTCATAATTGAGGTCAGGGTGAAACTGAAATAACAGTCATAAAAAAAAAAAATAGTTGATTCAGGCAAATAATACAGATTGATGATATGGACCATGCACAACAGTTACACAAAATGTAGGCATTTAGGTCTTCTTTTTACCGATAGCTAAATACCATAATAGAAGGTCCTAGTTTTAAAATGATTGTCAAACCTGCAAACAGACTTTGAAGTGAAGTCTTGACATCATAACTCTTTTCTGTGTTAAGTGACAGTTATCACAATGACAGTTTAAAACTCAGCTGCTGTCCCTGCCAATTTACCAGTGCACTTGTGAGTTTTAGCACACTATTTATGGCGCGACTGTGTGGTTGTATTGAGACGTGTGAACTTAAGACCAGATAATTTGTCTGGTGATGCAGATGCAGTGTCCATCACCATAGTGACATTATTGAATCTCTGAAAGAAAGGAGAAAAAAAAAACTAGGGGAAAAAAACTAATTGCCTGACCTTTATCGACTCCTTTGGAGGAGACACAGACCAATGTGCACCCTCCCTCGTTACATCCGCATAATTAACGTCAATCGATCTGACTCCCCTTTTTCTCTCCCCTGATGCGGACGGGTGTGCCAAGTTGGAGAGTGACAGCTGTCGTGCAAAGTGACACAAGGCAAATTCATTAGCCAACAAGTCAATGACACTGCTAAGAGGGGTGGGGGGTAAGACAAGGAAAATCCATTGCCATTCACAAATAAACCTGGGGTGTCAATCAAAAGCAGTATTGACTGTCTTTATTTGGATATCAATGTCTTTGTCCAGAATATTGATTTTGTTTTGCTTCAGATCAGGTAAAATGAACATGTTGCGACGCACTGTGCATTAGTAAAGATCCCGATGTATGCTCAGCAAACCTCCAGCATGAAAAATGTATGAGTGCTATACTGTTGTACATTAATATGGATTATTACTAAGATATCATTAATGTTCACCTGGAAAGTCACAAAAATACAATAAATAAATACAACTTAAAAATCTCACCAACTGTAGTGGATATCTAATATATATTTTTTTTAGATGAGAAACAGTCATGCAGAACTTTGTCATTATGAACCACTTGGAGTCAAATATTAAACATTTAATCATAATAAGTCTAAAATAAAGTGCAACGCACGCCTCAAGCCTCTACACTTCTCCAATGTCAAAAATGCTTATCGTGTTAAAAAGCCTACCCAGAACTTAATCCTGCATTTCACCACCTGAGGGGAATAACAGCTTTATTTCCTCCCTAGAGCCCAACTCCTTCTTCACTGTCAACCCTCACATGATTTGCATACACGGTCAAGAGGTCACAGACTCAGCGGCATAGTCTGACATTTTAATTCTGTGCAGACAGCAGCCAGACTGTGTGCCCTAGTCCTTTCCTAACCCATCTTCACCGCCATGTCTGAAAGTAATGCCAAACGATATGAGGAACCAACAAACTTCTTGTACAGGTGACATTACATTTCTACTTCAATATGACAGAGTTTGTCCCAAAATGGTTAACGGGGGGATTTTGTATTTTTGAAAAGACCATTTTTCTTCTAATAACCATAGAACATGACATATAATGAATTGTGCTAGTACGCCATCATCATTCCCACATGTAAATAACTGCAAATATTCTGTTGTCTTAAGACCGGGCTTGTGATGTCAAGGCATTCACATTTTATGGTTGTAATACTTTAGTATTGTGGGCTGTGAATATAGATATGGATTTTGTATTAGCAACAACTGATTAGGATGATCGAGGAAAGATCACACAATGTTAAGTGTGTATATATATCTATATATCTATATCTATCTATCTATCTATATATATCTATATCTATCTATATATATATATATATATATATATATATATA